>JALMGJ010000002.1:166488158-168888158 GCA_023362775.1 Charina bottae
TTGGTATTTGTGTATTGGTATTTGGTATTTATATTTATTATATTATATTATATTATATTATATTATATTATTATATTATATTTATTATTTATTATTTATTATATTTATATTTATATTTATATTTATATTTATATTTATTACATTTATTAAATTTATATTTGGTATGTGGTATTTATATTATCAATATCAAATATTGATAGATATTTGTGTTTGTGTGTGTGTGCGTGCAGCCTGAAAATATATCTGCAGTATATGCTTCTTGCATGCTTAATGCATATGCTATCTCAGCGACCCTTCCCGCAACCTTTGGAGCTATTGTAGGGTGCAGGGATGGGGAGGCCAAGCTGAAGAGATAGAGGACGGCTTCACAGCTAATGAGTCCCTGGCTTAGGAAATAACTGAATGCGGCTTTTCAGACTTAGCCAATAGGTAAACTATCTTTCTGCTCTAATGAAAAATTACAGCCTGGGCTGGAGTCCCATTGAACTGGCTAAATGTGGACTATGCTGTAATATTCTGTCCTAGCATGAAACAAATTATATATAACCACCTGTTACGTAATTACTTGTGTATGGAAGCTGGCTGGGTGACTTTGGGCGAGTTGCTCTCTCTCAGCATTAGCCTGGGAAGTCAAAAAAACATCTATCTACCAATCCACACCGGATCACCGTAGCAGATTATGGTATATAATCTTCACTGAAGAGGCCTTTTTCATTGATTTGGGCTGAAATTGAATAGATAGATAGACAGACAGACAGACAGACAGACTCACACACCTGTATACATACATATACATACATTCTGACATTGAAAATATTCACCAAAGGAATGATAGCTACCGACGCAGGACAGGAATAAAAAGTATAAATATTTGAGCCTCAGAAGAGGGTGTAAATGTCCAACCCTGGATTAGCCAATATGAAATTCTGTCAATAATAAACTCTGCTGACTTCTGTAAAGCTTTTAATGAATAGGTCTTTATAGAATTGGAGTATTAAACTGAAACTACCATCTTCCATAATTTTTTTGGCTAGCGAGGGAGCATTATGGTTATGCAAAAAAAAAGTGGATTGGGGATAGAGAATGAAAGAATCTGAACAGAGCAGAGAAAGGCAGATCCAGACAAAGTTATACCATTGTTTATAAATGCAAGAGGGATTCTGACAAGTAGCATAAATGAATGGAGGGGATTGCTCTTACTGTGCCTAGACTTTAAGGAATGTCTCAAATTTTCAAGTCAATATTTATCTTAGAGTAATACCCCATGGGCCTCATTGTGCTACACCCTAAGCAAACACCTCACAAGAACTAGCCCCTGTTGAGATACCTTCATGAACTGGAGTTGCTTAATATATAATATGATGCCCATTGCAACCAGCTAGTGTGCTTCCAGGCCCCACTCCCTGAATCTGGGGAACAGTCTTTCTCAATCCAGTTTAAAATGCACCCAAGATTGATCCAGCTGACTTTCACTATTTGCAGATCTATGTGGATACGAGCATAGTCATGTCTATTTATAAGCTGTGTTAGTGCCCAAAGTTGCTTTTGCAAGATCAGTAGCCATATAAATCCAAACAGACAAGTATTTTGTGATTCTAGAGTCTGCAGAGAATCATCAGCCAATTAGTGTTTGCTTTTTCTGGCCAATAACTGAGCACAGAGATCTGTCAGCCAATTAGTATTTGTTTCTTATCATTTCAAGATGGCAAATAACTGAGTCATCTCACCCTGCCTCTTCAGATTCTTTTGAATCCAAGCCTGAACCAGCATTCTGTCCCCTCTTCATAAAAAGAAAATAAATTGTCAGCATTTCCCCCGTTGGGGGAGTTGGGCGGTCATATAAATTTAACTAATAAATAATAAATAAATTTCCCCATTCCTATACTTTATCTCTCTCTATAGAATCTCATGAGAGCCAGTTTGGTGTAGTGGTTAAGCCATCAGGCTAGAAACCTGATGGCTAGAGACCATGAGTTCTAGTCCACCTTAGGCACAAAGCCAGCTGGGTGACCTTGGGCCAGTCACTTTCTCTCAGGCCTAGGAAGGAGGCAAGGGCAAACCACTTTGAAAAACCTTGCCAAGAAAACTGCAGGGACTTGTCAGGGAGTCAACAATGACTCAAAGGCACACACACACACACACACACACACACACCAAGAATCTCATGCTTAGATTACTGCAACACCCTTGATACGAGGCTGCCCCTGAAAATGACTGGGCAGCTGCAACCACAATTGCAACAGCCTGGCAATGACGAGTAGGTTTAGTAGTGTTACCCCTATTTTCTCTTGTGCCACCTGATGCAAAACAGAAAGTCAGGCAAATAACATTTGAAAAGCTTTATTGCCATGTCATAAACTTACTGGTAATAATTGGGAATCAGGTGAGTATTTAGCAAGATTGCATTCAGACTTAGAAAGTTCAAAGGGTTGACAATTTGCCTTTTGTATCTAGTGAGTTGTAGCAATTGGCTAGCAGGATAAAGTCAGAGGCAGAGCCATAAGAGTTGTTTATAGCAATCCAAGATTTGAATTCCACAAGCTGGTCCAAATGTCAAGGGGTCTGAATGCAAGGCAAGGAACAGGAGCGACAGGGACAACGGTCTGGAGTTGGAGAGTTGGGGGCTGGAGATTGCTCTTATATAGGCCAAGGTACTGACATGGATTGATTAGGGGTGTTGCTGTTCTCTCCTCTGAAGAAGACATGCTGGTTGCCTTTGCTGAGCCCTTGGTAGCTGTGGAATGTGCTTGGGTTAAGCACCCTGCCAGAATTTGGCCCCTCATTATCAGAATTGGGTTTCGTCTCAGACTCATTGTCTCTTGAAACTGCTACAATTGTCTGATTGCCTGCTGGCTCTTCAGTCTGAGTGTCTACCTGGTCTGCTTCTGACTGGTGCATTCAAATTATATATACTATGTTCTTCAGTTGCCATATAGTCTGGGTTCATTCAAGGTGCTGGTTATCACCTATGAAGCCCTACCTGTCTTTGCACCCGATATATATTGTCTCTCCCACTCAGTTCCAGCCTAGCCGACCTGTGCATCCTGAGAGGTACTGCCGAAGGTTCCTATCTTCACGAGCTGAAAAAAGTGGGGTTCCCCATGTTATGAACCACTCTGATTGCTGAGGTCCAGGTCTTCCCACATTGCTCATCTTTTATAAGGGTTTAAAAACAATATTGTTCAAGAAGCTTTTGATGCAAATGATTGACCTGGGCTGTCTTGGTAGATGGGTCCTTGTTAGGTTTATTCTTTATTATTATATTTTGCATGTTTGTAAATTAACCTGACGGGGCGTGGTGGCTCAGCGGGTAAGACGCCAGGCTTGTCGATTGGAAGATCACAAGTTCGGAGGTTCGAATCCCTAGCCCTGCGTGCAGAGTGAGCTCCCGCACTAGCCCCAGCTTTTGCCAACCTAGCATTTCGAAAGCATGCAAATGCAAGTAGATTAATAGGTACCACTTCGGTGGGATGGTAACAGCGTTCCGCGCGTGTCATGCGGCCACTTGACCGTGGAAGCGTCTTCGGACAACGCTGGCTCTTCGGCTGACAAACGGAGATGAGCACCGGCCCTTAGAGTCAGACATGACTGCACAAATGTGTGGGGGGAACCTTTACCTTTTTAAATTAACCTGAGTCCTTCAAGGTGGGCAGTATAGAAGTACCAATATATGTTGGTATGCATACACAAATAAATGCATTTGTGAGCGTGGATCTATTGTTTTCTGCAGTGGAGAAAACAAACCGAACAAAGAAAATGGAGGTTGCACCCTTTTCCTTCCTGTCCTTTGGACATGACTAGGGTCAAACCCAGCTCCTCTCTTTGCCTAATCCTATCAGACCCAAACTGACTCCCCTCCCTGCCCCCAGACAAAGCTCCCGCGATCCCATCTAAACCAAAGAAGAGAAGCCTCCTCACCAGCTCACAGTACAGCCCAGGGGCAGCCCTTACAAGGGAATTGCAACATAGAGAAAACCCCAAAGTTTCTTTATATTGCAATGACCGTTGGGTGCCTGCTTTACAAGAAAGAGGGAC
Organism: Charina bottae; assembly: GCA_023362775.1. Lineage (NCBI taxonomy): Eukaryota > Metazoa > Chordata > Lepidosauria > Squamata > Charinaidae > Charina > Charina bottae. Next base: position 166,492,194 of record JALMGJ010000002.1, read on the forward strand.
CCTGAACAATGATTGTTGCAATAAACATGGTTCTCCTCCTGAGGGTTGTGCTCCTTCTTCAGACTGAATTCACGACATTTCCCCAACTAAAAAAATCTCAGAGGCAACTTCTAGAAAACTGTACTATGGGAGATAGACTATTAAGAGGACGAACAAATTTATGAAAACCTTCAAAAGCTTCCTAGTCATTCTGCAGTAAACATTGACTGCTTTCCATACTCATGTGATTTCTAAAGCCACCATATCAGCATTTCTGCATTTCCTAGCACATTACTATGATTGGAATTGGGAGGTGGAAGAAAACGATAATACCTGCCATTGGGAATACAGATAGTACAAGCCAGTGATACCTTTCTGGAGTGATATTCGGTGAGCTGAAATAGCATTTATCTAGCAAGGATAAAATAGCACTGGCACAAGAATAGGTCAAGCCCCCCTTCCCATGACACTGTGGGTTCATGGTGGTTGGGTGGGTGAGGAGTCACTCCAGCAGTGGGAATGCACCATCATCTGGAAAATCCTAAATCAGGAGAGGAAAGAACAACTGCCTTGTGTGATTCAGGAAAATGATTATAAATTATCTCAGCAGTCTGCTGAGAAAATTATCCCAGAAAATATTTAGGGACTAAAGATTGAGATTGTTAAAAGTGAAAGGAAGGAGTATAAATTGGTTTATTTAAACAAGGTTAAAATAGATATGTTATTATCTTGGTAATCCTTAATGGACTTTTGCTGATCAGGACTGAATGATGAAGCTTTAAGGATTTGTTTATAGATAAGAGATGGGATATGGGAAGAAGAGATCATTTGTTGTATTTTAAGAGAAGGTGATAAGTTACTAAAATTGTTTATACTTGTTGTGATGAAAGGGGAAGTCATTTCTTTATATATTTCTTTTTCTTTACTATATTCTTATTTTTTCTTTCTTTTCTATTTTTCTTTCTATTTTTTTCTTTACCGCACTTTCTATTTTTTCTTTTTTCTTTTTCTTTTTAGTTTGTATTAGTTTTTATCTTTTTAACTGTAATGTTTAATAAAATTACTCTTAAAAAAAAGAAATCAATGAGAAACCAGCCTCTTCCTGTCCACCAACCCTTATGAAATATAATGATTGTGGGTGTCTCTTCCTCATTTCCGTGGTTTTTTCACAACCTGATTTTTCCAGATAACTTTCTCTGGTCAGTTTCTTAATTTCTTACTCCGTTTTACAAACAATGACAATAGGAAACTTCCTGGTTTGATTTCTATAGCTTAGACAAGGAAAGTACAGAGTCTCCTAGCAATGTTCCACAAGTATAACTGATAGTATTGCAGCTTTGAAACAAGAGTGTGGAAACGGTAGCTGTACAACAGGCCAGTGACAAAAGCAACAAAATGGCCGAGGGGCAGCAGTGTCAGAAGCGCATAGCACTGCGAGCTCTTGAAGGAAAGGCAGGATGTAAATCTAACAAACGTATCTGGAATATGAACAGTGTGTTCCAGAAATAAGGCAGCCATTCGCTTCGCTACAGGCACCCTTTGTCCTGCGCCCAGGTTAACTCTGATCCTTCCCATAACTATGACCCTGAACATACGTTTTTCTTGTTCTTTGCTACAGTAGAGCAAACTAAATTCATTTTCTCCCTTCAGTAACACTTTGTGGCATTTCCTCTATTGCCTTTTCCCTTGCCTCACCATATCTCCCAGCTCCTGGGACACAGGTAAGCTCTTAAGACAGAGCTTTCCAAACTTTTCATGTTGGTGACACACTTTTTAGACATGCATCATTTCGCGACACACTCTTACAGCAGGGCATCATTTCGCGACACACTCTTACAGCAGGGCATCATTTCGCGACACACTCTTACAGCAGGGCACAAGGCAGGCACTAGGACCTGCGCGGAATCCTGGCAGGGCAGGTTTGGAGGCAGCAAGGCACAAGGCAGGTACTAGGACCTGCGCGGAATCCTGGCAGGGCAGGTTTGGAGGCAGCAAGGCACAAGGCAGGCACTAGGACCTGCGCGGAATCCTGGCAGGGCAGGTTTGGAGGCAGCAAGGCACAAGGCAGGCACTAGGACCTGTGCGGAATCCTGGCAGGGCAGGTTTGGAGGCAGCAAGGCACAAAGCAGGCACTAGGACCTGCACAGAATCACAGCAGGTTTGGAGGCAGCAAGGCACAAGGCAGGCACTAGGACCTGCGCGGAATCCTGGCAGGGCAGGTTTGGAGCCAGCAAGGCACTAGGCAGGCACTAGGACCTGCGCAGAATCCTGGCAGGGCTCGGAGGCAGCAGCAGCCGCAACACACCCAGACACTGCAGCCGACACACTAACGTGTCACAACACACAGTTTGGAAAGCTCTGCCTTAAGATCTACTGTAATCTAAACCAGAGAAGGAATATAAGCAACCTTGTCAGTGAACCCTATTTAAATAAAACCTGGGGAGGTTTTCACAGTTTACTGACAAGGGTTTAACAGGTAAGAACTAACTTTCCTGATAGCCCCACTTTATAATGCATGCCTTATGTCAATAACGCTTAAGCCAGAGATCACCTAAAACTGGTATTCCTAGGGTCCAGAGCTCGTATTTGGGTGCCCCAATGGGCTACAAATATCCCAACCCAGCACATACACTCGTACATACAACACATTCTTTCCTGTAAATACCATGGTGCGATTTTAGATGATGAGACACAAGCAAAGAACACATTTAAGTATTATTTTCCTAATTTACTGAAATAATTTTGCAAGGTTTACATGAGAAGCATGCATTTTATAAGTCCTAGGTGTCAGCAAGAAAAGTTACCAGCATGTAAACCAAGATGGAGATGTAAGAGTCAGATAGCCAGTTCTGCTTTCTATTCAGTGAGCCTTCAGCCAGTTTGGGAAAGACTGAAGCAGCGACAGATGAAAAAGCAAGGAGAAGTGGTTCAGCTACTCCAGACTGGGCCCCATCACTCAGTCTAGTTTGGGATTGGCTCCTTCAAGCCACATTCCAACTTTGGGCCTCTATGAGTGGCAGAGAGGGTGGTTACATCACGGCGTTCCAACTGCCCAACGGCCGGAGTTCAATGGCTGTTGTGGGTCTTCCGGGCTGTGTGGCCGTGTTCTGGAAGTTGTGGTTCCTAACGTTTCGAGAGCATCTGTGGCCAGCATCTTCAGAGGGCAGGAGCACAGACAGAAGGCTCTTTCTGTGCTCAGGTGCTCACGGCCAAACAGCCCGGAAGACCCACAACAACCATTATTATTATTATTTATTTAATTTCTCCAGATTCTGAAGGAGGTGGGTAAATTAAATGGGGAGTGAACAGAAATGGGAAATGAGAATTATTTTTAGAATTCCTGATAAGGGGAAGTTGGCACAGACAGCCTTGCTTTGGAGTTGATTTTTAAAGCTCTTTTAAACCACCCACACTCCCAGAAGTGTCTTGCAGTTTCTTTTGCAGGAGATTTACCCACCTCCTTCAGAATCTGGAGAAATTAAATAAATAATAATAATAATGGTTGTTGTGGGTCTTCCGGGCTGTGTGGCCGTGAGCACCTGAGCACAGAAAGAGCCTTCTGTCTGTGCTCCTGCCCTCTGAAGATGCTGGCCACAGATGCTGGCGAAACGTTAGGAACCACAACTTCCAGAACACGGCCACACAGCCCGGAAGACCCACAACAGCCATCAAACTCCGGCCGTGAAAGCCTTCGACAATACATTATAATAGTTTCTTTCTGTTTCATAAAACTAATAAAAAAATAAGTCATTCAGTGACTCAACATTAGCACAAAGCTAATTGATCCAAGTCACATCCTAGTACCAAGAAGGGACAGGAAGAGACATTGAATGCCATTCTGATAGAACCAACGTTATAGGGCTAATATAATATCTAAGGAAGAGCGAAAGATTACTTACACACATGAGTGCACACATGGACGCACGCACACACACAATATCAGCCTGAATCTATCTCAGATAAAGTTCAGGCCTGAAAAGCAACATTATAAATCTGTGAGATTTCAGATTCTGTGTCCCAATAAAGACTCCTCAATGCAAGTGTTGCAGATAGAGTTTTAATAAGGAATCAAGTAATCCAAAACAGTTTCAAAGATCTGAGTGCCTGTTCCCACCAAACCGTTTCATTTTATTAATTCCTCCCCCCCTTGTCAGTCTTTCGGTGGTGAGGTCAGTTTCAGTCATCGGCACGCTACCCCGCTCCTCCTCCGTCTCGCTCAGGGTTCTCCTTGTGGATTGTTGTTAATGGGCACTAACGATCAGCTGTCTGGGTTTCCCCCGCCATTGTCTTTTTAAACTAGCTGTGGTCACGTACTCTTTGGCATGCTTGACCTCCCCCCAGTTCCTCCATGGAAGGTTCTGTTCCAGGATCGTACATGCCGCTCCCCCAAGATACTTTTAAAGGTAGATTTATACAATAAAAGATACGTTTAAAGGTAAATTTATACAATAATAATAAGAGTGATATAGTGAAGTACAGGCGAATGCCAACCAATGTGCGCTTCAGTGTCTCAACCTCCCAACCTGCAACGAGAAACAAGTTAATATGGGCATTCATCATTATGTACAGGTTACTTAGGTTTGTCAGGCCATTTGTGGTAGAATTGAGCAATCAATTTTGGTGCTTGAACGTGATGCTGCTCCACCCATTCGTTGAAGCTGGGAGGCAAGTGTTTCCAGCGAATTAGATACTGTAGCTTTCCTCTACAGCGCCTGGAGTCCAGGATACTGTGCACTTTGAAGTGCAGTTCTCCGTTGAGTTATGGGGGGGGGGCCTCCGGAGTTTCCGGGTGCCATGTCTCTGATGCCTTGTACTGTTTCAACAAACTTATGTGAAATACGGGGTGAATTCTATGGAAGTTCTTTGGTAATTGCAGCTGTGCCATTACCGGGTTGATAACTTTCACTATTGAGAACGGTCCCACATATTTTGGTCCTAATTTCTTTGAGGGCTGTGTGGTGCATAGGTGTTCTGTAGAAAGGTATACTTTCTCTTCCACTTCCAGCTGCCACTCAGGGGACCGTTTCTGATCCGTGTATTTTTTATATGAGTCTTTTGCCTCCTGTAGAGTTTGTTGCATGACTGGCCAAGTTGCTGTTAATTTCATGATGCAGTCTTTTGCTGCTGCGGAGGTTGTGCCTGGGCTGGCATTTCTCTCTAGGGCCCCCGCGGGGAGGTTTGGGATGGGTACAAACTCCTGACCTGTGGTGATCATGAAAGGGGAAAATCCCGTGCTTTGATGGAGGGCATTGTTACAGGCAACCTCTGCGAAGAGTAGAAGATCTACCCAGTCGTCCTGATGGTGGCTAATATAGCATCAGAGATATTGCTCTACTATAGAGTTCAATCGTTCAGTCAATCCGTCCGTTTCTGGATGGAACGCCGAGCTTAGGCCTTGTTTAACTCCTATAGAGTTCAAAAAGATTTTCCAAAACTTTGATGTGAAAGTGCTGCCACAGTCACTAATTATTCGCTCGGGAATCCCATGAGCATGGTAAATGTGTTGGATGAAGAGTTTTATTAATTGACTTGCTGTTGGAATGCCCTTGCAAGGAATGAAATGGCCTTGTTTGGAGAACATGTCCACCACCACCCAAATTGCAGTTTGATGGTGATTTGCTTCCATGGGCGGGAGGGGTTGGCTACCGATTGCAATAATCCCTTGGGTTTCCCTGGTGCTCGTTTTGCTGTAGCACACACTGGGCAAGATGTTATATAATCCTTAACATCTTTTCTCAAAGTTGGCCACCAGAGTTGTCAGCAGACTAAATGCAAAGTCTGTATGAACCCAAAATGGCCTGTGGTTATTTCATCGTGGCATTGTTCCAGGATCTTTTTACATAGTGTTGTAGGTACATACAAGGTGTTGTCTTTCCACCAAAACCCATTTAATTCTTATAAGGCATTTTTATTTGTTTGCCACCAGGAATCCGCTAATACCTGTGCCTTCAATTGGCTTTCCAGGGTATTCTCTGCAAGCGCGGGGTGTTTTTTTTTTGGTCTGGCTGTGTGTGATTGCTGCTTGCCTGGCTTGATAAGATGGGGCCGGGTTAGTGGCCATGTTTGGGAGACATTATGGTATCTGTAATTAGTTCCCTCTGCGCATTGTGCTGGGGTAGTCTAGACAGTGCGTTCGCTAGGACGTTTTGGTCCCCTGGGATGTGCTGCAGTGTAAAATTGAACCTACTGAAGAATTCAGCCCAATTTATTTGTTTGGGGTTCAATCTTCTTGGTTCCCTTAGGACTTGCAAGTTTCGGTGGTCTGTCCATACTACAAAGGGGTGGGGGAGCCCTTCAATAAGTGTCTCCATGTGGCTAGTGCATAGCGGACTGCAAAAGCCTCTTTCTCCCACACATGCCACCGTCTCTCTGTTTCAGAAAATTTTCGAGAGATGTATGCGCAGGGTCTCAAGACGTTATCATCTCATTGTAGGAGTACTGATCCCACCGCCCCATTTGAAGCATCTGTTTGAACCACAAAAGGTCTCTCTGAGTCTGCATGTTTTAGGATGGGCTCTTCAGTGAAGAGCACCTTGAGTTTTTGGAAAGCGGTTTGACATTCTGGGGTCCATTTAATGGGTGCCCCCGGTCTCGGTTTTAAGGAGGTCAGTGAGGGGAAGGGCGATCTGTGCGATATTGCGGATAAACTGGCGGTAAAAATTGGCAAACCCTAAGAACGATTGTAATTGTCTGTGGGTCTTTGGTGGTTCCCAGCCCAGGACATCCCGAACTTCCATGGGGTCCATTTCAATGCCCTTATTGGATATGCGATATCCAAAGAAGTCTAACTTCTCTTTGTTGAACTCACACTTAGTCAGTTTCACGTACAGTTGAGCTTTTAATAGTCTTTTTAATACCTCTTGCACCAAATTCACATGTTCTTCCATTGTTTCTGTATAGATTAGAATGTCATCGAGGTATACAATGCCTTTATATAAAAATTCATGAAGCATCTTGTTAATTAGTGCCATGAACGCTCCCGGCCTGCCTGAAAGCCCGAACGGCATCACGCGGTATTGAAAGCAACCGAGCTGGCATTTAAAGGCGGTCTTCCATTCATCTCCCTCTCTGATGCGCACACGGAAGTACGCCTCCCTTAAATCTAGCTTGGTGAAGATTTTCCCTTTTGCGAGCTGTGCTAGCATGTCACTCTCTCTCAGCCCTAGGAAGGAGGCAGTGGCAAACTCTGGGGGACCTTGGGCCAGTCTCTCAGCCTTAGGAAGGAGGCAATGGTTTTTTCAGAAGCAACACTTCTGAAAAAACCTTCCCAAGAACACTGCAGGGACTTGTCTCCGAGGCAGTCTCCGAGAATCAGACACAATTGACCAAATTAAAAAACTGTGTACATTTTACCTGTCCATTTCCTAGTGTCTGTGTATTTGTTTCTGACTGCTTGTACATCATGCTTGGTATGGTAAATATGGATAGAGAGAAGTTTTTCTCCCCTTCTGCAATGTCATAATTCAGGCTCACCCATTGAAACGAAATATGGTGAAATGCAGAAGGTATAAAAAGAAATACTTCTTTATATAATACACAATTAAACTACAGAATTCACTGCCGCCAAATGTAGTGATGGGATTTTCAGGACGTCTTAGAGAAGGAGAGGTGCAAAATCACATGTAATTTTCGACAAGTCATTAAAATATACTTGACCATTTTTTGGATGTCTGCTTCACTGCTTGGTTCCATGACGGAACATTCTGACATATCTTTTTCATAAATTTAACAACTTCACAAGCTTTGTCAGGAAAAAGGTCCCATAACATAGGAATATGGGAAGCTGCCTTATATTGAGTCAGACCATTGGTCCGTCTACCTCCATATTGTCTAAAAAGAACCAGGAACTCTTCAGGGTTTCAGACTACAGTTGTTTCCAACCCTGCTTGGAGAGGCCAGAGATTAAACCTTTAATCTCTGCAGCTGGAGCAGAAACTATTTCTGTGTTCCCTTGGAAATGTTGATGAACATTCTGTAAAGAGTCTGCAAGATGGAGAGAAGCATGAATACTATTCTGGATCAGGAACTCACTTGAATTTGCCTTGTTGATCAGTTATTTTTTCATCAGCAAAAGTAATGCCATTTTTGCATTACTTAGATTTTATTTTGCTCCAAAACTCTTGGAACCACCTATTTATTCCTGGACCTGCAGATGTTGTCCCTGGCTGTAGATTTAATCATCTTAATAGAAAAAAAACTGATAGATAATAGGCCTACCATTAGTGGTAGTTCTAATTACTAGAAGCCTGGTCACCAGGTAGGCACACTGTTGGGACTGGGATCACTGGGATCAGGATCACTGGGATCAACCAGCAATATCTACACCTTTTATTTCTAAATTATTTTTTTTCAGAAGCAGCAATTCCTTCTCACAAATATAGATTTAAAAAGAAATGAATTGGGAGTTTCCTTCTCCGGTTACAGTATCTGTATCAGTCACTATTAGGACTATTCTTTCATTAAAACACAAACATCAGGAACAAATCTTTCTTACAAACAAATGTAGGGAAAAAGACATTGTATGTTTTTGTCCTGCATTTCAGCTGCTAGAATGGCTTAAAGACTAGCTCTTTTTTAAAAAATGAAAATGGGGAATTATGGCTCATGGGAAGTAACTGCCCCCCTTGTGGACAACCATGATGATGGACCCCAAGTTAGATGGTTTTACAAGGAAACTAGACAAATTTGCAGAGGATTTAGCTATTGGTGTCTACTAGTTTTGTTGGCTATTTATTAAACTGATGTGAATCAGATCTGATCCAATTTGAATTATTAATTCAATTTAGAAAATTGTGTCAACTTAATCCAAATTTTGAGTTCAAAGAACCAAATCAGTTCAGTTCAGATGACTGATATGATTTGGAAAATGGGGGGTTGCACATATGCAAATTGTCAAAATAGGTTGAGAATGTTGATTTGGAAAATTGATTTAGAGAATCAGTTTAGGAACTCAGTTGCTGGTAATATAATTGTAATATAGGCTGGATTGAGAAATTGAAAAGCATCCCAGGAGGCAGTGGCAAATACTTGGGTACTGTTGCCAAGCAAACGGCATGGTTGTGTCCATGAAATCACTAGGAACTGAGCTCGACTTAAAGGAAACTTTACTTGTCCTGAATCACAAGCAGCACACCAGAAAAACAGTTGTAAGGCAGCCACAGTTGAAAAGAGCTATCACCTTCTTGCCCTTATTTGTGAATTTCCTGAATGCGTTTGGTTAGTCAGAGTACGACACCATATGTTGGATTAAATGGGCCTTTGTCCTGATTCTGCAGGGTTTTTTGTATGTTTCTAAATCCTACAGTAATATTTAACAGTAAAAAAGATTCAGAATATAGTTCAATAACCATATTTTAAAATGCAGCAAGATTGCCCCCCTGTGGTTATTTCAGTAACTTACTCACCATCCCCGACAGGGGCTCTTCCATTTACTTGGGAGTAAGCCCCACTAAACACCAGGAAGTTTATTTCTGAATAAGGCATGCAGTCTGAAAGCCTCTTTAAAGTGTTTGTCTAGGCAGAATAATTTCAGACAATTTTCTTCCCTAGCCTCTTTTGAGTCCTCTTTAAAGTGTTAAGAGTATGGTACTTGCCCCAAAAATATTGAACCAATTGTGAATGCCTCAAACTGTGGGATCTAGTATTTCACTTTTTTTGTTTATTCGTTCAGTCGCTTCCGACTCTTCGTGACTTCATGAACCAGCCCACGCCAGAGCTTCCGGTCGGCCGTTGCCATCCCCAGCTCTCCCACGGTCGAGTCCAGTATTTCACTATAACAGGTGATTATAAGCAAACTTCGTGGTTTTATTACAGAACCGAAAGGCAAGCCTGTTACTTTAGACATGCAAATGGATTCTTTAAATCAACCACAGATTTAAATTAAATAACAAAATAGAGTCGAACCTTGCCTGTAGCATGGAAGATTCATTTCCTAATCTAACTGCCATTTCACTTTGAGGTACGCTGTCTTGTCTGGCCTCAAAGACTAGTTTCTGTAGTTACGTAGCTTTGGGTCATTTTCCTCAATAAATCAGTTGACAAGTATAATGTTTTGGACTCCTTTGTTCCACTGGGTTCTCTTTAGTTTTAGGACTTGGTCGGAGAACAGATCATGTTTTCGGTCATATTGATGCAGAAATACTGAAAATTCAAAAGGGTTCACAAACTTTTAAACACGGCTGTAAGCTGGGTGAGATCTGGTTAGTCACACAGAACTATGAGTAGGAAGGAAAAAAAATCCAGAAGAAAGCAGTGGCAAACCACTCTCTTGAAAACTAAATGGAGGACTCCGTGAAAGCACCAGGAACCGAGCCCAACGCGAGAGTTGACTTCTAAGCCTCGTTGCTCAGCTTCAGCGCCTAACCCAGCAAGTACCCGGCGCACCGCCTTTCGGTCCAGGGAAAGAGTTCCTCCCGTCATCTCACTGCCTTCCACATCACTTCCCCCCCGCCGCCCCGTGATTGGCCCCAGGAAGCCGGATGCGAGGGCGGGCAATCCGTCCCCGTTGCCGCAGTGACAGGACTAGAGCGCTCTTCGAGCGGGGGAAATGGCGGCGGCATCGTCGTCGCGTCGCTCGCAGCAGCATCATCATCACCCCCCTCACCCTCCGAGTCATCACCCGGCCCAGACGCCCGTGTCGCCGCCTCGCAGCCCCAACCTTTCTCCCACCGGAGCTTCCCCTCAGCAGCGGCCCACTCTGGCCGGACTCGAGGGCGAGGCCCCCGCCAGCAGCGGCCGGGAAGGGACGGCGGTGACGGAGAGGCCTTTTTCTCCAGAGAGCGCCGGCGAGAGCTCGGGGCCTCCCCCGCCGCCAGGCTCCGGAGCCAGCAGCGCTGCCACCACCAGCAGCAGCAGCTCCGGATCTTCGTCGTCCTCCTCTGCTGCTTCCAGCCCGGCTGCTCCTGACAGCCCCGACCCACCCCCTCCGCCGTTGCAGCCGCTTCCTCCGCCCGTGGGAAGCGGCGCTTTTCGGGAGCTGCTAGAGGCCTGCCGCAATGGGGACGTAACCCGGGTCAGGCGCCTGGTGGACGCTACCAACGTCAACGCCAAAGATATGGCCGGGCGGAAATCCACCCCTTTGCACTTCGCGGCAGGTGAGAGTCCTGGGGGAACTCAAAAGCAGCACCAGATCCGCCGTTTTGTGGGACGCCTTGCCATTGGTGACCCTACAGCTGAGGTGAAGAAACAGTTGCTCACAGTGCAGGCTCCTCTAGGGCGAATGGCTCCAACTCCCTCTTGGCACAAGGAAGGGATGATAGTAAGCAATAACTGGCTTCAGGCCTTCCCTCTCCTTCTGCATGGAGCAACGAAGAGTCTTGCACACAAGGTAGCAAAATTACTAGCTTCCCTCTGTAGGAGCAGCCTTTGTTCTGTCTGAGCTGCAGGGTAAGGAGGATTGCCCCTGCTCTTGTACAGTCCAGAGAAGAACGTGGTTGAGTTCATGTCTAGAGATAGTGCCTGCTGTCTTTTGCTTGCCTTTTCATTCTTCCTAGGTAGACTGGACAAGAAGGGTCAGGAAAGAGAACAGGTAAATAAGGGAAGGGAAAAGGGAATGTATCTGTTCCTTGGAGGAGCAACTGCTGTGCCTGTCATTTCTTTCTGAGCAGCACAATGGGAAAGATTCTGCTGTTAGAGCAAAGTGGGTTTGCACATTGTATTAAGCCATAAGATGGTTAATTGGTTAGGCTTTGGCTTAGTCTATGATGAATCCAGCCACTCTGTTAATATGGTGCATGAACCCAGAAAATTATGAGGGTTTGGCCTAGAAGGGCTGCCTAGAGAATGCCCATCCTCAATGGATCACCTGATGAGAAAATTTATAGCTACTGAGGATGAGAATAAGGAACTCCTGGAAAGTTGGATCCTGGAGAAGGGCTCTCTGTAACTTGGAATCATCCTTGGAGAGGTGAACAGTCCTGTTCACCTTACTAATCACTTACTATTTCATTTGTTTAAAGAACAAGGGGTGTAGAGCACCATAGGTTCTTAATCCCAGCTTAGTGACAGTTGTTTCTAAGGATCACTCCTCACATTGTGTTTTTCAGTCTATGGCTTTTGTAAAATGTACAGTAATCCTGAACATATAACTAACCAGCAGACGCATTGGTAGGGATTTTTGTAAGGTAACTTAATAGAGACTACGTGGTGTAAAGTTTCATGAATTAGACTTGCTAAAATCAATTGCTTATAAAAATTCGTCCATTGAGTGGTCTATGTAATATGAGGTATCAGAGAAATAAATTTGTTTGAGATTTCACATTCCAAGGAAAAAATGGGCAAAAATAGTGGGAAAGCACACACACAAAAAAGCTTGGATGTGTGATTCTTGGAATTATTTTACCTGAACAATTATTTATGGAAGTGAATGGTTGATTTGAAGAGCTAACTCATAGGCTGGTTGATTATATTCCTGGCATTTTTATTTTTGTTATCATTCATCATTGGCGATCACTCGTAGCCGACTAAGATTGTCTTCCAAAGGTAAAATTTTAACAGTGGATCCGTAAGTGGCTATAAAGGCCAATTCTGGATCCGCACAACCTCCCACAATGAGGGCATAGGTTTCCGGGTGGGAGACGGTCATGATGAGGGTTTGCCTGACGTGCCTTCCTTTTAGCTCTTTTCTCCCTTTCGCCCTGTACTCATGCTTCTTCAAAGTCCATAGCACCATTAATAAAGGCTGACCTCCAATTGAAACGCTTGTGTGTTAGGGCTTCCCAGTTCTCAATGCTGATATTACATTTTTTTAAATTAGCTTTGAGAGTGTCTTTGAATCTCTTTTGCTGTCCACCAATATTCCGTTTTCCATTCTTAAGTTGGGAGTAAAGTAGCTGCTTTGGAAGACGATGGTCAGGCATTCGAACAACATGACCGGTCCAGCAAAGTTGATGTTGGATGATCATTGTTTCAATGCTGGTGGTTTTCGCTTCTTCTAATACGCTAACATTAGTCCGCCTATCTTCCCAAGTAATTTGCAGAATTTTTCGGAGGCAGCGTTGATGGAATCTTTCAAGAAGTTGGAGGTGGCGTTTGTAGAGGGTCCATGTTTCACAGGCGTACAGAAGGGTTGGTAGTACAATGGCTTTGTAAACAAGCATTTTGGTCTCCCTGCGAATGTCCCGATCCTCAAACACTCTACGCTTCATTTGGGAGAAAGCTACACTCGCAGAGCTCAGGCGATGCTGAATTTCAGCGTCGATGTCGGCTTTTGTAGATAGATGGCTGCCGAGATAAGAAAAGTGGTCGACATTTTCTAGTGACACACCTTTAAGCTGGATTGATGGCGCTGCAGAGGGATTGGTTCAAACTTGCTGGTAAAGTACTTTGGTTTTTTTAATGTTAATCGAGAGGCCGAGCTTTTCATATGCTTCTGCAAAGATGTTTAGGATAGTTTGAAGATCTTCCTCGGAGTGTGCACAGACTACGTTATCATCAGCATATTGAAGTTCTATAACAGAAGTTGTAATTACCTTATTTTTTGCTTTCAGCCTACTAAGATTAAAAAGCTTTCCATCTGTTCGATATATAATTTCTACACCAGTAGGAAGTTTCTCTTCAACAAGGTGTATAATCATAGCGATGAAGATAGCGAATAAGGTTGGAGCAATAACACATCCCTGTTTAACGCCGGATTCCACTTTAAATGGATCGCTTTGAGAGCCATTGTTATTCAGGATTGTTGCCATCATGTCGTCATGGAGTAACCGCAAGATGTTCACAAATTTATCAGGGCATCCGATTTTCAGAAGGATGGTCCAGAGAGCAGTACGATTTACAGTATCAAAAGCTTTAGTCAGATCAATAAACGCCATGTACAGAGGGCGGTTTTGCTCCTTGCATTTTTCTTGAAGCTGTCGTGCAGTGAAGATCATATCCACTGTTCCCCTGGAAGGGCGGAAGCCATTTTTGTTATATAATGTGAGGAACAATATGCACAGAAATAATGGTTTTCTCAAAAGCACTGTTTATAAATACAGCAAGCATTTTTGAAGCTTTCTGTAAGAGGGACTTAAAGGATAAATCACATGCTTAAATCAGTTTAATAGCCTGTTTTCCCAAACTGCTATTCCCAGCATTCTCTTGGGAAGACATGTCAGTCAGTATGAAACAAATATAGTGTTATTTCCACAACCGCATTTGGTACATAGCTGGAAAAAACAGTTCCATTTCTTTCTCTATATGGACCAAAAATATGAAAAACACATGTTTAAGTTTGGGCGCAGACTATCCAAAACCAACTGTTCTGCCTGTACTGATAAAACTCCCAAGACTTTTTAAAGAAATTATGCTGCTTTTCTGAGATGCATAAGAAAAAATGTAGTAAAGATATTTCAAACTATTCCCCTCATCTCCCTTCCTGCTATCCTCAATATTTCTGATTGTCAACATTTTAAAGTAAAAAAAAACTTGTGGAGTTTCTAATACTTGTTCCTGTAACGTAGTTAGCCCGCCAGTAGCTATCTTATCCTGAATATACAGGGGCCAACAGATGCATTGAGAGAGCCAGTTTGTTGTAGTGGTTAAGGCACCAGGCTAAAAACGGGATACTGTGAGTTCTAGTCCAGCCTTAGGCACAAAGCCAGCTGGGTGACCTTGGACCAGTCCCTCTGTCAGCCCTAGGAAGGAGGCAAGGGCAAACCACATCTGAAATCTTGCCAAGAAAACTGCAGGGACTTGTCCAGGCAGTCCCCAGGAGTCAAAAACTGACTCGAAGGCACAAACATACAATAGATGTGTTGGAGGTAATGCTCTCAGTTTGTATGTGATATTGATTAGGCCTCACCTACACTAATTTGTGTAAAAATCCACCCAATCTGTGGCAAATAGTTATAGGTTCAATGGTAGGGCATTGATGTGGAAATTGTTTTCTGAAGCTAGTCAGTGGTGCTGCTTTATCAAACATTACTTTAGAGAAGTAAATAATACTAGTTTCAGGACTGAGGTGACTTAGGTTGGATTCATACATACTAAACCCTAAAGTGGTGTGTTTGGCTTAGAGAGATGTGTGAAATGGTGTGAAACACAGTTTTAGTATTATACCATCATTCTAACCCATGATCTCGGAGCCTTTAATCCACAGAGATCTAGAAATGAGTAGCTGAGGGAGTGAAAATAAACCAGAAATTGGTCAAGGAAGCAATGGTTATTTTTTGTTATTTTAATTTACATAAGCTAATTAGTAAAACTAATTAGTAGGAAAACTGCTCGTTATGCCAATATAGACTTGTGTGGTAACATTTCTGTTCATTTTTTATATTCATACTTTACTCCAAAATATGCTGCTATTTGTTTCCAAATCAAAATAATTGACGTATGCATATTTTTCCAGTTTTTCAAAATAACCCATTTTGCTACTAGCCGCAATCTTAAGACACATAAGACTCAACCACTACTAATTGACCAACTGTCAAGAATGTCTGCTATAATAACCTTTTTCAGAGTTGCTTTAATGTTTGAGTAAAAAGATCAGTGATGGGACACTTATATGTACTCAAACATTTATTTTATTTCATATTTTATATACCTTGCTGATAAGGTATTTATAGCAATTAACAGCCACAGTCAAAACAGTTAAAACTTAATTAAAATTTAAAAATATATTCTGCTCAAAAAGTCTGGCAGAAAAAGTTCTGCACTCCTTTCTTGAAGATGGAAAGAGTGAGGATGGGGTGTATTATTCCCTCCCTACCTCCCCAAGGAAGATTTTTCTAATCAGTCAGGGAGCTTGAAAGATTCTACAACTGTCCAAAATCTGAGGCGGTGGGTTAATATTTTTCAAATTAAGATATAAGAATGCTGTGTTTTAATTACAAATATTTTATGCAGCTATGAAAATAACTGAAATTCCATCTAAAAATGTACAAGTGATTTAAAAGATTTATCTGTTTTACATAGCCAGTTCACAGTGTAGATTTCATAAATCTTTGCTCATCTGCAAGACTGACAATCAGTCCCGTTCCACACCATTATCTTATATATTAAATTCATAATAAAGTGAAATGAAACAGAAATTCATGAGGTGATATGTGTGTGTGTGTGTGACAAACAATGAAAGAGAGATAAAGGCTGATGCTAGTGCAATAGTTCTCTCCCCCCCCCCCCCCCCATATTTAGTTGACATACAAGTGGTGATATTTGAATGTTACAGCATATAGGAATTGGAGAATTAACTTTTGCTTAATGTCCCTGATTTGCATTGTCTTCTGAACTTAATTGCTCTGTGTGTGGAGCAGAGGGTGATTTTCAGGGTACATTGGGAAGGGTCACTTAGTCCCCATCAATCACAAAGTGGCAGAGCTTTTACAGCTTTTACTGAAGCTAATATTCCTAAACCTCATTGCCACTGAAGACATTTTTTTGATTGTTGTATCACATGGGAAAGAGATAGTTTTCTCTCTAGTTTCAGTCCCTCCCAGGAATCACCCTCCAGGTGACAATTAAATCTTGGGGGGGAGGGGGGAGAATCATTGGCTCCAATGGACACTCAGGGCTGTAGAAAATAGATTCAGGTCCTAAGCTCTAATAATGTGCTTCATGGGAAATGTTAAAAATATAAAGTAAGGATGACAGGGTTAATTGAACTGGTTGTGCAACTGTTTCTAAGCCTATGGCTAGAATAAGGGGTGCACTTCAAAAAGTAGTGGGAAGAGTCAGGACAAAAACTAATTTTAATTAAATTAGATTTAATGAAGATAAATGTAGGCAATATGATTATTCCAGTAATGTATTTAGTGATTTTTCCCTTCTATCACATAAAAACTAGCCTGGTAACAATTTTGAACGTCTCTGGAGTTGGATACTCAAGTCTTTCAGGGGCTCTTTTGGGTTGTGTCTCTGCCTTATAATCTTGCTTTTTTTTTAAAAAAAAAATTTATAATTTTTATTGCACATCAATAATATAAATATAAACCGACAATAATACAATACAATACAACATACAACACATATTATATATTATACAATATATTGTATATTAGGTATTAAATACCTTTAGATAGATTACCGCTCTACCCTTTACCCTTACTTATTATTTCTTCTTTACATCTTCAAAATCTATATTTCTATTCTTTCTTCCATACCTCTAACCTTTTCAACCAAACCAACACATTCTAATTAACTTTCCAATTTCTGAGTGTTTTAATAGACACTCAGCCTTTAACCCTTTACCTCCTACTCCTTAACATACTTTTACCTTCTGAGATCTCGTCTTCCCCTTCTTCCCCTTCTCTTCTTTCTGTAATCCCCTAATTCTCTATTCCTTACTTTCTTATAATTTCACTGTAATCAAACAACATAAAACAAAAACAACAAAACAACAAAGTAAAATAAAATGGACTTCCTACTTTCTCATCAAAAATTTCTACAATATATTCTACATTTTGTATAATTAATATAGTTGACTACTTATACAATTTATACAATTCTATATCTCATTTACATTGAATTCACTATTTGTATTTTTTGAGTTTTTTCTATATATCTGTAAAATGGGTCCCAACATAAGTTAAATTCTTCGTGATTCTTATCGTTCAATAAGTCTGTTAATTTTGCCATCTGAACTAGATCCATTGTTTTTAATAACCATTCCTCAATTGTAGGTATACAATCCTCTTTCCAGTGACTAGCAAATATAATTCTGGCCGCAGTTAATAAATAAAATAGTAATTTCCCATATTTCTTGTGTATCTCAGATTTTAAAAATCCTAATAAATACATGTCTGGTTCAAAAATTAGATCTTCTTCCAATATTTCACTTATTATTTGATGTATTTTTAGCCAATATTTTTTTGTTTCCTTGCAAGACCACCAAAGATGGAAAAAAGTGCCCGCTTCTTTTTTACATTTCCAACATCTGTTAGATAATCTATTATTCATTTTTGCTAGAGTGTTTGGCGTTAGATACCACCTATACATCATTTTATAAAAAATTTCTTTCATATTATAATTCAATGTGAATTTTAGATCTTTTAACCATATATCTTCCCATGTTTCCAATTGAATCGTATGACCTAAATTTTTTCCCCAATTACACATACATTTCTTTTTTTGTATATTTTTCAAATTATTTAATATTAATATCTTATACATTTTTGAAATTAAATGATTTTTGTCTTTCCATAGAACGATATCCCAATTATTTGCAGTATCTTTAAATTTGAAATTTTTATTATCCACTCTGAATTGTTCTTTAATTTGAGCATATGAAAACCAATTACACTTTATTCCATCTTTTAATAAGTTTTCTCTTGATTTTAAATTATAATTTGATCCCTCAAAAATTAGTAAGTCTTTGTATGTTATCCAATTACCTATGTTTAAATTTCCATACCAAGTAAATGCTTCATGTGGTGAAATCCAGAGAGGTATATTTGGTAAAATTGTATATTTATATTTATTCCAGATTCTTATAATTGATTTTCTAATGGGATGATGATTAAATGCTACATTTGCTTTGATTTTATTATACCATAGGTATCCTTATAATCTTGCTTGAGTAGTATAGAAGTATTAGTGTTGCTATTGAAGCTGTTTGCACATATATAAAAAATCTCCATGTTTAGGCAGTTT
The DNA here is from genome assembly GCA_023362775.1 of Charina bottae. NCBI lineage: Eukaryota > Metazoa > Chordata > Lepidosauria > Squamata > Charinaidae > Charina > Charina bottae. The sequence goes on from JALMGJ010000002.1 coordinate 166,510,740, forward strand.
TGATTGGAGAAGTTGAATTCTGACGTATAATAATGATACATAGCAACTGGAGCAGCTGCTGAGTAGAAAATCTGAAATAAATGGGCCTTCTCTGTTTTAGCTGAAAGAAGGCAACTTGTATAGGGGGAGATCAGTAACACTGTATACCTGGGATTAGACTGAAGATGTCTAATGTGAGAACAGTTCATTTAAAATTAGTATATTGTGGGCAAACATTTACCATATGATATCAGCAAAATAGACTCATATTGGCTACAACTTCATAAACGATGCTGACATACTGAAACAAGGTGCAACAGTTGTGTTCCAAATAGGAGACCGAGGCGCTGAACGAATGGTGATTACAACTGGTCCTTGGAGTTCCGGACGTCCCAGCATCCCCACAGTCACACGATCGTGATCTGAGTGTTTACCAACCCAGTTGCCAAGCACCCCACAATCACGTGATCAGCATTTGCAGCGTTCCCTGCTGGCTTCCCCAGAAAGTCATTGGGGAAGCCAGCAGGGAAGGTCACAAGTTGCTGGGGTAAGTCTCCACCACCCGCGCACCCTCCCCCAGCCCCTCTTGGCTTGTGCTGTGCTGACCATTTGCGCACCCCCGCACACCCTCCCTGACCTGCGTAGTGCCCCTTGCATCCTTGCACACCCTCCTCAAACCACACAGCACCTCTTATGCACCCCTCACACACCATCCCTGACCTGTGCCTCTCATGCACCCTCGCTGTGCCGCACCTCTCGCGCACCCCCTCACACCCCCTCTCCGGCCCGTGCCACACCTGTCACGCACCCCCATGCACCCTCCCCCACCTGGCAGCAGCCACTTACCTGCCTGTGGGCCTGGGACTTGCTACTTCCTGCCTGCATCCCCACTGACTTTGGTTGTGGGAAGCCAGCAGGAAGTTGCCTCGCCTAACAACTATGGGTTTCAGTTAACAACGGCAACTGGGGCTGCAGGGATTGCCGGAGCTAAGCAATGCGGTCATACTTTAAAACTGCATCACTTAGCGATGGAAATTCCAGTCCTTTTTTTAAAAAAAAAATTTTATTAAGTTTGAAAAAAAGATAAAAACTACAAAAAGAAAAAAGAAAAACTAAAAAGAGTGCACCTCGTAGCCTGAGGATCGCCAACAGTGTTAGCACTAATCTGGTAAGAGACGACAGAAGTCGGGGACGCCATTATTTCCAGACCATGCTGCAGCCTTAAAGGGACACTAAGTCGTGCCTTCCCATTTCTAAATCACCTAGTTTATATATTTTTAAGTTTGTGTACCCCAAGAGAGGCTTTTTACAACCAGAAGAGGAGAAATCTCTTGGTGCTTATCGTTATCTCTGGATTAATTTTAAAACTTTTTTTTAATCTTTGTCTTATTTCCCATCTGGATATTAATGAGGACTGAGAATAATTATCTCCCCGTTACTACTTTTGTATTTAATTTGAAGGATTTAATGTTTTCCTACACGTTGAATCTGCCGTTTTGAGTCTTCAGTTTTCTGTTCACTTTCCTTGAGCGCCTGGTTCGCATACTTTCCATTTTGTCAATATCACTCAATAACTTTTGGAAGCTTTTTGTCAATATCACTCAATAACTTTTAGAAGCCTTTCATTAACCCATTAGCTCTTATCTGCACTAGCCAAGTATCCAGGGGGCATCATAATCTACTGTCTGAAACATGGACGACCTTAAGGAAATTTTCTCTGAGCTTCGTTGTGATTTCAAACAGATTCTCCATGATATCCGTCAAGTTATTCTGCAAGATATTCGGGATATTGTAGAAAATATCAGCTCTAAAATGTGTCAACTGGTTGAGGACGCTCTGCTGGGAGAGGAAGAGTTTCATATAGAGGGAGATATTTTTCCCGACAGTGAGAATGGATTCTTTGGGTGACAAACACACTTTGGTGATGAAGGGTTACAGTTTGACTTGCAAGATACTGACGTTTTTCTGAGGGATTGTTTTGGGAACGAAATGGCTCTGTTCTGTGGGAGGTTTTCTGCTGAGAAGTTTGACTTTTTAAGAGGGGCAGCTGGGCTGTTTGATTTCTTTATGAAAAATGCCTTATATGTAATATGGAGACAAGTAAATGTTCTGGTATACTTTGATGTGGGATAAAAAAATTAAGAATATGTACTTCGTTTGATAGTAAGGCTGATATGATTTCATTTTTCTCTAATTATTTGACTGGATTTTTTAAAGGCTTGTTTGATTTATAAGATTTATAAGGTATCTATATGGTATAGTACTTGGTTTTTAGGTTTAATAGGGTTAAGATTGCTGTAGTATTATTAATTATAAAAGTTTTTATAATTTGATTCTTGCTGTAGTGATCAGAAATATATAGAATAGCGGTAGGAAGGAAATAATTAAATGAATGTTTTTTTTGGGGGGGGAGTGAAATTGATTTAGAGATTTATATATTTTTTTGTCTTTTCCATAAGGGAATTGCATTAGTGATTTGTATATGTGCTAATGGAGGGATTTATAGAAATAATGTGATCTTGGTTTGATATAGAAAAAGGGTTTGAATATGGAAATTGCTGTATATTCTTGTTGTGGAAAGTCGGAAGTCACTTTATGTAATCTTCAAAATTCTTTTTTTCTTGGAAATTCAAGTCCTAATTTGTTTGTTTATTTATACTTCAAATTTAGTCACCACCCATCTCACTCAAGGAGTGACTCTGGGCGGTTTACAATAAAAATTGTTAGTGGAAACCAGTATGGATGTTATTGTTGTCAAGTAGTTGGGAGATGTCTCAATCATTTTTAAATTGGTGGCGTTTCATGTTTTTTTTTTAATCTAATTGCTGTTGTAAGTTGAGGACTACCCGTATTTGGCTGAATTTGTGTAATGTGCTAAACTCTAAGTCTAGGTTAACTGGGTTGACAACTTGCTCCATCTAAACAAATAACATACCAAGACAATGATCAGGTCCCCACAACAATTGAAACCAGAAACAACCCAACCTCATTTTAGCCTCATTTAAATGTTGTGTGAACCTAACCTTTGAATAGTATTATTATGGATTTCAACAACATTCATTTATTTTCCTGAGGGTTTATGCACCTCTCTTTATGTATTATATTATCATGTGTCTGTAATGTGCTTCTATCATTTTTATAGATCTAACCAGAATGATGCTGTTCAACAGAAATAGTGAGATAAATTGATCATTTGAAAAATTATCCCCTGGAAACCAGTGAAGGAGTACCCTTATCTCCCTTCATGATAAGGAACTGATTTAATAGTTGTAGTGCTTCAGCAAAAAAAAAAAAAAGGTGGAAGTTGCTGGGTTATTGCCAGATTTGCAGTAAAGAAAAAGTTTACATTTTTAGTTATGTATATGTGTTTGTAGAATTAAAAATACAGATAAGTATTTCAAATGTTTTTTTGTTTTACTTCTGCTTTGTAATACTTACGGTACTATTTCTAACAACTTCAGGCTTATTAGCTGTATTGTATCATGGTTCAAATGATTTTGTGATACTTTAAATTTTATTCTGTGAACAGGAACTAAACCACCACCTTGAGCTTCTTCCTGAAGGAAAAGTGAGATTTGAATCTAACAAATTAATTTATTAACCAGTTGGTTTGCTCTTATTACTATAGACATGCGCTTTAATATATATGTTTTCTTTTTAAATAGCAACTATAGAAAGTTTCTAATCTGAATTAAAGTAGTGGGTCAGTAGAGGAGATTAGATTATCTTCCATATTGTGGCGCTGTTGCTATTTGCTGTGGGAAAGGATTTTAGCAAGAAAGAAGAGGTTATAAATATTTCTCAGTTGGCACTTCTAAGCTTTTAAAAACCAGCTATTACTACAGATGTACAGGTATAATGTCTAGCTGGACCTCAGGATGCATAATTCAGCAAGATACAGCTGTACCATTTGCAGTGTATTGGCAGTAGACTAATTATAAATGCAGTAAAATTTATTTTAGAGAGTTACGTTCCTCCGTGTCATATACTATGGCAGAGCTTTCCAAACTGTGTGTCGGGACACATTAGTGTGTCGGCTGCAGTGTCTGGGTGTGTTGCGGCTGCGGCTGCTGCCTCCAAGCCCTGCCAGGATTCCACACAGGTCCTAGTGCCTGCCTTGTGCCTTGCTGCCTCCAAACCTGCTGTGTTTCCACGCAGATCCTAGTGCCTGCCTTGTGCACTGCTGTAAGAGTGTGTCACGAAATGATGCATGTCTAAAAAGTGTGTCACCAACATGAAAAGTTTGGAAAGCTCTGTACTGTGGTAATATTTAGGCATGCTATTTTGTATTAATTCAACTACTTTTTCACTAGGATTTGGAAGAAAGGATGTCGTGGAACACTTGCTACAGACAGGAGCCAATGTCCATGCTCGTGATGATGGTGGACTGATACCTCTTCACAATGCCTGTTCCTTTGGTCATGCTGAGGTAGTTAGCCTCTTGCTGTGTCAAGGAGCAGAACCAAATGCCAGAGACAATTGGAACTATACCCCTCTGCATGAAGCTGCAATCAAAGGCAAGATAGATGTGTGTATTGGTAAGTGCATCTTTCTTTAAAATGTCTTAGCTGCCTTTTATGTTAAAGAATTATGTAAGTATCAAAGCCAAAGCACGTTTAGAAATTCCACTGAGAAGTCTGTAGTAGTCTTTTTTCTATAATAACAGTCTCCTAACTGTATTTTGAGGGGCGTGGTGGCTCAGTGGGTAAGACGCCAGGCTTGTTGATCGGAAGATTGCAAGTTCGGAGGTTCGAATCCCTAGCCCTGCGTGCGGAGTGAGCTCCCGCACTAGCTCCAGCTCTTGCCAACCTAGCAATTCGAAAGCATGCAAATGCAAGTAGATTAATAGGTACCACTTCGGTGGGTAGGTAACAGCGTTCCGCGCATGTCATGCGGCCACATGACCGTGGAAGCGTCTTCGGACAACGCTGGCTCTTCGGCTAACAAACGGAGATGAGCACCGGCCCCTAGAGTCGGACACGACTGCACAAATGTGCGGGGGGAACCTTTACCTTTTTAACTGTATTTTATAGCTCATAGTCCAAGGTTCTAACTATGTAATACAAAAAATATAAAGAATCAAACTTAATCAGCCAAAACAATGAATATATTCAGCATTGCCAGATTCAATTTAAATATAAAATCTGTGGCCTGAAAAATCTTTTTTTTATAAGAATTTTATTAGATTTAAAACAAAGATAAAAACTACAAAAAGAAAAAAACTAAAAAAGAGTGAAAAACACAAGAGAATTTAAAAAAAAAGTTACAAGAAGAGGTGACTTCTGACTTTTAACAGCAAGGATATACAACACATTTTCCATAATCAATCCCTTACTCTATATTAAACCAAAATCACATTTCTATAAATCATTCCATTGGCACATTATAAAAATAACTAAATACAGTTGCTCCATCCCCTTATATTAAAAGAAAAATTATCTATCTATCTATCTATCTATCTATCTATCTATATCTCCTAATAACTCCCTCCCCAAAGATAACATTTATTTATTTCCTTCCTACTACTATTCTATACATTTCTGTCTACTATAATAAAAATCAAACTAAAAAAGCATATAAAGTGCCTGCCATTATAATTAACAATACAACCATTATAATAATCTTAATCATATTAAGCCTAAAACTAAAACATTTATTATTGTACCTTATTCATCTTAATCCAAATCGTTAAAGATGAATGAAGTCAAACCAGCCCTAGAAGCAATATTATAAATAAATATTCTTAAACCTTTACCCCACTTCAAAATAGAGCATTTGCATATCCCCACAATACACACAGCTTTTTTCATAAAGAAATCAGACAGCCCAACTGCCCCCCTTAAAAACTCCCACTTCTCAACAAGAAGCCTCCCATACAGTACATAATAACTCTTTTTCCCCCAAAACATTCCATCAGCAATTCGATTTCCCTTATGGCTTGCAATTCAATCTGTCCCTTTAATTTCTTCAACTTGACTATCTGATCTTCATCCAGCATTTCAACAGAAGCCCCAATCTCTCTATTATAAGAAACATTTCTATTGTTGTTAAGCTCGTCAATTTCTTCCACGACATCCCCAACCAGATTACACATTTTAGAGATCGTATTTTCCACAATGTCCTGAATGTCCTGCATAAGAACTTGACAGGAATCAAAAAGGATCTGTTTAAAGCAGAGCTTTCCAAACTGTGTGTCGGGACACGTTAGTGTATCGGCTGCAGTGTCTGGGTGTGTCGCGGCTGCTGCTGCCTCCGAGCCCTGCCAGGATTCCACGCAGGTCCTAGTGCCTGCCTAGTGCCTTGCTGCCTCCAAACCTGCCCTGCCAGGATTCCGCGCAGGTCCTAGTGCTTGCCTTGTGCCTTGCTGCCTCCAAACCTGCCCTGCCAGGATTCCACGCAGGTCCTAGTGCCTGCCTTGTGCCTTGCTGCCTCCAAACCTGCCCTGCCAGGATTCCGCGCAGGTCCTAGTGCCTGCCTTGTGCCCTGCTGTAAGAGTGTGTCGCGAAATGATGCCCTGCTGTAAGAGTGTGTCGCGAAATGATGCATGTCTAAAAAGTGTGTCACCAACATGAAAAGTTTGGAAAGCTCTGGTTTAAAGTCACGAAGAAAATCTGAGAAAGTCTGCTTGAAATTCTCCATGTCTCACGCAGTAGATTATGGCGCCCCCTAGGTACTTAACCAGTGAAAGAGGGAGATAATAGGAAAATTCCGAAACGTATTTACAGAAGTGAAAGTACGATAACAGGCAGTTCCCCAGAGAAAGTAGCAACAGAAAGCTGAAAGTTCAAAACAGCAGATTCAGCGTGTAGGAAAATGCCAAAATCTTCAAATTTAGGACAAAAATAATAGCAGGGAGATGATTACATACTGTCAACCTTCCTTAATATTTGGATAGGAAGCAAAATCCAAAACTTAAAAAGTATTTTTTAAAAAGAAATGAATCACAAAAATAATGATAAGCACCAAGAGAACACATTTCTCCTTGCTGTAGAAAGCCTCTCTTAGGGTACATAAACTTAAAAGAAAAATAAATTGAGTGATTTAGAAATGGGGTGGCCGTTCTTAATGTCCCTTTAAGGCTACAGCACAGCTTGGAAATGGTGACGTCCCAGCCTTCTGGCTGCTCTTACCAGTCGATTGCAGACGCTGTTTGCGATTTCTGGCTGCAAGCAGACTTTCCGAGGACAGATGGGGTGATTCCGAGTGTTTTCCTCTCTCCAGAAAAACGCTCCTGGGCTTCAGGAAAAGCCTGCCTGAGCCCGAAAATTGCCGCGTTTTCAGTTCTGCTTGCAGAGCTCGCGAGCACAGCTGTTCAGACCACCATATTCCCACCGGAAGCCCCCTGTGGCCTGAAAAATCTTGACATTTGATTCATACAATATTTGGGATTAATTTACAGCTTTACTAGATTCCAGATAAGAGATAGCTGTCTACCCTTACCATATGTAAAATTTAAGAATTATTCCCATAATTTTTTCAGCACCAAGTTTTGCAGCTATGACACTGAATTACCATGATCGTAAGGCAGAAAGTTATGTGCAGGACCTCTATGCCATTTAGGTTTTTTATATTAAGCGTATCATTTTAGTCCTTTCCTTACTGATTATTTAATTCTTGACTTGACAGTGTACTTCCAAAGTAACCAGAAGCCTTCTAAAACTAAATTAATTAGTTAGTAAGTAAGTTTATTGTTGTAACCACAGCTCACAACATATAACATGCCATAAAATACAATAAAATAACAGCGGAATAGTAGGACTGTAAAATGAAGTAATAAAAAGAGTATTAGATGTAAGAAAATTAAAACAAGATAAACTTAGAGCTACAACGAAGAACTTAAGCATTTCTTTCTAAGTTTAAATGACAGCAGAGCAACCTGGATGCTAACGTTTGGAAACATGGCTGCAAGAAGACCTGCCTCCCCCCAGCCTCCCTGTACTTGCGCAGCGCCATGGCCTCCTTTCCCTGCCTCCCTGCGCTCACGTGCCGTACCCTGCTTCCCCCGTCCTCCCTGCACTCACACGTTGCCTGCATAGGGCCTCCCAGGGCCTTTCCCACCCCTCGCGCCACCCCCCCGCTCCTTACTTGAGACTTCCGCCGCTTCCCACTTAACGACCCACGGGTCTCGGGGTTAGGACGGCAACCAGGACTGATGGGATTGTCATCACTAAGCGATGTGGTCACGTGACATTGTGTTTTACAGCCACATTGCTAAGTGATGGCAATCCCAATCCCAATTGCAATAGTAACCTGAGGACTACCTGTATAAGGTATTTAGGTTGCTTTCCATCAAAAATTAGTGTCAGCTTCTTCCCCAAATCTTTTATTTCAAAGGCCTGTGACAAAATACTTTTATACTTGGAATTTTTTAAAATTAAATTCATTATTATCCAAATTCACCCATCTCTCAATCTTATTAGTGGGATATATATTGGATACACATTTTCTTCATCTTAACACATGGCATTTTTTCAAAAGACAGTTATTTAATAAACATCAGTTTTATATGAATGTTGCTAAAACCTACGGTTGCAAATACATGTAAATGAAAATAATAAACATCAGTTTAAAATTTATAGTGTAACATTAGCTTAACTGGTGCTTTGGAATCTACAATTACATCGTATGCTGAAGAATGTAATAGTTTTACATAAATTTAGTGTCAGTTTTCATTGTTACGCTGAAGAAAATTGGCTTCAGTGCAATTTTTTTTACAGTGTACCATGTGGTTTACTTGGCTTTCTGTTAAGTGGATCTTAACAGGATTATTGAGTTGAGTAATTAGTAAACTTGATAAAAGGAATAAGGCAAGATTATGGCAGCTAGCTCAGAATGCTGTTATATAAGGTATGGGAGGTTATAAATGTGGAAATAATGAAATATCTAAGCTGTATACGTTCAATTTTTAAATTAGTGTTTCTATAAACAACTATTTGTCCCCAAGTAGGAAAAGATACCCATTCCTTAATTCTATTACACTTATTCAGAGAATATATTTAATGCATTAGTTATTTTGAATGAGTGCTATCTCACTTGGCTTTCTATCATCTAGAATAAATATTTTATGTTAGCTAAATTGTTCCTTTAACATGAAGATCAAGAATGGAGAAAAAAGTACGCTTCTCAGTTACCTGTATTACTAAAAGAAAATAGTTTGGGCTTTTTTTTTTTGAAAGTCTATGAGTAAAGTAAAATAGGTAACTGTTTGCAACTTGTTTGCAAAGAACTAATGGCTAATAAGTGAAACTAAGCTACTAAAATCAGCATTATTAGTGTTTCAACAACAGAGAATACTATTATCTATTACTGTCATATACTTTTTTGCAATAAAAGATAGCAGTTCCTCAATACTATTTAAGGATAATTATTGTAAATTTTGTGTTAGCAAAATGACAGACAAGACTGTGTAAGATGACTGTGCTTGATCATGGTGTTTGGTATATTTTAGAAGAATCAATGCATTAGAGCAGGGGTCCCCAACCTGTGGGCTGCGGCCTATTAGGAAGTGGGCCGCGGGGCTCCTGCCTGCAAACCCCGCCCCCCCCAGTGCACGCGATTGGCTCCCGCCTGCAAACCCCACCGCCTGGTCCATGGAAAAATTGTCTTCCACGACCGGTCCTTGGTGCCAAAAAGGTTGGGGACCCCTGCATTAGAGAGTCTGCTTACTGAAAAAACTTTGTACCAAATTATGTGTGTATATTTTCTAGACAACTGATGTATTCATGGCAAAATATTTTTTGAAGCATGTATACCAAATGTCATTTAAAGGAGATAGAGAATGCGCTCCATAATGTTCCATACGTTCATTACCAATTCTGCATTGTCCATAATCATTTTAGAGAAAATTTGCAGCCTAGTAGTTGATTTATGGGGCTAATTTGTTATGTGATATGGGGAGGGATGTTCACCCTTGAGGGAGAACCAATCAGTAGTTGAATAGTCTCTTGAACAAAAGCAGCTTTTTGGAGTATGATCTTTGTTGAAAAAATTGGCAGCATGGTCAATGTATGTGTTTATTGGCAGTTGCATTTATTCTATATGCCAAATGTTTGAGAATTATTCTTATTTCTTTATTCAGTACTGCTGCAACATGGAGCTGATCCAAACATTCGGAATACAGATGGAAAATCAGCGTTGGATCTTGCAGATCCTTCTGCAAAAGCTGTACTTACTGGTGAGTATGTATGATTGTTAAGACACATGTAATTAGCCACCTAATGTTCTATCTGGGTTTTCTGGCATAAAAACAGAATACTGTGCGTGTTGATTTAGTGCTGTTAAGGGATCAAAATCTACATTGCTTACCATGCTTACTTTCAGGCAGATGATAGCACTTGCAACTTGTAATGTAATGATTTTGGTTGAAGTATACATATCTATAAGCACTCTTGTGAAATAACTGCAAAGGTCTAAGATGGAAATGTAATTAGTATACCCAGAAGAGGGAATCCAAGATGGCGGCCGCAAGTTAACGCAGCCTATAACAGCTCCGGAGAAAGCCAAAAAAGAACCCTTGAAAACCCACTGAAATCCCTAAATTTCACCTTTGGGATTCTGGAGAGGTGGTGGTTGCCGGTGGGGTGAGTGGCTTCTCCGAGGGGAGTGCTGGCCGAGGCTTCTGCCCGAGTCGGGCCTCCGGAATGACGCAATGAAAACGGGACCCAGTGAGTTGCCGGAGACAGCTGTAGGCTGCCAAGGTCTGCAAGGGGCTGTCGGGTGCGACCTAGACTGGCGGGGCTAGCAAGAACTGGAGCCCACTAAAGGTCGGAAGACTCTGAATGCGAGGCTTCGAGTTGGACCAGTGGGGCTTGCGGGGGCTGGTGATTTCTGAGAGCTGCTAGAGGCTTCTGTAAGCCACCGAAATCGACCGCTGGAGCCTGGAGGCCGTCGGAGGTGAGCTAGGCCGATGGAGTTGGGGGCCTAGCAGACCCGGGGCGGCTCAGAAGGGAGTCCAGCGGATGCAGCGAAGCCCTTGGAGCTTCCGGAGACCATCAAGGGCTGCCAGAGGCCACGGAGTGGAGTGGGAGACGGACGAGGCGGCCCCCCGCCACAGACTATCTGGTCTTTTTCCCGGGCCACTTTCTGAGAGGGCCCGGAGGCTCCTGATGTGGGAGCTGTTTGGAACTGGTGGCGAACCTGGCAGCCCTGGAAGACGCGGATGGGACGGAGGCCGGACCGATAGCCCTGTTGATCAGGGCATAAGAATAAGAACAATTGCTCGGACTAACACCATTGAGCTAAGGCGGCAGAGAACTTGTAGGAGTCCCTTGGTGTGAATGTGGACCCCCACCCGGGTGAGAGACGAGGGGGGGGTAAGATTGTATGAGTGTGGAAGAGTACCCCCTGGGTGAGAGTCAGGTGGGGCAGGAGTGATTGTGGTGAGTGTTGGTACCTCTCCCCGACCAGTGAGAGAAGTTGGGGGAGAGGTGTAGGATGTGAGTGGGGTGGTGCTAGACCCTACCAGTGCCGAGAGCGAGAGCTGGTGCACTGGGGGGTCTTACCACTGCCCAAGAGTGTGTGGGAGTGCATGATGGATGGTTGGGATAAGGCAAGGGTCGGAAATGGCGGCTCTTGAGCCAGATCTGGCTCTTTGGCCCCTCAGCTCTGGCTCTCTCTCTCTGTCTGCCGCCCAATCCGTAGCCGGGCGGCGAGGAAGAGGCCGCCGCCGCCTCCTCCGCCGGCGGGAGAGAAGGAGGAGCGGCTGCCCACCTGCCTCCGCCCACCCTGAGGGGACCCACCCGGCGGCGGTGGCGGCGGCTCCCCTGAAGCGCACCGCTTGTCGTCGCCGCCTGCCTCATTTCCCGCCCCCCATCACTTCCTTGGCCCGACGCGGGCGGGTGGAAGCGGCAGCCCGGCCCGCGCCGAGTGGCGGTAGCGCGGCCCCGCTGCCCTTTCTCTCCGGCTCGGATCCCGGGAAGGCAGCGGGGGGCCTCGCGGAGGGAGCCAAGCAAGCGGGCGGGCGGGCGGGCGGCCCAGGCCTCCGCCTCCAGGCCCGCCCCCCGGCACCTGTGCGGCGCGCCTGCTCCGCCCGGCCAGACATGCCCCGCTCTGGAGGCCGGGCTCGCCGAGGAGGACCATGACTCCGGCGGCGGCGGCGGCTCCCCTGAAGCGCGCCGCTTGTCGTCGCCGCCCACCTCGTTTCCTGCCCCCCTTCATTTCCTTGGCCCGATGCGGGTGGGCGGAAGCGGCAGCTCCTAGCGCGGAGCAACCCGGCGCTCTCCGTTCCTCCCTTATCCCTTTACCTAGCAACGGGCAGTGATGCTGCCGCCGCAACTGCTTCACGGGGGTGGGGGGGGCTTTGTCTCCTCGTCTCCCCACCCCATTTCCCGGGCTGTGAGAACAAGGGCCTGAGCCGGCGACTTAGCACTGGCTCCCTCCTCCTTGCGCGGCTGTGCCCCATCTAGGTTCGTCAGGTCTGTCTGCGCGTAACAGCGCAGCAGCGGTCTTGGTTCGGGGAAGCCGCGGCTTCTCCGGGAAGAGGGGAGGGGGTCACCCGCCCTTCTTCCTCCTCCCCCTCCCGCCGGTTAGACCAGAGCCGGGGCAGCAGCAGCAGCTTCCCCTGGAACCCAAGCTGGGCATGGGGGCGGCTGGTGGGCTTTGCGCTTCCGCCTCGGTGCTTGCTCCGTGGCCGCCTTGGGTGCCCCCCGGATGATCAACCCGGACAGGTTGCTGCAGTGCCAGATGGCCCAGGCCCCCGCGTACCCTTGGCAAAAACGTGCTCCAGAAGTTTTCACGGGAAGGGCCCGATTTGGGGAAGAAGGCGCTGCTGGAGCGTCACTTTCCGTGCCCGACTCGCCAGCAGCAGCAGCAGCTGGAAAGGCTGCAAAAGTCACGGGCTCGCCGAGGAGGACCATGACTGCGGCGGCGAACGGGGCGAGCCTGGAGGACTGTTATTCCAACCCTGCTGGCTGCGCCCCCTCCCTCCGTGAGCCTCCCGACTCTTCCACGCGATTGGCCCAGCTCCCATCCGCGGGGCTGCTCCACCTTCGCCCCAAGGTCTCCTGGGAAGCCCGTCCCGCTGCACTAAGGGGGCTTGGACCCAGGACCCCGGGCGCAGGACTGCACCTCTTCGCCCGACCTGTTAGCAAGGTCCCCGGGAAGCACAGCCCTCCGCAACGAGCCGCACAGCCCACTTCGCCTCCCCACCTTGAGAGACCAGGCAGGTCCCGTTCTCCCCCGACCCTCCCAAAATCCAGATTCGGCTTCCCACCTGCCCCAATAAGCCACGTGATTGGCCCCCGCCCACAAACCCTGCCCCATTCCACGTGATTGGCCCCCGCCCGCAAACCCCGCCCCCTTCCACGCGATTGGCCCCCGCCCGCAAACCCCACCCCTGGCTCTCAAGCATTTCAAAATGTGCACGAGCATGTCAAAATGGCTCCCGGCATAAAAAGTTTGCCGACCCCTGGGATAAGGGACTCTTAATTAAGCCTAAGAATTCCGGAGGCCTGGGAGTGGAGGCTACTGGGTCAGAACTGGGAATCTCGGGGGGCTATATGGCGGGCCATTTGATTTGGGTGGTGACGGGCAGGGGACGGTATGACGGGAACCGGAGGGCAAGCCATCTTTGGGGAAGGCGCCCCCGGTGTTTGTTACTGGTGGTGCGTTCCGGCCCCCCGTGTTCACATCCAGGCCCTGGTAAGCAGATCCTCGTGGGCTCCGGTCTCCGGCTGCTGCTGTTGAACGCCAGGTCGGTGAACAACAAAGCCCCCCTTATAAGTGACTTGATCACGGATGAGGGGGCCGACCTGGTGTGTATTACCGAGACCTGGCTGGCACCAGAGGGGGGAGTGGCCCTCTCGCAAATGTGCCCAGCCGGGTTTCAGGTCTGGCATCAGCCGAGACACCGGGGCAGGGGAGGAGGGGTGGCAGTGGTCATCCGAGAGTCTCTTGTGGCTTTCAGGGGCGCTGCTCCACAAGTGGCCAGGTGTGAGACCCTGTTTTTCAAGTTGGGTTCACGAGAACAGTTGGGAGTGTTGCTGCTGTACCAGCCTCCCTGCTGCGTAGCAACCTCTCTGCCTGAGCTGCTCGAGGCTGTCTCGGGGTTGGCAGTGGAGTTCCCCAGACTTATGGTTCTGGGGGACTTCAATCTGCCATCTCTGGGACGGGACTCGGAGGCAGCTCGGGAGTTCATAGCTACCATGGCAGCTATGTATGGGCCTGTCTCAGATTATTCGTGACCCGACTCGGGACAGCGGTCTCACCCCGGACTTAGTTTTCTTGTCTGAGCAGTGGCAATGTGATCTGAGGGGAGAGTTACATCTTTCCCCATTGTCATGGTCAGACCACGCCCTGGTAACCCTTAGACTCTCTTGTGCTGCCCCACTCCGCAGGGAGGCGGGACCTATTCGACTGGTCCGCCCCCGGCGACTGATGGACCCAGTGAGGTTTCAGAAGGAGCTGGGGGTTATTCCCGAGGACTTGCTTCACGGTCCAGTCGAGCTCCTGGCCGCGGCCTGGAATAGGGCCGTGGCCGGAGCCCTGGACAAGATCGCGCCTATGTAACCTCTCCGGCCCTGCTTGGCCCGCCGCTCTCCGTGGTTTACCGAAGAGTTAAGGGCCTTGAAGAGGGTTAAGAGACGTCTAGAGCGCCGCTGGAGAAAGACGAAGACTGAATCTGACCGAACACAATCTAGAGCCGCAGTTAAGGCCTACCTTGTGGCGGTAAGAGCGGCGAAACGTGAATATTTCTCCGCTCTTATTGCGTCCGCAGAATGCCGCCCGACGGCCCTTTTTAAAATTACAAGATCACTGTTGGGTCTGGAGCAGAGGGAGACCCACCTACCTGGCCGATTGGAAGAGTTTTCTGAGCATCTGCAGGATAAAATCGCTCAGATTCATTCAAAGTTGGACTCCAAGCATGAGACAGGATCTGTGGAGATGCCAGGGGCTCGCACTTACCATTTTATCTGGGAACAGTTTGATCCTGTTGCGCCTGAGGAAGTAGACAGGATCCTCTGGACTGTGAACGCCACCACATGCCAGCTTGACCCTTGTCCCTCCTGGCTGGTGAAATCGGCCAGTGAGGTGACATGTGGATGGGTCCAGGCGATGATTAATTTGTCCTTGAGTGAGGGGGTGTTCCCGGAAGCCTTTAAGGAGGCGCTGGTGCACCCCCTCCTCAAGAAGCCGTCCCTGGACCCTACCATCCTGGGCAATTTTCGCCCAGTCTCCCACCTTCCCTTTTTGGGAAAGGTGGTTGAGAAGGTGGTGGCGTGGCAACTCCAGAGGATTCTGGAGGAAACGGATTATCTAGACCCCTTCCAGTCAGGTTTCAGGCCGGGATATGGGACGGAGACCGCATTGGTCGCGCTTATCGATGATCTCTGGCGAGAGCGGGATGGAGGGAGTGCGTCCATCCTAGCTCTCTTAGATCTCTCAGCGGCTTTCGATACTGTCGACCACGGTATACTTTTGGGACGGCTCAGGGAGTTGGGGGTGGGAGGCGTAGTTTTGCGCTGGTTCGCCTCCTTCCTCCGGGGCCGTTCCCAGTCGTTGATAGGGGAGGAGAGGGCTGACCCGCGGCCCCTGACTTGTGGGGTGCCGCAGGGATCGGTTCTCTCTCCTCTCCTGTTCAACATCTACATGAAGCCGCTGGGCGAGATCATCCGTCACCACGGGATGAGGTATCACCAATATGCTGATGATACCCAGTTATACATCTCCATCCCGGGTGAAGTAGGTGATGCGGTCGATGCCTTATCTCAGTGTCTGGAGGCTGTGGGGGTCTGGATGGGGAACAACAGGCTTCAACTGAACCCTGGTAAGACGGAGTGGCTGTGGATTGATGGCCCCCCTAGATCCGGGAAGTTGTCATCTTTGGTTCTGGGTGGGGTGGCACTACCTCGCTCGGATCCAGTGCGGAATCTGGGGGTCCTCCTGGACTCGCGACTCCTGCTTCAAAGAGCAGGTGGCAGTCACGGCCAGGAGGGCCTTTGCACAACTTCGTGTGGTGCGCCAGTTACGCCCTTTCCTGGTTCGGGAGGCCCTCCGAACAATCACTCACGCCCTTGTCATCTCCTGTATAGATTACTGTAATGCGCTCTACATGGGGCTACCCCTGAAGAGTATCCGGAAGCTTCAGCTGGTGCAGAATGCCGCGGCACAAGCAGTTATGGGTGCCATGAGATCGGCACATGTAACACCTCTGCTACGCGAGCTGCATTGGCTACCAGTCTGCTTCCGGGTCCAATTCAAGGTGTTGGTGATTACCTTTAAAGCCCTATATGGCATAGGGCCAGGGTACCTGAGGGACCGTCTCGTCCCAATAACGTCGGCCCGCCCCACCCGTGCATGCAGAGAGGGCATGCTTCGGACCCCCTCAACAAGAGAATTCCATCTAACGGGGTCCAGGAGACGTGCCTTCTCTGCGATAGCGCCCGCCTTATGGAATATCTTGCCCCCGGAGGTGAGACTGGTCCCTTCACTCCTGGCCTTTCGGAAGGCCCTTAAGACCTGGCTCTGCCGCCGGGCCTGGGACGACAGAGGTGACAGTGCCTCCTGGGGTTGGCTGGCCCCGTAGTAATACGATCCATCCTACGGTCCCAAATCCATCTTGGATTTTATGTAATTTATTATTATTATTATTGGATGTATTTTAGATACTGTTTTTGTATAGTTTTTAAACTTTCAATTGTTGTAACCCGCCCAGAGTCCCTTGCAAGGGAGATGGGCGGGGAATAAATTGAAAAAATAAATAAATAAACAAACAAACAAACAAACAAACAAACTGCAAAGGTCTAAGATGGAAATGGAACAGTGGTAAATGCTTAATGTCATCCTTAATTTGCCTTTCTCACCTGCCTTCTTTATTCAAAAAAGTACAGTTGGGAGAAGCATGATAGTATATCTTTCTCCTCTTTGCCTATTCTAATCAGAAAGAAGGGTATCTAAAATTTTGAAAGTACAAGTAACAACTAGCCTTTTATCTGCATTCAGAATTGATTTTCAGGCTTTTTTATATTGGAATATGGGCCTGGAATCTACAACTATGTTGCTTTCTGAATCTTAGATAAACTTTTTCTCATCAGAGTTGGAGAGGTTTGCAAATGCCCAGAGAATATAAAAGAAATGTTTAATAATGAATAAGTTTGGAAAGGAAAATCACTCAGTTCCTCCAGGAATTGGACACTAGCTGGGCAAGCCTTGAGGTGACTAAGGCCTTGCCTTGTGAGTTTTCTCAGATGAGTTTTAACCCACTTGTAGTCAGGATCCCTGCTCTCCCTGATTTGTGAAAGTTGCCAGGGAGGTGATGGGGGCCTGGGTCAGGGTGGTGATAAATGCATCCCTGGGTGAGGGGGTACTGCCTTGAAAAATACATGCCCCCTCCTCAAGAAGCCATTGCTTGATACCATAAATTTTGGATAACTATCAGCAAGTCTCCACCCTTCTCTTCCTTGGAAAGGTTGTTGAGAAGGTGGGAATGATACAGGTACAGAGAGAACCCTGGAGCAAACTGATTATCTGGACATATTTCAGTCAGATTTCAGGTCTGGGAACTGTACAGACCTGACATTAATTGCACTTATGGATACCCTCTGGTGTGAGTACAACCCTCCTGCTGTTGCATGATTTCTTAGTGGCTTTCCATACTATTATTATATCCTTCCGGACTGCCTCCATTGGTTGGGAGTGGGAGGCACTGTGATGCAGTAGTTCTCCTTCTTAAAGTGATGGTTCCAATCAATGATGATAAGGGAGAGATCCGTTTCATGACTCCTTAGTTGTGGGGCACCGCAGTGCTTAATGCTCTCCCCTTTCTTACTCAACATCTGCATGAAGCCCTGGGTGAGGCCATCTTTCAACACAGGTTCAGGTGTCATCAGTATGCTGATGATACTTAATTTTACATCTTGACTCTGGGCCAAGCAGGTGATACCATTGAAGTGTTGTACCCTATCTGGTTGCTATTAGGGTCTGACTAGAGAGAAAGAGGGTTAGGCTTGGGTTTGGGAGTGTTGCCTAGAAACTCAGGCACCCCGAGTTTGCTGTGGAGCTGATAAAAACTTGGTCTCTGAATTTGGGAGAGAGACTAACTTTGCAAAGTGGCTTTTTGCCTACCTGAAAACACAAATCACACAGCAATTCAGGCAAAAGCAAAATCATTTATTAAGGAGGGGTCAAGTCCTTTTATCAGGTACAGAGACAAATGATTCATACATTTGGTATACGTGATACATCATAAAGCAAGTAATCAAACAATAAAAGACATTGATTCCATCTGAGAATTGAACAACAAAAAACATTGAATCTAGATAACATTCCACAAGTGGCAAATTTATGGGTTATGTCACTCCCTTTCCCATCAGGGTTTGTATCATCTTAAAACTTGCGAGTGTATTCAAGGACTTTCAGAATAGGCTCTCTATTGTTTAGTTGCTGAGAAGGCTAGTTTTTGCACGTAAAAGAAAGAAAGAAGGTTTGGGGTAAAAGGAAAACATGGTTTCTTGAACTTGAAAAGAAGGCATGGATGCCATGCTTAAATGCTAATATCACCTTTTTTAAAAAAGCTAATAATGAAGCCTAAAAATTCCAGGTAACAATTCCCCCATTTGGTTCTCAAACTATTTATAGTTTGCTGAACCACCATTATGTATAGCAAGGAAGTGAGTGGTTAACATTTGAAACTGCATACGGCCTGTGGTTGCAGTGCGTTGTGGAGCAGATTTAAAAGCGTAGTGGCAGCATTGCATGGCAGGCAAATATCGTATTAGACAACATCCAAGTATAGCAAGAAGTACCAAGACTATAATAGTAATCATGCCAAGCAATAAATGTTTCACCCAGCCCCAATCAGGTAGCCAAGAAGTGAGCCAATCCCACATGGATTGTTTGTCCTGCTGCTGTTCTTGAAAATGTTCCCTGTCCTTAGTTAAAGAGGCAACTGTTAGCTGACTTCTGTTGTTGTGTAATCAAGCCTTCACTTCTGTCATGAAACATGCAGCAGGTTTGATTAATATAGACACAGACTCCTCCATGCTCTACTAATACCTGATCTAAGGCAAGTCTATTTTGCATTACTACATTTTTCAGAGAAAGGATTTTATCCTGAAGTAGCTTATGGCTTTGTGAGGTTTCATTACTAAAGACTTCAAAAGCTACAGACACGTTTACAACAAATACATACAAATTATGAATGTCTTTGTAGTTTCTAGCAACTCCCACAGCTGGAAATATTGCCCTCCCAATTTGTTTTCCTCTGGGAAATTTTATGTCAGGAGTAATTGCCCTTCATGTTCTATAGTGATGTCTAAATGATCATTTAATTCTGGTGAGAGCAGGTGAATCCCTCCTGGCCATAGCCAAGAAATTGTACACATTCCTTGCCAGGACTTTGGTAGAGTTTTAAAACCATATATGCCACAGTCCACCATAAACCATCAGGTAGTCTGATGCCTTCAGGGTTATACGCCAGGGCTTGGGCAACATTCTTCAAAGAGGAAGTGCCGTTCTGTTTGGCTGTCTGCCCTGTACAGATTTGCATTCCCACATCCCAAGCTGCTTCATCATTAACTGGATCAATACAAGTATGACAGAAACACCACTTGTGTAACAGGGATGATAATGTCCTTTGAAAACAGATTAGGGCATTGGAGTGTTCCTGCATAATAATGAAATCAAATGCAATAATGTGATTTACCCACCAATCAGTACTTAGAGCACAGGAAAAGGAGGTTATCCCTTACCTCCATGGAGTCTGTAAGGAGGAAATCCAACAATTTTATTTTACAGGCCAGCATTTTTGATCGCATGCAGTTTGGGCTGAACAAGAGTTGTGCTTTCCCAATTTGTCCCTCCCCCATTTGTAGCATAAAAAGATTATAAAAGATGCAAAAGAAGTAAAAGTCCAACAGAAATCATGGTTGCTTAAAAGTAATAAGTACACAAATATATATATATATTTAAAAAGTTCATCAGGAAGTTCCAAGAGTCTGAGAATCTCCACTTGTGAGGAGTCCAGGAACCTTTCCTTTGCACAAGGACAGTGGCTTTGGGTAGTCAGCAAAATCTGGAATGGGCCCTCCCATGTTGGATCGAGAGTCTTGCGATGGAACTTTTAAGCAGCACAAATTCTCCTGGCTGGAATGGATGGATCTGGTCACTCAGAGGAACTGTAGCCCCCACCGCCTTCCACAGCTCTCTCTGCTGCTTCTGGAAGGATAGAAACTGTTTGGCAGTTAGTTCATCTCCCCCGCCAACCATAGATGCATTGAGATGGCAGGAAGCCCCCCCCCCCCTTTTGTGAGTCCTTGGCCTAGAAGAAGCTCCTGGAAGTTTCCACATAGGCTCCAGGAGCAAGCCAATCTACAATAGCTTCAGTATCACAATGTCCTTTCAGATGTACAGTAGTTGTTGAGCCAGAAGGTGAAGAAAAGCACATGAGACAATTGGTTGCCCATTAGGAACCATCCAGAAGGAACCGTTCCAAGAAGCATCATAGAGACATTGCAAGTAGCAGTCCCAGCATCTGAAAGAAACTTCTCATAACCAATAGCACAGGAACTTGAAACAGGTGCAAAGTCTGAAAGACACAAGGTTGTTGAGCAGCCTTCTTAGCAACCTCTTCAGCAAAGTGATTGCCTTTAGCAATAAAAGGAGAAGTGCATCCAAAGGTGAAACAACTAGGCCTTTGAGAGCAGTGCAGTGGCCTAAGGTGGTGAAGAATCCTCTCAGCTTCCATAAGGCACCTGTAGCATGGCAAACACCATAAGTAAGTGAAGATATTAACAGTTTTGTCTCTGGCAATACAACAAGCTTGAATTAAGGCAGTAAGTTCAGCCGCTTGGGCCCCCAAAGAAGGTGGCAAGGGTTCCGCCCAGCAGATGAAAAGAAAATAAATAAATAAAATGGCAGCCCCTGTTAAATGGACTCCGTCAACCAAAAAGGAAGACCATCCAAAAAGAGTTCAAAGACAGGATTCTGTAGGGGCACATTTGTAAGATCTGAGCAAGGTTTCTCTACCAGGTTATGGCCTGCAAATGGTCATGTTGGTAACTTCCTTGATCTGTCATCTCAGGAAGCAGAGTTGCAGGATTCAGAGTTGTACACCGCTTCAAAGTCACTGTCAGGATGTGATATCCTGCCATGGCGACAGGAGGGAGGTACATCTGCCAGTCTACTTTGAAGTGGACACTCACCAAACTTGCGGAGTAGGTGAGAATGCTTGTAGTGGAGTCTTGGTGTATTCACGAACCACAAATTATGCTGATGCAAATATGGTGTCTAGCAGTTCAGCACCAAGGATAGATCAAAGAATGCTAGCACCTTGTTAGTTGATTGGGGCTGGGAAGATCTAGAAATTGGGAAGTGAAGGGAGGGGCTGTCAACTCGTGGGGGAACCTTGAAGGTTTTAATTGTTGGTTTACACGAACCTCATTCATTCGAGTCTTTAATGTGTTATGGATCTCTAGCTTTAATAAAGAATTCTTCATATCCTTAAGGGCTTGTGTCTGGAGTTTCTGATTAATAGCTAAAGGATCAAGAGCATGACAGTCACATTTGGAGTAGCTAGAAGGTCTGCTTCATAAGTGGCTAAACGCTGATGTGCAAAGGCTTGAGTTCAGCAACCTCATGAGGAACAAAAAAGAGTTAATTGAAAACCCATAACCATAACAACTTTTGATATTTGAACAGGAAGGCCAGTAGCAGCCAAAGCTCTCAGGCATCCTACTGCACCACGAGCAACAAGGTCCAGCTATACAGAACAATGGGCTACAGGCCCCTCTCTGGTAGTCAGAGTCACACACACACACAAAAAAAAAGTTTAGTCAGTATGTCAAAAGCTGGTATCCAAGGCTTACAGAAACCTAGAGTTCCAAGTAAGGCTCTCACCTGGCACTTGATAGAAGGCAGTGGCAATTGAAGAATAGCATCCACTCTGGCAGGGAAAAGTTACCTTGTGCCAGGATGTATAATATAGTCCATGTAAGCCACTTTAGGCAAAGAAAACTAGCTTAGCTGGTGAAGCCTTGTGATCCTATTCTGCGGAACTGAAGAGTCAAGTCTTTGGGTCTCTGTGGTAGGCTTCAGCAGGTTTTAAAAATGTAACATCAGTAGAGGAACAACCCCAGAGTGATTCAGGAACATCTGCAAGTTGAGGAGGTAATCGAAAAGGCTCTACTGGCAATGTAAAAGAAAAGTTAACAGAGAACCCTGATGGTAAGGAAAACTTTAGACCACCTAGAATACAGTGGATGGTAGCGCACGCTCTCTCTCTCTCTCTCTCTCTCTCTCTCTCTCTCTCTCTCTCTCTTTTTACAAACTTGTCAGGTAAAAGAAAGTCATACTTTAAAAACAATGTACCAATAGTTGTTGTTAATGCACAGATTTCTCAACATCAAATCCTTTCCCCCCATTTCAGTTACCCTTTCCAATCTCTGCAATTCATAATTGGCTTTCCCCGGTACATAGCCAACAAAGAACAAGCAGCTCTGCATCAAGCAAACACCTGCAATTTTTTCCCTTCAATTTGTAATATAGCATAAGGCTCACCTCTATCAGAATGTTCAATAGGCAAAATTGCAGCTTCATTAACCATTTCCTTCGCTTCCCATATACTCATCTAGTACAGCGTTAATAAGAAACTCCTGCGTTGGAGGTGGTGGTGGTGAAGAAGTGAAGTTCCAGTTGGCAGCTGCTGTGTTGCGGCTGTAGTTAGATGGAAATGGTCCCTGGGGATAAGTTCCAGTAGTCTTCTTTCTTAAAAAAAAGTGGCCTGAAAAGAACTATAGCCATTGGAAAGAAAGTTGTAATTCAACAAAAATCCATTTTTTTAGTCCCAAAAATGCAAGGATAAGGCAATCTCAATCTTATATGGTTTGCACTCTGCACATGTAGAAACACTCAGTGAAATCTTGGTGCAAACTCAAAATATTTATTTATTTATATTTCTAACTTATATCACCGCCCATCTCCCCCCATTCCGGAGGGGACTCTGGGCGGTTATATATTGTATTTGATGTGTGTGAAAGTATTGCAAAAAAGAAAAATCCTGAAAGGGGGGGGGGAAGAAAAGGGTTTTCTGTGGGAGCATTGTGTTCCCCCTCTGTTCTCCTCCTCTTCCCCCTTCATTCTGACCTTCAAGCTTGTAACAGGCTTGATTTTTCATGTAAAAGAAAGAAAGGGTTTTGGGTAAAAGGAAAACATGGTTTCTTGAACTTGAAAAGAAGGCATGGATGCCATGCTTAACTGCTAATATCACCTTTTTTTAAAAAAAGCTAATAATGAAGCCTAAAAATTCCAGGAGACAATTCCCCCATTTGGTTCTCAAACCAAAGATCCCAAAGTATTCATGAAAGGACCTGGGCTTCAGAGACAGAGATGAGCATCCTTCATCTGGTTTACACTGTATAGTACTGTTCAGGACAACAAGGGAGGCCTGATCTCTATGCCAAAAGAGAGGAAGTAGATTATCTAGCAGTTGATCTTTTCAGGCTAGCCACCTTGACCTCATAATTCTTGCCAGTCTCCCAGACCAAATTATTGTTTGCACAGACTCAGTGGCATGGGTGAGATTCTATGTTTGTCCTCTTCAGTGGCTGTTTCTTCACTTCTAGACCATAAAAACCCAAAGATCCCATAGGCCCCTGGTGATTCCAACAGTGAGGACTAACCTCCCTCAAGTGGTGGCTGTCAGAAGTCATAACCAGGGGCACAGACATGTGGCTCTGATGCCAGATCCAGGTCACCTTAGATGCCAACCTTGGGATGGGATGTGCAGTACCCAGGCTGAATAGCCCAGGGTACAGTATGTGGGGCTGCTTATTTCTTTGGGCTTGCTCTCTGGTTTAATCGATCTGAAATGGGGAAGGGAGCTATCCCTTCCCATAGGAACTGACATCAGAATGCCCCATCTCTGGTGTAGAAAAAGAACTTTCATATTAAGTCCACGTACCATTTACATACTTAAATGGCATACTTTTCTGTTTAGGATGTTAAATAGGCCTGCTTTTACTCTGTTTTAGATGTACATCTTGTTTTTCTGGTTTGATTGTATCCCACTGTTTTAGCTTTTCAGTCTTGTATCTATTACAGCTAAAAAAGAAAATAAACATTGTCATATTGTGAAAGATGAAGGGAAACCTGCAAAAAACATAATTATGACTTTCCATTCACTGCACACAGCTGACATGAGGGTAAATGTAAAGGTACTTGAATTGAGTTAAAAATAACACCTATGTGGCATGCTTTAAAGACTAAATATTGTGCTATGCTTTATTCTATTGAGTATCAGATTGACTGACTTTGGAAACAATTTTATAACATCTATTGTGATAGTATCAGTTCCCAAAATAGTGGTATTTTGTGTGGAGGACAATAGTGAATCAGGAGGCATCAGCATAATTTCTTCTAATTGGTGCTTCCAAAGGAATCTCTCCTTGACATTTAAGATCAGTGGCTATGGATAATTTTTGGTTCTAATAAGTGGGTAGAAAACAACAAAGAATACTGGGAATACATTTTTTTCATGTTTTGGAGCCATCAAACCCAAATGTAGCTAGCTTAGTTTTACCAGAAACATTTTGGTGAATATCTGTAGCTTGAATCATGTCAACTGGATTTCTATTTTCTCAGTGGAAACGTTTAGCTCCTTATCCAAGGAGCTTCTTCAGTCTGAGCAAAGTTGGTAAGCCAACTTTACCAACTTTGCTCAGACTGAAGAAGCTCCTTGGATAAGGAGCGAAACGTTTCCACTGAGAAAATAGAAATCCAGTTGACATGATTCAAGCTACAGACAATTCCACCTGGATGACTGAGAACCTTCATAGACATTTTGGTGAATACTTCCATTTTGTTTCTCTTGAAAAAAGAGTGCTCATGCCTGTAGGAAATATACATATACTGCCTTCATGTATAGGTAGACCTCGCTTACCAACTGCCTCGTGCAGCAACTGTTCGAAGTTATGACAGTGCTAAAAAAATAACTTTGCAAACAAGGCGTGCATTTATGACCTTCGCAGTGTCTGTCTCTCAGTCACATGTTTGCCATTACAGTCAGTTAGTAGACGTTATCCTGTGCCTGACCCATTTTTCCCCCTCCTTGCAGAGCAGAGAGATTGCTTAAACAAGCAATACTTTGGGCAATCTCTCCTGTGCCTGACCCATTTTTTTCTCTCCCCCCTGCAGAGTGGAGAGATTGGAGAGGAAGGGATTACAAGAGAGTAAGCAGGCACACAATGGAGAATACACATCAAAAGGAATGTGCTAGTGCTGGCTGTTTGCTACAGGTAGTCCTCGTTTAACGACCCCTCATTCAGCAAACGTTTAACGACCCCTCATTCAGCAAACGTTCGAAGTTACGACAGCGCTGAACGAGGAGACTTACGACCAGTCCTTATAGTTGTGGCCATCACAGTGTTCCTGCGGTCATGTGATTGCCATTTGCGACCTTCACTGCCGACTTCCGACAAGCAAGCTCAATAGGGAAGTTGGCAGGAGGTTGCAAGTGGTGATCATGTGATGCCATACCTAAGCACCATGCGGGATTCACTTAACAACAGCAATCAGAACTGACGCAACTGCTGTAGTAAGTCGGCATGGTAATGTGACGTTACACTTTATGACTGCATTGCTTAGCGACGGAGTTGCTGGACCCAGTTACCGTACTTAAGCAAGCTCTACCTGGAATTATCCCAGCACCAGGGTGAGCATTCCAAAGGGCAGGTAGTAGGGAAAAAGGAAAGCTGAAGTAAAATCTTAAGCACAGTCGCTGTCACATGATTTTCCACTTAGCGCCCACATCACTTAGTAACTGAGTTGCTGGTGCCAATTTCGGTTGCTAAACGAGGACTACCTGTAATTGTTAACATTAGACGTCAGGGATGGAAGTTCACTGTACGACTTTGGGCTGGCCACTCTCAGCCTCATTTATCCCCCAATGATCTTGTGAGAAAACAATGTCATTTTGAACTCCTAAAGAAAAGGCAGCATATAAATCCAACACAAAAAATAATAAACAAACAATCCTTAGCTATTTCTGTTAAAAGACAATAGGCACCCTCTCTGTACTTTAAAACAGAACTGAATAACTTGTAAAATTAACCGCCCAGAGTCCCCTCTGTGGGGGGAGATGGGCGGTGATATAAGTTGGATAAATAAATAAATAAAATCAAGGAGAACTACAGGTAGTTCTTGCTTAACAACCACAGTTGGGACTGGAATTTTGGTTGCTAAGTGAAGCAATCTGACCCAATTTTACGACCCTTTTTTGCAGCGGTGGTTAAGCGAATCACCGCAGGCATTAAGCAAACCATGTGGTCGTTAAGGGAATCACACAGTCCCCCATTGATTTTGCTTGCCAGAAGCTGGCCAGGAAGGTAAAAAATGGTACTCTTCACAGCAACCCTGTAGGTGAACCTCAGAACCACTCCCACTCAGGAGGGACCGTGTCACACAAAACAGGGCCGCTGGAGGGCTATCTGCAGACACAATAAGGGCAGAGAAATATTGATGTTTCAATATTACCGCCATGAGGTTGGCCCTAATAGCGGCTCTAACTCGTGTTCGATTGGATTCATTCCTTGTCGCCCTCCAGCAGCACTCTAGGTGTTTCTTCTCCTGCTTCATTTTCCTTAGCTCCTCCATATATGGGGGGAGTTCTGGGATCCCTGTAGGAGGAGTGGCAACTCAGGCACAATCCAATCCAAAGATCCTGCCACCCTCTCATTCCAGGCAGCCACTAGGGTTTCAGTTGGACTGCATAGCTGAGCCTCCAGAACAACCCCAAGCTCCTTCTGAAATGCAATAGGGTCCATTAGTCGCCTGGGGTGGACCAATCTAATAGGTCCAGCCTCCCTGCAGTAGGGTATCTTTTTCCCTAATTACCCTAACCTATTACCCTGATAGGGTAGCATCTATTACCCTATACATGCATTATAGCATTATGCATCTCTCACTCCATTTTTTCACATTTATGTAGCTACAATAAAGCCTCAATTTAATGGATTCCCATTTAGCGGACTGGATGCAATGGACAAAATTTCCACCTGGATATCCCCCCAAATAACAGACAAGTCTGTTGCATCCAGTGTAGCACAAACAACACAATTAAATTTATGTTAATCTTATTTTAATTTTTTTTTATTTTTTTTTTTTTATTTATTTATCTTATTTATACCCCGCCTATCCCCTCCCTAATGGAGGGCTCTAGGCGGCTTACAATCATGTACTTTCATTTATACAATCATATTATACCCGCGCGATTAGGGAGGGGGTGAGGGAACCGGCTCTTCTTTCCAGGCATCGGAACTACAGGTCCCAGAATTCTTCGCTTTCGGAGCCGGCTGCTGACATCCCGGAAGTTGAGCTGGGATCCGTCGTCCTCTGCCGCCGTCCTCAGCCGCCATTCCGGCTTCTCCAGATCTCCGTCTCCGTATTCGGCTACGAGGCGACTCCCCGACAGGATGCCAGCATATTGCCCCACGAGAGTGGTACCCATTTATCTACTTGCTTATTTAGCTTTCGAATCGCTGGGTTGGCAGAGAGCTGGGGCTAGTGACGAGAGCTCACCTCGCCACGCGGGTTCGAACTGCCGACCTTATGATCGGCAGACTACCAGCTCAGCGGTTTAACCCGCTGAGCTACCGCGCCCCACAATTTTATGACATCCATGTCAATTTTTGTCATTATACAAATGAGGTAAATTGACACAAATGGTGCACTTCTTGATTTAACTGACACTCCCTCTCCCAATTAGTCCATTAAATCAGAGTTTAAAAAAATCTCATTCTATTTGTCAATATTTTAGTTTTCGGTTACTATAACATTGCTTGATTTGTAGATTTTGACATTAGGCATTTTTACAATGTCTTAAAGATAATGTATGTCAGTTCGATTGATTTTTAAAATGCAGTGTTAATGAAATTACTATATTGTTGATGTAGGACTGACTAAAAATTAATGATTAATGGATACTGGCCTTTTAAATTTTTCCCTAGACGTTATTTGTGTTTTATATCCTTATTATTGCTCAAAGTTATGACAGTGCTGAATTAATGGTAGTTACGGCTGGTCCTTGAGGTTTCAGCCATTGTAGCGCCTCCATGATCATGTGATCAAAATTCAGATGCTTGACAGCCTGCCCACATTTATGGCTGCAGCATGCGCTTCAACTTCCCCCACCTGCCTATCTCCCCCCCATCTCTGCCCCTCTGGCCACCCTGCACTCCGCTGCCACCTACCTTCACCACCACCCCCCTTGCCAACCTTCTTCCTCCCACTGCTGACAAGGAGTGCTTCGCAAAGGACCAGCGACTGCCTTGGTTGGACAAGCCTCATCAGCAACGGGAGGAAGAAGATAGCGATGGTCAGCTGGTGCTGGTGGGGGCAGCAGGACTAGGTAGGGGAGGCAGAGTGCAGGGTGGCCAAAAGGGCAGAGATCAGGGGGAGACAGGTGGGGAGTTGAAGCGGAGGTGAGCGCGGCAGGGCAGGAGAAGCATGAGGTCCTTGCCTAATGACAATGTCGTCCTCGCCTAACGACCTCAACCAGGACTTCTGGAACTGCCGTTGCTAAGTGGTGAGGTCACTTGATGTTTTGCCTAAAGACCGCTTTGCTTAGCAATGGAAATTCTGGTCCCAATTAGGGTTGTTAAGCAAGGACTACCTGTAATGTATAATTCAGTACAGTGTTTTACAAGATGACGTGCATACTTCTGTAATTTTGAAGATACATTTATAAAATTGTTTGAAAATAGTAATTATATTCATTACCTGTGCAGATGCAGCAGTAGTACCTGAACAATGCTAATCACATATAAAATAGTGTTTATATTTTATGAAACAAAATCTGAAAGATTACCCACCCACCCCTAAATAATATTTGCAATTGCAGCAGTCCAGGGTTAGTGGGTCCATCAGTAGTTTTTGTAATTTTCAGATTTTGTTAACACTAATAGGAGAGACATCACAATGCTAAATTATACAGTCCTTAAAAGCTATATAACTGGATCTAATCTTTCCCACTCCTGCTTCTTTGTATTCACAGACTAAAACAGAAATAATCTTCCTTAGTTTTTTTCAATTCATAGTCAGTTTTTAAATTTTTGTTTTGTTTTGCTTTGAGTGAATAATACAGTGAATAAGTGAATTGAGTGAATAAGACAATGAAAATATTTGATTTATCTCTGCTGTGTAAGCTGACTTTGTCTCTAAAGAAACTTTGGTTTAAAGTACTTGAATGTCCGCCAAATCAAGGGAACTTTTCAAATCATTAGTAGATTTATGAAATGGTTTATGACTGAAAAGTAAAATGAGAGCAGTATCACCTAACATATGAGTGTGTAATAGGGTGCTAATTACTGTGTTCAGTTGAAAAGATTAGAGTCTCCCCCCCCCCCTCAATACCTCCTATAAAATGGAAGTGCTATCCTAGATTCACTGAGAATAAGGTGAAAGTTGCAGGTAAGAGGCTATATAAAAGAGGCTATTTTTAGACCTTTTTTGTTGGAGGGGAAGGGAACACAGTGGCAAAGTGTAAGTCGTCTTCCGGAGAGAGGTTAAGGAGATGCTTTGGTGGTTATGTTTTCTTTTCAAATTGCTTTTTTTTTTTGCAAAATACTCTGTTTCAATCTTGTTGAAAGTGTCCCAACATCAAAGTGGCCTGTTCCAAACTTACAGGAAGTGATTGAACCATGAAATGGGCCATTTGATCTCTGTATTGCAGTCTGAAAATCTTTCAAGTTCAAACTAGCCTGGAGCAGGACATTTTGACCACATAATGTTTTACACACCTTTACTTCATAGTAATGTTACAGTATCTATCCTTGAATTAATGGCATTGAAGTCATTCTGGATCAACACTCACTTTGTCTTGCTAGGCAGTCCTTCAGAGGGTGGGTCAAGATAGGAGCTGATACACACACACACACACACACACACACACACACACACAAAAACACAGGCAGTAGCTAAACAAAGTGATTTTATAGACACTATGACGTTTGTCATGTATATTTTTATATTAATTGACATATGACATACGACAATTTGAACATCATTAATTTCATCTCTGTGTTTGGAATAACTAATTAGCTATTTAAATCAGTATTCTGCTTTATTATAAATGAATCAGAACTAAGTTTAAAAGTTAAATAGGAAAAGCGGCATATTAGGCAACTAAGTGGCAATTAGGATTATCAAAACTTGTGCATTGGAATATAAAGAGAGAACTCTTTAAGAGCAACCACAGAAAACAGCATATTTTCTGGAATTTGATATGGAAGCACTACCACTGAGAGCAGCCTATCATTAGTGGCAATCCATCTTAATGGTAGCTCAGAAATAGAGCCTCTTTGGATCTTAAAACATGGATAGGTTCATATATCCTTCAAATAATTAACAAGTTACAAACTTGTTTAATCTTTAATGGCTGAAACGAACAAATTGTACTTGGAAATAAAAGCAACTATCCAGGACACAAGTATTTCCATAGTAGCTGAATTTCCAAGGTTCCCTACAGAGTCTGTCCCATACAGAGTAGATTACAGGAGTTAGACCAAGTTCATGCATTTCTGAATCTAGATAGGGTCACATTGGTTGTATCAGCCAAAGTTGGTAAAAGACACACTTGGCTATTGCTGCCACCTGTGATTCCACACACACATTCTGAAGTGCATCCAGTTACAAACCTGGTCCTTGAAAAGTGGGTAACCCCATCCAACATTATGAATTTTTCTACCAATATTATCAGTTTTTCTATTATTATTAAATTTATTATAGCTGCCCATTCCAAAAGACTCTGGGCAGCTTACAACATATAAAAATAGTAACCTGTATAAAAAACAGCTATAACAAACAGGGACTCCACAAACAGACTAAGCTTAGGCCTGGGAACAGAGTCAGTTCCTAAGAGCCTTCCAGAACCCTAAGAGAGTGGATGCCACACATACTAATTTCAGTCTTGTCTGGATTTGTCAGCCTTGCAAGGTAGTTCCGCCAAGAAGCACTTCTGTGGGCTAGGCTGCCGCTTGTCCAACCATTGCCCTGGCTGTGGCTCTTTCCCTGCCTCCCAAAGTCATTCCCACATACTATTGTAGGATTAAACTTCAGCATATTTATCCAGCTCCATCCGAAAACTGTCTTTATGCTACAGGTAGTCCTTGCTTAACAACCGTTCGTTTAGCGACCGTCCAGAGTTACAGTGGTGCTGAAAAAAACGCCTTGCGACCGTTCCTCGCACTTACAACCGTCTCAGCTTCCCCTGCAGTCATGTGATCGCAATTTGGGCGCTTGGCAACCATTGCGCATTTACGACGGTTAGAGTGTCCCATGGTCACGGGATCACCATTTTCAACCTTCCTGGCTGGCTTCCAATAAGCAAAATCAATAGGGAACTGCATGATTCACTTTAATGACCACGTAGTTCACTTAACGATCATGTGGTTCGCTTAATGACTGCTGCAAAAATGGTCGTAAAATTGGGTCCAGATTTGCTTAACGACTGCATCGCTTAGCAACTGAAATTCCAGTGCCAATTGTAATTGTTAAGTGAGGTCTACCTGTACTTGTGCAAGGGTTCCATAGCCTCACTGAAATTAGTAGGTGTCCTCTGAGCCCCCTGAAGGGTACCTGATCAATTATGTTGAAAGCTTCTGAGAACTGAATCAGCTCGCAAGCATATATGTAGCTAAATGATAAAAACAGTTTTTATCTCAAAACCAGGTATAAACCCAGATGAGAATGTATCCAAATAATTAATTTTTCTGCAAGACTACTCAGATTTGGAAAGGCATATTCTATTCCAGAACCTACTCGAGAAAGAAAGATGAGACACAGAATGGCAGTTATCATAGATGGTTAAATTAAGGTAAATGGCTTTTTTAGGAAGAGCTTAATCCTGTATCCCAGTGCTTTCCAATCTGCCACTGTTGGCGACACACCAACGGCGTGTGCGGGGCGGCGCGGGGGGGCATGCAGCAGTGGCATGCATGGCAGTGGCGGCCTCCGCTAAAACGCGGAAGCGCTGATGGCGCGCCGCTGCTGCCACCGCCGTGCACGCCCCCACCGCCACTTCCGGGTTGTGTGGCGACACCAAACTCTGTGTTGCGGCACACTAAAGTGTCGCGACACACTGTTTGGAAAGCTGTGCTGTATCCCTTAAGGAGATGCCGGCATCATTTCCTCCTAATAAGAGCATCTGAAACAATTCGCATCAGTGGCATCTGCTGGGTGGGAAGAGCAGCATTGTGCTGACATAGGACAAACTTGGCCCCTTTTGTGCATGCACTATGATGTATACGAACGCAACAGGGCTCACAATGTGAACCTGCTTACATCATTTTGACTAAAGCAGTGGATCCTGTGGGTATCTATGATTATCATGCTTGCCAGTGATCTCTTCTGTGTGTGTGTGTGAGAAAGAGAGGGAGGTATTCGTGCACATACCTTGAGTAGATTATTTTAATTTATTATTTATTTATTATTTCTAACTTATATCACCGCCCATCTCCCCCCACAAGGGGACTCTGGGCGGTTAATAGCTATCATAAAGCTTGAGTAGACAACCTTTTGGTAACTCTAGGAAGAAGGAGAGAGCTGTGGATAAGGCTGTGTCACTACATGAGCGGAGCTCATATTTGAAAACACATTTTCCTATAACGTGTTTCTAAATTTAAGTAAAGCCAGATTTAAGGCCTATGCTGCAGTTTGTGTTTGTTGCCTTAAAATTGCATTAAACCTTGTTTCCAGTTTCCAGCAGTAGTGTTTCAAAGGGTAATTTGAGGCCACAAAAAAGAGATTCAAGGACATAAGGTTTAAACTTTGTCTTTACTAATATTATGTTACAGGTATTACATTACAGATGCTAGGTACAGAGAAAAGAGAGCAATTCATATTTGTTTGTTTTTAAAGATATTTAAAGGGGAAAAACAAAACAAAACAAAAGAAATTGAAGGAAGTTGAAAAAGAAAGAATGGGATCCAGGAAGCAGGCCTTCTGTATCATAGTGCCTGCTTACTGGAAGAACACCCCCCCAGGAGATGTTGGCCCCCATCCTGACCTTGTTTAAACAAGCCATTATATTTGCCCCCCCCCCCAAAGACCTTGGGCTAGGGTGGGTAGCAGGCCCCTTGTGCAATGAGTGGTTCATCAGAAATTGTGTTTATTTTTTCCAGACATTATTCTTTTGGGCTGTTTTAAATTGTTTTAATGTGTTCTGTCCAGAGTAATTGTTTAAATTTTATAAATAAAATATAAAAATTACAGAAAGAATTTACAAAAGCCGGCTGGGTGGCCTTGGGCCAGTCACTCTCTCTCAGACCAACTCACCTCACAGGGTGGTTGTTGTTGGGAAAAGAGGAGGAAGGAGTATTAGGTATATAAAAATAATAAAGGGATAAAAATAAAATAAATAAAATAAAAATTATTCTTAACAGGTCACATTCGATTTGAACAGATATATTGATAATTATATGATAGTTTAGCACTTTAAGAACTAATCAGAGGTTGACAAATGAGTAACAATTAACAAGAACCTCTAACAAATCTGAAGCAGTCCATCCTTAACTTTACAGTCAATCAGACAAACTTTAATGCTTTAATGTTTAGAAGTTTAACGCTGAAAGAAATCCAAACTCTGAATGTGGTAGAAGGCTGTG
Source organism: Charina bottae (assembly GCA_023362775.1). Lineage (NCBI taxonomy): Eukaryota > Metazoa > Chordata > Lepidosauria > Squamata > Charinaidae > Charina > Charina bottae. The sequence goes on from JALMGJ010000002.1 coordinate 166,544,309, forward strand.
TGCAGATGTATTGTCCATGAAACGTTTCTAAATGAAATTAAAGTTAGCATCAGGCTTATTTTTAGATCTGAAGTTATTGTTGGCATTGATACATACTCCCAAAGCTTCATCTGCCAACCCTCTGACGAAAGAGTTGAAGGTAATTTCCAGTGACAGGCATAGAGAATCCTAGCAGTGGTCATTATATGTACTGTAAGTATGCTTTGTAGAAATATAAGGCTTGGTAATAGAAAAACAACTGGCCAGAAAAGAAAATCAGTATTTAGAATGTGTTTAATCTTATGATGAATCATCTTCAAAATTGGTGAGCTTTGTAATATGGAAGAATGATCAAATATATTAACATTCCAGCCGTTTTTTGAATATGCATTATGCATTCTGGCAATCAACACTGGTGAAATGGGGGGGTGGAATCTTACACCAGTTTTCTCAGAGTGTAATATTCATAGTAAGCTTAATATTTTTCTTCTATTGATATTCCCATTGTTGCATATCAATTGTCCTGTTTAAATTCAGCATCTATTTAATCATGAATCTTTGACTTCAGTTTCTGAATTATATTTCAGTAAGAACCTATATACATGCTCTAATAGATATTCTGAATTTTGTGTTATAAACATTTTAAATTCAGTCAAATCTCTAAATATGTTACCTTGTTTTTGTAGCTCCTTTTGAACTATTTTGCTTATTTAAAGATATTGAAACCAATAAGGCATTTCTGACCATTCCAAGGAGAGAATCTCAAAAGGCTTCATCTTTGTTAAATCTTGCAGTCTATATGAATTGTTATCTTTATCCAATCACATGCATGTTGTAGTATTCTGAACTTGATTCTGAGAAGTTTTGAAATGATTTCTCTTTGCCATTCATTCAAAATCTTTTCTTCAATTCTTATTGGGAATAAAAAGATAATCCTTGGTATTTTTACTGTTGATATTTTTCATAGCCAACATAGCTTTACCTTTTCTATCTTAAAACATACTTTTCTAAATCTGTAAATAATGGCTTTTCAATAAATCTTTGTTTTTTCTGGTTAAGTAAATTATCAAGTACAGTATTTGATCAGTTTGTATATTAAACTGTGTTGTATGCTTGTTCCACTGTTGCTTGTTCCATTGTTCCATTATTGATTCTGAGGAATCCTTTAGATTAGTAACTGTAAGTATAACATGATCAGTATATGATTTTAATTTATGCTATTAATTTCCCATGTTCGTCTCTGAAATTTTACTCTCTTGCCATATTTTCCTTGCCATTGGTTCTGATGGCAGTAAAAACAGAGGCAACAGAGGACAGCCTTGCCTTGCTCTTTTCATAATAGCACATTTTTGTGACAAAATACATTTATAATTATTTTGGCTTCTTGTTCATGATAAATATTCTGTATCCATGAAAGAAAATTCTAACCACAGTTCATGTTCTTCAGAGTAATGAATATGAAAGACCATTCCAGTTTATCAAAAGCTTTCTCCATATCAAGAAAATTTGTAAATACTTTATTTTTCTGGTTGATTTTATCAGTGGTCAGAATATATCTACTAAAGTCACTAAAAAGACTCTACCTTTTCTGCAAAAATAACCATGAAAAGCTTAGTTTACCTGCAGTAAGGAAATAAATCTGTATGACTCTAGATGGATTGGATTGTTCCCCTCATAAATTAGAGATATAGATGGGGCCAAAAGTATTGGTACACCCCCCCCCACTTTTCCCCAAAGAATCCCAATTTGCTGTGAAATAAGTTGAAACTGACACAAGTGAATGGCATCCACCATTCTTTATTCCATGGTGCATAGAGCAGACACTTTGCTTTTGATGTATAACATATTATTGTAAATAATAAAACAAATAAAAATGGCATGGACATAAATATTGGTACCTTAAAAGTTAAAAGACGTTATTGGATTTTAGTGATCTCTCAAGCAAACTATTTATTTTAATTAGTATCACAAGTGTCTTCAATCTCATAATCAGTCACTCAGCCTATTTGAATGGAAAAAAGTACTCAAGCATTTTGAGTCATTGTGTGCAGCACAGTGAACATGGACAAGAGAAAGAAAAGCAGTTGTCTGAGGAGGAAATGAAGACAGTAATAGCCAAACATGGTAAAGGTTAAGGCTCCAAAACCATCTCCAAAGGGCTTCATGTTCCTGTGACCATGATTACTAATATTATGAAGAAATTCAAGGTCCATGGGACCGTAGCCAACCTTCCTGGACATGGCTGCAAGAGGAAAATTGTCCCCAGATTGAACAGAATGATAGTTGAAATGGTGGAGAAAGAACTAAGGAAAACTTCAAAATAGATCCTCGCTGACCTCCAAGTTCAAGGTACAACAACATCAAGTTGTACCATCCATCACTGTCTGACTGAAAGTGGCTTCCATCAGGAAGACCCCACTTCTGAAAAACAGATACAAAAAAGCCAGACTAAATTTTGCTAAATTGAATGTTGACAAGCCACAGTCCTTCTGAGAGAATGTCCTTTGGACAGATGAAACAAAATTAGAGCTTTTTGGTAAGTCACAGCAGCTCTATGTTCACAAATGAAAAAAATGATGCTGTTGAAGAAAATACCATCCCTACTGTGAAACACAGAGGAGGCTCCATAATGTTATGGGGTTGCTTTGCTGCCTCCAGCACTGGGTGCCTTGAATCTGTGCAGGGCACAATGAAATCAGAAGTTTATCAAGGCATTCTGGAGTGAAATATAATGCCCAGTGGTAGCTGTGTCTTAATCGCAGGTCATAGGTCCTCCAGCAGAATAATGACCCAAAACTTACATCTAAAAGAACCCAAGAATGGTTGAAAAGTAAACATTAGACTGTTCTGAAGTAGCCTGCTATGAGTCTGGATCTGAATCTAATAGAACATCTGTGGAAAAAGCTGAAACACACAGTTGGGAGAAGAAACCTATGAAACCTAAGACAACTGGAGCAGTTTGCTCAAGAAGAATGGGACAAATTGTCAGTTGAGATGTGTAGAAGACTTATTCAGAGCTACAGAAAGTGCTTGATTGCAGTTACTGCCTCAGAAGGTTGTGCTACAAAATATTAGGTGAAGGGTACCAATAATTGTGTCCATGTCCATGACATTTTCATGGACATTTATTATTATTATTATTATTATTATTATTATTATTATTAAGAATATGTTAAGTCATATATTAAAAGCAAAGTGTCTGCTCTATGGACTATGGAATAAAGAATGGTGGATGCCATTTATTTGTGTCAGTTTCAACATTTCATGGCAAATTGGTATTCTTTGGGAAAAAAGGGGGGGAGGTACCAATACTTTTGGGCATGTCTGTTTAAAAGCTTCCTGCCATGAAGGAAGGAGTGTTTGATGTTGTTGTACTTGTTCATTACCTGAGTTAATGAAACTGCACAAAAATGCAGTGGAAATGCATCTGGTTCTGGAGATTTATTCAATTTTAATTAATGCATTGCTTCCTTTGTTTCATCTTCTGTAATACTGTAGTCTTGTTAAGTGATTCCTTTTGCTGATGTGTACATTTCATAATCAGTGTTGCATCCAAGTACTCTGTAGTCTTTTCCAAACTTCATGTTTGTCTTCCACATAATTGAAAATAAAATTTAATAAAATGCTATATCATCTCATCAATAGTTCAAACACATTTCTTACTACTATCCCATATTGAGATGATAAATCTTTTCTCATTTGGTAAGACAACAGCATCTTCTTTTATTTTTGTTGTTTATTCGTTCAGTCGCTTCCGACTCTTTGTGACTTCATGGACCAGCCCATGCCAGAACTTCCTGTCGGCCGTCACCATCCCCAGCTCCCCCACGGTCGAGTCCGTCACCTCCAGAATATCATCCATCCATCTTGCCCTTGGTCGGCCCCTCTTCCTTTTGCCTTCCACTTTCCCTAGCATCAGCATCTTCTCCAGGGTATCCTGTCTTCTCATTATGTGGCCAAAGTACTTCAGTTTTGCCTTTAATATCATTCCCTCAAGTGAGCAGTCTGGCTTTATTTCCTGGAGTATGGACTGGTTTGATCTTCTTGCAGTCCAAGGCACTCTCAGAATTTTCCTCCAACACCACAGTTCAAAAGCATCTATCTTCCTTCGCTCAGCCTTCCTTATGGTCCAGCTCTCGCAGCCATAGGTTACTACAGGGAATACCATTGCTTTAACTATGCGGACCTTTGTTGTCAGTGTGATGTCTCTGCTCTTAACTATTTTATCAAGATTTGCCATTGCTCTCCTCCCAAGAAGTAGACATCTTCTGATTTCCTGGCTGCAGTCAGCGTCTGCAGTACTCTTTGCACCTAGAAATACAAAGTCTGTCACTGCCTCCACGTTTTCTCCCTCTATTTGCCAGTTATCAATCAAGCTGGTTGCCATAATCTTGGTTTTTTTGAGGTTTAACTGCAACCCAGCTTTTGCACTTTCTTCTTTCACCTTCGTCATAAGGCTCCTCAGCTCCTCCTCGCTTTCAGCCATCAAAGTGGTATCAACTGCATATCTGAGTTTGTTAATGTTTCTTCCAGAAAATTAGAAACATCTTCTTTTATACCTTTCTTAAAATTCACAGTTTTGTAAGTCTCATTTGCTTCTAGCTGGTTATAAATCATTTAAATATTTTTACTATATCCAGCATCAATTTCTGCTTTGCACCAATTCTGATAGTTTTGAATAATTTGTCTGTCCATCCAACCATCCATCCCACCACAATCTGGCAACTCTCAGCAACTAACATGCTATGAAATATGTTAAGACATCCACAGTTAATTTTAAAATAAAAAGACAAGTACATCATAAAACAAAACCAAATAAAGCACAGTAAGGAAGGCCAGTAAAATAAAGAATAAAAGATGGTGTTCTCTAACTGACTAGAATGCTCTCTGAAGCTTTTCTTTCTATTTAATGCCGAAGAAATAAATAATCCTCTCAGAAATGCTTTACTGGATTCCCATACTGTAAAGTATAAAGAAACATCAAGAGCTGAGTTAGTTTGGAAGAAGCTCTTTAATTCAGGTTGACACTTCAATTTGGTATCTTCTTGTAATAATAATAGGCCATTCAATCTCTACTTTTTAAAGCCAGTGATTCTTCTGTGCAATATTACAGTTACTGGATTATGGTCTGCATAAATTAAGTGCTGCAACTTCTTTACATTTAGGTAATAGTGAATTAGATATCCAGCACATATCTATCCTTGAATAATGTTATGAGAAGGGGAACAATAAGTATATATTTTTTTTCTCTAAAGGGTATGTCTCTACACATGCGAGGGAGTAAAGTAACAACATATAATCTTTTTGGCAATTTTCAGAACCCTTTGGTATGAACCATATTTATCGAGATTTATGGAAGGAACCCTGTCCATGTTTCCAAGAATCAAAAAATATCCTGCAATTTCAAGAAGTGATTGAAAAAATCACAAGATATTCTCTTGTTATCTTTTGGAGCATAAATTGAAGCAATTGTAATTTTCCCTTGTTCAGTTTTAAACCTTTGTAATAAAAGTCTCTCTGCTTGATCTGGAATTCCATGGTCCATGATAAGTTCCTAATATATATCGCTGCTCTGTTTTTCCCACCAGAAGCCACATGGTATTGACCGAAATGTTTACATTCTAACAAATTAATATCGTCTTTTTAAATATGTGTCTCATGAATATATATAGTGTCTGCATTCTTTCCTTTTTTCCCTCTTTTGGATGGACTATTCAGTCTCTTAATGGTTGTTGAAAATATTTTAATTCGATCCATGAAGTCAGTGATCAATTAAATGTGTCTGATCCAATTTTTGGTCTTCTGTCTGAATCCTTTTTTTCTTGTTCTGTTGTAAGCATTGTCTTAGCATCTTCTGTGGAGTACACAAAAGCTTTGCCATCCATAAAGACCCCCAAATAAGATGGAGTTACCCACCTGTATTTAATATTTCTTTCTTGGAGACAGGTTGCCATTATAAAGATTATTCTATTTCCCTGAATTCATAGCTTTTACTCTGAAATGTCTCAGCATTCTAGATAGAATAGAATGCAGAATTATCTACTACAATTTTTATAAAGATTTTAAAGACTAAAATATTAGCACAATGCTTTCAAAGGAGAATGCTTCAGATATTTAGTGAAGCACTTGGCAGTGAGATAGAGCTAAATTTCAGGGTACGAATTTAGCATTCTTTCCAAAAGACAACCATTTTAATGTTCGATTTTAAAATGCTACTGTCAGAATACTTTGTCTTTCCCATATTCTTTTATTATGGTGCACTGGTTTTCTTAAAGGCTGCAAACATACACTTTTGACACAGTTTTAAGAACCTCTGAAATAAATCTATTGCAAGATAATTGTGGGGCTACAAATGGCTTCAGACCCTGATTATGTGTACCTGTTTAAAAAAAAGTCTTGGGGTGTGTCAGTGCCTTTATGCTACACTAGTGTGCTAAGAGATTGAATAGGAAAATGGGGGAGGAGACACAGTATTCAGCTGCCATGCTGTTATCAGAGGGATTGTTTCTGGACGGAGGTTCAGCATTCATTGGTTGTCTGAAGAAAGCCATTTCATCTGAGGATTGGACAAGAAGCTGCGTCAATTTGCTGCCCGTCTCCAAGGCACTGGTGATGCTGCCTTCACAAGCTGACTAACGTCACAGCTCCATCACCCAGCGGGGTGTGGGCTTGCTTGTCGCCCCCCCCCTCCTGTTCTCTGTTTAATTCTGTATTTGCTTCCTGCTGCATTTCTTCATCTGTCTTCTGCCAAATGCTAACAGCATGATATTTTGCAATCATTTAGGTGAATACAAGAAGGACGAACTCTTGGAAGCTGCTAGGTAAGTGCTGTTCAGAATACAAATGTATTGTTTTTGAAGAGAGGTGGTAGAAATCAGGGTGAAAATGGGTTTTTATGATCTGTCATGTTGTCATTATCTTTTTATAAAATTGGGCAGATAAATGGTCCTTGTTAACATGAGCCTTTTGGATTTAACTACTTGTAAAAAGCTAAATAGTTGCTTGCTTGTAATCCTACAATATAGTTATAGTTGAATTTTGACAATGTATTTCAAATTTCATTATGTTTAAAAAAGCAATTTTTAATGAGAAATTATGTGTTAGGATTTTTTTAAATTCTCTACTTTATGGATTAAAGGCACATCCTACATTTACATATATGTTACAGAAAGCCTTGAGCAAGAGGCTGGAAGCTATTTATAGTGTCTTGAGGAATATTGCAACAATTTGGGAAATGTATATTTATTATATTTAAAATACAATAAATTATTCTATTATATATGTTTATATAGGCATATATTTAAAGGAAATACTTGAAGTGACATATTTTGTAAGTCAAAATGCATACAAGGTGGTTCTGTGAGCATGATGTTAATGTGAAACTCCATTTCATATATTCTATAAGGGACTTCCTCTCCCTTCCATTTCTTCTTTGCAGGAGTGGCAATGAAGAAAAACTAATGGCTTTGTTGACACCTTTAAATGTGAATTGCCATGCAAGTGATGGGCGAAAAGTAAGTCTGTGTAAATATAAATCTGTTTCTAATTTTTTGGCAGCTGGTCAACATATCTTGTCAATTTAAAAATTTGAAACCCACCCAGTTTTGTGGATTGTAATTTGCGTCTCATCACATAAGATTGAATGATGTGTCCAATATTGACAGCTTGACAGAGGTAGTGAAACATGCAGTTGAGATCATGATATTTGTTTTAAATGACAGTCTGGCATTGTGCTTTAGAATGTTCGTTAATAAGTATAAATTATAAGTTTGGGTTTTGTTAATAACTGTAAATGAACAGTTTTCTTGCTGTGAGAAATAGGGTTTTAGTCCTCTAGCTTGTTATAGCCAATTTCAGATCAATTTGATTAATCTTCTTGGATATTCATTCCAAATGTTTATAGTTTCACTTAATTGTCTAGCTGCAGTTTTATGTAATGTGGAATTAAAGGAAATTAATAAGTTTGAAGTGAAGAAAAGGAAGAACTTATAAATTCAGAATTCTAATTAGAGGTTTCATTAATTTATGTATTATTATAATCTGATATAATAGATTCTAGTCTCACAGTTTATCTGGGTTCACGTCTTTTAGTGAGTCTTAGTGTCTATCAGTTCTTAATAACTGTCTGAAATGGGTAATCAGGTAGTTCAGCTTCTGTGACTGAAATCTCCCTAGGTAATTTGGGGGCACGACATGAGACATGTAATTTGGGACAGATTGTAGCTCATACGCTGCTAGCAGACTGTTTGGGAGTTAAATCATTCAAAGAATTTGATTAGTAATTTAATGCAGTGAAAATTAAAAAAAATATTTTGGACGCAATTCACAGCTGAAGCACATTTTCCCATAATTTCAATATTTATAGCTCTTACATTATGCTCATATATCTTAAGTATGATTGGATATTTTACTAGAATTATTGCCTCCAGGTACCTGGTTTAGTTATAGATATCCTGTTAAATGAAGCAGAATTAAGTAATTGACACTTAGCCAACTTAAAACTTTGTACTTCCTCTCCCTCTAAAATAGCTGACTAAGTTAGCTGAGTTTTACTTTTGAATTAGAGCAACCATCAGTTGGATTAATGCTCGAATCATGAGTTTTCAAACGGGGGTGGAGTGGGGGAGTGCAACCCCTGGAGGTTCCAGTGTTGCCCCCAGGCAAAGCTGGGGTAATTAGACTGTACTTTTGTTCTGCTGTCCATTCTGTTCTCTGACCAGTCATTTTGGTTGTCACAGTGACTGCCTCTGTAAAAGGTGGTCCCCAGACTTCTTAGTCTCTCAAGCCTGCCCCTGCCCATTTTGCTCACCTACCCTGTGTACCACCACCATCTTTTCTTCTCCCACCAGCAGAGTAGCAGCTAAGCAGCCAGAGTTTTGACAGCAGTTAGAGCAGCAGAAACAGAAAGGAGGTGAGCAAGAGTTCAGCTTTTTCAGATTTGATTATGCAGTGTCAGTTCCCACAAGACCAGGGATACCATGGATTACTGGTGTCTGGGGGCCCTTGGCTTTTGCTTATATTAATAATTACTAAGCGAGATCCAAAGCAGCACTTAATCAAGGACAGTATTAATTGTTCAGCAATGAATAAATAATATACTTGAATGTTCTGCAATGCATAGTATTTAAAGGAGGGAAGTGTTCAGATGTTGGACTTTTTAAAAAGTGGAGCTGTAGCATAATATAAGTAGGTCTAAAAGCTGAATTTCTATCAGAGAACATAAATAAGTTAAACTTTAATTAATGGATTTAATTAATTGACTGATTAATTAAAAGCATTTAATTAATAGGTTAAACAGTTATTATTAAGAACTTTTAACAGTATACAGTACATAACTGGGCCAGTAAGGTAAGGTAAGTTGCCATGTCTCATAATGACAGTTCTGCTGATCTGGTACAGGTCAGCAAATGACCAGTAATTTGAGGAGTTGTTGTTGTTCTTGTTGTTGTTGTTGTTGTTATTATTATTATTATTATTATTATTATGAGGGCAACAATTGGATTTTATTTCTTAGATACTAAAATTAATTGGATCTTTTTTCAGTTGCTTAAAACCATATTGTCCATGTCCGGATTTCAGATCTGCTCACTGGATTCCATCTGCGTAATGTCTGACCTATGTTTTGTCAGGGAGAACTCTTCTACTATACACGAGACCATCCATTTGTAATGCTTCTACTCATTTTATCGTAACTTAGGGTGGCGTTGCATATGTCTGCATTTATTGAAGAAATATACATTTAAGGGAATTGTGTTAAACATGATTGCTGCTGTGATGGCCATTTGGAAACAGTGTGGTATAATTATTGGGGTCCAACATTTAAGTCTTTCTCAGATCTTTTAATAGAAGATGCAGAAAGCAAAACACTTTCTACTTTCAGATTAAAGATACCTTTAAAAGGTTATACTGGAAATTTGACTGTAGAATTAATGCAGGGATATAATTGGCTTTAGGAACCTTGTTCTAATTAAAATATTTAACTAGGAAAATCATCCTATCAATGCCTAGCTTTCTGACAATTTATCAATTTAAATTATTTAATTTAATATCCACTCAAGAAGACTCTGGGTGGCTTACAATTAAAACCCACAAACACAGGCAGCCCGGACTAAAACAACTAGAACAACAAACAATACAAAAAATAATATGATAGGGCTCGACCAATGAGTCACACCCACATTAACCCCAGGCCTGGGAACAGAGCCAGGTCTTTTTTTAAAAATAATTTTATTAAGTTTAAAGCAAAGATAAAAACTATAAAAAAGCAAAAAACTACAAAAAGAAAAAGGGAAAGGAAAACTAAAGAAGTGAGAAAACACAAGATGAAAAAAGATTTTTTGAAGATTACATAAGAAGTGACTTCTGACTTTTTACAATTTCCCATAGTCAATCCCATACTCTTATGTTAAACCAAAATCACATTATTTCTATGAATCATTTCATTTTTGTTGTTTATTCGTTCAGTCGCTTCCGACTCTTCGTGACTTCATGGACCAGCCCACGCCAGAGCTTCCTGTCGGCCGTCACCATCCCCAGCTCCCCCATGGTTGAGTCCGTCACCTCCAGAATATCATCCATCCATCTTGCCCTTGGTCTTCCTTTTGCCTTCCACTTTCCCTAGCATCAGCATCTTCTCCAGGGTATCCTGTCTTCTCATTATGTGGCCAAAGTACTTCAGTTTTGCCTTTAATATCATTCCCTCAAGTGAGCAGTCTGGCTTTATTTCCTGGAGTATGGACTGGTTTGATCTTCTTGCAGTCCAAGGCACTCTCAGAATTTTCCTCCAACACCACAGTTCAAAAGCATCTATCTTCCTTCGCTCAGCCTTCCTTATGGTCCAGCTCTCGCAGCCATAGGTTACTACAGGGAATACCATTGCTTTAACTATGTGGACCTTTGTTGTCAGTGTGATGTCTCTGCTCTTAACTATTTTATCAAGATTTGCCATTGCTCTCCTCCCAAGAAGTAGACGGTCTTCTGATTTCCTGGCTGCAGTCAGCATCTGCAGTAATCTTTGCGCCTAGAAATACAAAGTCTGTCACTGCCTCCACTTTTTCTCCCTCTATTTGCCAGTCATCAATCAAGCTGGTTGCCATAATCTTGGTTTTTTTGAGGTTTAACTGCAACCCAGCTTTTGCACTTCCTTCTTTCACCTTCGTCATAAGGCTCCTCAACTCCTCCTCGCTTTCAGCCATCAAAGTGGTATCATCTGCATATCTAAGATTGTTAATGTTTCTTCCAGTGATTTTAACTCCAGCCTTGGATTCCTCAAGCCCAGCACGTTGCATGATGTGTTCTGCGTACAGGTTGAATAGGTAGGGTGAGAGTATACAGCCCTGCCGTACTCCTTTCCCAATCTTAAACCAGTCCGTTGTTCTGTGCTCTGTTCTTACCGTTGCTACTTGGTCGTTATACAGATTCCTCAGGAGGCAGACAAGATGACGTGGTATCCCCATACCACCAAGAACTTGCCACAATTTGTTATGATCCACACAGTCAAAGGCTTTAGAATAGTCAATAAAACAAAAATAGATGTTTTTCTGAAACTCCCTGGCTTTCTCCATTATCCAGCGGATATTGGCAATTTGGTCTCTAGTTCCTCTGCCTTTTCTAAACCCAGCTTGTACATCTGGCAATTCTCGCTCCATGAATTGCTGGAGTCTACCTTGCAAGATCTTGAGCATTACCTTACTGGCATGTGAAATAAGTGCCACTGTTCGATAGTTTGAACATTCTTTAGTGCTTCCCTTTTTTGGTATGGGGATATAAGTTGATTTTTTCCAATCTGATGGCCATTCTTGTGTTTTCCAAATTTGCTGGCATATGGCATGCATCACCTTGACAGCATCATCTTGCAAGATTTTAAACAGTTCAGCTGGGATACCGTCGTCTCCTGCTGCCTTGTTATTAGCAATGCTTCTTAAGGCCCATTCAACCTCACTCTTCAGGATGTCTGGCTCTAACTCACTGACCACACCGTCAAAGCTATCTCCAATATTATTATCCTTCCTATACAGATCTTCCGTATATTCTTGCCACCTTTTCTTGATCTCTTCTGCTTCTCTTAGGTCCTTACCATCTTTGTTTTTGATCATACCCATTTTTGCCTGGAATTTACCTCCAATGTTTCTAATTTTTTGGAAGAGGTCTCTTGTCCTTCCTATTCTATTGTCTTCTTCCACTTCCGCGCATTGCTTGTTTAAAAATAATTCCTTATCTCTTCTGGCTAACCTCTGGAATTTTGCATTTAATTGGGCATATCTCCCCCTATCACTGTTGCCTTTTGCTTTCCTTCTTTCTTGGGCTACTTCCAGTGTCTCAGCAGACAGCCATCTTGCCTTCTTGGTTTTCTTTTTCTTTGGAACGTTTTTTGTTGCCGCCTCCTGAACAATGTTGCGAACTTCTGTCCATAGTTCTTCCGGGACCCTATCTACTAAATCTAGTCCCTTAAATCTATTCTTCACCTCCACTGCATATTCATTAGGAATATTAGTGAGCTCATATCTAACTGATCTGTGGGTCTTCCCTATTCTCTTTAGTCTGATTCTAAATTTTGCAATAAGAAGTTCGTGATCTGAACTACAGTCAGCTCCAGGTCTTGTTTTTACCGACTGTATAGATGTCCGCCACCTTTGGCTGCAAAGGATGTAGTCAATCTGATTTCGGTGTCGACCATCTGGTGAAGTCCATGTATAAAGTTGTCTTTTAGGTTGTTGGAAGAGAGTGTTTGTTATGCACAGTGAGTTGTCTTGGCAAAATTCTATCAGCCTATGTCCTGCTTCATTTTGTTCTCCCAGCCCATGCTTGCCTGTAATTCCAGATGTTGTCTGACTACCCACCTTAGCATTCCAGTCTCCTGTAATGAAAATAACATCTCTTTTTGGTGTATTATCCAGTAGGTGCTGCAGATCCTCATAGAACTGATCTACTTCTGCTTCTTCAGCATCTGTGGTTGGGGCGTACATTTGGATCACTGTGATGTTAAATGGCTTACCCTGAATTCAAATTGAGATCATTCTATCGTTTTTTTGGATTGTATCCAAGCACTGCTTTAGCCACTTTATTATTAATTATGAAGGCTACTCCATTTCTTCTGTGGTCCTCTTGTCCACAGTAGTAGATCTGGTGGTCATCTGATGTGAAGTGGCCCATTCCAGTCCATTTCAGTTCACTGACACCTAAAATGTCTATATTTAATCTTGACATCTCACCAATAACCACATCCAATTTGCCCTGGCTCATAGATCTTACATTCCAGGTTCCTATGGTGTGTTGATCTTTAGAACATTGGATTCGTCGTTCACCACCAGCACCGTCAGCCGCTAGCCGTCCTTTCGGCTTTGAGCTAGCTGCGTCATCACATCTGGGGCTAGTTGAACGTATCCTCTGTTCCTCCCCAGTAGCATTTTGACCATCTTCCGACCTGGGAGTCCCATCTTACGATGGTATACCGACATATCTCTGGTTGTACTGATCCATTTAGTTTTCACGGCAAGAATACTGGGGTGGGTTGCCATTACCTTCCCCAGGGATTGTATTTAGTCTGACCTCTCTGCCACGACCTTCCCGTCTTGGGTGTCCCTTCACGGTTTAGCTCATGGTTTCATTGAGGTGCTCAAGCTCCAGCACCACGACAAGGTAACGATCTCCTTTGCTGGAGTAAATCATTTCATTAGCATATTATAAAAATCACTAAATGCAATTGCTCCCTCCCCTTATATTAAAAGAATATATATATATATATATATATATATATATATATATACATATACATATACATATACATATACATATACATATACATATACATATACATATATACACACACACACACACACACACACACACACCACTTAAACAACCTCCCGCCCAAAAACAACACTTATATAATTACTTCCATCCTACCACTATTCTATACATTTCTGTCTACTATAATAAAGATCAAACTAAAAAAAAAGGCATATAAATTTTCTGCTCTTTTAATTAATAATACTGCAGTTATTTTACCTTATTAATCTTAATCCAAATCATTAAAGAAGAATAACATCAAACAAGCCTTAAAAGCAATCCAAATAAACTTTCTCCCCTTACCCCACTTGGAAATAAACCAAAGCATTCACATATTTCCAAAATAGACACAGGGCATTTTTCAAAGAAAAATCAAACAGCTTAACTGCCCCCCTTAAATATTCCCAACTTCTCAGCAAAAAGCCTCCCATAGATAACAACCCGTTCCTTCCCATAACATTCGTTCAAAACAGCAATCTGTCCCTTCAATTTCTTCCCGTCAACCATCCAATCATCTTCTAGTTTTTCAGTGAAATGGAAATTCTGCTCTATGTATTTTAATTGGCCTTAATAAGGCCTAGTTTAATATTATTTTGTGAATTCTTGTGCAGAGAAACAAGGTATTTTGAAGGGTACAACCTATAAGGGTACTAGCTATTCTTAGTTTCCTTCTGAAGTTAAAAAAATAATATCTGCTAATTCATGGCAACTAAAAATTAGTAGACATATAATAGGATTCTAAAAATTCTAAATTATTTGCTTCCTATATATATTTTAGCAATATAAATGTGCTGTTCTGATACACTTGTAGCCTTAGTATATGACTGTGAATTTAATTTCAAATGAAGAATTAGCCAATATCCTGTGGCACAAGGGTCGGAAATGGCGGCTCGCGAGCCAGATGCGGCTCTTTGGCCCCTTGAGTGTGGCTCTTCCGCAGCTGAACTCACCCCCGCCCCTTCCACGTGATAGGCCCCCGCCCGCAAACCCCGCCCCCTGGCTCTCGCACTAAGCGAGGCCCGGCGCGGCAGGGAGGCAGCGCCATCTCCAGCCGCAGCAGCCCCTGTGCGGAGAGAGGCAAGCAGGCAGATAAGCGGGCAGGCCTCGTTTCCCGCCCCCATCATCATCTTCGCTCAACGCGGGCGGGCGGAAGCAGCCGAGGGGGGCGGGCCCGGCGGCGGAGGCCAGGGCTGCCCGCTTACCTGCCTGCCTGCTTCTCTCCGCGAGGCCCCCGATCCGGCTTGGACCCTGGGAAGGCAGCGGGGGGCCTCGCGGAGGGAGGCAAGCAGGCAGGTAAGCGGGCAGGCCTCGTTTCCCACCCTCCATCGTCTTCTTTCTTCCACGCGGGCGGGCGGAAGCGGCCGAGGGGGGCGGGCCCGGCGACGGAGGCCAGGGCTGCCCGCTTACCTGCCTGCCTGCTTCTCTCCGCGAGGCCCCCGATCCGGCTTGGACCCTGGGAAGGCAGCGGGGGGCCTCGCGGAGGGAGGCAAGCAGGCAGGTAAGCGGGCAGGCCTCGTTTCCCACCCTCCATCGTCTTCTTTCTTCCACGCGGGCGGGCGGAAGCGGCCGAGGGGGGCGGGCCCGGCGGTGGAGGCCAGGGCTGCCCGCTTACCTGCCTGCCTGCTTCTCTCCGCGAGGCCCCCGATCCGGCTTGGACCCCGGGAAGGCAGCGGAGGGCCTCGCGGAGGGAGGCAAGCAGGCAGGTAAGCGGGCAGGCCTCGTTTCCCACCCTCCATCGTCTTCTTTCTTCCACGCGGGCGGGCGGAAGCGGCCGAGGGGGGCGGGCCCGGCGACGGAGGCCAGGGCTGCCCGCTTACCTGCCTGCCTGCTTCTCTCCGCGAGGCCCCCGATCCGGCTTGGACCCTGGGAAGGCAGCGGGGGGCCTCGCGGAGGGAGGCAAGCAGGCAGGTAAGCGGGCAGGCCTCGTTTCCCACCCTCCATCGTCTTCTTTCTTCCACGCGGGCGGGCGGAAGCAGCCGAGGGGGGCGGGCCCGGCGGCGGAGGCCAGGGCTGCCCGCTTACCTGCCTGCCTGCTTCTCTCCGCGAGGCCCCCGATCCGGCTTGGACCCCGGGAAGGCAGCGGAGGGCCTCGCGGAGGGAGGCAAGCAGGCAGGTAAGCGGGCAGGCCTCGTTTCCCACCCTCCATCGTCTTCCTTGTTCAACGCGTGCGGGCGAAGAGCGGCCGTGGGGGGGGGCAGGCGGTGACGACAAGCGGCGCGCTTCAGGCTTTCAGCGCTGGAAGGCGGCCTCCTTCCAGCGCTGAAAGCCTGAAGCGTGTCGTTTGTCGTCGCCGCCCCCCCCCCCACGGCCGCTCTTCGCCACAGATCCCGCCGGAGCTGATCTCCCTGGACCCCGGGCAGCTGGGCCGGGTGGACGCCCTCTCCCGCCCGCAAACCCCGCCCCCTTCCACGTGATTGGCCCCCGCCCGCAAACCTCGCCCCGTTCCATGCGAATGGCCCCCGCCCGCAAACCCCGCCCCCTTCCACGTGATTGGCCCCCGCCCGCAAACCCCGCCCCCTGGCTCTCTAGCATTTCAAAATGTGCACGAGCATGTCAAAATGGCTCCCGGCATAAAAAGTTTGCCGACCCCTGCTGTGGCATATTTATAATTTATTACCAAAAATATACAGACTATTAATAAATAAAATAATAAATGTAGGCAGTACTTCAGTTCAACAAAGTATGTAGTATACAAAGTGTTAGCTATTGGGCACAACAATAAAGAAAAAAATAAAACAAACTTTCAAAATGTTACCAAACTAAATAACTTAAAATACTGCATTGAAATAAATTGCCTACCCAGTAAAGTCCTTTTGTGTGTGTGTGTGCCTTAGAGTCATTGTTGACTCCTGGTGACTGCCTGGACAAGTCCCTGCAGTTTTCTTGGCAAGATTTTGGAAGTGGTTTTCCATGGCCTTCTTTCTAGGGCTGAGAGAGCGTGACTAGCCCAAGGTCACCCAGCTGGCTTTGTGCCTAAAGTGGGACTAGAACTCACAGTCTCCCAGTTTCTAGCCTGGTGTCTTAACCACTAAAACAAACTGCCTCTCCAGTCAAGTAAAGTCATAACTATCTTTTTTTAAAAAAAAAAACCTTGCAGAGCCTAGCTACCTCAAGAAATCTTTCTGGTTGACATAAAGCCAAGTTGTTTGTGATTCACAGTGGAACCACATTTAATATTTTAAAAACAATTTCACTCCATTCAAGGTTCTTTGAGGTTCCTTTGAATTCTTACCTAAGGAGATCCTGTCTTCACTGATAAACCAATTAGTTATTCCAAATTTTATTGCTATTCTTCATCTATATCATAAAACATTATAACTCAAGAGCTGCCGCCTTCTGCTGATTCACTTTTTATTTATTTCAAAGTAATAGAGTCCTAAAAGACAAATCATCAGGATTTGTTATATACATGAGAGATTTTTCTTAGACTTCTGGCTTGGTTTTCACAAACAGCTCATCACTTAAATGGATGTTCATGTATAAATGTTTTCTCTCCCTCTCCTCTACAGAGTAAATCTGTTTTTTACAGAAGTCTGGCATATCAGGTGGAACCAAGCCCAGAGGCCTTCTTCTTGATGCCTAGAATTCTGTGCAGCAAACTTAATTCTATAAGTTATATTGGTGTGTTAAATTATGCACTGTCTTATATGTAGTCTCATGTGATAAAAGTAAGAAATGGGTTTGTTACTTGAAGCTTTCTTCGCAACTAAACTAGATCCCCCCCCAAAATACTGTTTCCAAGAAGTCTCCCAATCCTTAAGTGTTTACAGTGCAAGGTGGAATTTATGGAAAGTAAACTGCAATATCTCTGCATTGTTTTATCTACGTGCTTTACATTTCTGAAAGTGAATTTCTCTCAGGTTACTACACAGTCCTAGAAACTGGAAAGTAAAAGCAGTTGAAGTGCAAATGAGTGTTCTTTTCATACTGAATATACTTAAGAATACTGTAAACCCCTCAATCTAAAGGAAAGACCATAGGGATGTGCTAGCCCAGTTTAGAGCCGAAACGTCTCCTTGCTTTCTGCAGATGGAGCAGAGCTATTGGAGTGGATCTCCTTTCAAAAAGTGCTTCATTGCTTTTCTTTAATGATTACTTGGGAAGGGGAAACTATTTCGTCTTTCCTCCATTATCTGATATTAATTAATGCAGTGTTGAAATATTACTAGCATATGAAGTCTTAACCATTGTGATTTTACCTGTGGGAACAGGAGCAAGAATTCCCTTCACCTTTCTGCATGCGTAACCTAAGAAGGGTGCTCATGAAATATGGAGAAAAAACATAAAATACTCTCCTTATTGTTCTCTGTACACTGTTAAGATAACTTCCATGTCTCCTCCAATGGAGATGTACAATTGTTATTTATGTTGTATAAAGTTATGCACTTGGGAGACTAGATGTCTATGAAGGTTCTCAGTCATCCAGGTGGAATTGTCTGTAGCTTGAATCATGTCAACTGGATTTCTATTTTCTTAATGGAAACGTTTCGCTCCTTATCCAAGGGGCTTCTTCAGTCTGAGCAAAGTTGGTAAGGGAATCCTAAATATGTTCCTAGGTAGCTGTGTGACCTTACACCTGGGGCTAGGTCATGGTTATATTGAGATGTAATTTTTAAGTCCTTTTATCATCTAATGGAGGGTCGTTAAAAACACCATGCTGCTGTTGAGCTTCTGAAATGGTCTTAATCTTCCTAGGCACAGAAGACAACACGGGGAGGAAGATGGGGGAGAGTTTGTGCCTGAGGCCCCCACCTCTATTCAAGGAAGGATTTTCCAAGTTGGCATAAATGGATTCCTTGACCCCTCTCTCAAACCACCTATCTTCTCTGTCTAAAATGTGAACATTAATGTCCTCAAATGAGTGTCCTTTTTCTTTTAGATGAAGATAAACTGCTGACTCTGGTCCTGTGGTGTTATTTCTCCTGTGTTGTGCCATCCTCCTGTACATAGGTTGTTTGGTTTCTCCAATGTAGAGTTCAGAGCACTCCTCACTGCACTGGATTGCATAAACTACATTGCTTTTCTTATGTTTTGGAGTTTGATCTTTGGGGTGTACAAGCCTCTGTCTCAGTGTGTTGGTGGGTTTGAAATATACAGGTATGTGGTGTTTGCCAAATATCCGTTTTATCTTTTCAGACACGCCAGCCATGTAGGGAATGACCAGGTTCTTTCGTTTACTCTGAGTCTCAGCCCTATCTGTCGCTGTTTTAGGTCTGGTAGATTTAGATTTGGTGAAGGCCCAATTTGGATATCCACAGGCCTTCAGGGCTGTTCTCAGGTGCTGATTTTCATTCTTTTTGGAATCCATGGAGGTGGGGATGGTTTCTGCTCTGTGTGACAATGTCCTGATGACTCCTAGTTTGTGCTGCAGTGGATGGTGGGAGTCAAACATCAGATATTGATCTGTGTGTGTGGGTTTCCTGTAGATCCCTATTTCTAGCTTGCCACCGGTCCCAATGAGGACTTCACAGTCTAGGAATGCCAGTCTGTTGTCCTTGGTGTCTTCTCTGGTGAAGCTAGAGAGGACTAGAGAGAGGACTAGAGGGAGACTAGAATGAAATTACACATAGACATAAGCACATACGTATACATATACATATTTTGAAAAAATGTAAGGCAACATATATGATTCTTCCGCCATGCAAATAATCCTCCCCCCCTCCCCTGCCCCATCACAATGCTGAGATTTTTAATACAGTTTTGTGTTTTAGTCTGAGATGACTCAGTGAATTTCAGGACTGGAAATAAGAACCTGGGATTCACTAGTCCTGATCTGTGATTAGCTACAGTCACATGCTGGTTAAAAGACATAATTCAAATGTTATATGTTAATGATGAGAATGCTGTTAGAAGTAAATAAAGAATGCTGTTAGAAGTAAATAAGGAATGCTGTTAGAAGTAAATAAAGAAAAGGGAACCCTTTTCTCCCACAGCAGCAATCCAACAATGCGAAGAGAAATTTAATGTACAAATCATTTTTTTGTTTTTGTATATAAATTGTAAATCTTAATTCTTGAGGGAAGCAAAAGAGGGCCCCATTCTGGTATATTACAATGTTGGACGGATTCCCAGGTTCACATTGATGTTATTTCACTTTAGTAGACAGTATTTTAGTAGATACTTGATTAGTTTTACTTTTAATTGCTGATCAGATTAGATAATTATCAGATATTAATGGGAATTTACATGGAAGGCTTTTCTGAAGTAATGAATACATACCCAGAAGAATGCTTCTTATATTTAAATGCTAAGGATACTTAATCTTCAACTTCTCATTTTTTTGGTTAGCAATTGTAATGTAAACTTGGAGTTTTTATCCCAACCCAATTGTCCAGTTTTGTATGAGCATACCACAGACTATTTCCAAATATTCTCAATGGATTATGTTACACTTAACTGGAAAATGTTTTGCTTTACTTACAAAAGGGGGATATATTTCAGTACAGCAAACAGATGTGGGAGATTCAAGAATCCTGTAAAATAGTCCTTATTTTAGTCATCAGAGAGATAAGATGATATAGTGATCCTAGTCTTGGTTCAAATTCCCAAACAACTATGTAGCATTCTGAATGATCTTGAGCCAGTTACTATACAGTACAATATCTCAGCCTTGCCTTACAAGATTGTTAGATTATATAGTTGGAAGAGAACTGGAAGAAAAGCAAGATGTAAATGTTATACATAGAGGGCCTTTCAGTTCAGGCACGGAAAATAGATTTCTTGTTTTCATTCATTCATTCATTGTAGTGTTTCAAGTCTTATCTGCAAAGTAGAAAACCTGCTAATTTATACCATTGTTATTTTTAAAATAACAATTTGTATAACTTGTTACTGGCAACATCCCAGTAAAATACTAATTAATGGTTCCCTTTTTGTTAAGCTGATTCTGTTCCAACTGTGATTTCTTAATTTTGTGTGCATTATTGTTTGAGTCCTGATTACTAATCTGTGAATAAAGGATAAGGCTATTTTTTGCTTGTTCGCCCTGTTTCCCCATAAAAGCTGCTTGGAGATTTGGAGAAACATGTCTAGAGATAGTATTGAAGTGGGGAATGGAAACAGGTAAAAATATCTGCTCTTCTAGGATAAGCTTCTGCTGGCTCTTGATGTCTTCCATGAATAGATTTGTTTTTTGTTTTTTGAAAGTTGGAGAAAAGTTGTTCAGCAGCTCCTCTTATTAGGCAGTTATCTTGTCCTGATGCAATTTTGCTGAGGAAAGAGATTTTCTTTTTACCATTGTTGTTAATAGCATGCTATACTCAACCAAGTGTTCTTTAGATGTTTTGGACTACAGTCTGTGGTAATTTGGTTATGTTGTTTTATGTTGGTAAAGTTGGAATTTCCATGCACAGTATTCTTAACTGAATGTACAAGAGGTTTCTGACACAAATATTGTAATATATTCTCATCCTCTAGCAGTTGAATTCCAGTACAGGGTGCCAGCCAGCCAAGCCAGCAAATTTATTTATTGCTTCTACATTTTCCAACCTGTTTTTATTTTCTAGATCAGAGCTTTCCAAACTTTTCATGTTGGTGACACACTTTTTAGACATGCATCATTTTGCGACACACTCTTACAGCAGGGCATCATTTCGCGACACACTCTTACAGCAGGGTACAAGGCTGGCACTGGGACCTGCGCGGAATCACAGCAGGTTTGGAGGCAGCAAGGCACAAGGCAGGCACTAGGACATGCGCAGAATCCTGACAGGGTTTGGAGGCAGCAGCAGCCGCGATACACCCAGACACTGCAGCCGACACACTAATGTGTCCCGACACACAGTTTGGAAAGCTCTGTTCTAGATGAATGTATTATCTCCTAATGTCTCCTGAGTATACCTGTGGGATTGGTTTACTCAGAGGAATCGCTCCCTAATACGCCTCTTGTTTCTCAGTGGCCCTGTCTGAAATCTATTTTAATCTATCTGAATCACAGTATTCAAACTGGGTTGCTGTAAAAGATGGTTTTTTTGTTTATTAGATTTATATGTGGCCTTTCCTTCACTGGTAGGGTAGGTTGGGCTGAGTGACTGGCCCAAAGTCACTCAGTGAGCTTTCTTAGTTTAGGGTACATTTGAACCTGGTCCTATGGCAATCCATAATCACCACATTGGATATTGTAAATTATTTGCACGGATTACTTGATCATACCTGTTGAGGGTCATGTATTTTTCATTTCTTGTCATTTGCACTAATTTCCTACCTTTATGTACTCCAGATTGAAAAGTCAAATTCTGTTAAGATTTTTCTTAAAGTCTTTCTACATATTTATGCTTCTTTATCATGGTATTAAGGGGCGTGGTGGCTCAGCGGGTAAGACGCCAGGCTTGTCGATCGGAAGATCACAAGA
Source organism: Charina bottae (assembly GCA_023362775.1). NCBI lineage: Eukaryota > Metazoa > Chordata > Lepidosauria > Squamata > Charinaidae > Charina > Charina bottae. The sequence goes on from JALMGJ010000002.1 coordinate 166,566,426, forward strand.
TCGGAGGTTTGAATCCCTAGCCCTGCGTGCGGAGTGAGCTCCCGCACTCGCCCCAGCTCTTGCCAACCTAGCAATTCGAAAGCATGCAAATGCAAGTAGATGATTAGGTACCACTTCGGTGGGTAGGTAACAGCGTTCCGCGTGCGTCATGCCAGCCACATGTCCGTGGAAGCATCTTCGGACAACGCTGGCTCTTCGGCTAAGAAACGGAGATGAGCACCGGCCCCTAGAGTCGGACATGACTGCACAAATGTGCGGGGGGAACCTTTACCTTTATTATGGTATTATAGAGTTGGAAGGGACAGTTTAGTTCATAGTGTCCAACCCCATCCTCAGTGGAGAAATCTAAATCAGACTCCCCAGTCTCTACTTTAGCACATCCAGTAAAGGATAGTTTTAAATTACCCTCTCTGAGTAGTTGATTGGACTATCAACCCTCTTTTATTTTTAGGACATTTTTTCCTAACAAGTGAAATCTATGTTCCTGTAAATTAATCCCTTTCTTCCATGTCCTACACTTTGGGACAGTAGAGAACAGGTTTTGGTTTTCTTTTATACAGCATCTCTTCAGGTTTTTGAAGTGTGTAAGCTGTTCCCCTCTCTGTTTTCTTAAGACTATTCAGAACCAGAAACTTCAGAGGAGATGGGCTCTTTCATTCATTCCCCCACTCACACAGTTTGCTCACAAGCATCCATGCCAGCGTTCCAGTTGTCTGGCTAATTGAGCCACACCCTGGCGTTTTTAGGAATGTGCAGATGTCCATCACCCCACCCAGGCCCTTAGCCTACAAAAGTGTGTGTGTGTAGGAGAAAAAAGCAGAAGACGACAACAAGCAGACGAAGCGGGAAGCGACATCTGGGAATGTACAACTATTACAGGCAAGCAAGAGGGTTATCAATCAGCTGCCAGGACCACAAGCTACAGGAAGCTGCCCATTGTGGTGTAATTCCTGCCTGGAGCTTGGCTTAGAGCTTGGCCTGGAGCTTGGCCGCAACTCAGCGACCATGCTGAGGCAGCACCTAATCCCAAAGAGTGCAGGAACTTTTGGGAGGAGGCAAAGGTGGTATGCCACTTTACAAACTTTAAGACTTTGTTATAAGGACTAACCATTAAAGACTTATTTGTGTGGCTACATCAACTTGCAAAGCCTAGGAGGGTGGAGTTAACCCAGGGCAACAGCCTCTTAGGAAAGGTGTGTGCTACAATAAAGCATTTTGTACAATTATCTTCTATGCTGTGGTGTGTCCAGTCCTTGGAAAACAAAGAATCCCCACATTGGCCTTTATTAAATGTAATTCTGTTACTTTCTATGACCTGTCAAGATTGTTTGATTTCCTTTGTTTTCTGGGGTTTGGCTATATACGTCCTTTCCACTTCATCATCAAAGTCAAAAATATGTTAAAGAGTACTGGCCTGAGGACTGAATCATGATACACTATACTCAATACTCATCAGTGTTGTTGTTGAGCAATCTTTGTGTACAGTTTTTAGATATATTCACTTAAATGTCATATTCTCAGCACATGCTTTATTAGCCTGCTAATAAGAATGTTACGGGGTATTTTGTCAAATTGTTCATTTAGTACAGATTTGTTCTGGACAAATCCATGTTGACTGCAAAGTTTTCAAGATAAGGTAAGACCTTATTATGGTCTTAGATCAAAAAAAGAAAATACTGCCATAGTAAAACACTGCATAAGCCTTAGCAGTTGCAGCCCTCATAGCAGGGCAGTTTGCAGAGAATATAATAAAACCTGGCAACATTTAAGGACACAAAATTGTCTTTGTTATCCGATAGGTAATGTAAATAAATCAGAATGCCCTGGGAATTTAGAGAGGAGCGGAGCAATCAGCTGCAAACAAGGGTCCCTATAGAACTGGCAATATAACCGGCAGTATATGTCTTCTCAGATATTGATATTAGGCTCACTGGTCTGCAATTCCCTAGGCCCTCCTTATCCTATTTTTGAAGAAAGGAACACCTGTTCTCCAGGAATTTTCAAAGATAATTATATAGAGATTCAGCCAGATCATCAGCAAGTTCCATTAGTGCCTTAGGATGCAAATTATCTGTCCATGAAGCTTTGAACTCATTCAGAGTAAATGGGTATTCCCTGACCATATTTCTATCAACTTAAGCTGCAGTCTGTCCCTTCAGTATGCTCTTCACGATTGCCTGGTAGAATTCCTATCTTATTTTTGAAGACTGAGCAAAAATGGATTATTTCACTCTTTCTTTGTTACCCTTTAACCTTGTGCCATCTTCACTGAGCATATGATATACTGTTTTTTTTATTGTTTTATTTTGAACATAGTTGAAGAAGCCCCTTTTCTATCCTTTGCCAACCTTAAAAGGTAAAGGTTCCCCCCGTACATTTGTGCAGTCGTGTCCAACTCTAGGGGCCGGTGCTCATCTCCGTTTGTTAGCCAAAGAGCCAGCGTTGTCCGAAGACGCTTCCACGGTCATGTGTCCGGCATGACGCATGCGGAACACTGTTACCTACCCACCGAAGTGGTACCTATTTATCTACTTGCATTTGCATGCTTTCGAATTGCTAGGTTGGCAAGAGCTGGGGCGAGTGCGGGAGCTCACTCCGTCATGCGGGGCTAGGGATTCGAACCTCCGAACTTGCGATCTTCCGATCCGACAAGCCTGGCGTCTTACCCGCTTAGCGCATTCTTAAACATCAGTTTTTCTAAAACCATTTCTGCAGTTCTAACTAAACTCCTTTCTTGATTTCTTCTCCTCTTTGTAAATTCTGTATGTACCTTTTTAATTCATTCATTTTATTTACAGTCCCAGACCCATCAATGTACCTTTTTATTTCTTTTTTAATCTTCCCCAATTTTTTTATAGCAGCCACATTGGCTTTTTCTGTGTTCTGTTTTCCACTTGTTGGAATTGTTACTGTGCTTATAGTACCTCTTTTTATAGGAACTCCAGTCCCTCTTGTGCTTCTTTTCCCATTAACTTTTCTTGTGTGGAATACTACTTAGCACTACTCTACGTTTTTAAAATCTGCTTTTCTGAAGCTGAAGATAGGAGTTTGATTACATCCATATTTAATTTAAAATCAAGAACTCAAGCATTACACAATCACTTTCCCTAACATTCGTGTTACTTCCATTTCATTGATCTATCATCTTTCCATTAGCTAGTCAGCATTAACTGATCTTCTGAGCCTTCTACCATCCACTGAAGGAGAAAGTTATCAGCAAGAGAGGTCAGGAAGAATGAGAGAAGATCTCAGTGCTTTTCTTTATCTTCCTACAGGGGTCAGTTACTTTACTTCTGCTCTTCTGAGCTCCAGACTGTTGTTTTGTTTATTAGAGTTTTGTTTTGCTCTTCCGTGCTTGATTCTTCTTCAGAAGCCTGGAAGGTTTGAATTTCAATGGTACAGAATATTTTCTTAATCTTTGCTTCACTCTCGTTCATTAAATTTGTTCCAGTGTTCGGTTTGGTTCCCTGTGGAACGTCTCTATCCATTTCAATTGCTCCTGTAATTCATCCCTGAGAAATCATCTTATACGTGTTGAATGTTAGCTAGTCACTGTTGCAGTCCCATTACTTTTTCTTCAAACCAATGCAAGCTTGAGTTGTTTATGAAGACCCAGCTTGTTTGGGTTATTCTATGATAACTTCCTCTTCCTGTAGAATTCTGTTGTCACACAACTGTTAATGTGCCCTTTTTCCCCCTCTGTACTCCTCCATCTCCTTTTTGAAGATAGATAGGGGCAGTATTTGCCATCTCCCATTATCTGGCACTCTCCACATCTCTTTTATTTAAAAATATTTATCCTATCTTTTGGTAAAAGACCACAGTGACATCTGGAGTTGTTTTAAGATGGGTGGCTATATAAATGTAAGTAAGTAAGTAAGTAAGTAAGTAAGTAAGAAAGAAAGAAAGAAAGAGCTTTCCTCTGCCTTGCTTGTTCTAAAGTGTTTAACACTATATGTTACTGTTGGCTTGAATTAGTTATTTATCCAGATAATTACGTTAAAGCAGAAAGTGATGAATGGTGTTTATGAAATTAATTTTATTATTTTTCTATGCTGTGTGAAACAGAATTCTAATCCTGATTAGGAACATTATATTACAAATGTCTGTCATCTTGTTTACTTTAGAGAAGAAAGTACAGGCCTTGTAAAGGAGCAATCCCCTCCCTATTGCTGGACAAAATTCTCAATGTTACAAGCTTTTGTAGTTCTTCTCCTAATCTTAATTATGTCTGTAAAAGATAATGCCCAGTTGAGATCCCAGGGGTCCCAAAACCTATGATATAGAATTTCATTTCTGAAATTGTAATTCATGCTTAAATATTTAATATTATCATTGAAAGATTTGTCAGTGCATTTACTCTTCTAACATACAGCCTTACATTTTAGGGAACTGAATATAATCTGAAATTGATCACTGTTGCTTTCAGTGTTGTTGCTAGATCTTTCTATGGATTAATACAGGTAGTCCTTGCTTAATGACCACAATTGGGACTGGAATTTCAGTTGCTAAGTGTCATGGTCGTTAAGTGAATCCAACCCGATTTTACAACCATTTTGCGGTGGTCATTAAGCGAATCATGTGGTTCCCCATTGATTTTGCTTGCTGGAAGCCAGCTGGGAAGGTTGAAAATGGCAGTCACATGATTGCAGGACACTGCGACGGTCGTAAATGCAAACCAGTTGCCAAGCGCCCAAATCGCGATCATGTGACCGTGTGGACACTGCGACTGTATGAGGGCCAGTTGCAAGTTGGGTTTAGTGCTGTCATAAGTCTGAACCACCACTAAACAAATGGTCATTAAGCGAGGACTGCCTGTAATGGGGTCAGTTAGTAGAGCTTTCTTTCAAGACTAGAACCTTCAAAAACATTAAAGCATGAAAATGGAGGAAATACTAAAAATTGCAGCTTCTTTTTAAAAGATTCTTGAAGTCAGGTTTCTGTGGCATTGCTTGGCATGATGGCTCTATAATTTTGTACAGGCTGAGAGGATGAACTCACATGGAAGGCCCAATGTTATTGTGATCCTTGAGCCTTGAGCTATTATACAGTATGCTGATGATGGGAAGCTATTTTAGTCTTGGTGCCAGAAGCACAATACTGTACTTCCCAAACAGGCAGAAGGCTTCCTCAGAAGATAGTAGCTGACTAGGACATGTTGTGTCTTGAATTGCAGAGGAGAAGTTTATATTAACCACAAATACCAAAAACCAGGCACAGAAGACTGCCTGACTTGATTGCCCCGTAATTGAGTTAGTCTAGGGATCTTCTCCCTAGTCTTTCTGTAGAGAAATCCAGAGAAGTATAGCCTGGTGTTCTGGGGAAGCTGGCAAAAGCAGGAAAGGGAAACCTCAAGAAAATATTGGATACCACAAAATAGCAGGCATGGTAAATGCTATATATAAGGTCAAGAATATTTTAAACCTGTTTTTCCATATTTAAACCTATATTTAGGTGATCTACATTATAAATGCCAGGTTTTTTTAATTCTTAAAAGGTTTTTAATGGCTATTTAGGTTCATATTATTCAGTACTAAGTGCTTAGAATTTTATTCTTTAGATGGTATTACTTCCAGCCTTTGGTAACTCTCCCCCCCTTTAAAAAAATACTGTCAGTTTCAAAAGTATTCTGCCATTCTGCCAAAAGTATTCTGCCAACAGTGTCATTGAATGCATGAAAAACTGCAATTTGAGGAAAGTACTTTGGTAATACATACTCAGCCAGTATTGCTACTTGTGATTATTGTATATGTCAATATGAAATTTTGGTTCACTTTGGAAAGATGTTTAACCTCTTTTATTGCTGTTTCTTATTACAGTCTACCCCATTACATTTGGCTGCAGGATATAACAGAGTTCGTATAGTTCAGCTTTTACTTCAGCATGGTGCTGATGTCCATGCAAAGGATAAGGGGTATGTAAAATGGTATAATTTGGTTTTGATAGTGCTAGTATGATGTAAAAGGAGCTATGGGTGAAAGCAGCTTTTCATAATGGCACCCACACAGATCCACGGATACTATTATTTTGAGGCCTTCCCTTCCCCCAAAGTCATTTAAAGCTGGTTGCTTTTAATCTTGTTTAAATTAGGTGTATATTTACTCTCTAATTTCTGTTTGCTTCATTATCCTCTGATTTTTTTTATTCTGCTTTCCATCTCAGCATATTTTATTGCAGTGAATATTTGAATTAGTTACATTCTGTGAGCCATCCAGAAGACTGTGTTATGGAGTGGCCTAGCATGTTTATCAGTAAGAAAAGATACTGATTTGAGTAAAAGTGGAATAGCATTGTCAGACAAACCCATGGGAGTAACTCGCATATTGCATGTACTAATGTTGCCACTATCTCATATAAAACCTAGAAAATGTCCAGACAGTGGCCTCCCCCCCCCCCCATGGTTAGATGCTACATAAAATATATCACTTGTATATGGCCCAGATATGGGAAAAATGTTTAGATGGTAACAGTATCATTCCTCTGTGACTTCTTATAGCAGGGGTGGTGTAGTGAATCCTGCAATGTGCAGGGGGTTGGACCTCTTGGATTCCTTCCAACTCTGTGATTCTCTTCTATGAGTTTGATTTAAAATATTCAGCTGTAGGTGTAAATTTGCTGTGTACCTTTTTCTTGCCTACAAATGGTATGGATTGCCTCAGTTTTAAAGTTCTGCTTTATTTTTTAACTTATTAAGGAAGTATTGAGTCCTTGAATGGGCTTAATTTTTTTTCTGTTTTCAAATTTTATGCATTCCTGGAAGGCATGTTTATTTATTTATTATTTATTTGTTTGTTTAATTTATATGACCGCCCATCTCCCCTCATGGGGAACATGTTACATTGGTGTGTTTCATACAAGACTGAGGCAGGATTTCTTTTGCCTAACTTTGGTTTATTTGAAAGCTTGACCTTATTCCAAAAAGCAAACCATGTTTCAGTTTTAGATGGAAATCACCATTCCAACTTTTGTTTGAAACTGGTTCATGAACACTGGCTTATTTTAATCATGGTTTTTATATCTGAACCCAGAATTCTGACTGGAATAAAAATATAAACATTATGAAGCTTGAATTCATGTAATTTAGCTAGGTTTTCTCTTTCCTCACCTGTCTTTTCTGAGCCTCAGTTCCATCCTTCCCCCAGATTTGGAGATATTATTGGCTAGAAATCCTTTCCTTTCTGAGAGGACAGTTGTAGAATGAGAGTTAAGTTCTGTCTTCTTATCATCACCGTTTACTGCTTCATCACTTTGCCCTTGCTATGGACCTACATTTTCTTTGACTTTCCTTTTATTTCTTACATATCCATTTTTTTTTGTTGGTAACTCTTGCAAACCTCAGCTTATTCTGATTTTTAGCTTTTCTAATGGAGAGAAATGGACAGTTTCTGGAGACCACCAGGTGTTCTTTGGTTATGTTCCCCTCCTTCAATTTCCTATACATGTCCCTTTTTCTCTTCAGCATTTTATACTCATGCTGGCCTCTTTAGATTTCTCTCTCTCTGTGCCTCATTGTTTACAGTTTCACTTTCAGTATCTCATTTCATAGAATCTCCCATCTTTCCTGGACACTTTAAGGATTTGTAGCCATTAGACCAGAGCTTTCCAAACTGTGTGTCGCGACACAAAAGTGTGTCGCCACACACAGCGTGGTGTGTCGCCACACCACCCGGAAGCGGCGGCGCGCGTGTGCACAGCGGCAGCCGCTGCCGCTGCCACCATGCACGCGCGCGCCACCGCACGCCCCCCCCGCGCCGCCACATGCCCCCCCGCGCCGCTGCCGTGCACGCGCGCACCGCCGTGCACGTGCCCCCCCCAGCGCCGCCGCCGTCGCCACTGGTGTGTCACCAGCGGCAGAACTTTGGAAAGCCCTGCATTAGACCTAACCTACCTTTCCTTGGAGTTCATAAAATCTATTCTTCTGAAATCCAGTATGCAGGTCTGATTCTTCTCAGTTTCTCCTCCTCTGGTTATCAGAAATTCATAGACAACACAATTATTTTCCCCTAAGGGTTAAGGTGGGCTAAAATTTTAAGCCAATATTATCTCAAGGTTTAATTATAATTGCAATGTATGGTATAGTGTAGTGAAGAATTATTTTTCTGAATAATTAAGTAATATGTGTCTTTTTTCTTTGTTATAGTGGACTTGTGCCCCTCCACAATGCATGTTCCTATGGACATTATGAAGTTACAGAATTGCTGTTGAAGGTGAACTGGATAAGTTAATAATCATGTAATTATGTGAAGACAGTCATTAACATGAAGGGTTTTATTCTGTTTACAAATTACTGTATAGGTTGTATTGCACTGTGAGATCATTTGTATGCCTTTGTGATATAGATAAAGAGAATATTTTAGAAACCCCCTGTTCCATATTTTAAAAAGGCCACACTTATTTGGAACAATTCATCACTATAGAACACTTAGAGCTGTCACCAATTTTGCTAAATTATCAGTCCCCCTTTTATTGGAGCTTCAGTCTAATTTTACTAAGTCAAAAATGATAACATATCTATTCCATTTTTGCCATCTATGTTGTAGAACTGCTTTATTTATTTAGAAAATTTATATAGCTGCCCAACTTAAGTTAATAACTCTGAGTGGCTAACAATACCAAAACCAATATAAAAACAGAACGATAAAATTAAATAGAATATAAGAGCCAAGGTATCTTGCAAGTGACTCAGAGCCCCCAAAACACACAGCTGATTTCACTAGCAGACTGGCCCTAATGACTGAAAGAAAAGCCAGACTTTGATGGCCTTACAGAAGCCAGCTAGTCAGGGCCATCCAGTTCTTGGGGGGCAAGGAGGGGGCTGTTTCATTGGGCAGGCCCCAGGACAGAAAAGGCATGTCTCCTAAATCCCACAAAGTGGCACTGTTTCATAGAACAAGCATTACTGGCCCCAGGCCATTCATCAGGTTTGTGTTTAAGCTGTGATATAAACAGAGGATTCTCAAGTGCTGTTATACCAAGATTTACTGTAAGTGATCTGTTACAGTAAACAAATCACATGTGTTAATCTCACTCTTTGGTATGTCAAGCAGAATATATTTGCTCAGATAATGAAATGAAATGTCACATATGTTAGATACCAATTCTAATATAAGGTATCTATCAAATAATCAAGCCAGATAATCAGAACTAGTTTATTTAACACTAAAAAATAATTATAATATTGATGCCACATAAAATGCCTGTTTTCTTTCCCTCCTGTTATATTCATTCCTTAGCATGGAGCCTGTGTTAATGCAATGGATCTTTGGCAGTTTACTCCATTACATGAAGCCGCTTCCAAGAATCGTGTGGAAGTTTGTTCCCTCTTACTCAGCCATGGTGCAGATCCAACCTTAGTCAACTGTCATGGCAAGAGTGCTGTTGATATGGCCCCAACACCTGAGCTCAAAGAGAGGCTCACCTGTAAGTATTACTGTGCGCAGCGTGTTCTCATTCTCAGCAGGATGTATTGCTGACTACAGAATTCAGTATGTTTTCTACAGTATTAAAAAACAGTATTCTGTTCTTTAAAGGAAGGCTGGTCTGATAGCCCCCCTTCAGTTGCGGAATTGTTAGTAATGTCTTAAATTTAAAGGATTGCTACCTATGTTTTTTTATTTTATCTTATCTTATTTATTTATCTAAATTTATTTATATGGCCACCCATCTCACTAATGCGACTCCGGGAGGCTAACAAAAAGATTTTTAAAAAACGACATAAAAAAAATATGCATCGGGGCCAACTAAAGCACAGAGTGGCTACCAGAGACACCAGCAGTGTGGGCTCAGTTACTTCCCCAACCCCCATGCCCAGGAAAACAGCCAGGTCTTCAAGTGAGGCTTTCCAGAAGGTGAGCACAGTCAGGACCAACCTAACCTTATCAGATACCGAGGGCAAGGTTTTCATTTCTAGAGTGATGTCCCATCACCATCACTTCCTCATGATTAGGAGCAATAAAAATGGCAGAACAAATGCCAAAGGACTGTGTTGGACGGAAGATGTTTTGGTCCAGCTTTGTGATGCCACGTTGCTCGGTCAGATGCTAAAAGGAAGCCGATCCGTAGGAGTATAGTAGCAGCATTCTGCCTAATGTTTTCAGGAGCGCTATTTTGTCAGATACTAGAGTTAATATTTAAAGGTATCATAACTAGCAATCATTGGAAACATTATTTTCCACAAATTTGTCCTTCCATACTTTTCAAAGCTGACTTAGTTGGGCATCACTACATATCTGGCTAGCAACTTCCATAATTTCATAACGCACTGAGTCAGGTGGTATTTCTTTTTGTCAGTCCTTAATCTACCGCTGTTCAGTGATCCATTTCTACTATTATGGAAGAGGGGAAAACCTTTTTGTTCATTTTCTCCATACAGTATATAATTGTGTATACCTGTTGTGGTGTCCATATCCTGTTTGCAATTTCTCCCCTTTTCTGTTCTGAAAAGTCCCAAATGTAAAATTTGCTGATAGGAAAGTTCCGCCATCTCTTTGATTATCTGGTACCTTTCCATGTACTACACCCTCTCCTCATTTAGCGACTGCATTCCAACGACTTGGTCATTAAGTGAAATGGTCACTATGTGAACACGGGGGGGGAGAGAGAGAGAGAGATGCTGCGAAGATCACTGGTTGCTGCTGTCTCATTCAGATAAAGTTCTCTTGTACAGTGTCCATTTTTTTCCCTTTTTTGCCCCCTCACAGGGTGGTGAGCTTGCTTAAACAAGCTATCTCTTCCTGAGCTGCTTTTCTTCGCAGTGCTTCCCTCAAAAGTGCTAACCACAAGTTAACAAGCTCAGCTCTGTGACTTTAATTAGTTGATTAGAACCCTCCAGCCAGCTCCCACTGCTGCGTGAAACTGACCAGACCATAATCAGTTTCACACTGGTGGTTTGTCAGGCAAACCAAGGTAGTCCCTATGCAAGGAGGGCTGTATTTATAGTTCTCAAAGCTCTTTTTGAAGTGTGGCAACTTGAATATATAAAAAAAATCCCTTCTCACCCCTATGGGTGGTATGTGTCTTCCTCAACCTCGGGTCCTCTACCAGAGGCCTGGGCCCCGAGTGCTCCTACCACCACTGGGACCACTTTGGCCTTCACTTTCCACATCCTCTCTAGTTCCTCCTTCAGGCACTGGTACTTCTCCAGCTTCTCATACTCCTTCTTCCTGATGTTGCTGTCACTTGGCACCGCTACATCTATCACCACCGCCGTCTTCTGGTCCTTGTCTACTACCACAATGTCTGGTTGATTGGCCAGTACCTGCCTGTCTGTCTGGATCTGGAAGTCCCACAGGATCTTAGCCCTGTCATTCTCCATGACCTTCTGTGGAATCTCCCATCTGGACTTTGGAGGGTCTAGCCCATACACTGTGCAGATGTTCCTGTATACAATGTCAGCTACTTGGTTGTGCCGTTCAGTGTATGCTGTTCCTGCATCTTACACCCTGCCACTATGTGTTGGACTGTCTCTGAGGCCTCTCTGCACAGTCTGCACCTCAGTCCTTTCTAGTGTGGTAGACCCCTGCTTCTATGGATCGGGTGCTTAGTGCCTGTTCTTGTGCTGCTATGATCAGTGCCTCAGTGCTATCTTTTAGTCCAGCCCTTTCCAGCCACTGGTAGGATTTCCCAATGTCAGCCACCTCAGCTATCTGTCGATGGTACATCCCACGCAGGGTCTTGTCTTACCATGGCGCTTCCTCTGCTTGATCTTCCTTCCATGTCTGCTGCTGCTTCAGGCATTCTCTCAGCAGCTCATCTTTAGGTGCCATCTTACTGATGTGCTCCTGGATGCCCTGGGTCTCATCCAGGACAGTGGCTTTGACACTCACCAGACCCCGCCCGCCCTCTTTCTGCTTGGTGTACAGTCTCTGGGTGTTGGACTTGGGGTGAAAACCTCTGTACATTGTGAGGAGCTTCCAGGTCTTCACATCAGCAGCCTCCATGTCCTCCTTTGGCCAGCTCACTATACCAGCAGGGTATCTGATGACTGGCAGGGCATACATGTTGATGGCGTGGATCTTGTTCTTCCCATTGAGCTGGCTCTTCAGGACCTGTCTTATCCTTTGGTGGTACTTCGATGTTGCTGTCTTCCTTGCCTCCTCATCGTGGTTCCCATCTGACTGTGGGATACCAAGGCACTTGTAGCTGGTCTGTATGTCTGCTATGTGGCCTACTGGTACTTCCACCCCATCAGTCTTAACTACCTTCCACACACACATACACACACACACACTGTATATTCTTCATCACACTTCATTCATTCATTCACTTCATTCATTCATTCACACTTCATCGACACACTGTATATTCCATTAAATTGTGTCTGATTCTTGGACACTGCCTGGACAAGTCCCTGCAGTTTTCTTGGAAAGGTTTTTCAGAAGTGGTTTGCCATTGCCTGCTTCCTAGGGCTGAGGAAAAGTGACTGGCCCAGGTCACCCAGCTGGCTTTGTGCCTAAGGTGGGACTAGAACTCACAGTCTCCCGGTTTCTGCCCTGATGCTTTAACCATTACCCCAAACTGGCTCTCAGTTATATATGAATTATATATAGTATTTTAAATGGGAACACAGAATAGAAAGACATATTAATTATTTGGTGTTGTCAACAGAATTGATATCACCTTAAGAGAATAACAGAGAAACTATATCTGCAGTAACTTTATTTTGCACTGAAAACTATTTCGATTGAGAACTGCCTTTACCTCTTAAATCATGGATGTTTTTCTGTCTTTCACAAGCATTACTTGAGAGAATATATTGGGACAGTCCACAAAGGAATTACTTTTCCCTTCTACACTATTTTTCTATGCCACTGTTATAAATCTGGTTTTACAACAGATATTTATAACCTGTAAATACGTTTTTCCCTTCTGCAGATGAATTCAAAGGACATTCCTTATTACAAGCAGCAAGGGAAGCTGATTTAGCCAAAGTCAAGAAAACACTTGCCTTGGAGGTCATTAATTTTAAGCAGCCACAATCTCATGAGACAGCACTGGTGAGATCATGGAGTCACTCTTCTTGCTTTACCTGTGTGTACATTTAAGATGTTCTGGGCACAATCATACTTGTAGTTATCTATAGAGTTTCACCTATTAGAAATTAATGCTTGACCTGCTATTGATTTAATGCTAAATTAAGAAAGAATCTGAGAGAAACATCTCTTCCATTGGCCCAAAACATTTTTTCCTTCTTCTCTGAAATGTATTGTGCAGTCCCTTCAATACTTTATGTATTCTGTTCAACCGTAAGTGTTTCAGCAATCAACATTTTTTAGAGTAGAATAGATTTACTTGTCTGTTGGAAAATTTGTTCTTTTTCAGGGATTAGGCTGAAAGATCATGTTGCCAATTTCATCCAACCTCTGTCCTCTGGTTCATTCCATCTCCACACTTGTGAGATAAGGATTATAGAGCACAACTGCAGATAGTCCTCGCTTAATGATGGTAATTGTGACCAGAATTTCTGTCGCTAAGCAATGTGGTCATAAAGTGCAACATCACATGACCACATTGCTTAGCGACAGCAATCCTGGCAGTTCCCATTGCCAAAGTTAAGGGAAGATCGTGGGTCGTTAAGCGAGGACTTCCTTGCAACTTCCTGCCAGCTTCCCACAAGCAAAGTCAGTGGGGAAGCAGGCAGGAAGTTGCAAGTCCTAAGTGGCTCACAAGCAGGCAGGCAGGTAAGTGGCTGCTGCCAGGTAAGGGAGGGTGTGTGAGCGGCTGCAGCAGTGTGCACATGTAATTTTGGGCCCGGGGGAGACTTAGTGGAGCGACTTGCGACTTTCCCTGCTGGCTTCCCCATTGACTTTGCTTGTGGGAAGCCAGGAGGCAGGGTCTCAAATGGCAATCACATGACTGCGTGGTGCTGCAACCATCATAAGTGCAAGCCGGTTGCCAAGCTCCTGAATTGTGATCACATGACCACAGGGGTGGTGCAACAGCCATAACATCGAGGACCGGTCATAAGTACCACTCGTTCAGTGCTGTCGCAACTTCAAACAGTTGCTGAATGAGTGGTCGCTAAGTGAGGACTACCTGGAAGTTGTATCCAACTTGAAATTTCAGTACTTAAAATCAGAAGAATCTATTTTTTAAATTCATCACAGTAAAAGTAATCTTTTAAAATATAATCACACAAGTGTAGCATAGTAATTAAGATACTGGAGTAGGACTAGGAAGACCCAAGTCTAAGTCCACCTTTGGCCATGGAAATTCAATGGGTAGTTTGAGACCACTCACCCTCTCTGCACAAACTACTACTCGGTGAGTTTTTGTTACAGGATAAAATTAAGGGAGATCCCTATGTAAACAACCTATACACATTTTGAAGAAAATGTGGGATAAAAACATAACATTGTTATTATTATTAGTGGTGGTAGTTGTAGCGAAGATTATTTCTTTGTATACTTTAATGGTTCTTTGATTCACTGCATGAAAAAGGAAGGGGAGCTGAAATGAATATTTTACCTCTCATTCTCTCTGAGTCCCAAATAAGTCCTGTTCGGACCCTGGCTCCCTCAGTTGGAATATCCAAAACCTAGCAGCATTAGCTCTCCTCCAGCAAAAATATAAATAAAACCAGTCTAGGTAGCAAGTGTTAACACCCATTCTAATTTCCCCATAATGCCTTTGGAGCACTGATGGCAACTTGCTAGCTAGGTGTGTGTGGGGTTTGGGTGGCTGTTTTCTCTTGCTTATTTCAGTTTTTGGGTTTTGCTACTGGTGTAGATATCAGTGAAAGGATCATAGAACTACCATTTCAGAATAGAAGTGCCTGAGATGTGCAAGCCAGGTTGAAAGTGACTGAGAAAGGTTTGTTCACATGGCTGCTGTGGCACTAATGTTTGAGGAAAGAAGATAGACAGCTTAGAAAAGTGGAGACCACATAGAATTATGCTTTACTAGTGCCATACTCTTAATTTACACAGACGTATTACAGTCTTTTCATTACATACAATGCTGTCTTTTTTGCAGCACTGTGCTGTGTCTTCTCTTCACCCTAAACGGAAGCAAGTCACTGAATTACTGCTTCGGAAAGGAGCCAATGTCAATGAAAAAAACAAGGAGTATGTTTATTCTTCGAAATTGCAACATTTGCATTTAGATGGAAGAGGCAAGCCTTGAAAGTTGTTAATCTTATCTCTTTTCCAACCTAGTTTCATGACTCCTTTGCATGTGGCTGCTGAACGAGCACACAATGATGTTATGGAAGTTCTTCATAAACATGGAGCAAAGGTAAATATTCTTCTTTATTTTAAGTAAGGCAGTTTATGTGGAAAGTGGTCTTGGGTGTGATCTCTCAGCTATGACCCATCCTTACATTGATTGCTGTTTCAGGAGTGGATGACCAGCACTTTGTCTTGTTGTATTGTCGAAGGCTTTCACGGCCGGAGTTCGATGGCTGTTGTGGGTCTTCCGGGCTGTGTGGCCGTGTTCTGGAAGTTGTGGTTCCTAACATTTCGCCAGCATCTGTGGCCAGCATCTTCAGAAGGCAGGAGCACAGACAGAAGCGAAATCTCTGTGCCCAGGTAGAGTGGCAATGTTTTGTTTGTTTTCTATTTATAGAGCTAAGTTATAGGAGATTAGGTGGAGTTTTTTGTTGTGTTGACACAACAAAAAACTCCACCTAATCTCCTATAACTTAGCTCTATAAATAGAAAACAAACAAAACATTGCCACTCTACCTGGGCACAGAGATTTCGCTTCTGTCTGTGCTCCTGCCCTCTGAAGATGCTGGCCCTGTACAGATGCTGGCGAAACGTGTGAGGTTCACGATCTTTATGATCCAAAATCAGAATCTACCACACAAGCCACGAGGGATATGTGCAATCCGTTTATTGAATCAGCATCGTGTTCCGTTAAAGCCAGAAGTGGGTTTCTTCCCCCCCAGACCTCTCCTTTAACCATTCGGTTCTTACTTGTCCCGCCCCTCCCTCTCAGTTCTTTCTTTGTTGATTTCATTCTTTGCTTCACGTTGATTGCTCTCTTCCGGCCTCGTGGTCGCCGGCATTGGTAGTACTTTTGTCATTGGTTTCTGAGTTTTCCTGATTCGGCAATGCTGCTGCTTTCTCGGAGGCTTGTGTTTCCCCCCTCCCCCATCTTCCTTTTATCCTTATTTCCTGTCTTTATTTACACTGTGTAAGGTTGGAGCATCCAGCCGCAATTACCCATTGCTGCTGGATTCTCCATCCTTACATGCCGCCCCCCTTCGAAATGGTAACCTCCCCCCTGCCCCTTGGTGAGGATGCGCCACCTGAAAGATAAAAGGGACAGTTAGTGTATGAAGGTAGTAGTCTATTTCTTGTCAGCTAATTTTGGCTTCTCTGGGTATTTCTTGTGGAATGCCCTTACTAGTTGGGGTGCTCGGACATGTCGGCTCTCCACCCACTCGTTATCTGCCTTTGGAAGGTGTTTCCATTGGATTAGGTACTGCAGCCCCCCTCTTCGCATTCTGGAGTCTAAAATTGTTTGGACCTCGAAGTGTTGTTCTCCCTCAATGAGTGTGGGGGCAGGCGGGGGGGGGGTTCTGGGTGCCATCTAGCAGAAGAGCGCACTGGTTTGAGTAGGCTACAGTGGAAGACTGGGTGTATTTTGTTCAGGTTCTTAGGTAGTTCTAGTTGTACTGTTACGTCGTTGATGATTTTCACAATTGGGAATGGGCCTACGTACTTGGGGCCTAGTTTTTTCGACGGTTGAGTGGATTTCAGGTATTTCGTGGATAAATAGACCCTTTCTCCTACTTCCATGGGCCATTCTGGGGCTCTTTTGCGATCTGCATATTTTTTGTAGTCTGCTTTGGCGTCTTCTAGTGCTTTTTCGATCACTGGCCAGCTGTTTCTCATTTGGGTGATCCAGTCGTCCAGGGAGATTATTTTTGTCTGTTCTCTTGGTAGTTCTGGAATGGCTACAAAGTCTTGTCCATTCGCTGCTTGGAATGGGGTAAATCCTGTGCTGGTGTGTATCGCGTTGTTATATGCTACCTCTGCGAATGGGAGTAAGTCCGTCCAATCATCTTGTTGGTAGCTGACGTAGCACCTTAAGTATTGTTCTAGTATTTGGTTTCGTCGTTCACTTGCCCCATCTGTCTCTGGGTGGTGGGCGGAGCTTAATGCTTGCTCCACCCCTATTAATTTCAAGAACTGTTTCCAGAATCTGGATGTAAATTGGGCTCCGCGATCGCTTATTATTCTTTCGGGAGCTCCGTGTAGGCGGTATATGTGTTGTATGAACAGCTTGGCTAGTTGGTTGGCCGTGGGTAGCCCTGCACACGGGATGAAGTGGGTCTGTTTCGAGAATAAGTCTGTAACGACCCATATGACAGTCTTCTTTTTGCTTTCTGGCAATTCGACTATGAAGTCCATGGCGATTTGTTTCCAGGGGCGGTTAGGGCTCGCTACATTCTGTAGTAGCCCCCTGGGTTTGCCGCCAGCGCGTTTTGCTGTGGCGCAGATGGGGCATGTTGTGACATACTCTTCCACGTCTT
Source organism: Charina bottae (assembly GCA_023362775.1). Lineage (NCBI taxonomy): Eukaryota > Metazoa > Chordata > Lepidosauria > Squamata > Charinaidae > Charina > Charina bottae. The sequence goes on from JALMGJ010000002.1 coordinate 166,583,908, forward strand.
TGCGTAGGGCCGGCCACCAAAATTGCCGTCGTACTAAGTGTAGAGTCTTCACGAATCCAAAGTGTCCTGCCACCTTGGCGTCATGGCATCTTTGTAGGATTTTCTTTTTTAGGGTTTCTGGGATATATATTCTCTCTCCCTTCCACCATAGTCCTTGTCGTTCTACTAGAAAGGTCTTATTCCCTTGCAGCCAATCATCTTGTTGCGATGCAGTCTGCAACTCAGCTTGTAGATCCTGTTCTACTTTTATGGCTGGGGCAGTTTTCCGCTCCCGTGTGGTTGCAGTGAGTCCGAAGTGAGCAGGTGGAATGACCGAGTCCACTATTTCTTCTCTTTGGCTGTTGTGTTGGGGTAGCCGGGAGAGCGCGTCCGCTAGAAAGTTCTTGCCCCCTGGTAGGTACTTTAACGTGAAGTTGAACCTACTGAAAAACTGCGCCCATCTGATTTGCTTGGGGTTTAGTTTTCGTGGTGATTTCAGGGCTCCTAGGTTCTTATGGTCCGTCCAGACTTTGAACGGGTGGGGGGGCCCCTCGAGTAAGTGTTGCCAGGTGACAAGTGCCCATCTCACTGCAAACGCCTCCTTCTCCCAGACGTGCCAGCGCCTCTCCGTGTCTGTGAACTTGCGTGATAGGTAGGCGCATGGTCTCAGTTCCCCCTCCTCATCCTTCTGCAGCAGAATAGCCCCTATGGTCACGTCTGATGCGTCCGCTTGGACAATTAGCGGTCGTGCCGGGTCAGGGTGCCTCAGTATCGGTTCTGATGTGAACAGCGCTTTCAGGCGGTCAAACGCTTCTTGGCATTCTGTAGTCCATTTGAGTGCTGTTCCTGGCCTCATCGCTGTTTTGGGGTTTCCTTTTCCTTTCGTCTTCAGTAGGTCCGTGAGAGGTAGGGCTACTTGTGCAAATTGGGGGATGAACTGTCGGTAGAAGTTTGCGAACCCTAAGAAGCTTTGTAGTTGTTTTCTGGAGCGGGGTGGTTCCCAGGCTACCACGTCATTAACTTTTCCTGGGTCCATTCCCACTCCTTTGTAGGAAATCCTGTACCCTAAGTAATCTAATTGCTTTTTGTGGAATTCGCATTTTGATAGTTTGGCGTATAGCTGGTTTTCTAGTAGTCTTTTCAGCACTTCTCTTACTAGTGTCACATGTTCTTCCAGGAATTAATAAAATGAAACGGTTTGGTGGGAACAGGCACTCAGATCTTTGAAACTGTTTTGGATTACTTGATTCCTTATTAAAACTCTATCTGCAACACTTGCATTGAGGAGTCTTTATTGGGACACAGAATCTGAAATCTCACAGATTTATAATGTTGCTTTTCAGGCCTGAACTTTATCTGAGATAGATTCAGACTGATATTGTGTGTGTGCGTGCGTCCATGTGTGCACTCATGTGTGTAAGTAATCTTTCGCTCTTCCTTAGATATTATATTAGCCCTATAACGTTGGTTCTATCAGAATGGCATTCAATGTCTCTTCCTGTCCCTTCTTGGTACTAGGATGTGACTTGGATCAATTAGCTTTGTGCTAATGTTGAGTCACTGAATGACTTATTTTTTTATTAGTTTTATGAAACAGAAGGAAACTATTATAATGTATTGTCGAAGGCTTTCACGGCCAGAGTTCGATGGCTGTTGTGGGTCTTCCGGGCTGTGTGGCCGTGTTCTGGAAGTTGTGGTTCCTAATGTTTCGCCAGCATCTGTGGCCAGCATCTTCAGAGGGCAGGAGCACAGACAGAAGCGAAATCTCTGTGCCCAGGTAGAGTGGCAATGTTTTGTTTGTTTTCTATTTATAGAGCTAAGTTATAGGAGATTAGGTGGAGTTTTTTGTTGTGTTGACACAACAAAAAACTCCACCTAATCTCCTATAACTTAGCTCTATAAATAGAAAACAAACAAAACATTGCCACTCTACCTGGGCACAGAGATTTCGCTTCTGTCTGTGCTCCTGCCCTCTGAAGATGCTGGCCCTGTACAGATGCTGGCGAAACGTTAGGAACCACAACTTCCAGAACACGGCCACACAGCCCAGAAGACCCACAACAGCCACTTAGTCTTGTTCCTTACAGAATCTGAATTGTTAATTTAAATGTAGATGAACTTTGAAAGAACTATATTGTATATATTTCCTGATCAGATTGATTTGTCTTATAGTCAGTGTTTCTGGAGCCTTGTACTATAAGCTTCTAGAGAGGTGGATTTTAGAAAAAAAGTTCTTTAATTTTATCATCTCTGCTTGATACAGAATTAACAGAAATCTGTCTTAACTTAAAAGAATTGGAATAAAACAGTTTCCTTTTATCAATTTTCTGCTAAACCCATTCATAACCAGTTAGATGTTTCTCATTAGATTTAATGAACAAAATCCTAAGAGTATTTTCCCAATGTTGCTATAGCAATGTTAGATACGGTAATATAAAAAGAGTTATAGTATGCCTTCATCACACATGCTAATCTGCCCATCTTCTTCCTGAACTAAATGCTAATTAAATCCTTGGGATTGTGTGATAGTAAGACCTTTTTAAAAAAATGAAATATGCAGCTATATTCTCACTGTGAAGGTTAGTTATTCATATCCTATTAATACATTTTTAAGTGCAGTTTAATAAATTAATCAGTAGGGTTTTCAAAGTCAAATGTGTGCATCAGACCTCGTATGTGTTTGCAACTCCTTAAAGCAGATATGTCTTTTCCTGGAATCACATAACTGCCCTCCTGCCATCCTTCATAGCTGGGAAAAGATGTGTTTGGTTTAAAGAATTGCAGAAGGTGCTACATTTGTATGTCTATATAGTGTGAAACACCTTGAAATCTGAAGACTTGCCCAGCCCTATTAGTCAATAAATGCTTATATATTCTGTTGGGTACTTATAGACTTACTAATTATACTTTCTAGTTGAATAATTTAATTTGAAGTTTTAAGTTGTCATTAGATATATGGATGCTCTAATTGTATATATAGAAAACATGGGAAACAACCTTTCACAGCATGACCTATTTTATATGCTCCTAAATTTCTTCAATCTTTTCTGGAAAGCTGATTTACTCACAAGCCACACTTCCAGTATTTTCAGATTACTATCTGATATTATGTATAAAATTTGAATGAGATCTTGGATGCATGAGGGCCCAGTGATGATATCTAACCACCAAGATACCAGACAACACAGAGGCCTTGTGATGACTGCTAGCTCTACTGTTAGAAGTAATTTTGTGCTTAACTAAGATGCACAATTCTTAGATGCAGTTTACTGTGCATGAGACTATGATATAGTAAACTGTATCTTGGATTGTAAATGGAGGGGAGAAGAGAATGCACAATTCAGCAGTGCCCAGGATGTTTATAGTTTGCATGTAAAATAAATGTATGTACCTATTCTGTATTATATCTCATTAGAGATTTAACTTCAACAATGCTTTAACTGTGTGTAAGACAGGTGCGCTATAATTTAGGGGTGTGTTATACAAGTGCTATTCTCCAGCTTTCTGTTGTAGACATTGTTCCAAGCAGGTTTTATAGGACCATAAAATACTTTGATACAGAGATTCGCGAATGTACTAGAATTCCAAGCCAGCTGTTCACTTTTTCTATTTTTCTGTGGGGAAGCATTTTAGGAAAGATCCTTTGCACTTATTTAAATGGCAAAATGGTTCTATAATTGTTCATTCAGGCTGTTAATTAGAATGAGTTTCCCAAGTGAGCTTCTTGCTGATTGAATACTGTATCTGGCCACTGGATGCTCTGAATATTTAACTGATTATAGTGAATTTTTAGTTTATTGTCCCATGAATATAAAGGATCTCAAAGTTGATTTGTTTTGTGCTAGGTACAACTATAGCAAAACAAATTCAAATAGCCATAACATCCAGTTATTAAAATACAACAGTATTTTAAAAGTTGGAAGGATATAATATGTCAAAAAAAGCCTGGTAAATTCCTCTGCTTGTGTCAAAATGACAGTGAAGATAACACCAAGTGGATTTTTCTGGAGACAACATTCTGTCATTAAGCTTCCTCTTAAATAGCCATGGACTTTGTTGCAAATGACAAGACAAATCAAAATCCTGTAGTGACTGTCACTAGACAATATTTATATAATACCTGTGATATTCAAACATAAATAGTCCCACGTGTCTTTTTCCTAAACCATAAAGAATTCTAAAAGTCAGAACCAATCCCAGTTGCATCAAAAACATGGTGGCTAACTTTCAATTTCTTCTGTACATTCTGGACAGTCTTTCAGCATTAAATACAGTAGAACTCATGGCAATATTACAATTCTAGTAATGTCATCAGGTTCGCCTAGTTATAGTGGGAAATTCTGTCTAGGACATCTAAATGACAAGCTTGCATATTGCTATTGGCCTGGCTACCTGGAATAGGTATGAATTATTCCAGTCTTGAAAAATATATATTAGAGACAGAAAGGTTAACTTATAAGTCAGTTATGTGTGTCTTCTATTCTAACAGAAGTGTTTGAAAGCTTATGTCTATGAAGGTTCTCAGTCATCCAGGTGGAATTGTCTGTAGCTTGAATCATGTCAACTGGATTTCTATTTTCTCAGTGGAAACGTTTCGCTCCTTTGCTCAGACTGAAGCTCCTTGGATAAGGAGCGAAACGTTTCCACTGAGAAAATAGAAATCCAGTTGACATGATTCAAGCTACAGACATGTTTGAAAGCTTGCCTTGCTGGAAGTTACCCTTAAAAGATTTATTTGGGGAATTTTCTATATAACCTCCCCTGCCCTTTTGTGTGCCATAAAGGCCAGTATGATTGCTCAGAGGCAGGTTAATTAGTAAACACTCTTGTGGCTATTGTCTTTTTGTGGCCTTTGTTTAGATGCCGCTGAAATAAGTGTATTTAGTAGATAGAGGCTGAGCATGGGGGGGGGGGAGTTATTTGTCCAAACATTGGAAGTGAGAAAGATTGCAAGAACCCAGATCCCATCTTCCTAATTTTTAAGGCTGTAGCAAGAGTTGGCAGTGATTATATGTGGAAGCTTTCATCTTGAACCCACTTAAGTTACCTTATTTTGACTGACATTACCATGGATAGACATGGATTGTTACAAAGGAAGTAGTCCATGTGCATCCAGAGGCTGCATTGCCTGCATGCTCACTTGCTTGTTAGTGGCTATGGGAAGCAGTGGGCAAAAATAATGTCACACAAATGGGGAAATATGGGACTTATTGATGTATAAATATTGGGGAAGGAGAGGAGAAATTACTTAACATGTTGAGCCATTCTGATGACTTGCACATTCTTCATCTTAGGAGAAGTTGAGATAACCTAATTGCCAATACTCTCTCTCAGGAGTCCCAAAACATGGGACAGTGCTTTACATACTAGGAAGTCTGATGTAATTATTTTCATACATGTAGGAATTTGAAATTGCGATGTAAAACTTCTAGCATTTTGCCATTTTTGTTTACTTAGCTTTAATAAGATCATATTAAATTTCTGTTGCCTTCAGTATCCAGTAGAAGCTTCCACCACAACTTATTGTCATGTATCTGAGGAAAAAATAGTTGAGGATTTCTCTTTATGTCCTCATCTCTAGAAAACAAATCATTTGGAAACTGACAAAATCAGTAACACGCAACTGTCAAACTGTTGCTCGGCTGCTGAGCTGATAGAGATGTTGGCAGAACATAATGCTATAATGAGTACTGAATGCTGCATTGCTGCAGAATAACAGCCAGGTTGACCAAGAATTTTGGGATATAAAAGTTCAACGCATCTGATGGGCACCAGATTGGGGAAGGCTGCTTGAAATTTTATATGTTGTTATAAGAAAACCAATGGGGCATTACAGAAATTTTCATTTAATACTAATGAATGTGACCATGTTATCCCTCAATCGGTTATGCTTCTGTTAGTTGGAGTTTTGATTTAATATCAGCTTAAATACTGATCTAATTTTGAAATGGGCAAAATGCAGAATTAATGTATATATGAACAGAAGTGTCTTTTTAAAAAACTGAATTCAAGTTTATATAGGTGAATAGATATTTTAGGCAAGAAATACTGGCTTTGCTTGGTTGGAACATGTTCAACAAGAGGCACAAGTTGGTTTTGTGCTACAATAAAATGTTTTTATTTTCTACTATCCAATCCACAGCAGTAGGGGCAGTGTTCAATTATTACCAGTAATAGTGTAATTGAGAGCCCATATTTAGAACATCTAAACATATACCAAGAATAGTCCTTACTACTAAGAAGAAAAAGCAGATTTTTTTTGTTCTTTTATTTGGGTACAGAATAATAGAAAACAATTGTTTCTTTCTTAGCAAAAATAAATGGAAATTTAGGAAAAACAAACAATCAGAACGGTACACAACAATGGAGAGAATGATAGATGCTATTGCCAATAGCAAGAAACTAACTGCATTACTTTGTATTTTAAAGGCTCATAGTTCTCATTGAAATGTGCATGGTTTCCCATTGAAAACAAGGTATCTGCCTTAATAATATATTATCTCCATTTTGGAAGTTAATGATTTGTGTTGCATTCCTAACAGAGGAGATTAAATCCCCAATTTTCTTTTTCTTTTTCCTTTTTCTTTTTAAAGCACATCTCATGATTTTTAAAAAATACTCTCTTGATTTTGGGCAGGGTTCTGTGCTGTTGCTGGTCTTTGCTTTGTACTAAAGAAAGTCCAAAAGTCCAAAGCAACTTTAATGTGGAATAAGATCTACCACTTTTGGATCAAATTGTATGATGCTGTATATATGTATATATATGTGTGTGTGTGTGTGTGTGTGTGTGTGTGTGTGTATGTAATTTTATAGTGTTTATAATTGATATTTATTGTTTTAACTCTTTTAAATTTGTTGTGAACCGCCCAGGGTCCCTCCTTGTGGGGGAGATGGGCGGGATATAAATGTAATTAATTAATTAATAAATAAATAAATAAATAAATAAATAAATAAATGTAATAAAAGGAAGGAAGGAAGGAAGGAAGGAAGGAAGGAAGGAAGGAAGGAAGGAAGGAAGGAAGGAAGGAAGGAAGTTGGAGTGAGGGTCCCTTTAATTTTTGGAGGCCTAATGCAGTGCTTGGAACATTTCAGCTGTAGTTGCAAATAGGCGATTTTTCACTCCTGAGAAATGAATTCAGTGGTAGGAAAAAGGAACTTATTTGTACTGTAAGAAAAGTAATTTGAAATATGAAAGTATCTTTTACCAGTTTATTTTATGACATCCTCCTGATTGGGTTACTGTGTGTTTCTGTTACGTATTTGACTATGTTCATAGTTTCATGCTATATTTTTGTACCTTATAGCTTGCATATATTTTGAACATCATTTTCCTACTATATTAACATTTTCTTTATTGGGGGAAAAAGCAAACAAATAAAAAGCAATACGTTTAGGAGACTTTAGCTGGAAATCTGGTTTCCTATTTTCTTTTATAATTCAGACTCCAAGTTAAGTGGACTGACTCAGAATTGGAGCCCTAGGAAGAAGGTTGAATATTTTCATAATACTAAAAATATACTTTTGGCAAATTGCAGAACAAATTATTAGTATTATAGAGACACGATCATTTTTCTGTGAGGAAGAGATACCTCGGGTGAGCGCCTGGTGTCCAATGTAAAGTTTCACCAATCTGCGTAAAATCCTTTTGACTCCTTAAAGGAAAAAATAGGGCTGCAAGTGATCCAAATTCAAAGGGATAAGGGTGATTTGACGTTTGGTGGCAGTCATGTAGTTCCTGTCAGTAACTCCTTAAAGATGTGTGCCTTTTCTTGGCCTTGGTACCACTTCCAGTATATCACCTATTTTGCATGAAAGAAACTATCAAAATAGTATAAATAGCAGCAGCAGTAGCTTACAGATACATAATCATTCCAATCTCGAGTTTGTTACAACAGCTTGAGAGCAACTAAACCAGTGTCCTATATATTGTTGTACTGTAAACCGCCCAGAGTCCCCCTCGGGGGAGATGGAGCGGTAATACAAGTTTATATATATATATATATATATATATATATATATATATATATATATATATTATAATATAATATAATATAATATAATATAAAATAAAATAAATAAAATAAAATAAAATAATAAAATAAAATAAAATAAAATAAAATAAAATAAAATAAAATAAAATAAAATAAAATAAAATAAAATAAAATAAAATAAAATAAACTTGGTTCCTGTCTATCACACACAGGTTGTGAAGTGAAGTAGAAATCATGAAGAAGCTTGCAATGGAAAACTTTATAGAAATCCTCCGTCTCAGTCTGCATTGTTTATTTCCCCCTTAGATGAATGCACTAGACACACTTGGACAGACGGCTTTGCACAGGGCGGCTTTGGCAGGTCACCTACAGACCTGTCGCCTCCTGTTGAATTATGGCTCTGACCCCTCCATCATCTCCTTACAAGGCTTCACAGCAGCACAAATGGGCAATGAAGCAGTGCAGCAGATCCTGAACGGTAGGTATTTTATTGCTTGACAACAGGAGGGTAATTTCGATTTTCAGGGAAAATCTATTTGGTTCTAATTTTAGGTTTTTGACATTCATTTTAATTATCTTGCTCTGCAGTTCTGCAGAATTATGAGCAGTTTAAAAGTGAAAAAATAACTTTAGAATAAAAATATGACTCAATTGGTGGGCCTTAATTTCTCTTTTCATAAATCTGTTCTTGTCCCTCATTGTTTATTATTAAACAACAAAACAACATTAGAAATCTGGACAGAAAATGTGCAAGTCTGTTTCCTACTGCTTGCCATTTTCCTGTTACAGGTAGTTTTCACTTAACGATGGTAATTGAGCCCGGAATTTCCGTTGATAAGCAATGTGGTTGTAAAGCAAGATGGCATTGCTTAGCGACGGCAATCCTGGCAACTCCCCTTGCCATCGTTAAGTGAATTTTACCAGTCGTTAGCCTGAGCACCCACCCCAATCCAAGCCATTCCGGGCTTGGTCCCTCCCAGCCCCAAACACTGCCTTCAAGTCCCCCCACCCACCTATCTCCCCCCCATCTCTGCCCTTTTGGAAGCCCTGCACCCTACCTTGCAGGGCATAAGCAAACCTGGAAGTTCTGGGGCTGCAGCCAGGCCCAGCCAAGCCCAGCCCACCCGCGCGAAAATCCAGCCAAGCCCAGCTACCACAGCAAGCTTCAGCCTCCCCAGCCCGCATTCGTTCATCCAGCTACCTCCTCTCCCAGTTTCCCGCACCTACCTTTTGACTTTTTCACTCAGCCGCCGTGGGAGAAGCAGAAGCGCCTCACTGCTGGACCCAGCTTCTCCGGCGAACGTTTCCTCCACGTGGCTCCCTGCCGAACGCTGTCTTCCAAAGCTTACGTTATCTTCTCAGAGCCTTTGGAGATGGGGGGGAGATGGGTGGGGTAGTTGAAGCACCCCTATAGTCATAAGTGCGGGCAGGCTGCCAAGCGCCTGAATTTTGATCACGTGACTGCGGGGGCGCTGCAATTGTCATAATTTTGGGCACAGGTCATAAATCCATTTTTTCAGCGCCATTGTAATTTCGGTCACTGAATGAATGGTCGTTAATTGAAGACTACCTGTATTGTCCTTTTTAATACATGGCTCTGACTGAGGAATACAAGAAAATAGATGATCAAATGAACTGTGCTAGTTTTAAGAGATTGAGCTGAGAAATGTTCTAAGAGCACATGTTACATATGTGGTAATGTATTTAATCATTTGGATGAAACTGACTGAGGTATATATGAGACAAAATGTCTTTATTTGGAATTAGAGGGCTTGTTCATTAAATGGATGGTACTGTTGTTATTATTACTGCACTATTTTATGTACCTTGAGAAAAGGAATTCCTAAGATAAAAAGAAGCAGAGAAAATGTACAACAATTTTGATGAAAATAAAAATAATTTTGGAAGTGATGAAACAAGAACCAGTAAATAGAATTAAAAGTAAAAATGATTCAGTTATTTGGGATGAAACAAGTGAGGAAATGGCAGAAGGAGTATTTTCGAGATTTGAAAGGGAACAATTGTGATATATCAAAGAGTAGAAATGAACAGGTGCTAAAATCAAGAAGCCATCGCTGGACCCTACTATACTGGATAATTTTCGTCCAGTCTCCCACCTCCCCTTTTTGGGAAAGGTGGTTGAGAAGGCGGTGGTGTTGCAGCTCCAGAGGATTCTGGATGAAATGGATTATCTGGACCCCTTTCAGTCAGGTTATGGGACGGAAACTGCATTGGTCGCGCTTATGGATGATCTCTGGCAGGAGCGAGATGGAGGCAGTGCATCCATTCTCGCTCTTCTTGACCTCTCAGCGGCGTTCAATACCGTCGACCATGGTCTCCTTCTGGAACGGCTTAGGGAGTTGGGGGTGGGCGGCGTGGTTTTGCGCTGGTTCACCTCCTTCCTCCAAGGCCGGTCCCAGTTGGTGTTGATTGGGAACGAGAGATCCAGCCTGAGGACCCTTTTTTGTGTGGTCCGGCAGGGCTTGGTACTCTCTCCGCTCCTTTTTAACATCTACATGAAACCGCAGGGTGAGGTATCATCAATACGCCGATGATACCCAGTTGTACATCTCCATCCCGGGTGAAGTAAGTGATGCAGTGACCACCCTTTCCAAGTGCCTGGGGGCTGTAGGGGCCTGGATGGGGAAAAACAGGCTTCGACTGAATCCTAGTAAGGCGGAGTGGCTGTGGATTAATGGCTCCTCGGCATCTGGGAAATTCTCATCTTTAATTCTGGATGGGGTTGCACTACCCCAGACAGATCCGGTGCGTAACTTGGGGGTCCTCTTGGACTCACGACTCCTGCTCGAAGAGCAGGTGGCAGTCGTGGCCAGGAGGGCTTTTGCGCAACTCCGTGTTGTGCACCAGTTACGCCCCTTCCTGGAACGAGAGGCCCTTCGAACGGTCACTCATGCCCTGGTTATCTCCCACATAGACTACTGTAATGCGCTCTACATGGGGCTACCCTTGAAGAGTATCCGGAAGCTACAACTGATCCAGAATGCAGCCGTGCGGACAATTTTGGGTGTCCCAAGGAGGACACACGTAACACCTTTGCTGCGTGAGCTGCACTGGGTTCCAGTCTTCTTCTGGGTCCAATTCAAGGTGTTGGTTATCACCTTTAAAGCTCTACATGGCATGGGACCAGGATACCTAAGGGACTGTCTCATCCCCATCACTTCATCCTGTCCCACCTGGGCATGCAGAGAGGGCATGCTGCGGACCCCTTCAGTTAAAGAGCTCCACCTAATGGGGCCACGTAAGCGTGCTTTCTCTGCTGTTGCCCCTGCCCTTTGGAACATTCTCCCCCCAGAGATTAGACAGTCCCCCTCGCTCCTGGACTTCCGGAAAAAACTCAAAACCTGGTTTTGTCTGTATGCTTGGGGCGGGAAGAAGAATGTGCATACCTGGAGATGGCTAGCACCTTAGGTTATCCCTGGAGTGCCCTTTTTACTTAAGGAGAACTTAAGATTCCGTCACTGGATTTTATTATATTCTTTATATTTTAAATTGTTATTTAATTTGTATTTTAATCTATTTATGATTGTATATTAATGATTGTGTTTTGTTGTAAATCGCCCAGAGTCCCCCTTGGGGGAGTTGGGCGGTGATAAATCTGATTAAATAAATAAATAAAATAAATATTGTCCAAGAAAAAAAAAATTAAGAACTCATAAGTGCTGCGGGAATGTTGAAAACTGGTAAGGTTGCAGTTGTAGATATTATAACTGGAGAAATGTTAAAATATGGATGAGCTTTGCTTATAGAGAGGCTGTGTGACTTTACTATGTGAGAGAGTGTGTGTATGTGAGTGTCTGTGTGAAGAATGTGGTTCTTGTTCCACTGTACAAAGGAAAAAGTGTGAATGCAAAAACTACAGGAGATTAGTTTATGTTTGCCTGGGAAGTATTTGGCAGAATGCGGATCAAAAGAATGCAAGAGGTGATAATGAATAAAAATTGGGAAGTGCAGTGTGTAAGTCTCCAATTTATACATTTTCCTACCCGTGTAGTATAATGAATGATGATGGTGTAAACTAGGTTTAACTACATTTCCTTCTTTTTTTTCAAATGTCATGCATTTCATTTCTTAAATTTGCTATTTCTTACTCTTTTTCTGGACTTTGCATAATGTTGCCCACCTGAAAGGGAATAGCATTATGTGTGTATAAGGTTAACTAGTGGTTAAGGCAATGGGCTAGAAACCAGGAGACTGAGAGTTCTAGTCCCGCTCGGCATGAAAGCCGGCTGGGTGACCTTGGGCCAGTCACACTCAGCCCAACTCACCTCACAGGGTTGTTGTTGTTGGGAAAATAGGAGGAGGAAGGAGTATTAGGTATTAATTTAGGTATTGAGTTATTTATAAAAATAATAAAGGCGAGATAAAAATAAAACAAACAAACAAATAAATAAATATTAGTAAGTTAGCACTATTAAGTCTTTTATTGACACTTACCCTTACAGGAACTATGTAAATTAAGAATACACTATTCTCCATCTACAAGATTGGGAGTAATGCTAACTCCATGAGCTTAAGCAACGGATGAGATTTGATCTGGGAATTTTAATATTTGTAGCAATATTATAATTTTATTTTATAAAATAATATAAAAGTAAAGATATAATGACTCTTATCTTGAGCGTTAATATTTTCTAGCCTAAATATGTCTTATAAAGCCATAATGCTGTTTTTTTCATCTGTCAAGTAGAAAATACCCCAGTACATACGTCTGATGTGGATTATAGACTGTTGGAAGCATCTAAAGCTGGAGATTTGGAAACTGTAAAGGTACGTTGGAGTTTACGGATTATAAGTTTTAAGATAGATAAGGCCACTTTAAATATCATGGGGAAAAAAGTATTTTATGATGATGGTCTGCAGTGGTCATTGGACTTACAGTACATGCTTCTCTCCTACAAATTCAATTTTTAGGTTGTCAGAAATTTTTACTAACTTTTTTAATAACTCTAATTTGTGTCACATTCCTATCTTAAACCATGATTAGTCTTAATTGTGCTTTAACTATGAGTTGAAGTTAGGTTTTAAGCAAAAATAATTAAATTAACCACAGTCCATCAATTTGGGATGAAATGAGAAGCCATAGCTAATGAAAATAAGATTATCAAACTTGAGAATAATGTTTTGTTCTGAAGCGGTCTTTGACATTAAATATATATGTAGTAGTTAACATTGTGAAAAGTAATACTGGGTTTGAAACTTTCCTAACTAAAAACATCCCACTCTTGAATAAATACTATTTAATTGGGGCTGAACATGAAACATTGATTTTTAACAAATTAAATTTAGCAGTACTATTTTATTGTAACAAAATAAAGAATTGTATTACAGACTATTCCTTTTACTAAGATCTATAACTATATAGAGATGATAGTTTTCTGTAATAGTACCCCATATCTTTATGAGGACTCAAGGAACTGTAGTTCCACGTATGGACACTTTTTGGACAACTAAAAATATAATAGAGGTATGATTAAAACACTGCTGAATGGTGACATATCAATGAAGTAGCTAATTATGATAATTCCAAATTTTTCATAACATCAAAGTCATTTATATCAGGACTATGCAGTACTTTGGCTTCAAAAGCAAAAAGGTGCATCAAAGCATGCAGGGGTGCAAATGTCTGCAACTCCCTAAACCAAATGTCTTTTCTCAAGATCATGTGACAGTTGTGGAAGGCAGCCACATTGTCCCAGGAAAAGTGCAGCTGCTTTAATGAGTTGCTATGTCTGTGTCCCCACGTGCTTCAAAGCACCATTTTTTCATTTGAATCCAAAGTGCTGCACAGCCCTAATCTTTTTATAAACCTCCTTTCTGCTAAAGTATTTAATATACTATAGTCTTACAAAAACTAGGATAGAATTTCCACTGATGGTATAATTCTAAACTGGGATTTAGGCAACAAAATTAGGTATGTTTGCTACCTTGAGTTATATGTAAAAAAGGCAGGATGAAAAATCTAACAACATATTAGTGCAGAATTTAAGCTTTATTGTTTACTGCTGTACATATCTGACTGAAATCAATTATCTGTAATGAAAATTTCTCATTAAAACATATTAATCAGTATAAAAGGGGATTGTGTATTTATATACACATTTATTACCAAAGTTATATAGGAAGGTTATGCAGCTGGTTAAGTCTAGCTGAAAGTGATGCGATGCACCTAAAAATAAAATAAGCATTGTGTAATGTCATAGTTCTTAGCTTCAACTCTTAACACTTAATTAAATTAATTATAATTGTATTATTTTGTACAGTACTGATAATCATCACTGCACATGATTTGGTGTTCTAAATGTCATTAATGAAACTACAGAATTGAAATACTCTCCTATAAAATTCCAAATGATTATTTTTTCTTAGTTAAAATAAAAATAAATGATGACATATTGATGAAGTTCCACTTTTTTGCACTACTTTGTGTCAAATTGAAAAGTGCTATGTTAGCCTCACATTATTGGAATTTTTTTTAATTTCAGGGAAATAACAACAGTGTGGAACCTTAATTATTTTATTATGACATAATTTGTATCCAGAGACTTAGTTATTTTTTATATTGTCATAGGAATCTTGATTATTGTTGCTATAATGTTTTGGGGTAGGGGGAGACTATTGGAAATTTCTGCAATGAATTCTACTATGGATGTTTTTGTTTCTCATTTTTACATAGCAACTTTGCAGTCCGCAGAATGTGAATTGCAGAGATTTGGAGGGACGTCATTCAACCCCATTGCACTTTGCTGCAGGTTATAATCGAGTTTCAGTAGTTGAATACTTGCTTCATCACGGAGCAGATGTGCATGCAAAGGATAAAGGGTAATTGAGACCCTGCAATTTACTGTTTTATGTATGGGTAGAATAAGCTCTTTCTTTCCTTTGGGAAACTTCCTTAGTCCACCTTACCTTATTAAATACATTCTTTTCTTCCCTAGGGAGAAAAATAAATTATGATTTGGCATACTGGTTATGGCAATATCTGCTCAATAAAACCTTGGCCAAATTTAAGCAGAGGATCTGGGATCAAGACATCCAATTTGACAGAGCCAGTATTTATCATCTGTGCTATAGTACAATTTCCCCCTCGTCCTGGACTATCCCTAGATATTTTTTTAACATTTTATATGACCCACATATATGTCTTCCTGGCCCAAATTAATGCTCTTCCCGTTAGGATGACAACTGGCAGATATACTGGCCTCCCTAACGAAAATCATACTTGTGTGTGTTCTGAATACTTTCAGGCCTGTCTTACAAATTTTCATTTTCATTCTTATTTTGTCTGTCTGTCTGTCCGTCCGCCCGCCCGCCCACCCACCCTCCAGTAGTTGTTGTACAGTCAGGACCAGAAATATTGGAACAAGGGTAACTGTTTTGGCAGTTGGCCTCTGTACACCACCACATTGAAGTTGAAAGGAAACACATCCAGATGGGAGCGAAGTCAGGACTTTCAGCTGTAATTCAAGGGGTGTGACAAAAGTGGGGCACCAACCATTCAGGAAGTACAGCCAGTGGCATACACACACACCCATCATTGGTGGCTCATAAGTAATGGAACGAATGGCTGACAAGCAGCTTCATGGCCAGGTGTGGCCTGTTTCCTGGGTACCCCATGACCAATCAAGCAGATAAAAGGCCTGGAGGTGGTTCTGAGTGTTACATTTGCATTTGGTAGCTGTTCACTGGAACTCCCAACATGAGGTCCAAACAGGTGTCCATGCGAGTGAAGGAGGCCATCATTAGGCTGAGGAAACAAAACAAACCCATCAGTGAGATAGCAGAAATATCGGGAGTGGCCAATACAACAGTTTGGAACATCCTGAAAAAGATGGAATTAACTGGCAAGCTCAGCAACAGCAAAAGGCCTGAAAGACCACGGAAGACAACTAAAGTGGATGACCGCAGAATTCTGCTCATGGTGAAGAGGAACCCTTTCACAACATCTAGCCAGGTTAAGAATGCTCCTGAGGAGGTAGGCATGTCATTGTCAACATCTACAGTCAAGAGACGGCTTAATGAATGTAAATACAGAGGCTTCACAACAAGGTGCAAACCACTGGTAACGCTCAAGAACAAAAAGGCCAGATTAGACTTTGCCAGCAAACACCTAAAAAAGCATGCCCAGTTCTGGAATAAGATTCTTTGGACTGATGAAACCAAGATTAACTTGCACCAGAATGATGGGAAGAGAAAAGTATGGAGAAGGAAAGGAACAGCTCATGATCCAAAGCATACCACATCATCTGTCAAACATGGTGGAGGCAGTGTTATGGCATGAGCATGTATGGCTGCCAATGGAACCGGGTCACTGATGTTTATTGATGACCTGACTGCTGATAAAAGCAGCAGGATGAATTCTGAAGTGTATAGGGCTATACTTTCTGCTCAGATTCAGCCAAATGTTGCCAAGCTGATAGGACACTGCTTCATATTGCAGATGGATAATGACCCAAAACATACAGCAAAAGCTACCCAAGTTTCTCAAGGCAAAGAAGTGGGATGTTCTTCAATGGCCAAGTCAGTCACCTGATCTCAACCCAATAGAGCATGCTTTTCACTTACTGAAGACAAGACTGAAGGCAGAAAGACCCACAAAAAAGCAGCAGCTGAAGGCAGCCGCAGTAAAGGCCTGGAAAAGCATCTTGAGGGAGGAAACTCAGCATTTGGTCATGTCCATGGGTTCCAGACTGAAGGCAGTCATTGACTGCAAAGGATTTTCATCCAGGCGATCCTTATGTTTGTAATGATGTTGGTTTGTTCCATTACTTATGAGCCACCAACGATGTGGCACTGAATGGTTAGTGCCCCACTTTTGTCACACCCCTTGAATTACAGCTGAAAGTCCTGACTTCACTCCCATCTGGGTGTGTTTCCTTTCAACTTCAATGTGGTGGTGTACAGAGGCCAAGTGCCAAAACAGTTACCCTTGTTCCAATATTTCTGGTCCTGACTGTATTTTTATGATTTGTCTAGGTCCATAAACAAATAAATGGAACTCTTTTGCAGCCCTTTTTGTTTCTATGCTTGCGTCCCAGTGCCTTATTCAACGTTTAGGTGCAGTTCAAAGTCTTCATCTGTTGTGTTTTTTGTAGCCAACAAAGAAAAACAGTAGATGAAATTCAAGTCTATTAAATCTTGCTCAGTATTAATGCATGCAGTAACTAAGGTTGCTGTTCCTCCATCTTGGATATTTCAGCCTCACCCTTGCAGGGATGTCATATTATTGCCACATTTCTCACAGTTCTTGTGAGAAAAAGTTGATTTTTTTCTCCTGTAAAGTGCAGCTCCTGGCTGCAAACAGTTTACTACCTCAGTTAATAAATTAAGTAAAATAGAAAAGCAAGCTAGCAATTAGTTTGAAGGATAACTGTATTGTTTTGCTTTAGATCTTGATAAATACTCTTAATTTTTTTTAACTTACCAGTGGATTAGTACCTCTACATAATGCTTGTTCATACGGACACTATGAAGTTGCTGAGTTATTGGTGCGACATGGGGCTTCTGTCAACGTTGCTGATTTGTGGAAATTTACACCACTACATGAAGCAGCAGCAAAAGGAAAATATGAAATCTGCAAGCTCCTTCTCAAAGTATGTACTTTAAACTGTTTTCTTCTAACAGTCTTTGCTTGCTTCAGGCTATGGCACATGATAATATATGCAGCAATTCCATGTAATTTTCTTCAGAATAGAACTTTTGTTAGTATAATAATAAACAGTTCTATTGTTTATAAGGAAGGTATTGTACACCACGGAGCGTGGTGGCTCAGCGGGTAAGACGCCAGGCTTGTCGATCGGAAGATCGCAAGTTCGGAGGTTTGAATCCCTAGCCCTGCGTGCGGAGTGAGCTCCCGCACTAGCCCCAGCTCTTGCCAACCTAGCAATTCGAAAGCATGCAAATGCAAGTAGATACAGGTACCACTTCGGTGGGATGGTAACAGCATTCCACGCGCATCATGCGGCCACATGACCGTGGAAGCGTCTTCGGACAACGCTGGCTCTTCGGCTAACAAACGGAGATGAGCACCGCCCCCTAGAGTCGGACACGACTGCACAAATGTGCGGGGGGAACCTTTACCTTTTTTTATTGTACTCTCATTTTAGGTTGCAGTATATTTACAAATTGAAACATCTCTGCAAATAAATAGTTTGCATGTGCACTGAGTAGTACAGTCAATCATCTGCATATCAATTTTGGTTTGTAATCTGCTGCAGAACTATTAGCAACTATTTGGATAAAATGCCATAAGTAAATCTTTCAGATTGGAGAGGCAGAGAAATTAATTCCTAAAATCAGCTTTCCCCCTTTTTTGCAACCTACTTTTGTCATGTGACTATATGATAAAAATGCTGTGGCTGAAACTTCATGGTCACTAGATAACACCATTATGGAGACATGATGAGGTTCTTACCAATATTGTGTTAATTTCATTCTGGGTTTAAAGAAAGCTTGTTTGAGTAAACATTAACTGCTACATTACATAAAACATCAAAGTACAATACTGGCTTTTAAGTAGTCAGATGATAATGTGCAACTTCTTTTTTTTATATAAGAATTTTATTAAGTTTCAAGCAAAGATAAAAGCTACAGAAAAACAAAAAACTACAAAGAAAAAAACTAAAAAAGTGTAGAAACACAAGAGAAAAGATAATGTGCAACTTCTGAGGATGCTTGTTTAAAGTGAAGCTGTGAAGTTCCAAGGTAAATGAATTGGAATAGTGTTTAGTTATTTGTTTTTCCCCATGGGATAGAACCATGAGAAAATCTGAAAAGAAATCTATCAAATTCTGTCAAAGCTCTTTGGAGAGATGCAGAGGAAGAAGCTCTGTGTTTCTTTGATTCATTAAAAGTTATATGATTGGGGACTTCCGGTGGGGACATTGCGGACTGAACAGCTGTGCCCGCGGGCTCAGCGGGTGGAGCTGACAACACAGCAGTTTTTTCTGGCTCAGGCAGGTTTTCCTGAAGCCCAGGAGTGTTCTCCAGAAAAGAGGAACACCTGGAATCACCCCATATGTCCTCCGGACGGCTGCTTGTAGCCAGAAGATCGCAAACAGCGTTTGCGTGCAACTGGTAAGAGCTAGCTGGAAGGCGGGGATGTCACCGTTTTCCAAGCCGCGCTGTAGCCTTAAAGGGACACTAAGACCGGCCACCCCATTTCTAAATCACCCAATTTTTTTTTTTAAGTATGTGTACCCTAAGAGAGGCTTTCTACAGCAAGGAGAAGCAGACTCTCTTGGTGCTTATCATTATTTTTGGGATTGTTTTTTGTTTTAATATTTAAGTTGTGGACCTCGTTTTCCCTTCAAATATTAAGGAGGATCAAGAGTAAATAGTTGTCTCCCTTTTATTATTTTTGTATTAAATTTGAAGATATTAGCATTTTCCTACACATTGGATCGGCTGATTTGAACCTTCAGCTTTCTGCTTCTACTTTCCCTTGGGAAATGTCTGCATATCTCACTTTCACTTGTTTAAACACATTTCAGAACTTTTTCATATCTTCAACTTTTCCTGGTTAAGCTCTTAGGGGCGCCATAATCTATTGCGTGAGACATGGAAGATTTTAAACAGATTCTCTCTGACTTCCACCAAGATTTTAAACAGATTCTTTCTGACTCCTACCAAGTTTTTATGCAAGACATTCAGGACATTGTGGAAAATATGAGGTCCAAAATGTGTCATCTGGTTGGGGATGTTGTGGATGAAATTGAGGAATTCAACAGTGATAGAAAAGTTTCTTCTAAGAGTGAGATTGGGATTTCTGTTGAGATGCTGGATGAAGATCGGATAGTGGAGTTAGGGAAATTTAAGGGAGATTTGCAAGCCGCAAGTGAAATTGATCTTCTGGAGGAATGCTATGAAAAAGAAGGGGTTATTATGTATGGGAGGTTTTCTGAAGAGAAGTTGGAGTTTTTGAGGGGGGCAGTTGGGCTGTTTGATCTTTTTAAGAAAAGTGTGTGTACATTGTGGGGATATGTAAATGCTCTGGTTTATTTTGAAGTGGGATAAGGGTTAAAGAATATTTATCTGGATTGCTTTTAAGGTTTGGCTGAGTTCATTTATCTTTAATTATTTGGATTAAGATTAATAAGGTATAAAAATGTCCACTTGGATGGTTTTGGATTTATTAAGATTAAGATCATTAAAATTGTTCTATAAAGTATAATGGCAGACAATTTATGTGCTTTTTAGTTTGATTTTTATTATTAATTAATTTATTTATTTATTTATTATTCAAATTTATCCCCGCCCATCTCCCAATTAAGGGACTCTGGGCAGTTTACAGGACAATAATTAAAATCTATATATAAAATTACAAACAATATAAAATAAGTATAATCCAGATGGGTAAGATATTAGTTAAAAGGAAGGACATCAATTAAGGGATTAGCCATCTCCATGAGAGACTATCCCTTCCTCCTTCCCATGCCAGGCAGCAGAACCAGGTCTTCAGCTCTTTCCTAAAGGTCGGGAGGGAGGAGATCTGTCTCAACTCTGGGGGCAAGCTGTTCCATAAAGTGGGCGCTGTCACAGAGAAGGCCCGCCTCCTAGACCCCATCCGATGATATTCTCTAATTGATGGGGTACGTAGCAGGGCCTCTCTGGATGACCGGGTGGGGCGGGTCGATAACATGGGGATAAGGCGGTCCCTCAGGTATTCTGGTCCCATGCCATGCAGGGCTTTAAAGGTAATAACCAACACCTTGAATTGTACCCGGAAGCAAACTGGCACCCAATGCAGCTCACGGAGCAATGGTGTTACATGTGCAAATCTTGGAGCACCCAATACTGCCCGCGCGGCCGCATTCTGCACCAGCTGAAGCTTCCGAATAGTTTTCAAGGGTAGACCCATGTAGAGCGCATTGCAATAATCTACATGGGAGATGACGAGAGCATGAGTGACTGTACAGAGGGCATCGCGTTCCAGGAATGGGCGTAACTGGCGCACCAACCGAAGTTGCGCAAAAGCCCTCCTAGCCATGACTGCCACCTGCTCTTCGAGCAGGAGTCGTTAGTCTAGAAGAACCCCCAGATTCAGCACCGGTTCTGAACGGGGTAGTGCTACCCCATCGAGAACCAAAGATGATAATTTCCCAGAAGACGCTAAGCCATCAATCCACAGCCACTCGGTCTTACCAGGGTTCAACTGAAGCCTGTTGTTCCCCATCCAGGCGCTCACAGCCCCCAGGCACTGGGACAGGGTGGACACTGCATCACTTACTTCACCAGGGATGGAGATATATAATTGAGTATCATCTGCATACTGATGATACCTCATCCCATGGTGTCGGATGACCTCGCCCAGCGGTTTCATGTAGATGTTGAATAGGAGAGGAGAGAGAACCGAACCCTGTGGCACCCCACATAGGAGCGGACGCGGGCTGGATCTCTCGTCCCCTATCACCACCGACTGGGAGTGGCCCCGGAGGAAGGAGGTGAACCAGCGCAAAACTACGCCGCCCACCCCCAACTCCCTAAGCCGCCCCAAAAGGATACCATGCTCGATGGTATCGAAAGCCGCTGAGAGATCCAAGAGAGCCAGGATGGATGCACTACCTCCATCCCGCCCCCGCCAGAGGTCATCCGTAAGCGCGACCAATGCAGTCTCCGTCCCATATCCTGGCCTGAAACCTGACTGAAAAGGGTCAAGATAATCCGCTTCATCCAGGGTCCTTTGAAGTTGCAACGCCACCACTTTCTCAACCACTTTTCCCAAGAAGGGAAGGTGGGAGACTGGACGAAAGTTGTCCAGGATGGTGGGGTCCAGGGATGGCTTCTTGAGGAGGGGGTGCACCAATGCCTCCTTAAAGGCAGTTGGGACCACCCCCTCCAACAAGGATGTATTAATCATAGCCTGGACCCATCCACCTGTCACCTCCCCGGCCGATTTCACCAGCCAGGAAGGGCAGGGATCTAAGTGACATGTGGGATTAACAGTTCGAAGGATCCTGTCCACTTCCTCAGGTCCAACAGGATCAAATCGTTCCCAGATAATAGGGCAAGATCGCTCTCCCGGCATCTCCCCAGACTGCAATCCATGCATGGAGTCCAGCTTAGACTGAATCTGAGCGATTTTATCCTGCAGATGCTCAGAAAATTCTTCCGCACGGCCCTGCAGGTGGGTGGTCGATACCACCCTACCCAAGAGAGATCGTGTAATCTTAAACAGGGCTGTCGGGCGGCATTCTGCGGATGCAATAAGGGCGGAGAAATATTCACGTTTCCCCGCTCTTACCGCCACAAGGTAGGCCTTAATAGCGGCTCTAGATTGTGTTCGGTCGAATTCTGTCTTCGTCTTTCTCCAGCGGCGCTCTAGACATCTCTTCACCCTCTTCAAGACCCTCAACTCCTCCGTAAACCACGGGGAGTGACGGGTCGAATGGGGCTGGAGAGATCGCATTGGCGCGATCCTGTCCAAGGCACCGGCCGCCTCCCTATTCCAAGTTGTGGCCAGTGCCTCCGCTGGTCCATGCAGCAGATCCTCAGGTATTACCCCCAGCTCCCTCTGAAACCTCAATGGGTCCATAAGTCGCCGGGGGCGGACCAATCGAATAGGTCCATCCTTTCTGCGGAGAGGGGCGGCATAAGAGAATCCCAGGGATACCAGGACGTGATCTGACCATGACAACGGGGATAGTTCTAACTTTCCCCTCAGGTCACTTTGCCATTGCTCTGACAAGAAAACCAAATCCGGAGTGAGTCCACTGTCTCGAGTCGGATCCCGAATAATCTGGGACAGGCCCATGGCTGCCATGGTAGCCATGAACTCCCGAGCCGCTTCCGAGGCACGCCCCAAGGACAGCAAGGTAAAATCCCCCAGGACCATAAGCCTGGGGAACTCCACCGCCAACCCCGAGACGGCCTCCAGCAGCTCAGGCAAGGAGGTTGCTACGCAGCAGGGAGGCTGGTACAATAGCAACACTCCCAACTGTTCACGGGCACCCAACTTGAAAAACAGGGTCTCACATCCAGATACTTGTGGAGCAAGGCCCCTGAAAGCCACCAAGGATTCTCTAATGATAACTGCCACCCCTCCTCCCCTACCCCGGTCTCTCGGCTGGTGCCACACCCGAAATCCGGCCGGGCACATCTCAGAGAGGGCTACTCCTCCCTCTGGGCCCAGCCAGGTTTCGGTGATACACGCCAGGTCCGCCACCCTCTCTGTGATTAATTCACTTATGAGAGGGGCTTTATTATTTACTGACCTGGCATTGAGTAGCAGCAGCCGGAAGCCGGGGCCCTCAAGGATCCGCTGACCAGAGCCTGGGGTTGAACTCGGAGGACCGGAACGCGCCACCGGTACTAAACACCGGGGGCGCCTTCCCCGAAGATGGCCTGTCCTCCGGTTCCCGCCACAATATCTCCTGCCCGTCACCACCTCGATCGAAATGCCCACATTGTAGTCCCCAGAGTTTCCTGATCTGGTCGCCTCCACTCCCGAATCCCTCGAAAACCTGGGTCTAGGCAGGGGTCTCTTCCATACACCCATCCTTTCACACTCCATCCTCCTGGGCAGTCGAAGGCTACCAGCGCAACCAACCGAAGCTCTCGGCACTGGTAAGCCCCAACCGCCACTTACATTCATCCTCCAATCACTCACTGTGTGTATGTTTGTGTGTGTGTGTGTGTGTGTGTGTGTGTGTGTGTGTGTGTGTATATATATATATATATATATATATATTATAGTAGACAGAAATGTATAGAATAGTAGTAGGAAGGGAATAATTAAATAGATGTTGAATTTGATGGATTTCTGGCCTGATTATTAAATGTGCTCTATTATTTTCTCACACATTTATTGAAATACAGCCAAAAAGATATGTTACTTTGCATAAGTGTAACATTAGTCAATAGTACTAACTAATTGTATTTCCATCTGGTTTGGAGGCTGTAGTGCCTCAGATAGAAAGTCTGTGCAGAGAGTGGTAAGGGCAGCAGAAAAGATAATTGGGATATCTCTGCCCCTCATCCAAGATTTAGCAGATGCACGCTGTTTGTCCAGTGCTCAAAAGATCATCAGTGACGCCTCCCATCCTCATCATGGTTTGTTTTCTTTGTTACCCTCTGGGAAGAGGTTCCGCTGTATCCGATGTAGAACAGCCAGACTGGGAAACAGCTTTGTCCCCCAGGCTGGTGGATTCTTGAATGCTTAAATAAGTTCTTTTAGGTGAAATGTTGGATATGTAAAGAATGTATATTTTATAGTAATTATGGATTTTTTTTATTAGTATTTTAGTGTTTGACTGAAATTGTGAGCTAAAGAATGTATATTTTATAGTAACTATGGTTTTTATTATTATTATTATTAGTAGTAGTATTTTACTGTTTGATTGAAATTGTGAGCCAACTGCAACAAAATTTCATTCTATTGTGCACTTGGTGTATAGTGTATAGTGGGATGACAATAAAGTTGTTATTATTCTAGTAGCTATGTTTCTCTTTCATATGCAACTGGAACTTTTAAATATTTTCTTTAAAACTTTGAAATATATATTTCTCGACTGCTTATACAGGACCACACAACTAAGCGTTAAACAACATTTAATAAAAAGTTAAGTGTTATAACTGGATGCCATAATATAAATTAGCAGAACTTGATGTCATGATGTCAAGAAGTAGTTCCATGATGCTAGCATGTCAACCAAAAACAAATATTTACACACACACACACACACACACACACACACACTGAGCTTTCATTTAATACCTTAATCCCCTGGCATCTAAAGGAATCAAGTAGATTCATGAAATATTTATTTGGGAATCCTTGGGCATTCTTATTCAAAAAAGGTTTACCCTATATCAATCTTCCAGTATCCTTAACTTGGAATTATGAAGGTTAGATTACAATCCCCAATATGGGAGCTACATTGAGAGCTAGAGTTTCCCAGAGCAGGAGTGCCAGTTATGTCAACAACTAACTGCCACCTAGCATCAGGCCTTAGAAATGCAAAGCAAGGTGTTGTTTATGTCATGAGAAAGGCTGAAAAAAGAATTGCCTGTGTAGTGATGCTAAGACTGGAGAGTAGATGACTGGAGATCCCAAACCTTCTCTTCCTTGGGGCTTTACATCTTAGTCATGCTGCCTGCTTTGGAGTAATGGCTAAATAATTCCTGTTGCCACCACAGGATATCAAAGCATGTATTGCTATAACCTTTGACTGGGATCAAAATAAAAAAAATGGTTTATAATCATTTCTTTGTTTTTCTTAGTCTGAAACGCCCCTCTGCAACATACACGTGTTTATGTCCTAGCTGTCCAAGGAAGTGCCTCGTGGTTTGGAGTAATTTGAGCATGCATAAATTCTATCATGTAACATAAATTCATCATGTAACTCTGCATTAATTGGACTGAAGCTCTTCTGCCTTGTAGAAATTAATTGCATGCAGTGATAAGCTGAATGGATTGTGGCACATATTTTCAAATAAATATGTGGTTCTTCAGCATATTTTTGTCCTTTGGAGAATGAATCAGAAGGTCATGAAATGAAATCTGCTTAAAGTTAGATATTATTTATAGCATGACATTCCTTTATGTCTTCTTCTTCTTCTAAATTTAGAAAATAGGTTTTAAAATAGGGATCTTGTTCTGCTTATACTATTTTTAAAGTACCTTGATAGCGCTTTATAATATTAAAACATAAACAGCATGGGTACTATGTTTGGTGGCATGGAGGATAACGTTTTCAGCTGGCTAAACAGTAGAATGTTGTTTTCAGCATGGAGCAGATCCAACCAAAAAGAACAGAGATGGCAACACCCCTTTAGACTTGGTGAAAGAGGGAGATACTGATATACAGGACCTGCTGCGAGGTGATGCTGCACTGCTGGATGCTGCTAAAAAGGGCTGCCTGGCGCGAGTTCAGAAATTATGTTCTCCAGAAAACATCAATTGCCGCGATACGCAGGGACGGAACTCCACCCCATTACATCTTGCTGGTAAGGGAGTTATTGGGTTAATTTATTCACAAGAAATCCTCCTTAGAACAGACCTAGCAAACTTTTAAAAATATGTATTTTCAACCATTTCTTACTGTATTTGGTCTGTGATTCCTTAATTGCTGAGTTTTCGTTGATGCTTTACTTTTTTTACACATAGCTGGTTATAATAATTTGGAAGTTGCTGAGTATCTTCTAGAACATGGTGCTGACGTTAATGCTCAAGACAAGGGAGGATTAATTCCACTACATAATGCAGCATCCTATGGGGTAAGCATTATTTATTAATCTCAGTATAGACAAGACTTACAACCTGCATTACACTAACAAGTATAAAACAAGAAGAAGAAACTAGAGCAGCCAAAAGGGAATAACAGCATAAAATAGATTTTATTTCAGTCTTGCTTGCTGAATAAAATCTTGCTAACATATGTACAAGGGGAATTATAAGACTCGTCTTGCTACTTGGTAAAACAAAACCCATAATTGTTTTAAATGGTAGTGTGAATATCATGTTACCTCTTGGTAAATAATTATCTATTATGAAGGTGAAAACCAAGACTGGATTAAATGATGTATGGATAAGAAGTTACATCTTCCATTTTCTGTCTTAGCTGTAACTGATGCTAGCTTTTTTCAGTTTCTGCATAGAAAACTAAAAATGACAAGTGCATCTCCCATATTAGGGAAGTTTAGACCATTGAAGAACTAAAAGAGCCTCAGTCTGGAGTTGCAGTATATTTTACATACTGGCTAACTAATATGTTAGTTACTCTACATAATCTACATAAATTATTATGTTTCCAGTGCTGAATACATCCATCCGTGTCGTAGCTCTGAATGCATAACAAATCATTTAACAATGTTTGCTTTTTTCTTTTTAAATTGGAAGTTCTTCCTATTATGTTTTTTCCCATTTTTCCCCAGCATGTGGATATAGCAGCTCTGCTGATTAAGTATAATACCTGTGTAAATGCTACAGATAAATGGGCATTTACACCATTGCATGAAGCAGCACAAAAAGGAAGAACGCAACTCTGCGCTCTACTTCTAGCTCATGGAGCGGATCCAACAATGAAGAATCAAGAAGGCCAAACACCTTTGGATCTGGCCACAGTAAGTTGGTTTTAAAAAATAATAACTCTTATTTCAGTACTTAGATCAGCTGACTGCTGTGATAGTCATTTATTTTCTTCATTGGCCATATTTATATAGTGAAACATCTCAGTACACATATATGGATTTGACCTGAATCTGTTTCTCTTCTAGAGATTTGTAGAGCTAGATAGGCTGAGTGTATGGTATGTCCTACTATCATCCAATGAGCAATACAGAAGTTAGAGCCCACCACTTAGTTTATTATACTACATTGGTTCAATATACATTGGTTGTTTGGCAAGGCAGAATTAGAAAGTACTTTTGTTTTGTGTAAATTGAATGCCTTGATTTTTGCACCCGTTGCTTTATTCAGGCAACTTACAGTGACAGTCTCTAATGTGACTGCAATTGCTATTCAATAACTTGCTTTTTTCCTTTCATTTTTTTTATTGCTTGAACTTTATCTTTAGCTTCCAAGATAAAATATGTGCCCTTGAAATGCTTTGCATATGTGAACATAACCTAAGAATTTTATGTTTTGAAAAAACTAACAGAGAACTGTTTGGGGGTAAAGACAAATTTTGTAATATTTAAGGTGTTCTGGAAAGTAAATGCCTTTCAAGCTCTATGTTAGTAGCTCCAAAAACAGGAACTGTTCCAAAGATTGATGACTTGAATATTTGCAAGTAGATACTAGTTTAAAGAACAAACCTGCTTTTGAGTATAGAGATAATTATCTGTTTAAAGTATATCTTTAAAAATGATTGGTTTTGGTTTTATTTTTTAAAACATCTTCTTGTTTCCAGGCGGATGATATCAGAGCCCTGCTTATTGATGCAATGCCTCCGGAAGCCTTGCCAACATGCTTTAAACCTCAAGCTACTGTTGTTAGTGCCTCTATCATTTCACCAGCATCAACTCCATCCTGCCTGTCTGCTGCCAGCAGTATAGATAACCTTGCAGGACCTCTGGCTGAAATTGCAGTGGCAGGGGCATCTAATGCTGGCGATGGAGCAACAGGAACAGAGAGGAAAGAAGGAGAAGGTACTCTTCCTGACTATAGGAAATTGCCAAAGTCGCAGTCCTAAATACACATAATAGGAAATAATCTGAAGAAGTAGCAAGGCATACTTTTGAGGAAATATGTCCAGGGTCCTGTTTAGATCATGACCTCTAAGGCTTTGTCAAAAAAAAAAATCTAACACTTGAAGAAATAGATAAAACTGATGTTCCCTTTGGAATAACTATTCTTCTGGACTTTGTTAATTATCTTTTTAAATTTGGGATTTTAAATTAATGAATATATGTACAATTGCTCTTTGTATAAACTTGGTATAAGGAGTATATAAAAGCATAGCCAAAATTGTAAGACTTGTAAAAAATGTAAGATAATGGATGTTTGGAGGGAGTAATATCTTTTTGACTGTGTTTGTTATGCTACCAACCAGCATGAGTAGGCTACTCATGAAGTTGTGTAATATTACAGGATGATGATGATGATGATGATGATGATGATGATGAGAAAATGGAATATGCAGGTGGTAGCTTTACCTGCCACATGTAGTCCCTCAGTAGTTCAATGCTCATCAAAAGAGAAGATTTTATTAATAATGAGAATTCATAGAATCTCCCATAAAAAAATCCTTACATCTTGACTCTGCATCTCTTGTTTATTCTTTATATTTTCTCCTAGTAAAGATTTGCTTTCTTGTAGAAGATGCAATAAGTAGCAAGAGGCGTTATGGATTGAAAAGATTACAATTAAAGGACTAAGGATTTAAACTGAAGCTTGGTGGATAGTTTGTGTTGCATACTTACAATGAAGGATATTTTTTGTTGTAGTTGTTGGTCTTGACATGAATATCAGCCAGTTCTTGAAGAGCCTGGGTCTGGAGCATCTTCGGGATATATTTGAAACAGAACAGGTAAAAACTCTGTATGCCCCATACCTAGTGTTGCATTTACAGTATTTTTCTATTTCAGCTCAATAATGTGCATGAAATGGTAAGATATAATGGCTAGCATCCAAAGAATCACATAGCTAAGTTTCTCAGTGATTCATTTCAATTAATGTGCGAATATTTTGCCTAAGTTCTACCTTAAAAACAAAATGAATTAATCTTGGTGCTTATGTTAATTACCTAGCATTTTTCCATCCATTGCTTCAGCAAAGGAAGTTCCAATTAAAATTTTCTAAACCCACAGCAAACCTGAATAATTCTGTTCCCAATTCTGCTCTCTGTAATTATTCTTTCTGCTGGGGGCATGAAACTCAAATTGGCCGGAAAGTTGGAGAGTGAGTAGAATGGTTGGTGCCTGCCACCAACTATTCTCCTCCTCAATTCTGCTGCTCCCAGTACAACATATCTGACCAGCCGGCTGGGCCCTTAATCTTCCTAGAATGCCTTGTTCATCCCTACTTAAAATATATTTATGCTGTTTATGCTAGGCTCAAGGTGACTAGTGAAAAATGCTACTTTTTTCTTCTATCTGTGCTATTCAGATTACCTTGGATGTACTAGCAGACATGGGTCATGAGGAACTGAAGGAAATTGGCATCAATGCCTACGGGCATCGTCATAAGTTAATAAAAGGTGTAGAGAGACTTCTAGGCGGACAACAGGGTAAGTCTGTTAACATACTGAAAATCAATCTTGAGATTCAGCTACAAAGCTAAAGTCTCCTTTCATAAGTTACAGAAATCTTTCAGGAGATGGCTTAGTGTGGGGAAAGCAGTAAAGGAGAACAAAAACAAAATAAAAATAATTTATAAATAAACATGAGGTGAGAGCTCTCTCTCTCTTTTTTTTTTGGTATACCCAGAATCCCTTTCCATATTATACCTTTTCTGCTATCCCATATCTAATACTCCCAGTCATGTGATGCTTCCAAATGCTCTCAGCCTCTCCCAGGTAATGTAGCTCTTGTCGCCCTCCAGATTTAGGGACATTGTTCTAGTCGTTCAAGTCCAAGGAACTACCATTCTGTTCTTTTTCTGAGACTTGTCGTCAGCTTTGATGAGAGAGTCAGTATCTTTCCTGAGTGCTCCAGAATCTTTGTTGTTGTTTATTCGTTCAGTCGCTTCCGACTCTTCGTGACTTCATGGACCAGCCCACGCCAGAGCTTCCTGTTGGCCGTCGCCATCCCCAGCTCCCCCACGGTCGAGTCTGTCACCTCCAGAATCTTAGCCCTTGTGTAATCTCTATGGACAAAGAGATCACAGACCTTAGAACACAATTAATTTAACTTACTCTTAAGATGGCAGTGGATCAGTCCTAGATTTATAGTTGGTGTATATGTGTGCATACAAGTTTAACATCTTTTCCTTTTTCAGGCGCCAATCCTTATCTGACTTTTCACTGTGTCAGTCAAGGAACAATTCTTATAGATCTTGCTCCTGATGATAAAGAACATCAATCCGTGGAAGAGGAGGTAATTTTTTTTAAACATGCTCAGGATAGACCTTTACAAACATTTCTATGCTGCCCAGCATCCAGGTAGTCAAGTAACTCTAGATAACATACTAGAATATACCTTCATAACTAGCATCCTACTTAACCATTTAGAAATACGATTTACTCTTTGTCAGAATCTTTTGAAATGTTAGCTAAAATTATCTACTGAAATATGGGACGCAAGCTAGCATAATCCAGGACAGAGCAGCCAAGATATACAAAGGATGGAAATCTAGGGTAGAAGTTTGTCACATCCTTGAGTCAGTTTCAAACTTGGAGGACATTCGCTTGTCACATAGGAATCTATTTCTGCTTACATGTACTGTTGCATATTGCTAGAACAAATGCAACATACAGTATTTTATTTATTTATTTAATTTATTTTCTATCACACCTTTATTATTTTTATAAATAACTCAAGGCGGCGAACATACCTCATACTCCTTCCTCCTCCTCTTTTCCCCCCAACAACAACCCTGTGAAGTGAGTTGGGCTGAGAGAGAGTGACTGGCCCAAGGTCACCCAGCCGGCTTTCACGCCTAAGGTGGGACTAGAACTCACAACCTCCTGGTTTCTAGCCCAGCACCTTAACCACTAGACCAAACTGGCTCTCATCTAAACATGTTGGGTATGCATGTTATGTTGTTTATTTATTTTATATCCCGTCTTTATTATTTTTATAAATAACTCAAGGCAGCGAACATACCTAATGCTCCTTCCTCCTCCTATTTTCCCCACAACAACCACCCTGTGAGGTGAGTTGGGCTGAGAGAGAGTGACTGGCCCAAGGTCACCCGGCCGGCTTCATGGCTTATGTCAGTTCCTCTGTCTTAAAAAGACTTTGCAGTGTGCTGTAGTTAGAGTTTTATGGAAGTATTACTTTCCCTCAGTCTGAACAGATCTTACATGCCTCTTTCTACTCCTTGTGCTTAAAAAAAACCCACTAACTTTAATACATTTAATGCAATAGACGTGCATTAAAATGTCTATTGAAAGCAGATGGGGAAAATGTCTGGAAATTTTAGAAGTAGCAGACAAGGAAAAGTTGAAGCATTTCTCCTTATACCCAGTCCCAAACCCACTAACCCAGTGATGGTTCTGTTTAGACAGACTTTATCCTGTATAATTTGCCTTTTTCCGAAGTCTTTATATGCTGATAATACATTATGTGTAGAGAGAATCTTGGGAGTTGACCAGCTTTTGGAAGCTTTTGGAAGGCATGAAGTCTTGCTACCACTGAGGAAAGCCAGACTGCATGGCTAGTCTCATACAGCCCAACGTTTGAAAGAGGCTCTTACTTTACCAGTCAGAAGGTGGCAGCACCCAGCTGATGTTCTCTGCCCTTGAAAGCTAAGCAAAGTCAGCCCAGGCTGGCTGGTACTTGCATGGGAGGCTTTCTAGGAATACCAGCTTATAAGCTAAACTTGGAGGTGAAGAAATGTACCAGAAGGCAGGGGCAAACCTCTTCCTTCTCCTGGCCAAGAAACATACATGGACTTATACAGAGGTGTGCTGGATCGGATGTTGCAAGGCAGCCTCTTGTCGAGAAATATTAGTTTGATAAAATTTAACGTTGCAACCATGGGTCATGGTGGCAGTAGAAAGGAGCACATGGGAGGGATCCGCTCACAGCAGCCTGGTTAGAGCCACGGGGGAAAGAGCTAAGGCAGATTCCGCAAAGGCTGCTGTTGGATCCCAAGGAGGTGTGAACACTTGAGAAACGCCCTAGAGAGGTTGGGCTCATGCACTGTTGCCTAGCAGCATTAATCGCTCTTATCTCTCTTGACTGACTTGGTTCCAGATAAACAGCAGGAAAGAGAAAGCGAGATAAACAGGATGTCTTGGTTTTTCCAGACCACCACCATGTAAAGACTGTTCTCTCTACCTCCTTTCTCCCCCACCCACCCCACACAGTCTTTGATTGGAATGCCCTACCTAGTTAACTTCTTGGCAGCATGCCCCTGGATTTATCCAGGAATTGAGCTCAACTCTAAGAAGATTTTACATTTACTGACTCTACCATTTGATTGTTTTGCAGATGCAGAGTACCATCAGGGAACACAGAGATGGTGGTAATGCTGGGGGAATCTTCAACAGGTATAATGTCATTAGGGTAAGTTTCAAGGGCTTTAAAGGCCTAGCTCAAAAATAATGGATGGGAACTCTAAACAAGTTGATCCCAGTGGGAATGAAGTAGGCATGATACTGCGTTCAGCTTCTTGATTTTGAAAATCTTTTGACTATCGCCCAGGGCCGAGCAAAGCATTTGAAAGAGGTGCTTTGCAAAGTGCATTAGTAATGGACTTTTTGCTGAAAATGGATAAAAATTGTGATTTCTGGATTCA
This sequence comes from Charina bottae, assembly GCA_023362775.1. Classification (NCBI taxonomy): domain Eukaryota; kingdom Metazoa; phylum Chordata; class Lepidosauria; order Squamata; family Charinaidae; genus Charina; species Charina bottae. The sequence goes on from JALMGJ010000002.1 coordinate 166,616,740, forward strand.
CTGATTTTAAAAGGTTGTATATTGGGAGAAGGGAACTACATTATGTAATTTTCAAGGGGGGAAATGCTATTAAGCATGTCTATAACTGCTGTACAGAAGATCGGAAGTATTTTTTTTCCTTTCTCTTTTTCGTTGCTTTCTATTGTTTTCAATATAAAACTTTCACTTTTATCTTTATCTTTCTTTTTTTCTTACTTTCCTTCTATATTTTTTGTGTTTATCTTTTAACTTTGTCAAAAAATTCTTTAATAAAAATTATATATATAAGCACTTCTCTTTGAAGCACTAAAGCAACTTGATCCCTGGCAAAGTTTGTGCAGCTGCTTCAAAGGCTGTTCCCACATGTCTGCATGTGAATGCACAGGTGATACTTCTGTGGATCCTGCTAGCAAAGCAAAGAGGCTGGGGACAGGTTTTGAAGCAGCCACACAGGCCTTTGCAAAGGGCTAAACTGATTCAGCTCTTGGAGGAAAGCTGCTTTGTTTATACCAGGGGTGTCCAACCTTTTAGCTTCCCTGGGCCACATTGAGTGAAGAGGAATTGTCTTGGGCCACACATAAAATATATAATATAGTTAATGTATATAAGTAATAAAACTTCATTTATTTTTTTATATTTTTATTATAAAATTAAAAAAAAGAGGGCAACATAAAACTAATGGGATATTTTACCTTGTTTTTGTGAAACTAATGCATCAATGTCTGGTTCGATGAAAGTGGTTGCAATTCTCAGTGAGTTCTCAAGGTGCTTGTCAGCTTTTTCCTGGGAGAACCATCACCCATTGGTGACTGCTGCTAACGGCCGCTGGCGGCCTCCCCTTCCCGCTCGGCATCTCAGCTCTGCTCTGAGCGGCAGTCTCCTCCAATCTTCACCTACTAACTACAGAAGCATTAATGGCAGAGCGGCAGACTCCGCTTGGCTTGCGAGTCAAGTTGCAAAACTGACTTCGGCGGCTGCTCGCAAACCGGCGGAAGGCCGCTGCCTGCCTGCATGGAAAGCCGAGAAGAGAAGTGGATGCTCTACGCAGGCGATGTAACTACCCTGAGCTTTGTTACTGTCTCAAATGTACCGGGATTGTCTATTTTTGGCATGGGCCTGGCTGCAAAACAAGAAAAAGAGAACGGCAACCAAGAAATTGCAAAATAATGTTAAAAGTTTACGATTTTTGGGGTCCGCATTACTAGCTGCTCAGGGCTACATGCGGCCCGTGGGCCGCGGGTTGGACACGCCTGGTTTATACTAATGTGCACCACAACTTGGAAGACTGCACATTTCAACTACTTTCATCTCCCTGGTGGCTTTGAAATACTAAGTCTTCAATTATTTCTTTATACAGTAAATGTAATAAATGTAAATATGTAATATGTAATTTTTGTTATATTTTGTATTGACTTTTTTTAACTGATCGGGAACAAAAAAAGGATATATATATATGTGGATTTCTCTACCCACTTATTTGCAAGGCTATCAGATTTCTAGTTCAGGTTCTCCCTCTTTTTTATTTTATTTATTTTTATTTTAGTTATTTCATGTGGCCCCATACAGTTAGAATAGGAATGCTTTTTGCATTTGCCTCTGTTGTCTTTCAAGGAAGCAGCTACAGTAGTGTCCCATTTCCCTATTTAAGAACAATTCTGCTCCATTCTTTGAGGTGGCAAAAGGATGTGCAGTTTCTACCAAGAGCAAATATATTTTAGTCCTAGTGAGTAGATGAGCAACTTAATTTTATCCAAATTATATTCACATTGTTAATAATCTGCTAATGTGGACTTTTCACAGAAGGTTAGGCATTATATACTAGATATGTTAATATGGTGCATAAAATAAGATATGGCGCATAAAATATGGTTTTAAAAAGAGAAATAAATTGGAGTGATGTGATATTCTATGGTAAGTGTGAGTCTTAAGTAGTTAAATCACATTCATGTCACAGTTCAGAGAAAAATTGGGCTAATTGAAGTTGACTGAGATGCATGAACTTCTATTTGTAAGATATATTTGTGAGCCTTACTAGCAGAAGGCAAAGCTGCCAAAAAGAAGGAGCAAACTAACATAGCCTTTGATTATGCTGGTCATCATTACTAAAACTAATTTTTTTTTAAATCACAGAAATCATTTAAAAAACTAAACAGCTCACGTGGTCGCATTGACTCAGGAGTTTGTTTATTTTGTTTTAATTAATGTTTATTTTTTCCATTCTTCCATAGATTCAAAAGGTTGTGAATAAGAAGCTGAGGGAGAGATTTTGTCATCGGCAGAAAGAAGTCTCAGAAGAAAACCATAACCATCACAATGAACGCATGTTGTTTCACGGTGCGTAAGGTGGCCCTCTATGAATGAATTGAGAATCCATTGAATCTTCAAAATTCTCTGTCAGATTTTCCTTGGTTTATATAATTGAATTTTGATTAATTATTTTGCAAATTTGATGTTAAGATGGGGTTACAATTCCGATAGTATATAATATATGTTTACATGTGTTATTTTTTTATTTTAGGATCTCCTTTTATTAATGCTATTATTCATAAAGGATTTGATGAAAGGCATGCATACATTGGAGGGATGTTTGGAGCCGGGATTTACTTTGCAGAAAATTCCTCTAAAAGTAACCAGTATGTATATGGAATTGGAGGCGGCACAGGCTGTCCTACACACAAAGACAGGTCCTGCTACATCTGCCACAGGTGGGTTCTTGATGAATTGGAGTATCTGGAAAATCAGGTACAATCTTTCCTTATATGAAGAAATGCTAAATCAAATGAAAAATGGGAAAAGAGACAGCAGAGTTTTCTTAGTTTTCTAGCTAGGAGGAATGTGAATGCTGAAGTATGAATAATCCAGAGGCTCAAGGAGATATATACAAAGTTAAACACAGTACAAAGAACATTAGAATAAAACACAATTTTTCTTGTAAGGAGCTATCATTAAACAGCTTCTGAATTCACGCTACCAGTTTCTAATGGCCAAAGAATTGAAATGACAAAACATGGCTTTATTGTCTGTTCTTCCAGTATGCAAATTGTAGTGGCTTGAGGACCCAGTTATTTACAGAATGTATTGATATTCTTCCTATCACTTGCTTAGCCATTCATGCATTTGTGGGAGTAATCTTGAGTTTTTCGGAACTAGCTCCTGAATTGTCATTAATCTTGTCACTGCAGTAAAAAAAAAAAGAGAGAGAAGCTATTAGGACTCCATGTTGCAGGTGGGGGGAAAAACGTAGTAGCATATTTGTCCTAAGAACTGATGACTAAGCAAAAAAGAAAACTCACCCTTTGTACCACTCTAAACAATGTTCGAGAATTGAAAATTAACCATTTGTACAAAGTTTTGATCTCTGACATCATGTATATGAAATGTTTTGCTGCACCTGAGGTCACTTTTTAAATTATTTTCTTCCTGTCTTCTTTTAGACAAATGCTTTTTTGCCGTGTGACGTTGGGAAAGTCCTTCTTGCAGTTTAGTACCATGAAAATGGCCCACGCCCCTCCAGGACATCACTCCGTAATTGGCAGGCCAAGCGTCAATGGCCTCGCCTATGCTGAGTATGTCATCTACAGAGGGGAACAGGTAGGTGGCGTGTGAAAATGGCATCTATCTTCTTCATTGATTCACCCAAATCTTTGCGCTAGGGGTACATTATTAAGCACCACCAAAGGACATCAGGGCTGCTTCATGTTTTTGACAGCAAACTGTGGTTAGCCTCAGCATTACACAATATTTCTGCAGCAAATTGGATGTTTTAAAAGCATGCATGACTCTTTCATGCTTTAGAGTGCAAACTGTCTTGCATAAGAAGCAAGTGTGCATTTGCTTCAGTCTTCCTGGAGACCCCAAAATCAGACTTTAAAAGTCTGATTAAGTTATACTACCCTTACGCAGAGGCACTTTTCTCTGTCACTGATAGATTTAACTATGCGTAAAATAACAATATTTTTGAAGGCACATTCACATACTGTGCATAAGGTCAGCCATGCCTTCACATTACTGAGGATACATTATAAAAAAGCTAAGTAGGAAATTACCCTATCAGAGGCCCATATGCAGCCACTGGATTCTCCTCCAGAACAGCATTGTCTATGGTTTGCAAAATGTTCCCATTTGTTATCCAAACTTGCTATGGCAGGGGTCCCCAACCTGTGGGCCGCGGCCTGTTAGGAAGTGGGCCGCGGGGCTCCCACCTGCAAACCCCGCCCCCCGGTGCGCGTGATTGGCTCCCACCTGCAAGCCCCGCCCCCCACCAGTCCGTGGAAAAATTGTCTTCCACGACCAGTCCCTGGTGCCAAAAAGGTTGGGGACCGCTGTGCTATGGCATAAAACAGTATGTACCCGTGGTTTGTGGTAGACTACGCCAGCAATACTATAATCTGCAGGAAACAATAGCTCCTGCCTTCAGAAGGACATCCTTAACTCTTTGAAAATTACAGAGAGCGGTTTGCAAGCAGTTCTACTCATCGAAGTCTAGGAGAGTGCTTAACTACTTAAATTAAGTATGATTTGTCATATTTATGTCATACTACGAAAGGATCTTATTCTTCCCAGCTCCTGTTCAAATGCTGTTCTTTCCTTGACTTCATGAATAAGACTGGGAGTGATGCTCCAAAACTTTTATCACTTTCCATGCCATCTCCTTTCTCCAAAGGAGGAAAGGAACAAGCATGGCACCAGCAAAAAGGAGTGTAGTAGCACTTTGCAAAGGAACATATGTCCACATCAGATACAGAGATATTGTATATAGTCTAGTGTAATTCCTACAATAGACTTAACAACAACAACAATACTTCTTCCCCAAAATGAGATAAAAAATCAGCTCCACCAATTTCACATCATTGCATCACCCACTGTGGCCTTTGCACTCCCCAGAAGTGTTAAGTGTAGTTCCTGGTGATCAAAGCTTGCCTACCATCATCAAAGAGTAGTTTCTGTCTCAGACAATATCTAGGAAGATATTAGATGCTGACCTTGGCTTTTATGCATCCATTCTGCCCCATTAGAGTATACTGTTTGCCCCAAGTGAACAAGTAATAAAAAAGATTTTATATTTGAAAACATGGAAAAGTGTTTGTTCCACATAACACGATAGATATTAAATGAATTATGTTAGAAAAAGCAAAAAGATCAGACAATTGTGGTTCCTCAGACAGAAGTAATGTAAAAATTGGGTAAAATGGATTTTTGCTGTGTTTTGAATTATTTCCGTACAATGTGCAGTAATTTGAATGTATCTGCTTATTCTTAGGCTTACCCTGAGTATCTCATTACATACCAAATTGTAAAGCCAGATACTCCCTCACAGACAGCAATGGCTGCAGAACAGAAGACCTAGTAGATGCTGGTTCATTGAAGTAGATTACGTGATTTATGGACTGGATGGTTGAGATTAGTTTCAGAACATCAACATTATATGGAGTTCTCATCATTCTGGAACTGCTTTATGTGTTTTATAAAGCATTGCTCTGTAAATGAATCTGAGTAACTGATATGTACTCAATTGCTACTATTCCTTTTGAGGAAATGTTTACAAAGATTTGCCTTTTAACATCCTATCTCAGGCTCACTTTCCCTGCAGTTGCCACGTGTGTAATGAGAACGTCATTGCTTCAATCTGGACATGCGGGAACATAATAGGTAGTGCTATGCTACCACCCTTTTTAAAGAACAGCAGCAAATTCTGACGCAGCAGCTGTAGTGATCTGCATAGCTTCTATTGAACCCATGCCACCTTCTCAACATCCAAGGCTGGTTTTTCTTCTTAGAAGTCTTTAGTCAGCTATTTATTTTCACTTCTTTTTTTTTCTGTTACAAAAATGAGCCAGGCCCTCCTCCTTGAGGATATTTTTGCACAAAGTCAAGTTGACTAAAATCACTTAACAATGCAATAGGAATTTCTTATCCAAGAAGGTGTTAGAGATATAGTTCTTTGGTCTGGGATTCTTTTTGCACTTTTTATGAACTCTTTTTTTATGTTGCTAGAAACATAATTTTAAGGTAGACGCCCTCCTTTATCCCTGCCAAGTTCCTCTTTCTTTAAGAGGAGTTCATACTAGCATTCATGTAGCAGCTTCTTTGGAAAATGGTCTCTTTCTCGTGTCTAATATTCCAGTAGCCCTTAGCGGCACGCTTTGAACGTGTCTGATCAAATGCATAGGAAACGTCTATTGGATGAAACTGAATAGGCAGAGGTTCCTCTTGCCTCTCTCCCCTTGCTCAAGCAAAGATGTGAGCAAGTTAGTGAAATTCCTCGTGGTCAGTTGAACTTGATGTCTCCTGTTGGTTTTTGTTTTGTGTTTTAATATTTTCCCCAGATAATGAACGGCAAGAGAGGAAAGGTGTGAGCTAGGAGCCTATTCCAGATCTCACATGAGTGCAGACTCAAAAAGGACCTCTTTTTCACAAAGGGGCTATTAGGGTATAAAAGGTGATTGTAAAGCTTGCTTGAGGCCCTTTTCCTTCAACAGGAATAACTCTTTATATTATGTCTGGATTCACTCACATGCTGAACTCCATGCAAATATTCCCCCCCCCCCCCCCGCAGACTGGTTAGACCAATAGATCAAGGAGTTTGCTTATATTTGTCTTATTCCAGAAGACTGCTACTTAGTTTCTAATTAATTTCTGCCTATTAAATTCATCCCCCTAAGTTTTCTTTGTGAAGAATCCTCTTACATGTCATCATCATCATCATCATCAATATAATATCAAAATTCTACCAATGAAAACAATCCTCCCCCCCAAAACAGCATTTTAAAGCAATTCCATGACTTTCAGGGAAAAACAAGTAATAATAGAGATAGATATATAAACAGAATATATAATGGAGAGAGGCAGCAGTATTGCCTTGCAAAATCTTTGGTAATTAAAACAGCCAAAGAAAGTTCACTCATAATGTAGTTCTTCCATAGAAGTTTTTTATTCCTTGAAAGTAAAGGCATTATTTTATGAAACCTACTGGCATCTGCTTGGAAATGGGCAACAGTCTTACCTGATGACAAAGCCGCCACCAAAAACCTCCCTCCAAAGACATTTCTAAATAAAAAAAAAGATTAGCCAAGAAAAGTCATGTAAACATTTGTCAGATTCAGCACGTAATCCAGGAGATGAAACACAGTAACTGCTGTGAAACTTTCAGTTTTGCTTCTGTTGTTTGTGTTCACTCAGTCTAGCTGGGTTTCTCGGCATGTGATGACATAAGGGTTTGGAGGCCCAAGCTGACCAAGATAGTTTTACCTCTAAAATAAATACCTAAGTTTGGAAAGGTATATTAGGGCTTCACTGTTAGAATCCAGATGAACATTCATTTAGAAACCTCTGTTTTTAAGCACAGCTCTTGGAAATGTGCTTGTGGTTGAACTGCAAATAAATGTGAAAATCTACATTTTGCCTGCTCCATGTGGATGTTAATTAGAACTCAGCTGTTCTTCATATTTAAGCCAAATGGTTAACACGAATGTGGAAGCCTAATGTTCTTTTTCTCCAATAGGAGAAAATATTTGATTCTGTGGTTGTCTTTTTCCTCCAGTGTGATGGTTAATCAAATGGATAATTTAAGTCCTAAATTCTGAGAATCTCAAATTGCCAGTGTTTTGTAATATGTGCAGAGTAAAAAGTGCTGTCCAAGGAATTCCATTTTCAATTACTTTTGTCTTGTAGTAATGTGATTTTGTTATTTCTTCCTGGTCAAACTTTGAAAAATATACATGCATGTTTACTCAAGTCTTCGGAGATCTAAAAGCCTAATATGGGGTATCCTAAAAACAAATTGAATTCAACATCATTCAATGTAACACAACAGTTAATGTTCCCAGATACAGGAGGTGAGAATTGATGCTGCAAAGAACTTGTAGACTTGATTCTGAAATACATTTATTTGGGATAAGACTTAAACCAATGGATTCAGTAGAATATCTCCCAATATGTTCTGAGCAGAAAGCCTGGTAAGTGCTTTGGTTGTGTGTGCACACAATCTTCAAAGTAGCAAGGGTTGTGTTAGCTTTAAATAAATTACCTTTGGGGCCTCCTCCAACCCCCTGGGGAAAAAATCCCAGCCACATCAAGTAGATGATAAGATGCCATAAATGCCATTCGTTGGTTTTGTCCCATACTTACTGCATTTTTCTTGCTGGGAAATCCCTTGTGAGGTCACTGAGAGAAGTGTATGAGAGAAAGGGTCATGCTCTGGGTTGAGACTCTTTCGAAGAGATTAAAGTTGACAGGCTTAACGTTACAGTACAATGTTAGGTATAACCCTAGAGAAATGTAGCATTATCTGTGTGGGATTGATTCTAGCACTTGTTCTTGTAACCACAATTAGGAATTTTAAGTACCTTGGTCATTTGTGACGGTTGCACAAAGTATACAGCAGTGAATCTGCGTGCAGCAACATTCAGTTTTGAAAGGGAGCCTATAGCCAATTCATTGACAGATATGCTTATATGAAGTATGTATTTGCAAAGACACATTTGTCGTATAGGTATATACCTAAACCTACATGTTTAGGTATATACCTATAAATGTAAATTGGTGAATAAGCTGTTAAGCATATTTTTTAATTACAATCCTGGGAGTTCAGAAAGGAGGATTGCAGCTATGATAATATCTTTGGCTATTTTTGGTTGCCCAAATGTCACAAGCCATAGTGAGGAGAGGGGAAAAGAAGAGAGATTGGGTAAGCTAATAGCTACTCTATTTCTGCTTTGTTTGTTGCTGGAGTTTGCAAAAATAAACAAATGTAGAATTTGGCTTTTTCTGCAAGTTAACTACTTCGTAGAAGAAAGGCTCGTGTTTATGAATCTGCAGTACAAACATTTTAGTGATTTCTTTAAATGAGGAAACAAAGGATGAGGTGGTCTCATAGTTGCTCTCTCACCAGACTATCATATAAATTTGAGGATGGAAGTGGAATAAAGAGATTTTTAAAATAGTCATCAATTGAAAAATATGGCATATTTTAAAGTTCACATCCATTACAGCCTCTGTGTATTCTCTGAAAATATTATTCATAACTCTAAGTGCAAAATATATTACAGCTTTCTCTAGGAATCCCAACCAATGCAGAAATGGTACCTTATGAATATTATCTCTTAGGCTATTTTTATGCCTAAGATAGAAGGCATAATCCTTTATGGATTGCTTTCTGCCACACTGATATTCCGATACTTACCGACTTAACAAAATTCTTTTTCTTCTGTGACCATTATCTGTCAATGCTGGAAATAACAATATTAACAGATACAGGAGAGCAGCATTTTGTTGTCCAAAGGTGGGCAACTGCTGTTTTCAGAATAAAGAGGCAGAACTTCCAGATTGGAGTCTCCAGGTAAAGCAGCAGTTTCATAGGAGATCTAGGAGCCGATTTAGTGAGGTGATCGTAATGGGGAGGCTTGAATTGAATTGGGGAGGATGTTCAGCCCGCCCCACGCAGCTACGTCTTCCGTACCTCCTTTTCCCCATTGCAGGCCAAGCAGCAGTTCCAAGAGGGCAATTTTGAGCTGGGAAATGGCACAAGGAGAAAAATTCAAGGATTTCCCCTATTTGGAAAATGAAAAATTGGGGTGTTAGTTCATATCTTCCATTATGTATGTTTCAGCCCTTAAAGAATCAATAGGAGAATAAATGCAGGGATGACTCAACCAGTAGGTAGAAGATACATGGAGTGAGATTTAAAGGACAACAAATCACCAGCTATTTATTTTTTCTCACTATGGTGGGAGAATTTTCTGCCTTAGGCAGCAAAACATTTTTGGCCCCATCTGCCTACTAAAATACTGAATTTGGTTGCTGTGGAAAATTTGATCTTATGTATGCCTCCAACTTGATGTACATGCAGGACATTCTGATATCTCTTGTTTTAATAATATTTCCTTAGCTCCTCCCCCCAAACCACAACTGCATATTATCATGTACTGGTGTGACTAAGACACAACTACATAAATAATGAACCAAATGCAGTCTGTTGAAGCATGTACTCATGGCATCATAAAGCATAAACAAATGTACCATTTGAACTCTAGAACTCCGTTCCCATTTACAAGAAAGCCCAACGTGCAAAGTCCACTAGTGGATTCCATCACCTTGAAGGCCTGTCTGCATAACTGCAACGGTTGTTGTGATCCAAATTCCTTGCTTCGTGGGCAGCATCTGTGTAGGGGCTATTGTCAATGTGGACAAAGCTAGTGAGTTTGTCACTTGCTACCATGTTTTATGTTGATCTGGTTTGCAACTACTGTACCTTGTTAATGAGATTGCGATCTAATATATAAATCATAGCTTTCCAAACTCTGTCACAACACTTTAGTGTGTCGCAACACAGTTTAGTGTGTCGCGACACAACCAGGAAGTGGACGTGCACCGCGGGGGCGCACGCGGTGGCGTGCATGGCAGCGCGCCATCAGCGCTTCCACGTTTTAGTGGAAAACACGAGGCGGCCACCGTGCACGCTGCCACCGCGCATCGCCCTTGCGTCGCTGCCGCTGTTGGTGTGCCACCAACGGCAACAATTTGGAAAGCACTGATATAAATGTTTGGAAGAGTTACATTTCTAGTATTTCCATACACTCTACCTGATTGCAACCTGTTGTGGTAAAGTGTAACAAGACATTCTCCCCCCACCCCCCAGCTGATTCTCTTTAAACAAGGATATAAACTATGTGTGCAGGAAAAGCTCCATTTTTGCTGAGTTCAAATATAATTCTAGCCATAATGGGATTTGTTTATTCTTAAATTAGCACAATGTGCAAACTCATCCACCATGGTTCATTTCTTGGGTGGGTTCATACATCACTCTAGAACAAACCAAAAGTTTACCTTCACTTTCCCCTCCCCCTTTCCAATAACGGTTTCTCAGTATTTTGCAGCCGATAGGAACAAGGTTTATGTATGCTGTAATTTTTTCATAGTTCTGGAAATAAGAATACATATATAGAACAGAATTGGAAGTGCCTGGCTTCCTGATCCATTAAAACACAATTTGTGTAGTTACTCAAATTACAAATATTTTATGTGAGAGAACAACAAACACAGCTAAAATTCTAGAATCAAAGTTTCTATGGCTCAAAAGCAGGGCTTTGGTGTTACTCATTTCTTGCCCCCCCTCCTATAATGCCAAAATTATACTAAATTATTCAAAAATGTAGAATTAGATAAAATAGTAAAAATTGGTTATGAAAAATAGAATCATGCATATTTGCTCTATTGACAGAATTTATACTGGGTGCCAGATGTTAATGACTTAGAGCAAAATACATAATGTATAGTTGTGCTTTGCACGCACAAGAATTTTGTGATGTTTTCCTTCATGCTTTATTAGATGGGGAAAACATGAAACAGACTACGTAATAGAGAACAATTTTCAAAGGAGTAGCTGTACATCTGTTGTATCAAAACAAAGTCTTGTAGCAGCTTAAAGGCTAACAAATACATTATAGCATTTGCTTGTTTGTGGAGCAGAAATGTTCCATCAAAATTTGTGCCATAATGTAAGGCCTATTTTCCTCTTCCCATCTTCCTTTCATGTTCCTTTTAGTCTGTAGGTCTGAAGATTAAAAAGACAAAATATGCATCTAAACAAAAATATCTGTATGCCACTGAATACCATTTTTGTAATTTATTGATCATAAAGTAGATGTTTTTGTGTACTGGTTCTGCTGAAAAATAATTACTGGTAAAAGGTTTTAAAGGCTTTTGTTTATAGTGCAATTTCAACAATATTTTTAATTTATTTGTAATGCCTTCAAAACTTCCAGCAAGTTTTCAGAATTGGTGACTTTGTTTATATAGGCTGATGGCTACTGCAAAAAAAAAATCTCTTTGATCATCTTGGCATCTCATTTATTTTCATAGGCATTAAAGTACTAGCTTTGCATTTTAAAGATAATCTTGTGTAACTTGCTTGCATAGCTAGCCTTGTGTTCTTGATTTCTGTTGGTAATAGAAGAACTTATGGAGTATGGCTTCTTCATTGTCTGTGAGTTGGAGCTGGGAAGTTGCTTATTTCCCTTTTTTCTTAAAGAGTTATGTTCTCTTAATTTACCAGTGTGATGGAATTTTGCATAAAGCCAATGTAACAACTGAGTTAACTCTTATTGTGCTTTCACTTAATGTCAGACATATAGTACTTGTGACAGAATAAGAACCAATAAACACTCCTTTTTTAATACTTGAATATTTGTATTTTTTAATATGACATATTAACAACAGTGGAACCATTTTCCTGCAATGGTTTCTTTGGTTTACTCAAATGCAATTTGTTGTGAGAGATATGTACTGTATTCACTGCTTTGCCTTTGAGAAACAGCAGAAATTAAAAATGTGCTATTGCAGGGGTCCCCAACCTTAGCAACTTGAAGTGTGGACTTCAACTCCCAGAATTCCCTAGCCAGCGTTGCTGGCTGGGGAATTCTGGGAGTTGAAGTCCACACATCTTCAAGTTGCTAAGGTTGAGGACCCCTGAGCTATTGGACTTTTCTTTATGAAGTGTATGAGAGAGCGAAATCTAATCATTTTGCTTCTGGGACAAGAGGTTCTCAAAACTCAAGATTTGCTTAATAATGACTACCTCCCCCCACCCAAGGTATCCTTACCTATCTTCTGATAGTACACAGCTACCAGAGGCAGGCATTTCAGGTCACTTTGCGCTCTCTTGTTCAAGTATAATCCATTATTGCATTTTTATGAAGAACGTGAGATTTCCTGAATAGCTAAAACCAGGATGACCTAACCTTTCTATTTCAAGGGATGTAAATGTTTCAAGTAAGGCCCATGTGCTCTAAAGCCATCTCTAGAACTGACAGGTTGGCCGTCCCTTTTCCATTACAAAGTGTAATGCAGTTTTACCTACTGTTGCTCATAATAGGAGCCTTAACATTTCCTTCCTAGCTTACTATTTCATCTTCTCCACTTAGAGGCAAAGATGCCTTTTGTTCACTGTATCCCCCCCTAACACACACACAGAATGTATTAGTGTATCTTGGGCTTGAGAAACCAGGAATAGTTATGTCGTTATATAAACCATCTTGTTTATTATCATACCTCCCTAAAGAGGTTTCTAACTCAAATTTTCTTGGAATAAAGCAAAACAACCTTGAGCACTTGAGAAAGGTAGGAAATTTAAAAATACTAAAATCAACCTTTTCAGTGGGCCTGCAGTCTACAAATATACTGTTAGAATCTACCTAATATTCTCTGCAACAGCTGCATGTTTTTTGTAACATCCAATTTTAAATAGAAAAAGTCTCATGGTAGGAAGTCTGGTTTGATTTGAATGCAGAAACCAATAAAGGAAAGTTTCTCCTCCTCTCATGACCCCCACTGCCTTTTATCCATATACGAAAAGAATGAATGAGCCTTTTAATTTTCATTATGAAAGGTAACCACAGCTGAAAATTTATTTCAACTAATTATTGTCAAGCAATAAATTAAACATACAATCTAAAAAAACACACATGCATTTTAGACATCCTATATAAAATATACACAATTGGGGTGGGTGTGGTATCAAAAGCTTGGACTGAAGGGTAGGCCAAGCCATGTTCGAAGCAGTGTGCAAACTTCCCATATTGTGCCCGGGGAAGGCAGGACCAGCTGGACTCTGCCTGTGAAAACACTATCATCCATAGGCATGGGGTCTTACCTGAAGTACTAGACTAAAAATAAGCCAATATATAAGGAAGTCAAAGATAACTTCAGGGTAAACTGTCCCTAGCTATATAGCCATCAAGGAGCAAACACGTGGAACCATTCTCTTCTGGAAGGCTAGCTTAAGTGTGGGAGATTCAGGTGGCTATCTTTGGCATAACATGTGATGGGTCCATTTAGGGAATTGGGGGGAATTGAGAAAGGCTGGGTGCATTTCATTGAGTCTAGCCCAATTTTGCAGAGGGTGAGGCTATACCTCAAGTGAAATGAGGCCTAAATCCCAGTTGCTCATGCTTCCTACTTAAAATTGGCTTCAGCAGCAAATTGGGGGAGTTTGATGTGAACTGAAGGGTGCACCCCTGCCATCTAGAAAAAGGGAATCTTACAGGCTGGTAACTCTCTTCAAAGAAGAAAAATAGCTCTCTACATGCCCCTTCTCTTAAGGCTGCTGTAAAGGTCTCAGCTTTTCACGCTACGTAGGATTCCTGGGGAAGGGGGGTGCAGCACATGAGTCCTCCTTCAGGACCCCCCCTGAAGGGTTACTTTATAGGGTCCCTGTGCCTTATTAAGGCATGCTAAAGGGCAGAGGCTGATCCGACTAAAGCTGGGGGGGGGGAACTCACCATTTCAAAATGTTACTTCCGAAGTTACATGTACAAACATCACTGAAGGTTCATCTGGAACTCACTGGCAGAAGAATTCAGAATTAAAGGAAACATTTCTTGACACAGTGCTCATTTGTAGCACTGACTAACCATGGTAACTAATGGCTATACTTTGGCTCCTATACAAGTTAATAGAGAAATATATGAAGAATCTTTCAGCCTTTCCCAATCTGATTCTTGTCAAATATTCTGACAACAACTTCTATTATCCTTAAAGTTGGCTTTACTGACGGGGGCTTATGAGAGTTGAGCATCTTCAGGGACTCCCTGTTGGGGACGGCTGCTTGAAAGCCACCTACACTCTTGCCCCGTGCCATACAATAGTGCCTCCTTCCTCGATGTCTCAATATGCTAAACCTCTTGGCATGCAGACAGAGATCTGCCTTGTGTTAGGTGAAGAAGAAACAAATGCCTGTGCATTTGTGTCACGGAAGCTTGTTACTGTTATTCAGATAACACAAAAGCCTTCCTGCCCAGCAAGAGCAACGGGGAGCCGCAGGCCACCAACCTATGCCTGATCTTGCTGTAAGACCAGAGAGAGGCATAGTCCGGAACCAAGAATCCAACCTAGTCATGAACGAAGACTCTGCTCTTGGCAGGTCACCCCCAGAGGCAAAGGCTGGGGGGGGAAGCAAGCACTTCCAGTGCTTACTGGCATTTCCCAAATTGTCTCAAAAAAGAATGTGTTCCCTGCGCTTCATAAATCCAAATCCATTTTTAAAAATTTTAAATCCGTTCCAGCCACATGTAGGGAATCTGAAAGTCACTTCACAGTGAACTATCAACTCCTTTCCCCTTCTTTACACAAACCCTCGGCTTAGCAAAACAGGTGGCATTAGGACGTGTTACAAATTCCAATCAAGAACTCCAAAACCAGGCACTTTAGTAAAGTAGCTCCACCCCAGGGGTAGCTGCAAGCAAATACCAGGTGATCAGATACAGGCACTAGGAGAACGCACATTTCAAAACCAGACTGGGCAGTGTTTTGGACCTTGCCTAAGCACGGGACGTCGTGCACCATTCATTAAAGCGGCCCTTCGTTCTGGCTTCAGGCAAGCCTGATCAAAAGATGCTGCGGCTTTTAACAGCTGCTTTATTTAATGCAACTACTTGCTCATGCAGAAGCCTGAAAAAAGACAAGGTGCTTTAATGAAAAGCAGAGAGGTGCTCTGCTCACGTAAGGTCCAAAACTTTCCTTCCCAATCATTTTTGAAGTGTGCCCAGCCCTAGCAGGCCCTCCACACATAGGCACACACTCCACCCCGCTCCCTCCCATATTGGGAGACTAGGGGTTCATGCTGGCTGAGAATTCTGGAACCTACAGTCCAACGTAGCGGGAGGATCGGCTCAGATTAACATGACGCAGCCTGGTGTTCAACCACAGCGGCAACGGAGCAACATCTCATGCTGCATTAGAGCATGTGAATCTCTTTCATCTTCTCCCTCCCCAACCCTCAAAAACATTATTAGGACTTCAAAACTTCAAGCTTTTAATATTTTATATATATATTTAAAAAATGAGGTAAGACATCTTGCCAAGAAAGGACATGCTGGAACCCACCGCCCCACTAGGTTCCATTCTAGCTGCAAAGTTTGCCCTAATTGCTCTGTCTTTGGTGCATTCCGTTTGGCTGTAGGGGGGGCAAAGTTTTTTATTGCCTATAGCGATAGCCAATGGGGCTGTAGGATGCTGTTCTTTGACGTCCCTAGTTGCAACCCCCAAAGGCCTACTCTAGCAGGTGGGAGAGGTGGTAATAGGGCTATGCAGATAAGGAAGGCTGCCTGAAGTGGAATGCACTGCCACAGAGACCGGGAAACTGAAAACAAACTGAGATGTAGGCGTGGACGAGTTCTTCCCCCTTTCTCTTAGTGTTCCCGAGGGGCTTGCAGCCTCAGCGGCACATGACGTTGTCAGCACCTGGGACTCAAACTGAAGCAGCTGACCCATGAAGCTGAAGTTCGGAGAGATGATGCTCCGACGTTGCTTGACAAACTCAAAGGCCTCCTCAAGCTTCACTTGCTTCTTCATGATTAGGTAAGCCAAACAGATGGTAGCTGATCGGGAGATGCCAGCTTGGCAGTGCACAAGCACCCGTCCATGACACACCTTCACAGCATCTAGGGGAGCAGAGCAGGAGCATTAGCACACTCAAACCTTAAAATCCAACTCTGACCCTGACACTGTGGGGCTGAGAGCCCCAATTCCCCAAGCCCTTGGAAATCACATGCCCCCGCTTTATTTATTGGATCACTTTATATAGCCACCCCGAGTCACTTGCCAATTAGGCACCTATATAAATTGATCTCATAAAAATAAATAAAAAGCAAGAGAGAGTAATTTAGCTAACATCTTTTACAGCCATTTGGAAGGTGTTCTTTAAAGCAAGCATTAGTTACACTATGACAGTCCTTTCAAAATGTGTGAACAAATGTCTGGAGGCAGGGCAGACACCGCATAAGCCTAACAGTGGTTAGGGATGTACAAATTTCCAAAGAAATGTAATAATTTCATGACCATTTTTGCAGTCTTAAACAAGTCACAGAATTCAGCTTTTGTTACGAGGAAAGGATTTTTTTTAAAAAAAAACCAAAAATGAAAAAAAGGGGCTAGGTACATTTAGATTGCTCATTTATGCATAGTTTCATGTTTTTTCAACCTTCAATATTGCTAGCTTTGATACCTCTCAGTTGAATGCAAGCAAAAAAATCCCTCAAAAAGTATTTGTGTTAGACCAAATTCCTACCTAGGCTTCATCCACAGAGGTAAACTATGGCCTCCAGTGATGCTCCTGGTAATATGCACGAGTTCTGCTGCACGTTCTCCACATACAGCACACTGCTACAACTGCAAAGAACTCAAAGCTCCAGGATGTACCATATATCTATCTCCCATTATCAGAAGTTAAGAAAGTTGGGGGAACAACTTTCCCTGCTGCCTCAACTAGACATTGGTCATTCAAATGCTTTCTGAAGAATACAGTTCTAGGATTAGAAACTTGGGCTCTACAGCTCACATCCAATTGTAGTGGCACTCCACATCTGAGGGGAGAGCTTTTTCTGTGGGGGCACCCCCATTCACAGAGTTCCTCCCCAGGGAGACTTGACTGGTGCCCACATTAGCACCAGGTGAAGACCCTTCTACTTTCCCAGATGTTTTAATTGGCTTTTAATTTGCATATTTTTAGATTCTGAATGACTGCCTTGCAGCTGCCTAGTTTATATGGTGGTTTCCTTGGGTGGGTGGGTGGGTGGGTGCGTGCGCACCTTTGAGTCAGTCTTGACTCCTGGTGACTGCCTGGACAAGTCCCTGCAGTTTTCTTGGAAACAGTTTTGGGAGTGGTTTGCCCTTGCCTCCTTCCTAGGGCTGAGAGGGAGTAGCTGGCTCAAGGTCACCCAGCTGGCTTCATGCCTAAGGCAGGACTAGAACTCTGTGTCTCCTGGTTTCCTTTTGGCTCCTTCCTAGGGCTGAGTGTGTGTGACTGGCCCAAGGTCACCCAGCCGGCTTTCACGCCTAAGGCGGGACTAGAACTCTCAGTCTCCTGGTTTGCTATTGGCTCCTTCCTAGGGCTGTGTGTGTGTGTGTGACAGGCCCAAGGTCACCCAGCTGGCTTTCACGCCTAAGGCGGGACTAGAACTCTCAGTCTCCTGGTTTCCCATTGGCTCCTTCCCAGGGCTGAGACACAGGGACTGGTCCAAGGTCACCCAGCCGGCTTTCATGCCTAAGGCAGGACTAGAACTCACAGTCTCCTGGTTTCTAGCCTGATGCCTTAACCACTACACCAAACTTTTTACTTGATTTTATTGTATATGTTTTTATTCAAATTGTATTTTTTTAGTATGCTTTATTGTAAACTGCCCAGAGAGCTTTGGCTATTGGGTGGTCTAAATTTTTAAATAAATAAACTAAAATCCAATTATCTCCACAAACATGCCATATTTTACCACTATCTTACCAATGTATTCAATGGCTTCCATGAACCAGGAGCTGATGTCAGTTTTGTGGTTATCTTCTACTGGAATGCACTTATACTGAAAGTGTCCTTCGAAGTGGTTGGGGCAGTCCGATGAAACATTTAACAAGGCTGTGATTCCCAAGGCCTCCAACATGTCCCTCCGAGCTGCATGATGAGCACTGCCAAGGAAGAGGAAAGGCAAGATTTCCACAGGGCCACCCTACACCGGTGGGAGGAAGAAATGAGAAAGAGGGAACAACATATGAAACAGGAAGAACACGGGAGCTCATGAATGAAAAGCAACACGCCAGAACGTTATCAACGTCCCACTGATTCTTTTAATCAAAGAGGACATCACCTGAACTTCTGTAGGCTACTGTCTAGACCAGCCTTTCTCAACCTTTTGACCCTGGAGGAACCCTTACAATATTTTTCAGGCCAAGAGGAACACCTGCACATTCAGGCTCAAATACAAAATGATTATATTTAATGTACTGTATATATGCATTAACAGTGTTCTTAAACTAAAAATAAAGAGTGAAACTTACCTCTTGAATGTTGCCCGAATTTGAAATAATTTTTTAAATCATGATCTCCCAGGGAACCCCTAGTGACCTCTCACGAAAACCTCAGGTTCCACAGAACCCTGGTTGAGAAAGGCTGGTCTAGATGCACATGGAGTGTCCTCAACTGGGAAAGCGACTTTTCTCACCTTGCTAGTCTCAATCTTTTTTTAAACATTCAATTGTGCCTTGCTGGTTGCACCTGTTCATCTATTTCTGTATAGCTTTAGCTTTTCATGATTCCATAATTTAATTTTTTAAAAAAACTTTTCTGCTTAGAGAATATTTAAATAGAAGGTTAAATATAAAGGTTCTGCAATAAAGGGACTTGCCCACCATGCTAAGAAAAGATGGATCTTGCAGCCAAATTTTGTTATAAAGATCAAATCTACATTTTGTAGTTCATTCTGAGCAAGAGTCCAGATGCTCTCTGACAGCTCAGAAAATGTTGCCCCAAACAGCCAACACCGCTCACCCACTTTCTGGCTTCTTTTCTCTAACCTCAAGATGCTAAATATTACTCCTATGACTAAATTATGCTTTAACTATACAGCCTGCAACATATTCTTTCCAAGCCTACGTTTCAGTCCAAAAATGCAGAGACTGTCACAACACATTTGGTGAATGTTTGCAGTTAAATTACATTTATAGATTTCCAACCATGAACTGCAGAAAGTAGTCCACAGTTCTGATATTCACCACATTTTTAATATTCAAAATCCCCTCATATTTTAAACTCCCCCCACCCCCTGAACCAAAACTGGGGAGTCAGTGCGTTTATATTCTGTATACTGTAGTTAAGATGGCAGAACAAAAAGGGGCGCTAGAGAAAACGCCTCTCCAAATTTTATTTCGAGGTGCCAGCGTGCTGAGTCACGGTGAACACACAACTTCTAATCAGGTTTTTGGACAGACAGCGCTGTGAAACATGTACCCGAGACTCCGTATCAGTTGCTGACAGCAAAGAAAAAAATGCACGCTTACGGCCACTCCCCACATAAACTCTCATGCCTACCAGCAGCTAACTTTGGAATGTGCTTTATCACTGCCTTAATCACAGGGTACCATTATCCTTTATATGTAACTCTGCACTTCAGGTTTGGTTGTGCGCGCTAAACTCAGGCCCGCCAGGCCAGGCCAGGCCAAGCCAATACAGTGGCTGGACATATCAGCAACTAGGGTGGAAAATACCACCAGTGGATTCCTCCACTCGAAGTATTTCAGGATTGAGATCAGCAGAAGGTTGTCCTGACCAAACAAAATGAGACCAAGTCTGCTCCACTATTATCTCTGGATAAGCTGGAACCTGACAACTCCGCTTCAGCCTACATGCACAAGGGATACGTTGTTCTCATTGCCCAATTTCTGCTACGCATGCAATCACATTGCTTGAGAAGGAATTTCACTGCTGCCTCTTTGTCAGCGTGTGGATTTGCACATTCTTTAATTATAACAGTATTAACCTCTTCTTGACAGACACGTGTATCAAGCATAGCTGCAGAGTTAGAACTAAAATAATTTCATCCCAAAATATATGGATTTGGAGAGGAGTTACCGCCTTCTCCTGCCCCCTGAAAATGGTCTTCCCACAATACATTCTGCTTTTTGGAACGTGGGCATTATCCTTGCAGGTTGTGCCTACTCTCATTGCCTACTTTATGGCACCTGAACCTTAAAATACTTGTGGGCTGGACCTTCTGCTACTAGGCAGAGAAAGGTCACCAAGTTCCAATTAAACACAAAAACCATTTACCCTAAAATGACAGTAGGAACTCTGTTAGTGAGCCAGAGTTTGCTAGGATTGAAGCCATCTTAATCAAAGCAGTCTTAGTCTCTATTTGTTTTTGCTGTTGTCGTTGCTGTTAAGTTACTTTATTATGATCAACAGTCAGCACATCTGCATAAATACATATATACACCAGTTGATATAAATGAACGTACATTTGTTGTATGATTTTTGTGTTGCAGGTTATTTTATCTCAGTTTCACAACAATGAAATCATAGAGGGCTGTCTACCTATTCCTTTTCCGTTCTTAAGGTAAAGGTAAAGGTTCCCCCGGCACATTTGTGCAGTCGTTTCCGACTCTAGGGGCCGGTGCTCATCTCTGTTTGTCAGCCAAAGAGCCACCGTTGTCCGAAGACGCTTCCACGGTCATGTGACCGGCATGACCCGCGCGGAACACTGTTACCTACCCACCAAAGTGGTACCTATAAATCTACTTGCATTTGCATGCTTTCGAATTGCTAGGTTAGCAAGAGCTGGGGCGAGTGCGGGAGCTCACTCTGCACGCAGGGCTAGGGATTCGAACCTACGAACTTGTGATCTTCCGATCGACAGCCGAACGTTCTAAGCCGTTCTTAGCTTCCTTTATAGATGTCTCTGGATCTAATTTGGCAAGCCAAAATGTAGCTTGAAACAAAACTGGGTAACATTAAGAATCTACTATTAATCTGATATCTATGAGCTGCAGGTCAAACTCTCATACAATATAGGATTTTCCTATTTTTCCCAAATAGAACCACTGAGCACAAGGCACTGTTACCTTGCCAAAGCGAAGAGCCTTCTATAATTTGAAATATATACTAAATTATCTCCGGGATTCAGAGAAAAGTAGATGCTATTCAAATGATAATAACTTGGAATCAATGACACCGTCAACTGGAGACCCATATTTATTTATTTATTTAACAAATTTATATAGCCGCCCACCTCACAGAATGTAACTCTGGGTGGCATACAATACATAAAAACAAGAAACATCATAAAACACGAAAAACAAAAAGAGAAAAACTCAAGATAGCGGGGGAGACAACCATCACTTAACATCCCAGAACCATTTTGCTGGCTCACCATGGGACCCCAAGGTTGATGGAAAAACCACGTCTTGAGGGCTTTCCAGAAGGCGAGTAGGGATGGGGCCAATCTCACCTCAGGGGGAATGATGTTCCATAGGGCGGGGGCCACAGCAGAAAAGGCACACCACCTGGGTCCCACCAGATGTAACTCCTTAGCACAGGGCTTTCCAAAGTGCCGCCGCTGGCGATATGCCAGCGGCGGTGCGGCGGCGGCAGCACGGTAGTGGCGCAGGGGCGCGCATGCGCGGCGGCGACAAAGGGCGTGTGGCGGCGCGCGCGCACAGCGGCGGCACGGGCATGCGGCGGCACGCACGGCGGTGCCACGGGGGGCGTGTGGGGGGGCGTGTGGCGGCGGCGTGCGCACCATGCACGCGCACCGCCGCTTCCGGGTGGTGTGGCGACACACCACGCTGTGTGTGGCGACACACTTTTGTGTCGCGACACACAGTTTGGAAAGCTCTGCCTTAGCAGATGGGACCTACAGCATACCCCTCCTGCTCGACCTGATGGGATGGGTAGAAGTAACCAGGAGAGGCAGTCCCTCAAATAACCTGGCCCCATGCCATGTAGGGCTTTAAAGGTCAAAAACAGCATGTTGAATTGCACCCAGAAGCAAACTGGGAACCAATGCAGCTCGCGGAACAGACATAACTTGCACCACCCTAGAAGCACACATAACTGTCCATGCAGCCACATTCTGCACTAGCTGAAGCTTCCAGATGCTCTTTAAGGGTAGTCTCATGTAGAGCGCATTACAGTAATCCATTCTAGAGGTGACCAGGGCATGAGTAACTGAGTAGAGCCTCATGGTCCAGGAAAGGGTGCAACTTGCGCAAAGGCCCTCCTAGCCATGACTGCCACCTGCTCCTCGAGCAGGAGTTGTGTGAAGGACCCCCAGACTGCACACCAGGTCTATCTGAGCAGTGCCACTTCATCCAGCACCAAAGATGGTAAAACCCCAGATGCAGAAGGCCCCAAAACCCAGAGCCACTCAGTCTTGCCAGGGTTTTCAGTTGAAGCCTGTTCTTCCCCACCCAGACCCTACAGCCTCCAGGCACCGGGACAGGACATCAACAGCATCACTTAATTCGCCCAGGGTGGAGATATATAACTGGGTATCATCAGCTGTTCTGCATCACATGTGACCCACCACTGAGCACAGTTCAGCTCTACTCGAGAGGAGAACCCCCATGTATACCACCAGAGGGATATGGATGCCATGAATACTGTAAATAAAAGGAAGCTTTTTGCTTCGGACAGCAGACAGCTTTGAAGTGCAGAGAAGCAACCCTACCTGATCATGCTGTGGTGTCCCACAGGAACTGCAGCTATGGTCCAGATGCTCCACAGGTGCCAGAGTAGAGGCTGCTGTAGGAGATTTTGTCTTTGTGCAGAATTCTGGATATTCTGACTGGAATCTTTCGTAGCCACCTGAAAGTAAAACAGATACTGCAAAACATCCCATTTCAAAGTTGTGGTCCTCACTTACAAGATGCTACAGCTTTATTCAACTATTATCAATACACAAGTAGAGACAGAGGTCAGCCCACCTCCAACATCATGCACAACATGCATGAATGTTTATGTCAAAGGCTCACGCCCAACTGCCCCCTAAGGATATGACTCAACTTCAGTAAAAGAGATAGCAAAGTCAAGGATCTTCCGAAGTTAAGTTTTTAATGACATTGTAGACCTATTCTTGAAGTTTTCTTGGCAATAGTATGAAGTCTTCTTCTGGAACATTGACTTCCCAGTCTAGCCTACAGCCTAGGAATTCCTTGGTGATCTCCCATACCAATTAATCAAGCCTAATCAGGCCCAATCCTGCATAGCTTCCAAGACTGACTAAAACTGGCCAGTTTTTAATGGAGGATTTGTGGTGCACTCAAGACTTGGCACAGGTGTCTTCAAAAGATCTCCTGCAAGGTATGTTACTGCTAGGTAAAGGTAAAGGTTCCCCCCGCACATTTGTGCAGTCGTGTCCGACTCTAGGGGCCGGTGCTCATCTCCGTTTGTTAGCCGAAGAGCCAGCGTTGTCCGAAGACACTTCCGCGATCATGTGGCCGGCATGATGCGTGCGGAACGCTGTTACCATCCCACTGAAGTGGTACCTATTTATTATCTACTTGCATTTGCATGCTTTCGAATTGCTAGGTTGGCAAGAGCTGGGGCTAGTGCGGGAGCTCACTCCGCACGCAGGGCTAGGGATTCGAACCTCCGAACTTGCAATCTTCCGATTGACAAGCCTGGCGTCTGACCCGCTGAGCCACCACGCACCTTCAAAAGATCTCCTGCAAGGTATGTTACTGCTACAAATCCCCTATTCCCCTGCCTATTTCCCATCTGTTGTGTTAGTGCCTTAGAAGAAAAACAAGCTGCTATTCACATTTATCCAAAGCTGGCTTTGACTTCAAAAATAATTAGCTGATCTTAATGGCTATAGAGACAATGAGGTATCAAATGAAAACACACACAGGCCACGCCACACTGGAGAAGTTTGCCCCAGAACATATAAATGAAATAGAGGTCAAAGAAAACAGTCTGAGATAAACACATACTACTTTATCCGAAAACTCTCTGGCTGCTGGCTATGATAAATCTGGTTTCTACTGAATGAAAGGAATTCTTGGCTCATCTACAGAGGCATTTAGGTATAAAGGGAATATTGAAGAGCTATCGGAACACAACGGCCAAAGAAATCAAATGGACCAGAGACCAAGAAGGGGCGATAGTGAAAGCAGTAGCAGTCAACTGGCGCACCAGGAAACAGTACGGCGCGTGATAAAGGAGTATGTGCATTGTTAAGAGAATGGGAACCAAAGCAGACATGCTATTGGTAATCAAATACACTTTCTAAAAATGTACTTTAAAAAAACTAGGCATGGAGAGCATAATTAAATCTCAATGCAGAGGCCTGAAATGTGATTCACTGTTGACAAAAATTAAAGGTAGAGCTTCCCTCGAAGATAATTCTTGATGACAATCTGGATACGTCCATGTTTCCTTGGCAGCAATACAGATGTGGCTGGCCACTATCTTCTTTCAAATTACTCTCTCCTAACACCACTGACAGCCTTAAAAGAGGCTCCCAAATCTGGCTTCCAGGTGACCAATGGTAATCAGTACCAACCTTTGGGAGACTTTGACCTGTACTACAGAAAGGGAGGAGGGGAATGCCCACTACCCCAACCTCCCTATTTATTTAGTTCTTTGTTTCTAATAGTCCACCTCAATTGAAAGGATCTGGCCAAGTTACAACACATTAAAATTATATTTAAAAACAAATCAACCCAAAAACAATAAATCAGTCCTCTTTCAAGATGGATGCCAGTAAACTCTTCACTAGGGTTGAAGGCTCAGTGAAATAAAACCATCTACAACGATCTTCTAAATGCCATCAGGGAGGGGCTTTACAAACCTCTGGAGGGAAAGCATTCCAAAGTGTGGGGGCCACCACAGAGGAGGTCTGTCATCTTATCCACATCCAAATCATTGGAGAAGAGGATCTTTATGCTAAGTTTGTTCTCTAGTACATACGAGGGAGGACAACAATTTCACCACACATGCACTGGAAGAGCATGTGTCTGTGGGGTTCTATGGGTCAGGTAAACTAGAGAAATTCCTCCTGTGTGCCACACAATTCTCCTGATGCCAAGGCAGAAATTACGCCCTGTCATTCACTCAATCAGCCAGCAATAGGCAAGAGCTCTGGTATGCATTGCTGTCTGTTAGCTAACTTGGCACCAATAAGTGTAACTCTAAAAACACAATGAAGTTGAGTGTTTGATCATGAATGCCTGGTTACCAAGGGACCTATCACGACTGTTGGAAAAGTTACCAAGGAACCTATCGTGACTTAGTTTACATCTTCAAGCTTCATTGGGACCATGCCTATCTGTTTGGTCTGCTTCGTTTTCCACTGGCCTCACTGCTTTCCCTCCCACCATATGCATACAGCTCTAGCTAAGGATATTATTCGTTCATCTGTCAATATTAAGCGCCACCCAAGCTTTCACCATAATACAGTTAGTTTCTAAAGTGCCAGAATTTTTTTTAGCTACCATACAAATTAACATGACTATACTTCTGGAAAGTTTACAGCAGATCTGTTGGCACAAAGTCCTCTTAGTGTGAAGTCCACTTTCTCCTCTACCACCCAAGACAATTGCCAAACTAGTAGAACAACAACTTCTGGGTCAATTTTATTCATTCACACAATTTAGAGGCTGCCCGACTCCAGATGGCTCACAATTTAAAAAAACAAGAAACAAGAAACAATAATATAGAAAAACAGATCATGTACATTCAGAAGCAAAACTATACCCATCAAGTAAAAGAAGGAACCTACAGGGGCTCAATGACCACCCTTCCCAAGGTCTGGGACAACAGCCAGGTTTCATAGACCAGCCTGCACCACTTGTAGAGGAGAAAGGGCCACAACGATAAAATAAAAATCAACATGAGCTGCAAAGGAATACCTGGCACACCAGGAGCTGCCACTGGTCAGCAGGATGTTTTTCAGGGTGATGGTGAATTTATTACTTCAAAAAACCCGTTCAGGCCGCACAAGGCTGCTTAGCAGGCCACATGTTGTGCAGGCTTGCCACAGACTTTCAGAACTTCATCCAGATGGAAGCCATTCTGGGGGAGCAGTTCCAGAGGGCAAGTACTGCAATGGAGAAGCCATGCTTCCTAGGCCCTGACAGATTATCTTGTTTGATTGAGGGAACCTGGAGTGTTTTACTAGGTAGGCAGAAACTATCAGAGACGGGTGGTCCCTCAAACAACCAGGCCCTATGCCATGAAGAGATTTATGGATGATAGCCAGCACCTTTAATTGCAACTGGCAACCAGTGCTGCTTGCAGAGCAGTAGTGTCGCATGGCCATACCATAGCATGCCATCACTGGCCACACCATAGCATGCCATCACTGGCCACACCACTGCATTCTGGACCAGGCATAGCTTCAGAGTGGTATTCAAGGGCAGCCCAATGTAGAATGCATCGCAACAGTCCATTTTTGAGGTGGCTAGGGCATGAGTGACCAATCTAAGGGCCTCCTGAATTAGGAATGGGCGCAACTGGCACACTAGATGAAACTGTTTGAAGGCCTTCTTGGGTAAAGCTGCCACCTACTCCCAGATTACACACCAGTCTCAAATGGGAAAGTACTACTACCCAAAACAGAACTAAAGATGGAAAGGCCTGAGAGCTGGGGAGCCCAAGTATCCACAACCACGTGGTCTTAACAGGATTAAGCCTGAGTCTGTTCCTCCCCATCCAGATCTGAACAGCCTCCAGACACTGAGACAGGACATTGACAACATCACTTGGATGGGCCAGTATTGACATATAATTGGGTATCATCAGCATACTGATTGTAAAAAAGGTAAAGGTTCCCCCCGCACATTTGTGCAGTCATGTCCGACTCTAGGGGCCGGTGCTCATCTCCATTTGTTAGCCGAAGAGCCAGCGTTGTCCAAAGACGCTTCCACGGCTATGTGGCCGGCATGACGCACGCGGAACGCTGTTACCTACCCACCGAAGTGGTACCTATTCATCTACTTGCATTTGCATGCTTTCGAACCCCAAACTGACAGATGAGCTCACCCAGCAGTGTCATGTAGATGTTAAACAGAAGGGGAAGAATTTCAGAGACATCCCACAAATGAAGGCTTTGGTTATGTCCTCTCCCCTCCATCAATACCCACTGGAACCAACCAGAAGGAGAAGAACTACCATAATACGGTGCCCACCATTCCCAGCTGGACCATGATTGACGTTACTGAAAGCTGCTGAGAGATCATGAAGCACAAGAATGGACACACCACCACCCTACCCCAGTTCTGCCAAATGTCATTAACAATCACTCTCCAGATTGTGATTTTACCTCCCCATGGAGAGCAAGTTCCACCATTCATACGAAGTGTAATGCTCTTCTCCACCACACTAATTTTTTAGTATGAGTAATTTCACCTTGTCCTACAGAAATGCCCACACTTGGAAGGCTTTTAAGTGCAAGGTCATCATCCCTCCTCCTCCTCCATTCTTTTATTTATTGATTTATTAAACTATTTCAGCCTGTCTTCTATCCTAAGGATCTTAATGGATGAAGGTTTCCTCATAAATAAGCCACAGGAAGAGATTATAATACAACTGGCTAAAAAGCACATAACCTCTTAGCAGGGTATTCTATAAAGAGGGCTGATCCAGTAAAACATCTCTCATTCTCTTGGCCAGTTCTGGATTGGAACAGTTCTTTCCAAACCTATTAGAGGAAGCTGGAAAAGTAACAAGACCGACCCCCAATTCTGAAGCTTCTGTAAAAGTAAAGCCACTGCTAAATGTAGCAATTCCTCTTAAAATTTTAAAAGATTAAGAGTTAGAAAATGTTTTCTATCAACCTCCCTCGGGGTTTCTAGGAACCCTACAGATGACAAGATCTTTCAAAAGCATTACTGCAAGAATGCACTGTTCTCAGAACGGTGAGCTAAGAATAAATTGCAGTTAATTGTTCAAAAGAATCTACTCCCAATTTTTTTAAAAAAATCTTGAAAAATAAAAACAGGACTGTATACATTGCAAGTCCACATGCAAAATGACGCCTTTCCTGTAAGGTTCATATCCTGCACGTGCACCAACCGAACATGGAACACGGAACACTGAGTTGTGTAAGTCAAATTTCCATAATCCTAGTTTTGGTTGGCCTGGCTCAGGAGAAGCAAGTGTTACTATCAGACCATTATGAAACAACAAACTAAATAAATTCTAAAGAGGTACTTGATCCTCTATTTCAAGGGTCGGAAATGGAGGCTCGTGAGCCACATGCGGCTCTTTGGCCCCTTGAGTGTGGCTCTTCCGCAGCTGAACTCACCCCCGCCCCTTCCACGTGATTGGATCCCGCCCCCAAACTCTTACGCTCTTACGCGCTCTCGCTCTCCAAGGCCGGGGCCACCCGCAGCCGCCCACACCTCGCGCACAGCCCGCGGGGCTCTCTGCCGCTCCCTTCGACGGAGGAGGGACCGGCGTGCCTTGGGAGCTGCTGCTGGCGGCATGTCTGGGCGAGGCGCGCGGGCGGAGCTGCCTGTCTGGCACTTGGGCGCTCCCGAGCCTCTTCCCTTCTCCCTCGCCACGTCCGGGCGTTGAGGCCAGGCAAAGCCGGGCGGTTGCGCAGGGGTGAGGCGAGGAGTCCCGCTCCTGCGCCTACCGCCACATCCGTCCGTTCCCGGCCTCTCTCCCCATATCCGGCGGGTGCCCATGCCAGAATCCCCGCGACCCGGAGGCAGCGACTGCTCGGAGGGCCCCAGCGAGAAGAGGCGCGTGATCCCCGGTGGATCCCTTCGAGGGGCCGCGGGGCTTCCCCGCTTTCCTCCCAAGGAGGCCTCGACGGCGCACCCTCCCGCCCCATCAATCCCCCCACCCCACCGTTGGGCGTCAGAGGCTGAAAGGATGTGGCAGGAACGGCCCTGGAAAGCGGGGCCTGCGGAGCGCCACCTTTGGGGAGGAGGGTCCAGCCGGCGAGCAATGGCGGCACCGGAGTTTTCGCCGGAGCGCTGTCTGTCGGGAGAGAAAAGCAGCCACCGGACAGGCCCGCTTAAAAAACCACCACCCCGAAACCGCTTTCGAGCCGCCTCTCCGGAGGGTCCCTGCGGTCCCGCCGGGTGCACCCCCCCACCCTGCCGTTCGGCGTCCTCTCCCCCCGCTAACCCGAGCCCTGCGGCGGCCGGGGGAAGCCGAGCCAGGCGGGGGTGCAGCGGGCCCAGCGGCGCGCTGAGGGTGAAGAGCCGCCTGCTCTCCCCTTGGCCGCCTCCGGTCGCTACAGTCGCCCCGCCGGAACGGAGCCTGGCTTGGCTCCCCCGGCCACCGCAGGGCTCGGGTTAGCGGGGGGAGAGGACACCGAACGGCGGGGTGGGGGGGTGCACCCGGCGGGACCGCAGGGACCCTCCGGAGAGGCGGCTCGAAAGCGGTTTCGGGGTGGTGGTTTTTTAAGCGGGCCTGTGCGGTGGCTGCTTTTCTCTCCCCAGACAGCGCGGGCGGGCGGGTCCTCTGGAAGGAGGCCGGCCGGAGTTCTGCTTGCAGCGGACGAGTTGCTGCTGGGCCGAGCAGATGCTTTTGAGACCTAACGGCAGGGTTACATCGGGACCGAGTCCAGCCTATCCCCGGTCTGTGTCGCGTTAATGCCGCCCCCTTTCCCACCTGGGAGGCCAGCTTGCAGCGCAAACGGCAGTCGCTTACTGAGCAAGTGCATTTTAAAATCTGCTTAACCACCACCACCACCCCGCACTTCTCCCTCTTTGAAAAAGGAAGGCCGGAAAAGCGCAGTTTCAGTCTTGCGTTAAAGGGAGAAGCTGCCCTTAATGACAGGCCATTCAAGTTGGAGAAACCTCGCGGGATGGGCGGAATCGCTACACAAGCCACACGCCCCATTTCGTTCCTCCTTCCCTATCGCTTAATTGCCAGGCGCTCCTCCCCTGGAAACCCCGCGCTGTCTGTCGGTAGAGAAAAGCAGCCACCGCACAGGGGGGGTGGTTAAGCAGATTTTAAAATGTACTCGCTCAGTAAGCGACTGCCGTTTGCGCTGCAAGCTGGCCTCCCAGGTGGGAGATTGATGGGGCGGGAGGGTGCGCCGTCGAGGCCTCCTTGGGAGGAAAGCGGGGAAGCCCCGCGGCCCCTCGAAGGGATCCACCGGGGATCACGCGCCTCTTCTCGCTGGGGCCCTCCGAGCAGTCGCTGCCTCCGGGTCGCGGGGATTCTGGCATGGGCACCCGCCGGATATGGGGAGAGAGGCCGGGAACGGACGGATGTGGCGGTAGGCGCAGGAGCGGGACTCCTCGCCTCGCCCCTGCGCGACCGCCCGGCTTTGCCTGGCCTCAACGCCCGAACGTGGCGAGGGAGAAGGGAAGAGGCTCGGGAGCACCCAAGTGCCAGACGGGCAGCTTCGCCCGCGCGCCTCGCCCAGACATGCCGCCAGCAGCAGCTCCCAAGGCACGCCGGTCCCTCCTCCGTCGAAGGGAGCGGCAGAGAGGGTGGCCCCGGCCTTGGAGAGCTGGGGTGCAGGGGGACGGGAGCGTCGCCGGCAGCCCGCGAGGACCGGCCATGGAAGGTGAGTGAGGACCGGGGTGGCCAAGCGCAGCGCAGCCCTTCCACGCGATTGGATCCCGCCCCCAAACCCCGCCCCTTCCACGCGATTGGATCCCGCCCCCAAACCCCGCCCCCTTCCACACGATTGGCTCCTGCCCGCAAACCTCGCCCCCTTCCACGCGATTGGCCCCCGCCCGCAAACCCCGCCCCCTGGCTCTCGAGCACTTAAAAATGTGCACGAGCATACCAAAATGGCTCTCGGCTCAAAAAGTTTGCCGACCCTTGCTCTATTTGGCCGAGGTCTATGCCTATGAAGGGCCTGAGCAGAGTCCTCAATGTGCTAACTTCTCAAGCCCCTCCGCAACAGTTCCAACTTTAGCAGTCTTTTTTTTCCCCCCCAGCAAAACTGCATTGCAACATCAGGCTTTTCCAGGAAATAGAAGGACATGGGCATCTCTAAAGCATCAGGAGTTAACTACAAGAATTCCAACAATTGGAATTGGGTAATTGGATATCAAATGCTACAACCAAAAGCCCCAATGTTCATCCATTATTTCACTGATGTGAAACACTGTCAAATAAAGCCACAGATGCATAAAGAACTAATCAGCTACAAATGAGTACAAGCGCCCTTTGAAATTCATCAATGTTATTGGTTTGACTTTTTGTCTGCTTTAAATATGACTTTCCTAGCATTAAAAGCCATAGAGAATTGTTCTGTGAATCATTCCTATTTTAAGAGAGCCTCCCTTATATTATATATTATAACAATTTATCTCAAGACTTAATTTCATTTTTTCATAGTCATCATTAGTTTCAATACTTAGCAAATCTGTTGATTAAAGCTTCTGTTCTTGTATAAAAGGTTTTGAAAATGTTTAAAGTATATTTGATAGAGCCTCTGACCATCGTCCTTCCAAAGTCGCTTTAGAAGCGGGAAGAAAACCATAAAATAAATCCTATTCTGGCCTGGAATATTTTGGCTAGTGATATTTAAGGATTCAGTGCTGGCGCTGGGGACACAAGGAGGAATTTTTCCACAGAAGCCAGTAAGAACTTCCTTCCAGAGGACGCAAATACAATCCCCTGAGCCATGGCAATCCCCTGCAAACAGAATTTAGGGCTACTTCCCACCACCACCCTTATTCTCATGCATTCCTAAGGGGAGAGGCCATTCAGGGAACAATAAAACAGGATCTCTCGCCCTTTTCCCTTCCACCCACCCAAAGCTTTTGTAATTCAAAAGGTCACCGGCTGCCTTCACACACACAACCAGCTAGTAAGTCAGATGGGCAGGAAATACCACCCCCTTCCAATACCACCCAGTTTCCTTGGGCCACACCCAAGCAAGAAATGGGAACAACTAGTTGAGGGACAAAGATTACTGTGCAACAAAAACCATTATTAGCCGAAGTATGGATTTTGCTACATTACTAAAAGAAAATTCCCTTCTCACTCCTATGGGTGGTATGCGTCTTCCTCAACCTCGGGTCCTCTACCAGAGGCCTGGGAGTTTGAGGGTTCTGCGCAGTATCTTAGCTGTTCCTAGCACTGCACTCTTCTGGACAGAGCTCTGATGTTGCTCCTGGGATCTGCTGGAGCCACTCTCCCAGCTTAGGAGTCACAGCCCCGAGGGCTCCTACCACCCCTGGGACCACTTTGGCCTTCACTTCAATTTAGATAGAGTATACAACTAACTTCCTTCAGATCAAGAGACTGCCAACTTTTTTTCCCCAGCACCTTGGATAATCAAGTCCCCAACCCTATCATTTGTCATTCCAGGTCAACCTCCCAATGGCTTTGCCTCCCATACAGCTGTGTAAAGGGCACATCCTGTTGACCGCTGGACTATTTGCTTTTCTTTGCAGGCAGTTTGATTGCCTGGACAGCTCTGAAGTTGACAAACAGTGGCAGGCAAGCCATTTTCTTCAGGAAACTGACCAAATGCTTTTTAGGAAATGCTCCCTCTGGGGATTAGGAAAGCAGTTCCAGCTTTCTTTCCAGGTTCATTTTTGGCTCCTTCTCCAAACCATGGGGCAGAGAGAAAAGTCTGAGCGGCGGGGGGGGGGGGGTCGTCAGGACTAGACAAGTTGAAACCTCCAAAAGAAATGAGTCTGCACCTGGTCCTTCCTTTCAGGTCTGGTCTAAGTAGTTCCCTCTAGGACAGCGTTTCTCAACCTTGGCAACTTTAAGATGTGTGGACTTCAACTCCCAGAATTCCCCAACCAGCATGTTCTTGAGCAACACTGCTCAAGAAGTTTCCTATCTGCCTGGCTTCTGCTGCTTGTTTTCTAACAGCGAGGTAAATTCTAAGAGGCCTGGTTACTAAACGCAGGGCAAGAAGTCACCAGCCATCTGACCCTATGGCACCTCATTAACTAAGGAAGCTGACTACAGAGCCCGAAGTATCGCCAGCTCCTCTTACACTTGCCCCGAAGCCCCAGTCTGGTGGCGGACAGAGGAGCGCGAAAGGAAGCGCCAGAACAGCCGCGGGCCCTTGGCGTCATCGCGGGTCACACCGCGCCAGAGACAGCTCCCCCCTTCCCTCCCCTCCCCGCCAGACGGAAGCGAAGAAGGGCGTGAGCGGGGATTGACAGGCCGCTCACACGTTGTGCCCTTCGAATGGGTGGGATTAGACCTCCTCCCTTCACTCCGCCCCCGGCAGCGCTCAGTGGCGAGTTCCAACCTCCCTTACTCCAAGCGAGCAGATACCGGAACGGCGACTTAACAGGCCCAGAAGAGAAGAAAAACGGCCCAATTCGAAGACTTGTCTCCGTTCTCCTCCTCCAGAGACCCGGCGACCGGGGGGGGGGGGGTGTACTGGCAAGTCAGTCTGAATTATAGCCTAAA
Source organism: Charina bottae (assembly GCA_023362775.1). NCBI lineage: Eukaryota > Metazoa > Chordata > Lepidosauria > Squamata > Charinaidae > Charina > Charina bottae. The sequence goes on from JALMGJ010000002.1 coordinate 166,650,341, forward strand.
ATCTTTGAGAGCGCCCTGCGTATTCGACATCGGGAGGGGGGTTGTGGCGAGAGGTACATGCTTAGTGGCATTGTCCTTCCCATGCTCCACCAGGACTTAGCCCCGGTGGCCCCGCACATCCCAACCGCCCCCTTTGAGACCATAATCCGCTGGATGGTCTGGCTCGAACCGGCCCAAACGCAGGGGAAGCCTGCTTAATGGGCAGTCCAAACGCCTGACTTACTCTCCGGATAAGTTCGTGCGCAGCCCCTTACCTTTCAGCAAGCAGATGTCGGTGTGCTCCGTGTCCTTGCGCAGCGCCCGCACCACCAACGACACGGTGCTATCCTCCCGCACAGATTCGGCCCGCGAGCTCCGCTCGTCGTACACAACAACGGCCGAGTAGAGACCCGAACGTAGGCGGGAGCGCACCTCGTCTTCCGCCGGTAAGATCTGCTCCAGGCTGATCGACCCTTTGGTGCGCCGTCGGACGATGGTGTTGCACCTCACGTTGAGCGCGCCGCGGATGTACCCGGCGCTGTGAGCGAGGAAGGGCCTGCAGTCCAAGAGGAGACACTTCCCGCCTGCGGGAGCAGATGAGGAACTGCTGCTGGGGCCTCCGGCGCCGCCTTGGTTGTAGGTCCCGCCGGTGCAGTCCCCCCGGTGCAGGAGGTGCCGAAGCACGCTGCACTCCATCTCCCGTAACTCCACCATGGCCGCCGACTCTGCGCAGGCTCCTTCCTGCCCCAGGAACGGCTACGGCCCTAGAACATTTTGCTTCCGCGCCGTATCAGCTCAGTCATTAATAACGGGGCTGCTGTTGCTGGTAGTGGCGACGCTACCCGCACGCTCGCTAGAGTGCGGGGGAGGATACCTTTTACTACTTCGCTCCGCCCCCCACATCCTCTCCACTCTCCTTTCTCCTCTCTCCGGCGCCGAGCCTCATTCTTGCTTCTCTCGCAGTGAATGGAACGCGACTGTGTCTGCCGACGTCACAATGGGAAAAATGTAAACGGCGCTTCGGCTCGTCTTCATTCATTAGAAAGCCACGGCAGGGCAGGGCGGGGCTTATGGACGTTCTTCGGCAGCCGCCGGCTTGAAGGGAACACGGGGAGGGCTGGGTCACTTCGGTGGAAGGAGGAACAGTTCACCCGGGATTGAACTGGCGTCCATCGACGCCATGCAAGGTTTGTGGCTGCCTCCAACCCCCTCAACAGGCTTTTGACATATGCTGGTGTATGACCGTCATAAAGATTGGTTTGATTTGATTTTGACTAATGTTACACAATTTCCTTTTCTTAAAATAAAGAAAATTGTATAACGCTAGTCCAAATCAAATCAAACCAAACAGGCCAATTAGGAACTATTTCACAGTGACCAACTGTAACATACATAAAACTTGCAGCCAATTCTCTCGCTTTCCGATCAGTCTTTTAGTTGCTCAGCTGCCAAGTTTGGTGATCATAATCTGGTTTCTGCCAAAAAGCTCTCAGGTGCATTTATCTCCCAGTTACTAATTAAACTGATTTTCCCCATAACCTTTCTGGATACCTTCATTTCATTGCATTTCAAACGCACAAGCAATTGTAGAGTGGGCCTCTTATGAATTAGGTAAAAGTGAATCACAGAGGGAGGGAGGAAGGAAGGAAGGAGACTTGGGGAAAAAAGTGACCTTGACATCTTGAATGGCTGTGGTTTCCTGTTGTACTTCTGATTTGTCATCTCTTTTTGTAGCAATATTTTACCATGGGTGGAATGGAACTATTACAGGGGCATCATCATCAAAATACAGGATCTCTCCCATTAAAATCAGTGGGCCATAAAACATCTTAAGAGCTGAGCGGGATCTTGTCCCAGGTTGAGTTCAATAACCTAGAATTCTTCAGGCTTCCCTTTATGTGTTTTTTTAAATCTGTTGTAGTTGAAACTACATTTTATATGATTCCCTCCATGTATGGGGTCCAGGGCAATATTCTCACCTCTCCCTGCCCAAGACCCTGACTTGAAACATGTCATTTTGAAATTAAACTCTAAACGACAGCCTATCCAGCTGTTCGATGGTCATCTATTCCTACGATGAACAAAACTAGAAGTTCCCAAATCTTCCAAAGCAGCATAGGAAGGGCTCCAAGTTCTTTGGCTAAATCTTTGTAGTAGATTCAGCTCCAAGAATATAAGGACGGTTCCAACACTTGTTTAATAACATCTGTCAGATGCTCTCTGTGTGTGTGTGAGCGCTGCGTGTGTTTCCTGAGGGTGTGACTTTCACTCTGTTGAGGCAATTGAAAAGTTCATGTGGATGTGTAATAGTTGCATATTAGGAAGTCATGTGGATTGCCAAAGCAATATGTTACTCTCCCTCTTATACAACATAAATAGTAATTACCTTGGGGATTTGTATTGACATTTCAAAGTGAGTTTCCATTCCACACCTAGTAATTATAATGTGTAAGGCACTCTCAGCAGTCTCTCAGGGAAAGTAAGAAAGGTATGTGTGGGAAAGGAGGTGAACTTCTCTCTCAAATTAATCAGGAAGATGAACTTAAGTTGCCACTTTGAACAGCTCTTCCTTTTTTAAATGTGTCTGGTTAACTCAGTTATGAAAACATGGACAATGATGGGTATGCCTCCCTGTTACACCTGGCTCATCCAGTGAACACTAAGTCCCCCTGATTTTAATAGGGCAGAGCTTTCCAAACTGTGTGTCAGGACACATTAGGCTGCAGTGTCTGGGTGTGTTGCAGCTGCTGCTGCCTCCAGCCCTGCCAGGATTCCACGCAGGTCCTAGTGCCTGCCTTGTGCCTGGCTGCCTCCAAACCTGCTGTGATTCCGCGCAGGTCCTAGTGCCTGCCTTGTGCCTGGCTGCCTCCAAACCTGCTGTGATTCCGCGCAGGTCCTAGTGCCTGCCTTGTGCCTGGCTGCCTCCAAACCTGCTGTGATTCCGCGCAGGTCCTAGTGCCTGCCTTGCTGCCTCCAAACCTGCCCTGCCAGGATTCCACGCAGGTCCTAGTGCCTGCCTTGTGCCTGGCTGCCTCCAAACCTGCTGTGATTCCGCGCAGGTCCTAGTGCCTGCCTTGTGCCTGGCTGCCTCCAAACCTGCTGTGATTCCGCGCAGGTCCTAGTGCCTGCCTTGCTGCCTCCAAACCTGCCCTGCCAGGATTCCACGCAGGTCCTAGTGCCTGCCTTGTGCCTGGCTGCCTCCAAACCTGCTGTGATTCCGCGCAGGTCCTAGTGCCTGCCTTGCTGCCTCCAAACCTGCCCTGCCAGGATTCCACGCAGATCCTAGTGCCTGCCTTGTGCCTTGCTGCCGCCAAACCTGCCGTGATTCCGCACAGGTCCTAGTGCCTGCCTTGTGCCTTGCTGCCTCCAAACCTGCCCTGCCAGGTTTCCACGCAGGTCCTAGTGCCTGCCTTGTGCCTTGCTGCCTCCAAACCTGCTGTGATTCCGCACAGGTCCTAGTGCCTGCCTTGTGCCTTGCTGCCTCCAAACCTGCCCTGCCAGGATTCCACGCAGGTCCTAGTGCCTGCCTTGTGCCTGGCTGCCTCCAAACCTGCTGTGATTCCGCGCAGGTCCTAGTGCCTGCCTTGTGCCTGGCTGCCTCCAAACCTGCTGTGATTCCGCGCAGGTCCTAGTGCCTGCCTTGCTGCCTCCAAACCTGCCCTGCCAGGATTCCACGCAGGTCCTAGTGCCTGCCTTGTGCCTGGCTGCCTCCAAACCTGCTGTGATTCCGCGCAGGTCCTAGTGCCTGCCTTGCTGCCTCCAAACCTGCCCTGCCAGGATTCCACGCAGGTCCTAGTGCCTGCCTTGTGCCTGGCTGCCTCCAAACCTGCTGTGATTCCGCGCAGGTCCTAGTGCCTGCCTTGTGCCTGGCTGCCTCCAAACCTGCTGTGATTCCGCGCAGGTCCTAGTGCCTGCCTTGCTGCCTCCAAACCTGCCCTGCCAGGATTCCACGCAGGTCCTAGTGCCTGCCTTGTGCCTGGCTGCCTCCAAACCTGCTGTGATTCCGCGCAGGTCCTAGTGCCTGCCTTGCTGCCTCCAAACCTGCCCTGCCAGGATTCCACGCAGATCCTAGTGCCTGCCTTGTGCCTTGCTGCCGCCAAACCTGCCGTGATTCCGCACAGGTCCTAGTGCCTGCCTTGTGCCTTGCTGCCTCCAAACCTGCCCTGCCAGGTTTCCACGCAGGTCCTAGTGCCTGCCTTGTGCCTTGCTGCCTCCAAACCTGCTGTGATTCCGCACAGGTCCTAGTGCCTGCCTTGTGCCTTGCTGCCTCCAAACCTGCCCTGCCAGGTTTCCACGCAGGTCCTAGTGCCTGCCTTGTGCCTTCCTGCCTCCAAACCTGCTGTGATTCCGCACAGGTCCTAGTGCCTGCCTTGTGCCTTCCTGCCTCCAAACCTGCTGTGATTCCGCACAGGTCCTAGTGCCTGCCTTGTGCCTTGCTGCCTCTAAACCTGCCAGGATTCCGCGCAGGTCCTAGTGCCTGCCTTGTGCCTTGCTGCCTCCAAACCTGCCCTGCCAGGTTTCCACGCAGGTCCTAGTGCCTGCCTTGTGCCTTGCTGCCTCCAAACCTGCCCTGCCAGGTTTCCACGCAGGTCCTAGTGCCTGCCTTGTGCCTTGCTGCCTCCAAACCTGCCCTGCCAGGTTTCCACACAGGTCCTAGTGCCTGCCTTGTGCCTTGCTGTAAGAGTGTGTCACAAAATGATGCATGTCTAAAAAGTGTGTCACCAACATGAAAAGTTTGGAAAGCTCTGTAATAGGGGAATTAAGTGTGCATCTAATTGTCCCACTGAAGTAAAGACATGTTCATGTTTCCTTGGCTAAATTAGCTTTTCCCTGACCTGGTCCTTTCCAGATATGTTGGCCAACACAGACATAAATGATGAATGGCAGACAGCACCAAGTTGAGGAAGACTGGTCTAGGGAGCATCCAGAATTCTTCTATACCGTAGGGCTTTATTTTTTGACCTTGCTCTTGAATTTCAGTCTGTTGTTTTCTGCAACCATCTTCCAGAAATAATCCTTCATGCCCATGCAAAATGAGATCCAATACTATGCATTTCAGCATGCACAATTTAACTAAACAGATGACTGCCTTCAGCTTGGTCTAGCTGGTTCTACATTAAAGTTCCAAGTTTAGTAAGACAATTCTACTCTTAATTCTATGCATGTTTGGTCAGAAGTAAATCCAACTGAATTAAATAAGTGTTCGCCGTATGAAATCAATGTCTGGATTGTGTCCATTACCTGGCACCTGAGATCCAATTTGTCAGCGCCCTTCATAAAATGTGGTTCCCAGAATGGGATGCAGAATTCTAGACGTAGCCTGAGCAATGCAAAATAGAAGGGAATGATGATTTGACTTGATCTTGACTTTTGTTTACGTAGGCTAGGATTGTATTTGCTTTTTTGCAGCCGCGTCACACTGTTGGCTCATGTTCAACTTGTGATCCTCCAGATCCTTTTTTGCATATACAGTATTTGTCTTTTCTCTGTCCCTGCCTGATAGTAGGGATCAAGGAGGACACCACCATACATTATTTTTGTGATACAACCAGAAAAAAAGTATTCTGGCAGGTATCAATTCACTGGGCCCCCAAAGCTCATAGACTTAAGAGCAAATCCTATTCTAAACTCAAAGGCTCATGATCCTCTGAAGTACAGCCATAATCCGTGCAGTCTGATCTGCTTTCATTTCTGGGCTGGCCATGTGTTTTGACTTTGCCCTTTGCACATCTCTCAGCTCCCAGCAATAGGGTCAATCTTTTTGAAAATCAAATGTTGATAATCCCAGAAGGCATTCTGAGACTTGCTCTTATACCAACATGAGTTTGAGCCCCAGTGCTAATCCAGGATGTCACACCAAGGGAGTAAAAGGCTATTTTATTAAGTCAGGGGAGCCATGGCTTCAGTCTGACATTTTATAAAATGTAAGGATACATCCAGTGTTCATTAACAAAGGAATCCTTAAAGGATCCTGGAAGTTACCACAGCATCCTAACGGAGGTCCCTAATGCCTGAGCATTGGGAAAAGTGGCTTTGTTTGCAGCAGAAGTTAGTTCTGTACGTTATTACAATAATGTAATATTGCTTTGGATCAGTATTAAAAAGAATAGCAGCAGCAGTAACAACAAAGAGTTCAAAGCTTTTTTAAAGAAGTAAGGCCAGACGGGAGGGACATTTTGAATAGATAAACTGTATTTTAAAAATCTGTATCTTAATCATATGAATATTAGAATGTATGGACAATAAACTTCAGTCCCCTGGCCAATTTCCTTGTCCAATAGACTTTGACTCCACTGTGCAATCACCTTGCAACCCTGTCCTTGTGCCATCATCACCTTGTGACATGGTCCTTGTGCTGGCTTATCCAGAGGCTGTTTTTTGGACTGGCAAGGACCTTGCCTTGAGCAGTTTGTGATGTCTCAAACCAAGTGAATAGCTAACCAACCGTGACTGATCTCAACAAGTTAAGCAGGATTGAGGCTGTTTGTGCTTGGACGGGAATCCCAGGACTGTAGGCTAGAAAAGTGTGTCACCAACATGAAAAGTTTGGAAATCTGTGGTCTACAGAATCACAGGTTTGAAGTGGCCGGGGAGGGGGCAGGCAGAACAACTGCAAATTCAGCGCCTCCTGCAACAGAACCATGGCATGATCGGGATTAAGGAACACCCAGCGTTTAGAGGCATCAGAGGTTCAGGTTCTGGTGCATCTTTGCAAATGGTTAGTTTGCCAGTGAAGAACAGGTCCATCTGTATGAATGGGGCTGAGCTAAAGCTGCTCTTCCCCTCCTCCATTCTTGAAGCTTGTAGTAAATTGGCCCTTTTATCTTGGCTTCTAGTCATGATGACCTATATAAACCCCACTTGATTAAATGGGTCTGCTTCTTTTTTTTCATCCACTTCAGACTGATTTGATGAAGTATCCAGAATGGTATGTTATTTAATATGCCAATTGCACTAGCTGCTGCCAGGTCAAGTTTCAAGTATTTCCTAAGTATTTCCTAATGTGGCTGGAGATATTGCTATAAGTTATTGGGTAATCTGGAACTTGGGTGATCAAGAGATGGCATGAAGATGATGACTTGCTGAACACTAAAGGAACAAATCAGAACATCTGTTTACCCTGCCAGATTATATATCATCAAATCTCACAAGACTTTTGAATTCTCACCTGATATCTTGCCAGTCTCAGGAGATTTCAAGCAAGTATGGCAACATCTTGCATGATTTCACAATCTGGTAAGATTTGGCCCAGTTTAATTTTTTTCTCAAATAACATTGCCTACAGTGCGAATCACCTACAGTCTTCTCAGGGACCACCAATACTCTGCAGGCCACACAAGAACCATTTCGTATACCATTTTGGTATTCTTTTTGTTGGAGGTCCCAGCAAATCAGCATGCCTCATTAGCATGTGGATGAGTTCGTTCTAGGATGCAATTCTCTATATGCTTCTGGAGGAAGCTGTTTGTTGTCCCAACAATAACCTATATTTCTCTAAAGTGCTCATCAATGCTATTTTAGATAATTCTCTTTTCTGTGCACGTCTTTTTGCTGTATTAAGCTCTGCTCCATTCAGTGGTTCTAGCTATCCACTAATGGTTTCACTTTTTACAGTGGTGTGCATTTTATATTTGCCACTAGAAATATTCTAGTAAAAATTCTACAGCAGGCTTTTGCATATATAGCCTTTAATAAATCAATAAAATGTTGAAGTGCTACAAATTCTTGATTGATTCTCACCAGAACATATCTCAAGTATCCTGTTAAATATTCACCAGTTTTCTGCCTCTGACCTTGGGAACTGCATTTAATTATTACAGCTCACTGATAGCCCTCCATGGATCTCAGTAATTCTCTCTCTCCTCACATTCCTATTTTTAACTATCTCCTCCACAAAAACTCATGCTGATACATTCACTTTTAATCAATTCTCTTCCACTAGAGACGTTGGGTGGCTTTGGAACTCGGAAATACACGCGACTTAAAGGTTCCATCTTGTAAATACTATAACTCTTAAGGTGCTGTGTGAATGACTGCAGAACTGAATGCTTACTTCAGATGCATTGCATTGTGAACTGTACAGTATTCACATAAGATTTATTGTGTATATACAACTTGGTACCAGAGCTGATGAATCTGAAATACGTTTACACATTCCTGAGTAACAGCCCCATGACGTCAGCAGAACTAAGTCGCAAATTCCTCTAAAAGGCTTTCAAAAAATCATCTGCCTCCCAAGGCTGTAAAAGCCTGAACAGCAACAGAAGCAGAATGTTAGTTGGTTCCTTCCTCCCCTTCTCCAGAGTCTGGCTGGCCATTGCACAGTGGAAGTGGCTTTTTATGTGGTCTGCGAAAAGAGCTTTGGCTGAAGATTCAGGGGGAGCTTGAGCAAGAGAAGGTGTTGAACTGCTCCATAGGTCCTTCCCTAAATAGTCTTCCTGAGTCTCTCAGTTCTTTATTTGCCCAAAGGGGAAGGTTTCAGGTCCTGAAAAGCAATTCTAAAGTACCATTCATTTCCTTTGCTGCAAACCTAAAGGACTGGCTTTTATCCTGCAGCTGCCAGGAAGGAAATCAAGGAAGGAATCCAGGGGAAATGAACTGTTACTGGCAACAAAGTTATATGATGGAATCCCAATTGATCTCTTGAATTAAAGTGTGAAGACTATACAGTTGGCAACTGTCAACCTGATGCATTGTCAAGGACTCAGTGCTGCAGATTGGCACTCTCAGCCTCATCACATTTACTTGGATGCAGGCAACCTTGATTTTAGTACTATTTATTTCCAAGTGTTAGAAATGCAGATTCAGTTTTAGTACCAAGGTATAAATCAAACTCTGGCTGTAAATTTTAGAACTGCTTTAATATCAAGAGCCATCTTCCTTTTTCCCTTGGTGCACATTTTAAAGTGGGATCTGAACTGATATTTGCATGCCTAGAGATGGATGCTAGAAAGTCCTGATTTCATAAAGCCTTGGTCTTAAATTAGATAGCATGAATCAGGAAATTATAATATCACAGCCTTGGCAAACTCCCATTTGCAATGTGAAAGTAAGACTGGCCTATCTAATGGGGCTGTTGTAAGGCCATCTCTCGTGCAGCCAGATTCACATATCACTCTAACCCCTGGTTTGTGTTTTGGGGGTGGGGGGTGGGAATCACAACACCATGCTGAATAAAATACTAGATTGTGCTTTCACAAAACGTGTGAATACACATACAGTAATAGGAAATGGTTTGAAATATACCACAGCAGAGCCTCTTCACATACAGCAATTTTAGACGTGTATCAAAAAATGAAAAATTTGGGTGTGATTACCTGCAAGTTTGGGAATCTGTTTATCAAACGGATAATCTCAGGGAGCAGAAATTGGTGATGACTCCCTGTGGGCGGACCTGAGTTTGCTGCTGTGAAATGGCCTCGAGAACCCCAGAGCTTTGGTCCAGGAGCATGAAATGGGTTTCTAATGCCTTGGCATTTGCTCACACAGGCAAATGCAGTGTCACCTGATGAATATTCACAGGGATTGTGGACAGTTTGCTTGTTCAGCTCACACGTTCACGGGGTCCACGTAGGTCATCTGTATATGCAGCAAAAAGCAAGGGGTTGTAGGATATGGAAGGAAGCAGTTTTACAGTTCCTTATAGTACAGAAAGGCATCCAGAATTGGCTTTATTGTGAAATCACCTTGCTTCCCTCCCGGGATTTTACAAGAGGGACCAGATTCCACTGTCTTTGCCTGGAAAGCAGCCTGTTGTCCCACAGCTTCTTCCGCCTTTTTTTTTCTACTACAGAAATTTCACTAAGGAAATACAGAATTACCACAGAAGACTGTTGTGACTGATAGTTACAGTGGCCATACGTCCTTTATTATAAAGGACAGTCCTTTATTTCAGAAAGCTGTCACTGAGATTTATTTATTTTTCAAAAACTCACTTTTGTCCTTTATTTTGGTCATTTAACTTTTACCATACAAAATATGGAAATTGAATTGTCTTTTTAAAATAAATTTACATATTTATTTTAATTGAGTTATTTATAAAAATAATAAAGGTGGGATAGAAAATAAATAAACTGTTTGATTTTCAATATTTTTATTAGAATATGTGTTTTGTAAAGTTTTTCTTGGTTCTGCTCTTGAATTTTCCTTTGTAAAGCAAAGTTATAAACATAAACAATTATGTTTTTTTTTATCCTTACGAACTTCTTTTAGATTTGCCCCTTTTTCAGGCTTGTCCTTTATTTTTTCCAAGAAAATATGCTGACTGGTGACCGTATTGATAGTGCTTCATTCGAATGTTCCCCCGCTCAGGATGAGGGGGGATATTTAAGCTCGACTCTTGCCATTGCTATTATTTTGAGAACAATTACACTAATAATAAAATGTTTCGAAATGCAGATATAACCTGAAACAAACACAAGCACACCTAGGACACAACAACACAACAGAAAGGGAAAAGGGAGGACAAAGATATAGATGAAGTGACCTTGCAAACATCAGCTGAAGAGGTGACCTGTCAATAAGTGTTTAAATTCAGGGGAAATCAAGCTGATCATCCCTTTCAGGATATCTTCCTAAATGGAAAGACATGTGACCTTCTGGCATTCCTTGGTCCTCTGGCTAGATCTGGGGCCAGACTGACCTCCGTTAAAGATGATTACCCACAAGTTTCCTTCTGGAAAGCAGTGGAAAACCAGAGGGTGGTCTTCTAGACAGGAGAGTGTGCAAAATGCAGCAATAAATGTAATCTTGTAAGCCTGCCCCATTGCAACTAGTTTTGTGCAAATTCTGAATTTGCTGAAACCTGGTATGTTGGGTAATCATAGTTAGTTGGGTACACAAAATATACTAAGCCGAAACACAGCTGACTACATTGTACATATTAATGCAATATGTGAATGCAAGTACTACTGTCGGGGCACAAGGGCTATGCCTTGATATGACACCTCTTTCTGGTGTTTGAATTGTGAGGACGCTTTCCTGTATTTATATGATGGCCATGCCTGTACAACTCGTATCGGGGGGAAACAGAAGTGATTTTTTTAGATCATGGTGCTTGTCCTCTGACCAAATGCCCAAATTGCAGAACTAGGTAACTGGTTAACAGACTCACTCCCCACCCTGGCCTTTGCACCCGGGAGGAAAGCCTACTGGACCTGGGCTTAATCCAGATGATCACTACATGACAAACAGCAAAGAGATAGAGTAAACTCTGACTCTTCACGGCCATCTAGTGATGATCAGGATTTGCACAACTCTGATATGGGAGCTTGATCCCAAAGTTTTGTTCCAATATGCTCTGGACTTTATCTGCCTGTCTTGTCTGCAATGCATATTTAAAAAGGTAAAGGTTCCCCCCGCACATTTGTGCAGTTGTGTCCGACTCTAGGAGCCGGTGCTCATCTCTGTTCAGCATTGTCTGAAGACGCTTCCACGGTCATGTGGCCGGCATGGCGCACCTATTGATCTACTTGCATTTGCATGCTTTCGAATTGCTAGGTTGGCAAGAGCTGGGTCTAGTGCGGGAGCTCACTCCGCTAGGGATTCGAACCTCCGAACTTGCGATCGACAAGCCTGGCCAACCCTGGCGTCTTACCCGCTGAGCCACCACGCCCCATCTGCATACACCTACACCCAAACCTTCTCCAAGTCCTTCAGTAGCTCAGGCAAACTCTTTACCGTTAAATAAAACTCAGATCTCCAAGGAAATCAGGGTGTTAATAGCGTATCCCCAGGGTGCACTGGCTTAGTAATTGAGGGAAATGTATGTTAATGACATTTGTCTGGAAGGCATAAAGTTAAAGGAGAAGGGCTGAAGGGAGAATATAGGTGTGTTTTGCTACTTTGCATTACTGGTGTTTAATTTAGATCACGCCTGTAAGCCACTTTTAAATTGGCTTTTGCTTTTCCCAGGCAGAGTATGGCTAGGGAAAATCAACATTGCTTTCATAGGGTTTGTGCAGGCTTTTAGAGTGGTAAAACTCAGGACCAACAGGGAGGCAGGGAAGCCATTTGGTCCAGACCTCAAGTTCAAACGGAGTCTCAGATTTAGACACTTGCTAATTTTTTAAACTTTAAAATATCCAAATTATTTCTTCCTATAATGGGGGTGCCTTCGTTTGTTTTCATGTACCATAATTACACAATTATTTAGCAATATAATGGCTGAGGGAACAAATCTCTGCTAAAATTGTGCCATGATCTTATCTCTTATAGTTCCCTGTAAATCTTTATAATGCATGTTATGCGAGAGGTAGGGCAATCAAAAGAGCAGGGGCACAGTTTATTCACACGTCGGATAGTGAAGGCCAGACCATCTGAAGTCAGACGTTTATTTCTAGATTGTTGCCGTTTTGCAACCTAAGCAATGATGAGTCTAGTGGTACCTTAAAAAAGTAGCCATCTTATAATTGCCTAAGTTGCCATAGATTCCAGTCAACATCATCAGATACAAGACTATTTACTCATCTAGCTTTTTATTGTAACCTCCGGACTGGCTACAACACTCCATAGTTTCAAGCATAGTTAGTCTACCTCATCACCAATTCTCTTAGTCTTTTAACTGGACTAAAAGCAGAAGGTTTCTATCACCTTTCCCTCAAAGGTTGTCTTTGGGACAGGTGTTGCTTCCACTGCAACTGTAGCCTTAATTATAGAACTGCATTTTCTTCCACCAAGAGTAACACATTCACTTACATTACAAAAAGGAAACCTCGGGGGCTGGATAAATTATTGCTACTATGATATTGTCAAGCTTTTGAATGTTTTTCTTGCTTTATAGCCTGAGACACCAGACTTTAAAAAGAGACAGATAAACATTGTTTCAACAGTAAGGTCACAACTTTATTGATCTAATGCAAAGGAGATCCAGGGGCACCTTATTCCTCTCTACTCAGCACTAGTGAGTCTATACCTGGAGTACTGTGTGCTGTTATGGGCACCACATTTCCAGGAGAACATTGAAAGGTTAGAGAAAATTCAGAGGAAGACAACAAAGATGACACAGAAACTGTATGAAGGAACCTGGAATAATCAGTCTGGAGAAAAGACAACTGAATGGAGAAATAATAATATGGTAGACATATTCAGCTGCCTAAAGGGAAGCTACAGGGAAGACAGTCATTCAAAAGCAGAATTTCTCAGACTTGGCAACTTTAAGATGTGGACTTCAACTCCCAGAATTCCCCAGCCAATCCTGTGATGCCTGATGTATATGTGTCATTTCAGGATCAATTTCACAAGTGCTAATAAGCTTGTTTCTACCCCTGTGGAATGCAGGCAGTGATGTATACAACTCAACATTTCTAAAGCAAATTAAAACATGCCTAATCGAAAACTTGCTACCGGTTAGTCTTCTCCCAGACATAAATATGGCGGGGACATTTTGTGACCAGTAAGACAAATTACTACCCAGAGTACAATTTTTTCCAACATGGAATTTCTTCTTAGGGAAACCTATTTTGATCATCAAGCCTTTCAGGAAGACTTTTGCACTAGCAAATTCCCTTAAGGAAAAAGAAAAGCACAGATTATTTTATAATTGGCTGCTGTGCTTCTTTATATAAGTATCTGATGTTTTAAAATTTACTGTATTTTTAAAAATACCTTTGCGTTTAGAAAAGGAGGTAGAATTAAAACAACAAAGAAATTAGTGGTCATGCATTAGCATTAATGAGACTGAACTGCAGGATTTGTTTATAGAACTTTTATTTGAAGTGTCTTTTTACAGGTAGGTTTTCTAAAAGGAAAAAAGTTACTGTAAGTCCATGAAGAGAAAGAATGATCTGGACTCCTCCTGAAACCAACAGCTTTCCCAATCATAAGATTCGTGTACTTTCAATGCCTGACTGAGTTTTTCTCTCAACACTATAAGGAGAAGAAAGACAACACACAAAAATAAACAGATCTGAGCATCCATAATAGCTAAAGGACCATAACAACAGACACTTTCAAATTACCACAGGAAATCCTTAACTTTTTTTTAAAGAAAGGCCCCCAGTCGAGTTATTTATTGAGTTCAAAATAAGGCTGTAAAAGTGTCCAGAGGAATTTTTAAAATGCAAGGCAGAGGTTCTCAACTTTTTGGGGCTACTGAGCTCCTCTGGACTTTTGAAAGGCTCTTATGAGCATTGACGAATCAATCTGATTCTGAGGCAGATCCTTCGGGGGGGGGGGGGTGTTGGGGAGGACCACTGATCTGCTTTTTATCACCCATTTTGAGAACTGTTTAGTTTATCCCCATTCTTGTTTTTTTTCTCTCTCTCTCTCTTGTTTTAACCAAGAGCATCAAAGGGTCTTGTGGCTAACAAATTTATTATGCCATAAGCTATTTCAGATATATAATTTGTTAAAATCACTTCTAGTTTGTGGGACACAATTATGCAGCATGGCCCAGAGCTCTCTCTTTCAGAATCTGCAGCCTTGGACGACTGACTCGCTTTGCCTAGGTCGGCCTAGTGTTTTGGTTTTTATTTTACAAGACTTGCCTTCTTAGCTGGTTCCTTGGCAAAACAAACAAACCAACAAACCATGGTATACAGAATGGTATAGAAGGCCATCTTAACCATGTTGAATAGGAGCACACGTGGATGCATAGGTAAATATACCCCAAATCCATAAAAGCAATACTTTCGTTATGCTAGCAACAATTCCACCAAACCACCATAAAACTCAGTACAGTTGCAAGTCTGCTTTTTCAGGTACTGTGGTTAGAAAAAAAGGAGGCCAACTTTCGGATGTGAACACTGGACCTTACAAGTGTAAGAACAAGTTAGCCTGCAAACAATTATTTTTTAATTCTTCATTTGGGGAAGTATAAATTCCTTCTAGTTGTTAAGGTCAAATCTCTTTCCACAAAATTATAGCTACCGATTGTCACCATCATAAATGGGAAGTTCATTCTTTTAGCCATCATGGAGTCACGCACAGCACCAAAACAGTGGTGTAAGTAGCGAGTACCATAGCTGAACTCTTAGCTGAATAAGCAGGCACCAAAATTTTAAAAGATTGACACATTAATGCAGATAGTTACATATTACAAATAGATTATTGGGGAGATTCTCTGCCTTTATAGCTTTAGGGTGTTCAACTGAATTATTTCCAAACTTCTAATTTCCATTTTTCAGGCTAGGAGACTAGGCTTTAGAATGTAGCAGGCAAGACTGAATTTTTCTTTTACTTTTTCCTTTTTTAATCCATTCAATCGTGTCCGATTCTCAGAGACTGCCTGGACAAGTCCCTCCAGTTTTCTTGGCAAGGTTTTTCAAAGCGGTTTGCCCTTGCCTCCTTCCTGAGAGAAAGTGACTAGCCCAAGGTCACCCAGCTGGCTAAGGTGGGACTAGAACTCAGGGTCTCCCAGTTTCTAGCCTGGTGCCTTAACCACTACCCCAAAAAGAACAGAGAGATTTCTTTACCCTGTGGCCACACAGATTTCAAGAAAGATTGAATAGAATCTGAGTATCCTAGGAAACATGATCCCTGTCTTTTAAAATAATCCTGCCCTTCTAGTTTGGGAGATAATTAGGCTGACCATATTTCCTTGAGACAAAAACGGGACATTGGGATGGAAAAAACGGGACAGGGGTCCCCGCCCCCTGGGTCCCCGCGATTGGTTCCCGCCTACAAACTCCGCCCCCTGGTCCATGCGATTGACTCCTGCCTGCAAACCCCGCCACCATCTGTGCGATTGGCTCCTGCCAGCAAACCCCGCCCCCAGTCCACCCAATTGGCTCCCGCCTGCAAACCCCGCCCCCAGTCCACGTGATTGGCTCCCGCCTGCAAACCCTGCCCCCTGTCCGTGCGATTGGCTCCTGCCTGCAAACCCTGCCCCCGGTCCACCCATTTGGGTCCTGCCTGCAAATATTGACTGTCAAAGGGAACCTTGACCCAGACCTTGCCCTGCTGCCAATTGGTCATATGTTTCTAGTCTTGCCATATTGTCAAAGTTTGACAATATGGCAAGACTAGAAATATAGGACAAGGTCTAACTAAGGCACACTGGGGTTTGGACTGGACTAGACAGGTCTGCAGGAAGGCAGATTAGCAAGGGTCTGGATTTGGCTTGACAGCAGCAAGACAAGGCAAGGCAAGAACTTCTTGGCAACGATAGGGGGCGTGGCAAGGAACTTCCCATAGTACCTTATTGAAGACTGAAGGAGGCAGCGAGCTGGGGCGGAAGGACAGGCCTAAATGGTTTAGGGCTTGACTATCTGAGGGACCACCTCTTCCAATATGAACCGGTTTGGTTCCTTAGATCAGCAGGGGAGACCCTTTCCAAAGATGTTCCTACAGCTAGAAGCTCACTTATAGACTACGCAGGAAACAGGCTCCCAAGCTTTCAACTGACACTTGATTGTAATGATACACAAGCCTGATCATGCACATGGTGACCCACCTGGAAATTAATACAGGGGGTGCAACTCAATTTTCTATTTAGTTAGTGGCAAGCTCCCTCTGTCCTGAATGAAACTGAATTTTAGAAAGTGGTCAAAACACTGCAGCCAAGTAAGCATGACAAGTTGTATATCTTTTCTTCCCTCTAGTAAATGGAATCAATTAAAACAATTAATTAAAATGCCTTGCTGAAGGATTAAGCACTCTACATTTCATTATTCCAAAAACAAATTGCCTTTCTAACATTATTGGGGGGAAAAGGAATAACAATGCCATCTATTAAGTATTTAAAAATTCTTTGTGGGAGTTCAATAACCAGTGTATAAATATTATATTTTGTAAATAAAATCATAATAAGATTAAGCAGTTATAAGTGCTGTGAAATCATATATCACCCTACATCTTTAATTATCTGCATCATCATTAGGTAATCATCACCCATAGACTTGTCATAAAACAGGCCTCCTCCCCCAGTTCACAATGGAAGACAAATGTCAAAATGTGGGTTAATCTGCTGGCAATTTTTCCAGGGAAAAATGTCTTGCAAAGCTCAGCACAACTCATTTTACAGCTTTCAGATTTGGCCATCTCTGGCTTGGAGATTGCCGGGGAGCAAGAACAGAGGGAGGGAGGGAGGGTTTGTGCAGCTGGTTTATTCTAATTCATTTACTCACTGACCACCACACAAGTTACTGTAACCCTAAACATCTTAGCCTCATTGGGATATGAACCCCTCTGACCATTAAGACCTGCCGGGAAGCCCTCTTAAGGAGGTGCCCATGCTCAGCAGGGCACCTGTTGGCTGCATGGGCACAGATCCTCCCTTTGTCACTGTGGCAGGCGATGCCCTTCCTTGGGAGCTTGGTGTAACCCTCATTCCTTAACCCTAAATCACTTTCCTCACCCTCTTTCCCCAGCCTTTCCCACACACACACAGACACACACATGCACCCCCGCACCCTCTTTCCCCAGCCTCCCTGCGACCAAATGCACCCGCACCTGTTTTCCTTGTGCAGGTGCATTTGGTCGCAGGGAGGCTGGGGAAAGAGGGTGCGTGTGTGTGTGCGATTACTCTGAGCAAGTAATCGCACACACACACACACGCACCCCACACCCTCTTTCCCCAGCCTCCCTGCGACCAAATGCACCCGCACCTGTTTTCCCAGTGCAGGTGCATTTGGTCGCAGGGAGGCTGGGGAAAGAGGGTGCGTGTGTGTGTGTGTGCGATTACTCTGAGCAAGTAATCGCACACACGCACACACGCACCCCACCCCCTCTTTCCCCAGCCTCCCTGCGACCAAATGCACCAAAACAGACACACACACATGCACCCCACACCCTCTTTCTACAAGCTTCCCGTGCCTGCTTTCCCTGGCCTCACCACTGCTGGGCAGACAGTCTCGGCTTCAGAGGAAGCAGCACCGGTAGGATCAGGTAAGGAGGCAGGAACCGGGTGGACTGTGGTGCTGTGTCTGCTGCTGGGCTCGCACGTGGCAACCGGGCTTCCAGTTGCTGCGCTGATAGGGCCTCTTCCGGGTTGCCTCCAATGGCAAGTCCGGCTCCAGTCCTCCTTCCTGTCTTCCTGTCCTCCTTCCCACCAGGTTTAAAAAAGGGACAAAATTGAGATTTTGATCAAAACGACGGGACAGTTGAAAAATGCTTAAATAACGGGACTGTCCCGTTCAAAACGGGACGTATGGTCAGCCTAGAGATAATGTACATTATTTTGTGTTAAAACCCAAACAATTCTTGTTTGTTTGAATTATTTTGAGGAGTCTATGGAGGATGAAATGACGCCATCAGTTTATTATTGTTCTGTCATTGCCTGATTTTTTTTTCTATTTTTAATTTCATATTATGGATATCTTACTGCATTTTCATTGGAGTGTTGTTGTCTTGTTGAGTGTTATGTGGCTAATGTTAACCACCAAGTGTCTTTGGATAGTAATGGGTATCAATCCCAACAAATTCATCAATAATAAATATATAATGGATTCCATTTCTTAAGCTCAATCTTTTACTAGGAGAAATATTATTTACAAGACTTCAATTCTTTTTTTTTTATAGTTTAAACTTTATTGATTTTCAGAGTATAGATAAAATACAAAATAGAAAATAAAGAAAAGCATGAAAATAGAACTAAAGAAAAAAGAAGAAAAAACTGTAAAGTGCAAATAGACAGAAAACAAAGACGGAAAAGTGACTTCCGACTTTCCCCAATACAGATATAGATAAATTTACAAAAATAATCTCTTACCAATGATTAAACCATAGTAACATTATTTCTATTAAAATAAACCAATTAATCATTAAAACCCAAAATCAGAACATCATTTTTTTCTACCACAAGCAGGTACTCTAGAAGGGGTCATTTAGGCCATCTCGGCAGTCACTCGTGCCCTAGTCATCTCACAGCTCAACTACTGCAACACGCTCTACATAGAAAAACTGACATACTTCCTCATGTCAGTTTCACAAGTTGGAAACAGTTGAATCCATCCGTTTTACACATGTACATTTAAATGTCTGGGGAGCCGGCTGATTCTTATTACCTGTGAACTTTTGACCTTCGTTGGTAGCTTTTATGCTCTGAAAGCAAGATTTTTCCACCCCCTGATTCCGCTATTCCCTCTTGGGGGCTTCCTTTTAATATAAATTGCAGAGTGCGGGGTTTCCCCCCCTCCTTTCTGGTATCTGTACTATTGGAAACCAAAAGAAACTTCTTGTTTTCTCATTGCAAAGGGGGCATTACACTGGGAACTCTTATCCACTCTCTGTACTTTAGAGAGAGTGGCTTAGACAAAATAGCATTGGGGTCACCACCCCTCGTGAAGCCGCTGTTCTCCACCAAATTATATCTATTGGGCGTCACTCCAGAATAATGTGTTAGCTGGATTCTGGATTTTATAACTATAGCAAGCTGAGGTTCTTTCCTCTCCATTTACTTAGCAAAATGCCCTTATGCTACCTTGTCATGGCATCCCGAATCAGCATTTTATTTATGATGGATGGGTGTGTGTGTGTTTGTGTGTGTGTATTTACACATACTGTAACGGGGAATGTTCATCTCAAGATATTTTATTATAAAGTAAAGATCTATGGAAAGATAGAATTGTGTAATAATATACTATTATTTTATCTGTGGTCCTACTGTATAAAATACAGCAGCCCCATAGTAGGGGTTGAAAGACTGGTTGGATGTAAAGGGCCAGCCAATCAAATTCTATGGAACAGTATTTCTTACCTTCCTCCCCACTCCAGTGTTGATACCATGGTAATACTGTTCACTGCCCATATATTTGGCATCTTAAAAGGAAATCCCCCAAGCATTAAAGGGGGGGGGGGGGAGGAGCAAAGGAATTCCACTGAAGATCCATATTTCTGTGTCTGTTGTTGAAAGAGGGTTAGTGTTAAACCCTAAACCTTCCTTCCTTAACCTTGTGTCTCCTGTATTGTGACTTTTGGACTTCTGGAGAGCAGTAAGTTAGGGAAAAGCTGTCTTTAACTTGGAAATCTTTTAACCGCCCAGAGTCCCCTATTCGGGGAGATGGGCGGGGATAAATTTAAATAATAAATAAATAAATAAATAAATAAATAAATAGGGCTGCCCTTGAAGACCATCCAGAAGCTTCAACTGGTCCAGAATGTGGCAGCGCAGACAGCGGTAGGCATGCCTTGTTATGCCCATGTGACACTCTTGCTTTGGAGCTGCACTGGTTGCCAGTTTGCTTCCAAGTGCAATTCAAGATGCTGGTCATGACTTTATAAAGCATAGGGCCTGGTTATTTGAGAGGCCACCTCTCTCCCATGGTGCCTATCCAGCCAACACAAACTGACAGGGTTGGCCCACTCTGGGTTCCATGGTCAAACAGTGTCATCTATTGGGGCCCAGGAAGCATGCCTTTTCTGCCATGGTGCCTGCCCTCTGGAATGAGGTTCCCCTTGACATCCGGGTAGCTCCCATCCTGATCGCGTTCCAGAGGGCCTTAAAGATCTGGCTGTTTCCTCCCAGGCATTGGGCTAGGGTGATTAGGGGCCCTTGTGGGTATATGCCATGCTTGTCTTGTTGACATTGCTGCCATCTGGTTATATGCTTCTTGTATATTTGTCATTTGTCTTTATGCTATAAGGTGCCCAGTCAGCTGGAGTTGGGTAGTATCTAAGCTGAGTAAGATAAACAAATAAATTAATAAAACCATAAGTTGCCATGCATCCTGTGAATTGGAGGTGTACAGTACCAATTTTGACAGCTCCATTTGTGGTTGGGGAGGGTTATCTTGGCTTTCTGTGGCTATGTCTTATGTTTGCACCTGTCCTGATTCAGCCATTTATTATTATGCTTGTAGTTTTCCTCTTGTTCAACACTGCATGCCATCCTGAGTCCTTTGGGATGGGGGTGAATGCATAAGCACTGTAAAATAAATGTAGAGATAAGTAAATAAATTTGTGCAGGAGTCACACCAGATCTCTCCAAAGTATTAAGTACCCCTAAAGTTGTTTGAAAGGCCGGTATCTAAACAAGATGAAGAGGGGGAAGATTAAAGGCAGCCTTTGTTGCCTGGGTGACAGACCCGGGAGATCTTCACCCCACCAGGCCTGGCTGTTTGCTGGCCCCAAACTGGAGCCTGGAGTGTGATAAAAGAGGTTTGGGTCTGTCTGCAAACTAAGTCTATCACAAGGATCCAGAGTACATTTGACACGTCCAGCCAGCCTCCGTTAGGAAATACCCTCTCAACAATCTGAGGGGAGCAGTTCTTACTCACTTTCTCTTTGCCTGCATGACTCTTGGTGTGAATTTGCTGGTGGCAGAATGTGCATCAATTAGATGTATTAGTAGTATGGTGAAAGAGCAATTTTCTGCTTCAGATGCAGTTTCTTCCTGTTGTGCCTGTCATAGTCATCTTTTCTTGTCTCATTTCATGTGGAAAGGTCAATTGTCTTCTGCCTGGAGCTCATGACGGATCATAGAGACACTTTGGAAGGATCATGCTAGGCTTCAAGATTTTAAAACCTGATTTATTATTAGATGATGTTGTTAATTGGTTTTATGGCAAGGGCTGGAAATTAACGTTTGCTGTACCGCTTGCTGTTAACCTTCCTTTACCCTGCTTTTTAAAAAGCCAATAATTCTCCACTCTGTCTAAATGGCTTAATTCTTGGAAACTTCCTGAGCTTGTCAATACTTTTTTGAAAAATGCAAGGGCACAATCCAGCCAAACACATCTTGTCTGATCATAATGATTAATCATAATGATTAAGCACATTTTTACTGTCTCTGAAAGTAATGAGATCTAAAAGCACTTTGATGGTTATTCCCCACATTTATTGAAAACCCTAGAATATTTTTAAAGTTCCCTTTAAAAATATGGACCAACTCTGATACATGATGACATGTCCTTACCTTCTTCGTAGCCTTCTCCCCCTTTCTTAAGGCAATCAACAAGCTAGCAAGCAAATAATACTAGAAATGGGGAAAGAAAACTCCTGATTCAAGAACACATGAAGATGAAGCATGAGACATCCAAAGGAGCAAGGGAGAAGAACACAAGGAGAAAGAACTAGGAAATTAGAAAGATATGATCAAGACAGAATCCAGGAAAATTGATTAAATTCTTTCAATTCAGTGTATTTAAGAATGCTTTGGTATGCACCCTTGCTTAGGAGTAAATTCAGTTGAACTCAGTGGGACTTGCTCTGGTAATTTTCTTAAACTTTTTTTTTAAGTTGAGAATAATAACAAACAGTTTTGAACAAGGATGCCAATCAAAGATATGGGCGTGGTCCAGGACTGAACCTATTACTGAGCAAAATAAGGTTGGTGTCTCAGGCGTCAGGGGCAGGGGAATGGGCACTAGGTCTACCTCTTCTAAATTAGTCTACTGCCCTTGTGCAGTGAAGGACATTGTTCCATTGCTAGGGTTGAAGGAAAATGTAACGTCCAGGGCAGTTGCCTCTTGCATGTGGTACCCACACATTTATTTATTTTTTGCTGCAGGCAGTAGATGTCTTCTGCTAGCACTGGAAAGACCTGTCTCAAGGTCTGATCTGTCCTTCAGTGGCTGCAGTGGCATGGCCAGCGTCCCCGAGTCCAGCTTCCAAACCAACAAAATACTTGATTGACAAGTGCACCTAGCTGGTTGCTTGCTCGTTAATGTCAGTTAAAGGCTGGATTTGTTTCGTTTTGCCTTAATCCAAACACTAACCAAGCCATTAATTTAGCTTCTGAGCCCAGACAAAACGAGCTTGCTGTAATCTGTTGAGACCACTCTTGTCTTCAACATGTGCCCCAGTGATTGTCATGTGAAATGCTCATAATACCATATTCAATTGTGGTTTAAACTAGGACATTCAAAGGTTGACTGTCCAATAGATAACATATTGTCTGTGTGGTGTTTTATCCTGGGGTGGCGACCTTAAAGCACGCAATAACCCAGAAATGAGTATTTTATACCTGTGTGATCATCCCACAGCACAGCAGCAGCACGTCTTTGTATGAACAGGTTTAGTGCTGGAAGACTGACACATATTTTTTTTCTGAGCCTTCCTGTGAGTCAGCTGTGCTCCAGCTGCTGAAGGGAGGTCTCAGGGGAGGGTGAAAAATACCCCCGTGTCCTCGCTGTTTATAATGTTCTTTTATTGCTCTCATTTCCTTGAGGTGTATTGAATGCTACAAAACACCATAGGCCAATTAAATAAAGGGCTTGCAAAACGGAGGTAAGCCTTCATCCCCAATAAAGACTTAAATTTAATTCAGTGGGTTCTGTGTTTGGAGGGAGTATAAGAAATGGACTGTGCCTAGATTTCTCCACCAATTCCAAAGTATATAATCAAAATAAAACATAAATAAGCAACAAAACATAGCATGGTACTTCTCACATGAACTTATAGCAGCTGGTTAATGGTGATTTATTGTCCCAGGAATAGTTTCAAGAATGAGAACTAGCTAAGCTCTGTAAGAGCTACTAGCTGTGGGAGTTTGTACTGTAATAGGAATGGGTTGTTATTCCTACTGATCAAGAATGAGTTCACAATTTATGCTAAACCATGATGCTTGTCTGGTGTCAGCTTAGCATGTTGTGTAAAACTAGCCATTGTAGTTTGTTACATAAGCCGTGGGTAAACAAAGCATGTTTTACAAAACAGAGTTTAAAAGTAAACTACTCCGACTCTACACATGGACATCACCAGATGGTCAATACCGAAATCAGATTGATTATTTGCAGCCAAAGATGGAGTTTGGCTACTTTGCAGCCAAAGATGGAGAAGCTCTATACAATCAGCAAAAACAAGACCTGGAGCTGACTGTGGCTCAGATCATGAGCTTCTTATCGCAAAATTTAGGCTTAAATTGAAGAACGTAGAGAAAACCACTAGACCAATCAGGTATGACCTAAATCATATCCCTTATGAATATACAGTGGAGGTGAGGAATAGATTTAAAGGATTAGACCTGGTAGACAGAGTGCCTGAAGAACTATGGATGGAGGTTCGTAACATTGTACAGGAGGCAGCAACTAAAACCATCCCAAAGAAAAAGAAATGCAAGAAAGCAAAGTGGCTGACTGATGAGGCTTTACAAATAGCTGAGGAAAGAAGGGAAGCAAAAGGCAAGGGAGAAAGGGAAAGATATAAACAACTGAATGCAGAATTCCAGAGAATAGCAAGGAGAGATAAGAAGGCCTTCTTAAATGAACAATGCAAAGAAATCGAGGAAAACAATAGAATGGGGAAGACTAGAGATCTCTTCAAGAAAATCGGAGATATCAAGGGTTTTGTGCAAAGATGGGCATGATAAAGGACAAAAAAGGCAGGGACCTAACAGAAGCAGAAGAGGTTAAGAAGAGGTGGCAAGAATACACAGAAGAACTATACAAGAAAGATCTTAATATCCCTGATCAATACGATGGTGTGGTCACTGACCTTGAGCCGGACATCCTAGAGAGTGAAGTCAAGTGGGCCTTAGGAAGCATTACTAACAACAAAGCTAGCGGAGAAGACAGTATCCCAGCTGAGCTATTTAAAATCCTAAAAGATGATGCTGTTAAAGTGCTGCACTCAATATGCCAACAAATTTGGAAAACTCAACAGTGGCCACAGGATTGGAAAAGGTCAGTTTACGTTCCAATTCCAAAGAAGGGCAATGCCAAAGAATGTTCAAACTACCGTACAATTGCTCTCATTTCACATGCTAGCAAGGTTATGCTCAAAATCCTACAAGCTAGGCTTCAGCAGTATGTGAACCGAGAACTACCAGAAGTGCAAGCTGGGTTTTGAAGAGGCAGAGGAACTAGAGATCAGATTGCCAACATTCGCTGGATCATGGAAAAAGCAAGAGAGTTCCAGAAAAACATCTACTTCTGCTTCATTGACTACGCTAAAGCCTTTGATTGTGTGGATCACAACAAACTGTGGCAAAGTCTTAAAGAGATGGGAGTACCAGACCACCTTACCTGTCTCCTGAGAAACCTGTATGCGGGTCAAGAAGCAACAGTTAGAACCGGACATGGAACAACCGACTGGTTCAAAATTGGGAAAGGAGTACGACAAGGCTGTATATTATCACCCTGCTTATTTAACTTATATGCAGAGTACATCATGAGAAATGCCGGGCTGGATGAATCACAAGCCGGAGTTAAGATTGCCGGGAAAAATATCAACAACCTCAGATATGCAGACGATACCACCCTAATGGCAGAAAGTGAAGAGGAACTAAAGAGCCTCTTGATGAGGGTGAAAGAGGAGAGTGCAAAAGCTGGCTTGAAACTCAACATTAAAAAAACCCAGATCATGGCATCTGGCCCCATCACTTCCTGGCAAATAGAAGGGGAAGAAATGGAAGCAGTGACAGATTTTATTTTCTTGGGCTCCAAGATCACCGCAGACGGTGACTGCAGCCATGAAATTAAAAGACGCTTGCTCCTTGGGAGGAAAGCTATGGCAAACCTAGACAGCATATTAAAAAGCAGAGACATCACCTTGCCGACAAAGGTCCGTATAGTTAAAGCTATGGTTTTTCCAGTAGCAATGTATGGCTGTGAGAGTTGGACCATAAGGAAGGCTGAGCGCCGAAGAATTGATGCTTTCGAGCTGTGGTGCTGGAGAAGACTCTTGAGAGTCCCTTGGACTGCAAGGAGGTCAAACCAGTCAATCCTAAAGGAAATCAACCCTGACTGCTCATTGGAAGGACAGATGCTGAAGCTGAAGCTCAAATACTTTGGCCACCTAATGCGAAGAGAGGACTCACTGGAAAAGACCCTGATGCTGGGAAAGACTGAAGGCAAAAGGAGAAGGGGACGGCAGAGGATGAGATGGTTAGATAGCATCACCGATGTAATGAACATGAATTTGAGTAAACTCCGGGAGACAGTGGAGGACAGGAAGGCCTGGCGTGCTATGGTCCATGAGGTCACGAAGAGTCAGACACGACTAAACAACTGAACAACAACAACAACTCCGAGTGTATAAGGGAAGTGTTTTTCCAGTTATACGTCAGGGGAAAAAATGTGCCTCAGTATAAATAATCTAGGAAACATTGGTATAATGATACAGAAAGCCCCCAGTTCAAATTTTATCTCTTCCACAAATTTACTAGTTGGTTTAAGATGTATTGTAAGCCTCAGAGCATATTCACCCCGCTGGCAATATAGGGATAATACTTACAGGACTCTTGTAAGAATGAGAAACATCACATGAAACATTTCACAATGATTGGAAATGGTTTTTTTTAAAAAAATGGAATAATATTAATATAAATGGTTATTACTAAAAGCAGCAGTTAAAATGTGTTTTCAAATAGTGCTGTATGCATAACCAGCTAGGAGAGATCATTGCAAGGCCGTCTCTAAAAGTATTGTCCTGATTATCCATGTCACCAACCAGCAGCTTGCCCTGGAGATAAATCCCCAAACCCAGTTCTACACCGATCTTTTTGCAGATGGTAATCTGAGGTATTTAGATGGGTTTGGATTAGCAACTGGCCCTTTCCCAAGAATTGATTTTCACCTCCCTCAGAGCTGTAATCTAACAGAGATCACAGCTGCAATACACACCACACCGAGTCAACAATTGTGGCAACTGAGTGGAATGTAGTCACAAGCTGCATTAACTGGTTTCCTAGTGCAGTACAAATTGCATTAAGCAATATTTTCTGTTGAGGAAGAAGGAAAGACTGTCCCATGTGGGGGGATTGATTGAGGAGCAGTCTAATTTTGGCACTTTTAGCCCTTCCTGTTTCTTTACCATATTTGATGTAATGGTTGCAAGAACCAATGAATATTATGAGTGTGTTCCTGGGGAACCCCAGCAACCATTCTAAAATCCAGTTGCTGTAAATTGCATGGTATTAAGTAAGCATTTCTCTTGTTCATCTCCTCTGGCATGATTCTTTTAAGTTTGCAAGCTAATCTTCAGTTAGGTTTTCCAGTTTATCTCGATTTCTTTTTTTTTGGAATTTTTAACAGTACTGTATAACTGTTGTGACTATAACATAATTCTGGAGGCAACTTTTAGAAGGAGAAAATTGTATGCATAGGAAGGAATCTATACAGACCAACTCCAAAGGCAGTTCAAATTACTCGGTGGCTAGAAAGGAAACATCTCCTTCACTTTTTGCAGTGGTCTTTTTAGCTGTAGCTACTACTGTGGTGGTCCTTCCCTTTATTTATGTCTTGTTTTATTCTTCTTATTAGATTCCAAAGGGCACCACAATTAGGAGTTTGCCATTTATTTAAATAACACGGTCACTGGGATGAAGGAATGGGTAGAGCTGAATTAACTTCCACCCTGTTGCCTTCCACTATTCTTCCCTTTGGACTGAATTTTGATCTCAAATAGCTCATTCTCAAACTTAGAATTCTCTAGTCAAGGGTGCAAAAAGACACTTTTCAAAGACTGAGGATCCAGGCTCATATTTGCATAGAATTTACGTTAAATTACCTGTATACATGCAAATTCAGGCCCACAACCGGATGCCAACAAGATCTTTTGAGACACTGTGACTGTCCTTGGTGAACACTGTTACCCTGATTAATGAGTTAACTCATTAACTGGTTCACACAATACATTGAATCATTTAAATGAATGAAAAAGCCAAGACAACAGACATGGTCATATAAGCCCTGCCCCTTTTATACATGTGGGCAACATGTGTGATACATATTAAAAAGAGATTGGGCTTCAACTGCATGGCCCCACCCATCATCTTGACTCTTTTGACCTCCCCTGTGGATGTCCCTAGAGCTTGAATTCATATAATATGCTAACCCACAAAAAACCCTAATAACATTAAGATTAACCAAGGTTTCACCTTGCATCTTTAAATGATCACGTTAAGTGCATTGTGTGAATACAACCAATATGTGCCCATGGAAATAACTATCTTGCAAGTCTAGTGAAAGAATTAGTAAATAAGGTACAATTATGTCCTATATAATATTATGCAAA
This sequence comes from Charina bottae, assembly GCA_023362775.1. Classification (NCBI taxonomy): domain Eukaryota; kingdom Metazoa; phylum Chordata; class Lepidosauria; order Squamata; family Charinaidae; genus Charina; species Charina bottae. The sequence continues at coordinate 166,678,154 of JALMGJ010000002.1, forward strand.
CTTTATTATGTATATCATAATAAATGTAATCATAATTTGCATAATTTAAGGATCCAAAATAAGCTTTATTAATCAATCTATTAATTTGTAATGCCACAAAATTTCTGGGGGCTCTTTTAAAATTACCTACAGACTTTTGTAGAATTCTGAAGCAATTTAAAGTATTATTTTGAAGTATTATTTAAACTTTCCAGATTAGTAAGATTAGTTTTCTTCCAAACCTTGAAACTGGAAGACTATTTTTGTTCTTAAAAACAAATTGGCTTGTAAATCACAGTTGATGATATAGCATACTATATGAACCAAACCAATTGTGGTTTATTCAATTAACAATGGTTAGGAAACCATGGGTTAGAGAAATGCACAAACTGAATTAATGCTAATAAAGATTACTACAATATATAGTTATGGGAATGAAGAAATACCTCAATAAAGGCTTTCCAGGAAAAGTGGACTTTTCTTGGAAAGTGGAATTTGCTCATTTCTGAAACTAGTATATAAACATTGCAATACGATACCAATTGATACTTTGATAACCTTGTAAGAAATATAGGCCAAATGGTGGATTAGCTAAATCCTTTTGGATTTAGTTGTATTTCAAGAATAGGAAGTCTGGTGTTTTATGTACACTTATATAGTATGATTGAGAGCCAGTCTGGTGTAGTGGTTAAGGCACTGGGCTAGAAACTGGGAGACTGTGAGTTCTAGTCCTGCCTTAGGCTCAAAGCCAGCTTGAGCCAGTCACTTTCTCTCAGCCCCAGGAAGGAGGCAATGGCAAACCACTTCTGAAAAACCTTGCTGAGAAAACTGCAGGGACTTGTCCAGGCAGTTTCCGAGAATCAGACACAATTGAATGGTTTAAAAAAAAGTATGATTATCATTAAGTATTAATAAAAATAAAATGTACTTTGGGGGTAAATATCCCATAGGTATACGTTTAAAGGTAGAAATTAGGGTTGGGTTCCCAGAGAGAGGATCAAGAGAGGTTGAAAGTTATTTCTGTTTGCAACTGCTTAAAGCCAATCTTGACTTATACCAACAATTCACAAGATTAAAATCCAGTTCCCTCAGTAATTCTGTCATGCAGCAGGAATGACTTTGGCCCCGATGGCAGCATTTGCCTCTAGCTATGTCTTGGCCAATGGATGGGATTTGGTAATGCTCAGAGTCTTGCCAGTTAGGACACAGTTTGCATACTTTAGCCTTGCTTAAGGACAAAACTAATTCCCAAATTATTCGATCACTGAAGCTTCTTTTGGCCATAACTGGGTCCATGCCTATAGCATGATTTAAAATAAGAAGGATTAAGAACATGGAATCAGTAAAATGCAGAAATGTGATGACTGAGAATGATTTTCTAAGACTATCCATGCATTTGAATTGTACCTATTTGCTGAGCAACATGTTGAGGGAACAGAGATCATGTTGACTTACTTTGACTCCTTGCTGCTTCATCCCAAAGATCTTTTCCACATACAAATTGGACCCATGTTCCAAGTCTACTCTCTAAGCTCCTTGGGCCAGTTGCTCCCTCTCAGCCCATCCTATCTAACAGGGTTGTTGAGGTGGAGAAAAAGTTTCGGGGGGGGGGGAGTTCTAAAACAGTACTTTGAGCTCCTAGAGGGAAAATGGGATAGAAATCATGTAAAAATAAACAGTCACTCTTCTTGGGCTTACTGAGCATCCATCAAAAGTTAACATGAGCAATGGATGGGAAGGTGACATTTTAAGAATTTGGAAGTACTGAAAAGAGAGTTGCAACAGCAAAGGTAACACACAAGACAAAAAAAAACCACAATCAGATATGTTACTAACTTGGACCTCCTTAGCATCTCACATAATGTTTTCTCCAATTAAAGCTAAACCATTTCTACTGGTAGTTTTCAGATTAACCTTGTTAAATGCTTATGTACCAAACCAGCATATCCTATAACATACTCAAGAACAATTTATTTTCATCATTCTCTCAGCAAAGAATGACTAATTGAGCAATTAGTCATCTCTGGAGCAATTCATCTGATTTATATTAATTTCCCAGCAAGTAATAACAATGCCTAATGGTACCCACAGGGCTATATCTAAAGACATGATGATTCAACCAAGCATTGAAATGATTTTGAATTAGCTCCTGGTATTTCTTTGAACTAGGTTGGCTGAAAATATAATTCTCATGCATGGCCATGCTTACTTCTGTGATATCATGAGCCCCTACTGAACAAAAGAACCAACGGGTCTGGCACTAGCCCTGGGTAAATGATCTAAATTTGAAAGAAACGAAAGACAATTTTGGATAAATAGGATAGCTGGAGTAGACCCATTTCTGTTTTTGGAGGCCAGAAGAGCAGGTCACCTTTAATGTAAGTCTCTCTTCAAGTTTGGATGAAACAGAACTGGCCTCAGCAATGACAAATATCCAGCATGCTGTCTACAGAGAAACAGATAGGAAGAGGTTAGTCCTATGTTTATTTTAGTTGATGTTGTTATGTAAAGGCAACATTTTTTGTGAGGCCTGTCTAAGTGTGCTTTAAAGATACATTTGTGCTTTGTTTTTTTGATGATGTATAATTGTCCACCAAAGGAGTGCTTCTAGAGACAGGGCTACCATACCTGGAATGCTCAAATCCCAATGACTATAGATGGCAGCAAAGAGATACATCAAGTTATCACTCTCTGCTGCCATCTGGTGGTTGTCTGAAAGTTTGCAGGCCAGATACAGTATAGCAGCCCTGCTAGAGAGGGCTTGCTCAGTCTCTTCATGAAAGTGTGTTGTTAGGACTTTGGGACTTGAACCTGGACAGTTGTAGATGGAGTCTAGTTTAGTCAATTCCTGAGAATTGTTTGCCTTTTCAAAGCAAGGCCCCTTTCAGCAAAGGAAGGATGTGCAACGTTTTCTGCAAGAATTGGCTGACAGCAGGAAATCTTCGATGGCCTTGACCTGATATAACTACCGGAAGAGTGACCTTCAGCCTTGTATTGATCAATGGAGAGATAGCTATTTCATGTTCTGCTTGAAGTTCAGGGACTTCACTTAAGTACATAGAGTACTTTATTATTTCATTCATCATCATTGGCGATCACTCGTAGCCGACTAAGATTGTCTTCCAAAGGTAAAATTTTAACGGTGGATCCGTAAGTGGCTATAAAGGCCAGTTCTGGATCCGCACAACCTCCCACAGTGAGGGCATAGGTTTCCGGGTGGGAGACGGTCATGATGAGGGTTTGCCTGACGTGCCTTCCTTTTAGCTCTTTTCTCCCTTTCGCCCTGTACTCGTGCTTCTTCAAAGTCCATAGCGCCATTAATAAAGGCTGACCTCCAATTGAAATGCTCATGATGGGAAGATAGGCGGACTAATGTTAGCGTATTAGAAGAAGCAAAAACCACCAGCATTGAAACAATGATCATCCAACATCAACTTCGCTGGACCGGCCATGTTGTTCGAATGCCTGACCATCGTCTTCCAAAGCAGCTACTTTACTTTATTATTTATTTCTGTGGTAACTAGATATTTTCCAACTTTTGGTCAACTAATATCTCCCAGTGTGATTTTACATACATTGAATAAATAAGTGAGAGAGGGGCTGGTCCTCTGGCTTGTAAAAAAGATGAAAGAAGGGAAATAGGTGGGAAAAGAGCATTCTTAAAGGTGAGAACAACCAGATGAACTATAAAGGAGCGTTCTGCTTCATCTTAGGTCCAGCTGATTTTCCTCTGTTGTTGATCTTGTAATGAAGGAAAATAGGTGACTCTCATTCTTTGGCCAAGGGATGGGGTCAGAGTGTTGTGAATGCTGCCATTCCAGGTCAATAGGTAATTAACCAAGGGGGCTATTTTTGTATTCAGGAAGTTAACCTTTAGAAAACCAGAGCTTTAGGCAATAGTCAACTTGGATTCAAGCGTTTTCACCCATGGCCTCAACCTGATCTTTCCAACCCTTATTAGCCTGGTCTTCCAAGGCCTATCAAACAACCTAGAATACAAGTAGTCCTCGGTTAACAACCACTTGTTCAGCGACTGTTTGAAGTTACGACAGAGCTGAACAAGGAGACTTACAGCCGGTCCTCAAAGCTGTGGATGTTGCAGTGTCCCTGCAGTCATGTGATCACGATTCGGGCACTTGACAACCGGCTTGCAATTATGATGGCCACAGCATCCTGCGGTCACATAATTGCCATTTGCGACCTTCACTGCTGGCTTTCGACAAGCAAAGTCAATGGGGAAGTCGGCAGGAGGTCACAAATAGCACTCACGTGATGTCACGCCTAACGACTGCGGGGATTCACCTAATGACCGCAACTGGAACTTTCAGAACTGCTGTCATAAGTTGCTATACGACCACGTCACTTAGCAACAGAGTTCCTGGTCCCAATTACTGTTGTTAACCGAGGAGCATCTGTGTTGTGCTTCTTGATTCCCAAACTAATAAAGATTCAGGAGCCTATTACGTTGAAAGCCAGCTGCAAGCTTCTCCAGTATCAATGAAAAGATCCACTTCATGGATCATAGAAAGGCTCCCTCATGTATACAGGTAGTCCTCACTTAACAACCATTCATTTAGTGATGGTTCGGACTTACAACGGTGTTGGAGAAAGCGACTTACAACCGGTTCTCACACTTATGACTGTCGCAGTGTCCCTGCGGTCACGTGATCACAATTTGGGCGCTTGGCAACCGGTTCTCATTTATGACCGTCGCAGCACCTGCGGTCATGTGATTCAACCTTCCCGGCTACCTACTGGCAAGCAAAATCAATGGGGAACTGTGTGATTCGCTTAATGACCACTTTGCTTAGCAACCAAAATTCTGGTCCGAATTGTGGTTGTTAAGCGAGGACTAACCTGTATGGTGAAATAGTTCAATTGCTGGAATTCTTGCAACCCCACCCCATTCTTCTCAATAAATCTTGCTAATGAGAACACTGTGAGGATTGCACTTGGAAAGAATTACTTTTGGTTTTAAGCAGCTGCCAAAGAGCCTGACAGATCTGATCTTAATTAATGATATGTACAAAGTGATCAGAACTAGGATTACCATACGTCCAAATTTTCCCAGACACATCAGTTGCAGGAAGAAGTATCTCAAATGTGAATGATTGAACTCTAATCCCAGATGTTCTGGAATGGGGCAGCAGAGGTGGCAGTGGTGTGCAGTGATTGGTGGCAGTGATGTATAACCTTCAGGGAAGAGATACACACTCTGCTTCCTGAGTTCTCTGGGAAAGAACATCATTCTTGCTGCCTCCTGATTGGTGCATGAAAGAGAGGGAAATTGACCAACAAGGAAAAGGAGGGGCGTGCTGCTTCCCATGAGCTGCTAGAAGATGCAGTTCAGGGTTTTGGGTGGTTTAAGGCGGCTTTTTGTTGTTTGTTAATTTGTGTGTGTCTACTATGTTTTTCAATATTGTGCATAGGCAGCAGTTATGCTACAGATGAATGTTGTTTGCAAAAAACAAAACAAACTCTTCCACTCAGAGTAGCTATTGCAAAAGCATAGAATTCTCTAGTTATGGTTTTAACTTTTTTCAAGGAATTTTATCATCATCAGAAAAAGAAATGTTGCAGTGGTATTTTGACATGCATAACAATGAAGCTTTCTTAGCCCTAATTATGCTGAGTCAAAGTGCTGGGAGCAAAAATTGCTCATCCTCATTAAAACAGATATCTGGAGATTTACTTTAATTTTACTGTTTCCTGAATCAGCCTTGGAAGTCTTACTCCATTTTTATCAAGTCCACACGACTAAGTTGATTGAGGTTGACAAGCTTATGATCTCAACAGATCCTGTGACACTCCTAGACACCACCCACAGAACTCTAAATGAAATAAAAAATAATTAAACATTGGTGTGAAATTATCACATCTCATGAGATTCAAACAACAACATGCTTGGCAGTGACACCAGCCAAACTTGCAAGATTTCTTTTTTTGACAAGGGTCCCTTGCTCCTCTGAAAGGTTGTTGTCCCCTGCTGTTGAACCAGTGACTCTCCAAACAGCAGGGAGATTATATTGGGCTGTTTTCCCAATATCACCAGACTACAATGGAGATCATCCCAATCGACACAGCCACTGATCATGCTGGTTTGGGATCATAGGACTTGCAATTCAACACATCTAAAGGCCAGGTTAGAGAATATTAGATGGTAGACACAATGGGAAAAACATTTATATATTCTTATCTCTTTAGGGCCAGTTAGAAAACTCCATGGACCCATCAGAGTTAAGCACAACTTCAGGGAGTTTTTCCTTTTATAAAATGAAACTGTAGGAGAGTTAAGATCCTGCAGGTTGCAATTTGCTTCATAACCTCTGACACCTTTACCTCCTCATTTCTTATGATGCCTTTCTAATAACCCCTCTACAATTTCCTGTGACTGCTAGCATTGATCTCTGCCAATCGTGGTTTTGGTCTGCAGATGGATCTACCGATGAGCAATTGTTGAATCACGTACCCAGAGGCATGGAAGCTCTCCAGGCTAACACCAAAACTATGCCCACATTTTGCTGCACCCTCATACCAAGCACTTTACTCAGGAATCATATACCACATTCCCTCTTGCTGAATTGTTACAAAGTTCATGTTAATCTTCCTGGACTGGGTTATCTTCTTGCCAAACAATTTTTGAATGCTTAAGGCATTGTCAACCTGTGCAATTTGTGGCCAACAGGCAAGAAGGAGGGGTGAAGAAGAGGAATCTATCCTTTAAAGGACACTTTGTACATTTAATTCTGAATTAGGCTTTAAGAGATAAACCTCTAAGTTTAAGGGATCTAAAGATGGTAAGATAGTCATCTCAGAAGGTGAAATAGTGTGGAAATAATGGTCATACAGGAACTGAATGGAAACAAATGGCTGTCATAAACAATAAAATACAAGTAGTCCTCGCTTAACAGCCATTCATTTAGTGACAGTTTGGACTTATGATGGTGCTGAAAAACCAACTTACGACCGGTCCTCACACTTATGACCGTTGCAGCGTCCCTGCAGTCATACAATGACAATTTGGGTGCTTGGCAACCAGTTCACATGAATGACTGTCACAGCGTCATGTGATCACCATTTTCTATCTTCCTGGCCGGCTTCTGGCAAGCAAAATCAGTGGGGAACCGTGTGATTCACTTAACGACCACATGGTTTGCGTAATGCCCATGGTGATTCGCTTAACAGCCACCACAAAAACGGTCATAAAATCAGGCCGGATTCGCTTAATGACCACTTCACTTAGCAGCTGAAATTCTGGTCCCAATTGTGATCACTAAGCGAGGACTACCTGTAGAGGAATATCAAATGTCACCCTTGGAATTTACCCTTTACCTTCATGTCTATAGTTTAACTGAGGCTTGAGAAAACCACCTCCTAAAAACAATTAGATGAGGGTACATTTAAGGCTCTTCCAAACAGGGACATAGATCTATCAGTGGAGTGAGATGAGTAGTGCTCTGCATTCTCATACCACCACCACCAGGCATATGCAATGATGCAAACAAACAAATAAACACCACATGACTGAAGCAGGAAGAAGCTGGGACCTGACACAGCTGCTCAGGTGACAGCACAGGGGGAACACATTGGGGGGGAATCAGCTTGCTCTGTTAACAGAACAGAACAGAACAGAACAGAACAGAACAGAACAGAACAGAACAGAACAGAACAGAACACTTTATTGGCCAAGTATGACTAAACATAAGGGGCGTGGCGGCTCAGCGGGTAAGACGCCAGGCTTGTCGATCGGAAGATCGCAAGTTCGGAGGTTCGAATCCCTAGCCCTGTGTGACGGAGTGAGCTCCCGCACTAGCTCCAGCTCTTGCCAACCTAGCAATTCGAAAGCATGCAAATGCAAGTAGATGAATAGGTACCACTTCGGTGGGTAGGTAACAGCGTTCCGCGTGTGTCATGCGGCCACATGACCGTGGAAACATCTTCGGACAACGCTGGCTAACAAACGGAGATGAGCACCGGCCCCTAGAGTCGGACACGACTGCACAAATGTGCGGGGGCAACCTTTACCTTTTTATGACTAAACATACAAGGAATTTGACTTCAGTGCAAGAGCTCTCAATGTATTTACCTAACTTCAAAAAAATAAATAGTAATAAATTATACAATCAGGAAAGGAAAATTAAAGAAAAAATAATACTACAGCTATTTAACTAACGCATACTCATATTTTAAGGGAGAATTAGGGACAATAATACTGCATCTGTTATCTAGCATATGTTCACATATAACAGAGCATTACCGGTCACGTCTTAGCAGTCATGTCTTATCATACATCATCAATCATTATCTCATGCTACATTAATTAAAAGTTCAGCAGAGCAATGGCATACATTATCAATCATGATATCATGCTGCATTAATTAGGAGTTCAACAAATCAGTAGCACAAGGAAAAAAACTGTTTCGATGTCTAGATGTTTCGACATATGGTACGCCGTCCTGATGGAAGAAGTTGAAACAGTTTCAACTAGTAATAGGTCTACACCTGCCTTCTCTACCCAACATTGACTTGCCAGCTATGTCAAAGAAACCCACAAGTTGGCTGTGAGACCATCCAAATGTCTACAGCCTTTGGATTTTAGAAGTACTTGCCTCCTGTGAAATAGCCATCTAGTAAATATCGTACTAATAGGTGGAATTAAAAGCAGAGAAACAAATACTGAATTACTGCCATAGGCTACTGTATTGGAAGGGTGAGTAGCCAGCATCCCTAGGGCACAAAAAGCCCCAAGCCCCCTTTTTTTGTAAACCTATTTCTGCCCATAATTGCTGAAAACTGATGCCACCATTTCTTCCTATTTTGCAGTGGGAAACACATGAAGAATTTAAGTTTAACTTCTCACATTGGTTTAACATAGTTTAATCCAACTCTCCCAAAAATGTCAACATGAGAAAATGAGAGAGAGAAAAAGAGAAAACCCTGGCCACATCCCTACGTAGGGACTTACTACTATTTGGGGGAAATAAGGTTGCAGTAGGCGGGGCAGTTCAGGTTTAACTGTTCTGTTGCATGATGTGGTCACCCTTGGCGCTCTCTTTGTTGTTCTTGTTCAGTCGTTTAGTCGTGTCCAACTCTTCGTGACCTCATGGACCATAGCACGCCAGGCCTTCCTGTCCTCCACTGTCTCCCGGAGTTTACTCAAATTCATGTTCATTACATCAGTGATGCTATCCAACCATCTCATCCTCTGCTGTCCCCTTCTCCTTTTGCCTTCAGTCTTTCCCAGCATCAGGGTCTTTTCCAGTGAGTCCTCTCTTCACATTAGGTGGCCAAAGTATTTGAGCTTCAGCTTCAGTATCTGTCCTTCCAATGAGCAGTCAGGGTTGATTTCCTTTAGGATGGCTCTCTTTTACCAGCCTAGAAGTCCAAAAGTTCTTCTGCATGTTGCAATTTTGATAGGGCGGCGTTTACACCTGGAAATTACACCAGATGTATTGGCTGTGTTGGATGGGAGTTCTGGAAGTTGCACTCTGAACACGTCTAATTTGGTAGTGGAGCTCTAAGAGCATATAAGCTGAATGACACACATGACTATGTATCTGGAGCTGATTCGTGGGTTGATTAAACACTTTTTATAGTGGAAAGATAAAGGGAAGATTTGTACCATCCAAATCTTTATTAGAGTAGTATTTATTTTTCCTTCATTTTTATACCAAGCCTTTCCAGCCATTAATTCATGAAACTTATGAGTGGTTTTTAAAAATTGGGAACATGACATGACTCTGATAGCTCAACTTAGAGGCAGTTTATCTCTGATCATCAAGTCTCTCAGCAAATGGGGAGTTTCACAGCAAAATCATTTGCTAGAAATGAACCACTAGACTAGATGGATATTGATTTGCTCCAGCAAATCTTGTGTTCTTTGCCGCACAACCTGATGAATTTTAAGTCCTGAGATAAAAATCATTAAAAAAAAATCAGGTAAAACACCTCAGTAAAAACATGTTTACCTGAGATACTGCTAACCTTTGCTAGTGATTAATTTTATGACTAGGTGATTTAATGGTTTAAAAGTGTATTATTGTTTTATTTATTATTTATTTTGGAAGCTGCCTTTGGGAAGTAGAATAGAATTATCTTTAACAAGGTGACTGCAAATACTTTTAAGGAAATACCTAGCGTAAGTTTGACTTTGCAAGTTAAAAGCTCTCATTTCCCAAAGATTATACAAATGACCCCCTGTGATTTACACATGATCTACATGATCTACATCATAAAGCTCACAGAGCCCTCTTCGCTGGGCAAGTTTGAAGTAGTCCACAATGTTAAGCTCCAAATGGAACATTTGCAAGTGCTTTTTAATAACGTCCAATTCAGGACATTAAAGATGTCAGATATATGTCTGATACCAAAATAGTAGCTTAAATTTAGCATGTGATGTGACTGTTGCCTTCCCAGATCCACATACTCCCAATCTCCAACACAGCAGCTGCAGCTAAAAATAGAAGATGATAAGAGCGAGGGTTTCTCAGTCAGAGAAACAGATCCTGAGAAACCGACAGAATCACACGGCAGCAATGCACTCACTACGGTTCCTAAGTGCTGAGGTTCTGGTATCCAAGGCGCAGTTGGTAAGACAGAACTTGAGCCATCTTGCGCACAACCTCTTCCCTCTTCTTTTTAAGGCAAGCTACTTACAGGAGCAGGTGGAGGTGATTCATATCCTGGTAAAGAACTGGCCACTGCCAGAATTCAACGTTGGAAAGCTGCTGGGGAAGACAGCTGATCACCCAGAAGACATCAGTAACCGAGCCTGTCCTTTGTGCCTGGCCAGCTGCCTAGCTGGTTTGAAGGACTATGTCCTGAACTGCTCATCGCCCTATGCAAAACGACTCAAAACAGTGGACTTAACAGGCATAAAGGACGTTGAAGTTCAGCTCTGCCCCTGTAGAAAAACAATGGGACGGTGGGCCCGGACAGAGCTGCTCTCGAGGACCTGCTATGATCTGCTGGTCGACATGCAAGACTTGCCGTTCCGTCCAGACGTGTTCGAGATCTCTATCGATGTCTTTGCCGACATCTTTGTTACCGAACGAAGCTATGAGGTGGTTGTCCAGGCCCTGCTAATGAGGTGCCACTGCCCACTCAAAATTCACTGCAAAGCCTTCCGAGTGGACAATCTGGCTCTAAGGAAGCTCTTCTACATCATAAAGCTCACAGAGCCCTCTTCGCTGGGCAAGTTTGAAGTAGTCCACAATGTTAAGCTCCAAATGGAACATTTGCAAGTGCTTTTTAATAACGTCCACTTTCCTAAACTAGCATCGCTCACACTGCCAGCTGGGACCTTTGATGTGAGAAAGTTCACACCCGAGGACGAAGCCACTCTTTCAAGAATTGGGGAAAAGCTGAGCCAGATGAGTCAGCTGACGGAGCTGAGCCTGGCATTTTCCACCCTCACAGGACGGATCCGTAAACTACTCAGGTAATGCATTCCAGTTTGTTTTTGCTGGTGAGTCAAAGTGCCATGCAGTTGGAAATGCATGAAGAAAGGATGAGGTATAGCCACAAAGCAGCTGCTACTGCTTTTGGGAAGAAGCCGTGGTGATGTAGGAGAAACAGCAATTGCATGTTGCTGTTTCATTGATAGCAAGTCACTCACTCACCAGGATGATTCCATATTATTCCAGTCTGACTTGAAAAGGAATGGACTCTGACAGAAGCCAACGGTCTCACATTGTCTTGTAGAAGCTCTAGCTAAGAAAAGTGAACTCAGATTTTCAATGGCTCAGGCCAATGTTTAACGAGAGATCAATGAAATGCTCCTATGGGGATTTCCAGATAAAATATTCTGCTGAAAGGTTTTCAAACTGCAATATATGAGACATTTTTATGCCTGAAATTAATAGTTCTGAACAGGGACATCCAGTGGGCACATGTTACACTACTGTATGTCTTTACCATTTCCTTCAGCTTACAGAGTGTGTCTATACATCTCTACTGAAAAGGAAGTGGGACTTACTCCTCATGTATCAGACTGATGTGTAGTCAGCTAATCAGGACTTCAAAAATGCAGCAATTTTGGAAATTTTTCTCTTTCGGGTAGGATTAACGTCCTAAATGATAGAACCAAAGGGAAGTCTATTTCTAAACATAGTATTTGTATTTCACATATGAAAATAGTATCTCAGTTGTCACTTGCTGTCAAAAGCAATTCTGTAGAAGATCTAATTTTTTTACTCAAAAACTATTTTGCTGGCACTTTCCGAGTGCCAATTATCAAAGCTATATCAATGATGATATCATTATTCTTGCCATGTCTTGAGGCAGAAAATAAATTATTGGCAGCCGTTGAATTCATTATTTAAACCACCATCCTGGCATGGAATATGTTTCTTTAGACCAGGGTTTCTCAGCCAGGGTTCCGTGGAAGCCTAGGGTTCCGTGAGAGGTCCCTAGGGGTTCCCTGGGAGATCACAATTTATTTATTATCAAATTCAGGCAACTTCACATTTGAGAGGTAAGTTTCATTCTTTATTTTTAGTTTAAGAACACTGTTAATGCATATATACAGGCCTGCCCATGAAACGCATATAATAATTTTGTAACATCTGGCCTATATTTGAGCCTGAATGTGCAGGGGTTCCCCGAGGCCTGAAAAATATTTTAATGGTTCCACCAGGGTCAAAAGGTTGAGAAAGGCTGCTTTAGACAGAAATCTAAAATAATAGAGGATCAAGAAATCCTAAGCCTGTTTATCAAAAGTTAAGAAGGGTCTTTTCTTCTGAGGAGGGATGTGACATTAAAAGTGGAATGGAGCTTGAATTCGTAGATTTGGGTGCGCATAAGGAAGTCCTTTCTTAAGCCAATGACTTTGTCCTCCTAAAGCTTCAGCAGCCCTTGATCCCACCAGCACTCCCTCTGATTGGCCAAGGAGCACTCACACACACGCACACACACACACACACGCACGCACGCACGCACGCACACCCCAATGGTATCCCCATCCCCATCCTCATTCTTTCCTTGCCACATTTGGGTGTGGGGAGGGGGTTTGGGCAAGAAAAGCATAACAACAAAGTCCACAATATGGGGAACGCTGCACAAACCGTTGCCAAATCCATTCAAAAGGTTTGCGCGGTAGTTCTCGCACTGCGGATTTGCCCAAAGGCACTACAATACTTACAGGGTTATTTTAAATGTGTTTCTTAAGAATTGCAAAGGTGGAAATGCTGAAAAGCCTTTTTTACTGAAAGCCTTCCCTCCCTGGCATTTAATGGCAGCACAAATACGCCCCAGAAGCCTCTTTTTCTACCACGTTCTTATGTTCTTCCCTTCACTGGATCCCCAGGACATCACTGAGACAGCTTTAAGTCATTTTTAGCTGTACCAGAAAGAATACAGTCTGATGCATTTCACCAACCATTCTACTGGTGGGGCATTCAGGTGACTCCTTAGCAGCTTGGGATCAGCCAGGGACGTCTTGGCCACTTTAGGCTGATGCAGACAGACCCCCTCTCTTCCAGGGCCATTCTTGACCCATGGCTCAGAGATCTAGGTTAGTCTGGACAGCAACTGACCAACATTGGCAGAGGGGGCACTGCACAATGAAGGGGGGAAAGGAAAGCCATGCAAAACCAGATCAAATTTTGACTGAGAGCTAAACCTGCTGGTCTAGCCATCTACCAAAATTTGCCTCCTCCCTAACCCCATCCCACATTAAGGGCAGCGACTGTTGGATGGCTGGTGATACTTGGTGAGAGGAGAAGGAAACAAAGATGTGAGAATCCACCACTTCCTCTCCTTAATATGCTCTGTACTCTGAAAGGAAGGACATCACTATTTGGCAGCCTCATGCCTGTGGCAGGATAGGGATTGCTAGGGTGGAAAGGTGCAGGAAATTTTATGTTAGTAGAGTTTTGTGTCAGCTCATTGACTGATAGTAAAGGTAAAGGTTCCCCCCGCACATTTGTGCAGTCGTGTCCGACTCTAGGGGCCGGTGCTCATCTCCATTTCTTAGCCGAAGAGCCAGCGTTGTCCGAAGACGCTTCCACGGTCATGTGGCCAGCATGACGCACGCGGAACGCTGTTACCTACCCACCGAAGTGGTACCTATTAATCTACTTGCATTTGCATGCTTTCGAATTGCTAGGTTGGCAAGAGCTGGGGCGAATGCGGGAGCTCACTCTGTCATGTGGCACTCGGGTCTTGAACCTCCGAACTTGCGACCTTCCGATCGACAAGCCTGGTGTCTTAACCGCTGAGCCACCACGCCCTTTAGTAGAGTTTAGTTAGTAGAGTTTTGTGTCAGCTCATTGACTGATAGACAACACTTTAATTTGGCCATGAAGAAGAGCCCCGAGTCAATATTTTCATCACTTTTTTATTTTAATCATCCTAAATAATTTGGTATCGTGCCCCAGTTTGACCTCTCCACTGTTCTCCCTTACTCATTCTGAAATATTTGAAAATAAAGTGTCTCAGTCCCGATACAAATGTTCTGGGGACACTACTGTTTACATCCCTACTTGGTGTGAATGGAAACTAGTTTATTTCTCCTTTCTTCTTCCTGTACTTTAATCAGCCACCAATCTATATGAGGACTTCTCCTCTTATCCCATGGCTGCTAAATTTGCTCAGAGTATTTGATGAGGGACTTTGTTAAAAGCCTTTTGAAATTCCAAATAAACAACGTCTGGCAAATGACTCCTATCCACTTACTTGTGGATACTTTCAAATGACTCTAAAAAGTTAGCGAAGCAGGAATTACCTTTGCAGGAACCATGCTAGTACTTCAGCAAGATTTATCCATATGCCCATGTGACCATTCTGTTTTTTAATACCATTTTTCCACCAATTTACCTAGCTAAGTGGCCTATACTTTCCTGGATCCCTTTTAAAAAACTGACATTAGTGCCATTTTCCAGTCCTGTGTTACAGAGGGTAGTCTATGCATGCAGTATTTATGCATCTGTTGTGTTTAAAAGCTGTAGAATGGAACTGTACTTGTGCAAATATTGAATTTGTGGTTTTATTGAACTTTCCAGTCCTTTGAAGTCTCCACTGAAAATGCTGGATGTTTCTAACTGTTCCCTGAACCATCTTGACATGGCTTATTTAGCCAACAGCCTGCATTCTGAGAGCCTTGAAGCTCTTGATATCAGTGGACATGATGTGGCTGATTTATATCCATCGACCTTCTTCAAACTTCTGAACCATTCATCTCGCACACTGAAAAGTCTCACTCTTGAGGAATGCAACATTCAGGACATTCATATCAACATGCTGATTTTGGGGTTGGTTCCCTGTCGGAAATTACAGGATCTGAAGTTCCTTGGAAATCCTCTATCTTCTCGAGCCTTGAAATGCCTTTTTAATATTTTCATTGATTTCCCAAGGCTGAAATATATTGAATTTCCAGTTCCAAGAGACTGTTATGCAAATAACATCAGTTACCCGATTAGCGAAAGTGATCTTTCAAAATTTGATCACCAGAAATATGAGAGAATAGCCGAAGAACTTAACCTGATTTTGTTGCAAGCAAAGCGGGAAGACATCAAGGCTTCTACTCCCCTCTATGGAGGGTATGATGCTGCAATTCAGGAAACAGGAAATGAACTGGGAATGTCTTTGTTGAAGTCATTCCAAGATGCCCTACAAAGTTTCAGCATGACACTTAAGGAAAAGAGCTGAAGTCTGAAGCTGAAGAAGCATATACAAACAGAATGTGAGAGCATATGAAGTGCTGGTTGCAGCACCATAAAACTGATGTCATGGTCACCTGCAGATCTCCCATAGTTGCTCTATAAACATCCCCCTTTATACTGGCTTGGGCTTCCATCATCTTTATTTCTTGAGAAAATCCAGACATACCCCATTAAAAATAAGATAAATCACAAATGTATAAAGAAGTATGCATGGATATAGTGATGCCCACCTGCCCCCTGTTGCACAGTCCAATGTTAGGCAACACATTTAGGAAATTCCAGAACAAGCCCTAATGCAGTAAATGCAAAGCTGTAACCCAACTTGCACCCTTCCTCATTCATTTTTATAGATCTTTTGGCAAGAAATTGAAGCCCTCATTTGCAAATAAAATATCTGACATGGATGCTGACTAGATGGTTGCTTTAGAATTCTTCACTATATGGTACTTTTTATTTGAAGATAATGAACCAACCCAAGATTCCACAATGTCTACGCACTCCATATTAAGGTGAGGTTTTCCTGTCAGCCTCTTTTCTTTTTATTTGTGGAATGGACATTTCATCCTAGACAGGCCAATCTACCCAGTTTGTTTGAGAGAACATGGTTAAATTAAATGATTTCTATGCATACGTGAGTTAGAGAAATGACTGTAGCACTAATTTTCGATGTTTCTCTTGGTATATCAGATATTAAGTACAGCATATGGCTGAGTATACACAAGAAATATAGAATATATGTATTTTTGCCTGATTTTGACTGAGTGTTTGTATACTTGATGATAATCACTAAGAATTAACAAGTATAATGAAATGAGTTTTTCTCTTAGAATTCTTATTTTTCTGTTTAGCTTCTCATTCCCTGGCACTTTATCTGCCAGATTCACATCTGGACCAAGGAGGAAAATACAATCCATGGCTTTCCCTCATCCTCTGGGGAAGATCTTATTGCTGAACTGTGAGAACATGTGGGGTTTGAGAAAAGGAAAAAGATGTACTCCCATTCTCCCGCCCTCTTTGGGGGGGGGGGAGAAATGGAAACTGACCTCATCAAGGGAAGGAGGAATAGAGAGACCCGTCAGAAAACACACAACTACTTGATCTCTGCTAGCTGTCCTTCTTCTGCCCCCAACTTTCTCCCCTCCACTCCAACAACAGAAAGAGCAAAAGTTGCTGACCGGGGGAAAGTCTTTTTCAGGTGTGGCTGCAGTGACCTCTGTCATTCCTCTTCCTTTTCCTCAGACCACCTGCCTGTCTGGGAATTGTAGACTTGCTTAACTTGCAGCAGACTAATTCACTGTACAGGGTCTGTACAGAGTCCTCACAGAAAAACTCTAGAGTCCTCTAGCACAGGGTTCCTCCACCTCAGCCATTTTAAGATGTGTGGACTTCAACTCCCAGAATACTCCAGCCAGCAGTGCTGGCTCTAGCACAGTGTTTTTCAAACTTGGCAGCTTGACCGAGTTTGAAAAACGCTGCTCTAACACAAGGATGGACAACCTGAAACCCCAGGTCGCATGAGGTCTCCAACTTTTGCTCTTTTTTTCCTGAACTCCTCAAGACTCTGACTCTAATTTCTGAAAACCGAGAGTTTCCCACTATTGTGAAGGAAGTAGTGCATGGAAAGTGCAATGAAAGCCCTAGATAGCATGATATGTATGTTAAAAGACTCAAAAAAAATCCTGTCTAAAAACATAGGGGGGAAAATCTGGTCCAACCAACATGTCAGATACAACTCCTCCCCTATTGTGCTGCCTTATGTGACCTTTGCCCCTCCCCAAATGTCCAGTGGAGTGTGTCCCCTGCCACTACCCCCCCACCCCCCAAAAAAAGATTGCCAAACTCTGGTTCTAGCAGATGAATGTCACAAACTCTAGTGCAGAGCTACAGTTCTCGGAGTGAACCTGGCTTCAAGCTTTCAGCAAGAGTGCTAAGGAAGCCCTCTGGACTAGATAGAGGTTTCTGATCCAAAGCCTCTTGTGGTTTTAATATGAACAAAATCAATCAGGAAAACTAGAATGCAGATCAGAAGGGGGGTGGGGGGAGTAGATGGACTGCTAACTCTCAAATAATGCTTACGTGGCAGAGAAACAAAATGTTTTTTTCCAGTCCCTAAGGAATCTTGCTAATATCTTACTAAATGTGTGTTTGAATCAATTACTGTTGAGCAAAGGGAGCATTATTCTTAATTATGCCTTTAATCGCTTTCTTAACAAAAAGCAGATAGCACTGCATATAAAGCAAGCCAGCCTGCACAGGGATCTGATTTTAAACTGCATTGTTCTCTGAGTCATCATTTAATCCTAAATAAAGTCAACAGAAATTTGTTATGGCTCATTGAATATACAACACATAGACACACACACACACACACTGCAGCGGAAATAAAATTTAGTGTGGACACTAAGCGAAAACAGAGATTGTTGTTTCACCTTCAATAATCAAAAGTGGTGTCCAGAGGAGGAGAAATTAACACTGATTATTCAGTTTTTATTTTTCAATATATTAGTGTCCCATAATGATGTTATGGGATTTTGGTCAAATCTTTTGGCTGAGGTAGCTCCACTTCCATTCCAAATGGATCCTTTCCAATTCTCCATCTCGCCACTTTTTCAAATACCCTCTCCTTTGCATCGTATTCACCAAGCAACTATCTGCCGTTTTGCTTTCCCAACCTTCCACACTATTTTTAACTAATAGCACTTCTGGTCCTATACAGTATTACATTTTCACCCTAGACCAGAGCTTTCCAAACTTTTCATGTTGGTGACACACTTTTTAGACATGCATCAGTTTGCGACACACTCTTACAGCAGGGCATCATTTCGCGACACACTCTTACAGCAGGGCACAAGGCAGGCACTAGGACCTGTGCGGAATCCTGGCAGGGCAGGTTTGGAGGCAGCAATTTGGTAGTTTTAAATAATTTGTGAGATCAGAGTTATAGAAATATTAAGAAATGAACTGAAACTTGCAGTAGAAAAAAACACACTGCTTTTATTTTAAAACGAACAAACAGGAACTTCTCAGTCTTCCCCAGCCGGGGAAGCTCAATAGCTTAATTAACATAGCTTGAGGCAGTTTGCCTCTCCACTCACCAACGACATAGTTCAAAGTAAACAGAAGAAGTAAACAGAAGGACAAAAGGCAGATTTACATTTTACAATATAAAGCCTTTATACAATTTCAACTTGGCAGTACCTGAGTGGACCAAGCTAGGCATGTGACCACTCACCTAGGCAACCCATTCCCAACAAACTAGACTAGCAGCCACCGGCTATCAACATTCCTGAGGGGGGAGTTAGTAAGAGCATTTCTGACTCCCACAGGTAAAAACATTTTGAGGCTTGACTTTTTAAAACTCAGTTTTCACATTCGTTTCTGAATCATAAAATATATACAACAAGCAAGGCACAAGGCAGGCACTAGGACCTGTGCGGAATCCTGGCAGGGCTCGGAGGCAGCAGCAGCCGCGACACACCCAGACACTGCAGCTGACACACTAACGTGTCCCGACACACAGTTTGGAAAGCTCTGCCCTAGACCCTCCTACCAGAATTCTGATTTTTGTTTATCTGGAACTCTTTCTCAGCTTCCTCTTAACTTTTGCCCTACTACCACAAGTGAGTCTTTCTTGCCTTTATTTGGGGGGAAATTAGTATTAGAAGTGATGCTAATATGTAGAGAAAGACACCAGGGGAATTGGGATGATAATTCTTGGGATAAACTATTTTCCAGATATTGCCCCAGGAACTGAGTTACTTTTATCACAGAAATGGTTGATCTTCACACTTGATTAGACTGTAAAGTCAGCACTAGTATGTTATTGATTTTGCAGTAATGGAGCTTGTACTTTTAGGCTCAATAGCTAAAGCATTGCAAACCAAATCTAAGGAAGGATACAATGTAATTTAATGCAGATACAAAGTGTAATTTGAAAAGGATCTTGTATTACACCTTGATTTAACTCTGATGGAGTCAACTGAAGCAATATGGTCTTGCTTCAGCAGTCAGATTTGGCTTTGTCCTTGTGGCTTAGACCAATGGAAAGTGACTTGCTTTGCTGTATTTTGGAAAAAAATAGCTATCTTGTGCATGTTAGAAGGTAGAATTGTGTGAAGGAAGATGGCTTACCATGTGTCAATGACATCATCTTCATCCTCACATATAAGCATTTCATTGGTTATAGGGTGAGTGAGAGAAGCCCAGATAGGGGCTTTCTGAATGGCTTTCTATTTAGCTATGCCTTCAGATTAACATTAGTTTCTGGCTGGATCTATTCAGCTCCAGTGTTGTGTGCATAGAGGACACCTTTCAACACATCCCTCATTTGCTGTTTTTGTGCACTGGAAGAAAAGAAGAAGGCCAGTCAGGAATGATGTTTATATTAAAAATAATCTGAGAAGTTTCTGCTGCATCCAGAGCCCTGGAACCTCATGCAAAGACCTGGCTGATATGTGGACCTTTCATGGGAAGAAACAGACATCTTACAAAATTCTGGTGTATTTATTTACTACATACTGTATAAACCTGCCAAATACCATTGTCCTTTGGCCAGCTGTATAGCATAAAGCAACACATTGAAATACAGTTTACTGTATATGTTTATATATTTGATTGACTGAAATGCTTCCTCCTTTGTCCAGAATCATATTTATGGGTGACTCCAAACTCTTCTGTTATAAGGGAATAGTATCCCTTTAACTCAGCCTTCTCCAAGCTGGTGCCCTCCAAATATGTCAGAACTCTAAGAATTTCCCATCAGCATGAACAATGGTAATTTTGGGAGTTGTGTTCCCAACACATCTGGAGTGCCCCAAGTTGGGGAAGGCTGATGTAGACCCCCCCATGTTATTCCTTTAAAAAAAGAGGAAGTAGTTCCTTCTCAGATTTTATTTCATCAATGAAATACTGTAGCTTCAGTCTGGCTTTTGCCACTGAGTGATAGTTATCAATTTCAAAGTTCAGCAGAAATTATTGCTGTGCATTTAATATGCTGATTTGAAGAATATATATATATATATATATATATATATATATATATATATTAAAAAAGACACACCACCAAATCTCAGGTAGGTAGGTAAAACCATCAGACTCAACTGGGAAAGCACAAAGTAATTACCAATAATGGAACATCTGCTCCTAAAATCAACCTGCTCATCAGTGAAAATGTTATTGATTTCAACCTACACTTTTCATTTCCTTAATAGATATTGATTGCCGTAAGAGATTTTACTTAGCAGCATCTAAAGGTTGACTAGGCCATAATCTGCAGTAGTAGACCAAGTGGCAAGCAGGAAGTGCAGGGTTCAGATCTTGCCTCTGCCGGTGTTAAAACTATGCCCATCATCATTAGGATTTAAGCCACTGTTTGTCTCAGGTATAATCTGAGAATAATAAAATGACCTATCCTGATCATGTGTGTGCAGCAGTTTGAAATATTCTTAAAGAGTTATCTCATTGCCAAGCAGAAAGAGTGACCTGCCAAAGTGGGTATGTTCTGTCCATGCAGTGTTATAACTCAGCAGTCCAAGACTTAATCTTTGCCAGAGAAACAGTTGTGGCCTCTGAAATATTCATTCATTCATTCATTCATTCATTCATTCATTCATTCATTCATTCGATTTATCTGGCCACCCATCTCACATAACTCCAAGAGCCAGTTTTAATCTGTGAAAGGGAGGGGAGGTGCCCGGCCTGCTTAGTCAAGTTGCTAACAGCAAGTTACCATTAAAGAGGAAAGCTCATTGCACATCCCAGGGAATGAACAGCAATGAAGGAGGAATACCATGATGGACATCAGATAGCGTAGAGGGCATAGGGAATAGCCTTGAAAGACAGTGGGAAGATGTATTACCAAGGCAATGATCAGACAAGCATGGCTCGAGCCCATTCCAAGAAACTAACTTGAGGAAATGCCTCAGATAGGCCCCTCCCAAATTCACACAAAGATGAAGTGAGGGAGGAGGAAAGTACATTCAGACTTGCAAGATTCTGTTACTACAGCTGTTCTAATAAAAGTAGTTTCAGACCTATATAGCATTGGTTTCTTAGTCTGGTCTACCCTGACTCCATCCTGACAGGTGGAGCATTTGTACATCATGCTCCTGTTGCCCAATTCTGCCCAAGCACTTAACCCCTGAGGCGCCAACATTGAATGGGTTGTAGGACTCCAGCAAAGCTGTCCAACTTTCATAATGAAAGTTCCTATCACTCTAGCCTGAGCTCAGCTGAGCACCAACCTAAAGAACAAAGTTGGCCAACAGAAAGTCCAACCCCACCCCCCTTTGGATTTTAAAGGATATCTCCAGGCTTGGAGATATTCACTCTGGTATCACCCTTCAATTTCAGGATTGGTGTCATTCTGGAGTTCACAAGGAGCTGAAGATTTTTGGTACATTGAGATCTCACTGGAGGATATTCTATGATTTTAAAAGCAGTTCTTCACTTGGTCAAGCCAAAAGTCCGTTCTGTTTCCTCAAGGTGGCCACAGAGACATTCCTCTGTTGGGACTAGGGAATCTCTAAGGAAGAAGCCACATCTGTGAAGGATCACTTGGCCTTAGAGTCAAGGTATTCAGGGACTGAGTCATGATATCCGTGAATGGTGTGAAGTTGCAGGATTTAATATCAGGATTCCCATCAAGGATTTAGCTAGTGAAGCATAGGGAGTCTATGTATACTGAAGTCTTGAATCTCTCTTTAGGCCCCAAAAGAAATAATGGGATACACCTCTAGCCTCCCTCTGGGCCAGGGAGAATGAAACCTCTGAATTGGCTGGGCTTGATAGAAATACTAAGAGGTTGGTCTTGCATGGACTGAAAGAGCAAGACCCTTTGTTCCCTATATTCTAAATCAAGCTTTGGCAGTGGCTTCAAATCCTGCATGATCTAGGACAGCGTTTCTTAACCTCAGCAACTTTAAGATGTGTGGACTTCAACTTCTAGAATTCCCCACCCAGCATTCCCTAGATTTTGCAATTCCTTTTTTTTAATCAATATTTTTTGCATTTTATGAGCTGCCTTTCTTATTACATACAACACATGGTCCCATCAAATCCAGGCATTTCTTCGAGGGCTGTCCTGGCATAAACTGACCTCTGCTTAGTATTATGGCAAGCAGAAATTTAGAAGCTGGCATAGCTGCAGTTATCTTCCTGCAGTTCCAGTACCAGTTGGAATCTACAATATATACAATGCCTTCCCACCCCCTCTCTCCACTCCAACTTTCCTCATTTTTTTGTTTTTTGTTTTAAAGTTTTAATCGCTTTCTAACTCTTGTGGATAAAAGAAAACCACCTAACCTTAGAAACATATAGTGACAGACTAATACTTATTTCAAATCAACACATGAAACGTAGTTATTTTGCCCAAAACAAGAGAAGGTCCTTTGATTTCCTGATCTGCAAGGACAGTGTCCCTTTTGGAGAAGGTGCTACAACATGGAGGTATCTGAAGTGGTGTGGCCACCACGAAAAGATCTGTCATTTGCACACCTGCCACATTCATAGTTCTTGAATCCCTGGTGCTACTGCTGTGATTTTACCAAAGCCATGGGTTTGCAATCCCCACAGGCTACTAGAAGAGGGCTTGACCAATGAGACATTAAGCCAATTTCTGCCCCCAAGCTGGAGAAGCAGAGTAGCACCAGTAGTCAAATGGGAGTGTTACATAGGCAGAAATTCAACATCCGGGACTAAGCTTATCAGATGCATGTTAGAATAGGTGTTCCTGAAATGCCTCTGCTTTCTCCCGATTTGCTTACATCACTGTTACCATGGCAACTACATATGCTATCCTATCTCAAAAGAGCACAGGATAGCTAGTTGTGCCTTAACTCTTCATATGTTACAAAAGCATCCTAGCTGTATAAAAATGTTTGTTTGTTTCTTCGGCCAAGAAAAGATAATAACATAGTTTGTTGTGGTCCAATTTATTCTATTATTTTTTGGCAACAAATATTCTTCTGTTCCATTTATTCTTGGATGTGAAAGCACACTTATTGGAAGAATATCCAAGCCCAGCATCTTATTTTGGCAGAAAAGTCCACAAACACCTTTCTTCCATCCTGGGAGTACAAATCCAGGAACGTGGATGCATCAAATAATTTTGTGGACACGTCACTGTCTTGGTCTAATTTGGGCATGTATTTATCTGAGCTACTTCAGCTCTTGCTTGAGCAATATAAGGGAATTTGCCCCCCAGTATGGTCAGCCCATGGGGCGGTGTGTGTGTGTAGTTTGTGTGGAACTGGCAGCTGTTCTTTATCCTGCTTTGTGAATGCAATGAGAACGCTGCCATTAACATCAAAACCTTTTTCCAACAAGCAATGCCCACGAGAGGGCAGAGTCTTTTTTCTGTCTTTGTCTTTATTTGATTTTTAATCTTCAAGTATTCTTTAGTAATTATCTTCAGTCTTTTCAAACCAAATACTAATCAGAAACATTGCTCATCCTTGTCATGTTGTTTCATCTCTCCCTGAATATTTTTTCTTTTCTGTTTAATCTATCTGAGGTTCCACAGATGAAACATGCCACTTCCTTGCTGAAGAACGATTTTACAGCCTCCTTCTCACTCCCTTTTTGTCATTCGATGATTTGATTTTTATAGCCTCTTAATATGATTTCCAGCATCTGCAAATTAGTATGTGTTCTAATAGGTTTAGTCACCAAAGTTTCGCTTCCCAAGTTTGTTCTTTCTCATTAATAAAACACACCCCAGTTTGGGGATTTCAGCTTGCTATTTCTCCTCTGTTCTCAGAAGTTGAGATGAAAGTTTCCCTTTGAGGGAAACATTTAAATATGTGTGTAAACTGAATTTCCCCAGCATATCTTCAGTCAAATGAATAGATGCCCTATATGCTTCAAAACTTGTGCTGGAAAGGGTATAACTGAGGAAATGAACACTAGATTGATCGAGCAATAATCCTAGATGACTTCCATCCAAGTGTTATTACCAACGGCAGTGATCCTGAGAGGCAATTGATGGGGCAATTACATCCCGTAAGAGCAAGGTAATTTTATGGTCAAGAGCTCCCCCTCCATCTGATGAAGAAGCAGTTTGTATTTCTGTGTCATATTTTAGGCCACGTAGGTAGACACAGGTGGGATTTTGCAAGAAGCTACGCAAGTAGAGAAAGATCCACGTGTCTCTTCAGATTGGCAGAATCCTCAAGCATCCAATCCAAACTGAAAGAAGTTATCTACTAAATTATCATTATATGGGAACAAGAAGAGAAATGCAAAATGAATTTGTGCGATCTGGAATGAATTGGGATTGGATAGCAATGGTACATGAGCATGACATCATCCTTAGATACTCCTTCCTTAGATATAGCATATCTAGTTTTGCAACAGCTTCAGTAGGTGCACAGAAGCTTGCAACTTTCATTATTAAACAACATAAAATAACTCTGGCTGGGAATCATTCAGTAGTATATGATATTGCCCTACCTGCTCAAGGGCAATGTGATACTCCCTGGTCCTAACTGTCTGAGGGATCATAATTAAAAATAAGGTTATTCCAACTTTCTCCAAATTTGTGCCCTCCAGGTATGTGGAAATGAGAGCTCTCAGAAATTCCAGCCAGCAAGGGTGTCCAGCAAGGGGCGTGGTGGCTCAGTGGGTAAGATGCCAGGCTTGTCGATCGCAAGTTTGGAGGTTCAAATCCCTAGCCCCGCATGATGGAGTGAGCTCCCGCACTCACCCCAGCTCTTGCCAACCTAGCAATTCGAAAGCATGCAAATGCAAGTAGATTAATAGATACCACTTTGGTGGGTAGGTAACAGCGTTCCGTGCACGTCACGCTGGCCACATGACTGTGGAAGCGTCTTTGGACAACGCTGGCTCTTCGGCTAAGAAACGGAGTTGAGCACCGGACCCTAGAGTTGGACACGACTGCACAAATGTGCGGGAGTAATCTTTATCTTTACCTAAGGGTGTCCAGCATTTGAAATAATTTTCCCTCTTTCAACAAAAAAGCCAAGATGAGGATTTTCAAGCATCTTGGTTTGCTTCCCGTGCATTTTAATAATCTTTCAATAATTGAAATGTTGTATTGTAGTTGTAGTTCTTTTAATTTTTTAATTTAGATGGTATCTGCATTTGAAATGTGCACTTTTGCTTTTGAGTTTGGCACATGAACAAAAAAATTTTTTGCTGTTTCAGGAGAGCATCAGTTTAGAGAAGGCTGGGCTACTCAAACAGACTTCCAAGTAATCAAGTACAACAAAGATCTGAATATTCAGCTAAGTTCACTTCTCTCTAGTTGTCCTCTTAAGTCCTTATGAAACTATACTCAACATATATGGGAAAACCTTGGGAGCAAATAATGGGGTTTTAAAAGTGTAAGAAAAACTGGGGGAAAATAAACAAACCCTAACCACCTCAAGAACTAGAAAGAAGGACAGCTAAAGTTGCATGCACTGACTACTCTTCTGTAGAGTTTCAAGGTCAGTTTAATCTTAAGAGAAAAACTGGGTTGATCTGCAGCAATGAGATGTCAGGCAGTGATAATGGATTCAGCCTCTGAGCTATTAATAAGTTCCTGGGTGAATGTCAGTGGAGTGGATTTTGTCCCCTACAGAACCATGAGTTCACTAAGTGGAATTTACTCAGTAGACTAGTGTTTCTGAACCTTGGCAACTCAAAGAGGTGTGGACTTCAACCCCCTGAATTCAGGGGGTTGAAGTCCACACCTCTTCAAGTTGCTAAGGTTGAGAAACACTGCAATAGACAATCAGATTGTACAATCAAGCACAGTTGGAATGCCCCAGGTCCCATCCGTTAAGTAGTGCCACCTGATGGGACCTAGGAAGGTTGCTTTCTCTGTTGCAGCACCTGCCCTCTGGAACCCCTCTCCCCCAAGATACATCTAGCCCCCATCCTGGCCATGTTCTAAAGAGTCCTGAAAACCTGGCTCTTTTAGAGTGGATGGGGCATCTGTCTTTTAATAGCTGCTTTTCTTCTGGGTGGGTTTTCTGTTGTTATTGGTTTTGTTTTAATTGTATTATATGATTGATGATTGTTTTTACTGTATGCCACCCAGAGTCTTTATAGAGCTAGACTTTTGAAAGAGAGGGAGAGAAGCTTTAAACGGTTGTCCCTTTAAAGCCTTTTATGGGTCAGGCCTTGGATATCTTTGGGGCTGCTTTCAGATGGAGTCTGTCCTTTCAGCAAGACCCAGCAAGGAGCGCTTGCTATGAGTCCCAAACGCTAGGGAATATTGACATCAGGGACCCTAAGTGTGAGTTTTCTCCCTGGAAGAACTCCTTCTCTGGAACATCATATCCCTGAAAAAAAGAACAACTATTTCCTTGCTATTGTTCCAGAAAGAGATTAAGACCTGGCTATTTTGAGGTATCTTTAGGTATAACTTAGCAGTTCCTGAAGAAGTAAATTGGATTATGACTGTTTTTTGTATTGGGTATGAAATGCAAGAAAGCAAAGTGGCTGACTGATGAGGCTTTACAAATAGCTGAGGAAAGAAGGGAAGCAAAAGGCAAGGGAGAAAGGGAAAGATATAACCAACTGAATGCAGATTTCCAGAGAATAGCAAGGAGAGATAAGAAGGCCTTCTTAAATGAACAATGCAAAGAAATCGAGGAAAACAATAGAATGGGGAAGACTAGAGATCTCTTCAAGAAAATCAGAGATATCAAGGGAACATTTTGTGCAAAGATGGGCATGATAAAGGACAAAAAAGGCAGGGACCTAACAGAAGCAGAAGAGATTAAGAAGAGGTGGCAAGAATACACAGAAGAACTATACAAGAAAGATCTTAATATCCCTGATCAATACGATGGTGTGGTCACTGACCTTGAGCCGGACATCCTAGAGAGTGAAGTCAAGTGGGCCTTAGGAAGCATTACTAACAACAAAGCTAGCGGAGAAGACAGTATCCCAGCTGAGCTATTTAAAATCCTAAAAGATGATGCTGTTAAAGTGCTGCACTCAATATGCCAACAAATTTGGAAAACTCAACAGTGGCCACAGGATTGGAAAAGGTCAGTTTACATTCCAATTCCAAAGAAAGGCAATGCCAAAGAATGTTCAAACTACCGTACAATTGCGCTCATTTCACATGCTAGCAAGGTTATGCTCAAAATCCTACAAGCTAGGCTTCAGCAGTATGTGAACCGAGAATTACCAGAAGTGCAAGCTGGGTTTCGAAGAGGCAGAGGAACTAGAGATCAGATTGCCAACATTCGCTGGATCATGGAAAAAGCAAGAGAGTTCCAGAAAAACATCTACTTCTGCTTCATTGACTACGCTAAAGCCTTTGATTGTGTGGATCACAACAAACTGTGGCAAAGTCTTAAAGAGATGGGAGTACCAGACCACCTTACCTGTCTCCAGAGAAACCTGTATGCGGGTCAAGAAGCAACAGTTAGAACCGGACATGGAACAACCGACTGGTTCAAAATTGGGAAAGGAGTACGACAAGGCTGTATATTATCACCGTGCTTATTTAACTTATATGCAGAATACATCATGAGAAATGCCGGGCTGGATGAATCACAAGCCGGAGTTAAGATTGCCAGGAGAAATATCAACAACTTCAGATATGCAGACGATACCTAATGGCAGAAAGTGAAGAGGAACTAAAGAGCCTCTTGATGAGGGAGAAAGAGGAGAGTGCAAAAGCTGGCTTGAAACTCAACATTAAAAAAACCCAGATCATGGCATCTGGTCCCATCACTTCCTGGCAAATAGAAGGGGAAGAAATGGAAGCAGTGACAGATTTTATTTTCTTGGGCTCCAAGATCACCGCAGACGGTGACTGCAGCCATGAAATTAAAAGATGCTTGCTCCTTGGGAGGAAAGCTATGGCAAACCTAGACAGCATATTAAAAAGCAGAGACATCACCTTGCCGACAAAGGTCCGTATAGTTAAATATAGTTATTTGTTTTGTTTTTGTTTGTTTTTGTTTTTTGAATATATTAAGCAACTTACTCTTCTGTATCTTTTTTCTTTTGTAAACTTTTTGGTTTTGTTTAAAAATGGCTTTATAAAAGGGCTTTTATAACCCATGATAGAAAATATAAGGGGGCGCGGTGGCTCAGCGGGTTAAACCGCTGAGCCGTTAGACTGCCGACCATAAGGTTGGCAGTTCGAAACCGCGTGACGAGGTGAGCTCTCGTCACTAGCCCTAGCTCTCTGCCAACCCAGCGATTCGAAAGCTAATATAGCAAGTAGATAAATGGGTACCACTCACGTGGGGCAATTTGCGGGCATCCATCGGAGGGTCGTCCTCGATCCAAGAAAGATCTGGAGAGCGGTGATGACGGCGGAGGACGACGGATCCAGAAATACCAGCTTCCTGGACGTCAGCAGCCGGCGCGGAGCGAGGCATTCTGGGACTTGCAGTCCAATGCCTGCAGCTGAAGAGCCGGTTCCCTTCCTCTCTCCCTATCGCGCGGTAAAAATTGTAATTATAATGATGATGTATAATTGATTGGATATGTAATGTTGTAAGCCGCCTAGAGTCCTCCAGTAGGGAGGGGATAGGCGGGGTATAAATAAGACAAATAAATAAATAAAATAAATAAATAAATAAAGCTATGGTTTTCCCAGTAGTAATGTATGGCTGTGAGAGTTGGACCATAAGGAAGGCTGAGCGCCAAAGAATTTATGCTTTCGAACTGTGGTGCTGGAGAAGACTCTTTGAGAGTCCCTTGGACTGCAAGGAGGTCAAATCAGTCAATCCTAAAGGAAATCAACCCTAACTGCTCATTGGAAGGACAGATACTGAAGCTGAAGCTCAAATACTTTGGCCACCTAACGCGAAGAGAGGACTCACTGGAAAAGACCCTGATGCTCGGAAAGACTGAAGGCAAAAGGAGAAGGGGACGGCAGAGGATGAGATGGTTAGATAGCATCACCGATGTAATGAACATGAATTTGAGTAAACTCTGGGAGACGGTGGAGGACTGGAAGGCCTGGCGTGCTATGGTCCATGAGGTCATGAAGAGTCGGACACGACGAAACGACTGAACAACAACAACAACAACAAATTATCCTTATTAACCTGATTATTGGATTGTAGAATATTAAGCCACCCATTCATTTTTTTTATTGGAGTGGTGTTGTGTATGCCCTAGATGATGATGATGATGATGATGATGATGATGATGATGACGATAGCATAGGTCTCAAATTCAACTCCTGTCTTATCCAGGTAAACCAAACCACAATCAATAGATATATGGCTTAAACCCTATTTATGGACCCCCTCAAAGATATAACTGATAACTTCATTCACATGTAAGTTAACTGCAACTCACAAAACCACCACCACCCCGCCCACACACACACAACTTAAGCATGCACAGAAATAACTTGATAGGATTTACAACCTTGTCAATCAGCAAACCTCACTTTCTCACATCTCGTGCACTGATGATGTTAGCAAGTACGGTAATGAAACGTAGTTTGGAGAACTGCCGTCAGCAGCCGGCTCAAGGCATCCTGGGAATTGTAGTCCGGAGCCTAGTAGAGTCGGTTCCCTCACCCCCCTTCCTTCACGCGCGGTGAATTGAATTTGCTGAATTGTATAATTTGAATTGTATATATATGAATGTAAGCCGCCTAGAGTCCTCCATTAGGGAGGGGATAGGCGGGGTATAAATATCACTATAAAAATAAATAAATAAATAAAAACTCTAACAACACAGCACACCAACCCTCAGCTATGCATATTCCCTGCTACAGTATAGCCAGATGAGTCGGTGGAGATCCTTCATTTAAATCTTGGGGATATTGTCCCAATCACTGCAGACCTGTAGAGAGTGAAGAGGATAATCTTGACTGAGAGAAGTCATTACCAACGCAACAAAGAAGAAAACATTGCTTGAGTCCAAATGATGGGGGTGAATTACAAAAACGTCTCAGCCAGACACCCCCTAATTCACATTATTATAAAAGAAGAAGGAGGGGAAAAAAATCAGACTTGCAAGATTATGTTACTATAGCCAATCTAAATAAACATAGCTTTTAGGATTCCATAGAGTCTATTTTTTTGGTCTGGTCTCCCTCAAAGGGCTGACAAGACCAACTTTCCACTTGGTATGCTCCACATTGACTATGCTGGCTGGGAATTCTGGGATTTGTAATCCCAACATATTTGAAATATGCTGGGCTGAGGAAGTCTAGTTAGCAATGGTCCCACTACCGTCTTCACAGATGGCCAATCCCTATGTTGTTATTCTTAGGAAATCCACAATTGCTAGCCTAAAATGAAACCAATATTACCTGTAGTCAGAGTCAGTGTGGTTTTAAAAATCCTTTTACTTAATCACTTGAGGCAGTGATTAATATAACTTGTTCTGTCTCTGAATGTGCTCCACCTCTGAGGACGTATCTTGCCATGGCTAGATCATAATGGAACTGAAATTGTATTCACTTTCCCAGATCTTTCATGGATACATATCTTTGTAAATCAGGGAAAAGAGTCTTCAGACTTGTGTAACCACTCTACAACAATGTCTGTGAAGCACTCTGAACACCATAAGATTTGGGATATAATGTACAGTATATACATATTTAATACTTTCATTAAAACTATTCAGAACCTTTGTCCTTTCTTGTGGATAAGGCACATGCATAAAGGCATTTTTATGATATAATACAACAATCGTGAGCTGGTAAGCCAAATAAGAACTCAAGTTCAGGCAACTTTCCATGTTCTTATGGACATACGTTCTTTAAAGAAAGGGTCCCAGAGAGGTAAAAAGAGGATGTGAGCGGCCAGAGTTGAGCAAGGAAGGATAGAGCTATAAGGCCAACTGTTTAAAACACTGAACTGCTTTGGCATTAGTTAAGAGATGTGAACCAAAGCATTTACAACAAGGATCACATGGTGCCCTTGAAAGGAACAGCACATTCTGTTCCCTTGTGATGCCTGCTGGTCCCCTCTCGCAACAGCTGCCCACTCACACAATGTCCTTGAGGTTTATGATATCATCAGAACCTCACAGGTTAATCACAACTTTATATTCTCTTTGAGGCCATGACTTTCCTCTCCACCCTTTGCAGAGAGTAACCTTGTAAATGGCTTCTTTAAAATTACCATGGTAAGAGCAGAGTTTAATGATTGACCATTCAGTCTCTAAGAAGGTGGTGGGAGAAGTTCACTAGTTAGGTGAGAAGGACCATATTTATTTATTTTTACTTTATTTTTATCCCGCCTTTATTATTTTTATAAATAACTCAAGGCAGCGAACATACCTAATACTCCTTCCTCCTCCTATTTTCCCCACAACAACCACCCTATGAGGTGAGTTGGGCTGAGGGACTGGCCCAAGGTCTCCCAGCCGGCTTTCATGCCTAAGGCGGGACTAGAACTCTGAGTCTCCTGGTTTGCCATTGGCTCCTTCCTAGGGCTGAGAGTGGGGGACTGGCCCAAGGTCACCCAGCCGGCTTTCATGCCTAAGGCGGGACTAGAACTCTCAGTCTCCTGGTTTGCTATTGGCTCCTTCCCAGGGCTGAGAGAGCGGGACTGGCCCAAGGTCATCCAGATGGTTTCATGCCTAAGGCGGGACTAGAACTCTGAGTCTCCTGGTTTGCCATTGGCTCCTTCCTAGGGCTGAGAGTGGGGGACTGGCCCAAGGTCACCCAGCCGGCTTTCATGCCTAAGGCGGGACTAGAACTCTGAGTCTCCTGGTTTGCCATTGGCTCCTTCCTAGGGCTGAGAGTGGGGCACTGGCCCAAGGTCACCCAGCCGGCTTTCACGCCTAAGGCGGGACTAGAACTCTGAGTCTCCTGGTTTGCCATTGGCTCCTTCCTAGGGCTGAGAGTGGGGGACTGGCCCAAGGTCACCCAGCCGGCTTTCACGCCTAAGGCGGGACTAGAACGCTGAGTCTCCTGGTTTGCCATTGGCTCATTCCTAGGGCTGAGAGTGGGGGACTGGCCCAAGGTCACCCAGCCGGCTTTCACGCCTAAGGCGGGACTAGAACTCACAGACTCCTGGTTTCTAGCCCAGCACCTTAACCACTAGACCAGACTGCCTCTCATATCCAGATGGGCCAGATATTGAAAGATATGCAGATCTGTAAAGGAAACAACGGGACAGCATATGCTGGACAGATTCCAGTTGCAAGCTAATTGTGATGACAAATAGTTCATTTCACTTCTGTAACATTGCTCAGGGCTTGGAAACTTATCCCTATGGATGTGGTAGGGTGCATAATTATTAAATATGAGAAGGACACATGTATAATTGATATTCTAGGCTTTAGATAATATCCAAGATTTTTTTTACTCCTTGCCTTATGTAGAAGGTATCTCCTTTCTTGTGTTTTTTGTCCTCTCCACTCAACCTGTGATCTGACAGGACCAATTGCTTTATTACTGTTGTGGTTTAGAAGCCATGATCATGTAAGGTTGGACCAAATGATGGCCCAGAAGCATAGTATAATCTAGAGCAGAGCTTTCCAAACTTTTCATGTTGGTGACACACTTTTTGACATGCATCATTTCACAACACACTCTTACAGCAAGGCATCATTTCGCGACACACTCTTACAGCAGGGCATCATTTCATGACACACTCTTACAGCAGGGCACAAGGCAGGCACTAGGACCTCTGCGGAATCACAGCAGGTTTGGAGGCAGCAGGGCACAAGGCAGGCACTAGGACCTGCGTGGAATCCTGGCAGGGCTCGGAGGCAGCAGCAGCCGCGACACACCCAGACACTGCAGCCAACACACTAACATGTCCCGACACACAGTTTGGAAAGCTCTGATCTAGAGCTTCAACTGTTCTCTGAAAAACCCCTTTTTGCTCACATCTTCCACTGCCCTATTGGATTGTCTTTGGCACCATTAAGCAAACTAACACTGATGATACAATCTAGCCAAGGAAGGATTAGTTAAGGTGAGGATTCTACAATAGACATAGATTCCACATAGACAATTGGCTGCAGGAAACAATCATGAAGAAAATTAAAACTGAGTGGATAGTTAAATAATCAGGAAGAACCATGCTGGACCACTGGATGAGATCAAATGAGCCCAAAGCAGGACATGTGCATGTGTCCCTCAGCTTCCTGCCTCTGATACTAGAAATAATACAAAGCCTCATGACTATGACTATGAGACATTGATAGCCTTACCCTTCATGAATCCACCAAACCCTTTTTAAAGCTAACCTGGGCTGCCATGATTATGTACTGTACTGTAGCGTAGCATAGAATAGCATATCCTGTCAACCCAACAGTTCGAAAGCTAATGCAAGTAGATAAATGGGTACCACCTTAAGTGGGAGAAATTGCTGACGTCCTGTCGGGGGTCACCCACCGGAATGAAGAACATCTCGTGAATGGCAGTGGAGACGACGGATCCTGAACAGCAACATCCAGGACGTCAGCAGCCGACTCTGAAGCAAGGTATTCTGGGACATGTAGTCCAATACCCACGGAAAAGAGTCGGTTCCCCTCCCCCTCCCCTTAGCGCGCAGTAAAATGTTGTTAATATATGAATGTATAAAATATACGAAATACAATGTATGTAAGCCGCCTAGAGCCCTCCGTTAGGGAGGGGATAGGCGGGGTATAAATACGATAAATAAAATAAATAAATATTGCCTGGAAGTAAATACCAATTTTATACATGCATTGTGAAAAGTATTTGCTTTTGTCCACTAGAATCTCAGTAGATGACTCTTAGTGGTTATAGGATGAGAGGGACAGAACATTCACATCTGTTTTCTCCACACTATACATAACCTTACAACAATTTTGGGGTTCTCTCTTTCTTGCCTTTCTTGTAAACTACCCCCACCCACCCATGCTACAACCTTCTCTGAAACTTGAGCAGAGAAGTTCTGCTTGTTCTGCTCTGCATTCTCCCATCTCGACAATATTGTGTGCAGTGTGGTATCCAGACCTGTATACCACTCTCTGTTCATCAGAGGCTTCTGTAATAGCTACCTGTCACCCATACTTTTCTACAGAGTTCCTGAATTCAGATGTTCTGGATGTAAAATGGAGTCTAATAATACCAAATGATATTGGAAGTTTTATTTTCCCTTCTTTTCCTAATGGGCTTCTACCTAAAATTCACCCTTTTCACAATAGCCACACACTGGACTGATGTTTTCACTGAGCTGTCCGCCATAATCCCCAAGTCCTTTTTCCTCAGAAACTGCCAGTTCAATTGATTGGTTGATTGATTGATTGATTGATTGATTGATTGATTATGTGCCGTCGAGTCATTTTCAACTCTTAGCGACCATATAGATAGATTTGCCAGTTCAAACCTATCACTTTATACATGAAATTGGAATGCCTACCCCAATGT
This sequence comes from Charina bottae, assembly GCA_023362775.1. Taxonomy (NCBI): domain Eukaryota; kingdom Metazoa; phylum Chordata; class Lepidosauria; order Squamata; family Charinaidae; genus Charina; species Charina bottae. The sequence goes on from JALMGJ010000002.1 coordinate 166,713,092, forward strand.
CCCCCCATTACATTTGCTAAAGTTAAATCATATTTAACATTTTAATGCTGCATATCTCCCTTGAAGAGATTTTTTTCAGTGTCTTTTGCAGGCCCTTTTAGTTTAACACCCTAGATCAGTGCTTCTCAACCTTGGCAACTTTAAGATGTGTGGACTTCAACTTCCAGAATTCCCCAGCCAGCTTGCTGGCTGGGGAATTCTGGGAGTTGAAGTCCACACATCTTAAAGTTGCCAAGGTTGAGGAACACTGCCCTAGATAAATAATTCTTAACTTACTGTCAAGGAGAGAATACTTTCATCACTCTCTGCCAGATCTACCTGGAAAAAAATGCTGAAGAGAAGGGAAGGCATATTTTTTGGTGAGAAGTACCCCTTCCTTTTCACTGTGTCCTGCTTCCACATTGTCAGATTGGCAATATTTGTATTTAGAATCCAGATGGGATGCAGGGAATGACATAGTTATTAGCATTCTCTCTTTCACGAATGATCTGGAATGGATTTCCTGTTCCAATCACCAGGGGCCACACAGGGGAATTGTTTTGGTATTACTTGATTCCATTTTACATCCAGAACATCTGAATACAGGAACTCTGTAGGATGGTGTGGGTGACAGATAACATTAATTGCAGGAATAGTTTCTAATTTGGAGCACAGCAAAAGCCAGGTTATAAATAACTATCCCACACATCTGTTCCAAAATACAGAGAGTCTGCCTAACAATGTCAGGTGACGGCACTATGTCAGGATGGAGCTTCCTGCCATCACAGTTATGGGGGTAGGGGTAGACTGGCATTCCTGCAGGGTCGTTAGGAATGCTTTGTATGAGTTGTCTGGCATGCCCAGAGGGTCGTTGGGAATGTTGATTGGGGTTGCTTAGTCAAACGTCTGACACCAAAGTCAGGCTGAAAGGCGCTGGCAGCCTGTTAAGTGAAGGATATGTGACTGGGAGTATGGAACTGTGAAAGCGTAGGGAGGGGCTGCCACGGAGTGACTTCCCCAATACGGTTTGGCGTGGATTGTCTCTCAGTCTAGTCTTTGCATTGGAAAGGATCACTTGCTTTAATAAAGAACTCTTTCATATCCTTGATGGCTTGTCGTAAGGTTCTCTGAATTAATAGCTGAAGGATCAGGACCATCACACACTATTCCACTAGTCACATAAAATGAAACACAACTGTCCAGATCCAAATTCCAGGCAAAATCATTCTATGTTTGACCACTGATTCAGGCTCGTGGATTAGCTATACCTTTGCAAAAGACCACTGGGTTAGAACTGAGGTTGTCTGACAGCTGTTGAATGAACAGCTCTGTGGCTTGACATCTCTACAGCAGGAAGAGCCACAAGGCCATTTTCTTTCAAAAGCTTTGTGGTTCAGCAAATACAGTTAAATTCCCAGGTCAGGGTGTCCCGGTTTCTACTTTTAAGAATCTCTTCTGCCACTCTGTTGTTAAGGAACACAGGTATTCCAGAATGCAACGTTTTTTTCTCCAGGATTACAGGCAGGACATATCTACTCGCCTGATTGGCTTGTCCACATGCCTCAAATCAAAAGGGAGAAATTAAATATTATAAGTGCAATATAAGGGCAACATTGTTTTGAGTGCCATCCACCATAATCACCTGCAACAGAGATCCACTTACAGGTATTTTTCTGCAGGTGGTAATTTTTATGGGGATTTAATCATGATATAGTGAATTCTAAAAAGCCAGTTGCACCCCCTTGTGGTAGAAGACAAAGCTTCCCAGGCTAGTTCAAAAACACACATTTTTAAAGAGGCATAAAGTTAGGGCTGCTATTTACTTTCCTGGATCTTTGACAGCAGGACAATAGACGAAAATCCATCAGGGTAACTCCTTGTATTTTCCCTTCACATCAAAGTATTTGTTGCATTAGAAAGGGAAACTGTGCCTATGGCCAAAGAGATGGGCTAATATAGGATGAAAGGACCACCTGATCTACTGTAACTGTCACTTCCTCTCCACGACAAACATCTGTTTCTCAGAGGAAAATACGGAAAGGCTCTTCCTGCTGCGATCTTTGTTGTGCCTCCCACCTTAGCCACAGGCCTCAAATTAGGCCTAGGTTGATCCTTCCATTGCATTGCCAACAGTAATGGGTATCAAACCTTTGAGATGACACAGGGCTATCCAGAGCCCAAAGCAGCTTTTCTATACAGAAGCTCAGACACCCTGACTTCATTCACATGTGTTTTATTGTCTTTTGTTTGCTTGACAGTGCCCAGAGACCTTGGCTTAGAGGTTCCACTTTGCTTTGAAGAAGACAGGCCAGCTGAGACAGGCCACACTGTCCTGGCTGTTGTCTCCAGGCATAATTTTAAGGGAAGAGGCCTCCCTCCCTCACGGATTAGGCTGACAGGCAATTCTCTAAGAGATAATAGTGCTTTTTGTCTAATTAAGAGCTGCCACTCACCTAGTAAATGCAGACAGGAAACCTTTTGACTTGGCCAGCCCAGAACCTAGGTGACAAACTGAAGCCAACTGCAATGCATCCTCTCTACAGAAGTCACAACATTCTTGATGGCAGCAGAGTTATGGGGCTATAACTCATTTTGACTCAAGCAGGCTCTCTTTGTTTAAATAGAAGGGCAAACTTAACAATATGCTTCTGCTACAGTTCTGCCTACTTACACGAAACTGATGCTGTTATAAACTGAGAAACATCCACATTTCTACTCCATCTGATGGAAAAGAAATTGGTTTTGATTTTTTCCCCCCAAAGAAGAATACAATTTCTGCAATAAGTGAGTCCCCTGACTTTTGTTTTAGAGTCATCCCTCAAGAGCTCTGCAGCCTTCCTGGCTTCCAATGAAATCCAAAGGGAAGATTTATGAGGCAACTCTTCCACAAGGCATTTTCATTTCAGGGAGTGTGAGCAGAGTGATGAAAATCTGTAAAAAAAAACCCACCGAAGCACTATGTTTTCTGCCATTTCTCAACAAAATCTCAAAAACACCACTCAAAGAAGTACAAAAGCATTCAAAAGTACCCTGGAAATAGAAAAGCAGAAGCTTATTTTTTTCAGAGAACAAAGCATTTGGGAACCTGGAAGACACATTTCCACAGTATGAAGGATTGAACTCTATTAAACCCCCCTTCCTATGGAATGTGTACATGTTCAGCAGAATGTATGAACTGTGGATGCCACAGAAAATCTTAATTAAGGACAAATAGTTAATCTCTTCACAGGAAGGAAATCTTGATTCCATCCACCCTTGTTTATCTCACAGAATCCCTGTGAGATAACCACCTAACACCAGACCCCTCTCCTTCTCTTATCAAAATTCCGGGATATTCATAACTAACTTGTGATGTCTATAAATTAAATTGTGATATCTGTAATCTTTAATGAAATCTTGACCTTTACACTTCTGTTAAATCCTAAAAAAACTTATATCCTGTGTGATGTATGTGTTAGAGATCTGAAATGTATAAAAACAGATGCTTCTTTTGTCTGGGACGCTCCTTTTCAGAGGAAGCCACCCCCTATTACTTGAGCTCAATTAAAAGAGTTATTCTATTTCTCGTCTTGGTGTGAATTTATTTTGGGTTCTTCGTACCAAGTTAAACGTACTTGGACACAGGACCAACTTTCGGTCCAACAAGTATTAATTTTAGCACTTCTCACCAATTACTTAACTCATTGTCTTAAACAAAAGCAGTGAGATGGTTTGGTGTCATGGTTACAGGCTAGAAACCGAGAGATGGTGAGTTCTAGTCCCACCTTAGGCATGAAACCATCTGGGTGACCTTGGGCCAGTCCCTGTCTCTCAGCCCTAGGAAGGAGCCAATAGCAAACCAGGAGACTGAGAGTTCTAGTCCTGCCTTAGGCATGAAACCATCTGGATGACCTTGGGCCAGTCCCGCTCTCTCAGCCCTGGGAAGGAGCCAATAGCAAACCAGGAGACTGAGAGTTCTAGTCCCGCCTTAGGCATGAAACCATCTGGATGACCTTGGGCCAGTCCCGCTCTCTCAGCCCTGGGAAGGAGCCAATAGCAAACCAGGAGACTGAGAGTTCTAGTCCCGCCTTAGGCATGAAACCATCTGGGTGACCTTGGGCCAGTCCCGCTCTCTCAGCCCTGGGAAGGAGCCAATAGCAAACCAGGAGACTGAGAGTTCTAGTCCCGCCTTAGGCATGAAACCATCTGGATGACCTTGGGCCAGTCCCGCTCTCTCAGCCCTGGGAAGGAGCCAATAGCAAACCAGGAGACTGAGAGTTCTAGTCCCGCCTTAGGCATGAAACCATCTGGGTGACCTTGGGCCAGTCCCGCTCTCTCAGCACTAGGAAGGAGGTAAGAGCCAACCACTTCCAAAAACATTGCCAAGAAAACTGCAACGACTAGTCCAGGCAGTCACCAGGAGCCAAGGCTGACTTGAAGGTACACACACACACAAAGGTAACTGAGGGGTGGGGAGAGAGTGCTCTGAGAAGGCATGTGTGCTGAGTAATAAGCAATTGACTTGTTTCCCCAAATTGGCCCACGTTGAAATCTTGCTTAACCCTACAGGAAACTTCCCCCGATTTCTTCCCAGAAGTCACTATTAATCAGAAAAGTTAACATTTGTATTGAAATCAGTGAGGTCACTTCCAATCTGTCCATCTGTTCTAAAAATATTGCAGCTGATTTTACCTTTTTTTCACAGCACTTGGCCCACAAATCTTTTTCTTCCCAAGACTCCAAATATCTATATTTAAATGGAGCACTTACTGGCTATGGTCAGACAACAATCTTAACCTGTTTAATGAATGAACGTATTTACTTTGTTCTTTTTATACCCTGAACCATAAACTAATTTAATGGGCTGGACCTAAACAATATGCTAAACTGCTTCCATTGTAATGCTTTTCTGATGCAATTGTACCTGGAATAATGCGTGTGTCCTGGTTACTGCATCTCCATTGGCAAGGCAGAGCTGAAGAAAGTGCAGAAAAGAATTGACCACAATGAACCAAGAAGCTGAATCAGTTCCCCTCTGTAGAATGGTTAGAATTTTTTTGGGGTGGGGGTGTCTTTACCTTAAGGGGGGGAAATCAGGGAAGCAGGGAACGTGATTAAGTCATATGTCTATGCAGCTCAAAAAAAATTATGCCTTATAATAAAATTGTCTTTAAAAGGTGCTACCAGACAATATCTCTGCTGTTATCCTTCCCTGATGCACCCCATGTATTCTGTTGGTCATTTGGGGGGGGAGGTATTTGTTATTTGATGTTTTAATCCTATTGTGTAAGCCATCTAGAGTTGATAGACAGACATTATGGAGAAATTGAATAGTTCTTCTCTCCTTTTATTGCATCAGAATACAAGGTTATTAAATGCGGCAATATTCAAGATAGACAGGAAGTTCTACTTCATACAATACACACAAACTATGGAATGTGCTGCTAAACTGGATTGCCTTAACACCGGACTAGCCAAATTAATCAACGTTAAACCTGAAATGGTTTATGGCTTATTATCTCCAATACAGAGGCAATATGTGTCTCCATATCAGTGGCTATTATATACATATATACGTATACTGATATATCGCACTGAAGATGTTGCCTAGCCTGGCAATGAAACGTCTGCATGAAAACAACAAGGCTCAGAGAGCACCAAAGACTCCCCAGTTCAACCCTGAGCTACAAATATTCTCTTCGATTAGTAGATTTTGTTGATGAAATCTTACCCTTCAATCTGCAAGGGAGGATTCTGGCTTTACCAAGCAAAGGGAGTAGCTCGGCACAGCAGAGCCTATGGGTAAGCCCTAATGTCCAATACATTTTGGTAGGATTTTATAGGTTGATCGTATTAAGTGCAGGTGACCCAAACCATGCTTCTTGCTTGCAATCATTGTTTACAAGACATGAGTACCAGTCTAACATGCACAGATTTTGTGATGGCCATTTGTGTTTGTACCAGAGATGTTAATCACTTGCTCCAATCACCCTGGAATCAATCATTTCCTCCTCCCAGTGATGGGATTAAAATCGACTTCCAGGTGAATTTTTAATCCTAAATGATGCAGTCATGATCACAAATCGATCTTTGTGTGAGAATGTCTTCCAGAGAATTCCCTCACACTACCGCATCGTATGTATCAGTAGGTCACAAGGTAAGTGCAGGTTTAGTCATGAACAGAAGAAAATCTTTCTGTCCCTCAAAGTTAACAGAAAACTTTCTCCACGCTCATTGCTGAGGGGGGGAAGGGTTTCTGCCACAGAGTGATATGAATTATGTTACACACGAGTTATGAAGATAAATGAATGCAGCTAAAAATATAGTTCCGTTTCCTGCACTCAAATAAATTTAAATGCTTCTCTCTCAGTAAATGGTTATTTCCTTTGTGCAGCACTGCCCTTTTACAGGCCTCAAGGTCACAGGGCCAGGTGGAATCAGGTTCCTTCCACGTTCAGAATCTTTACTCTTTTTCTTCTCCTGAACATTTTCAGAAAGTAGGGCAAGAAGCTCTTTGTTTCTAATCTCCACAAAAGTAAAAGGATGCTCTTTCCAGTCCTTTGAGGAGGACTGTAGCAGGTCCATCAACTTCTAGATCAAATGATGGCAAGAGGAACCCCACCAGCAAAGAAGAAAATACTGAATTCTCTTTCCTCTTATGAAAATGGCCGTGTCCCCTGGATGAATGAAAAATGCATTCCACTCTTGCATTTTAGAGTTGCACTTTCCTGCTTGTTCTCAAGTATACAGAGAACAAGCACTAAAACAAATCATCTTACTACACAGATTTTAGAAATCATTTGGGAAGAGTCGTGGCCAGGTAAGAGTGTATTTCACATTGTCTTCAACTTTTCATTCATCATAAAAAGAAGAGTTAATACTTCAAAATATTTGGATGTTTGGGGAAAAAAGTATTTTGGGGGGGAAGCATCCTGTAACTGGTTTTGCCAACTCTTGTAGAAGTGAATTATAAATTTTAAAAGATTCTTGCTTCACCCCTTTAAAGAGACAACTACAGGTGAAATATGATCTATGCAGTCATACTGACCCTGCATAGTATATTATCATGGGATTTCATGATCAGCAGCAGGAGTCATTAATCTATGAATATAGCAGCCAATTCCTTTCAGAGCCTATATCTGGGGATTGAGCCAATGCCACCTTTAAATCAATATAGGTGACATAAAGATTGCCATGTGGCTGGCTAGAGTGTTTTCTATAAAATGATGCTCAAGTGTCTCTGAAGTTTCTGATCTATTAAAAATAGACACTGATCAAGTGTCTCTAAACCAGCTTGCTCTTCTGCCAGAATATGATCTTGCGGTGCCCCCCTGCCATGTTAAACAACAGACCTGTATATCTGATGATGAACCAATTCTCTCTGTAACACAAGTGTAGTTGAGACAAAGTCTTTGTGTTCTTGCCCAATATTGCAGAGAAGGGGAACTCATCATCAATCACAACAAAGCAGGAATAGTTACTTCCTCCAAACAAATCTTCCCTTGTCAGCACTCCTGGAAAATTCATGGCTTTGGCATCAAGAAAATCTAAATATCCAGGGTATTTAGAATGCCTAGGTATCTTTCCAAGCTTTAGCCTTTTGGAATGGAACAACTTAGGGCCATTATTGCCGAAACCCACAGGCTTCCAAAGGCCATCTTTCATTTTGCTCATCACAATAGAAATACAGGTAGTCCTCACTTACCAACTGCCTCGTGCAGTGACCATTCAGTTACTTTGTAAACCAATCCTCACATTTACGAACATTGCAGCATTCCACAGTCACATGATCAACATTCCTGTTCTCACAATTGGCTTGCAACAAGCAGAAGTCATGGTCACATGATTTTTCACTTTTTCACTTACCTACTGTGTCGCTTCATTTAACGACCAAAGGGGAAGTAAGGTCATAAGCCCCTCGCAGTCATGTGATTTTCCACTTAGCGACCACGTTGCTTAGTGACTAAGTTGCTGGTCCCAACTGTGGTTGCTAAGCGAGGACTACCTGTAACCATATTTCAAGCATCCATAAAAATCTTTAAAACCAAGTCAATAGCTATCTGCTACATGGAGCAGAGAGTTGCTATTATCATGACCCAAATCGTATTGGGGCAGTTCACATTTCTAAGAGTCTTGCACTGACCCCACTATGTCTCCAACCCTCTGCTAAGACTGGTACAGTATGTGAGTTAATTTCTCTGGAGACTCAATATGTGAGTATGTCAATTGAAATTCTGGATTAAATTACATTTCTGCATAATACACTGTGGCCTCCCTGATCTTGTCCACATGGAAGGAAGGGAGTCTGTGTGATCTAGAACATTACAGTTATTCAGCTCAGTGTTTGATCTTCCTTGACCCAGAAAGAGCTTGGGTAGATTTGAAACAACAGACCCTCGACACAGATGTTCAGGAGGACTTGTCCCAGGTCATGCTTGATATGCCATGGATTTGTCCGAGGGGCCATTCCCTCGTGCAAGGAGGAAATGTTGTCCATCTCACAAGGAGCGTTCACTGTGGCCCAATGTAATGTCCTGCTTTCCTCCCTTTTAGAAAGAAGATTTCAAAATGTCCCAGTCCAATAATGTCTTGTCCATGCTCCTTAGAGGGAACAGAAATAGTTTCACATGTCCTCTTGTGATGCCTTTTTACATGACATGGTGCATTGAATTAATTATTCCTCTTCTGACCCATAGTTACGCTTCCTTTTAGCTTACAGCTCAGCAAATAACTCTAGCTCATTTGACAAATTTCTTGCAGTCATTATAGCTGCAGGTCTATTAACTGTTTAGTTGATAACTCATCTTTTCTAAGCTGATTTGTATTTTCCCCCTTTCTTTTTATACTTTTTACTTATTCCTTTGATTATTTTAATATATATCTTAGCTTGGCCTTCTATGTTTTACCTCTGTAAATTGCATTTAAAAACCATTCTAATTTTAATAATTCTTTAATTTCCTGTTTTCCCCCTTGTTTTTTCTGATTATATTGGGATGTATTGTATTGTATTACTTGATACTTTACTCTGACCATAAATAAACTTTGCCTAAATATCCTGTAACTGTTTTTTTCCCCTTCCTAAGGCCTTCACATCTTTAGTCATACACAGAAATGCATATTTCCTCCTATATGGGGGACGGAGAAAAGTATGAATAATCAATTCTCTCTCCTTCCCACCTTTGCCTCTCCAATTTATATTCTCTTCTTGTATGTTTCAAACATTTTTCCAGATCTGTTACTAACTCTGATTAATGAAGGAATCAGATCATGATTCCAGGGTTAATTCACAGGCCCAGTTGATTAGCCAACCTCCCAACTAGCAGAAATACTGTATGAATCATTTATCTGTCACTACTTGTCCATTTAGAAAATCCCCCTTAAAATCACTAATTACAATATATAAATGATATAATTTAGAATAGCAGTTAATATTAATATTAATATTAATTATTATTAATATTAATATTATTATTATATTAATATTCTGCCTGGAATAAGGTCTGAACACTGCTCACTTAATGTTAAGCTCCTAATTTTCATGCTGTTATTTGATGCTGTTTTGGGGGGCTCTTGTAAAACCAAAAAGCACTTTCCTTTTTTTCAGCTATTGAAAATAAAGAGAACACTATTCTGAAACTAGGCAGCTCAGTCTATAGATTTGGGCACATAAAACCTTAATGGCCAATATCCAATTCCTTCACACACACACACCTTTTTATGTATTTATAGAATTTATATGGCTGCCCAGCTCAGTTACATGACTCTGGATGGCTAACAATATTTTTAAAAAGAATAAAAACAAGATATGCAATGGTTTAAAGCCAGAAAGGTAAGGATTTGGCATTTGCCTTCCCATGAATTTAAGCAGCTGATCAGCACCAGGGTCAGTTCCAAGGAAGCTCACGGTGACTCTGCCTGAACCGTTACCACTCTTTTCTGTAATTGAAAATGATAGTGGGCAGAGCTACGGCAAAAGGACTTTGCATTCCTCTCCCCACCCACCCCCAATATTCATTTGGAGGAAATATTTTCTGGGTCTACAGATGTGACTGACAGCAAAGCAACTCATATTAAGTCAGGGGGCACAGTTCTTGGACAGAGGAAAGGATGAACACAAAACATGGTAAGTATACTGTGCAGCTGAGAAGTATAACAAACATTGAATATATTATTATATTCAGCCGCCCAGGGTCCCTCATTTTGGGGGAGATGGGCGGGATATAAATGTAATAAATAAATAAATAAATAAAATTATTAGTAGTAGTTCAGTAGTAGTAACTATATTTGTATAAATCTAGCAATAATGCAGGATATATATTTATAGAATAATTAATGTCACACTGTATTTTGGACTATTTACCATGTGCAAGATACAATGATATCACTACAGTTATTCTTTAAAACAGCCCTGCTGCTTTATCAATTAGACAAAATTGACATGATTCTACCTTCTTCCTTTTTCAGAGATTTGCATCACTCCATAATTGAATTATTTTGTGCCAAACCCCCTTTCCTTTGGATTGCGAGTTGTTCTTTGATGCATGTTAGCAAAACCAAACTCCTCAGAGTAATGAACGTATTTATGGCATGCCACATGGCCCAGTGAAATAAATTCCTATAATTACTACATTGTGCTTTTCAGTGAAAGCAGTTTTAGTATTTGCACTACATGGGCAGCCAATTCATTATCAGTTGCTATGGTGACTGTTGCCATGCGCCATAAATCTTCTTCGCAGGATTAATGATTTATATTCTAAAGCTATTCTTCAGCTTTCCCCAGCCTGATGTCCCTCAGATGTGTGGGGAGTTTTCAACACTTTTATCTTTCCCAGCCACCAGGGCCAGTAATGATGGGAGATGTAGCACAGCACTGCTTGTAGAAAGTTGTAAAAGACCAGTGGGTGGATCAGACAAAATCTCTATATAGCCCAGCACAGCTTGCCAGACAGCCAAATATCAAACAGGGCACCAGGAAGACAAACACCTTCCTTTGTTTATCTCTATCACCTGCTACTACAATATGGGAAATCTATTTAGCTGCCATGTCCACTCTCCATGACTTTGCTTAACCCTTTGTAAAATCTGTTTTGCCTAGAGTCCACCCTGCATCTTATAGTAGTGAAATCCATTCATTCATTCATTCATTCATTCATTCATTCATTCATTCATTCATTCATTCCAGGATTTTAATATCATCCATTTCCATGGACTCAAAGCAATTTACAAAAAGAAAGCAAATATACATTAAGATTGGAGGAATGGGATGGATTGGCCCTCAGCTGGCTACCCCAATACAAAGAGCTTCTTTTATTTAAATGCAAAACTGTTGTTCCTGGTTAGAGAGGCACCAGCTACACAGGAAACTGCTTTCCATTCACACCGATCTTTGGTCAATCTTACTGTATTAGCTACTTTGCTGCAATTCTCCAAAGACCCAAGCATTGAACTTTTCCAATTCTGCTTCCTAAGATTCTTTTATCTAGCAATGCTAAGGACTCCTCCTGTGATATTCTACAACCAGATCATGTGCTTTATTACTGAGGTATGGCCCCTCTCCATCCTGGTTTAAGAATTTATGGATTCACACGTTGCACTAAGACCTGGTTTGTTTAACCATGGCCTGTTGAACATACCATAATGGCTGGGTTCAAAATCAAGCTAAGCCAAACTACATGATGGCTTATCATAGTGCACCAACCAGGCCATTGATTCAATTTAATGTCTTTAATTAACATGAGGAATACACGTCTTAATAGGATATACTTCCCTGATTATCTTGACACCTTTTCCATTGAGTGAAACCTATCAACCAAAGTTCTGGTAGGATGCATGCCATAGTTTGGGCACAATACAGGAGCAGATCCTTTCTGACATGTCTAATAAGAAGTCCTTTTAGAGAAAGAGTGTCCTTCAGAGGGTTTCTCCTCATACACATCTCCATAACTAAACAATATGTCACAATGAAACAGGTTAAGAAATGGCTGAGAGACCTCCTTTAGAAGTTCAAAGATGAAAATAACCACCTTGAATTAAACCCTGAAAATGATTAGCAACAATTCAGCACTGTATACTATGCATTGATTAGCAGTCTGTCTCCCACATTTTGCACCGAAGCTCCTGGAATGGCCAGCCCTGAACCATACTTTCTACTGAGAAGGCACCTCTATTTTGCCTGGATTTCATTTGGCTTGATGTGCATCACTGAACCCAGCCAATGATGAATGTCACCTGCATGGTGAAGACACTCCAATGCTTCAGATGATCCTTCCCTCTTGAAATAAGAAAGAGAGGCAAAAGAGAGCTTTGTGGGGCACAGGAGGCAAACCATGCAAAATATCTTTTCATTCATCTTTAGAAATGCATAAACAATTTGTTTAATGTTTTATGCTGTTTATATCTTATGTTTATATCTTATATATATATATGTTTATATGTTTATATCTTATGACTCTAACATTAATAAATCCATACATTTTAACCACTGCATCTGTCTATCATATGATTCTGATAAATGGATATAATATTTTTATTCAAGGAACAAAATTCAGGGATTGATTGCTATTGGCACCAAACAGGTTGTTTTTATAAACTGTTTATACATAATGTACCATTTTTATTTATTTGCATTGGTAAATTATTACTGCTACTCAGATGTACATTGCTTACACCCCTTTAGACAGAAGCAGTATATAAATCTTACAAATACATAAAATAAACAAAACCACCTTCCAATTCCTAGATTAAAAGCAACTCTGTTAATTATTAAGCATAATCTTTGACATCTGTTTACAGTCCTTGCATCTTACAGCTTGCTATTTTTGTCAAGTTAAAAATTATTCTTAACAGTGAACTATCTATAGACACATAGTGAGGAGGATGGGAATAGAAACCATGTTTTGGCATTGTAGGCCTCGCTTGTTGTTTAATGAATGGTCTTTTTTTTCTCTAAACTTACTTAAGGTCAACATCACTGCAAATCAGTGCTGATGCATATAAGAGAAGAGGCATTTGGAATGATATTGGAAGTGGCCCTACTGAAGATTTGGGATTTTACTCTATCCACTACAGTACCATGAAACAACTGATCTAACATTATCCCAGGAGCAGGCAACCTGGTGACCTTTAGATGTTTTGGTCTACAACTTGGTTAAGGTGCTCGGCTAGAAACCAGGAGTCTGTGAGTTCTAGTCCCGCCTTAGGCATGAAAGCCGGCTGGGTGACCTTGGGCCAGTCACTCTCTCTCAGCCCTGGGAAGTAGCCAATGGGAAACCAGGAGACTGAGAGTTCTAGTCCCGCCTTAGGCATGAAAGCCGGCTGGGTGACCTTGGGCCAGTCCCTCTCTCTCAGCCCTGGGAAGGAGCCAATGGGAAACCAGGAGACTGAGAGTTCTAGTCCCGCCTTAGGCATGAAAGCCGGCTGGGTGAACTTGGGCCAGTCACTCTCCCTCAGCCCAACTCACCTCACAGGGTTGTTGTTGTGGGGAAAACAGGAGGAGGAAGGAGTATTAGGTATGTTCCCCGCCTTGAGTTATTTATAAAAATAATAAAGGCAGGATAGTAAATAAATTAATAATAATAATAATAACAACAACAACAACAACTCCCACAGTTCCTTGTCAATGGCCGTGCTGGCTAAGGCTACTGGGAATTTAAATCCAAAATATCAGAAGGGCACCAAGTTAGCTATCTCTTGACTAGGAAATTGCATGTGCTGTGGACCCCCAAGCCTACAAATGTTGATTCAGAAGTAGATTGCTATACGTTCATTGTGCCTCTGGCACCCAAGAAAGTATGTAAGGGAACGTGTCTATTCTGAGTGAAACATAGGAACAGGTATTATCAGGAAATATCTCATTGGGCTCACGAATCCTTCTCTTAAGCAATGTGCAGAAGCCTGACTAGTCGATTGTATGTATAAGATACGACTCACTCATATCTGCTGGGGAATGAAAAGCCCAAAGCTCTTGATTAAACCTTATCACAGGAATAGTTTGAATCCTATGATGACAGAAGAGATTGGCTGTGGTTTTAGTGAGCTCATGTATGTCACGGTATGAACGCTACTCCACTTCATTTTAAATAAAGCACTGCATCGTGTTATTCTGGGTTTCACTGTCATCCTTCAGCTACTTACGGCAACCGTGCATGGGGAGCCAACTTTCTCTCGGCTCTGTGGAACAACTAGCCCTACTGCAAATAAGCCGAATCAGGCCAGACATAATGTAGCCTAATCATTGAGGCTTGGACAGGGGAACCTAATGCAACCCAAACAGGTCTATATGTTTCTGCCATGAGGCAGCGGTGACAGAAAGCAGGTGGCAGAAACACTAGCCTGGTTACCGGAGTCTGAAGCAGCAGCAGCAGCAATGGTAGTATGTTGAAGTCTTTAAGATGCTACAAGATTCTTCACTCTTTTTTCAAAACAACCTGAGCTCAGCCAACCAATCCAGCATCCCCAGCTCTGGAGAGAGCAATAGTGGTCCTTCTCAGCTTCTAGTGGTCAGGAAGTAAGCGCAAAGGGGAAAAAAGGAATTATAAGAGGCAAAGAGGAAGGCTCAGAGTTGGGTTAAGAGAGAACAACACAGATGCATTTAATGATGAAGTAAGTTCTGAATGCTAATAGCTTCCTCCTGAGTGGAAAAAGGGATAGAAAAGATTGAACAATGCCACACCACTCGTAGTGCACAAATGCTGTTGTACCTTTTCCTCTTCACATACCATAGCTCCTTGTGATTACTGTAGCTCTTCTTCCTTCCTATCTCCAAGCCCACAAGCAAGCTGGGAATGAGGGAAAGTGCCTGTACCAATACACCGAAAGGATGAGGAACATTGCTCTTGATAAATACTTGATTACTTTTGGTTTTTTAGGAAGAAAACTTCACAAGGGGAAGTACTTTTTGATATGTTAATTTAGAGTTTATCTACTCCAGCCCCCTACTCAGTGCAGAATCTACTAGAGCAGAGCTTTCCAAACTTTTCATGTTGGTGACACACTTTTTAGACATGCATCATTTTGCGACACAATCTTACAGCAGGGCACAAGGCAGGCACTAGGACCTGAGTGGAATCACAGCAGGTTTGGAGGCAGCAAGGCACAAGGCAGGCACTAGGACCTGCGCGGAATCCTGGCAGGGCTTGGAGGCAGGAAGGCACAAGGCAGGCACTAGGACCTGTGCAGAATCACAGCAGGTTTGGAGGCAGCACGGCACAAGGCAGGCACCAGGACCTACCTGGAATCCTGGCAGGGCTCGGAGGCAGCAGCAGCTGCGACACACCCAGACACTGCAGCCGACACACTAATGTGTCCCGACACACAGTTTGGAAAGCTCTGTACTAGACTATCTTGGATCCACCCTCTGTCTCTAGAGAAAAATGTTTTCCTGTGGGAAACCTGTAGTTTGAGGCAGGAACCGTGACTTGTAGTATCTCCTAAGTCACTGTTGTGCTGAAACATTAATGAGGACAGATTTTGCATTGCTACAGTTATGGCAGGGTGAAGCAAGAAGATCCTATAACTCTCCTATTTTACCCTATGGGAAAAAATAGATAATACTGAGTTAGATGGACCAATGGATGGAGTCAGCATAAGGCTGGATCCAATGCTCCTAATTATACTTGGAGCCAATGCCAGAGACTGATAGCCCCTTTGACACTGGTGAGAGACATGGACTGACCCTCGGATTAGAAGCACTTCCCGAATCATGCAGGAAATGTCAGGGAGCCACACAATAAAAATACTTCAGAAAACAGAAAAGTCAAGAGGAATTTGTCAAAAGAAACTTCTCAAAGCTGGTGACCTACTTCAAAATGGTGAATAATCTGCTTCAACAGAGGAAGAGGGAGGGGGAAATCAATTCATTCCTCAGGCCAGCTCCAGTTCTCTCCTCTGAGTCATTCAGAAAATTGCTTTCTGAAAAAGATTCTGTATGTGGGTTAGATATTTCTTCCTTTACGTGGAATTTTAAGTACTGTTCCCACGCTGATAAAACATTTTGGGAAAGGAGGCTCTTGTCTCCAGTAGCGCTCCATCAGAGCCATGAGAAAGGCCGAGTTCATGTCTAAGGAAATGCTAAAAGAGATCAGAAAATCCCCAGCTCCTACTGTACCTCCCGTGTGCCGCACGTTGATAGGTGGGCTTCAGCAGACCATAAACTTCAGTCTCAGTTTGAAATAAATGTGTAAGAATAACATGCTGGTCTCTTAGCCAAAGTGCTAAGTCAAAAGTTAGATCCGCCATAGGGAAATATGACTCAGGAAGAGTACGGTGTGGGTGGGAGCACAAGCACGTGGGAAGGCTTAGGCACTGGTCTCCCTTGTGGCTCCTAAGCTCTGAGTCATTTCTCATTCTCAGCTTTAGTTCGCAGCTGCTGCGATAAAGCACAGAAATAACACTCCAAACATTCAAAACAGCATTCTAAAATGCTCCTTCCAACCCGTTCCTGAATGCATGACACCCCACTCAAGGTAACGCAGCACGGAGTACAGGAAACGCCCATAAACATGTTATTCGTAGGCTGCTTTGATTTTTGCCTGCAGCTTTGTCTCCATGTCTGGCTTTGCATGGCTGATTATTTTGTTCGCCAATGTCACCTTCTTCAGCATGATCAACACACGTGAAATAGATCAAAAAAGAATTGGTGCAAAAAAGAGAAAGGATTCCAGTCCAAAGATAAGCCATTTTTAAAGCCAAAGGACAAAAAGTGATACCATAATGAGAAGAAGCATAACAGAACCAGATTATCTTAAGAGCAATTTATTCTATAACACAGAGATCTTAATTCACTACTTCACTCAGAAATTAACTCCAGCTTGTTGCTATGTGTCCTATGCATATGTAAAGATGGTTCTTAAATGTATACTTGACACCTATGAAAATACAGAACCTTATGCAGAGACATGGTGAAAGTATGGCAAATGTGTTGTTGTTGTTGTTCAGTCGTTTAGTCGTGTCCGACTCTTCGTGACCCCATGGACCATAGCACGCCAGGCCTTCCTCTCCTCCACTGTCTCCCGGAGTTTACTCAAATTCATGTTCATTACATCTGTGTGTTACCTTTAGGCAAAATGAAAAATTAGCTCACAATCAATCATGCTTAAATGTAAACCACAGAAGCCTTATTTTACCACAAATGGAAACAGAGAATCAATTAGTATGCCATGCCCTAGCACAGGATTGGCAAATTGTTCCTATATAATCTCTACTAACAAAGATAGTGTGTCAAAAGAAAGATTCGGGAAATTAGGGCCTGGCAAATAAGGAGGAAAGAGGTTGCAAGCCAGAACAGGAAGTGATCTTTGGAGGCCTCAGGGCAAGGAGGAAACGTGACTTTCAGTGACACAGGGGAGGCCTTTGAAAAACAGAACGGGTCAGTCCTGTGCTCTAACAGAAGGAAAGTCAGAGCAGTATATTTAGCTATTTCAGAGGAAGCCTCTTGTGGTTTCAGCTTGTTTACCAAAGGATGCATTGCTGATCTTAAGGATCTTTAATAGACACACCACTTAGGAGCCTCCCAGGATCTAGGAGTGACACATTAGGCTCAGCAGGTTCGATATTGCCTCAGCCCATAGTTCAGAGCTTTCCAAACTGTGTGTCGCGACACAAAAGTTTTCCCGCGGCGACACACCAACGGCGGCGCGCAAAAACCTGAAAGCGGCAGCAGCGCTTCCAGGTTTTTGCACGCTGCCGCAACGGCGGCACTTCCGGGTTTCCCCGCGGCGACACACCAACAGCGGTTGTTGTGTCGCCGCGGGAAAACTTTGGAAAGCCCTGCCATAGTTAGTTCTTCAGTGGCTGCCACTGGGCAGCACCACTCGAATGCAGTTGTGGAAGTGAAGCTCCACCTGATAGATGATCATGCAAGATAACCTGAAGGTGCCTTACTCAGATGACTTACCTGGATTTGGTTACTGGAGGATCAGACCATGTTTTCTGCCGTGGCATTAAAAGGGGCAGCGGTGGTTTGCCTTACTAGGCTGGGGATTTAAATATTAAGGAATTAATCTGTATGCCCTTTTTACTCCACTGGACATACTGAGCTGTCCCAGGGACCATGAGTCACTTTGATTCATTGGAAGCTAGAGTCCCTGACACTCAGCAGAAGAGAACCTGGATCGTTGTGGTACCCTGGGCAGTGTCACAGAAAGAGAGCTCTTTTCCTGAGCTTCTGGGCTTGGAGATAGAGAATCAATCTTTTCCTCCATTGCAAAATCTGAAGGGGTAGGAATAATAATAATAATAATAATAATAATAATAATAATAATTTCAACTTGTATGCCACCTGACTCTCAATGACTCTGAATTTTGAAGTTTGGGGAGAAGTTGAGCTTTGGGAGGGGATGGAATGACCTTCACTTGGACTGTGATGGTCTGGCTGGGAAAACCTTACATGCTGAATCTAGCTTACAGCTGGAGTTCTGTCTCTCACCTAGACAAATGCATGAGAGGGCCAAGGAAGAAAGGAGGACAAGACTAGAAAACAATACAACCTGGCCAGAAAGGAGAAAACAGGAGTAATCTAACTTTAAAAAAAAGGGAAGGCAAAAGAATCAATACAGAACAGCAGTGGGTACGCATAAGGCCAAGCCAAGGTCCAAAACATAGACTGAAAGCATTTATTTACAGATCAAGGTTCCTTGGGCAATCTATGGCCAACTAGACAATGAAAGAGAGAGAGGGCTAGAGACTGGGAAAGCAGTGCCATCTCATGTTTTATCATCTTTTTCCATTGAAGATCTACTCGCCATTGCAAACAGCAGAACATTAACTTGGAATCTCTCAGGCTGTGAACTGACAGTTGTGGTAGAGAGGCCTGGCCCCCATATTAACCATAAAGGAGATTTATAATAACAATCTCTACCATGTAATAGAATATTGTGGTTCCATTGTTGCTCCTTTGGAAATTGGTCTCTTCTAGGCTAAAGCAGGATTCAGACTTGTATTAATGTTGTTAATTCTCTTTTTTGAGTTCTATAAATCTTTCTTTAATCATGAAAGGTTAAAGACAGCATTGGGAGAGATTGGCTAGGAATGAATCATTTGAGAAATAGAGGCACTGTACTTTCTATGCTCCATGAGACTCTGCAAATTAACAATGAGATGAGTTAAGTACCAGAATCAGGTAAAGAGAGGCATAAAGAGTGAACAAAATACTCTCTCTGACTTACTCCAAATCATCTGAATGGCATGATTCATGAGTTGTCTTTATGTAGTATGCTTAACTGGGTTACCAAATTAACTTGTTCTCTGGGTCATTTGGACTGGGGTTCAACGGGTTTGTATAATGCAGTGAAACCCAGACCAAATGACACAAGTTCACATGAGTTCACCAAACACACTCATATATACACATGCAGGTACAAACACACATACACACCAAACCATGTGCAAACATGGCCAAGGTGAATATTACAGGAAGAATGAGATAGCAACACATCTGTTATAAAGGGCTTTGCCATCCACACAAGCCAACATCCAATGTGGCTGTGCTTAAAAATTTCTAGCTTTCAGGAGAAGTGGCTGTTTTACATCTTTACAGGACATGGTTAATTCCTTCAGGTCAAGAGGCAGACCCAGAATAGTATTCACCAGGGGGACAGGGCCAATGTTTGCAGCCCATTTTTAGGCAGGATACAGATTTTAAAAGAAAACCATGCAGGAAAAAGGTTTTGATAGTTTTTAAGGAGTAAAATAGGTAAGTAAAGGTAAAGGTTCCCCCCGCACATTTGTGCAGTCGTGTCCAACTCTAGGGGCCGGTGCTCATCTCCGTTTGTTAGCCGAAGAGCCAGCATTGTCCAAAGACGCTTCCACAGTCATGTGGCCGGCATGACGCACGTGGAAGTCTGTTACCTTCCCACCAAAGTGGTACCTATTCATCTACTTGCATTTGCATGCTTTCGAATTGCTAGGTTGGCAAGAGCTGGGGCTAGTGCGGGAGCTCACTCCGCACACAGGGCTAGGGATTCGATCCTCCGAACTTGCGATCTTCCGATCTACAAGCCTGGCGTCTTACCCGCTGAGCTACCACACCCCTTATAATAGGTATCTTAAGCCTATTTTAAAATATTAAAATAGGTATCTTAAGCCTATTTTAGACCCAAGGTAAACATTTTGCTTTGCAACACACACCCTTCCCAAAACCGTTGCAAAAATATTAGGGTGGCTTAAAATGAGTGAAGGGCTTCACAGGCCACAGGGTGCATAGACCAGAGCTTTCCAAACTTTGTGTGGTGACACAAAAGTGTGTTGCCACACACAGTCTGGTGTGTCGCCACACAACCCGGAAGCGCTGATCATCAGCGCTTCCGGGTTTTCCCACGGCGACACACCAACAGCGGCGCGCAAAAATCCGAAAGCGGCAGCAGCGCTTCCGGGTTTTTGCACGCTGCCGCAACGGCGGCACTTCCGGGTTTTCCCGCGGCGACACACCAACGGCGGTTGGTGTGTCACCGCGGGAAAACTTTGGAAAGCCCTGGCATAGACACTGCTCTTAAAGTGTCATTTATCAGGTATGTTGGAAAAATGCTGGGTCAAACATAGGGAATGCTTCATCCTGTCTATTCAGTTGGTTGCTAATCCTCACAGAAATCCATCTTCCACTTGAGATAAAGCACAGGGGAATAACACTTTGAAGCAAATTACTGTGTTGATATCCCAGGCTGAGGACTGAGTACATCAACCCACTATTTTAGTTAGCCTGCAAAATGAGATAGAAGTGTGGAAAACAATAAAAATAAGATTTTTTTTACAGGAAGGATAAAATTAAGACATTGTATATAACCCAAAAATGTATGAGCTTGTATTAATATATAGGGCAGGGGGTTCCACAGAAGGGGAGTCAAAAGGGTTAAGATGGCAGCAGTGACCATGTACATGAACCCCCACCGCTTTTAATATGTCACATGCCACATGTAAAAAAGGGGCTGGACTTCAATCTTGGGGTTGTGGCTGCCATTTTTACTCATCCCCCTATGGATGCCATGATACTGGGATTGCCTTTCTTTGAAAAAAGGCTATGCAAGCTTTATTTTCTTTATAGTAATCTTATTAAAAATTATAATTAAAAAGATAAAAACTAATACAAAAAAAAAAGAATAAAAAGAAAAAATAGAAACTGCAGAAAAGAAAAAAAATAGAAAGTCCAGAAACTCTGGACTGTAATCCTCACCTCATATCATCAATTTTGTTACCCTTTGGCGACCTCTAGTGGCTATCACTAGACAGTCAAGGTAACTGGTACTTGAAGTTTATCCCAAAATCAAATGATCAATTAATCACCTTTTAGGGTCCTGGCAGGGTGGGCTTAATAGATTTGCTGACTGGGATAGATCAATAATAGGTGCAAGTCACTTGTCCCAGTCAAGGTGCGAACAAGTAAAGTCTGCCTTGATTCAATCCTGCTGATTCCTCATCCATAAAGTTTATTTGGTAAACAACACAGAACAGATCCTCGTGTGGCGCAGAGTGGTAGGCGGCAGTATTGTAACCGAAACTCTCCCCACGACCTGAGTTCGATCCCAGCGGAAGCTGATTTCTCAGGTAGCAGGCTCAAGGTCGACTCAGCCTTCCATCCTTCCAAGGTCGGTAAAATGAGTACCCAGCTTGCTGGGGGAAATGTAATTACGACTGGGGAAGGAAATGGCAAACCACCCCGCTCTATGGTCTGCCAAGAAAACGTCGCGAAAGCGGCATCCCCCAAGAGTCAGAAATCTCCAGCAAAGGAGATTGTTACCTTGTGGTGCTGGAGCTTGAGCACCTCAATGACGCCATGAGCTAAGCCGTGAAGGGACACCCAAGACGGGAAGGTCATGGCAGAGAGGTCAGACTAAATACGATCCCTGGGGAAGGTAACAGCAACCCACCCCAGTATTCTTCCATAAAAACTAAATGGATCAGTACAACCAGAGATATGTCAGTATACCATCGGAAGATGGGACTCCTAGGTTGGAAGATGGTCAAAATGCTACTGGGGAGGAAATGTGATGATGCAGCTAGCTCAAAGCCGAAAGGACGGCTAGCGGCCGATGGTGCTGGTGGTGAACAACAAATCCGATGTTCTAAACATCAACACACCATAGGAACCTGGAATGTAAGATCTATGAGCCAGGGCAAATTGGATGTGGTTATTGGTGAGATGGCAAGATTAAATATAGACATTTTGGGTGTCAGTGAACTGAAATGGACTGGAATGGGCCTCTTCACATCAGATGACCACCAGATATACTACTGTGGACAAGAGGACCACAGAAGAAATGGAGTAGCCTTCATAATTAATAATAAAATGGCTAAAGCAATGCTTGGATACAATCCAAAAAACGATAGAATGATCTCAATTCGAATTCAGGGTAAGCCATTTAACATCACTGTGATCCAAATATACGCCCCAACCACAGATGCTGAAGAAGCAGAAGTAGATCAGTCCTATGAGGATCTGCAGCACCTACTGGATAATACGCCAAAAAGAGATGTTATTTTAATTACAGGAAACTGAAATGCTAAGGTGGGTAGTCAAATGACACCTGGAATTACAGGTAAGCATGGTCTGGGAGAACAAAATTAAGTGGGACATAGGCTGATAGAATTTTGCCAAGGCAACTCACTGTGCATAACAAACACTCTCTTCCAACAACATAAAAGACGACTTTATACATGGACTTCACCAGATGGTCGACACCGAAATCAGATTGACTACATCCTTTGCAGCCAACGGTGGTGGACATCTATACAGTTGGTAAAAACAAGAACTGGAGCTGACTGTAGTTCAGATCACGGACTTCTTATTGCACAATTTAGAATCAGACTAAAGAGAATAAGGAAGACCCACAGATCAGTTAGATATGAGCTCACTAATATTCCTAATGAATATGCAGTGGAGGTGAAGAATAGATTTAAGAGACTAGATTTAGTAGATAGGGTCCCGGAAGAACTATGGACAGAAGTTCGCAACATTGTTCAGGAGGCGGCAACAAAAAACGTCCCTAAGAAAAAGAAAACCAAGAAGGCAAGATGGCTGTCTGCTGAGACACTGGAAGTAGCCCAAGAAAGAAGGAAGGCAAAAGGCAACAGTGATAGGGGGAGATATGCCCAATTAAATGCAAAATTCCAGAGGTTAGCCAGAAGAGATAAGGAATTATTTTTAAACAAGCAATGTGCGGAAGTGGAAGAAGACAATAGAATAGGAAGAACAAGAGACCTCTTCCAGAAAATTAGAAACATCGGAGGTAAATTCCAGGCAAAAATGGGTATGATCAAAAACAAAGATGGCAAGGACCTAACAGAAGCAGAAGAGGTCAAGAAAAGGTGGCAAGAATATACAGAAGATCTGTATAGGAAGGATAATAATATCGGGGATAGCTTTGACGGTGTGGTCAGTGAGTTAGAGCCAGACATCCTGAAGAGTGAGGTTGAATGGGCCTTAAGAAGCATTGCTAATAACAAGGCAGCAGGAGACGACGGTATCCCAGCTGAACTGTTTAAAATCTTGCAAGATGATGCTGTCAAGGTGATGCATGCCATATGCCAGCAAATTTGGAAAACACAAGAATGGCCATCAGATTGGAAAAAATCATCTTATATCCCCATACCAAAAAAGGGAAACACTAAAGAATGTTCAAACTATCGAATAGTGGCACTTATTTCACATGCCAGTAAGGTAATGCTCAAGATCCTGCAAGGTAGACTCCAGCAATTAATGGAGCAAGAATTGCCAGAAGTACAAGCTGGGTTTAGAAAAGGCAGAGGAACTAGAGACCAAATTGCCAATATCCGCTGGATAATGGAGAAAGCCAGGGAGTTCAGAAAAACATCTATTTCTGTTTTATTGACTATTCTAAAGCCTTTGACTGTGTGGATCATAACAAATTGTGGCAAGTTCTTGGTGGTATGGGGATACCAAGTCATCTTGTCTGCCTCCTGAGGAATCTGTATAACGACCAAGTATTTATTTATTTATTTATTTTATCTTATTTATACCCCGCCTATCCCCTCCCTAATGGAGGGCTCTAGGCGGCTTACAATCAGTACATACATATTACCATTATACAGTACATCATATTATATATTACCCGCGCGATTAGGGAGGGGGTGAGGGAACCAGCTCTTCTTTTCCAGGCATCGGAACTACAAGCCCCAGAATGCCTCGCTTTCGGAGCCGGCTGCTGACATCCCAGAAGTTGTAATTGGGATCCGTCGACCTCTGCCGCCGTCCTCAGCCGCCATCCACGGGCTTCTCCAGGTCTTCGTCTTCGGTTCCGAGGCGACTCCCTGACAGGATGCCAGCATATTGCCCCACATGAGTGGTACCCATTTATCTACTTGCTATTTAGCTTTCGAATCGCTGGGTTGGCAGAGAGCTGGGGCTAGTGACGGGAGCTCACCCCGTCACGCGGATTCGAACTGCCGACGTTATGGTCGGCAGACTAACGGCTCAGCGGTTTAACCCGCTGAGCCACCGCGCCCCTTAAGTAGCAATGGTAAGAACAGATCACGGAACAACGGACTGGTTTAAGATTGGGAAAGGAGTATGGCAGGGTTGTATACTCTCACCCTACCTATTCAACCTGTACGCAGAACACATCATGCAATGTGCTGGGCTTGATGAATCCAAGGCTAGAGTTAAAATCGCTGGAGGAAACATTAACAATCTCAGATATGCAGATGATACCACTTTGATGGCTGAAAGCGAGGAGGAGCTGAGGAGCCTTATGACGAAGGTGAAAGAAGAAAGTGCAAAAGCTGGGTTGCAGTTAAACCTCAAAAAAACCAAGATTATGGCACCCAGCTTGATTGATAACTGGCAAATAGAGGGAGAAAACGTGGAGGCAGTGACAGACTTTGTATTTCTAGGCGCAAAGATTACTGCAGACGCTGACTGCAGCTAGGAAATCAGATGACGTTTACTTCTTGGGAGGAGAGCAATGACAAATCTTGATAAAATAGTTAAGAGCAGAGACATCACACTGACAACAAAGGTCCGCATAGTTAAAGCAATGGTATTCCCCGTAGTTGTTGGAGATTCTGGCAAATCCAGCATGCCTCATCAGCATATGGATGGTTGCTCTAGCATGCAAACTCTCCATGCTTTTTGAGGAAGCTGTTTGTGGCCACTCCCACTTCCTCTCTCTCTCTCTTCCTCCTTCGACCGGGAGCAAAGCACACAGCTGTGTGCTGCTCCGTCTTAGGCCATGGACGGGCCTAGGAGATTTCCCCCCCTTTCTACACGCATCTCTTCCCAGCAATGAGGGGCAAGAGTTTACTAAGTTTAGGGAACAGAAAGAAGAAATGGAACATCATTTATCTACTGAAAATGCTGTACCTGCAATGAATAAATGTAAGGACTCTTTTGTACTTACTTTTCATATCTGCCATGTCTAAGCATGCATTTCTTTATGTTTGGGTGGGCTAAGGGTGTAAGACTAACCTGGATCTCTCTAATATGCTCATGGGCTCTGTTTTTAAACAATATTCTTTTTCTGTACATGAGTTTAGCAGCTCTGCTCCATTTCAGTAGTTCTAACAGACTGCTAAATGGGCTTCAGTAGTAACCTATGGTTGTGAATGCTGGACCATAAGGAAGGCTGAGCGAAGGAAGATAGATGGTTTTGAACTGTGGTGTTGGAGGAAAATTCTGAGAGTGCCTTGGACTGCAAGAAGATCAAACCAGTCCATACTCCAGGAAATAAAGCCAGACTGCTCACTTGAGGGAATGATATTAAAGGCAAAACTGAAGTACTTTGGCCACATAATGTGAAGACAGGATACCCTGGAGAAGAAGCTGATGCTAGGGAAAGTGGAAGGCAAAAGGAAGAGGGGCCGACCAAGGGCAAGATGGATGGATGATATTCTGGAGGTGACAGACTCGACCTTGGGGGAGCTGGGGGTGGCAACGGCCAACAGGAAGCTCTGGCATGGGCTGGTCCATGAAGTCACGAAGAGTCGGAAGCGACTGAACGAATAAACAACAAAAAACACACAAGTGATTTGCCCATGCTTTATTCCAGGATGTTTCTTTTTCAGCTTCAAGATCTGGTATTTCCTACTGGTCTCCTCCCCAAGTACTAACTTGGTCTGATCCTGCATAGCTTTTTGACTTCAGTCACAATTGGCTAGAGATGGATCCATTAATTCTGAATGCTCCTCTCCCCATACTAATAATGCAGCTCTTTTGGTACAGTAAAAATACAGTGAGAAAGTATTTAGTTAAGAATTTGCAGTCCTTTTCATGATGCCCAATCTGTTGCATGAAATGATATTTCACTCTGCCTAATTGTAGCACCAAACTTCAAAGATCAGAAGCCTGAGACAACCTCTCTTTCACTATAGCCCAGCCTTTCTCAGCCTTTTGACCCTGGAGGAACCCTTGAAATATTTTTCAGGCCTCAGGGAACCCCTGTACGTTCAGGCTCAAACATAGGACACAAGTTACAAAATGATTATATTCATTTCATGTGTAGGCCTGTATTTATGCATTAACAGTGTTCTTAAACTAAAAATAAAGAATGAAACTTACCTCTTTAATGTGAAGTTGCCTGAATTTGGAATAATTTTTTAAATAAATCATGATCTCCCAGGGAACCCCTAGTGACTTCTCATGGAACCCTAGGCTTCCACAAAACCCTGGTTGAGAAACCCCGCTATAGCCAAAGAGAGAACCTGAAGATCACTTGTTTTCACCTGCACATTCTCACTGAAAACTTAAAAGACAGAAAGGCATTTTATAATAATGTGAACATGGCACTGAGAAGCTCACAATTCCTCAAAACATTGTAATGCATGGGAACATTTACAAAGAAAATCATTTGATAAGTGTATTGGATCCTTTGACCATTCCCACTGATTCCTTCTCAGCAGCTCTCTATTGTTGGAAAGGGTACTTTGGACGTACAGAAACAAAGGGTGTGGTGGCTAGGTGAAGAAGGACGCTGAGCCCCAAGAGATAAGCTCTAGATCTTTATTCTCTACCTTACACAGAATCTTACCAAACTAAGCTACCAGAACAGTTCACAGGGGAAAAACCCCAAGCACGCTAAGGTGGGCCCGGCCTGATTCTCTTGGATGGGTGCCCAAGGTCTTCCGTGCTATGGAAGTGCTTCTCCCCCTGGAAAGCGCCCCCTCCTTCTTGTCCAGCGATCACCATAACACTACCTTCTCCTTCAGAGAGACATTCCATCACAAAGGGTTAACTGAGCCACAGAGAATGCAGACATGAACAGAATGTCCAGCAGATAATCTTCTGTAGTGATCACAGCTCATGAGCTTAATGGATGGTGTGATGAATGCTAAGTCGTATGCATATGCATACATATGTCATATGTATAAGCCAGCTGAGTGCACAGGTGCACGGAAATGCAACAGCAAGCTAGAGTGGATTACAACAGTGATGCGCCAAAGATCAGGAGTAGATCAAAGTATGAAGGATGGATAAAAAGTACCAAGAATCAACTTCCATGATCCAGAACTGCCCAAGAACAGCTGGACTCCTCCCCAAATGTTCTTCTAAACTGTAACAATATTCCACAGCAAGATTGATGAAAATCAAGCTGGCCAGAATCCAACACTTTCAGGTTATAAAACCAGTGTCAAAGAGAAGCTTTGTATGTTAAGTGGGTGAAGTGTGTGTGCGTGTGTTTGTGTGTGTGTGTAAGAACTCCTCCGTTCTATAGCTTGCAATTTTATTTGCTGCTCTTTGCCTGCTACTTTTCTTGCTACCTTTTATACACTGGGAAATCGTTCTGGAATCACTGACGTACAAGACAACTTTTGGTAATTATCTGCTTACTAATGTATATACCCACTCAGCTTTCATTAGTTGGGAAAATTATGTTGATTAGCAATATGTACTTCTAATTAGCTGTGCTGGAACGGAGAAATGTACCAAAGGGCCAACTATATTCCAGCTTTGATTCAAGGACTCTATACAATTGTTGCATTGTATGCTGTTATCTTCTGTATTGACTGGATCCATTGGGGAAAAAGATTGTGAGAGGACAGGGAAAAGGTTCTTCATCCTTTTCCCCTCCCAAGATGTATACATCTCCCACTGATGTTCCCTCCTCTATATTTTTCATATTGTTTCCTTCTCCATGGGAAGACCTAAGATCAGGGGTGTGGGGTTGAGTTATTGTTCTGACAAATATTTGCAGGAAAAGTTAAATATTTACATGCAGATATTGCAAACTATAGATGCAAGAAGCAATCTGTCAAGTAATGTGTAATTGTGCCATAAAATGAATGTTGCTGTCTATCATAAAAAGAAACTAGACTGAGCAATAGAGATCTGGGATCAGATCATTTTTATTATTATTTAAAAACCTCATCAGGAAAAGGTGAAGTGGGATGAGGCATTGCAGAACGGAGGGAGGGAAAATTAACCCTTTCTTTATGGCTGTAGGTAGGTAAATCATTCCTTTGAAGCTGCTTGCCTTGCTAAAGGAAACTGACAAGGTAAGAATAAAAGAACATGGGAAAATTTACTCATTGCATTACAACCAGTGACATTAACATTCCATCTATCTCCAGGAACCTCAGCATAGCACATAGTGTCCCCATCCCATTGTTATCCTCACAACCCCCCCCCCCCCATTTTAACCCCACCTGCCAATCATTTGTGAGGTTGGTTAGGCAGAGAAATAGTGATTGGCCCAAGGACACTGAAGAAACTATATGGCTAAATGAAAATTTGAAGTTCAACCTCCCTTATCCTAACCCAGCATTGCTCAGCTCCACCACATTAACTCTAACAGTAATTCTAATATGGTAATGCTTTGTGGCCCAGATCAAACTATATTTATGCGCAGAGGAGCCTTCTTCAAAAAGTAGAATTAATCCACCATGGGAAAATGAAAGGGACAATCAATACATTTATAAATAAATAAACCAATCCCTTGTGCCAAGGTCATCTCCACTAAGAGATTTGAACCTGGAAGATAAATTGTTCCCAGGAGTTATTTCAAGCCCTGAAAAAAAATTCCTTGATAACAACATTTCCCAGAAACACACTGGGAATGAAGTCATTTCTACAGTTCTCCTTTCTGGTTTCTAGGGGGTTTTTGGCATCTGTTTTCATCTTCTCTATTGCATAGGACTAAATATGACACTTTCCTTCCTGCATTGAGGCAACCACTGCCCTTCTGAAGGTGCCTTAATGCCTGTAGCTCTAAGTACAACTCTGTGTTCAGATTACAGGCAAACAGACACTCAAGAGGATTCAGTGAAAGGTCCTATTAGTTTGTTAAGTATTTAGTTATTGAGTTGATTGGCTTTTTTCTAGTTTCAAACAACTCTTAACTAATCAGGTGTAACAGGTAAGGGGGCTGAGCATCCTTGGCCTTTCTCTGTAACTTGGCATTAGGGTAACTGGTTTGGGGGGGAAAGGCAGCCACGCTCATCTGCATGGAGTTTCTCACCCAGGAATGCCCATACGGGAAGTGCATAAACTGGCCTTTGCCTACGTACATAATAACTCATATGACTTGGGTAGGATCCTGTGCAAGTGGCAAGTGTGCAAGATTAACACTAGTTTGTGTACAAATTAATGAACTCCTAAGCTGATTTCCATGACCTTAGCTTTCCATTCCACCGCATTCCTAGGGAATCTCCCCTATAGGTATAGTTTTTAGTTCCAGAAGCTGCAGTGGGGTACCATCGCAGTTATGGGGGTAGGGGTAGACTGGCATTCCTGCAGGGTCGTTAGGAATGCTTTGTATGAGTTGTCTGGCATGCCCACAGGGTCGTTGGGAATGTTGATTGGGGTTGCTTAGTCAAACGGTCTGACACCAAAGTCAGCCCGAATGGCGCTGGCAGCCTGTTAAGTGAAGGATACCTGAGTGGGAGTATGGAACTGTGAAAGCGTAGGGAGGGGCTGCCACGGAGTAACTTCCCCAATGGGGAGGGGGCTAGTCCAAAGCAAAAGATGTAAATATTGTTTGGCATGAATTGTTTCTCAGTCTAGTCTTTGCATTGGAAAGGATCACTTGCTTTAATAAAGAACTCTTTCATATCCTTGATGGCTTGTCGTAAGAGTCTCTGAATTAACAGCTGAAGGATCAGGACCATCACAGGGAACCATAATCTAAATATTTTTGAAGCTTTTTTTAAAAAAAGCAAGCATCTGAATTTGAACTCAAGGCTCAGGCCATATTGACTTCCTGCCTCCTCCTGATTGGGCCTGGCTTCCGTCGAAAACAGGCTATCCAACAGAGACACAAACACAAGCACCACATCCTGGGGCAAATCGGATTTAACCAGATTCACACCTTTAAGGGTGCATTCAACTGTTCATCCTCTGGTGTGATATATGGAAAGACCTGCCTGACAGTATATATACATAAGAGAAGTTTACCTAAATTTAAACAAGAATGCTTTCCATACATACTATATATCACGCAGCAAGGCAAAATACAAACACTTAGAGCAGTGTTTCTTAAAATGTGGTCCTAGGACCTCTGGGGTCCCCCAAGACCCTCTCAGGGGTCCGCGAAATCAAAATTATTTGCCAGCCTACGTTGAAAAGTAATACAATATTAAAATCCCATCAAACAGTTGTGAGAGGTGATAGTGGCAGCGAATGAGGTAATTTTAATTTTTAGTACAGAAAATATCAATAAATATAACCCATACAAACAAAAACTCTTTTGGGGTCCTCCATAATTTTTAAAAGAGGGAAGGGGTCCTGAGAGAAAAAAGTTTAAGAAACACTGACTTAGAGTATTGTTTCTAAAATTTATGTTTATAAACACTGTAAATCAGTTGGAGTACAAAGAGGGGAGAGTCAGAAACCTTTTTTTTCTCTGCTTAATTTTTTCTCTTTTTTTAGCATTGACAAATAACAATGCAGTGGAGATTTTGGCACTAAGCTCAAAGATTTATATTCTTTTTCATATCATAAAAATAACTCAATGTACTTTGGTATGCTCAATCTTTTATTAATATTATACTGAGCATTAATTGTATAACTTTAATAATTCTCTTTGTCTACATTGATATTATATCTTTTGTTTTAAATAAATAAAATAAATAAATAAGAAACATTTGCCGACAGTGGCCTTCTGCTGTTGGCCTAGGAAAGAACAGTCATACATTTGCAACAATAAAATGAAATAAAATAACAAGCAGACCCAAACTTAAAGATGAGGGATGACAACACTCAGTAACTAGAGCAAGAACATTTCAAACTCCCAGGATACTCTGCTGCTTATAAAGCTGCAGTCCTTCAACAAAGGAATTACAAAGGGAGATTGTAGCAAAAAATTGAACAAGGACTTACAAGGAAGTCCAATTTGACCTATTTAAGCTTACATTGTTTCCTGTCCAACTGCAGGTGCTTATTACCTTACCAATGTTTAATTGCATGCTGTTGCTGTAAACTACTGCTGTTGTGAATTGTTTCCTTGCTTTTCTTAGGTTCAGTTTATATGTTAAACTTTTTTTTAACTGCTTATGCTTGTCATTTATATTTTAAAGAAAACAGCCTGCCAAGAAGATTTTATTAGGAACATTCTCCTAATGCTAATAGTATTGCTTTCTTGTCTTTTAGTTTGTGTTCCAGTGGATGACAATAGCTAGCCATGATTTTTGCATATGTTTGAAGCAAGTCCTTGGCAGGCATGGAATCTGTGACCTTTCGTAAGTTGGAGAACTGTAATTCCCAGCAGCTCCACCAAGCTTGGCCAGCAGAGAGGGATTCTGGGAGTTGTCATTCAGCAACATCTAAGGAGTCACTGATTCTCCATCACTTCACTTGTGAATTTAATGGGATTTATTCCCAAATATAAACTGCTTAAGTCTCTTAAAATCAGAGTGCTTCCCTTTTGCTAGATTGCAACTTTTAAATTAGTTGAATTAAAGAAATGTGAGAATGCACTTAAGTATTTTTTATGAATCCATATGCAGGATGACAAATTTTGCTGGAAATAATGGCCCAAAGAACTAAAATGTTTGCAAGAAATTCCCTGGTGGCTTCTGCACAAAGAGGTTGGGCTTGGAAATGAATAGCTAACCACATAGTGGAAATTAATAGCCTTGATCATTTTAGCACCCAGATAAGCGTTGGACTTGGAACACAGTACAAGCTAACCTTCAGACCAATAAATGTAAACAACAATGTATTTCAGACTGATCAGGAATGACATTTCTACCTTTTTCCCCCTTGCAGAAAATGTACTGAACTACTGAAATTTGCATAGCCACTGACTGTTCACTAAAGTTTCTTAGGTCCCCTGAGATCTTTTTCCATTGGCAGTGTCACATACCAATGAAATGTAAACTGAAATTAATTAACCAATTTTTGTAAAGAAATACTATATGGAATTCAGAAACAGATAGGCTAAGCAGCTGGTTGGATACATCGTTTGGTCACTGTAAAGATCATAGTGGCTGCATTCCTAAACTGCTGAAGCTTCCAGTCCAGACTATCCTTCCAAGTCTGCATCTCCGATCGAATTAATCAACCCATTTTGGCCTAGTATGTTGTGTGAACCCAAGGCTGGTGATGTTATCATTCCGTGTGTGGTGCAACTGCAGAAAACCGGGTCGCGTAAACCCTGCCCTATTCTGCAAACACAGCCTTAACGTAATTTTGAGTCTGAGGTCCTCCGCGTCCTTTGAAAACTATAGTGAAAAGCTCATGAGCCGGTTTTGTGGCGAAACAGGCAAACCTCTCTTTATTTCGCACTACGCAGAGCTGTAATTTCCCCCCATCTGCAACACACGCACAGGCGGGTTTGCTAGCTGCTTTTGAAAAAAACATTATTTCGAGATTCGATCACCCTGTTTTGAATGTGTATAGCTATTTCGTCCCTTGAAAATGAATGCTAGCTCTCTCGGATCCCGCTGTATGCCGCTCGATTTTTGTTTTAAATCAGCGGACTCTTGCCTGCGATTCGCCCGCCGGCTCCAGGTCCTCTGTACCAAGGCACCGCGAACGCGCGCAGAGGCGGAAGCGGGCCCTTCGGCAAGCAGGTGGACAGGACCGTCGCTGTGGCGACGGGAGGGGGCGTGGCCTTCCCTAGCGCGCACTATAACTGGAGCTGCGAGCGCCTCCGAAAGGACGTTTGCTTTTTCTCCCTTTCCCATCATGAGGAGCCCGACGGTCCGGCTGCTGTGGGCGCTAGCAGGTACCGCCACGTGTCCCTCCTCGGGTCGCGAGCCCCTGCTCGCTCAGACGCGGAGGCCGGCTTCTCCAGCTGGTCTGCCTCTGACAACCGCGCGCTCTTGAGCCCCGAGCCGCTGTTGAAGCGTTAATGTCTTTGCGCCTCCCGTGCTGCTTTCCTTCGCATCAGGTCGCTGTCCGAGGCACGGGGAAAATCCGTGGCAGCGCTCTCAGTGGGGGTCAGTTGGCAACCCCCAACAGTACTGAGGGGGGCTTCAGGGAAGGGAAAGGTAATCCTGGCAATTAGTGTGCGAGACCATGATCTGCCCTAGTAACTCTCCATCCTTTTTTTCTCCACCCGCACCCAAGGACTCCTGTTTGTGCTTTCTCCTGGGAAAAGTAGCATTGAGGTGAGTGGGGGAAGTGCAAGGGGTAAGCAAACACTCCTCGCCCCAGTTTTATTTTGTAATTTGCAACGGTAATTAAAACGTTAATTTGGGAGTAGGGTTGCTCGCTCCTTTTCATCTTGCAGCAAGCCTGTGGATGCCGTTTGAGCCACTTGGATGGCAACAAACAGCCCTTTTTGTGCTCAGAGCTAACAGTGATTCAAAATGGAAGTCAGAGCTCAGATGAGAAGCTTTCCCTCTCTTGGACTAGAAAGTTGGGTCCCATAATTGGGAGGTTCATGGGAACTACTGGAAAGTTATTCAGCGGACAAAGAAAACAATCTGCGTATGCCCAGAGGTGAAGTTGGCATTCGTGGGCTGGATCGCCTTCAGTCAAGCTATAGTCCTGGGAGAGAAAACATGAACCAAAATGTTTCTGGGATATGTTAGCTATCACAGAAAAACTATTTGGGGACTATACCCTAGCAGAAATAAAAAGCATTCTAGGCTCTGTCTTTTTTAAACCAAAGCAAATTTGGGTGAAGAACCTCTGATCTTCAGTTGTAATTGTCATATGGAGTTGTGTAAGTTTTGCTGCAAAGATTATTGGATTACAAAATTACGGTTTCTCATGAAGAGCAGTTCATTTCTACCACGGAGTTATGTGTATATCTACTGCTATGCTTAGCTGTAGGTTCTTGTTTTACTGACTAAATTTTTGTTTAGAATTTCACCCAAATGAGACAAAACTAGTAATCGTTAGCATCAGGGTTGAAAGTCTGGACTTTTGTTTTTCCCTTTTTCCTCTAAGTTAGGCAAATATGTCAAATCAAATGAAAATATATGTTATTTTATGCTGAAATGTTAGTTAAAAATCTAAGATGACCATTCGGGAGTCACTAAAATACAAGATATGAATGTACAAGAAGGAGTTTGACCTAAATAGCCAAAGACAAGGGAATTATATAATGGAGGGGAAGTTGCTGCCCATTTTGGGCTCTTGCACTCTTATTAAAGGAATTTTATTCCTCCTGTTAATAACCTTCTAGCATAGTTATAGTTATTCTTTGCTAATAATTTCACTTTTAAAACTGAATGGTTTTAAATTGATTGGTTGTGAACTTTTAAACTGAACGGTTCTCAGGACCATTTTAATATGTTAAATACCTCATTTCTTTTTGCTTAATCAAATTTGTTTTATAATATGACATTATAGCTAAATGAGTATTTTATTTTTGAAGTTCTTTTATCTCAGAGACTGATTTTCAAAGATTTGCAATATGCAAATTTCTATTGAGGCAAAAGCTTGGATTTCAGTACCATATACGTATGCTAAAAGGTTTTTAAAAAACTACTGCAGGTGGTTTTACCAGAAGCGAGTGGGTTATAATTGTAGTAAATAAAATGCATTTCTAATTTGTATATTTTAGTTAATACTTTTTTTTTACAATGGGAAAGTCTAAAATATTTGACACTGCAAAGAAATACTCACAGATTTCAATCTGTTATTGTAAGCTTGTCAGATTGTGTGAATTAAAGCCAATAGCAATATTTAAAGATTAGCATATATCTACTTTATTTAAATAAAACAAACCTTTTCAGTTGTTAGGCTTCTTTGAACTTTTAAAGAAGTTAGTATAGGAAGAGGATTTGCCATCTGAACTGGATGAAACAAGTGAAATTCTTCGTGACATAACATTTCCTTCAAATCTTTTTTTAGCAAGCGTTCACATATTGAATGCATTGATTTTATCATTAAAGTGGCCAGATCTGGATCAAATGAAATATAATATGTTGATTAAATTGTGAATTTGTCACTGTACTGCTGTGCTTTGGGCCAAATTTTCCATGGAACCACATAGCAGTTGGCATATCATTTTAAGTTACATGAATTGATATTTGTTCTTTATGAAAATGTTTAATGTTTATGGCATAGGTGAAATTTAAACATACATACACACATACGCATTTTAATCTGTTCAATCATGTCCAATTCTCGGAGACTGCCTGGACAAGTCCCTGCAGTTTTCTTGGCAAAGTTTTTCAGAATTGGTTTGCCATTTCCTTCTTCCTAGGGCTGAGAGAGAGTGACTGGCCCAAGGTCACCCATCTGGTTTCGTGCCTTAGGCGGGACTAGAACTCACGGTCTTCCGGTTTCTAGCCCAGTGCCTTAACCACTACACCAAACTGGCTCTCAATATTTTACACACACACACATTAGGCTGACCATATTTCCTTGAGACAAAAACGGGACATTGGGATGGAAAAAACGGGACAGGGGTCCCTGCCCCCTGTGTCCACGCGATTGGCTCCTGCCTGCAAACCCACCCCCGATCCGTGTGATTGACTCCCGCCTACAAACTCCGCCCCCTGGTCCATGCGATTGGCTCCTGCCTGCAAACCCCGCCCCCATCTGTGCGATTGGCTCCTGCCAGCAAAAATATATAATATTTATGCACTGGTTATTGAACTCCCACAAAGAATTTTTAAATACTTAATAGATGGCATTGTTATTCCTTTTCCCCCCAATAATGTTAGAAAGGCAATTTGTTTTTGGAATAATGAAATGTAGAGTGCTTAATCCTTCAGCAAGGCATTTTAATTAATTGTTTTAATTGATTCCATTTACTAGAGGGCAGAAAAGACAACCCTCATTCCTTAACCCTAAATCACTTTCCTCACCCTCTTTCCCCAGCCTTTCCCACACACACACGGACACACACACGCACCCCCGCACCCTCTTTCCCCAGCCTCCCTGCGACCAAATGCACCCGCACCTGTTTTCCCTGTGCAGGTGCATTTGGTCGCAGGGAGGCTGGGGAAAGAGGGTGCAGGTGCGTGTGTGTGTGTGATTACTCTGAGCAAGTAATCGCACACACACACGCACCCCACACCCTCTTTCCCCAGCCTCCCTGCGACCAAATGCACCCGCACCTGTTTTCCCTGTGCAGGTGCATTTGGTCGCAGGGAGGCTGGGGAAAGAGGGTGCGTGTGTGTGTGCGATTACTCTGAGCAAGTAATCGCACACACACACGCACCCCACACCCTCTTTCCACAGCCTCCCTGCGACCAAATGCACCTGCACCTGTTTTCCTTATGCAGGTGCATTTGGTCGCAGGGAGGCTGGGGAAAGAGGGTGCGTGTGTGTGTGCGATTGCTCTGAGCAAGTAATCGCACACACACACACGCACCCCACACCCTCTTTCCCCAACCTCCCTGCGACCAAATGCACCCGCACCTGTTTTCCCTGTGCAGGTGCATTTGGTCGCAGGGAGGCTGGGGAAAGAGGGTGCGGGGTGCGTGTGTGTGTGCGTGCGATTACTCTGAGCAAGTAACTGCACACACGCACCCCACCCCCTCTTTCCCCAGCCTCCCTGCGACCAAATGCACCCGCACCTGTTTTCCCTGTGCAGGTGCATTTGGTCGCAGGGAGGCTGGGGAAAGAGGGTGCGTGTGTGTGTGTGTGCGATTACTCTGAGCAAGTAATCGCACACACGCACCCCACCCCCTCTTTCCCCAGCCTCCCTGTGACCAAATGCACCAAAACAGACACACACACACCGCACCCTCTTTCCACAAGCTTCCCGTGCCTGCTTTCCCTGGCCTCACCACTGCTGGGCAGACAGTCTCGGCTTCAGAGGAAGCGGCACCGGTAGGATCAGGTAAGGAGGCAGGAACTGGGTGGACTGTGGTGCTGTGTCTGCTGCTGGGCTCGCACGTGGCAACCGGGCTTCCAGTTGCCGCGCTGATAGGGCCTCTTCCAGGCTGCCTCCAATGGCAAGTCTGGCTCCAGTCCTCCTTTCTGTCTTCCTGTCCTCCTTCCCACCGGGTTTAAAAAAGGGACAAAATTGAGATTTTGATCAAAACGACGGGACAGTTGAAAAATGCTTAAATAACGGGACTGTCCCGTTCAAAACGGGACGTATGGTCAGCCTAACACACACACATATATATACATACAGTATGTATGTGTATACACACACACACATGCTTAAACTACAATGTTGAAGCATTTTAAAATAATGAATTTGAGTAATACATTGCTGGATCTGTTTATTTCCAGCCTCAGTGTAACTTGTACTCCCTGCCTGGATGCCCAAGGAACTTTAATCCAGTTTGCGGAACTGATGGAGAAACATATGCAAATGAATGTATGCTTTGTATGACAAACAGGTAATTTGAAACTAGTTGATAATTCTCTATGTGAGGTGGCACTAGCTTTATAGAGATTCACTTGGGGTATCTATCCTTGAGCACTCACTTCATTTCAACTTCCTGTCTCTCAGCCCCAGATTCTCTGAGAACCCATTGGGAAGTGGATGATTCTTCCACCCTGGTATAGTAGCTAGATGTAACATCTGACCAACATTTATAGACAGAGAGTCACTAAATTGCAAACCCAGTTATTTCTGGGATAGTATACAGTACTGGCTATTTTCAGGAGTTAGATGTTTACTCAGGGATACCCTGCTTTTGTTTTATCCCTTTTTTATGGGGCTTTTACATTACCTTGTATTAAAATAGTTGTTTTGATAATGTCTGATTTTGGGGGAGAATATACAAATAATGCAGTCTTCACAAATATAGATCTGTTTTTTAACAGATCATTGATAGTAGGATCACATACTTATTAGGTCATTTATATCAATTTCCAATCCAATTCACAATTCTAACACCAGGAAGTAGGTGCTCACCATAGGTTGCTTGATCTCACTTGTCAAATTTATTCCGTCTCCATGTCCTCTCTCAAAGTTCTCCTCCAGTCCTGTATAAAAAATTGTCCATCTGAATGTGTTATCAATTTTCTCCTTAGAAACTGTCTTTCTGCTACACAATTTTAGAACTGATTGTGCAACTTAATCACAGAAATAATTATCAAAGCACCTAACATATAGCACTTTTTAAGAGCAAATAAAAGAATTTACTTTAATTTGCGGAGGGGAGGAAAATAATTGCCTATTTAGAATAGTCTTTTTGCGCTCTGGAGGAACACATGGAGTATAGCAAAATTTTATTGCAAAACTTTGGTTTTATCTCCCAAAGCCTATTCTCCGTATAGCTTATGAAAGAAGAGAGATAACTAGTACTTCTTAGCACTACCTACTCCAATATATACGTACTAGCATAATCTAACATTGATTTTTTTCTCCCTTACAGTGAACGTGACAAGGACATACAAATTGCCTATAAGAGTTCCTGTTCATGAGAGAAGGTACAAGGAACAGAAAAGGAAAACCCATAACCTGCAAAGAAGTTGAAACTATACTTCAAATGTGCCCTTAAAACTGCTAAAATAAATGCAAGCTTACTTGCTTTGATCCAACTTCTGGATCTGCTTATTACAAATGTTTTGTTGAAAGAACTTTTGTTTTGTTTTATGGTGGTTTTTTTTAGATTTAGACCTCACTTTTCAAAGAAATCATTCTCTTTTTTTAAAGAATTTCATTGAGTTCAAAGCAAAGATAAAAACTACCAAAAAGCAAAAAACCACAAAAAAAAAGTTAAGTGTGAAACACAAGAAAAAAGAATTTTTTGAAGATTACATAGAAAGGTGACTTCCAACTTTCAACAGGAAGAATATACAGCAATTTCCATAATCAATCCCTTACTCTATATCAAACCAAGATCACATTATTTCTATAAATCAGTGCTTTCCAAAGTCCCGCCAATGGCGACACACCAATGGTGGCGGTGGTGTGCATGGCGGCAGCGGCGGCCTCGTTTGTGGTGCTAAAACCCAGAAGCGCTGATGGCGTGCTGCCGCCGCACACACCACCACAAGGGCAGTGGCGATGCGCCATCAGCACTTCTGGGTTTTGTTGCGACACACTAATGTGTTGCGACACACAGTTTGGAAAGCTATGCTCTAAAAAGATCTCTTTGAAGGTCTGTTCAAGCTCATAACAGGACTCTGAAAAAGCCGCCTTGAAATCTTCCATGTTTCAGGCAGTAAATTATGGCGCCCCCTAGATACTTGACTCACGCAGATAGGAGTTAATGGGTTAATAGAAAAGTTCCAAATGAAATTGGCACAAGGGAAAGTCTGTTAACAAGCAGATCCCAAAGAAAGTGAACAGAAAGCTGAAGGTTCAAAGCAACAAATCCATTGTGCAGGGAAATATCAATCCTTCAAATTGAATACAAAAATAGTAACAGGAAGGCAATTCTTTATTCTCAGTCCTCCTTAATCTTTAGATGGGAAAACAAGCCAAAATTTAAAAATTAAATCCAGAAATAACAATAAGCACCAAGAGAGTCCGCTGCTTCTTTCTGTAGAAAGCCTTCTTAGGATACAAAAAATTAAAAAAAAACAATAAATTGGGTGTTTAAGAAATGGGGTGGCCAGACTTACTGTCCCTTTAAGGGCTGCAGCATGGCTCGGAAATGGTGAAATCCCAGCCTCCCGGCGAAGTCTTACCGGCCGATCGCACACACTGTCCACAATCTCCTGGCTACAACTCACCATCTGGAGGACGAATGGGTCGATTCCAAGCATTTTCCTTGATCCAGAAAAACGCTCTGGGCTACAGGAGAAACCAGCCTGTGCTGGGAAAAACTGTCACGATGCCAGTTCTGCCCACGGAGCTGGTGGGCAAAGCCGCTCAGTCCACCATATTCCCACTGGAAGTCCTCAAAGAAATCATTCTCAAACCACATAGAAGGAATAAGTATGATACACTTGGATCATACTTAGTTCAACTTGGATATACCCATCTCAGCAACTCCTGACCTTCAACTAAGGGATGAAGCCAAGAAGTGCTCCTTTACGTTTTCTTGGACTGGGGAAATTAATATAGGGAACCAAGTATACTTTCTAGCAGGGAGAATTGCCCCTTCTCTGATCATAAATGGGACTCATCTTGTTATGATGTTCTTCCTGAGAGGCAGTGCCTTTTGGTCTTTTGGCATACCTTGCTCACATGTAGCATTCTCACATGCATTCACATCCACTTGTATGAACACATACATGCATATACGTGACAAAAATGTCTATACATTTACATATAGTTATATACACCATTAAGCCTTCGCCACACAGAACAATACTGCTCAGACTTCTCATTAATTTGATAAAGAGTAAATTCATAAAAATAATGAATGTGTAATCATTAATCCAAGATTGTAAATCCAGCACTGCTCATTATAAACTAGTAATTTTTTTCTACACACCTCGCTCAATAACTCTGTAGTTTCTCCTATTATAATAAATTCCCAGGTTTTGGTATAGAATTCAAAATCACAAATATTTAAGCCATATGATTACTCCCAAAGCCTACAGTATTTCAGATATATGTCCCTTCCATTATTTTACGTTTCCAATATAATAAAGTTGACAGCCTAACATTTTAATAACATCCAATAAACAATTAAAAAATGTTGAATTTATTTTATTTGAAATAGCTGCTCATATTGTAGCTACAACCCTGGGTGGCTCACAAGAATTAATCCTACTGTATATTGTGGAGTCCTTGGTGCTCTCTGAGCCTTGTTGTTTTCTTGCAGACGTTTCATTGCCAAGCTAGGCAACATCTTCAGTGAGAAAAGGGAGTGGGACTTGCTCTCCGTTTATATAACCTGGCTTGTCCTGCCTGTGTTGGTGGGGGTGTTGTACTCTCCTTGGGAGTTCCTTGATTGGGTTGTTTGCTGCTTGGTTGACTGACTGAGTTAATAGTTCCTTGATTAGGGTCTATTGTGTTTGATTGCTCCTCTGGTGCTAATATTGGTGTTAATCTTTGCCTATCTGGTTGTTGATTGCTGGCAAGGAGGTGTTCTGGTCTTCTGGCTTTTCTATTGTCTCTTATGAATGGTATGTAAATGTTGTTTACCTCTACTGTATATTCTTTAATGCCTCCATCATTGGCTGTTAATATGGAATGTTTCAAAGCTTTATTCCAAAATTCATACAAATAACTAACATCTTCCCTAACAATACCCTTTGTCTATTAATGATTTATAAATTTGAAATCCTTCAAAAGAACATTTCGGTGCTGATAGTAATTCAGGAATTAAATGCTGCTAAAGTGTCTGCACCAAATTGGGAGATAAAAAGCAGTTTTAATTTAATATACAGTAAAACTGGGATTTAACAGATCATTATCAAATTATGGATGCAATGACAAAAATACTATCAGGATATTCTCTGGGCAAGTCTGTTGCATCCAAAGCAGTTTAATTTATATTAAGTTGACTTTAATTTTACAACATCTGTTTAGAGTTTGAAGCAGTCCATATATTTGGTTCCATCACAAGGGGACGCCCTTTCTTTAATAAAATACTGTACAACAGAGAGGACAGCTAATATATAATCCCAAATACAAGAAGCTTCCATTTTTCCAGTCTTTATTCTCCCTCATGTTTACACAGCTGTTGTTTAAAAAATCATTTGCATTTGATTTTGCAGTCTCCAATGCCATTACTCCAATTTAGTATGGTACAAATTAAAGTGGCCTTGAGAGTTTGTACTTGTAAAATAGCAAATAGGGCATTCATGAATAGTGTATAAAATTAAAAAATGGAATATAATTTACCAGTCTGAAACAGGATATTGACCAATTTTTGTTTTTTAGTTTTAACATGGTTGCAAATATTGACCATACTTGATGGACAGATCGGATAGAGCTGAAGATGTTTGAGCTATAACGACATATCTGTCAAGTACTTGGCACCAAATAATCCCAGCTACATAATACACTAAAAGCCAACATTTCCCCACCTGGTATCTTCCGGATGGGTTGGCGTAATAAATGGTGGCTGAGAATTCTAGGAACTGTAGTCTAACATACCTTGGCATCACGTAGTGGAATCCAGTGTAACAATGCAAAATGCAAAAATGCTGGAAGCAAAAAATGTACTGTAAGCTTAAAAAGCATGCAGAAGAATTCAAGAGGTGAGCCCCACCATAGATTAGTCATGTGCCTAACATGCATTCAAACATGCACTGCATTATGAAGGAATTAAAGTTTTAAAAGCTATTTCATTAAGCATCCCATTCTATAAATGCAAAGAATTGAGACACACCTATGAGGTGACATGCTGTTTTAAAAGACAAAGAGAAGTACACAGGGAGAATGAATAAAAAGAATAGGAGAAAATATATGAAAAGAGGAAGGATCACAGAGGGTGCAAGAGATTCAGACACATAAGGCTTTCCCCCACTTGTATCCAACCAGGGTACAACTATGCCCCAGGGGCAAAATCTTTATTCTGTCACCATGATAATGCCTTTGCCATGTCTGCAGTCCAGGAGTGTGCTGAAATTGTTTTTAGCTGTACTGATGTTAAAAGTACTGTTTCCCCCTTAAGATGACTCTAGCCTTTGCGGGGGTGGGGGTGGGGATTCAAGATTGACAAGATGATGAATGCCCCTTTTGAACATGCATGTGGTGGGGCTTGCATCATGATATTGCACCCAGCATTTTATCAGTTTGGGCCCTGGCAAACAGCAAAACAGTAGAACAAGGGGACCAACTTTCCCATTGCCTTGTGATGAGAGCATGGAGTCATTATCTGTTGCTTTGAAGAAAGGTGTTGGAATTCAGCAAATCAAGCATGCCTCATTAGCATATGGGTGATTGCTCTAGGAGGCAAACTCTGTGCTACTAGAGGAAGCTGCTTGTTGCCCCTCCCACTTCCTCTCTCTCTCTGATTCTTCCACCGATGGGGTAGGATGCACGTGCCTTAGCTCCTCCATGGAGAGGCCATGTGCTAGGCCTCAACTCCAGAGGCTTTTTACCCTTTTCTCCACACAGCCTCTGGCAGCAAACAGGGCCAGAGGTATTCAGTTTAGGGAACAGAAAGAAGAACTGAAACCAATTTTCTACTGAAATGGCTGTACCTGGACCGAATAAATGTAAGAACTCTTTTGTACTTACTTTT
Source organism: Charina bottae (assembly GCA_023362775.1). NCBI lineage: Eukaryota > Metazoa > Chordata > Lepidosauria > Squamata > Charinaidae > Charina > Charina bottae. The sequence goes on from JALMGJ010000002.1 coordinate 166,756,394, forward strand.
TGTACCTGCAATGTCTAAGTGTGTGTTTCTTTATGCTTAGGTGGGCTAAAAGTGTAAGAATAAGAACCTGAATCTCTCTAACGTGCTCACAGGCTGTGTTTTTAAGCAATATTCCTTTTTCTGCCCACGAGTTTACACAACATTAAGCTCTGCTCCATTCACTGGTTCTAACAGGCCACTAAATGATCTTCAAAGGGTTATGGGCCCAGGATTTTGTAGAAACAGGTTTTGTTTTTAAATGGCAAGAATTTTTCCTTTTTGCCCTGTTTTATTCTTGAGCAGAAATTTTCTTTTTTGCTGGTTTTGCATGAGCATTGTTGTTTTTGAGAGAATACTCAGTCTAGCTACTGAAGAGGTTTCTTACACAGGCTGTGTTTTTAAACAATATTCTTTTTCTGCACATGACTTTACACAACATTAAGCTCTGGTCCATTCATTGGTTCTAACAGGCCACTGAATGATCTTCAAAAGGAAAGGAAGGATATGTAGATTTGATAAAGAAAGAAATCCTAAGTGAAAGTATTGCCCCTTTGTGATTGTAGTGTTTTTTTTAACTTTAGTCAACTCTGGTTAAGACAAAATGGAATGTAGGAACAGGACACAGGAAGGGGCACTGAGATACTGGACCGAGTCCTGCAGCCAGATCCACCCCATTCCTGCTGCAGCATTGTGACTGGTGGATTTTTTTCCCCTCCAGCTGGTGACATGCAGAAAAAGGAGGACAGCAAAGCCAGAGGAATCAACCAATCACGTTGCTTATCATGCTCTGTTTGTGCAAAATCTGGACAGTACCATTTGGCAGTGAATCAGAACAGATGCAGGAGAGGCAGGCTGGGATCAGCAGTGGCTGCTGCAGATTTCATACTGGGGAATTTTCTGCTAACTGAAGGAAGAGTGGAGAGTATTTTAACTCAGCAGTGGGAAAAGACCCATACAGGGGAATGGTGCAAAGGCTGAGAGTGAATACAGACCACTATTTACCAAGGTATAACACAGTGTACGTGCAACTCCATTTTAAACTGATAGTATTGTTCTGCCAAGTGGTGAAGAGAAATTTATTCCTCCTTTGGTACCTGCCCAGATTGCTGAACAGATACAGAAATGTGGTAAGACAGGTAGAACACAAACAAATTATATGCACGCTAACATATATTACTAACTGTAAACTTGTTGTTGTTGTTACTATTTTTTTTGTTGCCAACCATTCTTTGCAACTCATTGCCCAAGAACAAAACTACGAACTCAAAACAATATTTTTAAAAACCCAATCAAGCATTAATCCATCACATAAATATAATGAACTCTGAGCAAAGTAGAAAACTCACATTATATTGAATTAAAAAAAGAGATTCATCATCAGCCAAAGTGAACAAGAGAAGCAAAACATGAAATTCACAAAAGAATGGGCACAATTCCCACACAAACGTGGGCCTGGGAGGTCAACAACAAATGGCCTTGCTCCGATTTACAATTCCAGACAACCATTTTGTGTTTGGGTACCAAACGGCTGCAAAGGAAAATTAACTACGACTCCCCTTCTTGTCAACTAACAAAAGAAAAAAGAAATGGTTGGCCGAACTAACTTCTTATTGCCAGTAAGATAAGCTGATACCTAATGCTTTTATACTGGGTTATTCAAAACACCCCCGTCATAAAAACAATATCCTAGGACTCTATTGACCCTCTGATACTTCCCAATTATTCTCAATTATTACAGAGAGTGCTTCCCAAACAGGTCTGACAGAAACTTTCAATAGCAAGAATTAAAGAATATGCCAAAAACCCACAGCATAATATTCACACCCCTGGAAAGGTGCTGTTGGAATATTTTTCTTATATGTTTCAAGATTGCACAAGCAGTAGCCATTTTATAAAAAAATAAAAGGCTGGCTCTCACCATTTGAAACAATAGAGACATCACATAACAAAATCCATGTAAAGGAAGACATACTGTATATCTTATGCATTCCACCGCCCAGAGTCACTGATGAGATACACACACACACACACACACACACACACACACACACACACACACACACACCCATGTAAAGGAAAATATATCTTATGCATAGAAAAACATATATGTTTTAGCGCTATATAAATAGACATTTGTTTAGCTATAAATGAGGAATCTGCTTTATCTCTAAGATAAGGAAACCTTTGTTTGTAATGAGCTAACACATTCCATTAAATTGATAATGATTGGCTAAATTTCTAAACTAAAAATCCCATAAAAAGGGAAATGAAGAGCAGTATATTTTGCATCCACCCATCCAAAGCAACTTGACAAATTTGGGTGAATAAATATAATATTTTTGACCTCCACTGATTGTCTGGTGAGTTTTATTAAAATTCCCAGTTTGGAAACGAACAAAGTGGGGAGGGGAGAACAAATTTGATCCTTCTGACAGTGCCAGGAAGCCTGTTTTGGTACAAGGACCACTGCCCCAGCTGACCACAGCTAAGCATCTGAGCTACCCTCCTGACGACAATTAGAAAGAAGTTGCGACATTTCAGGATGAAGTAAACAACCACTTCAGCAATGTGGATCCCCAAAATTTGGCCTTGCCTTCAGGAGGGCCCAATGCAGCTCCAAGTAAAGTTAAAGGTTCCCCCTGCACATTTGTGCAGTCGTGTCCGACTCTAGGGGCCGGTGCTCATCTCCGTTTCTTAGCTGAAGAGCCAGCGTTGTCCAAAGATGCTTCCGCGGTCATGTGGCCGGCATGACACACGTGGAACGCTGTTACCTTCCCACCGAAGTGGTACCTATTCATCTACAGTACTTGCATTTGCATGCTTTCGAATTGCTAGGTTGGCAAGAGCTGGGGCAAGTGCGGGAGCTCACTCCATCACGTGGGACTAGGGATTCGAACCTCCGAACTTGCGATCTTCTGATCGACAAGCCTGGCATCTTACCCGCTGAGCCCCTTACAGCTCCAAAGCTCTTCACTAAGTAATTGATCTAACAATTTTCCTTTGCTTCTATGCCAGCTGCCCATCTTTTATGAGCCTTTATGTCACACAATACCCATCTTGTCTATAAGGTCAGCTGCCATCAACTTCTGTACGTCCTGAAGGCTCACAGGTCCTTGTCATACCTGTTTAGGATTTTTATTTTTTTTTATTTTGGGATTGGCCTGTTTCATTTTCAAATTGTTTGGCATTCAGCCATCCAATTTCAGTACTAAAGATTTAGATGGCTAGTATACACAGAAGTGAACTCACAAAATGGCAAACGTCAATCAAATATAGAAATATATGCTAAGACAAGATTTTATGGGATTGGGAAAATAATGAGCTACAGTCTTTTGTACACTTAGTTAATGTATTTGTTGCTGTAAAAACTGGTTGCTTTTCTCCACTTAATGGGAATGTTCTGTATATCAAAGAAACAATGTTTGCTTTTTTCATTTGCAAGATTTCCTGCTTTATATCTCTGACACTCTTCTTGCATGTAGCTTATCTTCTTGTGGTTAACATACAGTATTGGCCTCTTTAATCTATGGGAATGTTCAAGTTAACTCAAATGCAAGAACACACTAGCTAATCAACACTTCATATGAAACCTTCAGGCTGAATAGAACTACAGGTAGTCCTCGGGTCATGACCCTAATTGGGACTGGAATTTCCATTGCTAAGCAAAGCAGTCATTAAGAGAAACATCATGTGACCATGTTGCTTAGCGACAGCAGTCCCGGTTGCGATCGTTAAGTGAGGACCTCACCCTTCCCCTGCCCTGTGCAAACTGCCTCCGCTTCAACTCCCCTCACTGCCTATCTCCCCACCCGTCTCTGCCCTTTTGGCCGCCCTGCACAGCATGGCCGAGATGAGGAGGCCACTGTATTCTGCCCCCGACGCCCCCCAACGCTGATGCTGTCCCCAGCTGGAGGCGAAGACGATGACAAAGGTCATCTGGGGGCAGCGTCAGTGTCGGGGAGCGTCGGGGGCAGAATACAGTGGCCTCCTCATCTCGGCCATGCTGTGCAGGGCGGCCAAAAGGGCAGAGACGGGAGACGCCAAGGCCCTGCAAAGCCTCTCCCGTCCAAGTCCCGGCCAGCTTGGCTGAACTTCACCACGGGGATTGTGCCCAGCGGTGGCAGCGCCTGCCCCGGGCAGACCAGGACCGTGCAGCGCCATTGCAGGCAGGAAGTCCCCAAGCAGAGCGTGCGGCGCGCCCCAGGACCAGGGCAAGGAGCGGCGGGTGGCAGAGGTAGGGCTGCAGCCATGGCCACCCCAAAAGTCTCCGCACACACCCCAGGGCTGCCTGGTTACCGCTCGCTCCCACCTCACTTCTGCAGCACAAAGGCTGGAGAGCAGCTTTGAAAACAGCAGCGAGCCCCAGCGGAGGGACTCACATGTTGGCAGCGGCTCTTCACGGGGAGAAGCAGAACCAGGAGGAGAAGCAGAAGCTGCTTCGGGCAGCAGGTCACACTGGGGCTTTTGTACCCAGGTGCCAGGCAGGTCTGGGGCAGGCCGGTGCAAACCCCTCCCCGCGGGGCCGGCACATCAGCATGACCCCTGGCCGGCAGTGGGCTGAGACTGCTGAAGCGGGGCAGGCCTGCCAGAAGCCCAGAGGCCAGGGAAGTGGCAGTGGAGGCAAGCCCAGCGCCGACAGAGCCCTCACGCCATGGGGCTTGAGGCTGGCCGGTGTCAGCGAGCCCAGCAGAGGGGAAGTGAGGCGAAAAGTACCACAGAAGTCACTTGGGGGCATCGGCAGTGGGGGAGCATCAGCAGCGGTGGAATACAGCGGCCTCTTCATCTCGGTCAGGCTGTGCAGGGCGGCCAAAAGGGCAGAGAAGGGGGGGAGATAGGCGGGTGGGGGGAGTTGAAGTGGAGGCAGTTCACGCCAGGCAGGAGAACGTGACTGCGGGAAGCTGTGACATTTGTAAATGCAGGCCAGTCACCAAGCACCCAAATTTTGATTACGTGACTGCAGGGACGCTGCAAAGGTTGTAAGTGTGAGGACCAGTCGTAAGTCCATTTTTTCAGCGTCATCGTAACTTTGAATGGTCGCTGAACGGATGGACGTAAGCCAAGGACTGCTTGTACCATATCTGAGCTGCATACTGTATATCTGGATGACCACTAGATGGAAGCAAAGAGATACATCTAATGTAATCTTTGCTTCCATCTATGTCAGCCCTTCCAGGTAAACCAGACAGGAAACACAACTAGATGAACTAAATCTACTTTATTGTAAGGCTACATTAAGAGAATCCTGCAAGTCTGAAAGTGCAAATCTCCCGCCCTCCCTATTTATTGCTTGAGTGGTCGGGGTGGGTCTCTCCTAAGTTTCTTCTTTAGACCATTACCCTCTTGTGGACTTCCTTTCATTTGAACATTCCCTAGGCAGCCTTTCTTCCCTCTGTTTTCCAAGGTCACCCTCATATTCCATCACAATCTATGGTTTTCTGGATTTTTGCAGGCCAGATGCAGTAGCCCTAACCTTGAGCCAATTGCAAACTTCCCTTTTTGGTTAATTTCCCAAGTAATTGAAAACGCAGGTATAGTAAACAGGCAGGACTGGAGTATTGATTAGGCATAATAGAGATATACGTAGATAATGCATATCCTGGGTCTACAACAAAAGTTATAGACGCCTCCCCCCAACCTCAGATGTCAATCTTCATGTATTTTGGTAAAGTATTCTTTATCTTTTTAAAAGCATTTCCCCTTTTCTCTTTCGGTTTCTTTTTTAAATTCCTCAACCCAATTTTTGTTTTCTCTCACATCCTTCACACAAGGAACCACACACAAAAAAAATCATGTAAATACTGAAGACATATAATCCTATATGAGACCTACAAACTGTATACAGTAGAAATATTTATCTAGAGCTCTTTCGTGGAGTCTGTGATTACGAGAATACCCTGGTAACAGTCAGTCTGTAACCCAAAGCCCACTGGAACACATCCCATCTGACCATGGAATACTCTACAGAAAGAAAACCATATGCTGGAAACCAAAGTAATTTCCTGTATATCTTCTGGCCTTCGGGGCTTCACATTTAAGGTGTGTTTTTAAAGTTTTTAATATATGCGCGAGCTGCATTGGGTGCCAGTTTGCTTCCGGGTCCAATTCAAGGTGTTGGTGATCACCTTTAAAGCCCTACATGGCATGGGGCCAGGTTACCTGAGGGACCGTCCCATCCCCATGACATCGACCCGTCCCACCCAGTCACACAGAGAGGGCATGTTACGGACCCCGTCTGCAAGAGAATTTCATTTGGCGGGGTCCAGGAAGCGGGCCTTCTCTGCAGTAGCCCCCGCCCTCTGGAACACTCTGCCCCCAGAGGTGAGACAGGCCCCATCGCTCCTGGCCTTCCAGAAGAACCTGAAGACTTGGTTCTGCCGTCTCATTTGGGGTGGGAAGGGGAGTAGTTATTCTTGGGGGTGGCTGGCGCCTTAGAGCTCTCCTCACAGATTTACATCTTTTTTAGCCACTTGGATTTTATAATTATTCTTATTTTATATTTGGAAATAGTGTATTTATATTTTAGATGTTTTTATCTCTAATGTCTATGAAGGTTCTCAGTCATCCAGGTGGAATTGTCTGTAGCTTGAATCATGTCAACTGGATTTCTATTTTCTCAGTGGAAACGTTTCGCTCCTTATCCAAGGAGCTTCTTCAGTCTGAGCAAAGTTGGTAAGGGAATCCTAAATATGTTTCTAGGTAGCTTTTATCTCTAATGTTCTAAAGTGTTTGCTATTGTAAACCGCCCAGAGTCCCCCTTTTCTGGGGGAGATGGGCGGTGGCAAAATTTGAAATATAAATAAATAAATAAATATGGCTAGGATAAGTACATATTTAGAAAGCATTATATCATCACTCAGTATACTAATCAGTGAGAGTTAAGACTGGTGTCACATCTTTGTTGAGTGTGCTACTGCTGGCAAACGGGGATCTTCCTTAACAACCCACTAAGGAACTCAGGCACTCCCTTGGAAGTCATATTTGACCCCGATGTGTGTTGTTTTAAAATTTAGCACGTGAAAGAAAAGCTGAGTTCTGAGGTTATCTTCGGAATAATGTGATATGATCAGTACTAAGGATGGAGTTTAGGTTCTTCCATGCTGGTGGAACTGGGAACAATGTTTGAGGTTTACAGTTGGCTGCTTAGGCTTGCAAGCACATGCCCTCTTGTAAAAATAAAAGTACGAGCACACTGAGAAATGATCCTCTATGGTTTAGCTACTCACTTTTACCCTCAAGGCAGGCTCCCATTTTTACAGCTTCTCAGGAATTAGTTAAGCATGGTTACAAATCTTGAGGGATTACGAGTCTTGGAGTTGACATTTACAGTACATGGCTCAGTGAGGCAGTTCCTGCTCGGCAATTATTATATAAATACTCTGCTGCTGGTATTAATGTCACACAATTCCTCCCTCCCCAAATTTCTTCTTCCTATCATTAGCATTTAATGACTAGCTATATGTTATAATGTTAGGTTATAGGCATAAAGGCATCCAGAAGATGCAATAGTGTCATTCTGTCATATTAAGCCTCTGAAATATTTGCTGTTTGGCTTTTCATCTACTATCTTTAAAACTGGCTCAGTTATTCCCTGCTAGGAGAGAACTCTCATATTATTTCATTGTATTTTAATAGCAGAGTGGTTGACCATCACTGATTCTCATTTGGCACTGGGTTCCTTGATTGCCCCTTCGTGTTGCATTTAAAGTGATCCAATCCTCATCCTTAAAGAATAACTTGAATAGGATTGCACTGACGTTAACTGCAGTAGCCCTATGTGGTCATTTTCAAAAGCGTTGGCTGGGTTAGCAAAAAAGTAAACCCTAGATCATAGCTTTCCAAACTGTGTGTCGCGACACAGTACTGTGTCACCTGCGGGGGCCTAGCTGTGCCGCGTGAAAACCCGGAAGTGCTGATGACGTGCCGCCATCAGCGCTTCCAGGTTTTTGCATGGCACACCAGGACGCTGACGCCGCCACCGCAGCGCGCGAAAACCCGAAAGCGCGGCGGCGCGTGAAAACCTGGAAGTGCCGCCACCACCGCGGTGCGCAAAAACTCAGAAGCGCCGCTGCCACTGCGGCTCTTCCGGGTTTTCATGTGCCACCATTGGTGTGTCGCCAACGTGAAAAATTTGGAAAGCCCTGCCCTAGATTATAGGAATTGAAAAGAGGACAACCAGATTGGACCAGTAATTGTTGAGCAAGACATTTATTTCTTAGATTTATTTATTTATTTATTTATTTTATCTTATTTATACCCCGCCTATCCTCTCCCTAATGGAGGGCTCTAGGCGGCTTACAACATCAGTACATATTAATTATACATCATTAATTATACATCATATATCATATGTAATTTTTACCGCGCGATAGGGAGGAGGACAGGGAACTGGCTCTTCAGCTGCAGGCATCGGACTACATGTCCCAGGATGCCTCGCTTCGTGCCGGCTGCTGACGTCCAGGAAGCTGTTGATTTTGGATCTGTCGTTCTCCGTCGTTCTCCGCCGCCATTATTGGGGTTCCCAGATCTTCTTCGGTTTGAGGAGGACGACCTTCCGCTGGACGCAGATTAGTACAAAAGTGTCTCATGTTCAGTATCAAATATTAAAATCCATTTCTTAAATTCTGGATTGTTATAGCATATTCCTTTTATTCTTCACTGCACAAATTGCTTTATAGTTCATTACTATTATTGTTCCCCAGGATTTGGTGGACAAAATGGGTTCTCTAGGTTTTAGTACTCCCTTGTGTAATTGGCTACTTGATTTCCTTACTGAGAGGTCTCAGTCAGTGCGGTGGGAGTTGGATATAATACTTCTAGCTCTATCTCCCTAAGCATCGGCTCCCCACAGGGCTGTGTCTTGAGCCCATTGTTGTTCACCCTGATGACACATGACTGTTGCGCCAAGTATACCACCAATTCCATTGTGAAATATGCTGACGATACAACTGTAGTGCGTCTTATCAGGGGTGAGGATGAGTGGGCTTATAGGGAGGAGGTAAAGGGTTTGGTGGAGTGGTGCAATAAAAACAGCTTGGTTTTAAATGTGGAAAAAACTAAGGAGATTATTATAGACTTCAGGAAGAACCGGTGCAGTCACACTCCACTTTTTATCAATAACATAGCTGTGGAGTCAGTCAGTAGCATTAGATTCCTGGGGGTGCAGTTGACAAATAGTCTGACCTGGTCCCTTAATACCACATTTTTGGTAAAGCGAGCACAGCAACGTTTGCACTTTTTGCGTCGGATGAAGAAAGTACATCTCCCATCTTCCATTCTCCTTACTTTCTACAGAGGCACTATAGAGAGTGTACTTACAAGCTGTATTTCCATCTGTTTTGGAGGCTGTAGGGCCTCAGATAGAAAGTCTGTGCAGAGAGTGGTAAGGGCAGCAGAAAAGATAATTGGGATATCTCTGCCCCTCATCCAAGATTTAGCACATGCACGCTGTTTGTCCAGAGCTCAAAAGATCATCAGTGACGCCTCCCATCCTCATCATGGTTTGTTTTCTTTGTTACCCTCTGGGAAGAGGTTCCGCTGTATCCGATGTAGAACAGCCAGACTGGGAAACAGCTTTGTCCCCCAGGCTGGTGGATTCTTGAATGCCAAATAGGTTCTTTTAGGTGAAATATGTTGGATATGTAAAGAATGTATATTTTATAGTAATTATGGATTTTTATTAGTATTTTAATGTTTGACTGAAATTGTGAGTTAAAGAATGTATATTTTATAAGAATGGGTATTTTATAGTCATTATGGTTTTTTATTATTATCATTAGTATTTTATTGCTTGAGTGAATTTGTGAGCCAACTGCAACGAAATTTCATTCTATTGTGCACTTGTATAGTGTATAGTGGGATGACAATAAAGTTATTATTATTATTATTATTATTATTATTATTATTACTACTACTACTACTACTACTACCACCACCATACAAGAAATAAACATATCCAGAGGTTTTTTTTAAAAAAAATTAGGAAATTATCTTAAAAAAGATGGACAGGATTACTGAGAGCCAGCATTGTGTAGTGATTACTAGGAATGACACGGCCCAGGTTCTAGTTCTCCCCCTTAGGTGCAGAAGTCAGCCAGGTGACCTTGTGCCAGTCACTCCTTCTTAGCCCAGATCAGTGTCAAGCTCTACAACAAGCAATCTGAAAAAATTCCCTGTCACATCATGCATTGATAGCTTCATTGTAAGAACTAGGCCAGCACCACGCAAAAACAAGTGTACCCTGCAGTGATGCAGGACAAATGTTAAGAAAAACAAAAAACATGATAGACAAGATTAAAAAGAGTCATAATTCTCAAATTGCCAGTTAGGAGAACAAAGACATCAGAAAAGAAAAAGTATGGACTTTTAATTAATGACATTGATAAATCTTGTACAAACTAATAAAGAAGAAAAGCTAGTATTTTCCTCAGTAAATAAGTGGATAGTAAGACTTCAAAATGCAGTGGTCACATGCCAGGGAATTGTAGGTTTGCAGAATATAACGCTGTTCATGCAAACCCAAACATTACTGTCAATCCCACTGCAGTTGTGGGTCTGCACCTGAATCTTCTACATCCACACGGAAAGTTCCAGATGTGGAATTCTATCCCCCCGACTGGTTTACCCTGACATGCTCACTGTAGTGAAGATACTCACTGTAGTGGAGCATCAGTAGCATATTTGGCTTGTGGTGCTGCAAATAATGTTTTCTTCTGCTTTAATTGGCATGCTGCTAAGAGAGAACAATGTGAAGGTTTCAAGCCCTTGGAATGAAAGGCCGAGATTGACACTGGAATTTGGTTCTTTTACAGGGACTGGGTCTGAGTTTTGACCCAGCTGGGGAGGTTTATGTTGGAAGGGGTTTGCTTTTGCGGCACAAAGAGGATTAGTTCTGGCTCTGTGACATTTGGCAGAAGTGGAAGAGTCTGTTGCACTGAACTCATAGCAATCAACTGCTGTATGCCTGCAAGGATGATCGGAAGAGCAAATCAGCAGCCTTGAGGGGGTTGTTTAGAAATGGAATGGCCAGCTAAAAGCCAGCAAGGTTAACCCTAACCCTAATGGCTCTTTCATCAACAGACAGTATATTTTTAACTTCAGCTGTTAGGGAATAACAATTGAAGAAGATAGCCATCTGTCCGGCATGCTTTCATTTGGATTCTTGCAGCAAGCAGAGGGTTGGATGTGATGACCTAAATGACCATCTGTTTCTACGATTCTGGGCTGTTCAGTCTCCAGCCCAGGCTTCTGAGCTTCCCAAATGCATCCAACTGGCCATCTTGGGACACAGAATACAAGAATAGGTGGCCATTGATATGATCCAGCAGCATTCTTCTTACATGTTATGTTTTTATAGGAACATAATGTTTCAAGGAAGAGGACTAGAGTAACCCTTTTCTCTGATTTGCTACATTTCTATCTGTAGATTTATTTATTTTTATCTGCAGACCGGAATATGAAATATCTGACTAATGTTGTGTTGTTCATGGAAAACTTGACTACTTCATTCTGCTGATCGTAGACACTATAATTGGGAGTTATTGCTCTATGAAGTTTGTCCAAACATCTGTATCTGCAGCAGGACTTTTAAAGAGTTCTGATGGCCTTTGAAGGAATTTCAATTTCCTCCTTTCAGAAGGTTTCTTCTTGTTACTACAGAAGGTAGTTTGTTGTTTATTCGTTCAGTCGTTTCCGACTCTTCGTGACTTCATGGACCAGTCCATGCCAGAGCTTTCTGTCGGCCGTCACCATCCCCAGCTCCCCAATGGTTGAGTCTGTCACCTCCAGAATATCATCCATCCATCTTGCCCTTGGTCGGCCCCTCTTCCTTTTGCCTTCCACTTTTCCTAGCATCAGCTTCTTCTCCAGGGTATCTTGTCTTCTCATTATGTGGCCAAAGTACTTCAGTTTTGCCTTTAATATCATTCCCTCAAGTGAGCAGTCTGGCTTTATTTCCTGGAGTATGGACTGGTTTGATCTTCTTGCAGTCCAAGGCACTCTCAGAATTTTCCTCCAACACCACAGTTCAAAAGCATCTATCTTCCTTCGCTCAGCCTTCCTTATGGTCCAGCTCTCACAGCCATAGGTTACTACAGGGAATACCATTGCTTTAACTATGCGGACCTTTGTTGTCAGTGTGATGTCTCTGCTCTTAACTATTTTATCAAGATTTGCCATTGCTCTCCTCCCAAGAAGTAGACGTCTTCTGATTTCCTGGCTGCAGTCAGCGTCTGCAGTAATCTTTGCGCCTAGAAATACAAAGTCTGTCACTGCCTCCACTTTTTCTCCCTCTATTTGCCAGTCATCAATCAAGCTCGTTGCCATAATCTTGGTTTTTTTGAGGTTTAACTGCAACCCAGCTTTTGCACTTTCTTCTTTCACCTTCGTCATAAGGCTCCTCAATTCCTCCTCGCTTTCAGCCATCAAAGTGGTATCATCTGCATATCTGAGATTGTTAATGTTTCTTCCAGCGATTTTAACTCCAGCCTTGGATTCCTCAAGCCCAGCATGTCGCATGATGTGTTCTGCGTACAGGTTGAATAGGTAGGGTGAGAGTATACAGCCCTGCCGTACTCCTTTCCCAATCTTAAACCAGTCCGTTGTTCCGTGCTCTGTTCTTACCGTTGCTACTTGGTCGTTATACAGATTCCTCAGGAGGCAGACAAGATGACTTGGTATCCCCATACCACCAAGAACTTGCCACAATTTGTTATGATCCACACAGTCAAAGGCTTTAGAATACTCAATAAAACAGAAATAGATGTTTTTCTGAAACTCCCTGGCTTTCTCCATTATCCAGCGGATGTTGGCAATTTGGTCTCTAGTTCCTCTGCCTTTTCTAAACCCAGCTTGTACATCTGGCAATTCTCGCTCCATGAATTGCTGGAGTCTACCTTCCAAGATCTTGAGCATTACCTTACTGGCATGTGAAATAAGTGCCACTGTTCGATAGTTTGAACATTCTTTAGTGCTTCCCTTTTTTGGTATGGGGATATAAGTTGATTTTTTCCAATCTGATGGCCATTCTTGTGTTTTCCAAATTTGCTGGCATATGGCATGCATCACCTTGACAGCATCATCTTGCAAGATTTTAAACAGTTCAGCTGGGATACCATCGTCTCCTGCTGCCTTGTTATTAGCAATGCTTCTTAAGGCCCATTCAACCTCACTCTTCAGGATGTCTGGCTCTAACTCACTGACCACACCGTCAAAGCTATCTCCAATATTATTATCCTTCCTATACAGATCTTCCGTATATTCTTGCCACCTCTTCTGCTTCTGTTAGGTCCTTACCATCTTTGTTTTTGATCATACCCATTTTTGCCTGGAATTTACCTCCAATGTTTCTAATTTTCTGGAAGAGGTCTCTTGTCCTTCCTATTCTATTGTCTTCTTCCACTTCCGCACATTGCTTGTTTAAAAATAATTCCTTATCTCTTCTGGCTAACCTCTGGAATTTTGCATTTAATTGGGCATATCTCCCCCTATCACTGTTGCCTTTTGCTTTCCTTCTTTCTTGGGCTACTTCCAGTGTCTCAGCAGACAGCCATCTTGCCTTCTTGGTTTTCTTTTTCTTTGGGACGTTTTTTGTTGCCGCCTCCTGAACAATGTTGCGAACTTCTGTCCATAGTTCTTCTGGGACCCTATCTACTAAATCTAGTCCCTTAAATCTATTCTTCACCTCCACTGCATATTCCTTAGGAATATTAGTGAGCTCATATCTAACTGATCTGTGGGTCTTCCCTATTCTCTTTAGTCTGATTCTAAATTTTGCAATAAGAAGTTCGTGATCTGAACTACAGTCAGCTCCAGGTCTTGTTTTTACCGACTGTATAGATGTCTGCCACCTTTGGCTGCAAAGGATGTAGTCAATCTGATTTCGGTGTCGACCATCTGGTGAAGTCCATGTATAAAGTCGTCTTTTAGGTTGTTGGAAGAGAGTGTTTGTTATGCACAGTGAGTTGTCTTGGCAAAATTCTATCAGCCTATGTCCTGCTTCATTTTGTTCTCCCAGACCATGCTTGCCTGTAATTCCAGGTGTCGTCTGACTACCCACCTTAGCATTCCAGTCTCCACAGAAGGTAGTAAAGAGATGGATTAAGAAAAGTCTCTCTCACGCACAGTGGCTCAGAGGCAAAGGCAATCCAGTTTTCCAAACTTTTCATGGACACATAAAGTTTTTCCATAGCTTTCAAAGTTGCAGTGGGGAGTGAAAAAACATTAAAAGAGCATCATATTATATAAAGAATAGACCAATAGCAGCCATTTCTCCCACTTTACAGAGTGCAAGACTCTTTTTCAAGATCTGACAAAAGACAGAGGTGTAAAAGGAATCTATCCTGGATTTATTTTAAGTGTCACAATCTGCCAATGTGGGCTGTGCTGTGGCGTAGATGGCAGTACTGAAAGGAGGCTGATGTCATCATCGTGCTTAGCTAAAAATAGTTGAAATGAATCAGTCTACCCTTGGGAAAGTTGTGCAAATATTAGTGTATATTTAGGAATATGAAAGTCCAACATACCTGGAGGACAGCAGTTCATAGAATCTGGTCTAGCCCTGCATCAGTCATGTCTTTCAACAGCACCACCTTGCTGTCTGTCGTGCTAAGGTTGCTTCTTGCCAGCAAGCTTTAAAGCAAGCATGCTGGCTGGGGAATTCTGGGCGTTGAAGTCCACACATCTTACAATTGCCAAGTTTGAAAAACACTGCTTTAAAACAATGAAGGCTTGCAGGGGAAGAGCAAAAGTATTGCCCCCCCCCTCTACCCCACCCCCAGTCCTTGCCCAACGCTCCTTCAAAGTAGGCATTAGTCCTGTGGTTGAGGCGGTGGAAAGCAAAGCTGACAAGCCTCTTTTAGCCTTTAAGTCAGGTTAGGCAACCCACGGTCTGTGCAGTGAAGACAATCAATGTAACCTCTGCCAAACCTTTTTTTCTTTGTTCTCTGGAAGCAGTTTAAAGTCTGCTGCCCAAATCTGGTAGCGCAATTTGCTGACAAATACCAGCAGCAAGTTGCCATTTGGCAGCTGAACTGCTTGTTTTCGCCCTTAATTGATTACATGTCACTCTGTGTTTTTAATGTTTTTGTTTTTATTGTTTCTGGCTGCTGGCCCCACTCTGTCTTGTATCACGGCCTCATGTACAGCAGTTCCCAGCCAGAAAACATGCCAAGAGCAGCTGATGGCCATTGATAGGTTACCCACCTCAGCTTTGTATGGTTTGATTGTAGTTTATAAAATAAAGTTAAAGCAAGAATTGCCTTTGGAGTGGGAGGTAAAACCTGGAGATAAAAATAGCTGAGGACATATAGGCGTCCTGCCGCTGAGCTTCAAGCTCTCATATGGAAAGCCCATCAACGTCGGAGAAATTTGAGCACTTATTGGAATAGAGGCTGAGAAGCACTACAATTTAAGCATGAAGTCGGTGAGAAGCAATTGTGTCACTTGGAAAATATCTTTCATTCTAAATGGATAAGGAAACATTGCACAATGTACCTGTTCTTTTATTAATCTTAAACTTGAATTTTAATTACTCTTGTGGGTACTCAATCTTACTTAGTATCACTTTGTACTGGGTATGTTCGCCACCTTCAGTTATATATAAAAAAGGCAGGATAAAAATTGAATTATTATTATTATTATTATTATTATTATTATTATTACTATTATTATTATTATTATACTCAGATGCCTTAAATATTGGTTATTATTATTATTTTCGTGTCCAGATCAAACTTTACTCTGCCAAAATGTAGCCATCGCCACAGATTTGTCATTAGCTTGCTGTAGGTCGTTGACAGTACAAGGCTCCGGCAGTAATTGACACACCATCAGATGCGCCGGGTCTTGGGTTTCTCCGCATTCAGATAATATATTGTCGTCAGCCAACAACCCCCACTTAAATTCGTCTTGCACCTTGGTACTCCCACCCTCATCCTGTTCATTGTCCTCCAAACTATATAAGGGAGAGTGTTTCCAGTGGCTATTTCTTCCTTTGGTAAAATACTCAAATCGGTGAGCTCATTCCTCCATTTACTTATTCGATTCTGTTCTTTGGCCCCCTGTAGGGTATTAGTTCTTGCCATAAAGCTCTTTCTAGATCTAAGTCAATGAATTGGGGGAGTATATCCGTTCAAAGGGTGATGAGAGTCAGTCTCTTGCTTGGTTCTTTTGGCATCAGCTTCTACTTCGCTTCTAATCTTAGGTGGAGCAATGCCAACAAGAGAATATAGCTTATTAACAGGTGTAGGTTTTGTCGTTTTGGAAGGAGGCAAAGTAAACAAGCAGAGTAACGCTGAACAGGGCTGTGTGATATAAAAGCTATAAATCTTTACTGAAGATAAGCAGGAGTATACATACATACAGCTGAACAGCAAAAGATGCCTTGAACACAGCAGCAGTAAACAGCACAAGAACAGAAGATCAAATATTCTTCCCCTTTTCTTGCTTCCATTGATACAATACCCAAGGAGCACAAACTTGGCAAACAGTAAGCCAATTGGCTATACTTCAAAGTCTTTTGTCGAGAGCAAAAGAGAACCACTTGGCAGTGGCTACCAGACATACAGACGAGAGCAAAGAAAAACATTACAACACACATAGATATAGCTCTCATAACAAGTTCCCATTGGTTGGTTGGATATCTGGAGACTCTGAGAGCAGAGTACTACCTGCCAGTAGGTGGCAGTGCTGCACCTAGCAGGCATGCATTTCTCTAATCTATACTCAGTTAGACATATCATCTTTGTGGAGAAAAGCAATTTATAACTGCTTTCCCATGGGAATCCTGACAGGTTTGAGGCATCCCGTCACTATGTGCATTGCCTCATTCACAGTGATATCTACTTGCTTCGCATGTGCCAATGTGTTCCATACTGGTTAAATATATACTGGTTAAATATTGGTGGTAAGTTATGAATGATTGATTGAGATAGCAATAATAAACAATAAAAACACAATGGTAATAACAATATTCAAAAGTTTGTTATCTCCAAAGTGTTTGAAAAATGCAATCATACCAAAGCAATGAATATTGTAATTGGACAAGAATCTCTGGAAGATACTCTAGATCTGGACTTCAAGCATGCAATTGTTGCAGAAGTCTTCTTCCATGGTTCCAAGATTATAAGTCTTTTCTGCTTAAACAATAAGCAAGTAGTAACCACTTGGGAATACCTCCAAATGATTCTCCAAATGAAGAGGCACAAATGATGTATCGGATTGTGTGAATGACTTACCTATGAATGACACTCAGGATTCCTTTAGCCTGTTGTCAGGCTCTCACATCTCAAGAGAGTCTTCAGTAAGCCTTCTAGATTTTAGTGCTCTTTCTGACTTTATCAATCTTTCTAGTCCCAGATGCTACATCAATTCTAGACATTGTAGAAAGAAAAATGATCCTGGCCAGAACACCGTGGCTGTTTTGTGGAAATCAGCTCAACTGCCAGGATTTATCTGGAGAAAAAAGCTGAGGCAACTGGCTGGATGAGCTGCTAGCTTATCATCAAAATAAATTCCTCAGAAGTACTAAATGGCAGACTTCTGGTGAGCACCATGGCGAGCTAAATGTCCCTGCCGAAACACGATAGCATTTACGGCAGAGATCAGCAGCTGGATGTTCGATCCTGGCTGACAAAATCTCTCTGGAGAAAGGAGAGATAGTTAGATAGCCAATGCACACTCTGGACAGCTACTCCTCATGAGTAGACCATAGAAATCGAGGTTTTGTGATAAGTTTATGAGTTGAGCGGCTGGGAATTGAAGGATACCATCTAAGCTCACAGTTGTAACACAGACTTTTATGGACAAAAAGATTGACTGAGCCTCATTTCTTAACCATCTTTGGAATTATTTTTTATTCCTTTGGAAATATTAAGACCCTTTGGAATGGCAAGTTTTTATTGCATTCACTGGGTGAGTTTCTTCTCCTTAGAGAAAGAAGTTTTAAATACAATTTTAAGGACTTGAAAAAATTTTTTTGGATTAAATAGCAAAAGGATGTTTAGAGTGTTGATTGTGGAAAGTTAAAAACAGACTAAGGGTCCAGATGGATTTGGAATAAAAAAATTGAAATTAATTATAAAAATCCTTCCCATGGGAAACTGTGGTTGTTTGGGATCTTTGGGGAAAAAACATGATAGGATGGGACTTTGAAGGTTGGATACTAGAGGGAACTAGAAAAAAATAAAGATTACAATTAAAGGAGAAGAATACTTAAATTCGACTTCTTAACAAGAATGGAGCAAAATACTTTAACAGTGGATGTTTTGAAGGATATTTTTGAACAATGGACTCAGAAATTAATTTTAAGAATGTCTGATACCATAGATAGATGGTGTGTTAATGATGACACAGAAGAACAAGCTATACTGGATAGGACTGAAATTGATTTGAATGTGGATTTAAGTATGACAAGTTACAAGAAAGATATGGAAAAAGATGATATACTGGACATACAAATAAAACCAGTTGATGTCTTAATACTTAAAGGGGACATATAAGTATCAAACCAGAAGAGTGATTTGGATAACCTTTTCTTATTGGATGTACAAAAGAGATCTGTTAAAGTCTTGAAGGATTCTCTGAGAAGGGATAAAGAAAAAATGAAAAGAAATCAAGTTCTAAGACATTATTTGAAAAGATTAAAAACCAAGATTGTTAAAAGTACAAGGAAGAAATATAGAGTTGGCTTATTTGATCAAGGCTAAAATAGATACGTAGTTATTTCTGGTAACCCTTAATGGACATTTGCTGATAAGGAATGAATGACGAGGCATTTGGATTTTGTCTATAGTTAAGAGATGAGATATGGGATGAAGAGAGTATTTGTTGTACTTAGAGATAGTGATAAGTTACTAAAATTGTTTATACTTGTGATGAAGGGGGAAGTTACTTCTCTATATACTTTTTTTCCTTTTCTTTTCCTTTTCTTTTTATCTACTTTTTCTTTTTTTTATTATATTTGTTGTAGTTTGGAGTTTGTATTAGTTTGTACTTTTTAATTGTAATATTTAATAAAAAATCATTACCGAAGTACTAAATGGCACTTCCAGGGCTTCTCAACCCTAGAACTACCTTGCACAAAGAGGGTGAAAACATCCCCTCCTGAAATATCCTTGTTATGCTTGAGATCCTGGTGATTGTTGTTCAGTCATTCAGTACTTCCAGGTATCTCTCTCACACACACACACACGAACAGGCCTACAAGGGTCAAAAAGCAAGCGGTTATAATTATTTATACTGCTTTCACACAAAACTGGTAATTATGTGGGAACAGCATAGGAACAGCACTTACTGCATCTTCCCAGAAGCCACAATTCATTTATGCAATACTTCCTATCACCATTAAATGAGCCTCCCAAATATTTCTGAGGGAGGAGACTTGTTCTAGTTGTCCAGAATTTCTCCTAAATAAGAGTCATGGGACTGGAATTTTGCTGGAGGATTGAACCCCAAGTTACTTAGGAAGGCATGATGGCACATGCCCTCATCTAAATCTGCCTGCCAGTTTACATAGGAAACATGGCAGCAACTGCTGTTTTACAGCGACAGCAAGCATTCCACAAAACTCCTTCTGCCAAAGAGGCAGGTGATTCTTAAAGGCTTTGGCACTATAAGCACCTTCCCAAGGAAACAGATGCATGTATTAAAACTCTTGATTGGTTCAATTTCCGTATTGCAGTGTTTTTTAACAGTCCAGTCTGAAACACTTAAAAAAAAACACCTCGGTATGAAGATCCCTTTAGACAATAGCGAGCTAATACTACAGAAGTTAACAATTTTAGCATCGTTTTTGGAAGAAGCAAATTAAAAGAAGAAAAATAGGTGCATTTACCCTTAAAACCTGGAAGGGACAACTTCTATTTTTTGTTTGTGGTACAAAGGAGAAACAACTTGAATCTAGGCCTACACCCAGGTAGCATTAAACATTAGCACATGGAAATTAGGGTGGAAAAATCTGCCTCGCTGTGACTCAGTGCTTGGGAGCAAAATGGGATCAAGCAAAATGAACCAAATATAAGTACAGTACAGTCTGCTAAATCAGTCTCTGAAATCTTTCAGCCCCAAGGGGCAGATCTCAAGCTGGAAAAAATTTGGGAGGCTGGGAAAAGAGACTTTAGCATTCCCCTGGTATAAACTGCATACTTTGCCTCTTTCTGCTAAAATAACATGAATCCATTTGGCTGTCAGTAAATGAATCAAGGAGCACTACAGCTGGCTTACGATCAACTGCAAAGACAAACTGGAGCTTTAACTTGGCTGAAGGGTTTGTTTCATAGCTGCAAAATAGAGATTTATATTCTTTCACATTGTTTCAGCAGAATAAACGTTTGGATTTTTAAACAGTAGGGTTACAACAATATATGTACAATGGAAGAAATTTGCTTCATTAAAACTGCTGCTCTGCATGGCAAACTTATCCATTTTGGCATCTTAGCCATTCTTGAGAGCAGTTTGTTAGCTAGGGATCTCCTGGAGCTTGCAGCATTCCCTGGATTCCGGCTTTCATTGCAAGAGTGGTAATCATTCGGTTGATCCTTCTTACACTCATAACCATGGATGTCATGAGAGCCAGTTTGGTCTAGGGCAGAGCTTTCCAAACTGTGTGTCGCGACACAAAAGTGTGTCGCCACACACAGTCTGGTGTGTCGCCACACAACCCGAAAGCGCTGATCATCATCAGCACTTCCGGGTTTTCCCGCGGCGACACACCAACTGCAGCACGCAAAACCCGAAAGCAGCAGCAGCGCTTCCGGGGTTTTGCGCGCTGCCGCAAGGACGGCACTTCCGGGTTTTCCTGTGGCAACACACCAACGCCGGTTGGTGTGTCGCCGCGGGAAAAACTTTGGAAAGCCCTGGTCTAGGGGTTAAGGTTCTGGGCTAGAATCCAGGAGACTGTGAGTTCTAGTCCTGCCTTAGGCATGAAAGCCGGCTGGGTGACCTTGGGCCAATCACTCTCTCTCAGCCCTAGGAAGGAGCCAATGGGAAACCAGGAGACTGAGAGTTCTAGTCCCGCCTTAGGCATGAAAGCCAGCTGGGTGACCTTGGGCCAATCACTCTCTCTCAGCCCTAGGAAGGAGCCAATGGGAAACCAGGAGACTGAGAGTTCTAGTCCCGCCTTAGGCATGAAAGCCGGTTGGGTGACCTTGGGCCAGTCCCTGTCTCTCAGCCCTGGGAAGGAGCCAATAGCAAACCAGGAGACTGAGAGTTCTAGTCCCGCCTTCGGCATGAAAGCCGGTTGGGTGACCTTGGGCCAGTCCCTGTCTCTCAGCC
Source organism: Charina bottae (assembly GCA_023362775.1). Lineage (NCBI taxonomy): Eukaryota > Metazoa > Chordata > Lepidosauria > Squamata > Charinaidae > Charina > Charina bottae. The sequence continues at coordinate 166,777,640 of JALMGJ010000002.1, forward strand.
CTGGGAAGGAGCCAATAGCAAACCAGGAGACTGAGAGTTCTAGTCCCACCTTAGGCATGAAAGCCGGCTGGGTGACTTTGGGCCAGTCACTCTCCCTCAGCCCAACTCACCTCACAGGGTTGTTGTGGGGAAAATAGGAGGAGGAAGATTAGGTATGTTCGCTGCCTTGAGTTATTTATAAAAATAATAAAGGCGGGATAGAAAATAAACAAAAAAACAAATAAATGTCACACAAGATTTCCCAGAACCTGCAATTTTTGGTATCTGTCACACGGCAGACTACTACCTATATGAGCAGATATCCATCAGTGGGTGGGCCAGTGCCCCATTCATCTGCAGGAAGCACTTTTGCTTCACCAGTAAGCATAACCCAAGCCTTTGTGATGATGCTGGATCAGGAGTAGCATCTGTGCAATTCCATTTCCACTAGATAGACCATTTTAGAATTCAAAAATACTGAGAGCATTGCTTTAAATGGGCTTCAGAGATCCAAGGGTGCTCTGTGAGTGGCTGGGAACAGAATTTAAAAAATACCTATTTCTCGTGTAGAAAATACTGCCTTCTCCTCTTTATCAAAAGCTGCACAGGGTCCTATACCTGATTGCATTGGGCTGCCTGCATCTCTAGCAAATACAGCAGCAGTTACTGCCTGACCTATTGTGATATCCACCTCTGTACAATGACTTCCTGCTTCCTTCTGAACCCCTGTATGTTCTGTGCTGCTTCAAAAGTACAGCAACTTACAGACTTGTTTGCAGTGTAACTCCACTGGAAAAGGGAAAGGCATCAACTCTCCAGAAGGAGACGGAGGCAAAGGGGTTCACTTCTGCAGCCCTGCGAAAAAAGTCCGTCCATGGCATCAGTGAGGCAATTTCATCAACACCTCACACAAGAGGAGCTGTGTAAGAACACTATTCAGACGAGCACAAACACACTGCAGCAACCCAGAACACCAGAAAACGGAAACAGACCACTTATATAGCATCTTCCAGCAAAATGGATATCCACACAACTTTATCAAAAAGTGCCTGACCACTCAACCCACCACAACAAAACCAACAGAAACTATGAAAAGGATTACACTGCCATACATCAGAAACATCTCAGAAACTACTAATAGACTGTTACATCCACACAGCATCACTGTAGCACACAAACCTACCAAAACCCTTCAGAACATTGTAAGTAAACCAAAAGACCCAGTAGCCCAAGAAGAAAAAAAACAGGAGTTATCTACAACATACAGTGTAAGGACTGTAACAGCCACTATGTAGGACAGACTGGCAGAAGACTAGCAGAACGCATCCACGAACACCAACTAGCAGTCAGAAGACAGGATGAAAACTCCTTAATCTCACAACACATGGACAGACTTAACCATACTTTCAACTGGGAAATTGTGAGCATATTAGACCAGGCCAAATCCAAAAATGCTAGAGAATTCCTAGAAGTTTGGCACTCAGACAAAGCAGCCATCAACAGACACATAGAGGTTAACAACATTTACATACCATTCATAAGAGACAATAGAATAGCCAGAAGACCAGAACACCCCCGGGCCAGCAATCAACAACAAGATATGCATAGATTAACAGCAAGATTAGCAGCAGAGGAGCAATCAAACAACACAATAGACCTTAATCAAGGAACTATTAACTCAGTCAATCACCCAAACAGCACACAACAGCCCAATCAAGGAACTACCAAGGAGAGTACAAGACCCCCACCAACACAGGCAGGACAAGCCAGGGTATATAAACAGACAGCAAGTTCCACTCCCTTTTCGCACTGAAGATGTTGCCTAGCCTGGCAATGAAACGTCTGCATGAAAACAACAAGGTTCAGAGAGCACCAAAGACTCCCCAATTTCATCATAGTTGCCAGCCCTTCCCACATACAGTAGTAATGCAGAACATTTAACGCAGGGCTTTCCAAACTGTGTGTCGCGACACAATACTGTGTCGCCTGGGGGCCCCAAGTGTGTTGCGTGACAACACAGAAGCGCTGATGAAAATGCCCTTGGTTCCGGCAGGGAGGCGAAAATCGCGCGCGCGCGCTGCCCGGCCACTTCCCTGCTGCACAGCTGATCAGCGCGGGGGGGGGGGGGCGGGGTGGAAATTCTCTGTGCCAATCGGCCCAGCAGCATGCGCGCACACACGCGCATCGAGGCTTTTCGCCTCCCTGCCGGAACCAAGTGCATTTTCGGGGTCCCTGGAGCCTGCCCTTTTGAAGCGGCGGTGGCGGCGGGCCATCAACACTTCCGGATTTTTGCGCGCCGGCCATTGGTGTGTCGCCAACTGCAAAAGTTTGGAAAGTCCTGACTGAACTGATCTGAACATGTGGAAAACCAGTTCTGTGGCATTTAAGAATCGCCTTGACCACTATCCTGAGTCAGTAATCCTGGACTTCAGCCTATCCCAGGTAAATTAAAGTGATTCCCTTGCATGAAATGTGGCTGGAATATATATGCACTATTTGAGTATAATCATTTGACCTCCCGATACATAATTCACAGTTCAGCTGCCCTGTCTTTCAGCCCTAAGGGCTGTAGCTCAGTTGGAGAGTCCCTGTTTACAGACAGAAAGTGGAGGTTTAAGCCCTCAGCATCTCCAAGTAGGTCTGCAGAAGATCCATGTCTGAAACCTTGGGGGACCCTCCCAGGCAGGACACACAATGCCAGGTTAGAGGAACCAATGTCTGGCATGAGATAACTTTTGAAAGTGTGGCATAAAAAGTGTGGAATAAAATAACTTTTTTCCAGATGGCTAGCAGAGCCTCCAGACTCTGTATCAAAATGCCTCTTTCAAGTTGTCTCCTGACGGCGGCGGCGTTGCTCCCATCCCACTCGGAACTGAAGCCGGGGCTCTGTAGCAGCCCACTTTCCTCCTTGCTCGGCACTCCTCCGCCTCGGGGGAGTGGGACCAGCCGTGAGAAGGGCCTTGCCCTGCCCAACGTGGAAGGGCCTTCGTGCCTTCTGAGCAAGCCCCTTCCCAGCCGCTCTGCTCAGATCCTGGGTGTGGACTAAGCAAGTGGTGTTTTTGCCTCGGAACTGAAGTTGCAACAGTCCTGCCTCCCCTCTGCGTTTTGCAAGCAAACGTTGCATCCCCAAAGGGAAGCCACGAGTGGTTTCATGAGGCAACTGGCAGGACGACACTGGCAGTGGCAAAAGTCCAACTCCTGAAACTCACTTCATCGGCAGCAGGACACTCTTGGAAGGACTGCAGCATCTCTGCTCTCTGGGAGGGAAGCCCAAAATCAACCCCCCCCCCTTGTGCTTGCTCTTTCATCCGCTCCTAAGCAAGCCTGCCTCCAGAGCAAGCCTGCCTCGTTGTGGGGAAAGAGTGAGGGAACTGCAGCTCAGAGGAGTTCAGCAGACGGATTTGGAGATCCCTTTTTTTTTTTTTTCTGACATATGCAAGCTGACTGCCAAACCTGAATTGCCAGCAGGGAAAGGGACTGAACAGCTAAGCAACTGCTTTAAGTTTCAGCCTGTCTGTGGTGCAGGTTTTTCAAGTCACACACACACCTGCCTGTCACACACACTTTCTCTCTCTCTCTCTCTCTCTCTCTCTCTCTCTCTCTCTCATTCATACACACTCACACACATCTAGGGATAAAGGTGCTGCCTGAGGTTGCTGCCTCTGTAGGTACATTCGTCCAGGACCTCGGCTGCTCAGAGAAGATCTCCCTGGGCCCAGGTAAGTGCCAGATTAATCAGCAGACCTGAAGGCCAGGCTGTCTCTGCTCCTGCTTCTCCAGTGCAGTGAGACCTGGGCACCTTTTTGCAGGAGGATCCAGGAAGGGAAGCAAGCTCGGAGATTTCAAATTATGTATTCCAAGAAGAGGGGTTTGTTCCCTCTCAATTTTTGCTGCTGCTGCTGCTGCTGCTGTTGGCCTTTTTAAAATAAAACAAACATAGCGAAAACAAGAAGGAAACCAATGCAGGTTTTATCCCAAGAGCTTTGCCAGTTCAGTTTTGACAATGGGTGAAGCAACGCAGGGGAAGATAGCAAAGGGCAGAGAAAGGAAGAGGTGTGGGACACATTTGTGGATGTTTTTATAAAAGTACTGGTTGGGGTTACTCCAATAGATTCTTTCCATCGTGCACGTATATCCATGTTTAGTGTCTAATGTATTTTAGGGCTGACGTGAAAGGGCATTAATGTGGTCCTTTATATTAGAAAATGATGTCTATTTGATGTTTGCAAAGGCAAACAATTTCAAAGCATTCCCATTTGAAGAAGGAAATCCCCATTTCAAAATAGGGCTTTCAATTTTTAATTCAGAATGTCAAGGGTCTTCTTTTCAACCAATTATATTTGAGTGGCAACATTCGAAATCTGCCATTATATAGTTGAGAATTCAGGTCAGTTCCAGAATTCTGCTCGGTGTTATCTATTCCCCTGGCAACTTCAGGGCAGCCTTTTACCCTGGGGAAAAGAACCTGTAAACATGGTGGCATCGTTGGTCAAAAAGGGGTTCCTTGATGCGGAATTGGTTGAGGTGGGCAGCGGGTTAGGGAAGCAAACAGCCATGATAATCTCAAAGCCCCCATTTTGTAGTATAGTTTTTCGTTGGAGGTACAGCTTGCCCTGACCCTGCTGACCTCTGCTTAAACAGAGCTCTTCTGGAGGGCTTTTTTAATGAGCTAGGATAGTGCCATAGGGATTTTTAATTACTATAATTGTATTTTTCCAATGTTAAAGTAATGATTATGCTGTGTTACGATCGTCTTATATTTTTAGTATATTATTATAAGGGCCATTTAATCTCGTACACTGCACCGACAGTCATCAGATTGTGGTGACCTAAAACTCGTATGAGTCCTGTCCCCCCACCCCCATACAGGAGTCGTCAACCACAACTTCTTTCCAAAAGTTTCTTTGCAAAACTCAAACTTCTTTCTCTAGCTACATAGTTGTGGCGTGGCACACATTTTACTTATGAGTAGCCACCAGCCATCAAATGCCATTAAGTGAGCTAGCACCTCCACGTTGCAGGCTATTCAAAACCTTTGAATGGTGAGATCATTCAGCACACAAAAAGAACATGCTTCTGCCACCCTTGTCAGTGCTGTTCTAAAGAAAAGAGGGATCCCCCATAGGCTGTGTAGTAAAAAAGTAGTGATGTGGTAAAAATTGATGTATTTCTGTTTAAAGCTTCTCATAATGACGGTGCTGGCCAGAATTTGCTCTGTGGAGAGTAACAGAGCAAGAAATAAACAGAGGATAAGAATAGCAGCTGGAGCAATGAGTTACAGCCCGATCCACAGACCACTGAAAGGTTGTGAGGATTGCTGCGAGGTGGCAGACGGTAGAGAAAGTTGTTTTATTCAGGCGTGCCCATGCCCCCTTCTGATTCTGGGAAGAAGAAGAAGAGAGAGAGCATTTCCAGATGGTTTTGCTTCCTAGGGAAATTAGAATCCTACCATTGTTTCTGCTAAATACATGCCAGTCAAACGGGTCCTTTGACCAGCAATATTTATTGGAGGCTTTTATTCCTGTCCCCTGGGCAGCTTCCCCAAGCTGTGACCAAAAAGAGAAACTTAAGAAGCGGGTTAATGAGGAAAGTGGAGGGCAGCAGGGCAGCGTACAGGGATTTCTGCAAATATAATTGAGAGGATTAGAGGTCTTATTTCAAAATTGCCAATCTCTGCTGGGTGGATATGATAGGACAACCAGATTGGGGCTGCAAAACTCCAGAGGACACCACCTGGAAACAAGGGTTGGAGTTTTTTGTGTCTTTTTTCTGCCCCCTAGTCGTCATCCAGATGTTGGCAGCCCAGATCAGGGAGCCCTAGCCTGTGCAGATTGCAGCTGGAGAGCCAGCTTCAGAGCCAGGTTTCAGAGCCCTGTTCAGAGTTGCCACTAACATACCTGGAAAATAAGAAATTCCCCTGATTTGCTCACCCTTCCTTTGTCCTCCATCATAATCTGACATCTGTTGTTCATAATCAAGGTATTACTAGGGCTGAAACACTTCTCTGGGGGGGGGGGATTATTGTACAGTCCTGGGAGTGTAGAGCATTTGTAAGGATGAGTCAATGGCTAGTTCCCAGCCATTTCCCCCCACACATACAGCCATAAGCTATTTTCTTCAACCAGTCCCAAAACTAATAGTATGCCTGTCTCAGGGGAGCTGGTGGATTGTCTGGAAAAAGGCATTTTCAAGGAGGAGCTGGCAGGTCCCAGTGCCTTCCTACCTCCTTGCATTTCTCTTCAAGGGCCCTTGAGTTCTTGCTTTGTCCCCAAATTCAGTCAACAGCTGAAGATCACCATCAGTGGTTAAAGCCAATAATTTGGTTTGAGATTTGATTGCTTTTCAGGAAGTAATTCCAACTCTTCCAAAACACTTGTGTGTACATGGGTACTTGAGATAAGAGACACGGAGATGTCTCCCCATGCTGTCTCATTGGTTGGCCTCTGTGTCTATTACTGTAGTTAATAGAGATATTATGCCACCTGAACTGTATGAATATGGCCATTTAAACCAGTTGCTATGTGTCTCTGTGTGTGAAATCTAACAGAGCTCTTTTCCCCTGTAAGGAGTCCTCAAACAGGACTCATATTGCTTATATAAGCTGTAGGGAGAAGGCTTTGTGTCGTCCAAACAATTGTTTCCTGCTGTACCATGTTCCACCCCTTCCTGAATGGGTGATGGACGGATGCTTGTTTACAGGATGAATTGCTCTTGCTTGCAGCCATCCTGCCAGCCAGCTGACTAGTCAAGATCCTCACCTGCCAGCCCCAGCTGTGTGGCTTCTTGCTGGTTCATCCCCAGCCACCTTTGAGGCAAGCAAACACCTGTGGGGGCATCACCACCCTGGAAAACAAGGCTGAGGATGAGTTGCAGAAAACCAGATTGTTGATGTCCCTTTGTTGATCTGTTGTAATTGCTGGCTTACTAGCTTAATGCCATACAAAGCTTCATTTAGCCTAGTGTTATGAAATTAAAAGACGCTTGCTCCTTGGGAGGAAAGCTACTGCAAACCTAGACAGCATATTAAAAAGCAGAGACATCACCTTGCCGACAAAGGTCCGTATAGTTAAAGCTATGGTTTTTCCAGTAGTAATGTATGGCTGTGAGAGTTGGACCATAAGGAAGGCTGAGCGCCGAAGAATTTATGCTTTCGAACTGTGGTGCTGGAGAAGACTCTCGAGAGTCCCTTGGACTGCAAGGAGGTCAAACCAGTCAATCCTAAAGGAAATCAACCCTGACTGCTCATTGGAAGGACAGATACTGAAGCTGAAGCTCAAATACTTTGGCCACCTAATGCGAAGAGAGGACTCACTGGGAAAGACCCTGATGCTGGGAAAGACTGAAGGCAAAAGGAGAAGGGGACGGCGGAGGATGAGATGGTTAGATAGCATCACCGATGTAATGAACATGAATTTGAGTAAACTCCGGGAGACAGTGGAGGACAGGAAGGCCTGGCGTGCTATGGTCCATGAGGTCACGAAGAGTCGGACACGACTAAACGACTGAACAACAACAAATATGCCATAACAAAGTTTGTTTTATAACTTTTGCTTAACAAAAAGGGACAGAAGGCAGTCACACCATGGTTGTTTGTTTGTTTTTTGGCAAAGCTGACATTTTAGTATCCCCATTTTCCTCTTTTGGTTTCTCCTGAAACCACCTTGGAATTAGTTTCATGGGACTGACTATTTATTTATTAAACAAACTTATATAGCTGCCCATCTACCAAAAGGAACTCTGGGCGGCAAATGATTATTTAAAACAATAAACAATGTTGAGGCCCTGATAAAACTTGCATTCATCCACAACCACCCCATGCCAGTGCCATCAACATCCTGGCCCAGGTGCCTGGAGAAAAACCCAGATCTTCACTGCTTTCCTGAAGGCCAACAGGTTCAGAGACATCTGCATCTCCAGGGGAGGATGGTCCATAAGGCAGGCACCATTACAGAGAAAGCATGCTTCTGAGGCCTCACTAGGAAACATTGTTTCACTCAGGGGACCCAGAGCATGCTCACCCCGCCAGATCACGTAGGACAGGCAGAAACCATAGGGGACAGGCGGTCCTGCAAGTAACCTGGCCCCATGCCATGTGGGGCTTTAAAGTTGATGACCAGCACCTTGAATTGCACCCGGAAGCCTCCTGAGTGCCAGTGCAGTACATGCAGCGGTGGTGTTATATGGTCATTCCGAGGTGCGCCCACTACTGCCCATGCTGCTGCATTTTGGACCAGCTGCAGCTTTCTGTTCTTCAAAGGCAGCCTCATGTAGAGGGCATTGCAATAATTCAATTGGGAGGTGACTATGGCATGAGTGACCATGAGCAGTGCCCCCCAATCTAGGAAAGGGTGCAACTGGCACACAAGATGTATTGTGCAAAGGCCCTCCTGGCCACAGCTGCTCCCTGCTCTTCAAGGAGGAGCCGTGAATTCAGGACAACCCCTAGATTCCGCACCAGCTCTGATTGGGGCAGTGTCACCCCAGCCAGAATTAAAGAGGGAAAATCACTACATATGGGGGACCCCAAAACCCACAGATACTTGGTCTTGTCATGGTAGAGGTGAAGCCAATTCTTGCCCATATAGGCCCGTACAGCCTCCAGGCACTGGGAAAGCACCCCTATCACATCACTTGGGCAGCCCAGGGCAGAGAGGTACAGCTGAGTATCATCAGCATGGTACTTAACCTCATGCTGATGGGTGACCTCACCCAGCGTTTCATGTAGATGTTAGTGGGGGGAGTTGAGTCTTGCGGCACCCCACAAAAATCCCACTACCAACACCGACTGCAAGCAGCCTTGGAGGAAGGAGGAGAACTACGGAAGAGCAGTGCCTCCCACTCCCAACCCCCTCAGCCATCTCAGAAGGATACCATGATTGGTGGTATCGAAAGCTGCTGAGAGATCAAGTAGGGCCAGGATGGATACACCACCAGAGGTCATCCACAAGCGTGATCAATTCCGTCTTCTGTATATCCTGTCCTGAAACCAACTGTAACGGGTCCAGATAATCCGCTTCCTCCAAAGCACGTTGAAGGTGTAGTGCTCCCATCTTCTCAATAATCTTCCCCAAGAAGAGAAAGTTGGAAACTGGATGAATTGTTCAGCAGTTCTACTCTCTGTTTTGCCCCATCACTCTCCCCAGTCACTCCAGGAAGGAAAAATAATTAAATCTATTTTATGACTTAATTATGTACTATGTTACATTCAAGTATGGGTAACAAAACTGAATGCCACAATGTCAAAAGAAAAACAATTTCAAAAGAGGGTGACTGGAAAGGAGAAGAGGGGTTCTTTTGGGTGAACCCCTTCCCAGTCTATTGCTCCAGAATTCCAAATTTAGGTCTAGACTCCTTCAAGACAAGCTTGACTCCTGGAGATATGTGGGCACATTGACATGGTTTCCTTAGTAACAAAACAGAAATGGTTTGCCAGTGCTTCTACTAGGCATATTACGATTTCCCAATGTAACCTACTGTTCTGGATTTCCTCATGCTCTCCCATCTCAGTTTCAACCGGTTTTGATTCTGCTTTGCTTTTTCTAAGCAGATATCAACCACTGTCAGCTATATGCTACCAAACAGAAATATATTAATTTCAAATCCTTTTATTTAAATTAAATTTACTTAAATTTTCCAACAAATCGGCATTGTTACAAAAGTGGGAAGAATGTTACCACAGGCGTAAGTGTCATCACTAGTAATCCGGTCTAACATTAGTAATCCAATCTTACACTGGATCACTAATAATCCAACCTAATATTGGCTGGGGGAGCAGTATTTAATGGCCGTCGTGGCCCCTTTGCCCTTTGTAGCACACAATGCATGTAATTTTTATAAATGCATTTTAACTGTTGTAAAGGTTTTACTGTTTGTTGGTTTGGTCTTGGCCCATAAATTAATACATAATAATAGGGCTACCAGAGCTGGGCTACAGAAATTGGGATGGCTTCTAGAAGTCAGCAAAAAGATACAGAAAACCTAACTCATGTCAGGACTTTTGCAACTCAGAACTGGTCATCCTACCTTCTGATAGTAACATCTAAACAGACTGCTTCACTATCCACACACCTCCCAGTCCTTCACTGCTAACTAAGCAGATCTCTGAGTTGGCTTTATTGGAAGAAGCCTTGACCCATTTCCAGCCCTTTCGGCGGGCACCACTCAACAAATTAATATGCGGAGCCCAACTTGGCCTAGTCATGTTTTTAAGCAAGGGGGAGGGGTGTTGTTAGTATAGCAAAGCACCCATTCTTTACCCAGGACACAAGGGCTGCCAACAAAGCAAACAAGAGCAAGCCACAAAGCTGTGTTCCCTAAAAGACAAGTTGGACTAGGATCACATTTCTATTCAAAACTGGGACAGAACAACCCCAAAAGAGCACCCGGTGAATGGGCCCTGTGTACTTTCCCCCTCCAACCCCAGGCGTGCCAAGGCAACTGGTTTCTGTGACAGGGAGCTGAGGATCATTGGCCGGGACTCAGAAGCCAGCAAAAAGTTATGTAAGACCTTCAGCATTTTGGTTGGCCTTTGCTTGAAAGCAGAATAGCTACAGATGGAAGCTAAAATAGACATTGCGTTAAATTGTGTTTGCCTTTGAGGTGCACTATTTTTTTCAATTGCAAATACCACCGGGAGAGGGGACAGGAATTGATGATGGTAGTAAATGTAGCAAGTGGGGGGATGTATCCACTTCCTTGCAGTCTTGGGAAAAATCATGTTTAGGTCTTTGTAAGGGGGAGGGCATCTCTCCTAGTGCAAATAATAGCTTCCAACAGTTTTAGGACTGCACTAGAGGGAAAAAAGCTAAGGCTCCTTCAACGCTTGCTTTGAGCTCAGCACAGCTATTTGCATATTTCAAAACTGTAAAGCCATTTGGCTTTGTAAACACCTGTATCTTAAATGCAAAGGTGATCAGATTTACTTTGCCCACACAGAACTGTCTGATTCTAAGTTCCCTGCAGCCATGACCCGATTCTGCCATGTCCCAATCTCCCTACTACTTCTTCAAATGAGGATGTTATTATATACTTGTAGAGTACCAGTTGTGGGAGGAGGAGGAGGAGGGAATATTGAGGGACATGGTTAGCCTATAGACTTCTTCCATAGGAAAGGATTCCTTTAGTAAAACTGGTTCCAAGTAGTGGCATCTCACTTAAGCCTTTAGAAGCTTTTCAGCTATCTAAGCAGTCATGCCCTAACATTGTACCAGGACATTTGTATAGAAATGGGCACAGGAAGGACAAAAATCCTCCCAGCCCTCTTTTCTAGACCCACTTTGAAGCCACCATGTAAATGGCCTCATGTAAATGGCACATGTAGTGGGAGATTCTCAGCTTCCTGCATCTCCGTGGGCCAATGTTCTTGTCTCTTTCTTTATTCAAATAGCTATTTCAATGGGAATCTGGAATTGTGATGAGACTACATAGGAACTGTGATGCTTTGGTAGTCACAACCTCTTATCTGGTGATATTTTGAATATTTCCTATTCTATAGATTTCCTATAGAGCTCTTTCCTGTAGTGGTTTCGATAGGGGTTCATATTTGGAATGTATAATAATGTCAAAATGTATTGATGTCATTAGCCCTGTGAGGTAGTCCAGACAAGAAGCATAACCAGAGGTACTAGCTCTATCTTTATTGTAAGGTTACATTATCAGAAACTTGCAAGACTGAAAATATTTCTCCCCTCCTCTCCTTTTACTCTCCAGAAAACTAGGGAGGTTCCCTTCTGAAATGCTTCCCGTGCCTTCCCTCCTTCTGTGGGCTGAGATAGCTTTTACACCAGTTGTCCAGTCTGTGGCTCTCCCTCCTGTCTCCCAAGGTCATTCCCACAGACCTTTATAAAGTAGATGTGAACCTGGATGGCTAATCATCTTTCCTGGCAGGCAGATTGCTACAATAAATGAATGACACTGATATAAAGTGAAGCATGAGGAGGTGGCTGGAGAGAGCCAAAACTTACCAGCCGACACTTTTCCTCCTCAAATGGATTTTTAAAAAGTATATATTTCTCCTGGTAGAAGAAACGGTTAAAAACAAGTACAATAAAAATTTCAGGTGGAAAAGCCCAAATAGGGTTGCTTCACGATGCTGCTTAAAAAAGGGACAGGCACAGACACTTGCTGCTTGAGGTATTTTAGACTAGATGGTGCCCCCCTCCTAGACCATGTAGAGTTTTAAAAGGTAAAGGTTCCCCCCGCATATTTGTGCAGTCGTGTCCGACTCTAGGGGTCGGTGCTCATCTCCATTTGTTAGCCGAAGAGCCAGCATTGTCCGAAGATGCTTCCACGGTCTTGTGGCCAGCATGACACACACAGAATGCTGTTACCTTCCCACCGAAGTGGTACCTATTCATCTACTTGCATTTGCATGCTTTCAAATTGCTAGGTTGGCAAGAGCTGGGGCGAGTGCGGGAGCTCACTCTGTCATGCGGGGCTAGGGATTCGAACATCTGAACTTGCGATCTTCCGATCGACAAGCCTGGCGTCTTACCTGCTGAGCCGAACCTGACTGAACCAGGTTTGCACAATACACTGTATTACCACTACCATCACCACCACCAACTTGTAACCTAATGTGTTGTGCAAACCCAGAGACTGGAGCTAATTCATGATTCAGAGTGTTGTTCAAATCTAGGAAAGTGGGTTACTTGTATTCAGATATATACAGTTCAAGTATGTATGGGCCAGTGTGTCATGTGAATGTAACTCATATGGCTTTGGTGTTGGGTATAATACTGGAGGGCAACATAGGATCAAAGAATTGGAAATCCAGCCTCCAGCTCCATTTAGTAACCTCATTTAAAATCTCCCTGACTGATGGCTGTCCTACAGAGGTGTGAAATGATTGCTTTGAATTTGAAACCGGAAATGTTTCAACATTTACAAAAATGTGTTGAGCAAAAAACTCTGACCTTAAATTTGGAAGGGGTGGTTCAAACTTGAAATGAGGCTGTTTCAAGCTCAGAACATTTCCAGAATAGTTAGAACTTTGCTAGAACATTTCTAGTAAAATCAGAATACCTGTTCCAGACTCAAAACGGGTTTGAAATGGGATGTTTCCAGTTTGAAATGTTTTGAACTGAAAACGTTTTGCACGCCTCTGCTACCCCACCTCTGCTCAAAAGCGTTCAGGGAAGGGAGCTGAACAGCTTTCTCGGTAATTGGATAGAAGGTAGAACCAGGAAGAACCACCAGCTGTACTCCCTCTGGGGCAAACTCTATCCATACCAGTGTTTCTCAACCTTAGCAACTTTAAGATGTGTGGACTTCAACTCCCAGAATTCCCCAGCCAGGCTGAGCAACATTGATCTATACTATAGACTGCAGACCTGCTCTAAATTTCTCCCTTTTGCAGAAGAAGCAGCAAGAGCTCAGCTACCTCCCCTTCTTGTGGCATCCCACATCTCAAATTAGGTGTAAGTCAGGCAGGTCACTTAACACACATTAACACCAACATTTCTGTTAGCACTATGCCACAAGGTGTGCGCATATCGGGGCCTGAGGTCACTGGCATCCATAACAAACTGTGATGCTAAAATGAGATCATATGCATGATCATCTCACCATGCAAACGCCACACTTAAGTTTTCGCCTCACAACATCTCATACAAGTACGTAAGTCGTGACAATTGCGTGATGGTCTCATGCCACATGTGTCACCCTTTCTTCCTGTGGGATGTGAAGTCCCTTTTAAATGGCACCAAAAGTTTCCATAGCATTATTTTCATCATAGCCTTTCTGCAATGGGTTGGATATTGCCAAGTTGCATTCGATCTGGTGATTTAGATGGAGACAACAAAAATAATTGATTTCTTTTTGTGGCTTTGTTCTTCTCTGAAAGTATCTTTGCATTTCTGCAGTGTAATTTTGTTGGGTCTGAAATACAATAAGGATGCAGCAATATCTGCAGTAGCGCTTCCCGGTATTGAGGGAGAGCGAGAGAGCCAGCAACTGCAAGCACTGATCGCTTTTACCACTTCTACTCCATTATCCCAATTGCTGCTTGTCAGCAGAGATTGTTTGATAAGTTCAGACTGATAATACTGAATTTCCTTGAAAATCTTGACTTTTTTGACTCCCCTCCCTCCACAGGTGCCCGTGTAAGTAGTGATTTTCTTGCTTGACTTGAGTATGCCCTCAATAGACCTTTTTGGTGCAGCTTTATGGAGAGCCGGTAGGAAACTCCTCTGGCGTCACTTCCCTGAGCTCTCTCCAGTTCAGGAGCTCAGATGTAGCTGCTTTCTTAAGGAATCATGGATGTAGTTAAGAACAAAGCTTTATTGTATGCTGATTAGTGGTCAATTAAGACACCTGAACGCAACTGACAGAGAAGAAAATATAAGGAGATTCAAACTGTTCCACCCCATTGCCTTCCTTTGGCCATTCTGAACTGTACTTTCAAGGCTGTAGCATCTCTCCATTTTCTGCATTTCCCTCAACAATAGGCAAGCCTTTCCTTTGATCTGAGAAATCTCCCTTCCCAAGTACCTAATATTTAGGGGTTTTTTCCAGTGCTAGTTCTATTTCTTTTTAATCTGGCTGTCTGGTCTCATGGCTGAGATTGATGTGACTGACGGATGGATCTAGAACTGTATTGAGAGAGAGAAGTTTAGCTTTAATTATTTTGCCATGTGCTGCACATACTTTTTCAAAAACTGAAATTTCAATTTGAAAATTTGAAAAAAAGACAACTACTAGGTGGTACTGAAATAGTCTGAGAAGCATCCGCTTCAAAATTTCAGGAGAATGAGAAGAAGAAGTGGGGAGTGAATAAAGGACAAGTTAGCTCTCTAACTATGTCATGTCAACCAGGTGGTCAGAACACAGGAAAATTCATACAGCAAAAACAAGGCACTAGCTTTCCACAGTTTACGATGGACAATGTGCCATTTCCCTGTGGCCTTCTAGCTGGAAACATTCTGTATTATAAACTTAATAGTTTTATATCTATTTTATTTTCCCAAAGAATCTTGGAGATTTAAACTTTTTGAAGATGCTGAAATAGTATAGGACTTTTGAGATAAAGATACTTGTTCAGACAGCATGATCTATTGCAAGGGAAATTATTAATGAATAATTAATACTATTAAAATTAATAAAATGGCTTGATTTGATCTGTCTTTTGCACAATTTGAAACAATTCACTAAAGTTTAGTAGCTAAGGTTTTAATCAAAGAGAATATGTGTAGCTCAGGGTTGAACTGTGGAGTCCTTGGTGCTCTCTGAGCCTTGTTGTTTTCTTGCAGACATTTCATTGCCAGGCTAGGCAACATCTTCAGTGCGAAAAGGGAGTGGGACTTGCTCTCTGTTTATATACCACGGCTTGTCCTGCTTGTGTTGGTGGAGGTGTTGTTCTCTCCTTAGGCGTTCCTTGATTATCAAGTATTCATTATTAATCAAGGAACGCCTAAGGCAGAGCTTTCCAAACTGTGTGTCGGGACACGTTAGTTTGTCGGCTGCAGTGTCTGGGTGTGTCCCGGCTGCTGCTGCCTCTGAGCCCTGCCAGGATTCCACGCAGGTCCTAGTGCCTGCCTTGTGCCTTGCTGCCTCCAAACCTGCTGTGATTCCGCGCAGGTCCTAGTGCCTGCCTTGTGCACTGCTGTGTGTCGCGAAATGATGCCCTGCTGTAAAAGTATGTCACAAAATGATGCATGTCTAAAAAGTGTGTCACCAATATGAAAAGTTTGGAAAGCTCTGGCCTAAGGAGAGAACAACACCTCCACCAACACAAGCAGGACAGCCACGATATGTAAACAGAAAGCACGTCCCACTCCCTTTTCGCACTGAAGATGTTGCCTAGTCTGGCAATGAAACGTCTGCAAGAAAACAACAAGGCTCAGAGAGCACCAAGGACTCCACAGTTCAACCCTGAGCTACAAATACTCTCTTTGATTGTTACCCACAGTTTTCAAACAGTCCTTGAATGTATCTTTTTATTGAGCATGTAGAGACAATGTCAGAGGCTGCAGAACCCTTCTTGATGGTGCGATGTGTCCAAGAGCATGTTGGCTTACATGGCAACGTTTAGAGATCCGAAGCTTGCACAGAACAGCCTGAGCTTGCTTGCAGTAAAATGTGGCTAAAATGTGCCAAAATACCTGGTACTGTCCTCACAGTTAGACTTAACATTTTTCAATATTCTCATGGTGTATTCATTTATATTGCATATCATTTTTTTCTTGAATGCTAGCACTGAAAGCATTCATTGCAATTCCATTCTTCAACATATCACTATCATTCCCATGCATATCTCCGAAATTCTACTTCCAACATTCCTTCACTTCAATTTCATCTCAGATCATCACTTTTATTTTTAATTTGATTTCAAGGTTCTTTGTTTAGCCTTTTTCACCCACTTCCAAATATTTTTTTATAAAAATTCTATCAAAATGACTGCATTTTCATTGCATTTTTCATCTTAACCTTTTCTTGGGTTCTGTTTTGACCACATTCTTTACAGTAATCTTTTTTCTCCTCTGCATACATCATACAATAACTTTCATCCTTATTTTTCACAGCAATCATTCTCTTATATTGTTTTCCTTTCTCATCCCCAGCCTTTTTCACTTCATAATTTTGCACATAATTTTATATTTTGTATAAATATTCCTGTAAACTTAACCCCCTTTTACAATCTCTATGAACCTTGTAAGAAGATGTTAGGGTTATAATCTCCTAATTATAGTCCTAATGTCAGATCAATCTATGATGAATTCCATCCCAACTACATTGCAAAACTCCTCAGAATTAATGTTAATGGATCTTTGTTGGAAGATCTGAAGGGCCACGTTGGAGACAGGTCATCATGGAGATGGTCTTCCTGGTCACTAAGAGTTGATGCTGACTTGATGGCACATAATCAATAAAAAACATCATTACACTGTGAATATTCACAGAGCATTTAATATTACTATTTGCACTGAGTTCCACTTACTTTCAACATTTCACCTTTGAGAATTGAATATGGCAGCATGTGGAAGCTGGCACCTAAAACTAATTAACTTTTGACTGTATTTCAGAGTATGGCAGACATGTAATCTTATTTAGTAGTTCACTGCATTTGATCATTGGCATAAAATGATGGATTGCATTTCACAATGGACAGTTTGTCAGGTTTTATATTTTACCACTGCCAAAAGAAAACCCTCTTTTTTTTCTTTTTTTTTGGGGGGGGGGTGCCTTCGAGTCAGTTTTTGACGACAAGTCCCTGCAGTTTTCTTGGCAAGATTTTCAGAAGTGGTTTGCCCTTGCCTGCTTCCCAGGGCTGAGAGAGAGGGACTGTCCCAAGTCACCCAGCTGGCTTTGTGCTTAAGGTGGGACTAGAACATGTCTCCCGGTTTCTAGCCTGAGGCCTTAACCACTACACCAAACTGGCTCTCTTAGTTGCTAATAAATCTCTGTATTGGGCTGCATGGAAATGGTGATGGAAGGATTGTATATTTAAAATGCAAATGGAACTTTTGCCAAAAATATTTGTTGCAATTGTATCAAAGGGGTCAGACAAGCAGTAACTTCTGCACAGAATCTAATGCTTTATGTTGATATGCCTTCCTAGCTCTCTGTTTGCTACCAAACGTGTACAAAGTGAAAATGTCCATGGAAAAGGCTATCAGACTCAGAGAAGACCAGGTGGAGATTTTGGAGTACAACTTCACCCGAATCAGCAAGAACCCTGATCGTGCTACCCTTCACCTCATTGCTGCTGAGGCAGGGCTATCGGTAGAAGAGGTGCTAGTGAGTAACTATGTCTTTGGCCTTACATGCAGTCATTTGCCTCTTGAGGAGATGGTTCATTTCTGGACCACCCGTCTGTGAGAAATTGCGTGGGGCAAAGCCTAGCCAACAGAATGGGATACCCCTGTTAAGGGATTTTCTACTCGCAGTCACTTTCTTCAGTAGCACGAGCCCTACTTTCCATGTAATTTCTGATTTCTCTAGTGCTTGTGTTCAGAGGATTTTATGTGATGGGCAGGGATCTAAGCAATCAGCGAATAACGTGGCCAGGGGGGATGAGGGCAGGGCTTAAACACAAAGGTGCTATACCGACTATAGATCCCAGGCTCTCTTCCAAATTTGGACTCCTAGGACTTCTAACAATACCCGTCAGGGTGGTGCCCTGAGATGGAGCCTCCTAAAATGTCTAAAAGCTTCTAATGGCCAGTAATATTCTTGTGATCCTATTTCAGTGGCTCAGGAAGGCTAGGTCATGGCTCAAGAAGACTCACTTTTGTTTCCCCCTCCCTCCTGATCTTCTTTGGAAAAGAGGGGGGAAGCCAGAGCCATGTTTGTACAGGAGAATCTTGCTGGTAGTAGGTCTGAAGAAGAAGTAGAAGGTTAAAAAGGTGGTGCTAACTAGTGCTGCACACGATTAACTTATACTCTACCTACAGTATATCCATGAGGAGGTAGAACTGCTATCAGTGACCTCCTTCAGAAGAAACTGAACCCAGGATAAGCAATGGGATCTAGGTTTCCTGATGCACTTGGGTACTTGTTTTCACTGGCCTCTCTAACTTTTCAGTGCTGCAAAGTAGGGATCATAACTGATGCAGTATTATTGTCCCTTAATTCTCCCTTTAAATATGAGTATGTGTTAGTTAAATAGCTGTAGTATTATTTTTTCTTAATTTTTCTTTTCTTGATTGTATAATTTATTATTGAGAGTTCTTGCACCAAAGACAAATTCCTTGTATGTTTAGTCATACTTGGCCAAGAAAGTATTCTATTCTATTCTATTCTATTCTATTCTATTCTATTCTATTCTATTCTATTCTATTCTATTCTATTCTATTCTATGTGTAACAACTATGCTTTTCAGCATTATCAGTGAAGCTCCGGATTCTTTTTCATCAGCCTTCATAGTTTATAATTGTGACTATCTGAAATATGCAAAACTTTGAGCTGTATTGCATTTATTTTCTTTACCTCTGCATCTAGATTGCTATCCTTTCCCCCTTTTGCACATTTCTCCAACTTTTCTAAATAACCCACAGTTTCCAGTGTCCAGTGGCCTGAATATTAATTTTCCAAAAACAAAACCTGCTGCCTTAACAGCCAATGAGCCATTTTCCTTTTCAAACTTCCACAACATTACCTGCATAAAATCATAGATGTTATGGAATCTTGGAGGCATTTGTAATATTAAAAGGAGTACAGGAAGAAAGGGTTAACACCTCTCTTCCATGTACCGCTTTCCCAGTGAATCATTCCTGCTTTCCTCCTCCCAACATTTGCTAGGGCTAAGGGTGCCTAGCCTTCCAGAACATATGGGAGGGGAGTGGGAATCAACCTATAATCTCCTCTGTGGAATCAAAATCTTCTTATGGATGGAAGGAGACCATCTGTCTGTAGGACGTTGGGACCAGCCCTCTGTGCAATTTGAGTACAGTGGAACGGAGTGGTAGAATGCTGCTGAGATGGTAGAATGAATTGTAGCACTTTTGGCTACAGGAAAGAGACCTCAGTCTTGTTGGTTATTTTAAAAAACCTAACTAATCCTCCCTCAATACAGAAAACAAGCACAGGAGGGGATGGACTGAGGAAGCATTTTTCTCTTTGACTGCAAGCTTTTTTTCTTTCTTTTCACTATGGATTCAAAACTTTTCTCTTTTACCTGTAGGTCAAAATGATAAGGTCCATTCCACACACATACTTTCGCCAGATGGGATGACCATTCTTTTTTGTTTTCTTATGAAACTTATACAGGTAGTCCTCGCTTAACAAGCATTGGTTTAGTGATGGTTCGGACTTACGATGGTGCTGAAAAAACCGACTTACGATCAGTCCTCACACTTATGACTGTCACAGTGTCCCCGAAGTCACGTGATCACAATTTGGGCACTTGGCAACCAGTTCGCATTTATGACCATCGCAGCGTCCCGTGGTCATGAGATTGCCATTGTCAACCTTCCCGGCCGCTTCTGGCAAGCAAAATCAATGGGGAATTACATGATTCGCTTAATGACCACATGGTTCGCTTAACACCCGCAGTGATTCGCTTAACGCCCGCCACAAAAAAGGTTGTAAAATCGGGTTGGATTCACTTAATGACCTCTTCGCTTAACAACTGAAATTCCGGTCCCAATTGTGGTCGTTAAGCGAGGACTACCTGTACTCTCAGCAGCTCACCACTCGTTTTATCATTGCCTGCCAAAGTCTCAACGTCTTGTGCCAGGTAGCCCACTTTCCTCTTTATTCACTGAGCAACATTCCTTTGTTTCTCCAGGAATGGTTCAAGAAGCGCCTGGGAGAGTGGAGGAGATCGGAGGGGCTACCTTCGGAATGTAGGTCTGTCAGAGATTGACTAAAGCCCCCCTTGTGGAGACAGCTCTGGAAAATGGACAGCAGCTCCGTTATTGCTTTCTCTGTGGAATGTCACTGTCAAAACCATTTTTTCCTATTATTTAACCTGCTGCTTATTTAAAATGTATATAACTAGGGGTGGAAAATAAGCATATAAAATCATACATATTGGTTATAATGCAATCTTTTATGAAACTTACAAAGAGAAAGCTACAAACCACGCCTATTGCAGATGCGTTGATAACATAATGGAGTGGACCTGGCTAAATATTTCCATTAATTCCGGCAAAATTAATAGGAAGGAGCAGAAGCCGACTGATTGAAATATGTTTTGCTTGTCTACTGTGAGAAATGTGTTCAGCACCAGAGCCCAGGAAAGCAAAATCTAGAATCAACTGCATCCATTAACAACCTACGGGAACTTGATAAAAAAAAGAAGTTGGGGCTTAATCCATTTTGTGGTGTTTGTGAAGGCTCTGATGTGTCCACATTCAGCTCCTATGTACATGGGAAAATCACACAACCCGTTGAGAATTCAGGGCAGATACACCAGCGCACACTGTGAAACATCCTTCTGCAATCTTGAGCAATGTACAGTATCCCGAGTCCCACTAGCGCAGCAGATCATGTAAAGACCCAGCGAGCGAACCTGTGCAGTACATAAAAACGATAGGAATAAAAATATGCCAGTGCAGCTTGCTTCTTTCTCCTTGCCTCTCCTCTACCACACGTACTGCTGTCCATAACGCTTCGAGAAATCCCTCAGTCTTGGATATCTGGTGGAAAGCATTCAGCATACATGTAGAGACTACCCAACTCCACTAAAAGGACTGGTTGGTGTCCATAGTTCATTAGGTGTCATAATTAAATGAATATAAGGGGGATATTTCATGCTGTACATGAAAAAGAGTATTTTTCTCTGGATATGTTAATGAATCACATGTTTTACTCAGACTCGATGTGTGTGTATGTCTGACTGATTTCTCTGAAAAAGCCAGTTCCGAGGAAAGGCCTACACGGGATCTATAGAGATAAGAACTTACTTCTTTTTCATAGTTGCCCGATGCATTCAATTCTATGTACAGGATCTATCCAAACCACAACTACCTGTGGCAAACAAGGGCCTTTTTTCAAGTGGAGCATGGAAGCAAGGGTATCAGGTTCTACACTTAGAAAGCCAGTGCAAAGTATAGGTCAGTACTGTATATGAAGTGATCTTAGGAATTCATGCTTAATCATTCAAGGCAGCAAAACTAACCAGTTAAAATAGAACCTCAAGATTTCTTCTAGTAATTTGTTTCCCTACATTACTGAGGGATTGATTTCATTGGCAACACAATGGGGAGAGAAGGGGGAAGTAAAGCAAGAGGTGGGTGCTCAGAGAAGCATTTTCTGCGCCGACAGCAAATATATCATTCTACTTATAATTCTCTGAGAAGTCAACGAAGTTCAAGCATTCAGAGGTGCACAGCAGGAATTCTGGTGAATAGCTCAAACCTGGTATGTTGGAATGGGTGGAGTGAGGGTCTGACCCATCCTTCCAGCCAACATGAAAACATTGTGTAAGAAATAAATTATTTCAACGTGTACAGTATATTGAAGAAGCATCTAATTTAGAAACACACATTTTAGTTGAGATGTCTTTGGGAAAAGTAACTAAAAGGGGCAGCGTTATGTCAATCAGTTATGGAAAACCAGCAAACCATGTAATAGAGAAGAGAATCTGAACAGTGCATGGGAAGGTCTATAGTTCAGCCAAGAAAGTCTCTGTGTATGCCCAAGGTCTCTGAGGTTGAAGGGCTGCTGACATCTCCAGATAAATCCCTGTTTACCCTTTTGGAGAACTGCTGCTGCTTATTTTAAATAGGAAATGGCTAGATAAACCAGCAGTTTGACTTTGTGTGCCCACTTGTTATTCTGCAAGAACAGGAAAAATATAGAACAATTTTGATGTTTCTTCACAACTGGGGATTTTTATAAGGATATGATGATTTACCCAAATAAAGAAATTTGTCTCGACATTATGAAACTCTTGGTGAAACAGCGCCATTCAATGAAGAAACTCTCACATTATGTCATGAGTACCTCTAATATTGCTTGCTGTCTGGATGTAATAGATCTCAGTGGAACAAAAGTTCAGAAGTTGCCACTGCCTTCGTCCAAGAACTTTTTTTGACCTCCAAATCTAGTCTACAGCCTGCGGATTTCCTGATCTTTCACAAGGCCACCTATGAGATTGTCTTATGATTTCAAAGTATGAATAGGTCCAGACCTGCTTAGCTTTGGAGATCAGCCAAGGCCAGTGAGAGTTTGTTGAAGGTGTGTTGTTTTAAACTACCCTTCCTTAATCAGGTGTTGGCCAGACGAATTAAACTATAACTCTCAGCTTTTGGACATTCCCTAGAGAATATGAATACTAATACTAAGGCATTACTTCATTCACATAACAAGGAATGTGCGCTAACAGTTTCTTAGGAAGTGGTGTAGTTGGGCTATAAAGTGGTCTTCTTGCTTTCATCATGGCTAGTCCCTTCAAGTGAGGCCTCTAAGACCTGGCTTTTTTTCCCAGGCCTTGGGCTAGAGGGGTGTGGGTGTGTCTACTGTGGGATTGCTTTTGCACATTTATGGTGTATGTATGTTCTCCATTAGGAACATCTTTTTGGGAGCTGGGGGTAGGGGTGTTACTCTATTGTATCGGATTGTTGTTTTAAACCTTGTATGCCACCCAAAGCCAGTGATGAATTGGACAATGATGAGTTGGGCCATTTATAAATAAACAAATAAATAACAATACAACCTTTAGTAGTGTTGTTTGATCTTATGAAAAGCGGTAGGAGCTCAATAATGCATGTTTTTTCTTCCAGGTTATGACTCACCCCAAGGCCCTGGGTTATTGTCAGCCCTTCGAGGTAGACCAGACTTGAACACCAAAGTCATGAATGCTAATACTATTTTAATTATAGGGTTACAGTAATAGAATCTTGCAACTCTGAATGTGCCTCCCCCCTCCCTGCCTTTATCCTACAGAAGGGGTCCCCAACCTGTGGGCCGCAGCCTGTTAGGAAGTGGGCTGCACAGCAGGGGAGCGGTGGTGGTCCAGGCAATTGGCTCCCGCCTGCAAACCCTGCCCCCCAGGTCTGTGGAAAAATTGTCTTCCATGACCGGTCTCTGGTGCCAAAAAGGTTGGGTACCCCTGTCTAGAGAACTAGGGTCGGTCAAGTCAGACCCTTTCTCAAATTCCATTCCTGCTTTGGGCTCAGATTTCTCTTATCTGACCATTGCCTTGGCTGCTGCTGTTCCTCCTGTTCCTCAAGATTATTCTCACAGCCCATTAGTTATCTTTCTCTAAGGCACTCCCTTTAGCCATGGGTGTCACTTCTCCTGAACCAGCTAAATCCTTTTCCTGGAAATTTCCCAGATTTTAGGTTTTTCCTTCATGATATTCCTCACAATCCTACCAAGACAAAAACCTTTACTTCCCTGCTATTAACCTCCTGTCCAATTGCATTAGCTGTTCTTTTCTTTCATGTAACTTCTTAGCAATCCTAACCTGGGTATTCTATAGTTTGGTGTCTGCGTCAGCCTTGAGTGGCTGAAGATGCAAAGTTCTCTCCTCCTCACACTGAAACTTTACATTTTGTATCTGTTTCTTGGGAGAGTATTAGCTTTTCTGACTTCAGATCTCATGTTTCTTCTTCAAGTCTATTGGCTTGGAGTATTGCAATACAGTCATCAGTGCTGTTCATATTAGATTCCAGGTCGCCTTCTGACTGCTGTTGCAAGGCATCCATGTTTGCTTCAAGCCCGCCGGCTGACAGAAATCTGGAATGTCAACTTGAAATGCTCCATGATTGTTGCCATGTATATATCCCATCCCAACATGGTTGAAGAGCGTAAGGTTGGGAAATTAATGCAGTTTACAATATTCAACACAGTGCAGAAAAATAGTTAATTGAATGTCAGGAACCCTTATCTTTATTCTTCTGCAAGAATCACCTATTGTGTAGGCAAATCTTCCTTTCTTTCCATGCACCAGTGCAAACCTGGTAATTATTCAAACCTGGTAATTATGGAGTTCAGCAACATCGCAGCTACATTTCCCATCTCCACAGCACCTGAGAAATTGTTAATAGTGTTGTAAACACTGGGGAACTTGGGAAATGTAGATAACCTAATCCCATTCCATATATGAAAGAGATGGATGAGACGGAAAGGGGAGATACTTTTTTATACCACTGCTGTTGCCTCATCCAGAGGCAATTCAGCAGGATGAGTGAGAGGGAAGGGCACCTCTGGGGAAATGATGCAGTCCAGGGTACAGGATAACATTACCAGCATGCTAAATCAGTATTCCAGACCAGGAGATTGCAGGGACAGAGAATATTAAATGTCAAACCTGCTTTGTGTCTTCCAGAGTGTCCTGTATATGTGGTAGTTGCCTGATCAGCACTTGAGAGTGGTGAAGGAGGCAAGGAGTTTCCAAAGGTTGTGTATTATTTTGATTGCACCACACTGATGTAATCAGACATTACATGCAGCTGGTGTAGTGAGTTCATAGGTATGTGCTCTTAATCAAACAAATACACGTAATATTAAATGGAACGTGTTACTGTAGAAGAAAGTCAACAGTTTGGAACGTCACGTTCAGTACCAGTGAGATCATGTGGAAAATGATAGAGCACCACTTAGAACCTTGGAGATGCCTAGAATCTTTTGGTTCTACACAGTAGACTTGTTTCGCTTCAGATTCCCTTCTTCAGTGCACAGGTTTAGTAATGACCCACTCTTTGTAAGGAGGGACTGAATTACATGCATTTACAATGATTTAATTGCCGTGGAGTCCATGGTGCTCTCTGAGCCTTGTTGTTTTCTTGCAGACGTTTCATTGCCAGGCTAGGCAACATCTTCAGTGTGAAAAGGGAGTGGAACTTGCTCTCTGTTTATATACCCTGGTTTAATTGCCTTACAGATTATACAATACTCCTGAACTAAATCCTACCACTTTTTCCATCCTTGTGGTGATTTATATTGCTGACGTATCCAGGAGCTCACGCTATCCAAATCCCTTCAGCTGGGATTGTTACTGGATTGATATTGGTTGAAATCTACCTCTAGATGTCTCCAGATTTGGCATCTGTCCTTATTTTTTGAGGAGTAGAATATGTTAGTTCCATACAGGCCTAAAGCAAGGGCAAGCTTTTTGGAGTTCTTGCATGGGCTCTAGATATTTAGGTTTAACTTTTTATTATACTGTTTCATTATTTCTGTTGTAAGGATATTACCATTTTGATGATAAATATATTGTTTTTATGGTATTATTTTTACAGTATTTCTGTTTATTTTTTATTGTTGCTTTGTTTTTTGGTGGATATTAATTTTTATCTAGATTTAAATTCTGTTATTAGCTGTTATGAAAGCTATGTAATAAACATTGGATCAGGTGAAAAGACAGATCAAACTTTAATATTTAAAAAGTCAGGCTCCTGCTTACATGTGAATAACCGTGTTGTTAGTTCAGTTCATGATACTTCTCAGGTGTTACTAAGCACTTGTGGAAGTCAAAGCACGACAGTGGAAAGAAGTAGACAAGGCAAGCCACTGTAGTTCTCTTAATTTATTGAAAATGCCACAGAAAGATGTGGGTGATCAATGTGATCAACGAGTAATTGGTTGTGCTAAGCGCTTGACTCTTTCTGTACAGAATGCATTCTTAGCAGACTCCTTTACAATAAAGGCATCTGGATTAAACTGCACGAGGTTGGTTGGGGCCCTGACAAAAGAAATTTTAAAAGAGTTGTTAGCCTTAATGCTGCTCCTTTTTATAAAGCTGTCTGCAAGATTAACAAAGTAATCCAAGTCCAGAATTTCACATGGTGGATGGGGGGGAAAAAACACCATTAAGGTCTGTGCTGTTTTCGTGGTGAAGAATTGTTCTGTCAATAGGGTAATAACCTTCCTGGATCAGTTCTGAATTTCTGCTAACCATTAGAGAAAACGTGTGTCATGCTGTCACAACACAAACCACATCTTTTTGCAGTTGTGTCCCAACATTGTATGTAAGTCGTGGGGTTTGCATTGTAATGTCATAACGTATGTTTTGTTACTAGCTTCTCGTCCCTATCATCATGATACCACTGTGATATCTCCCTATGTTTCCTGCTATTTTTGTCCCATTGGCTTCAGCAGAAAGGAAAACAATACAAAACAAAGATCTTCTATAGTAAAACAGTGAAAAAGCAGTCTGTCTCTCCTCCCCTATATGCAATGAAGGCATATACTTGTCAAATGGTAGACTTTCCACCAACAATCCAACTCAGGAGGGCTCTTTGTTCTCAATGAACTCAATCCCACTGAAGTCAATGGGATGAATGTTATTTATTCATCTGCCAACCAGATAACTGGAGAGGTTGCAGAAAGATACATCCAGCACAGGCAACAATGGGTGACATAAAGCAAAAAAAAATCAGGCACTCAGGGCATTTATGAGAGGCGAGCAATGGCAGCAATTGCCATGGGCTCCATGGGAGTCCATTCCAAAGGATTGCTGAGTTTTTCAAATGAAGACAATGTAACAAATAAATTTTCACAACTTTCCCCACACATTCCTCTTTACTGGGTCACTAATTTCAATGGACAAAAACAATGGAAAAAATAAGATACTGGCATGAGATGCAATGAAACGTAGGATCTCTGCATGCCCAGAGGACCATTTTGCCCTTAGATCTCTCAGAGGCTTTAAAAGTTATCTTCAGGCCAAGATAACTCAAAGATCCCTTCCCTCAACTGGAGAGTCGGTCAGACCACAAACACAGCCATCCAATCATCTGGGAAACCCCACCTGCTGAGAGGCTGAGCGAGTCCCTTGAGTCGAGTGGAAGCTTCTGCGTGCTTGGCTGCCTCTGACACAGGCCACTCCGGGGAACGGTCAACGGCACCCTCGGAAGGGTAGGCTTTTGGTCTAGCTAGCTCCACTAGCCTTGGACTTGCGACTACTTGCAGGGCAGCCAGGGGTACCTGCAGAGGAACAGAAGTGCTGGTTTTTGAACACAGGATTAATTCCGGAATATTTTTGAAAAAGCTAAGCTACAAGATAAGTGCATCCTCAGAGGATTAGGACCTCTGAACTCTCCCCTCCCCTCAAGAATCTCTGAAAGCAACGTAGAGGCTAAGCTACAGAGCACCATGCAAACCTTCTGACAGGAGTCTCAACCCCTTTGGCAATCCCTCTTCAAATTGCACTTAATACAGTAAACACTTTTATGGCGATGGTAGCAAAGCGACTGGGACAGATAGGTTGCTCTGATTATTTTGGGGGGGGAGGGGGGTCAGGCAAAAGAGGCTCTGTTGGCCATTGTCTGTGGTGCTGTGATAATCCCAAAGAGAGAAGGGACTAAGAAAGGAAGGGTGTAAATTGGGTGGCAAACAATTATCCTCACCACACAGATGAAGTTACTGAATATCATCTCTTCCAACAGTTCTAGAAGTAACACAGCAAGTTACCTACCACTTGGTGAATGGCTGTTTACGTTCTCTTGTAGCCCCCGAGTTCTCACACAACAAGTAGTACAGTTTGGGCAGAATGAAATATTCAAGGGACTCTTTTTGTGGGGTACATTTCCAATGGTATCTATGTAATATTTCTGAGGAGCAGAGCACGTTTCACATAGAAAAGGTCCCAAGAATAGCTGGACGTAGGGTTCTGTCAAATCCTGAGATGAATAAGATCACTTCGGAAAGATATGCTGGCTCTCCAAAGAGAAATGGATTCTCTTAAGTCATATTCCTCATTATAGACCATTATAGCGTCAATGTGGCCTGGGTCACAGGGTTGAAGGCCTTGGTGGTGATCCATCTTATGGGCATGGCAAGAGGAGGTGCTCACTCGGATGCTGTTCATTGGGCATCTATAGAAGCACCAGTAATGAGGGTGTAGGAGGAGGAGGGTGCCGATGGCACGAGGAGCCCTATTCAGAGGTGGCCTGAATAGGAAGGCATTGGCAATGACACTGAACAGGGCGCGGTGGGAGGAGGAAGTGACTGCGTAGCTACTTCTTACTGAGCTTCTATGGTGGCAGCAGCCAGTGAGATGTGGAAAGGGGCAGAAGGGGCGATGAGGCGTGGGGTGGCATGGGTGGCTGGAAATTTAGGCCATTATATTGAGATCCATTATATAGAGCAGGGGTACCCAACCTTTTTGGCACCAGGGACCGGTCGTGGAAGACAATTTTTCCATGGACTGGGGGGGAGGGGGGTTTGCAGGCAAGAGCCAATCGTGCAGACCGGGGGGGGCGGGGTTTGCAGGCAGGAGCCAATTGCGCGGACCGGGGGAACGGGGTTCGGAGACCTGCATGGCGGCCCGGTTCGTAACAGGCTGTGGACCGGTAGCAGTCCGCAGCCTGGGGGTTGGGGACCCCTGATATAGGTTTTAACAGAGTTTTTCTGTATATGTAATGATACAAATTCACCCCTAGCTAACCCAGATATTAAAGGATCTCTCCAGCTGTCAGGCTTCACACTTGGGCTCAGCAGTAAATCACAGCTCTCTAGAATTTTGACACTTTATTCAGCCCTTGGCAGAAGATTCCCAGACACAACTCAGCTAAATTAGAATCTTTTATTGCAAACAAGAATAAGTCTTAAACACAACAGTAGATTGCCCATCATAGTAGCAAGAAAAAGAAGTCGGGGCCTTTATATATTGCAGATCTATGCTCTGATTTTTAAACATTAAGGTTTTTTCTCCCACCCTTCCATGTCAACAGATACTCAGCCAGTCTCTTGATGGCTTGGGAGGCTGTTGAGATCTATTTACATAATGGTTCTCTCCAGCCTGGCAACTGCTTGATCCTACCTTGCAGTCTCAGCCCTTACACCAGGGGTGGGCAACGTCAGGCCCGCGGGCCATATAAGGCCCGCGGGGCTCCCGCCTAAGGCCCGTGGGGCTCCCACCCGTAAACCCTGCCCCTTCCACGCGATTGGCTCCCGCCCGCAAACCCCGCCCCCCAGTGCTTGTGATTGGCTCCCGCCCGCAAACTCTGGCCCCCGGTCCGTGAAAATCCCAGAAACCCCGCCCCCCCGGTCCCCGGTTATAAATATCCAAATGGCCCTTGGCAGAAAAAAGGTTCCCCACCCCTGCCTTGCACCAACACAAAGGTGTCAAAGTAAAAATAAAAATAAAAATTACTTGGCGGATTGGGACATCCTTGTATCTGTTTTCATAGAACTGCAATTCTTTCCTAACTACTGGCTGGGAAAGCTGCTGTAACCTTGGGCTGGCCTCCACTCTTCTTGCAGCCCTTGAAATCTTTCTTGTCGGCTAGATAGGAAAAATAAACCAATAATAAGATAAATTTGATTTTGTGTAAGATTTTTACAAAACAAACAAAAAAAATCCAAGTATGGTCAGATGCCAAGAAAAAAAGACATTTCTTTCTCCCCAGTAATATTTCCCAAGGATCCTTTAGAAGAGGAAAGAGCAGGCTGGATATAGATTTCTTATCTAATCTCAACTCAAGCTGATACATCTTTAATCTATACACAGCAGACAAGTCGATCTACATCAACAAAAGTAGCGCCAGTAGTTATGATACACAAGAAAATCTGCTTATTTGCACATTCTAATTTTGGGAGGGACATGTGGAAATGTGTTCTTATCAAGGATAGCATTTCCTCTTGAGTACATGATGGGCCAAACTCTCATGCCCGTATGAGAGTACACTAAACAGAACCGATGTCAAATCTGCATGGTTCTGTTTCATCTCCCCACCTCTGAAAATGGAAATTTATAGATCAGCAAATTTCTATTTTACCTCAAGGGCTGGTCATCTTGGAAATGGCCCATCTGGAAAATACAAAATGCTAGCATACAGCCAAAGATCTGTAGGTCATAGGCAAATGTATCCACAGATCTGGTGTAAATGTGTTTCCCAGGGGGATAATTTATTTATTTATTTATTATTTGGATTTATCCCCGCCCATCTCTACCATGGTAGACTCTTTGTGCCAGTCCTACAGCCCTGGGCAAGGATTACCTTCAGCTTTCCTCCCTCCCCTCTCCTCCCCTCCCCTCTCCCAGCCCCATGATCAGTTTTGCAATTTTCAAAGTTATGTGATTTGGGCAGAAAAGCAAAATCACAATTGTAACTGACCCTACTGCTCCAATCTTTCTTAGCAATGCCCACAGAAAGTTGTGAAATGCCCCAATAATCTAATGTTTTGTTCCCAATATTCTCCTCTCTAGTTCCAGCATCCGAGTGCAGATTTTTAGCCCTTCAATTTCTTCTTCAACCTTCTTCTGCCTTTCATCAGGTCTTTCCCTCTGCCATCTTTCTAATCTAGGCCTCTTTCCAGAAGGAAAAAACTCATCCTTTTCCAGAAAAAAATAATCAAGGGTGATGGGTAAATACAGGACAAGACTAGACTCATTGTAATAGCAGAAGCTACTCAGACCAAAATCTCTCTAACCTCTTCCTCTCTTATTTACAATAATTTCATCTCAGAGCTTCAGAATTAAACCCACTCTTTCACTGTTCATCTTATCATCCCATTACTCAACAGTTCTGGCTTCAACTGGTATATTTGGTTAGAGATTTGCTTTGCCGCATATTAAAATCGTGCAAGAGAAGAGGTTTCTTGAACACTGAAAATAATATTGTCTTCCCAAAAGAGAGCCAACAAATTTTATAGTACAAACTGGCTGTGACGACTCACTCCTTTGATACCAATTTAGAAACTTTTAGCACAAGCCATGATAGGATATGAAAAAGTTCTTTTATTGATACAAGTAAATAGAACCGATGCAAAGCGCAAACTAAGATTTTCCCCATGCAAATGTATTTTAAAACCTGCCAGACTCTCAAGCACCCCTCATCCACCCCTCCCCTCCTGACTCACTTCCCATAACTTTACAAGGCAAGTCTTTGATGTATCCAGGTGGATGGCCTTGGAGCCTGGCGCCTCTCTCCCTAACACCTGCATACCCTCCCTATCTCTAACGGTCACTCTACTGTCTGGCATGCAGTCTATCTAATTACTACAGGCTTTGCACTAACTAGTTACTACGTATCCCATCTATCCAATGCAGCATGGTAGAACATTACTGACTAGTTACTACAAATCCCATCTATCTACAATCCCATCTATCTAAAGCAGAACGGCAGGATCCCATCCTGACACTGGCACCACTATGCCATCTGCCATGATAGTATACACAAGATGTATTTGGAAAATCCCTTTTTAAAATACAATCTACACAAGGACAGAGCCAAAGGCAGAAAGCTGAAGTAGCATGAAAGGTTTTTTTCAGCTTGCTGAAACAGCAGGTTCTTTAGCATGAACATGAGAACAGGAATGTTCAGCAAAGACAGCATAGGCCAAGGATAGAGAACCTTTGCAAGGTGCAATCTGAATTGCAAACCAACTTCTTCTGGTGCTGCATCCATCCTGGGTATGGGAGGATCCCTGGAAAATCCCTGGAAGTGTGTGCTTAAAAACACTGACTCTTTAGTACTTTGTCTTCTTCCCTTTTGAGGGAGAAGCTTTGGAGGTCAGATTTTAAGTCCTCTCTCTGTCACATCTTCTGGGTATCAACTTCCAGCCAGTGGCCTGCAAACCTACTCTGCCAACAGATATTACTTCTGATCATGAATCTCTTATTTCTTGTCTTTGAAAGAAATGGTTACATATCACAATGATACCCAACTTTAAAATTGATTTCTTACAACCTGCAGCTTTGGCTTTTAAATTATTTATAAAGCTTCTAGCACTTACGGTATTTTAAGGGCTTCTCAGCTTGGCAATGTTTCCTGAAAGGAAAACCATGTTTGACCAGGTTTTTATGATGTACATGATACTGAAAAAACTGGTTTCCAAAGTAATCCATAGAACGTTGGAGAAAAAAGCATTTTAAATACTTTGTTTGCCTTCTTTTCTACAGTCTGCAGGTAATAACTCAAGCGATCTACCACCGAGTTTATTTTATTTATTTATTAAATTTATATTACCGTCCATCTCCCCCATCGGGGACCCTGGGCGGTTCACAATAAAACAGTTCCATTAAGTTAGAAAAAATTAAAGATACCCTGGATACTTCCAGAGAGCTGTATTAATTTCCCAGCAAAATGCTCCCTCTAATGTTGGGTTTCAGGGTGTTGTACTCCTTCCATCTGTAATATAGGATTTACATGGCTCTTCCTTCCTTTGTCACAGCTCATAAAGAAGGAGAACCATTCCCACCGTTAAAGCTTGCTCGCTGACAGCACGGCTCTCAATATCAAGCAGCTCTGCAGCCTATGGAAAGGCCCATTTTCCACTGGGGGGGAATTCTTGCCCCTTCCCCAATGCCTCCTGGGCATAGTAAAACCTAGATGAAGAGTTCATAGCCTCTAGGAAACCTTTTGGCTGCAACCATTACTACTTTGGGGGTGTAGGATCTAAGGTGCTGTGTATCCACAAGGAGAAGGGAGCGGCGGAAAAAGCCATTTTAAAAATTGGTGCCTAC
The DNA here is from genome assembly GCA_023362775.1 of Charina bottae. Lineage (NCBI taxonomy): Eukaryota > Metazoa > Chordata > Lepidosauria > Squamata > Charinaidae > Charina > Charina bottae. The sequence goes on from JALMGJ010000002.1 coordinate 166,810,422, forward strand.
CTCAATAAAATATTTTTCCCAGCCTTAGGAACAGGTGAATGTTTGTAGGTCTATGAGCAATAGCTTGTTTCTGGGATGCCACGGATGGGGGAAAAAGAGCTGCGTCTGCCACACTTGGTGCCTCAGGCATTGCCAACTCTCAACACAATGGGAAATGGCTCTTCCCAGTTCCCTTTCTCTCATTATGTCCTTTTTTTTCCAAGAGAAAAAGAAAGGCCCAGCAATGTGCTTTCCTGTCATTCTTGAGACACCAGTTCAAAAAACCCTGTCCCAGAGCATCCTTCTTGCCATACCTCCATGATGAGGCCAGCAAATGTGGGTGGGTGGGTGCGTGGTGGGAACTGAAGCTGTTGGAGGCTGCTTGGGGGAAGCACAGGTGCAACGAAAGGGAGCAGAGAGGGCAAAGGATTCCTGTGTCCCTCGGTTTTCCTCCTCTCTAGCAAGTATGGAGGCTTGAGGGAGAAAAGAAAAAGGAGGCAATTCTGGGGAGCCACATCCTTGAAGAATTTCTTCCATCAGGCCACTCTTCCTACCTGAATCTAACAAGAAAAAAAGAAAATGTTGGCTGTCCAGGAGATTCTGGTCTCTCTGGCAGCCCAAGCAGAAATAGCCATGGGCAGGGATGGTCTTGCAGCTGGCTAATTGGGGCCAGCACATTGCTGACCTCCCTGAAGATCCTACTCCTTGCAAATCAGAATGTCTGCATAGGAAGTTTTATTGTGTTTTCCACCGGGAAAACCACTTGCCTGCTAGATTACTTTGATCCAGTTTCTGCCTGCCTTAGTGGCAGGCTGGCACTGAGGTGGAAGCTTGGTTGTCAGGACAGGTCCTCAACAAAAGGTTAGCAGGCTACCTCACGCTTGGGCAAGAAGGGAGGGAGGGTAGGTGACGTTAGAGATATCGGGTTTCAACCAAGCACGTCTCACACAAGCTTGAAGGAGGAGGCAGCCTCTGCTGTAACCTAATCTTACTTGCTTTGTGTGGGAGGGGCTGAATCCCGATTTCCTGTTCCTGTTCCCTTCTCTTCTTCTCTTTCCTACTCGAATCTGCACCAAGGAGGATGGTCAGCTATGGCTGTCCATGTTGCTCACACTTCCATTCAGGTGGGCCACATTAAGAAGCATGTGGGTCTTGTCAGAACCTATTACTCGCACGCATGGACCATTTCTACTAAGAAACTGTGAGTTACAATAAAACTGTAAGCTCTCTTTTTATGTTACTTTACATTAACGTGTGAAGTGTGTTTATTCTGTGCAAGTTTATGGGAATGCTTCTGCTCTGCTATATACTAATAAGAAGCTGCGTGGAGTTCTGGTATTAGCATCCCAGAATTCCTACAGGTGAGACCTACGCATGCTTGCAGTAGAAAGGATGGAACTTTGGTAATCCATTTTGTAATATTTTGATTTTTTTTTACATATGGGTGTTTATAAATAAAAATCCATCTCTAGCTAAGTAACATCAAGCAAGTGCAATAAATCTTACCTAATAGTCTAACTGACAGGATGCCAGTCATTATTACAGAACAGGCAATGATTATGAGTCAGTGAACAAAAGTGGGAGTTTTTATGAAGACTCTGTGGGAGACACGTCATGTAACTTTCAGTGACACCGAAACACTACAGGTCAGCAATCAACTACATCAATCATGGAATTAAAAAGGAAGTTCCATACAACACTCAATGCAACAACACAACAGTCATCATGAGTCTTAATACAGTAAAGGGGAAGGAATGCCAGATTTCGAAACATAATAGTGGTGAGGTAGGTGGGAAGGTCAGAGTTTCAGGAATCCAATTCTGTTTTCATATATCAACCAAATTTGAAAACAGAAACATTAGCAGCAAGGAAAGGATATGCAGGCTGGGCACAGAAATTATTCACATAGCTTCTGAGCTTCTTCTTACGCAATGTCCAACTGAAGCCAGTATTCTATAAACCTTCAGTTGGCTTAATAGATATACTGACTTTATGAATTTTTCTCTTTTTTATGGTGTGCGTGTGTGTGTGTGTGTTTTACTGAAGCTGCCGAATCTGGAGGGGTGGAGAGAAATGCTTGTTGGTGCTCATGGCCGCTCTGGATAAATTCACTAGAGAGGGAAGAAGATACAGCAGGCCAGCAAATCAAACCTTTTGAGAATGGAAATCAAGAAACAAAAAAGACTGGCAATGCTATCTACCTCACTGTTTCCTATTTATTCCTTCCTTCCCTCTTTCCCTCCCTCCCTCCACATTTCTATATTAGACGTGGATTTGGTGATGATTCTTACTTTTGTATCATCTACACAGTAGAGCAGAGCTTTCCAAACTTTTCATGTTGGTGACACACTTTTTAGACATGCATCATTTCGCGACACACTCTTACAGCAGGGCATCACTTCGCGACACACTCTTACAGCAGGGCACAAGGCAGGCACTAGGACCTGCGCGGAATCCTGGCAGGGCTTAGAGGCAGCAGCAGCAGCCGTGACACACCCAGACACTGCAGCCAACACACTAACGTGTCCCGACACACAATTTGGAAAGCTCTGCAGTAGAGGATAGAATGCTAAAGAATTTTCCGTTTCTATTTTCTTGGAACAATTTTTCAGACTTCATACTGCCAAAAGGATAAGCTGCTCTTGTACACTTAAAAGGAATAGAAGCATTAATATTTTAAACCGGGTATGAACAAGGGTTTTTTTTCCCCATGCTGGTAAAATTTAACGTGATTCATAATCACGTAATAATTGGTAACTTCCATATATTGCTTTGAAAGGATATAGGTAATACATGCTTCCTCTGTTCTTCCTCCCAATATCTCTCTTAAAGAAGTTATATAAATAGGCCAAGGGTTGTTTTTTTAAACAACGTGGTGTTGCAATAGTAGCTTCTTTAGCAAGCTCTGTATAAGCTCTTATTTCATCTGTTTTTTCTTACGGTTTCCTCTTTCTGACCCCTTATTTTATTTTATTTTATTTTATTTTATTTTATTTTATTTTATTTTATTATTATTTTATTATTTTATATTATTTTATTTTATTTTATTTTATTTTATTTTTTTAATTTAATTTAATTTAATTTAATTTAATTTAATTTAATTTAATTTAATTTAATTTAATTTAATTTAATTATTATTTCACTTACTTTTATGAATTTAAATTTCTAACCTGCAACGTAACGTTCCTGTTGCTATGGTCAGGAAAAAGGGCACAGAATCCACCCTAGAACCTACCCTCCCCAGTGAAGACGTTCAATTCCTATAGAGCGATGGCTTCTAAGAAAAGCTTGTTTCCGATATACACAGTGTTCACTTAGAAGACTGCATTTGTACCCATGAATCTAATAATGTTCCCATTGATGAGTTAAATAACATTCTAACTGTAAAACACTCTTTAGAACTTTGGGCCAAACATTCCCTTATAACAGCCCAGACTTTAATAGCCTTTTTGATCAACTGATAATTATTTCTGTAAAAATTGATGGAAATGTTGACTCCTGACCTGGGCAGGGGTTAGACTGGAAGACTTCCAAGGTCTCTTCCAACTCTATGATTTTATGATTCTATGATTTAATGCCTATAATGGATCCTTCTGAGAGAAACAGAAAGCACATCACCTTTAGGAAGATTCTCAGATACTTTACTAAACGATAACAGCTTGAAAATGATAATGATTGTGCTCCTTCACATCCAGATAACAAAAAGAACTCTGCTCTCACATACCAACATAAAGAACTAGTTCTCTCTGTTCATAATAACAGCATCAGTGCAGGAAGATGGGCTTCTAGAGCCTATGTTCACTTTTCTCTAAGCCAACTACTTCACTGCCAGCCGCATGTTGTTCATGTTGTCTGGCTTTGCAATAGGAATGGCAGAAAAAGGATTCAGCTGTTCTTCAGCAACTCAGTAATACCACCTATACTCCTAAAAGTGAGGATCTTCCTGAATGCTTTAGAATTTTCTCCATCCAGGTATTTATTGATCAAAAGATGAGGCCTCTCCTAAATAATATTACATCAGCTCACATACTTCAAAACGGTGTGCTTAACTCAGACAACTGTCAAGTTTCTCTTATTATCCCTGTCTAAGCACTCCTCCAGAATAAGAACAGCACTTGGTTCTTTTGAAAGTTTTGAAAGGTTTTGAAACACCACTTGGTTCTTTTGAACTAACTCTCACAGCAAGTTGGCTAAAGCTGAACAGTCAGAGGTATTATCCAAAACTGAAGGTCTTGCACAAGTGGTCAGGCTAATCCAAGAGACAGAAAAGACCCTTGCTGCATCAGTGCCCCTTAATGAAGACTAAATTAAATTTAGTCATTTAATACACCTAAATGACTAAATTAAAGCCAAAAAGGAAATGACCAGACCTCAATGGCACTGTCTCTCCATCAGTGAAAGATAACCTTGACCTTTGGATGGGCAGCAAAAATCCTGGGGAAGACTCTCAAGTGGACATCTTCTTTAACAACTGTGCACAAGCTGCCTGCCTCTCCCCAACTGATGTCCTTGAAATACAATTTTTTTAAAAGAATTGCAATTTTTAAAAAAGAAATACAGGGAAAACAGTATACAAAAACAAATTAAAAAAAAACAATAATATCTAACACATAGCTTTCCAAACTGTGTGTCGCGACACTTTAGTGTGTCGCAACACACAGTTTAGTGTGTCGCGAAGCGGCAGCGCGGGGGTGCACGCGGCGGTGGTGGTGTGCATGGCGGCGGCGGCGCACCATCAGCACTTCCTCGTTTTAGCAAGGCCGCCGCCGCTGCCGCCGTGCACGACGACGCACGCCCCCCCGCGCTGCCACCGTGCACACACGCACACGCACGCCCCAGCGCCGCTGCCGCCGTTGGTGTGTCGCCAACGGCGGCAGTTTGGAAAGCACTGTTCTAACACATTAGTTACAGAATTGTAATATCAAAACAAAAAGAGAAAAAAATAAAATAAACAGAAAAAAAACTTAAAAATATACTAAATTGATATAACCTCAATATCACATCCTCATTTAATTGTTTAATATTAAATTGTGCATAAAATTGTCTATTTTTGTAAAATATTATGAAATTTATCCCAAAGGAAATGTATTGTGTCATTTTTTTTATTAGTAGAAAAAATAGCCTTTTCTTGAATCCAGTCTTTGATATCTAGGGTAATATTAGTTTTCCAATCTTTCAATATAATACTCTTGGCTATTCCCCACAGGCAATATAACCAATACTCCTCAAAAACAGTCAGATTCCACAATTTTGGAATATAATTCAATATAACATTGACATCAGTAATTTGGAAATGTTATACATCTACTTATACGTGTGACAATATTCTTCCAAAAGGAAACCAAAACCGGACATGACTGAATCATATGAGTTAATGTACCCTCAGATTTCTTACATCACCAGCAGAGAAAATCTACAATCCATCTTTTTTTATACATTCTTTGAGGATTTCAATAGACTTTTGATGGATTAATGTCAATCTCAAGAAGTAAACAATCTTTTAATACCTTGGATCTCTGTCAGCCTTGGAGTGCTACCCTGTCAAGAGTCAAAGATGGTAACTTTCTAGATCCAGGAGACCCAAAAACCCAGAGTCACTCCACCTTGTTAGGGTTCACTCACAGCTGATTCCTCCCCATCCAGATCCTCACAGCCTCCAGGGGCTGGGTAAGCTACTTCCAGCGCCCTTTGGAGCTGAGCAATTCCTACCCTCTCAACAATCTACCCTACAAAGGGAAGATTGGAAAATGGATGGAAGTTGTCCAATATGGTCAGGTCCAAGGATGGCCTCTTGAGAAAGGGAGTCCTGAGAATATTTAATATATTCTGTGAATATGACAAATCCCTACATTTTAAGATCTATTGATATCTCAGATCCCAAAGGAAACAATTTAGATATTTCCCAATTAAACTTATAACCTGAATATTTTACAAATTGTTGAACCACCCATTTCAAATTAGGCAATGATGTAGAAAAATTATCCAGAATTGCCAGGATATCATTAGCATAGAAAATATATATAGTATATACTCAGTCCACCATTGTAATTCCACTGGTATCGCAAGATTCCCTAACAATGATTGCTAATGGTTCAAGAATTAAATCAAATAATAACCAAGAAAGTGGACAACCCTGACAGGTAACTCAATTGGTTCAGAAATTAAATGATTTATTACTCTTCTTATTAGTTGCGAGTAATACAATCCATTTAATACCTAGACATAACTATCTTTAAACAATTCATCTGAACTATGTCAAAAGTTTTTCCAGCATCCAAAGATACTAATTCAGCAGAATTTAAACTATCTTGGGTTATATTGAAAGTATCTAGAATTATGGCTGTTGTGGGTCTTCCGGGCTGTGTGGCTGTGTTCTGGAAGTTGTGGTTCCTAACGTTTCGCCAGCATCTGTGGCCGGCATCTCCTGCCCTCTGAAGGTGCCGGCCACAGATGCTGGCGAAACGTTAGGAACCACAACTTCCAAAACACGGCCACACAGCCCGGAAGACCCACAACAGCCATCGAACTCCGGCCGTGAAAGCCTTCGACAATATATCTAGAATTAATTTTTGAACTGGAATCTTTGTCAAGTAAAGAAGAAATAAAAACATAATTCAGTCTAAATTAGGTCCTGTGAGCATAGGAAATAAAAAGATACTCTCTTTTTACAGAATGAAATACCTGCCAAATATCCTTCAGGTTAAATTCTTGCATGTAAGTTTACATCACGTTTGATTATAAATACATTGAAAATCTATAACAAGATTTATATCTACAGCAACAATTAAATGATCAAAAGACATGGTAAACAATTTTGAAAACTTTGACATGCTTCTAGATCAGTGTTTCTCAACCTTAGCAACTTTAAGATGTCTGGACTTCAACTTCCAGAATTCCCCAGCCAGCATGTTCTAGAATGTACTTTTATGGCCCTACAAAAATAATCTAGAATCTAGATTATTTTTGTAGGGCCATAAAAATTTTAAATAGGAATGTGACAATCAAATATCTTCAAAGAATAATAAAATATCTTTCATTATCTAAGCATTCTTGAACCATTTCTTTCTTTCCTTCCTTCCTTCCTTCCTTCCTTCCTTCCTTCCTTCCTTCCTTCCTTCCTTCCTTCCTTCCTTCCTCTTTCTTTCTTTCTTTCTTTCTTTTTAAATTTATACACTGCCCATCTCACTATAAAAGTGACTCTGAGCTGCTAAATTTATAAATTTATTAAATAAAATCAATGTATCATTAATCCAATTAACCAATGTCAAACAAAAGAGATTTTTCATCATGTAGAATATGGGTCCCCTGTAAAAATATAACATCAATATTGAATGAATGAATGAATGAATGAATGAATGAATGAATGAATGTCTTTATTATGGTCTTTGACCAGCCGCTACAATAAAAGAAAATAGTTTAATTTAACAATTCATTGTCAGGGAAAATAAAAACAATAAAACAGTAAAATGTCTAATTAAACATTTTGCGGAATTGTATAACTTGATAAAAAGATTTGGCCACCTGGTGTGTGAGTGTAGAGTCAGCATCCCTTAAAAAGAAATAAACGTAAAATCTATCAGTATGACCCTCAAATTAAGAGATGACTGGGGAGATTAAAGCACATCTTGGGGCATCATAAAAAGGACACCGTATGAGGACATGGGCAGGAGTTTCTACCTCCCTGGATCCACAAGGGCAAAGTCTCTGTGAATAAGGAGTCCCATGAAATCTTCCTGCCAGCAGTGCTGAAGGGAGGGCATCAAAGCAGGCTCTGGAAAAGGCCCATCCTCTAACCCTTATGATGGCAGGAGGTCACATCCTGACACCCATCTATATTTGCTTAAGGTTAGATTGTATAGATACCCTACAGTAGAGGGTTTGCAGCTATCTAGAATTTGACGATAGAATTTGGGAACACCAGTAATATCATTTTGGTGATCAATGTCCCTAATTCTTTCTTTTACTATTGATTTGGCCTTCTCCAGGGTTAACTGGCCTAAATATTCAGGAGAGAGGCCAAGACTGCAAAGTTCTTTTGTACAGGTACAGTGCCAATGGTTTCAAAAACCCTTAGGTTTGTGTATGGGCCAAGTTGTATCCAATATAGTAGTTGGGCAACTGTTTTGGCCAAATTAATTGCTGCTGTATAGTTTTCAAAACAAATTTGTATGCTTAAAAATATTATACATACATTTAACATTCCAGTTAATAAGCATTAAAGTGTAATAAAAATGAATCCAAGAAGTATAAATCATACTGAAACCTTCCCTTGATGGCAAAATATAAAACAACCATAAATATAAACCTTCTGATCAATCTAACCATTACAACAGATATACTTAGGTGAATTTTTAAAAAATCTAAATATAAAAAAACGAAAAAAATAAAATTATAAAGAAAAAACATAAAACAAGAACAAAGTAAATGACTTCCAAGACTTATTCACCATCTAGCCCCCCTCCCTCCTTCCCTAGCTTCATTAGGCAAGCAAGTGCTAAAATTATTACTATTACAATAAGACTGGAAAGGAAGAATCCCACAGATAGGCTGATAGATAGAAAGTGTGTGTGTGTGTGTGTGTGTGTGTGTACACACACCTGTATATATATTTCAATATAAGCAACATCTAATCAACATCACAAAATAATATCTCCAAATATATTTAACCATAACCACCAATCAGAGCCCTATACCTTTCTAAAAGTAAAAAAAGATAAAATAAAAAGCCATGCTATCCTAATCTGTGCCTAACCATCAAAGCAAATGTAAACACTGCCAAAGATTTTTGTGTGGGTGTGTGCCTTCGAGTCAGGTTTTGACTCCTGGCTACTGCCTGGACAAGTCCCTGCAGTTTTCTTGGCAAGGTTTTTCAGAAGTGGTTTGCTCTTTCCTGCTTCGTAGGGCTGAGAGAGCGCAACTGGCCCAAGGTGACCCAGCTGGCTTTGTGCCCAAGGCGGGACTAGGACTCCCGGTCTCCCGGTTTCTAGCCTGGTGCCTTAAACACTAGACCACACTGGCTCTTGCCAAAGAAATTACATAAATTAAAATAAAGGTTGAAATGAAAAATATTAATGGAGAGAAACGAAAAACAAAAAAATGAAGGGAAATGCCAGGAAAGTATTAATTTTAACAGAGGATGTCTATCCACCAACCAAAAAAAAAAAAGGAAAAACTATATAAACCATCAACTGTATTGTGGAAAGATGATAGGCATTGAACACCATCAATTGAACACCATCAACACCATCATAGGCATCACCATCTGCCCACCATTGAAAATAAATAATTATTACCTCATAGTTAGGGTGACCATACGTCCCGTTTTGAACGGGACAGTCCCGTTATTTTAGCATTTTTCAACCGTCCTGTTGTTTTGATCAAAATCTCAATTTTGTTCCTTTTTTAAACCCGGCGGGAAGGAGGACAGGAAGACAGGAAGGAGGACTGGAGCCGGACTTGCCATTTCAGGCAGCCCGGAAGAGGCCCTATCAGCGCGGCAACTGGAAGCCCAGTTGCCACGTGCGAGCCCAGCAGCAGACACAGCACCACAGTCCTGTTTCCTGCCTCCTTACCTGATCCTGAGATTGTCTGCCCAGCAGTGGTGAGGCCAGGGAAAGCAGGCACGGGAAGGTTGTGGGAAGAGGGTGTGTGTGTGTGTGTGTGTGTGTGTGTGTGTGCGCACGCGCAGATTACTTGCTCAGAGTAATCGCACACACACACACACACACACACGCACCCCACACCCTCTTTCTCCAGCCTCCCCGCAACAGGTGCGGGTGCATTTGGTCATGGGGAGGCTGGAGAAAGAGGGTGTGGGGTGCGTGCGTGTGTGTGTGTCTGTGCATCTGATCGGGCTTGGCCAAGGGAGGAGAGTTGTCGGGCCGCCGAGCAGGAGAAGCAGGAGCCGGCCACCCTGGGGAGCTTCTGCGGGCAGCAAGGGGTGGAGTGGTTGACAACTCTCCTCCCTCGGCCAAGCCCAATCAGATGCACACACACACGCACCCCACACCCTCTTTCTCCAGCCTCCCTGCAACAGGTGCGGGTGCATTTGGTCATGGGGAGGCTGGAGAAAGAGGGTGTGGGGTGCGTGTGTGTGTGTGTGCGTGCATCTGATCGGGCTTGGCCAAGGGAGGAGAGTTGTCGGGCCGCCGAGCAGGAGAAGCTGGCTGCGCTCAACTGCTTCAGCCACACCACTCCGCCCCTTGCTGCCCGCTGAAGCTCCCCAGGGTGGCCGCTCCTACTTCTCCTGCTCGGCGGCCCGACAACTCTCCTCCCTCAGCCAAGCACGATCAGATGCACACACACACACACACTCACAGGACAGACTGCCCTGGCAGGAGCTGGCCATGCTGGGGGGCTTCAGCGGGTGGTGAGGGGCGGAGTGGTGTGGCTGAAGCCTCCCAGCACGGCCGGCTCCTGGGGAGGGCAGTCTGTCCTGTGAGTGTGTGAGTGTGTGTATGTGCATCTGATCGGGCTTGGCCAAGGGAGGAGAGTTGTCGGGCCACCGAGCAGGAGAAGCAGGAGCCGGCCACCCTGGGGAGCTTCAGCGGGCAGCAAGGGGCGGAGTGGTGTGGCTGAAGCAGCCGAGCGCAGCCGGCTCCTCCTGCTTCTCCTGCTCTGTGGCGGTGGCAGCAGCAGCGACTCTCCTCCCTCCCTCGGCCAAGCCTGAGGGGGATGGGGCAGTGGTGGGCCTCCATCCCCTCCATCCCCGCCCCTTGTTCCCCGGCCAATGACGGTGCTGTGTACACAGTGTGTGTACTCCGGCCTCCCCCAAACACACCAGCTCTGCCGCACCATTTACTGCTAGAAGAAAAAAAACCTTTAAAAATCAGGGGAAAAAAATTAAAATCCGAGCCAATCACGCTGATGGGGGCGGGGTTTGCAGGTGGGAGCCAATCGTGTGGGGCGGGGGCGGGGTTTGCAGGTGGGAACCAATTGCATGGACTGGGGGGCGGGGTTTGGAGGCCGGCATGGTGGCATAAGACCCTGTCCCGTTTTGCCATCCCATAAGTCCCGTTTTTGTCTGAAGGAAATATGGTCAGCCTACTCATAGCTGCTGTGCAAAAGGATGGCAGAGATTTGTGAAAAAGAACTCAGTGTCTTCGGAAAAGAAGACAAGAAAAACAGTAAAAAAGATGGTGGTTTATTGCATAGTAAGAAATTCCAGAGCCTCTTCAGGAATTCTACAATGCTTGATCTGCCCAGAAATTAAAAGGCAAAAAATTGCAGGAGGAAAAAAAAAACTTAGATTTCTCTGTTGGGGGTGTGGTGGCTCAGCGGGTAAGACGCCAGGCTTGTTGATCGGAAGGTCGCAAGTCCGGACGTTTGAGACCCTAGTCCCACGTGATGGAGTGAGCTCCCGCACTAGCCCCAGCTCTTGCCAACCTAGCAATTCGAAAGCATGCAAATGCAAGTAGATAAATAGGTAGCACTTCGGTGGGATGGTAACAGCGTTCCACGTGCGTCATGCCGGCCACATGACTGCGGAAGCGTCTTCGGACAGCGCTGGCTCTTCGGCTAAGAAACAGAGATGAGCACCGGCCCCTAGAGTCGGACACGACTGCACAAATGTGCGGGGGGAACCTTTACCTTAAAATACATGTTGGATCAAACTGTTTCCTTAAAGGCACCACAGAAGATGGTATATCTGTGAAGATTTGAAATGAAAGGAGCAGCACTTCCTGCAACATTAACTCAAGTGCATCTCAGATCTCTAAATCCAAATCTGAAGAAAGTGTAAGAAAATCTTGTAGGCATTGTTCTAAAAAATCAGGCAAGAGATTTCAGCCTTCAATATCAGGAGGTAAATGAATTATTTTTCAAAAGTCTATACTGTGGGTTAAATCTTGTATTTTTATAAGCCCTCTCTTATTCTGATCAATACCCTTTGCGTACTTTTGAATTTGAGCTTTAGTTGTTTTTATTCTTGACTCATAGTGTACTATGATCAGATCCCGGAATCTAAGACTCAAGCTTCACTTCAGCATTTTACCATTTTTTTTCACAGAGTAGTTTTATAATTTTAAGTATTTAGATTTTTTAGTATTCTTCAAGTCGTATTTATAGTGTTTTGTAGTCTGAACCACTTCAAGACAATTTCTCTCTCTCTTTTTTCTATATTTTTTTACAGTCATTGACAAGCATTTTATATAATTTATATAAAAAGGTTACAAGACTCAAATAGATTTCCTAGATGACTAATAGAAATAATCTATTTGAGTCTTGTAACCTTTTTATATACTGTAAATTATATAAAATGCTGGTCAATGACTGTAAAAAAATATAGAAAAAAGAGAGAGAGAAATTATCTGGAATATCCTGTAGAATATGGAAGAACAACATAACCCACTAAATCTACCTAGGATGGGCCTAGGATTTTGATCAATCAGGTTACTATCAAATTTCCCCTCCAGTAGGGCTAAAGCACTGAACTGCTATAATAACCTGTGAGGTTAAATAAACAGGTAGTCCTCATTTAGCAACTGCCTCATTTAGTGACTTTGCAGTTACGATGGTGATAAAAAAAACTTTGTGACCAATCCTCACATTTATGACCTTCACAGGTCTGTAAAGCAAAGGAAAGCTGAAGTAAGTTAGTAAGCCCAATCGCGGTTTCACTTAGCAACTGCTTTGCTTAACTACCGAGTTGCTGGTCCCAATTGTGGCTGCTAAACGAGGACTACCTGTAGATGTCTCTGGTCCACACACTTCTTAAGGATGAGGGGCTCAGATCAAGAACTGAGAAGAGAACTTGCAGTTGCGCATATCCCCTTCCACTGCTTCCCCCCCTCCCCCGGATGAATTAAAAGCATTAAATTAAATTAATATAGTCCTTTGCATCATACATGCAGAAAAATGTACTCAAATAATTTCTGCTGTTTGATTTTGTTTCATAATTACCTGTTCTGGAAAGTTAAACTGTGGATGGATAGTTCTTGCTTGAGCAAGGGTCAAAATCCGTTGGGAAGCTTTACAACAAAGTGCTGAGGAGCTGACAGGCCACATAGGGGAAGTTCGTGGCCTGCAAATGAACAGAGGAATGGCAACTGTGATTTTGTTTCCTACTGGCCATGTTCATGATGCTGAAGAGGTCTCAGATCTGATTTATATGCTTCTACCGTCCACTATTTTTGCAGACGGGGTCAATATGACTTTGTTTGAACTGGGATGATCCAGCTTTGGTCAGGAAGCTCTTGCTGTGGTTTTGCCACACATGGGGCAGTCCACTTTCCCAATTGAGAGAATTGCCCACATCCTGGGATCAAGTTCACTTATCACACAGCAGCTTCAATAAGCTTCACTCCAGACCTCCCTGCTTATAGAGGTTCCAATGTCTCTGAAGCTTCTACTGGGCATGCATTAGAACTTATCTTCCTTTACTCTCTCCTTTCACCTACTGTAATGCCATTTTGGCATAAACATGGCAATTCAACAAAATTGCCAAATACAATACTGCCAGCATACCACCTTTGCAGGCGGCAGACATGACTGGCCATGGTGATTGAAAGACTGGAAAAGAAATATCAGATGAAGAAGCTTGCTTTTTAATGCTCATTGTTAGAAATCAACATTTAGCATTACTAAATGTATATGGTCCAGCCAGTGATGTGTCAGAAACCGTACATAATTGTTTTCAATTTATGAATGCTAAATCAGTGGATTAAATAATAATTTGGAATGGATCTAAATGAAACTTCTTTTGGCCATTTTGTAGATTGCAATAGACCACATCCAAATTATATTATCAAATTCACAATATTTTCCAAGACTATATGTGCAAATCTAATCAAATATCTCTCTGGCATTCTATTAACATGAACTCTTCTCTTCGGCATGTAAAACTGTTTTTGTTGGGATTATTTCCTATTTATCTCATTCTCAAGTATTTAAAATTAAAGCGTGTGACATAGACGCTGTAACTAGTTCAGACCACATGCCTGGGAAGTTAAGTTTTGTCTGACAATAATTTACCCACAGTTGTGGAGTCCTTGGTGCTCTCCGAGCCTTGTTGTTTTCTTGCAGATGTTTCATTGCCAGACTAGGCAACATCTTCAGTGCAAAAAGGGAGTGGGACTTGCTCTCTGTTTATATACCACGGCTTGTCCTGCTTGTGTTGGTGGAGGTGTTATTCTCTCCTTAGGCGTTCCTTGATTATCAATTATTAATTATTAATCAAGGAACACCTAAGGCAGAGCTTTCCAAACTGTGTGTCGGGACATGTTAGTTTGTCGGCTGCAGTGTCTGGGTGTGTCGCGGCTGCTGCTGCCTCTGAGCCCTGACAGGATTCCACGCAGGTCCTAGTGCCTGCCTTGTGCCTTGCTGCCTCCAAACCTGCCCTGCCAGGATTCCGCGCAGGCCCTAGTGCCTGCCTTGTGCCTTGCTGCCTCCAAACCTGCTGTGCTTCCGCACAGGTCCTAGTACCTGCCTTGTGCACTGCTGTGTGTTGCGAAATGATGCCCTGCTGTAAGAGTGTGTCACAAAATGATGCATGTCTAAAAAGTGTGTCACCAACATGAAAAGTTTGGAAAGCTCTGGCCTAAGAAGAGAACAACACCTCCACCAACACAAGCAGGACAAGCCACGATATGTAAACAGAAAGCACGTCCCACTCCCTTTTCGCACTGAAGATGTTGCCTAGTCTGGCAATGAAACGTCTGCAAGAAAACAACAAGGCTCAGAGAGCACCAAGGACTCCACAGTTCAACCCTGAGCTACAAATACTCTCTTTGATTGTTACCCACAGTTTTCAAACAGTCCTTGAATGTATCTTTTTATTGAGCATGTAGACACAATGTCAGAGGCTGCAGATCCCTTCTTGATGGTGCGATGTGTCCAAGAGCATGTTGGCTTACATGGCAACGTTTAGAGATCCGAAGCTTGCACAGAACAGCCTGAGCTTGCTTGCAGTAAAATGTGGCTAAAATGTGCCAAAATACCTGGTACTGTCCTCACAGTTAGACTTAACATTTTTCAATATTCTCATGGTGTATTCATTTATATTGCATATCATTTTTTTCTTGAATGCTAGCACTGAAAGCATTCATTGCAATTCCATTCTTCAACATATCACTATCATTCCCATGCATATCTCCGAAATTCTACTTCCAACATTCCTTCACTTCAATTTCATCTCAGATCATCACTTTTATTTTTAATTTGATTTCAAGGTTCTTTGTTTAGCCTTTTTCACCCACTTCCAAATATTTTTTTATAAAAATTCTATCAAAATGACTGCATTTTCATTGCATTTTTCATCTTAACCTTTTCTTGGGTTCTGTTTTGACCACATTCTTTGCAGTAATCTTTTTTCTCCTCTGCATACATCATACAATAACTTTCATCCTTATTTTTCACAGCAATCATTCTATTATATTGTTTTCCTTTCTCATCCCCAGCCTTTTTCACTTCATAATTTTGCAAAAATGTCCTTTTTCATATTCCCACGAGTGTAATTCCGCACGCTTCCATAGTAGTTTGTAATGTAGTTTCCCTGTGCGATATGGACAACCTTGAACCGAATTCGCATGGGTCATGGTAGATGTGCAGATGCCCTTTATAAATGGGGCAAAACAACATCATCGAATTGTGACTGTGGGGCCGAAAAACAAACTATCCAACATATAGTGACAGTGTCAAAACCGAGCCTACAATGGAGACTTTGCTGATTTCCTGGCTGTGACAACTGAAGCAAAAAACTATATCTGTAGCCTAGACATACATTTGTAATTTTCCTGTCTATAGTTTATATTTTATATTTATTATTTATTATGCTCTATGTTTTTTATTGTAACACGATGTGAATGTGCCATACGATAAATAATAATGTAGTTTCATATCAGTGAAGGTGTGCTGGACCCACCTCATACTGGCTTGTGGGGCCTGATTGTTAAACTTGCAAGCCGGTTGAGAGCAGAGCTAAGCCACTATGCCCGGTGCACCAATCACCTGTTCCATAGCCAATGGCACAGAGTGGCGGCAGCAGTGGAGCTGGCAGAACCAGTTCATAAACATTTACCAGCACACCACTGCTCCATATCCTCTTTCCTTACATCAACTTTCCATTCACTCTATTTGGAAATTAATCTATATTCTACTACAACTGCCCTGTTTGTCTGTGTGTAACCTTTAACTGGGCAAAATGGTACATTGTAGGGCAACAATTTTTGAACCAAGGTCCTTCAAATGGGCTAATTTACAGAATGTGTCCAACATTCGGGACCCATGATTCTCATGGAATAGAAACTTGGCAAACTTTATAAAGCATTTTATGACATAACAATTATCATAAAACATTTTATGACACAATACAAAATGTCATAAAACATTTATTGTGATCAACTCCTGATGTTTGACTGTTATACAGTTCAATATGAATGACATGGGCTATTTTCACGGCAGATACGTCTCTGAATATCTCCCTGAATTTTTAAGAACTTTTCCATTGTTGAAGGCATTGAGGAATCTGGTAAGGAAATATCTCTGAAACGATGACCCAACGGATCACGGGTTGTCTAGTCTATACTGACATATGTTTTTATATAAGCCTTGCATTCTTTTTATGTGCTATTTATTCTAGTTTCTTTCACTTTTTTCTTTTCTTCCACATGTTTTTTCCTCAAGAGCCACTCTTGACACTCCCAAATAGTAATCTGTTCCACATTTAGAATCTCCCAAGATGCTTGTAACCTTTGCTAGTTCTTTCAATCTTTCATCATAAATAATCAAATCAGTAACATCTTTTTTCTTCATTTATTTACCAAATGTATGGATAGAGTTATGCTTAAACCACATATTCTAAACAAGCAGATCCTTTTCTAAGTAGGTACTCACCAAAAATCACCATTCACATTCAGTTTTGGGGCTCTCAGTAATTTTTACTCTATTCTTTCATTTCATTCCCACCTATCCATTCATGTCACTTAATAGATTTTTTTCTCCTGAATCATGAATTCAGAAAGTTGAAGAATTTTTCAAAAAAATCATCCTTGGTTCTTCCATTATCACCATCTTCACAGACCCACTCACATATAGATAGTAATGTGAGAAACACTACTGTAGCACAACCTTTACAGCTAATTACATTGCTTCTTTCCATTCAAACTTTGCCCAGCTGGAAAACTGGCTTCATTCTGCATATTAAGGAATCATATACCTGGAATCTCCCACATGGTATTTTCAGAAGCAAATTATTAGTGTCCTATGTTGCCATGTAATTCTGCAAGAAAATGCAGAAATTCTGCAGATTTCTAACACCTGATGAAATGTTTAATTTAGCTTTATTTACAGTCATTGACCAGCTGTCAAAGAATATGCATACCAAGTGAAGACAGTACAGAGAGTAACAGCAATAAATATTTGCACAAGTAAAGAGTTTTAAAGAACGTAAAACTCACAAGGTGATATTAAACAAGTCAGATGTAGACTGTCCCGGTATAGATCCAGCTTGCTGCTTAGCCAAACCCTTGTTTGGCTAAATTCCTTAGCCTTGTTTGGCTAAATTCAGTCAGTCAATACAGATATTTAGTGTACACTTTACTAACTATACTAAAGAGATGAATTGGGCAGGAATTTGTTGGGTTATATTTACTAAGACCAGTCCTCAGGAATATGGAGAGCTGAATTGATCCTATGTTAGAATATCAGCCCACTTTTCAAAGGCTCTCTTGCCTGAATTCTATATTGAAAATCTCACTGGAATGCAGCAATTAGAAAAATCTCATTAGTGTTAGGGCCTCACCTTTGTTTCAGAAAAGTTGCTGAAATTGGCCTAGGTTCTGCTAGCTTCAGCAATCGCTTTGTTGGCATTACAGAATACACTGCTGAAGACCGATGCCAAATCTCCGACATTTGACCACAGCTGTACAAGAAGAGGGACCTTTGGAAAAACCACAAGGATGGGTGAGACAGTAACAGGAACAGCAAGTCCAAAGTAGAAATGCCATTTTATGTTATTCTTGGCTCTACTGCTGTCTTCTTCAACACAGGGCCTTCCAGACACTTCAGAGTGCAACTTCAATCATTCAAGGTCACGATGGTCCTATTGCCATCTGTAGGACTCCGGCTTGGGGAAAGCTACTCTGCTGTGATTCATTAGCTGAAAAGAGCAATTAGTCTAGCCTTCTATACCCCTTTAGGATGGATTAAAAAGAGTCAATGATAATTTCTTTTCCTAAATGAAAATAACATTTTTTAAAATAAAATGCTTTTCACCAACCTATCCATGCTGCACTTTAATTACAGGTGTGCTGCTTTTAATGTTTCATCTATCTTTTATTCAAACATCCTGAAGAACCTGAATTTGGGCTTATTAATGTTTGGTACATTTTATGCCATCCTTCTGAATTGTGGCAAGCACCTTGCCATGCATATAGTTGGTGTTATCTACATAAAAAGGTAAAGGTTCCTCCCGCACATTTGTGCAGTCGTGACCGACTCTAGGGGCCGGTGCTCATCTCCGTTTGTTAGCCAAAGAGCCAGTGTTGTCCGAAGACGCTTCCACGGTCATGTGGCCGCATGACGTGCGTGGAACACTGTTACCTACCCACCGAAGTGGTACCTATTCATCTACTTGCATTTGCATGCTTTCGAATTGCTAGGTTGGCAAGAGCTGGAGCTAGTGCGGGAGCTCACTCCACACGCAGGGCTAGGGATTCGAACCTCCGAACTTGCGATCTTCCGATCGACAAGCCTGGCGTCTTACCCGCTGAGCCACCACGCCCCTTGTTATCTACATACATACACTTATATTTCATAACTCTGCCCCCTAGTGTAAATAGGAGATTTAGAAGAAAGTCCAAGACTTTATTTATTTGTTTGTTTATTTATTTATTTCAGAGAGCTGTGTTTAAATCATTTCAGGAATTGTTCCATTGTTGCTCCATGTATTGGTTCTCAAAAGCATTCAGTGTCAGACCTGGGATTCAAATTAAAACATCTGACCATTCCAGAATAAACAGATGCTTATTTGATGAGTCAATCTTGTTGGCACTGGCAATCAAGATAAATGCTACACCCTTTTTGTTAACCATAATAAACTTTATTGTTATGGTCCGAAACTAGCCTAAACCCTTTTCATTTATCCTCCCTGCTGCCTGTCAATTTTCCAAGACTGTATTATATATTGAACAAATTCATTATTGTGGAGTCCTTGGTGCTCTCTGAGCCTTGTTGTTTTCTTGCAGACGTTTCATTGCCAAGCTAGGCAACATCTTCAGTGCAAAAAGGGAGTGGGACTTGCTCTCTGTTTATATACAATGGCTTGTCCTGCCTGTGTTGGTGGAGGTGTCTTGTTCTCTTGTACACCCCCACCAACACAGGCAGGACAAGCCAGGGTATATAAACAGAGAGTCCCACTCCCTTTTCGCACTGAAGATGTTGCCTAGCTTGGCAATGAAACGTCTGCAAGAAAACAACAAGGCTCAGAGAGCACCAAAGACTCCACAGTTCAACCCTGAGCTACAAATATTCTCTTCGATTGAATTCATTATTATTAATCAGAACTAATATTTTCCCAACTTTTTGCACTTGGCAGTTGAAACTATAGCAGATATTAATAATGCCACGTGATAACCATAATCTTTTTAGCAATATCTAGACTGGTGAGTGATATTATGTCTTTCCCTAAAGAATGTGAGGACCAACTTCAGATAGGTTTGCCCTTTAAATTAGTAGTGCTGATGTAGCCTGAAAAAATAGATGCTGATTTGAGCACAAAAGCAATGTCAGGAGCATCTGCTTAGGGCCAAACACAATATTTATTGAACAGAAGCAACAGTAAGCAAAGCTACCAACATCTCCAATGTCCATAACAAAACAAATGCACAACATGGACACCAAAGGATGGTTTGGTCCTAATGATTTCAGTAGGAGAGTGGTTATTTCATGCTTAAACTGCTCATTCACTGAAATCAATGTGACTTCAGCACTAAACCTGGCCTATTTATTGAAACCTGGGTGGTCGGGGGAGGAAGAGGGAGTTCTTCTTTCAGAAATCTGCTCATCCCGATTTCAGGTTTGGCATCACTCTTTGATTGCCATGGAGCTCTGCAGTGGTGACTGCACTGCGTCAGGCCCTCACTAAGTTGGATCAGGTTCAAATTTGGGTGATCTGTTTACCAGTTCGTGTGGTTCCTGCTGCCCAAGTTCTCTTCTAAATAACCAGCCTTTCCATCTGCCAGGCCTTCTGACTTCAATTTAAGTATCATGCTCAGGATGCAGCACTGGGCAGCCAAAAAAGCAGCATGCTAATTGCCATTTCCTATATGGAGGGACATCTGTTAGTTGAGATGTTATCACCTTCTGTATCCAACTTAGTATATTGAACTAACAGCGAGTTTTGTTATGATAGCTGGTTGATATAGCTTATTATTTGATTACCCCTATTCAAGCCCTTCTCATAATAAGAATAAGACAGTGATGAAAGACAATGAAACATTAACTAATCATTCTGAGTTCCTAACAAAAAATAGCCACCTAGTACTTGTAACTTTAATTAACACCTTTAGCCTTCTACCAAGACCTTTTAGTCAAGAACCTTTTCTCAAGGAAGCAGAAAAGTATTCCCTTTGTATGTGGGATTTTTCCCCCAAATCTTCAAACTGATATGGTCTTCCTAGGACCCTAAAGAGCTATTTCAAACAATATCTTCTGCCTGGCACCTAAAAACTAGATTCCCTAGTGCCCTCTTCTACCTGGTCCTTTCTTGCTGCCTTCCTCTCCTGGCTACTGCATGTCATGTTTAGATCTTGCAATGGTTCCACAGAAGTACTCCAACTTTCATAGAATCTTAGGAGTACCTAGAGCAGGGTTTCTCAACCAGGGTTCCGTGGAACCCTAGGGTTCCATGAGAGGTCACTAGGAGTTCCCTGCAAAATCATGATTTATTTAAAAAATTATTTCAAATTTGGGCAACTTCACATTAAAGATGTAAGTTTCATTCTTTATTTTTAGTTTAAGAGCACTGTTAGTGCATATATACGGGCCTACCCATGAAACACATATAATAATTTTGTAACTTCTGGCCTATATTTGAGCCTGAATGTGCAGGGGTTCCCCAAGGCCTGAAAAATATTTCAAGGGTTCCTCCGGGGTCAAAAGGTTGAGAAAGGCTGACATAGATAATGTTGTCTTCCATTTGTTAATAGTACAGTGTTTTTTCCACTGTTTCTTCCAACTCTTTTTCCCCCTCTTTTCTACACACCAAAGAACTCCATTAAGGAGAGAAAAATGAAATAACTGCACAGTGGTTTTTGATCCACTGATTGCCCCAATGGGCAGGAGGAGGAAGAACCAGAGGAGATCAGGTAAGAAAAGTAGCAGCCACCTTGTGTTCTGCTACACAGGGACATGGAATGCAAGATCACAATTCTTAAATATTTGACTTTTGTGCGGTCTCCGTTCCATATCATAGGCTGCATTTCAGGAACTTTCCTTGATCCTTACTGAACCAAAGATAACATTTCCTTGGTTTCAAAAGAAATTTGCTATATACTATAAGTAGTTACTATTTAGGAAATGTGACTAAAGCATCTAACCTAAGTGGCATGGAAGGAGGAAAATCAAGACAGAAAGAGAAACAAAGAGAGACAGACATAAAAACAAACCTCCGCTGGTTACCAACTGTTTCCTTTGGACTTGCTAGAGCCAGGACTCTTGAGCTTGGCCGTTTCAGCAAAGTCCTTGAGGAGAGGGGCCATATTGTCTCTTGATTTCCCGAGACTAACTTGCTATTATGAATACAAAATGCAAGTGCTAGTCAAAATGAGTATACAACCATATACTCTGATCACATATAAATAATAAACAATAATTTAATACTATACTTATTATGGAGCAAAAGATCTATGCCTGACACCTACAACTACCTCCCTCAATATTAAAAATATATTATATATCCTTAGATTGTGTTTATACTTACATGCTATTGTGACTATTCCTCTTTAAACTATCTGTAAATTAAAACTATTTGGGCAGAGAATATGCCAAAGATATGTATAAAGATGAGGTTGGTTTATTGTGAGCTGTAAATCCACTAATACAGCTCACAATTAATGTACACTCACTCATAAATGTTAAGAGTCGCTTGCCGAGATGGGCGGTGAAGAAATGTGATTGATTGATTGATTGATTGATTGATAAATAAACAAACAAACAAACAAATAAATAAAAAATTGTAACCCCCTCACCATACAAATATTAGCAAAATGAAAACAGACCAAAAATATTATTTTAAGGCAGAAACAAAATTCTGGCCTCAAAGCAAAATGCCCCACAAAACAAGATTGGCTGGGGAATTCTGGGAGTTGAAGTCCACACATTTTAAAGCTGCCAAGGCTGAAAAACACTGCAATAAAGGCTAGAGCAGCAACAGACTTTCCCATAAATTGGGAGTTGTTAAATTCTGCCCACACTTCACAAAAGCAGACCTGTCAATGACATTGCAATCATGCAAAATGAAAGGGACCACAGGAAGAGCAACAACTGCCAATAGCACTGTATGATTCATCTCCACATACTAATAAACTAAACAATTCTCGCTGTGTTTACACTGGAATAATCTATCTGAACTGATCTTGAAGATGTACTAATAAGGGTGGAGTTTCACTAAATAAAATTTTAATATAAAGGTAAAGGTTCCCCCCGCACATTTGTGCAGTCGTGTCCAACTCTAGGAGCCGGTGCTCATCTCCGTTTGTTAGCCAAAGAGCCAGCATTGTCCGAAGACGCTTCCATGGTCATGTGGCCGGCATGACGCACGCGGAACGCTGTTACCTACCCACCGAAGTGGTACCTATTAATCTACTTGCATTTGCATGCTTTCGAATTGCTAGGTTGGTAAGAGCTGGGGCGAGTGCGGGAGCTCACTCCGTCACGCGGGGCTAGGGATTCGAACCTCCGAATTTGCGATCTTCCGATCAACAAGCCTGGCGTCTTACCCGCTGAGCCACCACGCCCCCGTAAATTTTAATATACTGAAACCCTAATTTTAATTTCCTTTGTTTGTACTAACAAGAGGCCATTGCAAGATGGCAGGGGTCTTGAAACAGGCATCTTAGCAGAAAGATTGATGTGTCTTACTCTCTGCATTAACATGGTAGCTTGCCAGGAGAAGTAGCTACCAGCTTGTTCGGTACTGGTGCTCAATATTACTAGTGCAAATAGTCTTTTGTAGCTAAATAGTTCATTCAGCAGGGAGCAAGTGAGACAACTGAATAAAGCATCTGAATTGCTCTGTACTGTACCCACTAAAGTAGGGATAGGCAAGGCGGTAACCACAGTCACCCAGGTGCTCACGTATGTTCTTTTGATGCCCACCAAGCTCTCTACTCCATGTTTCTGTATTCTTAGATTCTTTTAATTAAAACTAAATAGAGCACGGGCATGCTGCAAAATCAAGCGCCAGTCTCTAATACCATCTAAACTCCATATAGACCAGTGTTTTTCAACCTTGGCAACTTTAAGAGGTGTGGACTTCAACTCCCAGAATTCCCCAGCCAGCATGTCGGCTAGCTAGGGAATTCTGGGAGTTGGGAGTCCACACATCTTGAAGTTGCCAAGGTTGAAAAACACAGATATAATCCCTAAAGCCACTTTTAGAAAATGGTAATAGTGAATGACAAAGCCCAATGCTTCCTTTGCAAATGCCTTCCTTTTTCCTCTGAAAAAAGACAGAAGTAAATTGGGGTGGTAAGGAGTAACCTGGGGAGCTAGAAGCATGACAAGGAGCAGCCTTACTGGTTTGCCTGCAGATACTGTAAATGGGGGCTTTCTCTCTAGGCCACACCTATCCTGTGAGTAGGCAAGACCCTATGACAGCCATTTCAGTAGTCGGAAAATGTCAAATGTTCTGACTACCTCACCTAGAACACACTATAAAGACTATATCTTGATATCCAACTCACCGATGAAAATTCCATATATCTTTTGTTGGCTTTGGTTTTGCAAGCTCCTGTAACCTGGAAAATGCGAATTTTAAAACATTACACGCTGTTGGGGAAAACTACTGTGCATGGAAAGTCAATTCTGTACAATTTTACAGCTTGACAAACCTTCCCAATTTCATTGAGCAACTTCCAACCATGCATTGCATCTAATTATCTCAAGTGTAAATGCTACAGCTACATTCCTCCAGATCTTTAACTTCCATTACTACTGATCTGCCCTGGCAGCACTGAGAGAGAATTGCCAAGGAGATTATGTATTATTACTGCAGGTTTATTTGATGCAAAAACCCAGGTAATACATTTAGCTAATTACATTTAATCTCCAAAATTATTCTATCGTGTATAAAACTTGCTTCTAGGCAAAAGCTTCATTGAGAGGCACTAACGCATTGGGGTGGTAGGCCTTCAGTTCAGGCTGAGACATGTTCAAGGACAAACATTCTTTGCAAGCCAAACACCACCCTCAAGTTCATAATAATGTTTTCTTAACAGAGAGGAGCTTGAGAATAACTACCATGGAAGGAGGAAGAATCTCTCTCCCAGCCAGTGATAGAGACCATGAAAGAGAAAGATCTTCCTCCTTCAGCCATTAGCTATGTAGGCAGGAAGTTAGGGCAAGTGATGGCTAGTTGCTAAGGGTGTCTCTCTGTTGGCATAACAGCACAAAGGTGTGCAGATGTGCCAGAAGCATTTATATCAGGCCTGGCCAAGCTTGCAGCTCCAGGCTGTATATCAAATACAGGGAACAATGTGGGACACCTGCAGTGCATGAAGGAATTTGATTTGTTGCTCACTTTTAGGACACATTTGGACACCCACTTTCCATCCTGGAGTCAGCAGCAAAGTTTATTGACATCAATGTACTGCTCCCAGGGATAATCGTTATTGCACTCCAGCTAGGCAGTCTTACAAATATTAATCTGGAACAGTTTCAGAGCAGCCCCTGGTAGGTTCCCTGTTGCCCTTTCCCACAATGGGAAAAACAACCAACAGTTGCTGTACAAAATGTGTGGCAGGGCAGAGTTTACTCTGCTTCCCAGAGTACCCAGTTAATTTTTTTTTTAAATCCCCCATACATCTGTCCATTTCCTTTGAGATCAACTGTCCTACGTAGAGAGGAAAAAAGGCAGAAACCAAAAATGCAACTATCTCTCACCCCCAAAGTGCAATTCCACTCTCTAAAATGCCTCTATGTACAACAGCCAGGAAAAAAAAGTAAAATTCATTTATTAAGCTTATGCTGCCTTCTTACAAGATTTTTCCATTGGGCTATGAATCTCCTTGATTTAAAAAAAGAGAGAAAGGGGAGATCTTCCAGATTGATAGACCTATCAAAAATAAATGAAGAAAAAGACTGCGTAAGTCAGGAAACTGTACTACTGAGAACTGAGAACCTTCATAGTCAGGAAACTGTACTACTCTTCACAGCCATGTTTACAAGGGCAGTAGCTCAATCGGGCTTAGCCCTTGGCCTGGGTAAGCCTCTAAGCTGAAATGCAGTGGCTAATAGAAGGCCATTTCCTTCCTTCCTTCCTTCCTTCCTTCCTTCCTTCCTTCCTTCCTTCCTTCCTTCCTTCCTTCCTTCCTTTCCTGGACTTACAGGCTGCTGCAATTGTGAATGATTCTGAATCACCTACACCCAACCTCCATAAATTGGATTTAAAATAATACAATAAAAAGAAACACATCAAGAATACCATACAACCTACAGTACATATAGCACCAGAAAGAATCATCCATATAACCAAGGATCAAAAAAAACTTCCAGTACCAATGGGAACAAAATCACAACATTCCAGTCTTCAAGGCCTGATGGAATAACTATATTACAAAGGCCTTCCTGAGAACCAGGAGGAAGGGTGGGAGACATAGTAGAGCTTTATAAGCAGAGAAGTCCCTTCCATTACAATAATATTCTTTTACAATAATTGGGTGGAAAGTGTGTGGGGACCCTATTGGATTTGCTGAAATTGTTGACATGGGCATCCGCAGGAAGCCACGGGAGGCAAATGATGAAATGTGCATTTTGACATCACAAAGTAAACTTCCCTCTTTTGCATGCATGTTGTGAGTGTACAAATATATATGAAGAACAGGATTTGCCTTGTGATGTCACTACACGTGTTTCATCATTTTGATGAAACTTCTGGATCCTGCAACTTATTTCTAGTAAGTTACTTCATAAGATAAGAAAATGACCATTAACTTGATTGACTTTTTAAATGGTTAGGCAGTCATACAATACGGGTTTATTAACAGCCCTCAGTTATGATAGCCTGGTAAAACTTTCATGTTTAAAGGAATACAGTTCTGAGTATCAGTTGTTTGGGACAAATTCTTGGCCATCTTGTCAGCCTCCAGATACTATATTGAGCATTATAGTACAGTGGCAGTTAGGCCAAACTTTGTTGCAAATACAAGTATGCTGTTGTCAGTGACATCTGGTCTTTAGAAGAAAAAAACCCAAAGTTAACAGGCTTCAGTTTCCCAGTAGCACCTAGCTGCCTTCTCAAAAGAACAAAACACTGGACTAGATTGATCATTGTCTAAACCTGAGAAAGCTCTTCTGGTTTTCTTTCGTGCAGCAATTTAATTGTAAAGAGATCACCTATGCAATTAAAGTTAAGTTCAAATTTGTGTCAAACAGGTACTGGGTCCAAATTCTGACACTCCCTTTGCTTTGACTGATACTGTGAATCTTTCCTTATACAGATTTTATGGCTGTTGTATCCCAATAAAAAACTAATATTAAAATTGTTAGTTTTTCTTTGTCCCTGACTCTCCTGTGCTGTCTCCCTGTCCCACATGCATAAACTAGCTAAAGGAGAGGTACAGTAAATATGGATAATCTGACAATAATGGAGAAGGACTGTCAGCAGCTCTCTCCAGTTCTGTTTCTGCTACAATGGCTGTTAGGCTCAGTTAAAACTGACTGACATCTATGAGCATTTCGTTGAGGAAGAAAAGATTGTGGAGTCATCAACCTCCTGAACCCATATAAATGCCATTACTGTAATATATTAGGGGTAGAGTATATCTAGTATATCTTTACTGGTGTCATTGTATTTTAGTAGTTTTCTCATTTTTAATTTCTTTTCATAGAATCAAGATAATCTGCAGGTCAGATACTGCAAAACAATTGCAAGTGATTGACTAATTATGGCTGTTGATGCAAATCATACATACTGGAAAGCCCACTGGCTACCCAAGAAGACAAGATAAATAAATGCATTCAGTTAGTTTCTCACACCAACAGAGTGGCTTGGGCCATAGGAAGAGGGGAAATGATTTTTTGTCCTCTCTGGAATCCCTGCATATCCTCAAACTCAGCTCCATCAACCCTCTGAAGCAAATATTGGGGAAGAGATCAGAAAAGGAGAGGAATGTCCTGTTTTGCAAACCGAAGCCTGAATGTCTGACTTTGGATATCACCCTGGAACTCCTGAATTTATATAGCTACTCAGAGATGGGGGCTTGATTATTTTATCTTACCTTTCACTTGGAGAAAACCCATAGGACTTAGCTGCAAGAGAAGCAAAAAAGGATAGATGGATCTGAAACCTATGTCCACATTCCATGGTTAATTATATATTGTAAGTAGTTCCGTAATGTTTGGGGGTGGGGGTGGGGATTAAATCAGCAAGGTGGCACATGGAGTGTCACAATGCAATCTCCACCCCTTTTCTACCTGGGTGTGATGTTGCCAAAATGGCAACCAGGAAC
Source organism: Charina bottae (assembly GCA_023362775.1). Lineage (NCBI taxonomy): Eukaryota > Metazoa > Chordata > Lepidosauria > Squamata > Charinaidae > Charina > Charina bottae. Next base: position 166,838,066 of record JALMGJ010000002.1, read on the forward strand.
TGCAGGCCTAGCAATGAAAATTCCTACTAAGTGTAATAATTAATTTAAATTAAGAACTTTTAATACCACCATCTTGGATTTTATATTTATATCCATATCTGTATTTAAGTATGGTTTTCTAGTGTATTTTAATCTGTATTTATTTTTAGTTTTATTGTAAACCACCCAGAGTCACTTTGTGCGAGATGGGCGGTGATGAAATTTGAAATATTTCAAATTAAAAAAGTTATCACCTTTAAAACCCTACATGGCATGGGACCAAGTTACCTGAGGGACCGTCTCATCCCTGTCACATCAACCCGTCCCACCTGGTCCTGCAGAGAGGGCACGCTACGAGCCCCGTCTGTAAGAGAGTTCCATCTGACGGGGTCCAGGAGGCGTGCCTTCTCTGCAGTAGCCCCCGCCCTCTGGAACATTCTCCCCCCTGAAATAAGATCAGCCCCCTCTCTCCTGGACTTTAGAAAAAAAATCTAAAGACCTGGTTTTGCCATCATGCTTGGGGAGGGGAGGGGAACAGCCAGTCTTGGGGTTGGCTGGTCTCTTAGATCTGCCTTGACCAGCCTCTCCAACCTATGGGATAGTAAGATCTACCATTGCTTGGATCGGACTGTAATTAGGTATTTTTACTGATTATTAGTGCTATTTATGGTTTTTTATTGATTTTAAACTTTTTATTGTGAACTGCCCAAGGTCCCTCCTTGTGAGGGAGATGGGCGGGATATAAATGTGATCAATAAATATAAATAAAAATAAATAAAAATAGGGCTCAAGAGATAAAAATGCCATGAATTACAGCAAAAATGTGGCTTTGCTTAACTGTACAGTTTCTTATGGTATTGCGCACTTTAGAACGTGGCCAGCATGGGAACCTCTGGGTTTGGAGGACCAAAGGGCCCAACTAGGTCTCCTTACATTAAACATCCAAGAGGCTTGTAGCATCCTGAATGCTAAGAAATATATTCTTGCATGAACTATCGTAACTAAGATTATCATTTGTTTCTAAGGTACCAAAAAGCCTTTTGTTTTGTGCTGCAAAGATTAACATGACTCCCTTATACAGTACCTTAAACAGGACATACTTTACAATGCAAGAAAAGGCATATTATCCCCTATGGATTCATATAATGTATATGGCCATGAGAAGTGCCATAGCACTGTGTCCCATGTAAGGTGCCCTTTGTACAATTTTTCTGGCATGGTTACTAGTTTGATAATGTAATTTATTTGTTGTGCTGTCTACTATGATTGTATTTCTGTTTTTCACACTGACTGATCATTGAATAATAATAATAATAATAATAATAATAATAATAATAATATATTCTGGGATTCTAGGAATTGGGATCACCTTAAACTTTCTAGTGCATAGCTTTCCAAACTATGTGTCGCAACACTTTAGTGTGTCGCAACACACAGTTTGGTGTGTCGCAACACAACCCGGAAGCAGCGGCGGGGGTGTACACGGCGGCGGCGCACGTGGTGGTGGTGGTATGGACGGCGGCGGCAGCGACGACGGCAGCGGCACACCATCAGCGCTTCTGCATTTTAGCAAAGGCCGCTGCCGCCGCCGCCATGCACACCACCACCGCATGCCCCCCCGCGCCACCGCCATGCACGCCCCCGCCCCCACACGTGCCCCTGCGCCACCGCTGCTGCTGCCGTTGGTGTGTCGCCAACGGCGGCACTTTGGAAAGCACTGTTCTAGTGGTTAAGGTGCTGGGCTAGAAACCAGGAGTCTGAGAGTTCTAGTCCCACCTTAGGCATGAAAGCCGGCTGGGTGACCTTGGGCCAGTCCCTGTCTCTCAGCCCTGGGAAGGAGCCAATAGCAAACCAGGAGACTGAGAGTTCTAGTCCCGCCTTCGGCATGAAAGCCAGCTGGGTGACCTTGGGCCAGCCACACTCTCTCAGCCCAACTCACCTCACAGGGTTGTTGTGGGGAAAATAGGAGGAGGAGGGAGTATTTGGTATGTTCGCCGCCTTGAGTTATTTATAAAAATAATAAAGGCAAGATAAAAATTAAATAAATAGATAAATAATGCTGGGATAGTGGCTTTGTTCTATGAATGATGTATTTTTCTTCTGGTTTTTACTGTTTTTAATCTTTTAATAATTTTGCAGTGAGCTGTAGCTCGCAAACCTTATTCCTTTTAATAAAATTTGTTAAGTCAGAAAAGGTGCTACCGATCTCCTGGTTTTTGGCTACCACAAATCTCTCCTCCAATATTTTGAAATGTGAGGTCCAATAAACTCATTTTCTAAAGGATTTTCTGGATAACGACTGCCCCACGGGGGGGGGGGGGAAGTATTTTATTTACTTATACAATTTGGTGGTAAGTGACAAAGACAGTTCCATGTGAAATGTGAATTCCAGCTGTTGCAGCAATAACAAAATTAAATAATGCATGGGTATAAATAAGACAGGGGCGTGGTGGCTCAGCGGGTAAGACGCCAGGCTTGTCAATCGGAAGATCGCAAGTTCGGAGGTTCGAATCCCTAGCCCCGCGTGACGGAGTGAGCTCCCGCACTCGCCCCAGCTCTTGCCAACCTAGCAATTCAAAAGCATGCAAATGCAAGTAGATGAATAGGTACCACTTTGGTGGTAAGGTAACAGCGTTCCGCGCGCGTCATGCCGGCCACATGACCGTGGAGGCGTCTTTGGACAACGCTGGCTCTTCGGCTAACAAACGGAGATGAGCACCGGCCCCTAGAGTCGGACACGACTGCACAAAATGTGCGGGGGGAACCTTTACCTTTACTTATAAATAAGACAAAAGAGATAAAAAGACTAGCTGTTCTCTCTAGATTTCAGAGAACAAGGGCTTGTTGCCCAGAAGCATTAGCAGTCTTCCTGGCCCTCCTAAGTTCAGTATAAGAGTAAAATATAAATAACTGAGCATTGCATGGATTGATAAGCAAACTACTGAAGGGTTTTTAGAAAGTTACAGAATTGTTTTTTTAAGTACAGCATTAAACACATTAACTGCTTAATATGTTGCACTTCTTTTGTTCCCAATTTGTAAACCCTGAGAAATGACATCTTCGCTCAAACGGTAGAGCGAAAGATGGATGAAGTCTCCATAAAATCCATCCAGCTGTGCAAACTGCTCCCTTGCAGTGGAATTGTTTCTCTTACTGTCTTAAAACAAAGAAGAAAACATTAAACGATTCCCTCCCGCCCCAAGAACGATCTATGCCAGCTGAGTGACCTATTTCGCCCTTTCCCGGTAGGGGCAAAGCGCACGATCGTGATGGTAGCTTTCTCTTCAAGCCCCTTTTTCTCAAATCAAAAGTCAAACATCATGCCTTTGTTTTCTCCTCCCGCGGAAATCCATTCTGTGCTTAGCTGGACCTCACTGCGAGGTGCCGTAATTGCAATGCACAATAGAGGGCAGGTTCCGCCCGGAAAGACGGGGGCAGTTCAGACGGTCTTCCCTTTACCCACCTGACTGTGGTTCGCCCATCCTGCGCGAGGTTGGCCCTGCTTCCCCTAGCTCACGCCGCAGCTTGCAGTTGTGGAAAAGCGGGCGATCGGGAGCGTCCCTTGCGTTCTTCTTTGTTTCCGTCGCCATGGCAACCTGGGGAATCCCACCCCCCGCCGTTTGTTTCCCTTTCTCTGAACTTTCTGTGCCGCGAGAGGGCGCGTAGGATCCGCAGGTGCTATTCTTAACAGTGCAAAATTCTCTTCGGCTGGGCCTTCGATTTAATTGATTTCCTATTCAAAACGATTCTGTGCAATTATTAACACTGACTCTGCTTTCCTTTCCTGTGTTATTATATCTAATATGAAGATTCACTATCGTTCTGTTTTCAGGGCTCTAAAACAGTGTTTCTCAACCTCAGCAGCTTTAAGCTGTGCGGACTTCAACTTCCAGAATTCCCCAGCCAGCAGGGCTGGCTGGGGAAATCTGGGAATTGAAGTCCACATGTCTTAAAGTTGTTGAGGTTGATAAGCACAGCTCTAAAAGTCTGAAAACAAGAAAGGGGAGCCAAACATTTCTACCACCTTCTGGAGGATCCACTCTTCCTTAATTTAGCGAAAAAAACAAGTGATCATTGCAGGGAACATGGTACAATACTTTTATGTAAATAAAATGCACAATTAAGTAGGATAAAATATTTTGGTTTAATAAAAAAGAAAGTTTTAACATTCAAGCAGAAAACATTTCTAGAAAAGTCAGAGTTTTTATTCTTCCAAAAGTTATATACCTTTTTTTTAATACGAAAAAAAGCTTCTTGTGTTGCCACTGTCAATATAACATGCTGCTACTAACACCACCAAAGATTTCTTAAAGGAGAAAGAATTTTGTTGTGTTGCTGGAGCTGAAAGTATCTCCAGGCTGAAAATTGCAACAGTACAGAATGGAATTACACCACCTTGCTTCTCCAGGCAGAAGCCATCACTCTTGAAAGTTGCGGAAGAGGATGTCACACGGTGAAGCAAAGAATGAGGGTAACACCAACACCTTCCCCGAAACCTTTCCCACCAATTGTTCCTGCCCCCAATTCACGGGGGCCACTTTTACTCTGAAATATCTAGGCTTCTGGTCTTAGACGGAAGACAGGGTGGAGGAACCGTTTTAGAACATTACCGCCCCATTTTAAAAGATGACAACCCGTATTTGAAGATAGGGTTTTGGCCCTCTTGTGTCATTCTGGCTGGTGCTTTAAAAGTGAGAGCTGGCTATGTGAACACTGGCAAAGGGAGGTGCTTGTGGACGCTCTTGGTATCACATCTGAAGTGGCTGAAAACTTGGATGTCCAAAGCCAGATTCTTGCCAGACCACATCTTTTCACGGACAGCTTGTGGCCACAAGTTTTTTGGGTGGACTACAAAGTTACTACAAGAATGAAAACACTAAAAACAAGAAGTACACCGGAAGAAAAATAAAGTCACTATCCCAGCGTTATGTGGGATACTTAAATTTTTCAAAATAATCTCAATTCTTCTAGGAATTTATACGAAGACTATTAGTATTATTAAATGACCAATCAATGTGACAAACAGAAACACAAAGACATGAGACAACGCAACAAATAAATTATATAACACATTATAAAATTAGGAGATAAGGGCTATATGAGCTAAAATACTGTGTATCTACCAGCTAAGGCAGGACTTTCCAAAGTGCTGCCGCTGGCGACACACCAGCGGCAGTGGCGGCGGCGGCACGCGCGCGCACGGCCACGGCGGGGGGGTTGTGCGGCGCGTGCGAGTATGGTGGCGGCGCGGGGGTGTGTGCGGCGGCACGTGCATGCATGGCGGCCGCCGTGCACGCGTGCGCCGCCGCTTCCGGGTGGTGTGGCAACACACCACGCTGTGTGTGGCGACACACTTTTGTGTCGCGACACACAGTTTGGAAAGCTCTCAGCTAAGGTCTAAAATCTAATTAAAGGTTCCCCTGCACAGTCGTGTCCGACTCTAGGGGCCGGTGCTCATCTCCGTTTGTTAGCCAAAGAGCCAGCGTTGTCCAAAGTCGCTTCCACAGTCATGTGGCCGGCATGACGCGCATGGAACGCTGTTACCTTCCCACCGAAGTGGTACCTATTTATCTACTTGCATTTACATGCTTTCGAATTGCTAGGTTGGCAAGAGCTGGGGCTAGTGTGGTAGCTCACTCCGTCATGTGGGGCTAGGGTCTCGAACCTCCGAACTTGCAACCTTCTGATCGACAAGCCTGGCGTCTTAACCGCTGAGCCATCGTGCCCCCAAAAAATCTAATTAAATTGTTAATATTGTTGTTAAACTAAACTGTCACCAATGGGAGCTTATCTAGGCATGCTTGTGGAACCAAACTTATATGGATTGTTACAAATGGAACAAAGCAGGATAATTGAGTGTTTAGTGGACGTTACAGGTGCTCCTCACTTAACAACCACTCGTTCAGCGACCATTTGAACTTGCAACAGCGCTGAACGAATGGGATGTACGCCCGGTCCTCCAAGTTCTGGCCGTTGTAGTGTCCTGTGGTCACCATTTGCAACCTTCTTTGCCGGCTTCCAACAAGCAAAATCAATGGGGAAGCTGGCAGGAGGTTGCAAATGGGAACCATGTTGTCCTTGCTTAACAATCCATGGTGATTAGCTTAACGACGGCAACTGGGAGTGCCGGAGTTCTCATTGTTAACCAAGGACTACCTGTATAGATTTGGCAACTGCCTCAGTGTGTTGGTGTCAGCCAAGAGTGGATTTTCATACTGTAGTTGCAGAACAAAATTTAGCTATTGAGTCACATTGGTCCAGAGGTCTGACAGAAATGAGATGCTTATCTTCTCTACCTGGTAGATCTTCTAGCAGAGGAGAGATTAAGATGGCATGTAGGTCCCTATAGAACTTGCAGTATAATAAAACATGGCCTACATCAATTGCCTCATCTTTCTCTTCCTTCACTCACATTTGCTTTCAGCCTAGTAACCTCCCTCTCACCCTTTCAAATGGTGCCTGAATCAGATATCAAGAAGGAGGTGGTATGCTGGGGAGATTCAGGGTGCCTGCCAATGGCTGAAAAGGAACACATGAAAGGATAATGGAGGAATGAAGTGGTTACTGCTGCTATCCTGCACATTTTAAAATAGTTTTTGACAGTTCGACCGTTATCCTGAATGTCTTTGTCACAATTCTTGGCTGCCAATTATGACTAGGCAACCATTGATATAAAATGCCAGTGTCCAGCATTTTCCATGTCAGTACATGTTAAAGAAACATTGACGCTGAAATTCAGCATCGCCTGAGCTCTGCGAGTGTAGCTTTCTCCCGAATGAAGCGTAGAGTGTTTGAGGATCGGGACATTCGCAGGGAGACCAAAATGCTTGTTTACAAAGCCATTGTACTACCAACCCTTCTGTACGCCTGTGAAACATGGACCCTCTACAAATGCCACCTCCAACTTCTTGAAAAATTCCATCAACGCTGCCTCCGAAAAATTCTGCAAATTACTTGGGAAGATAGGCGGACTAATGTTAGCGTATTAGAAGAAGCGAAAACCACCAGCATTGAAACAATGATCATCCAACATCATTGTACTTATAAGAAATAAGTACCCCTATAGTTATTTGAACATAAAATCTCTAGTCCCTAAAACATTTAAAATAAGCTATAATCTTTTCTCTATGCCTTGTATATCAGAGGAAATCAGTATTTAGCCAGGTCTAGCAACTTTGGCCTCCTCTGAAGTGCTACACAATAGTATTTTTTTTAAAAAAAAAGAAAGAAAGTTGGTGCAGGGATATGCATTTAAATTGAAGGAGTGATCAAATATGAAACAACCTTCTAGTAAAAGACATCAATTTAAGAGAAATACATACGATTTTTTTGAAACGTACAAACTTTGGGCCCCTATGGCTGCACTAAATCCAAGTGTACTGGTCTTTTTGGCTAAAACACATTTAAACAAAAAAAATATTTCTTTCAATTTCAAAATAATTTTCATAGCAATTCTGTATCTGAGGATGGATGCCACCAGGATTTGAAGCGATGCTACTCATAGTTGCTACTGTATGTCCTATTATGGTGTTCCATTCCAGCTCCTATCACAGAATTTCTGACACCAGCTGTGCAATCAGTTCCCGGGTATCTTTCAAGCTGGAAGAGATCTCTAAGCCATCTTTTGCCACATGTGTGCCAATCAGAAATATCTTCCTTTCATCTCCAATTTCAGATAAAGCCAAAGCATCATGAATGTCTGTGATACAATATGCACCTTCAAGATCCTGTCCAAAAAAAAATAAAAATGAAATGTGTTAATCTACTCCATTCTGTTTTTGCAAAGCAGGATTGCAATCTCCCTCATAGAGCTGTAAAAGCACCTATTAATTCTCCTTACTTTCTATAGAGGCACTATAGAGAGTGTACTTACTAATTGTATTTCCATCTGGTTTGGAGGCTGTAGTGCCTCAGATAGAAAGTCTGTGCAGAGAGTGGTAAGGGCAGCAGAAAAGATAATTGGGATATCTCTGCCTCTCATCCAAGATGAGAGGCACATGCACGCTGTTTGTCCAGAGCTCGAAAGATCATCAGTGACGCCTCCCATCCTCATCATGGTTTGTTTTCTTTGTTACCCTCTGGGAAGAGGTTCCGCTGTATCCGATGTAGAACAGCCAGACTGTTCTACAGAAACAGCTTTGTCCCCCAGGCTATTGGATTCTTGAACTAAGTAAGTTCTTTTAGGTGAAATGTTGGATATGTAAAGAATGTATATTTTATAGTAACTATGGGTTTTTTTTATTAGTATTTTAGTGTTTGACTGAAATTGTGAGCTAAAGAATGTATATTTTATAGTAACTATGGATTATTATTATTATTATTATTATTATTATTATTATTAGTATTTTATTGTTTGATTGAAATTGTGAGCCAACTGCAACGAAATTCCATTCTATTGTGCACTTGGTGTATAGTGGGATGACAATAAAGTTATTATTCTATTCTATTCTATTCTATTCTATTCTATTCTATTCTATTCTATTCTATTCTTACAATAAATAAATAATATTTACTTGGGGCAAAGAATTAACAGTGTTTATACAAGCTTTTCCTGGGATGGGTCCTTCATACCACATACAAGTAGTCCCTGTTTAACAACCATTCATTTAGTGACGGTTTGAACTTACAACAGTGCTGGAAAAAACTACATACAACCAGTCCTCACACTTATGACCGTCAACCGGTTCGCATTTATGACCATCACAGCATCCACTGGGGGAAGATCAGTAGGAGGACTGTTGTAAATGCATAAGAAATTCAACAAACCTGAAGGAAGGCTGCTCCAAACCTTAGCTATCATATCTGTTTCCCATTTAGGTACAGAAGCAATATGGAAACAGTTGTCTTCTTCCATTATTTTTTTTCCATCTTGCAGCTTTGGGATTTCTTGATGGTTTCTCATGCAGTTATTAACCAGATCCGACTCTGCTTAACTTTCCCATGTAAGATCAATGTCCCGTATGTGGAATCTTTTTATAATGGAATCTTCCCCATTGTTTTTTCTCCACTGAACTTGTGAAAGACGGTACATACTGAAATAATTTTCAGGGTGGTATTCAAATTTATTAGCTTTACTACTGAATGAACAAAAATCAGGAGGAGCGTGGTGGTACCTTTTCTCTCTCAGCCCTACAAAGGGCAACCAAATGCAAAACATTTCCAAAAAAAATTGCCATGAAAACTGCAGGGACTAGTCCAGACAGTCGCCAGGAATTAACACTGACTTGAAAGCAGGCACACACACACAAATAGTTAAAAACCCATTGTGTTTGTTAAGATTTTCTGAGATAGCCTGAAACCTTTTGATGAATATGAATTCAGCAGCCTCTTGCCCTATGATGCTGGAGAAGTTTGATGGTTCTAAGACAGCAATTTTGAAATCTATAATTGAGTATCCTGGCAGATTAAAATGCTGTGATATTACTTTGCCCTTTGTTGAACAGTATCAGATCATTTCAAGTTCTATTCCATCTGTTCTATCTCTGAAGCCTGGGGCAACTGACCCCATCTTCAAAAGGCCTTGTGCTTAACACAATCCTTTTCTTTGTGCACAATGGAGCACTGTGTCAACTTAGCTCACACCTGCATCTTAAGTGGTACCATCCATTGGTTTCAGCAAGGATAGGATCAATCAGTAAACTTTAGGGTAGAGCAAGGTTATCTGCCTGGGTCTCTTCAGTCTAAGTCCACAGCACTTACCTATAAAACAAAAAGGCAGCCCTTTTCTGCTGTCCCCCCAGGCCGAGAAACTAAGCCCCAAGTGAGATTCAAGTGACATTCTTACAGATTAACCTTCGAAGGATAGTACAGTATAAGACTTTTTTAATGTGATAGGTGACTTGCTTCTCTTATTGGTTTGATGACATGTGAAGTGAGTTGATATGATGGATTTACTTTTAGCATATCGCTTAGTGAGGAAAATAAATTTTCAGATGAATGGGAGCATTTGAGCCAAATTGAAACAAAAGAATTTGAAGCTAGTTTAGCATCTAGTTCACATCAGCTTGCAACCCATGAATCTGTTAGCACCCTAAATTGCCCCCTCCTTTTGATCTGTTTTTTTTCCACTTTTCTTCTCTTCTATTGGTCTTTTCACTAAGACAATGGCTTTCCTTGAAGTAGATAGCAGAAGGGCAGGAAGTAAGTCAAGATCTTTCACTTATGAATATGTATGTACAGCATGCTTGCATCATTTCCTTTTCTTAAATATATAAATATTAGTGCATTTCTTTTGTTTGCAGGGGTATCGCTCACTATCCTTTGGTGGGGTCCCCCGCAGTACATCCTGTTTAATAAATACTGCAGTGAGCCTTGATTATTTGCTTGGGGTCCTGCATTTTGATTCTACAGCTACTATAATTTTACTGATTAGCAATTCTCCTGAAAGAGAAAAATAACTGTAGATAAATAACCCTTACAGTGGATCTCACCAAAATAATAGATGATGATGATGAGGAGGAGGAGGATGGATCCCTTCCTACCTGCCGCAGTGACACCACAGAGCGACAGTAGGAAGTTTCTGCTCAGCATTTGTATTGTGGTCACCAGCCACAAGAAGCTGCTGAGATGCTAATTTGGATATTCAGAGTTCAATGTCATCAGTTCTCAGATAACATTAAACCCTTACTTCTCTTGGTCATCTGAATCAGGAGAGGCTCTATTGGTGTTTGAGAGTTGCTTGAAGGCTGTTATAGACTACACAACAGCCAACAAAAGCAGAATCAGCTGGTTTGGTGTAGTGATTAAGGCACCAAGCTAGAAACCGGGAGACTGTGAGTTCTAGTCCTGATTTAGGCACAAAGCCAGCTGGGTGACCTTGGGCCAGTCACACACTCTCAGCCCTGAGAAGGAGGCAATGGCAAACCACTTCTGAAAAACCTTGCCAAGAAAACTTCAGGGACTTCTCCAGGCAGTTGCCAGGAGTCAAGACTGACCTGAAGGCACAAAACAAAACAAACACAAAATACTATTATATCAGAGCTTTCCAAACTTTTCATGTTGGTGACACACTTTTTAGACATGCATCATTTTGCGACACTCTCTTACAGCAGGGCACAAGGCAGGCACTAGGACCTGCGTGGAATCACAGCTGGTTTGGAGGCAGCCAGGCACAAGGCAGGCACTAGGACCTGCGCGGAATCCTAGCAGGGCAGGTTTGGAGGCAGCAAGGCACAAGGCAGGCACTAGGACCTGCGCGGAATCCTGGCAGGGCAGGTTTGGAGGCAGCCAGGCACAAGGCAGGCACTAGGACCTGCGTGGAATCCTGGCAGGGCTCGGAGGCAGCAGCAGCCGCGACACACCCAGACACTGCAGCCGACACACTGTGTCCCGACACACAGTTTGGAAAGCTCTGTATTATATACTACTAGTGCAGCACTATATAGTACTATAGTGGCAAGAGTGCTGACTTGGATGGAGAACAGCTGGGCTGATATTTTGTTAGAAATGAAACCCAGAGGGTCATTGTTTTCACCAAACCATTAATGTTGCTTACAGGAAAGGCAACATAAATAATGTGATGTCATTAATAAGACAAATGTATTATAATCAACGACTGCTACTCTATGTCACAGGTGAAGCTGATCTTTTTTCTTTTCTGCAGTGAACAATTATAGGGATTATTGAATGACACTTTTGTTATAGCATTAGGATTTCACATACACTCACCAGAAAGCTACCACTAGCAATTCTGCTCTAGGTTCTACAGCTTATATTTACCTGCTTATTGGCTAGAATTATTACAGGCAAAGTAGAGTTATTCTGGACCAACTGATGAAGAAGTTTTTTTGCAACTGGGAAGCGTTCATGATCTGCTGAGTCCACAACGTAGATCAGCAGCAGGACTCTTGGCATATACATCTTCCAATACTCTCTTAAAGACTCACTGCCCCCAACTGTAAATCAATAATAGAGGAATACAATAAATCAGCAATTGTCAATTAAAACTCCCAACTGTTTACTAAAACTTTCAAAAGGAGGCAGCCGTTTCAAACTGATTTCATGGAAACTCTCAGGAAAAGCTGAAGTACATGATAGAAGATCTTCCCAACAGTTATCATGCACAACTCAATATACTGCAGGAAAACAGTGATGTTAAAGTACACACATTCAATTAGAATTAATTTTATTCTATTTTATTAATAGAATAAAAATTAATATGGTTAGAGTTCTATTTAATGAGAAATGGGATGGCTCTTACAACACAGCAACTTTTAAATTGAACATATATATATATATATTCTCCTTGTTGTTGGACCAAAATCATCTTTTTTCTAGATTTTTTTTTCATTCCATACCTTAATCCTTCAAATGTGAAAAGCAAAGTGTAGGAACAAATACCCAACAAGATGATATAATCTACTTAATTTTATGTATTCCTATCTTCATTAGAATGGTTTTATTGCAATAATTACACAAATGTAACATAATCATTATAATACACTTTAAAGTATTTCTAGTATTTTGGCTCAATGAAGAAAATTGGCAAATTATGCTAGATATACAATATTGACTTATGTACAGCAGTTATGTTTACTGGAAACAAAACTTTAACACACCAATATTTTATTAGGGAAATGGAGGGGGATATTTTTAACAGCAGTATTTCCTTGAGAAGACCTAAAACAGAGGATTTTAAAAAATGTTTCTAGTGGTTAAGGCTCTGGGCTAGAAACCAGGAGACTGTGAGTTCTAGTCCCGCCTTAGGCATGAAAGCCGGCTGGGTGACTTTGGGCCAGTCACTCTCTCTCAGCCCAACTCACCTCACAGGGTTGTTGTTGTGGGGAAAATAGGAGGAGGAAGGAGTATGAGGTATGTTCCCCGCCTTGAGTTATTGATTAATAATAATAATAATAATAATAATAATAATAATAATGGCAGTATAGAAAATAAATAAAATAAAAAATAAATAAAAATATGCTTACTTTCTAGGAATTCCATCTTTATTTCTTCTGTATTGACAGAGACTGCATTGAAGCCTTTGGTGGGAACTGTGTTGTGCTTTACTTGGTTAGTTGCTAGTGAATAGAGAACACTGGTTTTTCCAGCCCCATCCAAGCCTAGAACCAAGATTTGCTTGCTGGATGGTTTATCCTACAAAATATAAGACCAAACAATTATCAGTAAAGACAGATACATTAAAAATAAAACTTGTATGAAGCCATTTTTTAATATTTAGTAAAGGCAACATTTGATCAAATAAAATCATGGACCTATGAGTGAAACCAATGTGGTGGCAAACTTCATTTACTAGTGACTAACCATACATACTATACTGACTGACTATACAAAAAATCGTAGAGCAACTCCCAGAATTCCAGGTCAGCATAGTTAACATTATTCAGTGTAAATACTGTACCTATCCATGTTTTTTTTAAATTAGATTGGTTTTGGCTAATTCAGCATAAAACAAGTGGCAAAAGGTGTTTAGTAACTGAAACAGCTATTTTTCCAAATGTTGCAATAGCAGTTCTTGAATGGTAGTTGACTGTTTCTGGTCTTAAATTGTGGCTTTTTTTTTTTTTTTTTGCAGATGCTCAGCAGACAAGCGAAGGCAGAAGTGTTCTCCTGGAAATCTGAACATTAGAGAACGACACAAAAGTGACTATAATTACAGACGAGTCTATAAACAGTTATCTAAAATATGCATATTATTCTGAAAATTATACTGATATTATCATTTACAGTGCTAACAACTTTACAGCTGGGATGGGTACCTTGTGGTCCTCTAGTGCAGGGCTTTCCAAAGTGCCGCCGCTGGCGACACACCAGCGGCGGCAGGGACGGCGGCGCGGGGGGGTGCGCACACAGCGGCAGCGCAGGGGGGCGTGCAGCGGCGCGCGCATGCACGGTGGCGGCGCAGGGGGCGTGCGGTGGTGCGCGCGTGCACGGCGACAGCCTCCGCTAAAACGCGGAAACACTGATACTGCGCCGCTGCCGCCGCCATGCACACACACGCCACCACTGCCAGGTGGTGTGGCGACACACCACGCTGTGTGTGGCGACACACTTTTGTGTCGCGACACACAGTTTGGAAAGCTCTGCTCTAGTGGTTACTAAACTTCAAGTCCCAGCAGCCTCAGCCAATATAGCCAAGGATGCTATAAATTATAGCTCTGCAAATCCAGAGTCTCCTTGGAGTTGGGCCACCTTAACAAATCCAATAAATAATAATAAATCCAGAGGGTCAAATGTTTTCCACCCCAAAAAATATAATGGATTACCAAATCCATCAGCAATTCACACCAAGACAGACAGACCAGTCTTCTCAATCTAAAACCTTCCATATGTCTTTTAGTCAAGGTACCATAATCCCCAGTCAATAAGTGCAAATATTATAAAAGTATGCAGAATGGATGTTTAAAACACGCTAGGATGATGGAAAAGCAACTGAAGCAAAGATGGCCTCCTTCATTAATTTGCCTCACACCATGTACCCACCAACAAAAAGATTTTTGTTTTTCCCTCTATCAGCAAGAATAGAAGGTATGGATAGATGATGGTAACTTTTTTGTTTTTTTTCCTAGAGATCTACTAGTAAAGTCAGATCCAAACTAGTAGTGAAGACAGGAATAAAGGCATACCCAATTACCTAGAGCTGCTCATGAACTGGGCTGGTTTACATGCAAATACAAAATTATTTCTCTGTTATTGCAGAACATTTTTAAAAACCTAACACACACACACACACACACACACACACACACACACATATATATATATATATATATGCTGCTCAAAAAAATAAAGGGAACACTGAAATAAGACATCCTAGATCTGAATGAATGAAATATTCGTATTAATTACTTTGTTCATTACATAGTTGAATGTGCTGACAACAAAATCACACAAAAATAAATGGAAATCAAATGTAAGCAACCCCTGGAGGTCTGGATGTGGAGTTACACTCAAAAATTAAAGTGGAAAAGAACACTACAGGCTGATCCAACGTTGATGTAATGTCCTTAAAACAAGTCAAAATGAGGCTCAGTAGTGTGTGTGGCCTCCACGTGCCTGTATGACCTCCCTACAACGCCTGGGCATGCTCCTGATGAGGTGGCGGATGGTCTCCTGAGGGATCTCCTCCCACACCTGGACTAAAGCATCCCCCAACTCCTGGACAGTCTGTGGTGCAACGTGGCGTTGGTGGATGGAGCGAGACATGATGTCCCAGATGTGCTCAATTGGATTCAGGTCTGGGGAACGGGCGGGCCAGTCCATAGCATCAATGCCTTCGTCTTGCAGGAACTGCTGGCACACTCCAGCCACATGAGGTCTAGCATTGTCTTGCATTAGGAGGAACCCAGGGCCAACCGCACCAGCATATGGTCTCACAAGGGGTCTGAGGATCTCATCTCGGTACCTAATGGCAGTCAGGCTACCTCTGGCAAGCACATGGAGGGCTGTGCGGCCCCCTAAAGAAATGCCACCCAACACCATTACTGACCCACTTCCAAACCGGTCATGCTGGAGGATGTTGCAGGCAGCAGAACATTCTCCACGGCGTCTCCAGACCCTGTCACGTCTGTCACATGTGCTCAGTGTGAACCTGCTTTCATCTGTGAAGAGCACAGGGCGCCAGTGGCGAAGTTGCCAATCTTGGTGTTCTCTGGCAAATGCCAAACGTCCTGCACGGTGTTGGGCTGTAAGCACAACCCCCACCTGTGGACGTCGGGCCCTCATACCACCCTCATGGAGTCTGTTTCTGACCGTTTGAGCAGCCACATGCACATTTGTGGCCCACTGGAGGTCATTTTGCAGGGCTCTGGCAGTGCTCCTCCTGTCCCTCCTTGCACAAAGGCGGAGGTAGCGGTCCTGCTGCTGGGTTGTTGCCCTCCTACGGCCTCCTCCACGTCTCCTGATGTACTGACCTGTCTCCTGGTAGTGCCTCCATGCTCTGGACACTACGCTGACAGACACAGCAAACCTTCTTGCCACAGCTCGCATTGATGTGCCATCCTGGATGAGCTGCACTACCTGAGCCACTTGTGTGGGTTGTAGACTCCGTCTCATGCTACCACTAGAGTGGAAGCACCGCCAGCATTCAAAAGTGACCAAACCATCAGCCAGAAAGCATAGGAACTGAGAAGTGGTCTGTGGTCACCACCTGCAGATCCACTCCTTTATTGGGGATGTCTTGCTAACTGCCTATGCTTTCCGCCTGTTGTCTATTCCATGTGCACAACAGCATGTGAAATTGATTGTCAATCAGTGTTGCTACCTAAGTGGACAGTTTGATTTCACAGAAGTGTAATTGACTTGGACATTGTGTTGTTTCAGTGTTCCCTTTATTTTTTTGAGCAGTGTATTTATATATAATTGTTTTCATATTTCTTAAGCAACTGAACAAAGCTGGGTGGAAAACTCTTACTAATTTGGTCTAGAACTATCATAGATCTCAATCTAGCTTCTATCTATTTCTGAGCTACAGCTGTTATTTGATTTATTTTTCCCTGGGAAGAAAGGAGGCA
Source organism: Charina bottae (assembly GCA_023362775.1). NCBI lineage: Eukaryota > Metazoa > Chordata > Lepidosauria > Squamata > Charinaidae > Charina > Charina bottae. The sequence goes on from JALMGJ010000002.1 coordinate 166,854,514, forward strand.
CTGATACTCCTGAACTGGTAACAAAGCAGTCAGCACTTGTCATTTTATTAAAATTATTAAACTAACAGTCTGATTTCTTATTCAGAAGAATGGTGGATTCAATTTACAATTCCTTTTTAGGAAGACTCAATTTAATTATTTAAATTGCAATTTATTTACTAATCTGGAAGATGCTGTCATCAATTCTACCAAAAATGCACTCTTGTTGATTGTTATATCTCAATACACACACCTCAATACTCTGGGAAAGATGTAGATTCATTTAGTCAGAATTCATTGAATGAATTTTCATTTTTAAAAAATGGAAGTGATCCAAGAAGTCATTCAGAATTCAACTAGCTCCAGTTCACTTACAGTAATTCTTGCGGATGTTTGGAGATTATTTTTGCCATTATATGCTGGAAAAACAGCCACCCTCTTGTCTATTTTTGACAACAACAAAAAAAGTGTGTACTTTTTCCATCCAAACAGTAGGTCAGTTAAACTTCCTTCAAAAGTCATCAACAATTGTTTTATTGTTATATTTTTATCCCACCTTTCTTTACATGTATGTAAGTTTAATCTTCTGGAATCCCATTTCATTGGGACAGCTCTTTATTCCAGTTCTTAAGAACATTAATTACCAAGCGAAGAAAAGGATATGGGTACACAACAGCAATGAAACAAACCACTCCAAATGGCTCACCACAAAGTTGGTCTGGAATTCAAATTGCTAAGATACCAAGGTAAAATAAGGGTGGAGGGCTAGCCCTCCGGAGCAGTGTTTCTCAACCTCAGCAGCTTTAAGCTATCTGGACTTCAACTCCCAGAATCTTTAAATCCTTAAAGGTGCTGAGGTTGAGAAACACTGATCTGGAGGGTTTCTATTCTTATCTCTTTCCGCTCTGCATTAATAGGATTCTACCTGACTGATTTTAATCTAAGCCTTCCATGATCTCAAAGAGCTGAAGAAGTCTGTATGGTTAAGATTTATGCCTGCCTTCAGATAATTAAAAAGTTCCAGGTTAGAAAATCTGGAGTTAGATCCCTGGCCACTTTTCTCCCTCAGTGTATTTATGACCACACTTGGTGGAACATTGAGATGGAAGAATTATTTTTGGTTTCCAAAGCCTAGGGGCAAAACCCAAACAATTCCCAAGCAGATGAGGATTCAGCATGCCCAGCAGTAACAGAAAGCAATTTCCCCCCTGGAAAATAATAATGGAAAACCAGGATTGAGATGTAGCTGCTTGCTTCAGTTTTTGACAGCTGTTCTAGAGCTGGACCTAATTGGCAGACATCCTGAACATGAGTGCTTCTGTTAGGGAAGTGGTATGTTGCCACATTCGCTGCAATTCCCCAATTAGATCTATACTAGCCATTCCTACCATCTTGAAATCCTTAAAACTGCCAATCACACCTTACAAAAACCTCTACAGTAATTGCTTCAAGTGACAGCTGGAACCAAAATCAATTGGTTAATTATAAGCCTGTGACACAGCAAGATTTGTTTCGATTACTCTTTTTTTTACACCTTGCATCAGCAGTGTGATCTGATCCCACCTGTGTTTATTCAGGAGCCAAGATCCCAAATTTCAACCCAGCACCTAATTTTCAACCAACAGCCATCATTAAAAAAAAAAAAAAACTTTTACCAGGCCTTCCAGAAAATAGCTGTTGAATTGGTTGTTCCCGAGGCTTTCCTCTTTCCCAACCAGAACAGGATACTGCGATTATCATAGAATCATAGGGTTGGAAGGGACCTTGGAGGTCTTCTAGGCTTACGAAGATTCCCCAGAAATACCACAATTGCATTTCATAATCAGAGCCACTCTTCCCTAACCCAGCTTTTGAGAAAAAGAGAAAAGTAGCAAACACTTTACAATTTAAAAAAAAATCACAAATCATTAGAGTTTACCCGTTCGACTTCTACTGGCAAGAACTGGGCCTAAATGCACGGGACTCTACTTTGAAGATAATTCCCACGCGCTCTTTACCTGTCCCGCCGGCGGGACTGCGCCTCTTTCTTGCGCGCCGAGACGCAGCCCAGACTGCTGATCTTCGCGTCCCGGAGGCCCTTTGGAGGAAGAGTAACTCTGCCAAAGAGCGTAGGCGACCCCGCCGGTGACGGCCACCGCAGTGCCCACTAGCGCGAACTGCCGCAGGCTGCCCGCCATGAGCCCGGAGAAGAGAGCTCAGACGGGAACGGAGACAACCTGACCAGCCCAGCGCCGCTTCATTCCAGCCCGGGGGGAGAGCCTGACTCCAGGACCCTCCCCCTCTTGATGGGGCTCCGCCCCGCGGCGTCTACGGCAGCCGCTGCCGGAAGGCGCTCTTTCTTTCAAGCGGGATGGTCTTACTTCCGTATCAACGCGCGCACAGGAACTGGCGCCTAAAGCGCTATCCTCTCTGCTCGTTTGCGTAGCGGTTATCCCCGCTGAAGCGAGCGGGATGGGTATGTGATAAAATTTATTTATTTATTTTATTTTATTTATATTTCACATTTCGTCAACGCCCATCTCCCTCAAAAGAGGGAGCACTCCTCTCTGGTGCTCTGGGCAGCCAAAGGATTGCAGCTGGCAAGAGATGGCGTTTGGCTTTCAGTCTGTGCAGTAGCTATATGCAGCTTTTTTTTTTTTTCTGGCAAGGAATCTCCTTACGGCTTGATTCAAGAGCTCCAGAAATGTTACCGCCTCAGCGCGAATACAGAACATAAATCTAGGCTCTTTCTGAACACCTTCGGAGTACATTTTCTGCCCACCAAGAAACAGCCATTGCCATTAAAAAGTTTTTAAAGTACTTCTGCAAGATTCACCTTGTTTTTTACTGATATTACAATTGCAGGGTGCATTGGCACTTAAAAAACTTCTGTCACTTCTGCTCTCCTCCCCACCCACCCACCTCCGTTTTTTTTGTTTGCTTGGCACTTGCCAGGAGTAACACAATATTGTTCTAAACTGGATGGATACCTTATTCAAACATAATTCAATTACTCTTTTAATAGTGTGTAAAAGTAACATTAGGTAATATAGAAACTGATCAAATGCAAAAGCACGATATAGTACTTTAAAATGTTAACTGCAGTAAAACGCTGGATGTCAATATTACAGCGGGAATCTATTGTATTTTTTTTTCATTTTGGTGTTGAGTAAATGACTGAACAACAACAAATTTGACATCTGACATCTGAATTCAATATCCAGTTTTGACTCCCTTTTGTATTAACGGTATGCAAGTGGTAGTTTTCTGTATTTTAGTAGTATCTAACACAGTGCTTCCCAAAGTGCTGCCGTTGGTGACACACCAATGGCGGGGGCGGGGGCGTGCACGGCGGTGGGGGCGTGCACAGCAGCGGCAGCGGCCTCCGCTAAAATGCGGAAGCGCTGATGGCGTGCCACTGCCGCCGCCGCCACTGTGCACGCCCCCGCTGCCGCTTCCGGGTTGTGTGGTGACACACCAGACTGTGTTGCGACACACTAAAGCATAGCTTTCCAAACTGTGTGTCGAGACACGTTAGTGTGTCAGCTGCAGTGTCTGGGTGTGTCGCGGCTGCTGCTGCCTCCGAGCCCTGCCAGGATTCCATGCAGGTCCTAGTGCCTGCCTTGTGCCTTGCTGCCTCCAAACCTGCTGTGATTCTGCGCAGGTCCCAGTGCCTGCCTTATGCCCTGCTGTAAGAGTGTGTCGCGAAATGATGCATGTCTAAAAAGTGTGTCACCAACATGAAAAGTTTGGAAAGCTCTGCACTAAAGTGTCGCGACACAGAGTTTGGATATATATCATAATCATATATCATATATATAATGTATCTAAATATTATATATATATATATATATATATATATATATATATATATATTGTAATATATATATTATATACATAGTATAAAAAAGTAAAGGTTTCCCCTGCACAGTTGGGATGTACCATCGACAGATAGCTGAGGTGGATGACATTGGGAAATCCTACCAGTGGCTGGAAAGGGCTGGACTAAAAGATAGCACTGAGGCACTGATCATAGCAGCACAAGAACAGGCACTAAGCACCCGATCCATAGAAGCAGGGGTCTACCACACTAGAAAGGACTGAGGTGCAGACTGTGCAGAGAGGCCTCAGAGACAGTCCAACACATAGTGGCAGGGTGTAAGATGCAGGCAGGAACAGCATACATTGAACGGCACAACCAAGTAGCTGGCACTGTGTACAGCACAGCTTTCCAAACTGTGTGTTGCGACACAAAAGTCTGTCGCCTGCGGGGCCCAGGTGTGTCGCGTCAAAACCCGGAAGCGCTGATGGTGTGCCACTGCGCATGGCTGCAGGCCATCAGCGCTTCCGGGTTTTCGCACAGCACACAAGGACACCGCCACCGCTGCGGTGTGCAAAAATCCGAAAGCGCCGCAGTGGCGGCGGCACGCAAAAACTGAAAGCAGCAGCGGCGCTTCCAGGTTTTTGCGTGCCGCCGCAGCGGCGGCGCTTCCGGGTTTTCTCGTGCACCGCCGTTGGTGTGTCACCGCGGGAAAACTTTGGAAAGCCCTGGTGTACAAGAACGTCTGCACAGCGTATGGGCTAGACCCTCCAAAGTCCAGATGGGAGATTCCACAGAAGGTCGTGGACAATGACAGGGCTAAGATCCTGTGGGACTTCCAGATCCAGACAGACAGGCAGGTACTGGCCAATCAACCAGACATTGTGGTAGTAGACTAGGACCAGAAGACGGCGGTGGTGATAGATGTAGCGGTGCCAAGTGACAGCAACATCAGGAAGAAGGAGTATGAGAAGCTGGAGAAGTACCAGTGCCTGAAGGAGGAACTAGAGAGGATGTGGAAAGTGAAGGCCAAAGTGGTCCCAGTAGTGGTAGGAACACTTGGGGCTGTGACTCCTTAGCTGGGAGAATGGCTCCAACAGATCCCAGAAACAACATCAGAGCTCTCTGTCCAGAAGAGTGCAATGCTAGGAACAGCTAAGATACTGCGCAGAACCTTCAAACTCCCAGGCCTGTGGTAGAGGACCCAAGGTTGAGGAAGACGCATACCACCCATAGGAGTGAGAAGGGAATTTTTAAAAAAAATATATAAAAGCTTATATCTCATTCTTAATGTATGCACATATCACTAAGTGTAGTGGGCCATACTTTATACAAAGATCAACTATAGCCTTGAATATGTCAGACACTGTATAAATTATGTTATATGGAGATATATAAATAAACCTGTCCTGGAGGTGGGAAACACCTTTTCCCCTTAGCAGCATATATCTGTTGTACTCCTGTGTATCTAGCTCTGCAACATTCTGATTCCAGCTGCAACAATTATACAGTGCCCAAAAAAACTGGGGGGGGTGGGGAGAGAAATTTTAAGTTGCAGTGATGGAGTTGACACAATTATGCCCAAGCCATTAATTGGTAAATGGAAAAAAATAAAAGATTCAGACAGAATTGGAAGGAGTTGTCATTCCAGATTCTTCCTTTTTTATAATTTATCAGGTTTAAACTTTTAGCACAAGAGAGAAACTGAATGAAGTCTTGAAAAAAAAACTGTACTTGTTTATCCCTCCACAGGCACAGGCAATATATAGCAATTTAGTGAAATCTATCAACCAAATGAAAAATGCTTCTTGAAAGCCAGATGATTAGGGAGCAATTATTAGCTTACTAAAAAAGAATCTAATAGCAAATATGCAAATTCACCCCATTCACATATACGTATAATGGAAGTATAGTAAAATTCCTCTGGTAGAAAGTGAAATAATGCAGTAGAAATGCTAGTTCCATGTCCAATAAATAAACAAATGAAGAGCCTAAACACACTTTGAACCCTTTCGTTCTTCAAAATCTATGACCTGCAGATTTACTAATCTATACATCATTATCCTACAATCTTATTTCCCTTTAAAAGTTTGTCCTTTCTTATGATTAACTCTTTGAAAACAGTAGGTGTATAGTTAAATTAGGACTGCAATTTTAGGTAGATCAACAAATGCTTTAATGGATGAATGATAACATTCTATGAATGTATATTCAGTAGCAAATCCCACTGAATTAAGTGGAAGTTATTCCTAGGTAAATGTATTTAACAGGGAAGCAGAGAAGCAAGATCACATTTTTTCTAGGTCTATTCTGTATTACTATAAAAGAAAATGAAAAAATGAAATATTAACAAAAATTAGGAGAGTGCACAAAACAGAAAATATATTTTGTTTTGCGCATGGAACAAAACAGTTCCAGTCTAAATCTTCTGTCAGAATGTTCTAAGTTGGCTGCATTCAGTGAAATAAAACTTGAAATAGGTCAAAGTTATAATCAGAATAAAATTTGAAGTGTTTGGACTTCTGGTGGGAACATGGCTGACTGAACAGCTTTGTTCGCGAGCTCAGCGGACAGACCTGGCAGCGTCGGGGGTTTTTTTGGGCAAAGGCAGGCTTTTCCTGATGCCCTAGAGCAGGGGTCCCCAACCTTTTTGATTTCCATGGACCAGGGGCAGGGTTTGTGGGCGGGAGCCAATCGCGCGGAAGGGGACGGGGTTTGCGGGCAGGAGCCCCGCGGCCCAGTTCCTAACAGGCCACGGCCCACAGGTTGGGGACCCCTGCCCTAGAGCATTTTCATGGCAGAAAATGCTTGGAATCATCGCATTTGCACTCCTGAACATCGCCTCACAGCCTGAGGATCGCCAACAGCGTTAGCGCTAATCCGGTAAGACAACTGGGGTCAGGGTAGCCATCATTTCCAGACCGCGCTGCAGCCTTAAAGGGACACTAGGTCGAGCCTTCCCATTTCTAAATCACCGAGTTTATATATTTTTAAGTTTGCGTACCCCAAGAGAGGCTTTTTACAACAAGGAGAGGTGAAATATCTTGGTGCTTATCGTTATCTCTGGATTAATTTAAGTATTTTTTTTAATCTTTGGTTTATTTCCCATCAGGATATTAAGGAGGACTGAGAATAATTATCTCCCCATTACTACTTTTGTATTTAATTTGAATGATTTAACATTTTCCTACACAATAAATCTGCTGTTTTGAGTCTTCAGTTTCCTGTTCACTTTCCTCGAGCGCCGCAGTTGCTGGTTTGCATACTTTCCCTTTTGTCAATATCACTCACTACCTTTTGGAAGCTTTTTGTCAATATCACTCAATAACTTTTAGAAGCTTTTCATTAACCCATTAGCTCTTATCTACACAAGCCAAGTATCCAGGGGGCATCATAATCTACTGCCTGAAACATGGACAACCTTAATGAAATTTTCTCAGAGCTTCGTTCTGAGCTTCGCTGTGATTTCAAACAGATTCTCCATGATACCTGTCAAGTTATTCTGCAAGATATTTGGGATATTGTAGAAAATATCAGCTCTAAAATGTGTCAACTGGTTGAGGACGTTCTGCTGGGAGAAGAAGAGTTTCATCAAGAGGGAAATATTTTTCCCGACAGTGAGAATGGATTCTTTGAAGAAATACCAGGCGACAAACACACTTTGGTGATGAAGGGTTACAGTTTGACTTGCAAGATACTGATGTTGTTTTTCTGAGGGATTGTTTTGGGAATGAAATGGCTCTGTTCTGTAAGAGGTTTTCTGCTGAGAAGTCTAACTTTTTATGGGGGGCAGCTGGGCTGTTTGATTTCTTTATGAAAAATGTCTTATGTGTGATATGGAGACAAGTAAATGTTTTGGTATATTTTGATGTAGGATTAAAAAATTAAGAATATGTATTTGGTTTGATATTAAGGCATATATGATTTCACTTTTCTTTAATGATTTGACTGGATTTTTTAAAGGCTTGTTTGATTTATAAGATTTATAAGGTATCTGTAAGGTATAATAATAATTGGTTTTTAGGTTTAATAGGGTTAAGATTGCTGTAGTATTATTAATTATAAAAGTTTTTATAATTTGATTTTTGTTATAGTGAACAAGAATATATAGAATAGTGGTAGGAAGGAAATAATTAAATAAATGTTTTCGGGGGGAGGGAAATTGATTTAGAGATTTATATAATTTTTTGTCTTTTTTATAAGGGGAAGGAGCAATTGCATTAGTGATTTGTATATGTGTTAAATGGAGGGAGTTATAGAAATGTGATCTTGGTTTGATATAGAGTAAGGGTTTGAATATGGAAATTGCTGTATATTGTTGTGGAAAGTCGGAAGTCACTATGTAATCTTCAAAATTCTTTCTTCTTGCGTTTCACACTCTTTTTAGTTGTTTTTCTTTTTGTAGTTTTTTGTTTTTGTAGTTTTTATCTTTTTTTTCAAACTTAATAAAATTATTTTAAAAAAAGAATAAAATTCAAAATGTTTTGAGTGTTCTAGCCATAGGAAAGAATGGAATCTCAGTATGAGTCCCCTCCTTCCTTGTTTTTCATGCACTGCCATAAAGATATATGGATAGCAATCTATGCTGGTTGCTACTGGCCAACCAACTTGCACAAAAATCGGCTGAAGAGATTATTTTAAAAATATTTTTAGTAAAAAAAAATCAGAAACCAATCCCCTTCTTAGCATTGCTGTTCAGTCCGCATTTAGTTAAATATCTTTGAAGTGCTCAGTTAACCCAAAAATAAAGCAAGCAATGGATTCTAATACAAAAACAAAAAATGAATTTTCTCTGTAAAATTATAGAAACCAAACACAATTTTGAAAAATTTACCTTGTTTTTGTTTGACCTTTATTATGCTCATAGCTTTCATAACAAGAAAAAATATAGCAATTTCTGCTGCTTGTCCTGATCACCAGCCTCCTTTCCCACCTTTCTTTTTCTTCTGTTGTTGTTTCTTCTTTGTTGCTGCTGCACCAGGAGGTTTTTGATGCCTTGGTGGTATCATGTTGCTTGTTGATGCAGATGGAACGTTTGTTATAGTGCCAGGCCGTGGAGATGTAGGTGGGCTACTAGCAGTTTTGCTAGCATCCCTGCAAAAAAGGGGAAGAAGGATAATTGTCAGAGTTCAGATATAAAGTGTATCTTTAGTTTATAGCCTATGAACAGACTCCAGCACATTACATGTAAAGAAACTACAGTTTCTCATATATAAGATATATAAACCACATATGAATTCTAACTTTTGCTTGCAAAAGAACCAAAGAGGGCATTGAGAATGGCCTTGAAGGACAGTGGGAAGAGCTGCTACCAAGGCAACAATCGGACAAGTGGGACTTGAGTCCTTTCCAAGAAACTAACTTGAGAAAACGCTTCAGACAGGTCCCTCCCTATAAAGTGAGGGAGGAGGGAAGCACAGTCAGACTGGCAAGATGCTGTTACTACAGCTGTTGTAATAAAAGAACTTTTAGACCAATAGGGCATTGGTTTCTTAGTGTAGTCTACCTTATGGGGCTGACAAGAATATAAATAGTAGCCACGGCTATTTTCCAAGGATTAAATTCCATCTATCTGCATCCTATTTATACATGAAGCTATCTGGCAACTTACTATCTTTGACAATCTGTATCTGAGTTCCAAATCTAATCAAGCAACCTCTAAACAACTTTGTTACTAAGTTGTAGAATATTTATCTCAGAGACATACATGACTTGACTAATAATGCCCACCAAGAGGTGGGAAAGTAAACAAGAAAGTTGTGATGGTCTGCTGCTTGTTATGCCAAATTTCTTATATATCCTTTGCTCCTGAGCCAATTACGCAGCAGTTTTTGCCCATAATCTGAGGTGGCTAAAGATGGAGATTAGTTCAGGGTATGATGCTACGGGGCGTGGTGGCTCAGCGGGTAAGATGCCAGGCTTGTTGATCGGAAGATCACAAGTTCGGAGGTTCGAATCCCTAGCCCTGCATGCGGAGTGAGCTCCCGCACTAGCTCCAGCTCTTGCCAACCTAGCAATTTGAAAGCATGCAAATGCAAGTAGATAAATAGGTACCACTTCGGTGGGAAGGTAACAGTGTTCCGCGCGTGTCATGCGGCCACATGACCGCGGAAGCGTCTTCGGACAACGCTGGCTCTTTGGCTAACAAACGGAGATGAGCACCAGCCCCTAGAGTCGGACACGACTGCACAAATGTGCGGGGGGTACCTTTACTATGATGCTACCATTCAACACATCAAAAACTTTTCCAAGTTTTTTAAAAAGCAAAATTTCCCATGCAGTTCCCTGAGGGTAATACATCAGAAACATCTCAGAAACTACCAATAGACTGTTACAAGCACATGGGATCACCATAACACATAAACCAACCAAAACCCTTCAGAACATCGTAAGTAACCCAAAAGACCCAGTAGCCATAGAAGAAAAAACAGGACTTATCTACAACATACAGTGTAAGGACTGTAGCAGCCACTATGTAGGACAGACGGGCAGAAGACTAGCAGAGTGCATCCATGAACACCAACTAACAGTCAGAAGACACGATGAAAACTCCTTAATCTCACAACACATGGACAGACTTAACCATACTTTCAACTGGGAAACTGTGAGCATCTTAAACCAAGCCAAATCCAAAAACGCTAGAGAATTCCTGGAAGCTTGGCACTCAGACAAAGCAGACATCAACAGACACATAGAGGTAAACAACATTCACACATCATTCATAAGAGACAATAGAAAAGCCAAAAGACCAGAATACCTCCTTGCCAGCAATCAACACCCAGATATGCAAAGATTAACACCAAGATTAGCACCAGAGGAACAATCAAACAGCACAATATACCCTAATCAAGGAACTATTAACTCAGTCAAGCAAACAGCCCAATCAAGGAACTCCTATGGGGAGAACAACACCTCCACCAACACAAGCAGGACAAGCCATGGTGTATAAACAGAGAGGAAGTCCCACTCCCGTTTCACACTGAAGATGCTGCCTAGTCTGGCAATGAAACGTCTGCAAGAAAACAACAAGGCTTAGAGAGCACCAAGGACTCCGCAAAGAATGTCAGTCTTTTGTCCCTAATGTGACATATCTATCCTTTGATCCTCCTTTACTAGATATTGAATTGCAGCAGGCCCAAAATGGAAATCCCCAAGTTTAGATAACTGGTTACTCACAATTCAGAGGAAGCGGTTGTCATTGCTCCCTGAGTTCCTTTCCCAATTTGGTCCTTCTTCTTGCCTTTCTTTCTCCCGCGATAGTAAGAGCGTTCTCGCATTGGAAGCCACCGTTCAGGATCAGGCGTCATTTTAGGATCATAGTTCTTTGGCAGTTTTCCTAAATAGTATTTGGAATGGAACAATTACTTGTATGCTCCATTTGAGAATAGCTGCATTGCAAAACTCATATAACCCAAAACTGTATGACAGTTTCAAGGTATGGGACAATGACTTTTTGTTACTGTAGGCCATATACACAGTTCTTTAAAATCCCTTTCTGCAGTAATAAAAAAATTACTACTACAACTAACATACTGTGCAAAATGAAACTCTGGCTTGTGAAAATTGGCTTTGTTTCAAGCATGGAAATCTTTTTAAAAGTTCAGAGGATGCATAAAAAACTACCAAAAATCTATCTAATCTTGTCTCCAATTGTGGCTGAACAACTGCCTTTGGGAAGCAGGACAGCAGGTCTTCCTTGTTTAGCCCAGCAATTGTTGTTGTTTATTCGTTCCGTCACTTCCGACTCTTCGTGACTTCATGGACCAGCCCACGCCAGAGCTTCTTGTCGGCCGTCGCCACCCCCAGCTCCCCCCAAGGTTGAGCCTGTCACCTCCAGAATATCATCCATCCATCTTGCCCTTGGTTGGCCCCTCTTCCTTTTGCCTTCCACTTTCCCCAGCATCAACATCTTCTCCAGGGTATCCTGTCTTCTCATTATGTGGCCAAAGTACAGTGGGGCAAAAAAGTATTTAGTCAGCCACCAATTGTGCAAGTTCTCCCACTTAAAAAGATGAGAGAGGCCTGTAATTGACATCATAGGTAGACCTCAACTATGAGAGACAAAATGAGAAAACAAATCCAGACAATCACATTGTCTGATTCGGAAAGAATTTATTTGCAAATTATGGTGGAAAATAAGTATTTGGTCAATATCAAAAGTTCATCTCAATACTTTGTTATATATCCTTTGTTGGCAATGACAGAGGTCAAACATTTTCTGTAAGTCTTCACAAGGTTGGCACACACTGTTGCTGGTATGTTGGCCCATTCCTCCATGCAGATCTCCTCTAGAGCAGTGATGTTTTGGGGCTGTCGCTCGGCAACACGGACTTTCAACTCCCTCCAAAGGTTTTCTATGGGGTTGAGATCTGGAGACTGGCTAGGCCACTCCAGGACCTTGAAATGCTTCTTACGAAGCCACTCCTTCGTTGCCCGGGCGGTGTGTTTGGGATCATTGTCATGCTGAAAGACCCAGCCACGTTTCATCTTCAATGCCCTTGCTGATGGAAGGAGGTTTGCACTCAAAATCTCACGATACATGGCCCCATTCATTCTTTCCTGTACACGGAACAGTCGTCCTGGTCCCTTTGCCGAGAAACAGCCCCAAAGCATGATGTTGCCACCCCCATGCTTCACAGTAGGTATGGTGTTCTTTGGATGCAACTCAGCATTCTCTCTCCTCCAAACACGAGGAGTTGTGTTTCTACCAAACAGTTCTACTTTGGTTTCATCTGACCATATGACATTCTCCCAATCCTCTTCTGGATCATCCAAATGCTCTCTAGCAAACTTCAGACGGGCCCGGACATGTACTGGCTTAAGCAGGGGGACACGTCTGGCACTGCAGGATCTGAGTCCCTGGCGGCGTAGTGTGTTACTGATGGTAGCCTTTGTTACGTTGGTCCCAGCTCTCTGCAGGTCATTCACTAGGTCCCCCTGTGTGGTTCTGGGATTTTTGCTCACCATTCTTGTGATCATTTTGACCCCACGGGGTGAGATCTTGCGTGGAGCCCCAGATCGAGGGAGATTATCAGTGGTCTTGTATGTCTTCCATTTTCTAATTATTGCTCCCACAGTTGATTTCTTCACACCAAGCTGCTTGCCTATTGCAGATTCAGTCTTCCCAGCCTGGTGCAGGTCTACAATTTTGTTTCTGGTGTCCTTCGACAGCTCTTTGGTCTTCACCATAGTGGAGTTTGGAGTGTGACTGTTTGAGGTTGTGGACAGGTGTCTTTTATACTGATAACAAGTTCAAACAGGTGCCATTACTACAGGTAATGAGTGGAGGACAGAGGAGCCTCTTAAAGAAGAAGTTACAGGTCTGTGAGAGCCAGAAATCTTGCTTGTTTGTAGGTGACCAAATACTTATTTTCCACCATAATTTGCAAATAAATTCTTTCCAAATCAGACAATGTGATTGTCTGGATTTGTTTTCTCATTTTGTCTCTCATAGTTGAGGTCTACCTATGATGTCAATTACAGGCCTCTCTAATCTTTTTAAGTGGGAGAACTTGCACAATTGGTGGCTGACTAAATACTTTTTTGCCCCACTGTACTTCAGTTTTGCCTTTAATATCATTACTCAAGTGAGCAGTCTGGCTTTATTTCCTGGAGTGTGGACTGGTTTGATCTTCTTGCAGTCCAAGGCACTCTCAGAATTTTCCTCCAACACCACAGTTCAAAAGCATCTATCTTCCTTCGCTCAGCCTTCCTTATGGTCCAGCTCTCACAACCATAGTTTGCTACGGGGAGCCCAGCAATTAGACTTCAGAAATGTATTACCTTCTAAATAATAATTTGGTCAGGGAGACTACAGCTAATGCTGCATTATAAAATCAAATCAAATGTAGAGTTTTAAATTCTATTTTTAGCTGGCATCCTTCTAGCCAAGTCTCCAGCAACGAGACACTCACCCTTCTTCTTCTTCTTCTTTTTTTTAACATCCCCTTGTCTAAAAAAAAAAGAAAGAAAATGTCTGAAATGAAATGCATCAGAAAGGTTGAAGTTAATGGTTGCCAAGAGAAGAATTTTTGGACTCTGATTTAGAATTAGAGAGGGAAAGAGAAATGTTTAACCAATGTATTTGTTCTGGTTATGGAACTGGTCTTCTCCATATCCCCTTTGCTTGAGATTATAATTCATTTTAGAAAGCTTATTTTACCCTTGTTCTTTTTGCTGATTCTCAGTTGTGGGTTTTCCGCCTTTTTTCCGAATGTATGTCGCTCCATGTGAGTTTTCCAGCGCATCTACATCTACTTTCAAAGACATTGTGTCTGAAGAGGGCAAGTGTTTGCTAAGACTATTGCAAAGAAAGAGTTTAGGAACAACAATATAGATGGATAAAATAAATAAAAACAAAAGGATGATTTAAATCATGAAACAAAGAACATGAAGGTGAATAATCTGAAAAATAACTTGGTGTATAGGAAGGAAAATAATAAAAAGCATCACTGTGGCAAACAGGTCTACTTGACGGAATGGCCAGAGAATGCCTGTAGTCCCATCTCCCTCAGCCACATATGAAGGATACACTTTGGCTTTCTCAGCATCAACCAGTGAGTAGGCAGAGATAAGCTGAGCCAAGGTATGGACATCATCTGGATTTTGCCTATGAAAATAAAGAGCTGAATTAATCAAATAACCTTTTCCACTGACACCAGAGGAAGGATTTCTGCATATCAGCAACTTCCTGTAAGCCTTTTTTTTCTGGGGTTCTCAGAAAGACTTACTTCCACAGTTCCTCAAGGTCACTGATGGCTTCCTTCTTTCGGCCATGCTTTAGCTTGAAGTTAGCAGCTTCTCTTATTAGTGACAAAAGAATTGGAGACTTGGGCTGAAAAAATGCAGCATTTGTTTACAGTTAATTTGAAAGTAATTAACATGCTGATGTGAAATGGTGCATGCTCTGGCTTTCAGAATGTTAGGGGCCTCCAAAGTCAATTATGTATCTATCTGAACAGCAAATATGAAGCTCATGTCTAATCTTCTTCAGTTATACTTACATTTAACTTCTTGTTAGTGGTCATAAATTGGCAAGGATTTACAAAGGCTGAATATAATTTTCGATATACAAAAATATTTAATGCAGTAGCCTTTAGAACCATGAGAAGAATTGTACCTTTGAAAACTCAAGTTCCTAATCCTGAAGTTCAAGAGGAAGCAGGCAGGCAGTTTCTACTAATAGCTAAACCAGATCAAGGAATTATATAGCTTATTGGATAGGGTTTTTTTTAATAATGCATTGATTTCAGCACCTCCCAATTATCAATAATCTTTTCCCTGAATACACATTTCTGTTCCTCAGCAATTCTGTGCCAAATCAACAAAGCTATAGCTATTTCATAGCTACAAAAAAAATCATTTATTTTTGTGGAATTACTCCAACACCTAACAAAATAATCCATTGAGGTGGGGATATAATCTGCATAATTCCAGGCCATAGAACAGCACTTCTAAGACCTCTGGTAACTGAGGGATATTTTTAAATTAATATTAATTTAATCAATATTTTTAAATATTAATTATAACTGCACACTTCATCTATCTATGCAAAAGAAAGAACTACTGTATATTTCTGCATGTACTTCTTCAATGACAGGTAGTTCTGCTGTCTCTGAATTTTCCAAATCACACATTACATTCAATCTGCCCCCAAAGCTTGATGGAGTAACCAAGGCATTGCAGACTTTTTGAAAGTCAGGAGGGAAGAGTCCATTCAAACACCTGGGGGGTTACAATTCTAGAGAAATAGTTGGATTTAATTTGAAAAGAAGCCCTTCACTCTGATACATTGCACAGCTTATCTCTTGCATCACATCTGCACTCTATAACTTGCCTGGAATTCTTGATACCATTCAATGGCTTGTGCCAAGACTTCTATGGCACTGTCAATATCTTCTTCGTGGCTATACATTGTCACCAGTGCTGATACCTACAGCCATTCAGAAAATGGATGGGTGATAACAGAAATAAAACATTTACTTAAGTAGTCAACACTGAAACAAAGAGTATCATTGTATTTTAATTGTAACTTTCCTACTGGGTAAATTGAATCTAAAAATGAACAATGGAATGTAATGAATCAAAGAGTAATGGAATCAAATGGCATTACTCGAGAAATAAAGTAGCCTTCAGAACGACAAATAAAATCAAACAAGTAAATAAATGGTATACATTTTATAAACAAAAAAGCAATTACTATTATTATTCTTGCCAATAATATACCAAGGTAGGAGCAGTCCCACTCTCTTGGCCTTCCAGAAGCTCATAAAAACCTGGCTGATCCAGAAGGCCTTTGGGAATTGAGTGCTGTAGAGCGCCCAGCGCAAGGAATTTATTTATTTATTTATTTTTAATTAATTTTTATCCCACCTTTATTACTTTTATAAATAACTCAAGGCAGCGAACATACCTAATACTCCTTCCTCCTATTTTCCTCCCCTGTGAGGTGAGTTGGGCTGAGAAGAGAGTGACTGGCCCAAGGTCACCCAGCCGGCTTTCATGCCTAAGGCGGGACTAGAACTCTCAGTCTCCTGGTTTCTAGCCTTGTTGCCTTAACCCAGAGCTTTCCAAACTTTTCATGTTGGTGACACACTTTTTAGACATGCATCACTTTGCGACACTCTCTTACGGCAGGGCAACATTTTGTGACACACTCTTACAGCAGGGCACAAAGCAGGCACTAGGACGTGCGCGGAATCACAGCAGGTTTGGAGGCAGCAAGGCACAAGGCAGGCACTGGGACCTGCACGGAATCCTGGCAGGGCTTGGAGCCAGCAGCAGCCACGACACACCCAAACACTGCAGCCGGCACACTAACGCAGAGCTTTCCAAACTGTGTGTCGCGACACAAAAGTGTGTCGCCTGCGGGGCCCAGATGTGTCGCGTCAAAACCCGGAAGCGCTGATGGTGGACCATCAGCCCAACTCACCTCACAGGGGAGGAAAATAGGAGGAAGGAGTATTAGGTATGTTCGCTGCCTTGAGTTATTTATAAAAGTAATAAAGGTGGGATAAAAATTAATTAAAAATAAATAAATAAATAAATTCCTTGCGCTGGGCGCTCTACAGCACTCAATTCCCAAAGGCCTTCTGGATCAGCCAGGTTTTTATGAGCTTCTGGAAGGCCAAGAGAGTGGGACTGCTCCTACCTTGGTATATTATTGGCAAGAATAATAATAGTAATTGCTTTTTTGTTTATAAAATGTATACCATTTATTTACTTGTTTGATTTTATTTGTCGTTCTGAAGGCTACTTTATTTCTCGAGTAATGCCATTTGATTCCATTTGGTGGACCATCAGCGCTTCCGGGTTTTCCCGCGGCGACACACCAATGGTGGTGGCAAAAACCGAAAGCGGCAGCAGCGCTTCCGGGGTTTTGCGCGCCGCCGCAACGGCAGCACTTCCGGGGTTTCCCGCGGCGACACACCAACAGCGGTTGGTGTGTCGCCGCGGGAAAACTTTGGAAAGCCCTGCACTAACGTGTCACAACACACAGTTTGGAAAGCTCTGCCTTAACCACTAGACCAAACTGGAAAGGAATATTATAATTTTTTACTATAATTGTATATTGTATTTCTGTTCTATGTTATTGCTATAATTGCATTAGCTGCAACTGTTGCTCTTATACACTACTTAGACTCATCCTGACAGTTTATAAATTCATAAACAAATAAATAAATATAACATATTGGCCATGATTATCAATGTCACTACTTTTAGAAATTAGTTGTCAGTTGTGCCTGAATGACTTCAAAAGCAACATTCTGAACTTCTTGCTTTATCATGGAATGTATATATGCTTAATTTTATCTATAACTCACCATGCCAGGTTTATGCCTTAGCTCATCTATACTCCTTAGGATGATGCATGCTTTTGTGACACTACCTTTGATAAGAGAACAAATGACATAGTTATCAATATTTTTATCCAGCCCTTTACTAGACATTAGTTCTGCCATCTAAACAAGAAGAAAGAGGGCAACACCAAACAAATCTTCAGTTAGGGCTGCAGGTGTGCCTCAATACTGCAGAAGCCAGCTTTCTGGGAATATCAGTCATTATTTAAGCAGACAAAAATTAATTAAAAAAATTAAAAGGCTTCTGGCCCTGAAGAATGCAAAAATATCCTTACAAACATGTAGGAAATGCCTTCTGAGATCTTAGAAGCCCAAGAGATTTGTGCAGAACACAAATGTTGTTAGTCACAGGTTAAGTCTCATATAATTCCGTATTCCTCCCCCTGAAAATCAGAACCACCATCATGCAAAATATTTTAAAAATGCACAACTACAAAATGTATTCAATTTATAATGTTTCTACAGAGCAAAGAATTCAGCTGACTCTTAAGCACAAGGAAGAAATTCCTGGCTTAAGTGTCTCCCAAAAGCAGATGCTCAGTTAACTGTTTTCTTCTAACACTAGTTTATTCTTACAAGAAAACAACAATAAGTTTCACAGAAGTAATGATTGAATGAAAACAACAGAATAGCATAACAGTGCTGCTAACAGCATATTCTTTTGGGGGGCAGAATACCTTGAGCAACTTTCAATTGTGCCATGGTCATCTTAATCTCTGCTGCTTTCTCGGGATGCTGATCAGCAAACTCCTGCAGGTCAGAAACAAGAATTCAAATCAGACTTCCAGTTAGCTTCAAAATCTACAGAATAGGAACCTTATAACGAGTGACTATCACATAGGGGAATATTTACCTCCCAATAATAAACTCTTAAATGTGAATACACAGAGTAGTAGTCTAATTGTAAAAGCCTAAGAAAGCAGTTCTGCTGAATCAAGCTGATTGCTCACCTAGTTAAGCATTTGGTGCCCCACATTGGCCAATGAAATGAACACAATAGATTTATTCCACTGTTTCTCCCAGTAGCAGTATCCAAGACATGTAGCCTATGATTTTGGAGGTTGCAAAGTAGTGTTAAGCCTGGTAGCCACTGATAGCAAATGGTAGCCTTTATAACATTACTGACAGCTTAACCATGCAAAAAAGTGCTTCTTTTTACAGACTTTTAATTTCCCTCAAAGTTCAAATGTTGTGAAGGAGGAACACTTATTTCAATCCCCATTTTCCATACCACAAGTAATGTTATGTATCTTCATCCTGTCTTCCTTTATTGCCTATGCTGCAAGTTAAAAAAAAATCCAGGTATAATGATCTCATGTAGTGGAGCTGTTGTACCCCTATTAATTCTGTTTGTCCTTCTTTCCACCTTTTACCACTCTACGGTATCTTTTTTTCATTCTGGTGGCCAGATTTAAATGAGGGTATTACATTATTAATTGTGATACTATCATTTCCTTTCCTAATGATCCAAGCATGAAATTTGCTTTTTATAACAGCCAGACACCAAGTTAGCATTTACAGAGTTAACCCCATCATAAACCCAAGTTCCACTTCTTGAGTGTACTAATATACAGTATATGTGGACTACTGATGCTACTACTGAACTACATTTAACATTCTGAGGCCTATTCACTTAGTTTGGAGAGTCCCTTTGGAGCTTTTCTCAATCTCTTTTTGATTTCACTATGAACAGTAGTGAAAACATTACTACTTACTCTTAATTCCTACTACATTACTACATTATTCTTAATTCCAGATTATTTCTACATAAAAAATACTGGTCTCAACAAAAGAACCTTTGAACACCTCTATCATTTGCAAATTATTCATTTATTCCTATTCTCTCCTGTTCTTTAGCTATTTTCTAACCCATCTCCTGTTATAATATTGCTACTGAATACCATCAAGATTCTTTGGTGAGGACTGATTATATTTTTTTTGCCAAAGTTAAGGTTTTTTTTCTCATGTGGATAAGAGACTTGAGTCTGATTGCTAGCTACTTTGATGTCCTTCGTGGCACCTTGAGCATCTATTATTGTAGTTTTGAATAATCCCCAAGGATGCTGGAGAAGCAGGATCCTCTTGTTTTCCCTTATAACTTTCTGTCAACTTTTCTTTCATTTGAAGTCAAATGTGATCATGTTGAAGGGTTTTCTAGTAAATGTCCATTAATATGCAAGTGAACATAGCAGCATCATGGTTATGTTCCCCATTGGTTCAATACAGTGACATTTTCTATCCTGGACAAGATCCTGAGATAAAAACTAGGTTTTTGATCCTAAACTACGATTAGGCAATCTGTGACTAACTGTTCTAAGACACAATTATTTAGGGTATCTAGAAATGCGGTGACTTTATCGCATCTAGAACATGGTCCTTCCCAATCTATATTAGTGTAATGGAAGTTGCCCATTACTACATCTTTTTCTCTTTCAGATACCCCTGCTTACTTTTTCCATCTTCCTTCACTTAGAGGGCAAATACTGCTTTTATGAAAAAATAGTTTGAAATGAAACAAATAAATAAAATAAGCATAATGGAAAGAAAGAAGAAAAACCCATAAGTTCCAAGAAGTGCCATAAGCTTCAAATTTTAGGTTGTCTACCATCCAGAAACATAGGAAGATCTATGATAATGCATTACAGCATTTAATAGTTCTAGAGGAAGCAGTAATAATTTATTTCAGTCATTTACCAGTCTTAAATTACAATATTTTTATGGAGTCCCACTTGATGGTTCTCTTGTTTATCAAATTTTATTAGATTTTAATTTTACATAGATAAAAGTTTGAAACAGAAAAGAAAATGGAAATACAAATCAAGAAAAAAGAAAAGATAAAAAAGTGTAGTAAAGGAAAAAAGAAAAAAAGATAAAGCTGAAACAGAATTTGGTCAACTTCCGATTTGTATCTGGTCATGGTATTTTAAAAATTTTATCTTACATGCTAGGTCTATATATAATATTAAAGAATATTTCTTGTCTATTACATCAATATATATATATTTTAATCTTCAAATCCCCATATAAGCTTTGCCCCTCCCGCATCTTGTAAATAGTCAGTTAATGGTTTCCACTCTTTAAGGAAATAATTATTTGGATTTTCTTTTAATAAACATGTCAGTTTATCATTCTCTGCCATATCCATCAATTTTAACATCCAATCTTGTATTGTAGGCGATATCTGGTTTTTCCAATTTTGTGCAAAAATAAGTCTTGCTGCTGTAATCATGTATTGCATAATCCTTGTAAATTGCTTCCCAGGTTGTCCATCAATTATTCCCAGTAAGAAAAATTCCGGTTTAAATGGAACTCGAATTTGTAATATATTTTGCATCAATGCATGTATTTGAGTCCAAAATTTCTTTGCAGTCTCACATGTCCACCACATATGGTAAAAAGACCCCTCTTTTTTTTTACATTTCCAACATAAGTTGGAGACATTTCCATACATTTTAGAAAGTTTTTGTGGGGTCATATACCATCTGTACATCATCTTATAAAAGTTTTCTTTTAAATTATAACACAAAGTAAATTTTAACCCTTTGGTCCACATATCTTCCCATTGTTGCATTTGAATATTATGGCCAATATTTTTAGCCCATTTAATCATACAGTCTTTAACTTGTTCCTCTACCATTTCACCTTTTAACAATAATTTATACATTTTTGCAATTAGATGATCATCTGTCTCACATAGTTGTATCTCAAATTCCGATTTGGTTTGTTCAAATTCAAGGTCTTTCTTATCTAATTTAAATTTCTCTACGAGCTGCATATATGAAAGCCATTGAAAACTGTATCCCTCTGATACCAATTCTTCTATTGATTTAATTATATATTGTCCTTGTTCTTTCTTTAAAAAGTCTTTGTAGGTTAACCATTTATCTTTATTTCTTACTTCTGTTCTGTAGAATGCTTCTTGTGTAGAAATCCATAAGGGTCTTTTATAACATAAGATTAATTTATATTTATTCCAGATTCTTAACAAGGATCTTCTAATATAATGGTTTTTAAAGTCCACATTAACTTTAACTTTATCGTACCACAAATATCCATGCCATCCATATCTTAATTCATGTCCTTCCAAATTCAATAATTTTTCATTTTTCAAAACTATCCATTCTTTAATCCAAACCAAGCAACAAGCAGCATAATATAATTTCAAATCCGGTAGACCTAGTCCTCCTCTTTCTTTAGAGTCTTGCAATACTTTATATTTTACTCTTGGTTTTTTCCCTTGCCAAATAAACTTAGAAATATCTCGCTGCCATTGTTTAAAAGGTTCTTCTGATGCCAATATAGGTAGTGTTTGAAAAAGATATAAAATTCTTGGCAAAACATTCATTTTAATTGCTGAAATTCTACCTAATAATGATAATTGCAGTTTTTCCCAATGTTCCAAATCTTTTTTTAATATCCATCCAAAGTGGAATATAATTATTCTTAAACAACTTAACATTTTTAGTTGTTAAATATACTCCCAAATATTTTACTTTTTCTTCCATTGAATATCCTGTTATTTCTTTCAATTTCTCTTGTTGGTGGTAATCCATATTTTTGGTCAAAACTTTTGTCTTCTGTAAATTCACTTTGAACCCTGCTAGCGACCCAAAGTCTTTTAGTTTCTGTATTAATATTTCAATTCCTTCTAGTGGATTCTCCAAAGTAATGACTAGGTCGTCAGCAAATGCTCTTAGTTTATAAACTTCTTTTTTAACTTTAATACCATGGATACCATCATCTTGTCTAATATCTCTAAGTAAAACCTCTAATACCAATATAAACAAAAGTGGAGATAATGGACAACCTTGTCTAGTACCTTTTTGTATTTCACATGGCTTACTAAATTCTCCATTAACAATTATTTTGGCAAATTGTGGAGTATATATTGATTTAATCCATTTTATAAAATTTCCTCCAAAATTCATATTTTCCAAAACTTTGAACATAAAAGGCCAATTTAAGTTGTCAAAGGCTTTTTCAGCATCAATAAATATCAAGGCAGCTTGTTTATCATAGTGTTGATCCAAATATTCAATTACGTCTACTATGTTTCGGACATTGTCATGAATTTGTCTTTTGGGTAGAAAACCAGTTTGGTCTTGATGAATAAAATCCTTAAGTATATTCTTCATTCTTTCTGCTAATATCGTTGTAAATATCTTATAGTCATTATTCAATAAAGATATTGGTCTGTAATTTTTAGTTAATGTTAAATCCTGTTGTTCTTTGGGTATCAATGTTATATGTGCTTCTTTCCAAGTTTCAGGCATAATTCCTGTTTCCAAAATAGAATTCATAGTCTTCTGCAAAGGTAGACATAAATCCTCTTCAAAACATTTATAGTAGGCTGCTGACAATCCATCCGGTCCAGGAGCTTTTCCACTACTAATTTTCTTAAAAGCTTTTATCAATTCTTCTTTTGTTATAACATTATTTAATATCAATCTTTGTTGGTCATTAAGAACAGTTAGTTTTTGTTTATTCAAATATTCTTCAATCTCATCCAAGTTGACATCTTGTTTTTTATATAATTTAGAATAATAGTCATGAAAGGTTTTTTGAATGTCCATATTATTCACCAGAGTTTTTCCTTCATGTTGAATATTAGTAATCAAATTCTTTTGTCTTTGTTTCCTCAATTTATAAGCCAGCCATCTACCTGGTTTATTTGCATATTCAAAATATTTTTGTTTTGTAAATTTCATTTGAGTCTCTATCTCTTGAGTTAATATCATTGATATTTGCTTTTGTAGAAATTTAATTTGAGTGAGCAAAGTGTCATCCATTGGTTTATCTCTCAAATCTAACTCTTTACTTTTAATTTCATCTAAAATCAATTGAATTCTTTTTTGTTTTTTCTTCCTCATTTGAGCATTGTATTGAATAAAATAACCCCTCATATATGCTTTACTGGCTTCCCATACAGTTTGAATATTAGTCCCTTTGTTCAAATTAAATTGAAAATATTCTCTTAATTTTTTTTTGCATACATCAACTACATCATTATTCCGTAGTAGTGACTCATTCAATCTCCATCTAAATACATTCCGTTTCCCTTTAAGAGTCAACATTACTGGATTATGATCTGATAAAGTCTTAGGTAATATATCAACTTTGTTAATATCCATCATCAAATTTTTAGATATCAAAATCATATCTATTCTACATATTTTTAATATGTAAATTCTCTGGAAGTCCCATTCATACATCTCCAAATGTCTTGTAAATCCAACATCTCTTTCAAGTCGAAAAATGTTTGTGGCAATTTTCCCTGTGTTTGCTTCACTTCTTTTTGTGACTGTCTATCCAATCTGGGGTAAATTACCCCATTCCAATCCCCCTTGATGGTTCTCCATTATGCCCTGAGCTATTTTTATGGTTGAAATGCAGTATGTAAACTAGGATCTAAAATCATTGTCTGTGGTTTTGAAATGATGGTTTAACTATGTCTATGAAGGTTCTCAGTCATCATACATCATACAGATGGTTTAACCATGTTTAAGCACTGCATGCATATTAACAAAATCATGACGCATTTATCCTGCCAGTCTTAACCTCTCACTGCTGGCAATACATCAACAGATCTTGAAATTGATTTCTCAATTGGTGTATATAACTCCTGTGGGAAAGTAAGCTTATAAAGCTCAAATAGTGGTTTGATTTGTTCATAATTATATAAACAGTGATTTATAGTTACTTCAAGCTTTGATTCAATGGAGATTTTTCTTCATTCCTTCTTTTTTCTTCGAACTTTTTCTTCTTCCTTATCCTGCTTTTACACATAAACTAACCTAGGACTTTTAAAACCATGGATTTCTTCAACAAACTATAGTGACCTGGTTCACAGACAATGTTGAGCTCTAATGGGTAAGTTCAAACATCATACTAAGCCAGAAATAATAAAAGCAAATAAAGTGTGAAATAGACCAGCACAAACATTATTTCCCCCTCCTTTTCTGAAGCTAACCAAAGTGCAGTATTACATTTCTGCTAGCATTGTTGATTAACATTAGTCAAAACTGCAAATGTTCTTCTAGCTAGCAACTGCTACCAGTTACAGTTTAAAGCTATCCATGAATTTTAAAAGCCACAAGAAAAATAGTTCTGGCTCATTCTCAGAAAGGTAAAAAGGAATTAAGCAAGGGTAGGAAAAAGATGTCAGTTGATAAAGGCCTCTGCAAGACATTTAACAGCATTAAATCTGTACTGATTCTTTTGAGCGTCTACTAGAAATAAGGCTACAAATACAGTAAGTGCTAACAGTAATTAAGAATTATGTTTGCCCTGGGCCATGATGATTAGGGAATGAAATGATTTTTTTTCAGTGATATACTGAAATATAAAAATAAAGGAATTTTTTACAGGAAAGTATTGGGTAAAATTGTATCAGTGTTGAGTCTTCCCCTTGGAGGAAATTTACTGTACTTTTTTTTCAAGCAGCCAACTGTACCTGTAGGAGCTCTATTGCCTTAGTATGTTGTTTCTCTCGACACAACTGAGCTGCATGGATTAAAACAGGAAGGAGATGTTCAGGACTTTGTGACTGTAAACTTGATGCCAGTTTGCGGCATTGATCTGCCTAAGGGGTAAGATTAAAAAAAATTGGCAAGTTCAGAAAATCAACTCAATAGAAAGAAGGCTAGACATGCATGTAACAAATAACATCTTGAATACTACAGCAACAGCACATCCAGCTTGTAGCAACTTCTCCCAACTTTCCTCAAAACAGAATATAACATACATATAGAATTTATAATAAAGAACCTGGTGAATTTTATGCAGACCCCACATTGTAATTTTCCAAACTAGTATATTAGCAAACTGTTCTCTGATTATGCTTGCCATCTTTGAATACAGTATTGTTTATAGCTAACCGGGATCTGTGGATTCCTGTGGTTCAGTTATCAGAGTTTTGCAGCAAGAAAGCAGTTATGGCAAACAGCCACCCTAAAATACAGCTCTCCCATCACTACTGCTGATTTTCCATGCACAGCTGCAGAAACAAAATTTGCAATGGTGATGTGTAGCCCAGTGGACAAAGTATAACTTTTACAAGAGGGATGGAAAATCTGTGGTCTTCAAGAGGTTGCTGAAGTTGCCCACTTCAACACTAGCTATGATGGATGGAGTTGTTCGAAACTAGTTCAGCAACATCTGGAAGGGCATAGTTTCCCACTGCTACCTTACAACATGACCCACAGGCCTTTACAATGCATGGAATTGTACAGTAGATATTAAAAGGCTTTTCTGGGGAGAGAAAAGCCATTCAGGAAATAATTCTTTACAGATATTTTAAAATGCACTGGACTAGAAGAACTGCATGCAGGTGCAGAAGTGTTTTTATCAATGAAACATTTTTTTTATAATAGCCAAAGTTAATGTAAATGTATTTTAAGTAGAGATAGTTAACAAATTTCTATAAAATGTGAGCAGAAGCTTCCGGAAAATGTGAAGACAACTAGTTAGAAAGTTAACATTGCTGTGGCCTCACAATCATGTTCCAAATTGGTGGAGAGACCCCAAACACAGATTAAAGTTTCAAAATCTGAACAGCCTCATTTCCCATGGAAGGTTACTTCTTCTAATAATTTGCTGAAGCTTGCAATCATTTTGCAAAGTTAAGTTCTCATATGATTGCAATGAACCGGATTTACATTTTACAATGCTTATCCTTATTTATTTATAAGATTCTAGTCCATTTTTAAAATTAACAATGATCCCTAAAAGGATTATTTAGGACAAGCTACACATCATAAAATTGTACCACTTCAGCATGGGAAGATAGGAATCTCATCAGTAAATTCTTCCTTGTATCACAATCTTACTTCTAACATTAGCTCCCTGCTTTTTAGGAAGAAGCTGCTTATCTAGTTTTCCTTTAATGTATTAGGTTCTTATGTGCATGGATGTTTACTTTCTTATGTGGAGAAGTCACTGCCTGTATTTTTAAGTTGTATATTCTTCAGAGCATTGTGAAATAACAAAAGAGTGATTTGACTCAAAGCTTAGGCAAGCTATGCATCTATACAATTAAAATGATCACAACATTTTTTTATTTTGTGTGTGTGTGTGCCTTTGAGTCATTGTTGACTCCTGGCAACTCCCTGCAGTTTTCTTGGCAAGATTTTGGAAGTGGTTTGCCCTTACCTGCTTCCTAGGGCTGAGTGTGTGTGACTGGCCCAAGGTCACCCAGCTGGCTTTGTCCCTAAGGCAGGACTAGAACTCCTGGTCTCCTGGATTCTAGCCTGATGCCTTAACCACTACACTAAACTGGCTCAAACACAACATTACCTGATTGGTATACATGGCCAACAAAGCTTTATTGAATTCTATTGCTTGGAGTTGTTTCTTGGACAGTTTATGTTCAACACCTTCTGCGTTGGTCAATTTCACTTTTTTCTTTGAATCAAAGACATTTTGGTCCTGTGAAAGGTACAGAATGGAATGCTTCATTAACATAAATATGGTATTTCCTAAGCCCTTTATGACAATGTTTTCATCTACTTCTTTGCAAGCAGAGCGCAGATCTTAAAAAAACGCAGTGTAGCTCAAAATAGTATCATTTTACAAAGACATCTGAGGTATTGTGAGGAAAATTCTGTACCTTGTTAATAGTGATGATGTTATTGGCAATGACAGCAAGCAATCCTACATCTGTGGGTCTACGGACAATAGGATATATATACTTTCATAAGTATATGTTATTTTTAAAAGGTGCTAAAATGACCATCATAATACACAGAAACACTTACTTCAGTTTGATTATCTGATTGTAAAGTTGCAGTGCTTCCTCTGTATGACCCTGGAGTTGCAAAATGTAAGCCATCTGACCATGAATAATGGCCAATTCTGCCTCAATGTCTTCTTCTGTCACGTCCTAAAGCAAATAACATGCCACACATGATTTATGGTAACTGAATCCTATAAGCTTGTAATTTAAACACCACAGATATATTTTTGCTACAAATCAATAACTGCAAGTATTTTAAACATGTACTGGGGAATAAATCAGATGAAGAGTTATTTTTGAGTAAAAATGCAGTCATTACACTGTTGATCTCATATATCTCAACAGAAGTTGAGTTGTTTTTGTAACACCTACATCTCATGTACCAAATTTCAATTTAATTTTACTGTTATGCTTGATACAAATAATATTTAAATAATTCTGACCTTTTAAGAAAGCAATAAAATCATGGCAATTTTTACTATTTATCTATTAAAGACCTGGCTATCAAGTCTATAGCTAGATTTTCACTACTGCATTTTGGTGAAGGAGCCATACAAATAAGGCATGTTGCTACTTATAGGCACAATAGAAAGAGTGCTGTTTCAGAATGCCTCAGGAAGGACGCTTATCAGTTGCTTATCTCTTTATTAAATTTCTATGCCACTTCCCATTGAAATAACTCTTGATGTAGTTTATAATTCTAAATTAAAATTCCAAATAGGTACAAAATAGGTAATAAAAACATGTATTAAAACATGTTATAAAATACAAAACAAAAATGACCAAAACACCCCACAATTAAATAAACATTAAAACAGTTTTAATGGGAGAAGGCCTGCTCCCAGCTACATCAGCATTGGAGAGGGCATTCAGACCAAACCCTCTGAAGATGACCTTAGGTACAGGTAGGAACATATGACGTGTTTTTTTCCAGATACTGTGATCTTAAACCATGAATAACTTAACAGATTAACAACAGTACCTTGAATTTGTATTGGAAATTAACTGGGAGAAGTGAAGGTCATAATTGCCCATTTCCAATCAGTACAAAGTTTGTACTAACTAGTTTTTGAACCTTTTCCAATAGTAGTCTCATGTAGAATGCATGACAATAATTTAAAAGAAAAGTAATCAGGGCATGAATTACTGTAGTAAAGTGCTCTCTACCCAAATAAGGCCATAGCTGGTACATGAGCCTGAGCTGGTGAAAGTCATATAATGCCCCAGAGCCCATTTGTGTCTCTAATATGAAAGAGGGGTCCAGGAACAACTCCAGGCTACAGTGTAAGTGTAAGTCTCTAAGTGTCCTCCATCCCAGCACAATGAATCCTTTCAAAGAGCATTCAACCTTTGAGTTTATACATGTAGCAAATATAAATTGCAAATATTCAAACATATTTGGCACAAGAAATATATTGTTCAGTTTCATTGAAACCCTTACCGAGTCTTCAGAGAGAGACTGGCGACACAAATCTATAGGGAAAGTGTAACAAATTAATTTTAGAATAGACAAAACCACAACTCAAACTTCAAGGGCTGTGGTAGAATGCTAACAAGTCAAAATGTTACAACCCCCCCCCAAAACCCCACAACATTCAGGTGCAAAAATGGAATATTAGAAAAACGTTTTTGCTTCCGGGCGTTGGGAGTGAGCGGTGCGCTGAGCTGAGGCTCTAAGCTGAAAGCTCCAAGGCTTTCCGTTTGCTGCGATTAAAAAAAGAAGAAATCGCCGAAATCACCCTTGAAGAGAGGGTGAGCAGAAGATTATCCACAGAGGGTCGCCGGATTCTCTGCTCTTTTCCGACCCCTGTATTTCCACCACAGGGGAAGGGAGATTGAAGCGGAGAAAGGCGGCTGGAATCATCAAGAAGCTCTGCGGAAGCCCTGAAATCTGACCAAGATAAGTAGCACCTCACCCAACCTTTTAGATTCACTTTTTATTTTTTGAATATTAATTGCCTTATTGATCTAAGATTTACCTCTGGACTTGATTAATAAATGCTGGTGTTTTATTTCTTTCTTGCCAAGAGACTGCTAAATGGTGGGAGTGAAAAAGCTATTGACTTTGCCTGGAATGAAATGGGTGACTTTTCCTTTTATTTTTACTTTGATTTACCTTACCACTTATGGATAAGTAAAAGTATTGTTTTTTTGGAGTTATTCTGCCTGGATTTTAAGACTTTATGGAATAGTGAACTGGTGATTTAACATCCTTTCTTTATCTTTTTGTGACGCTTGCCAAGAAAGAATTTTTCTTTTCTTCTTTCCCTATTTTCTTTTAAATTTCTGGAATATCATTTGGATTACAAGATGCCTTTTAAACTTTTTATGTTTTAACTGGACTTTCTTTTTATTGAAATTTGAGTGTTTAAGGTGTACTCTGGGTGAAAAAATAAATTGGATTATTGTAGATTCTTTTTTGCTTTCTACCTTTCTCTTTTTTTATGGTTGAAGGGATGTAAGCTGGCGTGAGAAATCTTGAAATTGTTTATTGTTTTTACTATTATTTTGTCTACAGTTCAAAGAAGTTTCTTTCTTCTTTTTTATCTTTCGTTTTTACATTTATATGGACTCATATACCTAATGGACTACAATCTTGTTATTATGACAACTATTTTTTAAAGGATTGTTTTTACTTTTTGTATTTTTTTACTCCCTCCTTTTTGTAAAAAATCATTGCAACAATTATTATCTCTCTCCTTTTTTTATTTCTCCCTCTCTCCTCTTTCTTTTTTCTTTTACAGGAATATTATCTATATTATGACAAATATGGCATTGAGGATGAAGAGAGACAAAGAGAAAGAAAAAGAAACTGGAAGTACATCTATAGAACTTTCAATAACTGCAGTATTAATGGAAGCTCCACCATCAGAAGAGAAAAAAATTCTGGATGCAATTCTGGACGCAATTACTTTATTAAATTAAAAAATGGATGCTTGGGGTCAACAAATCAACAAGCAGATAGAAAATTTATTTACTTTAGAAAAAAAGATGGACAAAAAGATGGATTTATTGGGACAACAAGTAGTTAAGAAGATGGAAGAGGCGAAAGAAGAACCAACCCAGGAAATCAAACAAGAATTTAAAAAAGAAGTGCAGATGTTAAGGAGGTGGTTTATACCTTATCAGGGGAATTTAAAGAGATGCAAGGCCAGATGCAGAAATTGGAGACTAACTCAGAAAGTGTCATTAAAGAAGTTGAATACAACTTAGATATTACTGCTTTAGCAGAAATGATAGAAAAAGAACATACTTTGAGATTGAGTGCATCCCTAGAACAATTAAATGAAAAAGCAAGAGAAAGGATTGTTTTTGAATTAGTTAAACTTCTAGAAATGAGAGAACAAGATTTGGATTTGGAAATAGATAAAACTTTCAGAGCTAATTCATGGTATGCTAGAGAAAAGAAAGTGTTCAAAGGGCAAAAGTTAAGGATAGCCTCTACTTTAAAAGTAAAATCATTTTTAGAGAAATATAAGACAGATATGAGGGATGCACCAGGAGAACGCAAGAAGCATTTCATAGATAGAAGTAAGAAATAGAGATAAATGGCTGACTTAGAAGGACTTCTTAAAAATTGGGAAAATTAGATTTTACCAATGACACAAGATTGGATGTTAAAATTGATGGATTGGCAGAAAATGATAAATTGACATGTTTATTAAAAGAAAATTCAAATTATTATTTTATTAAGGAGTGGAAACCATTGATGGATTATTTGTAACATGCAGGGGGGGCAAAGCTTATATGGGGTATTGAAGATTAAAATATATATAAATTGATATATTAGACAGGAAAGGTTTTTTGAATGTTATATATAGAGCTAGCATGTATGATAAATCTGTTAAATTACTATGACCAGAGATAAATCGGAAGTTAACCGATTTCTATTTCTTATCTTTTTCTTTTTTTTCTTTCTTTTACTTTACTTTACTGCACTTTTTCTTCTTTCTTTGATTTGTATTTCTATTTCCTTTTCATTTCTAACTTTTAACTATGTATATCTAAAACTTTAATAAAATTGATTTAAAAAAAAGGAATTATATTAGAAAACATCTGGTGGGTGCTGCACTGAGAAAGCTGGTATCATTATTCTCTGTCTAATTACCAGTTTGCCCTGAATATGAATGTACAGTATAAATATATATACATACATACATATACATACATATACACACATATATGTATGTATATATACATAGGTGGCTCTAACAAGCACATTAAATAAAGACTCCTTCCAATTGAACTCAACACTGATGAAGTCCTGGAATTTCCTGGTTGTCTCTACCCTGGTACTACCCAGGTCCCAACCTATTTTTGAGACTGGCTATGTACTACCATCTAACTAGGCAAAACAGATGGATTAATCAATGAACTGGGGACATAAGAATGACTTTTGTTATGTACTTTCTCACATTTATTTTTCTAAAGGAATTGAATATCACTACTTCTAAACACAAAACACAGGGAAAATACTTTGTTCTAAATACGGAAAGCATAAATTAAGTTTACTAGTCATTACCTTCAGCTTTCTGTAGGGTTTTCATTGCCTCATTCAACCTTCCTTGCCCAATCAAAGCACAGGCAGCATTGTAACACAACTCATAGGTAGCTTCCTGAAGGCCCAGATCTTCCTGAACAGAGCAAAAATAATTAACTATGAGAAACTATAAGTAGCCATTGCATAGTTCTTTTGGATAAGAGGTACAACTTGTTTACTACTACAGTAGGTCTTGGTTGGTCTTGTCGCTCCCCTTTGGCTATGGGATCTGAGATCCATGGATACCACAGTTGGGGGTAAAAATCCTGCTATCCCTTGAGATACTATAGAAACTTGGCACTTTCATGCAGCAAAAGGATATGTTGATGGTCTTTTTTTGTTTTCTTTTTTAAGTTCGCTAGCAAGATGAAGCTGATAAAAGGCAGAGCCTAAGACTATGGGTCAGGAATAAATCTTAATCCATCCATTCTCATTTGATCTGATGACTTAATCCTGGTGACTAAGGATTCTTTATTGTTACACACGTTATGTAATTAATATATTGCAGAGTGACAGAAAGGAGGCATGAAAGGAGGTGATTCACATATTCTATGTATCATTACTACAAACTTACTTACTGGCACCACTTTCTCCCAGGTGCTCTGTGCAGCAACTACTGCAGAAAGATTGGTTTTCCGTTCTTCTTCATAGTCATCCTGTGAATTACGGATGAGATCCCGATACACAGCCAAGCAGTCATCATAACACTCTAATCTGTACAACTGAAAAGGAAAAATTAGTGTTTTGATAAATCAGGTATGTAAACATATAGAATAAGCATGTATTAGATCAAATCACTGGATAAATATGCTGTTACTGCAATTCATTTTATTTAGCATAATATTTTAGCAATTCTAAAAGCAACTGGCTTCTACAAGTTTTGGGACAAAGCTAGCTTCTGACTTCGAGCCAAGATAATTCTAGCCAGAAGCAGCTAAATTTTCATCTTCCCTCAATTCACAACCTGCAAGATTTTTCAAAGCAAATAGAATAGTAAAATGTCATTCTTTGCTCTATAGTTAAAAAGAATCACTCTACCATGTACTTATAAATGTGTGATGTTACCCTGAATGGAAAAAAAAATCACTTGATCATAATTATATTTGCAGGGTTTAAACACTTAGGTATAAAAAGCTGTTTTGTTAAAATCAAAATACCTGTGGGGGGGGGAAGGCTTTCTTTAAAATTATGTACACTAATATGAAATTGATTTAACTTTAAAAAATCCTGTTTCAAAGCAGCTGCCCCAAATTAAAGCTGATTTTAAAAACCAGTTTGTAGTTGATAAATTCCTCTTCAGTATCCACAAATTACATGATAATATAATATTTTACACAATTGTAGCTTTATATTGTGCCAAACACTGGTCTAGCCACTGGCTATGTTCATGCACTTTGTTAAGCTGAAGAGGAGTTTGTTTGGGTTAGTGTACTGTGTAAACCTAGCCATTTGGCTTACTCAAGCTATTTGGCTTACTGGTAGTTGACCTCCAGTTCTTTTACTTGCATATTCACTAAATGTATACCAAGCCAACAGGTGGCCTCTGCATTTGAAACAAAGGAGTAATTACCACTTGTCCATAGAGCTCCTTTAGTTTGTCTGTCTGCTGGCTGGCTCCCTGAATGGTCTTCAGAGCATTTTCAATCCTGTTCAACCTGTACTCACAATAAGCCTTCTCAAAAGCTATCAAATCACTGCAACACATAAATGAAATACAGAGGTCATTTCTCACTATTCATTTCCCCCAAAGCATTGATACACATTGTATTGTGTCGCTTAACAGTTTCACCTCTTGGGGTACTTATTTTACATAACTCTATACAATGGGGTATTTATTTATTTAATTTATATGACCGTCCATCTCCCCCAACGGGGAACTCTGGGCGGTTTAGAATAAAATCAAGTTTAAAATAAGAATATAAAATTACAATTTAATTAGCACAATCTAAATAAATATAAAATCCAAATTTGGCGAATTAGTTTCAACTAAAAGGAAGGACATTATGGAATTAACCACCCCCATGAGGAACTGTTACTTTCCCCTTCCCATGCTAGGTGGCAGAACCAGGTTTTCAGCTCTTTCCTAAAGGTCGGGAGGGAGGAAACCTGCCTCAACTCTGGGGGCAGGATATTCCAAAGGGCGGGTACCACTGCAGAGAAGGCCCGTCTCCTGGAACCCACTAGATGAAATTCCCTTATTGATGGGGTCCGTAGCAGGCCCTCCCTGAATGATCGGTGGGGCGGGTCGATGATATGGGGATAAGACGGTCCCTCAGGTATCCTGTCCCCATGCCATGTACGGCTTTAAAGGTGATAACCAACACCTTGAATTGGACCGGAAGCAAACCGGCACCCAATGCAGCTCGCAGAGCAAAGGTGTCATATGTGCTGATCTTGGTGCACCCAAAATTGCCCGTGCGGCTGCATTCTGTACCAGCTGTAGCTTCCGGATAGTCTTCAAGGGTAGCCCCATGTACAGCGCATTGCAATAGTCTATGTGGGAGATGACAAGAGCATGAGTGACCGTTCTGAGGGCATCGCAATCCAGGAATGGGTGTAACTGGCGCACAAGCCGAAGTGGTGCAAAGGCCCTCCTAGCCACGACTGCCACCTGCTCTTCGAGCAGGAGTCGTGAGTCTAGAACAGGGCTTTCCAAAGTTTTCCCGCGGCGACACACCAACCGCCGTTGGTGTGTCGCCACGGGAAAACCCAGAAGTGCCGCCGTTGCGGCAGCGCGCAAAAACACGGAAGCGCTGCTGCCGCTTTCTGGTTTTTGCGCGCCGCCGTTGGTGTGTCGCCGCGGGAAAACCCGGAAGCGCTGATGATGATCAGCGCTTCCGGGTTGTGTGGCGACACACCAGACTGTGTGTGGTGACACACTTTTGTGTCACGACACTCAGTTTGGAAAGCTCTGGTCTAGAAGGACCCCCAAGTTCCGCACCGGTTCCGAATGGGGCAGTGCTACCCCATCCAGGACCAAAGATGACAACTTCCCAGATAACGCTAAGCCATCAATCCACAGCCACTCGGTCTTGCCAGGGTTCAGTTGAAGCCTATTGTTCCCCATCCAGGCCCCCACAGCCTCCAGGCACTGAGACAGGGCGGCTACCGCATCACTTACTTCACCTGGGATAGAGATATACAATTGAGTATCATCAGCATATTGATGATACCTCATCCCGTGGTGTCGGATGATCTCACCCAGCGGTTTCATGTAGATGTTGAATAGGAGAGGAGAGAGAACTGAACCCTGCGGTACCCCAGATAAGAGAGGTCGCGGGCCGGGTATCTCCTCCCCTATCACCACCGACTGGGAACGGCCCTGGAGGAAGGAGGTGAACCAGAGCAAGACTACGCCACCCACCCCCAACTCCCTAAGCCGACCTAAAAGGATACCATGGTCGATGGTATCGAAAGCCGCTGAGAGGTCCAAGAGAGCCAGGATGGATGCACTGCCTCCATCCCGCTCCCGCCAGAGATCATCCATAAGTGCGACCAATGCAGTCTCCGTCCCATATCCCGGCCTGAAACCTGACTGGAAAGGGTCTAAATAATCCGCTTCATCCAGAATCCTCTGAAGTTGTAATGCCACCACTTTCTCAACCACCTTTCCCAGGAAGGGAAGGTGGGAGACTGGACGAAAATTGTCCAGGATGGTAGGGTCCAGGGATGGCTTCTTGAGGAGGGGGTGCACCAATGCCTCCTTAAAGGCAGTTGGGAACACCCCCTCTATCAAGGATGTATTAACCATCGCCTGGACCCACCAGCAAGTCACCTCCCTGGCAGATTTTACCAGCCAGGAAGGGCACGGGTCTAGATGGCATGTGGTGGGATTTACAGTTCAGAGGATCCTGTCCACTTCCTCAGGCCCAACAGGATCAAACCGTTCCCAGATAACAAGGCAAGGCCGCTCTCCTGGCATCTCCCCAGACTGCATTTCACGCCTGGAGTCCAACTTAGACCGAATCCGAGCGATTTTATCCTGCAGATGCTCAGAAAACTCTTCCGCACAGCCCTGCAGGTGGGTCACCGACTCCACCTAGCCCAAGAGAGATCGAGTAATCTTGAACAGGGCCGTCGGACGGCATTCTGCGGATGCAATAAGAGCTGAGAAATATTCACGTTTCGCCGCTCTTACCGCCACAAGGTAGGCCTTAATAGCAGCTCTAGATTGTGTTCGGTCCGATTCCGCCTTCGTCTTTCTCCAGCGGCACTCCAGACGTCTCTTCACCCTCTTCAAAACCCTCAGCTCCTCCGTAAACCACGGGGAGCGATGGGTCGAATGGGGCTGGAGAGGTTGCATCGGCGCAGTCCTGTCCAAGGCCCCGGCCGCTTCCTTATTCCAGGCTGCGGCCAGGGCCTCTGCTGGACCGTGCAGCAGGTCCTCAGGTATTACCCCCAGCTCCCTCTGAAACCTCATTGGGTCCATAAGTCGCCGGGGCAGACCAATCGAGTAGGTCCTGCCTCCCTGCGGAGTGGGGCAGTCTAAGAGAATCTCAGGGACACCAGGGCGTGATCTGACCATGACAACGGGGATAGTTCTAACTTTCCCCTCAGGTCACTTTGCCATTGCTCTGACAAGAAAACCAAATCCGGAGTGAGTCCACTGTCCCGAGTCGGGTCCTGAATAATCTGGGACAGGCCCATGGCTGCCATGGTAGCCATGAACTCCCAAGCCGCTTCCGAGGCACGCCCCAAGGACAGCAAGGTAAAATCCCCCAGGACCATAAGCCTGGGGAACTCTACCGCCAGCCCCGAGACGGTATACAGCTGAAATTCTAGAAACGTATTTTGGAATTGTTCAAAGTTGCAGCGTGTAAAGTAATAGTAATAAGAATTGATTAATTATAATTGATGCAATTTCACATCTGAACCTAATATGATAAAAATATTCTGTTGAGCATATTAATCTAACCGAAGTCCTAATGGACAGCTGACAGTTCTTGAACTACAAAATAAAGGATTTGAAGGAAAGAGCTCATCATTCCTAAGGCTTATATTACTATATTTGATCTTTAACGAAACTACAAGTTTGGGGGGGGGGGTGTTACCATGGACCTGATAGGAAAAAATAATGTCTAAAACAAGCATGCTGTAGCGGGGGGAGGGGAACTAAAGCTATAGAGAATAACATCAGTTATTTCTGTCCTCATGGACAATCTCATGTTTTTATGCACCTGAAACTCTGGAATATTTAGCACACTTACTAATGGATACAATACCTTGTTGGATTGATATTACTAGTATTCTAGAAATCATTTTATATGAGCAGATTTATTTCAATGCAACTGGACACTCACTTTAGTAGGGTTAGCATACTATGTCAGCATATCTAGTTGCAGCTGAGTTCTGAGACACGTTCTTATGTTATAAGAGAACAGGGCTGTCTGTGTTTTGATAATTATGTCTGAGCAAGCCTGAAAAAAGACATGATTGCTTCAACAGTCTCATCAGTAGATTTATTAAGGCAGCCATTTCTTTTTCAAGGCTCACAAGAAAAGACCAGGCTGCTTTAACAAGTAACAGAGGTACAGTAATTGTGTGAGTTCCGAAACACTTCCTTCAAATCTTTTTTGAAATAAGTGCAGCCCTAGGAAAGAACAGCTACCATGTTTCTATAAATGTGCTTTTTTTTTTTTACTTTTACACATCTATTTAATTTTTCATATTTCAAAAAATTCAAAAAACATAGCAGAGGTATTAGACAGCAGTCTAATAATATTTAATACTTACCTAGTTAATACTTTGACATGGGTGTGAATCACACTCAGGGCTTCTTTAAAGCTTCCATTTTGTATAAGACATACCACTTTGCAGTGTAAAGCAGTCACATCATCCTTACTGATTTGTAGTACTAGAAGCAAATTCAATGCATTAAGCTACAGAATGAACAGATACTGAAAAACTATTTGCACCTGTTACCTATTCATATCTACCATTTTGTAAATTTAGTTGGGTTTATAAGCTGAACATTCTGAAAAAGATATGCTCTTGTACTGGTCAATTTTGTTTTTGGAGAACAAATTTTTTTGGTGGAAAATTTTCATTTTGGACAAAAATCATCAACAGCATAATTATTGTCTTTCATGAACTACTATATCTAACTGAAAGGAAGTCTATCTTGATTTTCCCCAAATAATTTATCTTTAAAATGGAACTGTGTTTTAAATTCACTGAGAATATGATAAAGGGGACAAATGAGTATTTTTCTATCTAATACTACTACGGAGTGGAATCATCATAAATATTGGTTAATCTTTCTTTTACCTAATTACAGATAAGCTGTACCTGGAAGCATTACAAACATGTGGCTGTTCAGGGTAATTGTGAGGAAAGGCCAGCTTGTTACAGTAATTACAGATGCATTTTCCATGAAAGGCTATTACTCCTTATTTTCCCTATGCCTTTAAAAGCTGTATAACAAGGAGCCATTAAGCAAAGGAAGCATTTTCCTAATGCAGTGACAAGAAAGACATGTAATGAATTCCTACCTGTCACACAGCTGTTAAAGCCTTCAGAACTCTCTTGAGATGAACACACAGAAAGGGGTTTGCGCAAAGCATATGAAATGGATATTTTGCAAAGCATGTTAACACAAATGAAGCACTCTTTGTTGAAGCATTAGAGTAGCAACAGCTTTTGGAAGCTTGTGTAACCCCATAAAAGGCTATGCCTGGTTGTCCATATACACAAACAGGCAAATAGCTGGGAATTGCCTCTGAAGTGGCTATGTGAGCCTTTCAAAGAACATTGCTGCTTTAATATTAAGATGAGAGGTGCTCTGCTTGCACTTAATATAACCCCCATGGTTGAGTTTTTCTTAACTTAGGTCAGTGGGCAGGGTGAGGTGGAGACAAAAAGTTTTGCAAGCTGGCAAGAGACAGATACAGTAAGATCATGTTGTAAACCATGTTGTGGTTTACAGACTCCTGTATTAATAGTCCAACTCTCTGCTTGAGGCCATAGACACTGTGCTTTGGATTCAACTCCTATACAACAAGGAAGATAAATGAATAAATAAATAAAATAGTTCCTTTTTGTTTTGACAGGAAATTTGGTGGCTAAATATGTTTCAAGCTGAAAAATATAGCTAACTGTTGCTCTGCAAATTCTCTTGTGGCTCTTTGAGCTCACAAAGGTTACACTAACACACTTTGGGCAGTTCCCATTACAAATGCTTTGCCCAGCTTTATGAACATTTCAATACTTATACTGTAGAATGTTTTTGAATAGTGGGAGTCATTCTATCACACTAGTTTTACAAAATCCCAGAAATTAAAAACCGCATTATTATTACCATTCCTATGTCACAGATCTTGGGGCGAAAAGAAGTATTGATAGACTAAGGCCAAACCAAAGAAGCCAGCAACCATTCTCAGCAGTGACTTTTTTTCATGAGGAGATCAGCGTGAAAGCAGATGCGTTATATCTTTAAGCTAATGTAGAGAAGTGGAATAGCCCAGAATAACAAGCTCGAGTTAAATTTCACCCCAGGCAGGGCAAGCTGTTACTCCCTTGGCGTTACTCCAGCCACGGCAAGGGAAAGACAGGCATCAATCTACCTTACAAAGTCGGAAGAACTCCACTGAAGACAATTGCACTGCCACTCCTGTTGCTGCAACTGTCTACAACGGAGGACTGCCAGTCCACACTGATCCTCCTCTGCCTCGAGAATAGGGAATAACCGCCGATGGGGCGGCAAAGCTCACTCACTTTTATTGACGGACTTCAGCGCGCGCCCAAAGTCTCCATTCTGGCCGCAGCGATTCACTTCGCTCCAGAGTGAGGCTACTGACGCAGCTCCAGCCGCGCCAGAGCCGCTTCCGCTCCCCGCGCCCGCCGCCATCTTGGCAGAGGTAGAGAAGTAACAGAACTTCAGAGGCAGAGGAAACAGCTGAACATGCCCTTTAACACCGGAAATAAATCTAGGTCCAAGCCATGTTGTCGTGTACACCTCTCTATGGTGCGTCGCGATTTCACAGCAGTTCTACGGCGCAAGCGTGTTCAGTGGAGGCTGGGTGGCGAGCTGCGGGTTGGCTTGTTCGCTGTTGCACGTCTTCCGCCTTGAAAACTTTCTGATACGGTGGGGGGGCGGTGTGATCACTTTTTTCTTTAGGGCTACCCTAATCTGGAAGCCTCTGAAAGAGCAGTAGAACTCCGGCCTTGAAGTTTTGATTCTGGAACATCCTTTAAAGGGAATTGAAATATTAATGGGGAAATTAAAAGAATTTTAAATGAACTTAAGATTTATAGTTAGGGTTAGGGTTTGATGATTAGACAGGACAGATTATAGAAAGAAGAGAGTTATGTTGTAACCATAGAGTAAGAGGTAAATTTATAATTGCACTTATAACTGCTGTAAAAAAGATCTGAAGCTACTTTGTATCTTTTTTCTTTTCTATTTTTCTTTTACTTTCCCCCCTTTCTTGCACTTTTAGCTATCTCTTTGATTTCTCTTTTTCTTTTCTTTTTCTTACTTTATATTACTTTGTATTAGTTTTTATCTTCCTTTTTAAAAAAAATCTTTAATAAAAATTATATAAATAAAAAAAGAAATAACAAAATAAAGCTGATTGAATTCAAGACTGCGGGCCTATGTAGCCGTGTTCTCGTAACACTGTGTTGATAAACAAAATGAATACAGTGTAGATGAAGCCAAATGAATTTCCCAGCCCTTTAGATTTTGGGCATCACATTTTCAAGTAGTTCAGTTCACTGTAGGAATTAGAAAAATATTTAGTGTATCTAGTCACCATCTTTAATCTTTCTTATCTAAATTGCAGGATCCACGTTGCATTTTCCAAAAAAATAAAACAGCCCAGATCTGTAGTCTTCTGGTGTTTTTGCAGAGCACCTGTTGCAAAACCATGGCACCTAACTTTTACTGAAAAGAACAAAATGAAAAAAGCACACTTTGTAACCCATTCTGACCCCTAATAATTATTTTGGAGACTTGATGTTACCCTTTTTTGCATCCATTACAATGGAGTCCGTCTCCTACTAGACTCCAATTTGTGTTCAGTCCAATAGATTCCTGCTCTAACCATTGTCATTGCTTCCAGTTTCCTGTTAACCGAAACAGCTAATCTGGCTCCACACAATGTGTGAAGTAAACCAGGGGCTTCTCATCCAACAGAGGACCAAGTTCCCTAGTGCATTAAAAAATGACACTAATATATTCTATTGAGTTCCTGGAGATTAGTACTAGCAATCAGTCCAAACGTGGAAAATCTAGGATCATCCAAGACCAGCCCTAAATGTTCCCCACCTAGGGAGAATACTGGGCAGTGAGATGGATATTTAGCCAACAGAATCCCTCACTCCCACTGGTACTGCATGCAGTCAGTCATTAGGCTGCTAGTTGTTTTCTTAAGAGAGAAGTCTTATTGATTGCTGTAATCCCACCTCCCAATTCTAGTCCCAGACTATTATACTACAAAGTAACCTGGTAGACAAACCCCTGTCAAATCCATTTCTCCCAAATCTGGTCTTTGTGATACATACCAGCATCTTTAGACTGGAAGCTCTTTGTTATCATGATAGGTGTCTTGGTTAATTTGTAACTTAGAAAGAAACAATCTTTTTTTTTTAACCTTCCCTTCCAGTAGTGGCTAAATTGGAAGCTTCCATTGAGATACTACCTTTTGGGAAGAATGCTGTGGAATCTCATGAGCAATTTGAAATTTCAGAAGCAATTTGCACTGCTGAATGAGATAGGACACTCTAGCACAGTGTTTCTCAACCTTGACGACGTTAAGATGAGTGGACTTCAACTCCCAGAATTCCCCAGCCAGCATATGCTGGCTGGGGACTTCTGGGAGTTGAAGTCCACACATCTTAAAGTAGCCAAGGTTGAGAAAAACTGCTCTTAGCACCTGACAGAGCCCCTTGTTTATTGGAACAAGCAAAACTAGTATTATGTAATATGTAAAAATAGTAAAATAGAGAATAAACAAGGTAGTTTGCATGTTTGGCTTTTCCTTTCCTCCATTTTTCATCTGCTTTGAATACTTTGGGAAGTATTTTTGCCAAAAGAACCAGTGGGACATGGTTCTGCTTAGAGATAAGTGGTATTTGGCTCCTGTTTTCCCTGGACTAGGCTTAAATGGTTTATTGCAGAAACTGTTTTGTTTCTTATTTATCAATTAAAAACATTTGTATATCACTTCCCACTTAAAACACCTGAAAGTGGTTTTCTTCTTTCTTTGTTTCTTTTTTGGTTTTTAAATTTTAAACTTGTAGGAAAGAACTTGTTTGCTACTGATCTTTTAAAAACTGCTTTTCAAATCTTTCTAATAATACATTGGTAGCAGAATTTGACCGGGGGCGCGATGGCTCAGTGGTTAAGATGCCAGGCTTGTCGATCGGAAGGTCGGTGGTTTGAGACCTGAGCGCCACGTGGTGGAGTGAGCTCCCGCACTCGCCCCAGCTCTTGCCAACATAGCAATTTGAAAGCATGCAAATGCAAGTAGATAAATAGGTACCACTTCCGTGGGATGGTAACAGCGTTCCGTGCGCATCATGCCAGCCACATGATCGCGGAAGCATCTTCAGACAACGCTGTCTCTTCGGCTAACAAACGGAGATGAGCACCGGCCCCTAGAGTTGGACACGGCTGTGCAGGGGAAAACCTTACCTTAGCAGAATTTGAATGGTTTATTACATACATGTAATAAAATACATGGAATATATGTCAAGAGCCGGATATAAGACCAATAGTAATCTTAAATAAATTCCTTTCTGCTAAAGAATGAAGCAGGTTTTTTTTATAAAAAGTCTTGCTACTAAGGGGTGCTAATTAAAAATCCAAAACCATCTGATATTTAAATTGTTTATTGTCTTTTCATCAAAATTTCTGCCTGTAGGATGGCAATGCTACTCAGTGCGTATTACATGGGAAAAAACATACATCTCAAATAACTAACACGTGATCCTTGGAGACAGCAGTATGTCTAATAGGCTCTGTGTAGCCACAATGCTGTCCACAAATTATTAAGCAGACAAACACTACT
The DNA here is from genome assembly GCA_023362775.1 of Charina bottae. Lineage (NCBI taxonomy): Eukaryota > Metazoa > Chordata > Lepidosauria > Squamata > Charinaidae > Charina > Charina bottae. The sequence continues at coordinate 166,897,436 of JALMGJ010000002.1, forward strand.
ATAAAATATAATAGAGTTGGCACCCTTGAAGAGTAGCCTGTCATTATCACAAAGCAATAGTAGTACAGGGAAGAACAGAACCCATTTTGGTACAGTACAGGATTGGGAGGATCACAAAATGAGTTCATATCTGTCTATATGATGGCTAGGACTATTCCATCATCAGTGCAGCGCAGGGAATTTCCAAAGGAGTTTCAGGGATGTGATTGCATCAGTCTCGGTATCATGCAGCAGAAGTTGCACTTCTAGTCCCTAAGACTGATGTACGAACTGTTCAGACATTTAAAAGTTGGGCTGGGATGTAAATAATTGTGCAGGTTCTGCAAAATACGCTTGTATCGCCCATTTTCTGTCTTTAACTCTCAGGAAAAAATTTTTTTTTTGAAGATTCAATACAGATATAGCTGTAATGATTACCGGGCTTTAGAGATAATTTTCCATTTGAAAACTGTATCATGCAGTTTTAAAGAAGGGCATAGGACATCCTTGTGTTTTTATATAATGGTGCACCGATAACTGTTACAGTCTGTGTAAACATTCCCTTATCCATGATTCAGCTCTACTCCTCTGGATGGAGTTCTGTCAGTAGAAAGGGATCAGCAAATTAATTCATTGTCTTCTTTCCTCCTTTCTCTACATGCCATATATTGCTGTGCACCAAGTGTTACTTACAATCGGAGACCTATGCCCAGCACCCTTACATGCACTCGCCTGTCACTTATCATCCCATGGATCTGGCACACTGGGAAACATGTGTATCTCTTGAGCAGCCAAGGAGGGAGGAGACAAGGCGCTCTGGACTGGGCTGATAGGGGAGAGGACCATGTCAATTGCATTGTTTTAAAAAAGTGACTATGTTTAAGTGACTATATCAAATCTTGCCTAGTTGCATAAAATCACATGCAAGCATAGACAGAGACACTTAGGTATCTTACTAAGGAGTTACCAGGAAAGCATGACTACAAAAGAATTATATCTACAAAACACGGTAATTTATGGTTAATAGAAACAAAAAACCCAAGTGGCATGAAACAGGTATTAAATATCGCAAATTACATGTGTTATACTTTAACAGAGCTACCGTTATGATCTAACATTTAATACATTAGTGCATAAACTGAAACATTAACAGAATTACTATAAAATCTTCATAGTCAAAGATTTGCAATGCAACCAAGCTCTGACTGTATATTTATACAGTTACTAGTCTGTCAGGTAAATGGTTACCTACAGTGGAAATGTTAATCTACATTTGAAAAACCTTTTTATACCATGTATAAAGTAAAAAAAAGGGAAGCAGAAATTATCTTTTTATACTGTGTAAATATAATAGGTGCAAGTGAATGGGAAAGGAGCAGGACCACTTATTTCCACATGTCTGGTGCAGGGTTTCCTTCTGCTGGGTTATAACCATAATCAGTAGTTTAATTAACCTCTCCTTTGGTAAAACGTAAAAAAGAATTGATAGAGAATGTTGAAGCACACAATACATACACACAAAGTTTTCAGAAAAGGTTTTAAAAAGTGAAAATTAAATGTCATGTCTTCCACTCCCCAAAGAAAATTTAAATTCCATCTTCCCCCCTTTCAGATCATCAAAAAATAAAAATTGGCAAAATATTTTTACACTGGACAAACTTTTAAGTAATGAACACTTAGGTATCCCATTATCATCACAAGTTTTCTCATTCTCATCTAAATGGAATCACATTTTCAGCCGCATATATAATAAAAAAACCTACCAGCCAGCTGCTGAATGCTTTTCTTTTCAGCTCTTTTCCAAAATCCCACAACAATATACATACCTGCTCTTTAAGGGCACAATCCAGCTTTCTAGAATCTTACTTATTTTCAAAAAAGAATTAAGAGTACTGAACACATGCTTAATTCTCTGACTAAAATCAACAGGCCATATGCACAATTCTGCACACGACCATATTCTTTGCTGAATTCAGGAGCTGGCTTCCAAACATGTGTGCCTAGGACCCAGTCAAAAGCCTCATCCTTTTGACTGGATTGTGCCCTCGACTTCTTGTTTTCTTTTCTTAGTTTCACAACTGCACATTACAGTTTTAAAATAATCAATAATCAAAAGTTCAACTTTATATTTAAACACAGCTATGATGTTCTTCAAAAAAGAGACATTTTAAACATCACATTTAAGCATTCTGTTCTCACATCAAAATAAAGTATTAAAATAAAACAGCATCAAGAAGTTAAAAATGTTTAAATTAAGCAAATTGTTAACGTTGTTTGTGAAAAGAGAAGAAAAGTGGCTACAGAGTGTCCTACACCTAGGGTCCCCTCTGTGGAAACAGTACATTCACTTTATTGCCCATTCTTTTTGTAGTATGGATGGCCACTGAATGACATGAGATGTTGATAGTTCTCATTCCAACTCTTTTCACCACTGTTGCCAGCTGAAATCATCGTTGCTGCCGAAAACCAAGAAAAACCCTAAGATGGTAGCAAATATGACTGTGTTTCCTGTGAGGACAAGTGCACAGGCACCCCACTTAATCTATGGAGAAAGGAAAGGAGGAGTTATTTACATAAAGAAATAAACAAGTACCTAAACAGAAGCTGCGTTATTACAGGGATACACCCAACATAATTGCTCTGTGAATGGGGGAAACTCCATCCTTTCACAAAGTAGTACCATTTAATGCAAACCATTTTAACTTATTTGTTAATATTTATACTTAGTCACCTAATGGGAAGGTAAACAACTTGGTATCCTCTGAATTTCAATACCTTCAAACTCCATTTTTACCAGGTAGTCCCCATCCCCCACTGACTGAGTATTATATATCAAAGGGTTTATGAAATGTTAACCTGGGGAACTTTCACAGTTCATTTTTTTATATTACAACTCTTAATGTACAGTTTGCATATGTTAACAAAATCTTGTTAACCTGTGCTCTGGAGGCTTGTACATCTAATTCTGGAAGCAAATATGAAACACCAAAGGAAAAGACATGTTAAAAAGAAAGAATTACTCACCAGTTCTGCTCTGGCAAATACAATTGGAAGTCCAAAAGCTGAGACAACGATGCCTGTTGTAAGAAATATGGCAAGTTCCTTGCAAGCATTACTTGTAGCATCTGTATCTTCAACAACTCTTCTTGCTATGCAGTATGGAATTGGAGAGAGGGTGTAGAAGAACAGAACAAACAGTGGCCAATATTTGCTGGAAGCAAATTAAAAAGGCGTGTTTTTATTTTATAGATATTCTTTCACTTATATTTGCTTCAAAAATCACACTATCCTTATATAAATATTTTTATCTATTTTTCCATTTCTGTTTATTCATTGGGCACACACGTGTATAGAGAAACTTAAGATTTTTCTTGTTTTGTCTAGTTTTAAACATACTTCTGCTTACGATAGTCAAAAATACCACACAAAGACAAATAAACAGCATTAAGTATGTAATAGATGGGTAGGGACAGAGCTCCCCACCTAAAATGCTGATCAAGCTGTGGTAGCTTTTTGGAATAGGCTCTCCATAGGTGAAGAATCCTTATGTAATACTGCGCAGAGAGCACAAAGAAGAAATTGATCAGTAGGACAGATTTTGGCAGGCAAGTGTAATACATTGAGATTAGCCTGAAATCTAATGAGAACATAGTCCTTTAAGTGTCCCTCAACCTAAATAGCAGAAGTGATTAATTGAAGGTAGTGGGCTTAAAATATTACACTTCCAAATACTTCCAATTGCATATCATTATAGATCAGGCTGAAAATTATAGAACAGACTGAAATTCTGCTGTCACTTTTCTATCCATCTTCAAAAGATTTGTTTGTTACATGCCAACCTGGGAGACTTTCTAATTCTGAATGTACATGCTAGATAATCTAGGTATAATGATCTGAAAACCAGTCAACAGGAACAAAACAAAACAATAATTTCGTACAGTGCTTAAAATGGCTATTCTCAGTTTGGAAAAACTGCCTTCTTTCTCCCTCTCCCAGCCTCAAAGGGCTGCTAGACTTTTACTGAAATCAGCATTGGTGTTCTGTGTTTACTTAATTGTGTAAGCTGCAAGAAAAAAAGGAAATACAACACCTGTAGTCTGGAAGGGCACAACCAAGCATCAGGAACATTAGTCCAACAGCTCCCCCAAAGGACAAGCTGATTAAAGCTGTAAAGGCAGATGTAAACCCTTATCAGTCTCAAAACTGAGTGATAGTTTTTCCTCAACAAACACTAATTATAGGTAAAAGAGAAATCAATGTCTTGCTTCTGTTTTCTGAAGCCATTGCTACTTGTTCAACTACTCTGAGCAGCTAGAATATAGAACACTTATATTTTCACCATAATAAACTCCAATGAACTTGAAGGAAGGGTAACACATATTAAAGTAAATATGCCCTTGTCTCCAAACATATAATTTAGATCAGCTATAGTACTTTAGTATTTTCTATATCATATTTATACTCATAGAAGTAATCATTCCATAAGATGAAAAAGAGCTTGCATATATGCACATTTATGCTTTGATAACTGATCTTGTAACCATTCCCCTTTTTTTATTTACCTGATTTCTGCTAAGTTGCCACAGGTTTTATGGTTACATTATTGCTGCAGATTTTCATATGGAAAATCAACACATTAATAAATAGTGTATTAACTGATATTACATTAAGTATCACAAATACAGGAACATTTAAAACTTAAAAACTTTTCACTGATGTTAAAAAGACTTTACAGACCTCAATCATCTTTATATTTCTGCTATAAAGATGGGAGGTCAGGGAATACTGAGAAAATCTGAGTTGCCTGACGTTACCCAATGAATTTATGGAAGAAGCAAGATCCTGGAGTCACTGAAGTTTATGTGACTAACATCTTAGGAGACAGGTAAGGATTGCATTGTGTTATTAGTCAACAGAGTCTATACCACATTAGCTGTAACCTAGCTACTGTAATTGGTAGCCAAATATTTATGATCATTTTTACTTTAATTGTTCTAGCTTCTGAAGAAACACAGTGAACAGAATCCAGTGTGTACTGTGCTATGCTGAAATAAAATCAATACATCTTCTTTCTTCAAACATTCTCTGTTGGAATTCATGTTCACTGTTGTAATAGCCAATGACTACAAACAATTACATCTGCTTCAGTTTCTTTTTGTTTTTAAGATACTTTATTAAATTTCAAATACAAGTAAAATCTATAAAGATAGGAGATTGAAGAAAGAAGAAACAAAAACATAACAAAAGTGCAGAAATAAAAAGAGACATAGAAAAAAGAGTGACTTCTGACTGTCTTCAGTACAGATAAAAACATAAAAATACATTAACCTCTTACTCTATTTTTAACTATAGTACACATTATTTCTATATTCTTATACAGTACAGTCCTAATTGTCAAATCCCAAAATCAAAACTTCATTTTTTTCAGTTTCAAGCAAAAAGTCCAAAAGTGGTTTCCAAGTAGAAACGAAGTTAGACAACTTATTTTCTTTAATCAATGTAGTCAGTTTCGCCATCTTTGCCAATTCCATTAATTTCACCATCCATTCTTCTACTGTAGCAATTTGTAAGTCCTTCCACCTTTGCACATAAAAAAGTCTTGTTGCTGTTATCATATATAAAAACAAAGTCCCAAATTTTCTTTCAAATTGTTTATCCATTTAGCCTAAAAGAAAAACTTCTGGCTTCAATTGTACATTCACCTTAAGAATCCTTTGAATTAAGGTACATATCTGGTCCCAATATTTCTTAGCTTTCTTACAACTCCACCAAAGATGATAAAAAATACCTTCACCACATCTGCTTCAGTTTCATTGGTGCTTTACTGCCACCAAGTCTTTAAAGGATCATCCCATCATTTAGTTTAGCCCTGTACACACTGCCATCACTTCCCAGCAGGAGGAATACAACTAGATTAGGGCTTTCCAAACTGTTCATGTTGGTGACATGCCTTTTAGCCATGCATAATTTCGTGACACAGTAATGAGGAGTCCCCGCCCCCGCCCCACGTGATTGGCTGCCGGCTCCAAACCCCAACCCACGTGATTGGCTGCTGGCTCCAAACACCACCCCCGGCCCACGTGATTGGCTCCCTGCTCCAAACCCCGCCCCCGGCCCACGTGATTGGCTCCCAGCTCCAAACCCCGCCCCCGGTGATTGGCTCCCTGCTCCAAACCCTGCCCCCGGCCCACGTGATTGGCTCCCTGCTCCAAACCCTGCCCCCAGCACACGTGATTGGCTCCCGGCTCCAAACCTCACCCCACGTGATTGGCTGCCGGCTCCAAATCCTGCCCCCCTGGCCACCCAGTACTGTATGTATTGTATTGTATGTAATTGTAGATAAAATACAAAAATGCCCTCCAGGTGTGCTTGATGGGGAGGTCATGGACCCAAGACCATGAGCAGTGTTTTTCAGTCTTGGCCACTTTCAGATATGAGGACTTCAACTCCCAGAATTCCCTACCCAGCAAGGCTGGCTGGGGAATTCTGGGATTTGAAGTCCACAACTCTTGAAGTCGCCTAGGTTGAGAAACACTGCCAGATGATGGGAAAACGGCATCCATTGCTTGGTAAGGCTCTGGGCTGGCACTTTGGAAGGGGAAGGGCGCTCTCCTTGGCACATAGGTAACCCCTCTGTAAGGCCACCAAAGGGAAGAGCGCTTTCCTTACCCCTCCCTGCATCCCACGGGGTCCTGACACGCAAGAGCCATACTGACACAACACCCTTCTGCTCTGAACCCAGCTCTTCAGCTCTCGCCGCAGAAGCCAGGTAAGTTAGCAGCCCGGTAGGGCTGCAACTGGGGGGGAGGGTGCAGGGACGCAACTAGGCCGCCGCACTGGGGGGTGCAGGGACCGTGAAGCGCAGCGGCCGGAGACATGGCTTTTCCTTCCCAAGAAGTGCCAGCAGCCTGGCAGCCGAGAAAGGGACAGGGAGGTGGCTCCGCTGCCCGCCTCGCAAGGCCCCCGCGCTGTCCACGTCTCCGGCTCCCCCTTCCCCTTGGCGGCAGCCCCAGGCAGGCAGAGGTGGGACTGGGCGGGCAGACAGGTGGCGCTCTCCGCCTCCATGGCCTGGCCTGGCTCGCCGCTTCCTCCCGTCGCCTACAAGCGGAAGATGACGGTGGTCTGACGCGCGGCCCGCGACCCGTGAGAGCTGAGCTGGGGCCGAGCCAAGGGAGCCTGCTGGCGGCTCCGGCACAACGAGAGGGCTCCCGGCGCTCCAGGGAGACCCAGCGCGGGTGGCGGGGACGGGGCAGAAGCAAAAGGAGAGGAGCCGCCAGCGGGAACGCAGCACGAGGAGTGCCTCGCCGGCGCCTGCCCGGCTTCCACTGCGCTTCATTGGAGAAGGTAAGACGCCGCGCCGGCGGGCGGGCGGGCGGCTGAGAGGCAGGTGGGCGGGCAGGGGATTGCCTGCAGCGGGCTCGTCCAACCGTCCTTCCCGGAGCTGCTGGGGCCGGATGGAGCGGTGGGGGACTTGGCATCGCTCCTTCCAGCGGGCGCTCCAAGCCCAGCTGTTCAGCCATCGATCAAGGATCGATCAGGCCCGGGGGCAGGGCTGGCCGAGGGGCTCGGGGGGAAGACGGGTCCCTGTTGCCTGAGACATCCTCACGCATCCTCCCCCCCTCCCCCTGCAATATGGCAGCAATAACAACCACAGCGACCACCACCTGCTGCGAAGGCTCTGGCAGAAATGGATCCAAGTGCGGGACGCTCTTCTGGAGAGTGGAAAGTGCAGGATCCCCGCTCTTTCTTGGGGCTTTCCTTCTCTTTCGGGCCCTGCCCGGTGCCCTAACTTACCTGGCTTCTGCGGCGAGAACTGAAGAGCTGGGTTCAGAACAGGGACCTGTTGGCGCAGCAAGGGATGGGCGGGGCTCCACGTGGTGCATGGCCTCCTCTTCCGGGTTCCCTTGCGACACACCTGGGCCCTTGCCGCGACACAGAAATGTGCCGCGACACACAGTTTGGAAAGCTCTGAACTAGATTTAACAGCAGGCTTGACAATCCTTAGCCCCAGGGCTGCCACAAGCCACCTTTTTGCAGCCCTCAAAGATCCCTCTCAGTAAGTTAACTGAAAACCAACAGCGTGGTTTCTTGCCATTTTGAGGAAGGAAACAGATGACAATAGGCATATTGGTTAAAAAAGAAGAAACCTTTTCCCCAAAATGCTCTCATCGAAGTGTCTGATGTGGTTCCACCCACTTTACAGCACCCCACTCCCACCAACTTTGCAACTGGTCTCGAGCAAGTTCTGCCTGATACAATTATATCACTCCCGGCTAAAGTTGTTCTGCCAAAACAGCCTTTTCCTTTTTGGACAATAAACACCTGACACTGCATGATACAAAGACTTTACAGGCATTACCTCAGTGATCTTTATAGTTCAGTGAAGTAGTGTATTACTATAAAATAATAATAATAATAATAACAACAACAACAACAACAACAACAACAACAACAGCAGCAGCAGCCGCCAGTTTGGCCTAGTGGTTAAGGTACCAGGCTAGAAACCAGGAGACTGTGAGTTCTAGTCCCGCCTTAGGCATGAAAGCCGGCTGGGTGACTTTGGGACAGTCACTCTCTCTCAGCCCAACCCACCTCACAGGGTGGTTGTTGTAGGGAAAATAGGAAGGGGAAGGAGTATTAGATGTGTTCCCTGCCTTGAGTTATTTATAAAAAAATAATAAAGGCGGGATAAAAAAACCAATAATAATAATAATAATAATAATAATAATAATAATAATATCTTAACATTTCACAATAAGCTATTTTTATGTTCCTCCTTGTAATATTCCCCTAAATTGTTATTTAGCACACTTATTTCAGCCTTTTTCCATGCACATATGCACGCAAGCATGCATACACATACATACACAAGCACGCCCAAACCTATCTGGAAAAGATATGCAATCCAAACCTGTACATACGTACAGTACTTATTTAGAATTAGCGATTTCTACCAAACTGAATAGTGAAAAACTCCACAAGAGTAGCTGTATTAGTCCACTGTCCTGGAGATGGGCGGTCATAAATTCGATAGATAGATAGATAGATAGATAGATAGATAGATAGATAAGTCTATTTCACCAATGTAACTAAGAGTAATATGCATTGTACAGATCTACAGTGACAGTTCATCAGACTGTATTCTACTCCTGCCAAGCTTATCTCACCAAAAATCAGTTTCAATTTAGGATGCTGCAAGAATGAGTACAACAGGATCCACATTCAGGCAGGTGAAAAATAAGGGGATGATGGGTTCTGCAGTCTGATACTGCTGGGGAGTATGAATTTAGTGAAGTCTGGCCGAGCCTAAGATTTCATTCCCTTCCCAACATCCTCCAATCAGCCTGTCCTTGGGAAGAGGAGACGACCCTTCGCGTATCTGGCACTCATAGGTCTCTGCAGCCGGAAGTTTTATGCAAGCTGCCATGACTAATAATCATGTACATCTATCCGACCACAAACTGCAACTCAGCCGTCTAGAGCTGCCATCCTAGACCTAATGGCTTGAAAGTTGAGTCCAGTGAAAACCACCGGCCCCGCTACAGAGTCAGCCCTGCGGCAGTTGCCTCGCCACGCAGCAACCGAGCCGAACGGGCGGGCCTGAGCGGGCAGAGGCAGGGGAAAGGAGACAATAGGGAGCTCTCCACGGGCGCGCTGTCCAGCCTCAGCGGCGCAGCCATGCAGCGGGGCAGGCCGCCGTTGTCATGGAAACGCAGCGCCCCCCCCAACATTGCCGGCATACGTCACCGTTAGGGTGGGGGCAATGTCCCTCCCCTCCGCCAGCCTGGTCTAGGGGGGATCCCGTCCGCCCTCCCCAAACAGCTTCCCTCCTCCCCGTACCCTCGCCCGAAATCAACTCAGCAAGGCTACCTTTGATGCCGGCCATGATGCTGCTACAGTATTACTGTCGCCCAGGCCGCTCCCAACCGACCACCAAGGAGAAGGAAGGCGGCTAGACAAGCCCCGGAAGTGCGCGCTCGAGACATCGGCAAGACTTCCGACGAGCCGCGATCCCTGAAACGGCGGACGTAACTTTGGAACAAAAGGCAAAGCTGCGTGTATGTATTTTTTTCCCCCCAGGGAAGAGATATTTTCCGAAACAGAAGAAAAATCTTGGGACGGTAACACACAGGGCTGGTCGCTGTTGTCTCCGCGGGAAACAAAGTCGCGAGTTTGGTGCAGGGTTTTCCCCTATGAAAGCAGGTTAGGGGAGCTTTCACTTGAGTGAAAGTGATTCGCTTTCAGCTCACCAAGTAGTGATAATGTGCTGTTTTATAGGAAACCACTCTCCGGGGAGAAGCTCCCAAGACAAAGACGTTTTAACATGGTTCTCTTATATGTACAAGCTACATACAATTCATGAGTTTCACATTCACTATTATTTTTTCTTATCAGTGATAATACAGTAAGAACCTACAGACGTTACTGTGATTAAAACAAACTAAACATGAGGGGAGGAAAAAAAAACTAAGAAAAAGAAGGAAGACCCATGGATTGATTACGTGCCATCAAGTTGTTCTCGATTCCTAGCAACCGCATAGATTTTTTTCATGACAATCTGTCCCTAACCTGGTCTTTAAGGTCTTCCAATGGTGCATCATCGCCAATGTATCTGAATCCATCCACCTTGCTGCTGGTTGTCCTCCTTTGTTTTCAATATAAAGTTAATTCAGTCCTTAAACTTAATACTGAATCTTGACTATATAGAGACATATTGCTCCATTTTCTTCTTGCTTTTTTTCAACCAGGCCCTTGTCTTTTTAAAATTCTTTTTTGAGGTTGTTGGACAAAATATCCAGCATCAAAAATAGTTGTGGAAAGTTTATTTACTGTTGGTTGGACTAGTAGGGGAGATTTCATCAGTGATTTGCTATATATTAATGCACTTGTATAGTTGCAATCATTTTAGAAATGGACTGATTGATTAAAGTTCTTTGGTTTTTTTATTGCAAAACAATCAATTATTGCAACTAAAGATAACAGTCAGATATTATTAAGTCGACACCAAAATTACTTTCATAATTGCTTTTGTTAATCCTTCCCACCTAGTATTTGTTTATTATGCCACAAAAAGGCCTCGTCTGTTCTGAAAACCCGATTAACTGTACAAGCACACATACCTATTTTATCCAGAAAAGGCAAGATTCAGCAACTAATTATTCAGAATACTGTTTCTTCTCCTTTAACCCTGATTCTAATTGTTCTAGCAAACCACGAAATTTGGGGAGTAGCTACACAGATTTACAGAAATAATTTTCATAAATATTTTTATAAATTATCTAGGTGTTGTATGTTCAGAAATAGCTGCAAACAAAATATTAGCGTTTGCGTTGAAAAATCGGTATCAACATTTGTTATGAATGCTATATAAATGAACTATTTGAAATAGTAAAATCATTGTGACTAAAAGAGAGCAGCTTTGTAAAAAAAATTAATATAAGAGCCCTATAGCCCATCTACTCTACCATTCTGTGTCACACTGTCAGGACTCTGACAGACACTCAGAGCCCTGCCATTAAGAAATCATTGGCACAATCGAAGAGGAAACAAAACGAACAATGAAACGGCTATCAGCAGCTATCAGCCCGAACAAGACCATCAACCAAACCTCCCAGCTGAGGGGTACTCCAGGGCACTGACCAGAAGCGGACCAGAGGGAAGCCTTCAGCAGGGAGGGGGGCGGGTACTCTGGCGGGAGGGTTTAAAAAGCCAAGCCAGAAGCCCGAGAACCATTCCTGCCTTTACTTGCTTACCCATGTCCAGCAATAAACCGTTTACTTCCCAATATTTGAGCTGAAGTCATTCTGGGTAGAGCTGAAGTCATTCTGGGTAGAAACGCGTGCAGCTTGCATGGGTGGCACCTCACACACACAAAGCTTGGCCAGATGTATTGAGGAAGCTCACAAGTAATCATTGTGTGTGTTTGTTTGTTTGTTTGTTTGTTTGTTCATTCATTCATTCATTCATTCATTCATTCAACTTATATCACCGCCCATCTCCCCCCACAAGGGGACTCTTTCATGGTTGCTCCCAAGTAGCTGGCATTTTAATAACCAATCTTCATAGCTATATACTGTATTTGGGGCAATCTCTCTCTCTCAGCTCAACCCACCTCACAGGGTGGTGGTGGTTGTGCAGAACATAGAAGGCAGGAGCATTAGGGATGTATGCTGTGCCTTGAGTTGATTAAAATAAAGGTGGGGTAAAAATTAAATATTACAGTCCTTCATTAATATGTTCAGTCCTCTTTGAAATCCATCCAAATTGGTGATGGTCACCACAATTGATGGCAGCAAATCCCATCATTTAACTCTGTTATATAAAGAAATATTTCCTTTTACATCCTTTTATCAGTCTTAAATTTCTCTTCATTTAGTACCAATCGAAGAGATTCATTTAGTTTCTAAGGATAATCCCAAATTCTAACTGTGTAAGAGACATCATATGAATGCATGTAAATGGTATAACTAATAATTTAGAGTGAAATAAACAGTGAAGGTGTAGCTATTTATTTATTTTTAAGAGCTTCAAACCCAGCTTTATAACATCTATTAAGTCATAAAGCTACACATGTATTGAAAAATGATCTGTTAAAGTAAGTTGGAAGGCTATACATCATTACATCTTTTTTTTAAGAATCAATTCCCTCTTATGTCAATTTAATTTTTTCTACTGTTTACATTTTCATTTGATAGCAAGTCATAGTAGCAGAGTTTGCATGACACAAAACTAGAAAGCTTGGATAACTGTCATTTTACTCCAAATAGTGTCCATTTCAGCTTCAGATGACACAACAATTATTTTTAATTATTCCGTCGCCATCTGGATTTTTCAATATATATTTATTGTATAATTGAGATTTTAGACTTATTTTAACTTATTTATTGTGAACCGCCCAGAGTTCCCCATGGGGGGAGATGGGCGGTTATAGAAATTAAATAAATAAATAAATAAACAAGCAACAAAACTTGATTAAAATGCTATTTTGTGAACCTTTTTAGGTAAGCAGTCCTTATGATAGAAAGTTTCAAAACGTTTACTAGGGCTACCAAGTCTGGGATACAAAAATCCAGATAACCACTAAATGTCAGCAAAGAAATTCAGAAAATCCTAACTTGTTGCTTCCATCTAGTAATTATCCCAATTTTCACAGCCCTATCTTTATTTTCTCAGAAATCCAAAAAAGCTCAATTATGCTTACAGTACTTTCAAGTGAACGTGCATACCTCAGAATATATTGATAACAGCAATAACCTGATCCCATTTAGTCCTATGTTTAATTTTAAGGGCAACTATGATGTTCATTAATGGCCTTTAATATAATTAGCTGTTTATCCAGCTCTTGCCAACCTAGCAATTCGAAAGCATGCAAATGCAAGTAGATGAATAGGTTCCACTTCGGTGGGTAGGTAACAGCGTTCCACATGCGTCATGCGGCCACATGACCGTGGAAGCGTCTTCAGACAACGCTGGCTCTTCGGCTAACAAACGGAGATGAGCACCGGCCCCTAGAGTCGGACACGACTGCACAAATGTGCGGGGGGAACCTTTACCTTTACCTTATTGAACTTTGGTTTTTGTCTTTTGCACTTTTTTTGTACCCTGGTCAGACTCTGTTGGAGTTGGGGTGGGTTATAAAGATTGTTGCCAAGAAAACTGCAGGGACTTGTCCAGGCAGTCTCTGAAAATCGGACAGGATTGAACAGATAAATAAATAAATAAATATTGTAATATACATAAATATTATGATTTAAAAATGTAATGTCCTTTTTCTCAGAAGTAATCTATTACTCAATCGAAAGCATTTCGAAATAAGTAGCTTTTGTTCATTCAACAAACTAATCAAGCAGCTGTTAATAAGTACAAGACCGATTTTCCCTAGCAATCTTAACATCGCGACCTCTCTCGAAATCATACACTTTATTAACTGGGCTAATTAAAGCTCCAGCCACGACGCGTTTGTAATTTAAAAGGCTGCAATATTTTCTTGTTTGTGTTCAGAGAACACAGTTCTCTCAAGTTACTCTACAAGAACAGCGAACTTGTTTTCAGAAGTGCAACACAGCTTTGAAGTAAAGTCATTCTTTGCTCCCGATGAATCACCGGAAGAGGACAAACCTATGATAAACATCCATCACTAATTCCATTGGTTGTTCTGAGCGTACATAGACTCTGTTGTTATGCCGACATTCGTGCAGCGGCACCTATGAGCCAATAGGATGGCTGGTCGAGAGCGAGGCTTTCCTACAATTCCATTGTTCTGATGGGATGTTCCTTCCGCTTAGTAGCTCCACGCGCACTGAACCCGCCTCTCTCTGAGATGGCGCTGTCGGGCCTCATCGCTAGCTGACGAAACTCGCTCGCCCTGGAAAGGCAATCCGGAGAACCAATTAGTGTCGCCGAGGGCGGAGTCGCGGGGCCGTCGCCATAGGCGGAGAATGCTCGAGGGGTGACGCTTCGCTTCTCAGTGGAAGTGCTAAAATGGAGGCGTCGCTGGGGCAGCTGCTTTTGCCGCTGTTGGTGGTGCTGACGGGAACACATTTAGCGCTGGGCTGGGAGCAGCAAGGTAAGGCCAGGCCAGGAATGGGCTCAGCGGGCGAACCTCTTTCGGAAGGTTGCCTCTCGGTTCACGAGGGTCGGGGAGGGGTCGTTCGTATCAGCGTCAGTGGCTTGACGCTCATGGCTGGTTTAGACGGTTTTTCGCCCCTGAAACAGCAGCTTTCTGGGGAGGGAGGGTCATTTCCTAGTCACCGAGGAGCTTTTTATGTGGAAATGCTATGAACTAATGGGCGTTGGCCTATTTACTAAGACATTTTAGAAGCCATTTGTAGTTATTGACATTAGCAACCAAATGCTGCAGATTTCTTGGAAGACACACTGGCTGGGTTCACATGTCACATTAATCCATAAACAACACCTTTGCAACCTGTTTTTAACCAGGATTAAATGTTTCAGGTCATCAGCGCAGGGGATGTTGATTAACTGATGCCTGCTTTTTTGTTTTTATTTTTACTCTGTTGTGCACTGCCCAGAATCAGTGGGTTATGGCAGGTTACAAAAGATGTGAATTATGTGGGCTTGGCCTAGTGCAATGTGTAAATATAGTCATTTGGTTGTGTAAACAGTGATTTAGGGTTTAACCATTACTGTACTTGTGGTTTATTCTGTAAAATAGGTTTGAAAGAAACCATTATTTGTGGGATGTGTGAATCCACTCTATTCATTGGGCTTTTTTCCTAAGTGCAGAGCCAGTTTGGTGTAGTGGTTAAGGCAGTGCTTTCCAAACTCCCGCCGTTGGCGACACACCAACGGCGACGGCGGCGCAGGGGCGGCCTCATGTTTTGCGCTAAAACCCAGAAGTACTGATGGTGCGCCGCCGCAGGGGCGGTGGCAACGCACCATCAGCACTTCCGGGTTTTGTCGCAACACACTAATGTGTTGCGACACACAGTTTGGAAAGCTATGGGTTAAGGCAGGGGTGGGCAACGTCAGGCCCGCAGGCCATATATGGCCCGCGGGGCTCCCGCCCACAAACCCCACCCCTTCCACGCGATTGGCTCCCGCCTGCAAACCCCCCCCCAGTGCTTGTGATTGGCTCCCGCCCGCAAACTCTGGCCCCCAGTCCATGGAAAATCCCAGAAACCCCGCCCCCCGGTCTCCAGTTATAAATATCCAAATGGCCCTTGGCAGAAAAATGGTTCCCCACCCCTGGGTTAAGGCATCAGGCTAGAAACTGGGTGACTGTGAGTTCTAGTCCTGCCTTAGACACAAAGCCAGCTGGGTGACCTTGGGCCAGTCCCCTCTCTCAGCCCTAGGAAGGAGGCAATGGCAAACCACTTCTGAAAAACGTTGCCAAGAAAACTGCAGGGACTTATCCAAGCAGTCTCCGAGAATCAGACATGATTGAATGGATAAAACAACAACAACAACAAAGTGCAGAGGACACTGTGCACCAAATGGAAACTCTTTATTCACAAATTCCTGAATATTATATACAAAACAAACAGGGAGAGGTAGTATTGCTATGTATTGCTTGTGAACTTCTGAAAACTTCTGTTTGAATATTTGATTACATGGGATATTTGGTGAACCAACAAAGCAGAATTAATTACAAAGCATAGGTGTTAACTTTTTTGTCAGAAATATTATTTGTTAAAATGGCTTTTGGGATTACTACTGTATAAGGAATCAAAATATCATACAACTTAACAGGAATTATTCTGAGAACTTCTTTATTGGCCATTAATAAACTTGCAAAAATCCTAAAATATGTATTCATTATCTTGCATAGTGTTCCTAAATCTATTATATAATTTATATTCTGTCAGAGAGAATCCTATTGCGGGAAGTCCAAGCCCTGACACTCTACCAGGGCAGATACACAAATTATCGGAGGACATCTCCAGTGCCCCAGTTGCAGTGTACCGGAGGCTCAGCTGGATGCACAGCATCCACCCCTGAGGTGGTTCAGTGTTACAACCAAGGCTGGGATGGCTATGATGTGCAGGTATGTTTCCTTGTGTGAAGGAAAATGTGTTATCTTCTGGAATGTTTTTGTATAAATACAAATTGGCTAAATAGGTGGTTTTTGAGGGGAGAAGAATGATCATAGATATGGAGGAAAAACTCTGACTCCAGGAAGATGCAAGGAGTTAAAAATAAAAAACAGTTGGAGCAGCAACCTGAAAGCACCAAGCACATTGCCAACAGGAGAAAACTTTAAAGTAAATCCATATTCCCTCAAAACAGCTTTTAAGAAACAAGTTTTGTCAGTTAGCATTCTTGTCTGGCAGTGTTTCCATGTCCTGTCTTTCAAGCTCTATTAAGTTTTAAAGCTTGCTTGTGAGGCTTTAATTATACCTTTTTGGGGGAAAAATATATTTTAATAAAATTACTATAAATAAATTATCAATTTTAAGTCAGTGTTCAATTTTATATATATATATATATATATATATATATATATATATATATCTGTAGAAAAAAATAATTCTCTTTTATTTTCAGTGGGAGTGCAAAGCACATTTGGATGTTTCATATCGCTTTGGAAAAATTGAAGTAAGCTGTGAAGGCTACGATTACCCAGATGACCCTTTCATTTTAAAAGGATCATGTGGCTTGGAGTACACATTAGAGTTAACTAAGGAAGGACAGCAAAAAGCTAGCACCTTTGCTGGCACCTACTATTCTACAACTTCTCATGATTCATTTGGTTCAGGCTTTGGAGTGATCCTGGTAATAGTATTTGTCGTCTTTGTTTTTGGCATCTACAAGCTATTCCTCTGTGATAACCGACAACATAATTTCCCTAATGATGATGTACATTCAGGAGCTTATGGGCAAAGTTATCAAAGCCCACCTCCGCCAGGATTTAAAACAAATGGTCAAGATTATCAAGTACCACCTCCAGGATTTAAATCAAATTTCACAGGTAAACCTTTATGTCACAACAAAAACATTTAAATATTTATTTATTACTAACATTGATATGTCATCAAACTTTAGCAGGTTCATCATTGTTAATGGAGTCACTGAATTGCTATGTAGAATTTTGTGCCGGGTCTAGCTCATGCTCATGTGTATAGCCTCCAGAAATTTCAGGGGCCATTTAAATGAGAGCTCCTTCCATTTCTAAGTTGATCCTTTAGTCTAAAGCAGGGGTCGGCAAACTTTTTATGCCGGGAGCCATTTTGACATGCTCGTGCACATTTTTAAATGCTCGAGAGCCAGGGGGCGGGGTTTGCGGGCGGGGGCCAATCGCATGGAAGGGGGCGGGTTTTGCGGGCGGGGGCCAATCACATGGAAGGGGGCGGGGTTTGCGGGCGGGAGCCAATCACGTTGCTTATTGGGGCGGGTGGGAGGGGGCGGGCCCGGCGGCGGAGGCCCGGGCCGCCCGCCCGCCCCGCCCACCTGCTTGCCTCCCCGCTGCCTTCCCGGGATCCGAGCCGGAGAGAAAGGGTGGTGGCGGGGCCGCGCTACCGCCACTCGGCGCGGGCGGGGCTGCCACTTCTGCCCGCGTCGGGCCAAGGACATGATGGGCGGGAAAAGAGGCGGGCGGCGACGACAAGCGGCGCGCTTCAGGGGAGCCGCCGCCGGGTGGGTCCCCTCAGGGCGGGCGGAGCGGGCGGGCGGCCCGGGCCTCCGCCGCCAGGCCCGCCCCCCTCGGCGCCTGTGCGGCTCCCCCGTGCCCTCCCACCCGCCCCAATAAGCCACGCAGTCATGGTCCTCCTCGGCGAGCCCGGCCTCCAGAGCGGGGCATGTCTGGCTGGGCGGAGCGGGCGCGGGGAGCCGCACAGGCGCCGAGGGGGGCAGCGGAGGCCCGGGCCGCCCGCCCCGCCCGCCTGCTTGCCTCCCTCCGCGAGGCCCCCCGCTGCCTTCCCAGGATCCGAGCCGGAGAGAGGGCGCTCTCTTTCTCCGGACCGAGGCGGTCTCCTCCCGTTCCCTTGCAGCCGAGCCTCGAGAGGGCGAGAAAGCCCCGACGCTGCCCCGCGGACCTCTCCAGCATGCCCGGATCCCGGGAAGGCAGCGGGGGGCCTCACGGAGGGAGGCAAGCAGGCAGGCAAGCAGGCGGGCGAGGCGGGCGGGCGGCCCGGGCCTCCGCCCCCGGCCCCGCCCCCCTCGGCGCCTGTGCGGCTCCCCCGCGCCCTCCCACCCGCCCCAGTAAGCCACGGCAGGGAGGCGCTGCTGGCCCGGGACGCGGCACTGTCGGAGGCGGCGCAGGAGCGGCTGCAGGGGCTGCCGCGGCTGGAGATGGCGCTGCTCCGCGGCATCCAGGTGCTGGGCGAGGGCGTGGGCCCGGGACGCAAGCGGCAGGGCAGCGCAGGGGGCCTGGCCGGGGCGGTGGCGGTGGCGGCGGGGAGACGGAGCCGGCAGAGGTTTGCCGGGCGGCAGGACGGGGTGGGCGGCGCTGCTGGGGCTGGTGGCGGAGCTGGAGGGAGCAGAGGGACCAGGCGTTCCCGTGGGCGCAGCGTGCGCTCTGCAACCCGCCTTGGAGAAGTGGCCGCGGGAGGCCCTCCGGGTGCACCCTCCCGCCCCATCAATCCCCCCACCCCGCCGTTCGGCGTCCTCTCCCCCCGCTAACCCGAACCCTGCGGCGGCCGGGGGAGCCGAGCCAGGCTCGGACCGGAGGCGGCCAAGGGGAGAGCAGGCGGCTCTTCGCCCTGCGCCGCCCTGCCGCTCGCGTCCCGGGCCCGCGCCCTCGCCCAGCACCTGGATGCCGCGGAGCAGCGCCATCTCCAGCCGCGGCAGCCCCTGCAGCCGCTCCTGCGCTGCCTCCGACAGCGCCGCGTCCCGGGCCAGCAGCGCCTCCCTGCTGCGCCGGGCCTCGCTCAGTGCGAGAGCCAGGGGGCGGGGTTTGCGGGCGGGGGCCAATCACATGGAAGGGGCGGGGGTGAGTTCAGCTGCGGAAGAGCCACACTCAAGGGGCCAAAGAGCCGCATCTGGCTCGCGAGCCGCCATTTCCGACCCTTGGTCTAAAGTCTAGGAAATATTATACCAGCCCCTTTAGAAAGTAAGGGGATAAAGAGTGATAGCCTTTTGTCTGTTTCTCCAGTAAAATCAGTCATTCCATAGAGTTACACAGCAATGTTTGATTTAAATCTTTGGAGAGCATGTCAGACTCTTCAGTTATCTGCTAAGGCAATCAGCCTACTTACATATAACTTTTAAAAATTATAAAAGAGCAAAGGTTATTTGATCTAAATCTATATAATTTTATTTAAATTAAGGAGCTGCTGGTGGGTCCAACTATGATTCCAATTCAGGGCCAGGTTTCTGGACTGGATTAGGCGCCGGGGGTCTTCTTGGATACTTGGCTGGCAACCGAAGGTAATCTTGTTTTCTCTTGCAACAATCCTGATTGACAGAAAGGGGAATTGATTCTCCTAAGGGAAAATATTTTTTGTTTGCTACTAGTAATACTATCAATTGTAAATATGGAATGCTTTTGCTTACATGCTGATTTTTCAAATAAGAATAGATTATGAACGTTTTGAGAAATAGTTATCCCACTCTTCTCTACTGCAGCCAGCATTGATAGGTAGAGCCAGATACAAGGTAGGCTGGTGGCTTAGCTGTCTGCACCACCCTTAGTTAGGATAAGAAAGTTTTGGCCCATTCTTAAAAATTTTTAATATTTGTCCAGTTGGTAGGTATCTCTAGGGATTTTTCTAGAACAGCTGAGCAACATTGGAGAAGTAGGTTGTCTGTCGAAGTACACAGAATTCAGAACCCACCATCTGTAAATGGATCAATCTTTGAAAAATACAGATAATGGCTGTCATTGACTCATGCAATGCTCTTTCAGTTATGCCGTGTAGTTGCTTAATATTGCATCATTGCCTACCAAATTTCTGTATACAAATATGATCATGTTTTTCCACATTGAATTTTGTTTTTATTACTTACTTTCAAAGTATTCCATTTCTAAATCCCCCCGTTTTTCACCTGAGAATTCTTCTGTATATTCCTCCAGAATCACTGAATTCTTATTGTATTTTTTTAGAGAGCTTTATTTTTACTGAGCTTTTTAAAAACAGTTTTTTAGCTTCTTGCATATATTATGCAGCTTGTATGACTTTTGTACTGAATTTGTATGAGTTTTGGATGTAGTTCTAAGCGCATTCATTGTTTTTCTAAATTTGAAATCTTGTTATAGTTTTTCCTAATAGCAATGCATACCTTAATGGTAAATCAATATGTTTCTTGGAAATATTCCTTTTTAAATAGAAATAGAACTATAAAATTGCTGAAGAGACATCTTCAGTTTGTTGGAATAATTGAATATATGCAGATTCTTTATATACTTGCCCTATGATTACTTGCTCATTGCTAATGAGCAACTTTGCCTTAAATGGTCTTCTATTTCCTTTCTAGATTATCCATCTGGTAAAATTTTAAATGTGTATGCATGCGAAAACACTAAAAATGATCAACAAAATAGTTTAAATTAATTTCTTCCAGGTCACCTTCACATCATAGGTCTTCTCCTTACTACAGCACGTGGGCTGGTCCAACTGCTCCACCTCCATTTGCCGGTTCTTTTGGCACTTCAAATAGCTCTACAACATCTAATAGTTCAGAAACAAGACCCACCTCTGGTAAGTTATAAGCCTTGTTCTCCTTGGTCTTTCAGGCTAACCTTAGGGTGCCTGATAGCAGCAACTTTCCAATAAAAAAATCCTTTTGAAATCAATTGGATTTGGATTAATGATAGTAACTTTTCCCACTGCTTTTAATCAGACTTATACCTAGTTCTCATTGTGGTAGGGGATCTACATCTGGTTTGTAAATCTCTTTGTTTTGAAATTGTACATGATTTAGTACTTTGCTATACAAATAATTCATTCCTGGTCTGTAGATGTTTGGAGTACAGCTGGAGTACAATATCAATTTCAAAAACCTATCCTATATTTATTTACCCAAAAGAAAATCAGTTGAACAGTGACTTCCTTCTGATGAAACTCTGCCATTACTATGGCCTGTTTTTGTTTTGCTGCTAAATTTTTTGGTTTGTGTTGCGTTGTTAAAGATGTTTCAAAAGAGACGAGTAGAAGGGAGATCAGGATCTATTAATAGATCTTTGGGTGATTTTAAGTAGATCATTGAAAATTTCTAACTTCCAGTAGTCTTAACAGCAGAAAGATTTCTGAATTAAACTGATTGTACTGCATCTTTGATGTCTAACATCTCTGAAGCAGATTTGCATATATTTACAAATCATCCTTTAGAGCAGGGTTTCCCAAACTGTGCAGTGTACCTCCCTTGGGGAGGTGCAGACAGAGTCCAGGGGAGGGGTGAAGAACCTTTTAGTTGAACATTGTTAGAATAAATCCACCTTTCCCAAAGTTTCATTGTATTGTTTTCATTATTCATTTGTGTTCATTTTGGTGTTTGGATTTTTAGGGGCGGTATGTACATTGAGATTACACAAAGCGAGGTATCATGTCAAAAAGTTTAGGAACCCCTGCTTTAGAGTATGGAACTTGGTTCAGTAGGTATTCATCTCCAACAAGCAGTGACTGCTTGGAACTTGATTCTTGTTGTTGGATCTTGAACATAGGATCCAGTATAGAGTACTCAAGTTTTCCGGTGCAAAATTTTAGATTGCTTGGAGTGTATTAGTGGGACTTAACCATTTTGAGTGGCCTGTAAACAATTCAAAACTGGAGGCTCTTAATTTTGAGTGCTCTGCCAGCTAGCTGGGAGATACTTAAGTATTCTCTGTCACTGTCTTTTTCAGTGAGAATGAAAAAGAGGGTGAGATTCAAGGGCAGAGGAAGTTAGGAATTTATTTTGTTCTCAGAGAAACAGATACTTAAGAAAAGAGATTTTATGCAACTGGGTTTCAGGATTCAGGCCTAAACTTAGAAAACTCTGGGAGAGTCCAAACTAGTAAAGTTGGCAGGCAAAGTTTAGTCATACGAGGATTTGTTTTTGTTCAGTGCAGTTTGCTCAATTTCTCTGATTTTGTATCTGCTTCAATCCTCTATTTTTCTTGTTTGGTTAGACTATTTACAGATTACTGAATACTGGTTTTGGAATGCAGATTTCAGCCTTGTGTAATTTGCTGCAGTTAAACTATTCCTTCCTTCCTTCCTTCCTTCCTTCCTTCCTTCCTTCCTTCCTTCCTTCCTTCCTTCCTTCCTTCCTTTCTTTCTTTCTTTCTTTCTTTCTTTCTTTCTTTCTTTTGCTTTTATTCAAATAAAAATATTTTCTTGATTACTCCAGGTTTCGGTTTGTAATGTATCACCACCTACTCCACCCACACAAGTTTTGTTTGGCCCCCACCCTGGCGCTATTTTCATGAGCCCTTAAAACCTGGTTCTGTCTCCAAGCCCTGGGCTAGAATATATGTTAGAACCCTTGTGGGATGTTTCAGTTGTTTAATTGATTGTTTCTTTTCTCTAGACTTTTCTTGTGGATTATATATTCTGTGTTTTTATAATTCTTACTGTTGTATCTTGTAAACCACCCAGAATCATACAGATTGGGGCAGCCTATAAATTTGGTAAATAAACAAACGCTCGGGTCTGGTAATCCTGGAACCATTCACTTAAAGCTTATGCCTGGAGTAGGGGGATTTCATATTGTGCCCCATCCAGATTTCAGATTTGAGTGCATCTCCCCATTCAAGAACAAGTAGTGGTGGATAGCTATCTTCCTGATGGAATTCTTCCACCTGGTGTTATAGTCAAACTGACACCCAAGAATTCAGGTAGTGGGAAAGTGAAGTGCGGGGGTCTGGCAAGCTGGCGTGGGTGTTGATTATATCCTTGGCAGGGGCTGATATATCTCTATCCCTGAGACTGCAGTCATATTCTCCTCTATCTGCAAATAAGCCTCCCTGGACTCTGTGAAACTAAGTTTGAGTAGATGTATGTAGGATTGCATTATTATATAAATTATAGTGCAAGACATTTGATTTTAATCAGTGAGCAATTTCCTAGGTAATAACATTAAAACACATATATCTTTCCACTAATGCTAAACAGGGTTAGGGTCTGGATGATCTGATAAGCTATATCTTGTTCTAAAACAGAAGTGTAATCTTCTGATCTCTTCATAGGCATAGTATAATGAAGCGATTAGCAATGCACCCACCACATCTCAAGTTCTTTCAGCAAGAAATCACTCCCCCACCCCCAGTGGATGAATTCTCACAAATATTCTCACTTGAGACCTTCAAAGATTTTGGGGCTAGAGTGCTGAAATCTTGCAAGATTTAGCAATCTCATATTTCAGTCATTTTTAATTGGGGGGTTGAGCACTTGTGCCATCTTGCAGAATCACTTTACATTACGTAGTGCCTAAACAGGTTATCAGCCCCTACTGTAGGGAAATGGAGGAGCTGCCTGGTTTGCTGTGGCTCTTCCTCGATTAAATATTGTTGTAAACTAGCTCATAGAGCTGAATATATTTATCTATTATTTCATTCTTTCATAGATTATTTTAGAATTAGCTATTGATTAATGATCACTTTTTTTCTTTTTCTCCATCCCTATTTCTTAGGTTTTGGAGGAACAAAAAGGAGATGAAGTTTGGCTCCCACCCTGCCTAAGCAAGTGAATAAAAGCAACATTTCAGCAATTCTGAAATGTGTCTTAAGCCTGTTTGCTAGTGTTATAAAATTCCAATTTGGATTCAGCTGTATATATTTGTATCTCTGCATCCTTAATAATGTAGTTAAATTTATTTTGGAACAGAAGCTTTTGAGAAGGGAAGCTTCTCAGGTGATCTCTAATATGGAACTGTGTTCTATAGAGAAGGGGGACAGAATACCGTAGCCTTCTGCAATCTAGTGCCTTTCAGATGGGTTGAAGTATCACTCCTAGAATTAATAGCTTGCCATCATGTTGGGGCCTGGAGACTGGAATATTAGTAATACTTGGATTTTTTAAAAGTTGGAAATGCCACTTTTAAGGCCTCTGAAAATGGCTGTTATTTATTATAAAAACAACAAAGAATGAAACATTACTTTCTGAATAGTGTTACTCTATGGACTGAACAGACTGATCGAAGTTTGTTATTTTCTTTACGATAGTTCTTCAGAAAGAACCTGAGACAGGAAAAAAAATCCACAGAGCAATCCTATGCATGTCAATTTAGACATTAATTCCACTAGGTTCCGTGGAATCTGCTCCCCAGTTGGCGTGTGTGTGTGTGTGTGTGTGTATGTATGTGTATATATATATATATGTATGTATGTATATGTATGTATGTGTATGTATGTGTATGTATGTGTATGTGTGTGTGTGTGTGTGTGTGTATGTATGTTGGATTATATGCCTGTCCCCAACCATTTCTGGTAAGGGGCTATTAACCACATAGAGCTCATTTGATGGAATCTATGGTACAGATCATATGTTGGACTGCATTTTCAGGGATGTCAGGAATTCACATAGAAGAACAATTGTTTGTTTGTTTGCAACCAAACAAAATTGTCCTTTATTAGATCAGGCATTACTTTCTTAGCATGATGGGACATAAATTATACAATGCACTGTGGACCCATTTTTTATTGGTGTCTTGTTTACTTCCAGTGGTTCAGGTAAATGTAAGGCTTTCTCTCTAGTACTTGCTCCTTTCAGATAACTAGCTTTTTTGTGAATATTTTCTTAGTTTTGATTCCACTACCAATGTGAGGAAATGAACAGCAATCCCAAAAGTTTTTATTTAAATTTCAAAATAAAGCAACAATGCCTGAAAGTATGTCATAGCTGAATTTTAATCAAGATTTATTTCTTCATTAACACCTTTTAAATATTTAAAACAATGAGTGAATGAAACAGGTATGCAAAGAAACTCTCTCATAATTGTTTAATAAGCAAATTAATAAAATTCAAATGCATAAAATCACATTAAAGAACCAACACAGTCACAAAATTACAAGCATAGCAATACAGTAATAAAAGGCATGGGCATTTTAATAAACAGAAAAACTCCAAAAACTTTGAAGTGCTCTCATAATAGTTGAATTAATTTAATCCAGAACTCTGGTGTCTCTTGAATTGCACTGACAGCAATATTTATGCAAGTAATACTATAGCTCCGTAAACTGATTTTTTAAAACAAGCTTGTCTTGCTCTATAGTTGTTCAACGCTGAAAACTAATCTATTTAAGGAAGGCAATGGAAACCTCTGGAATCTTCCTGCTGACACAGCTTTGGCTCTAACAGACGTAATATTAACGTGAAAGCTACTCTTGGATGCTTTCTGACTGAAGAGCAGGGGAGAGAGAGAGATGCATGCATACATACACACACACACACACAAAATTTCAAGGTGGTGCCCCATGGGAACTTAATGTTACTAAATGTTATTCAATGATAGTGGTGGAGATAGCTGAGTCAATGGTTGAAATGATCATGGTGGTATTGTCCTGGGAGCAAGTTCCAACAGAGCACTGAGTTATTGCAGACTGGAACAGAGGTTGGATGAGAGAGGCCTACTCTGCTGAAGTACTGGGAGGTTCATGTCAGCCTGCTGGCTGCTCTGAGGCAATCCCCTGGGTGGAGCTGAATGGCGCTTTGGCCCAGGAGTTATGCATGCTCATTGGCATCCCAGGAGAGGAGGCCCAGTCGGAGTTTTTCCTGCTTGGGAATTGCACCAGCATGAATTTTGGCTCCTGAAATACAGCCCTCCAGCAGGCCTGAGAACAATGACCTGAGGCATGGTAGTGAGAAGTCTGGGCAGTGGGACACGTGTGTATAGGGTTGGGGGAGATGGACGGTAATACAATTTAAATAAATAATAAAATAAATACTGTATCCTAACCTTGTAGCTTCCAGGTGTAGATCATCTCTGTCCACACCCGTGTCTTTCTGAAAATCACTCTGCAGGATCTATGTTAATGTACTGACAGCTAGGATCTTCTCTTGGACTGCCTGCCTGTCAGGATCCACAATCAGAGGAACCCAATGCATCTGATTGTGTTCTCCTGCCTTAAGTGTGAACTCATAATCAGACCTGCCTGTCAAGCCTAGCTCTGAGTTAGATGGGAGGAGGGAAATTCCAGAGAGACAGTTTGAGATTGTTTGGGCGAATCAAGAAGCCAAGGCCGTGCTGTGTAGAGACATCTGGGACAGGCAGAAACAGAGAGTGGGCAGGAGGGTGAGAATGGGCAAGAGGGGGAGTGAGGCTGCTTGGGCAGTGGAATGTTCTAGTAAGAGAAAAGCGCGGGAAAGTTTATTCACAGCTTTGCATCTGAACTGTATGCTACTTCTCAATAAAGGATTTTCTGCATCTATACTAGATTGCCTGAGAGTTACTAGATTGGAAATTGAGTATTGCAGTCCTTACACTGCCTAGTTGTTAGATCTGGAACACACCCTGGGCTGGACTGGACTGGGGGTGAGGATTGGGAAGTAGAAATAGAATTGTGTCAGTTGCTGGCTCTGATAGTTTGGAGCAAGCAGGGTTGAAGTGGACTGTGTGATTAAGTAAGTGATTGGAAAACCCACAACAACAGCATACTGCCTAAGCAGGAGCTGTCAGAGTTCGGCAGACCTCTGCCATTCATACAAGTACGTGCTAACCGACATGCGGAAATAGACTCGCAACTGACAAGCAGCCGAAGCCAACGTAACGAGCTGTGAAACGGAACGTATCAGCCCAGGAAGGACTGTCTAGTGAAGCTGGAGCCAAGTACTTCACACATCAACTTCAAAAGGACAATGGGGGGAGAAATGTTTAAATGTAACATACCATGCCATGCCAATTCATTCACGTCTTTGTTCCTGCACCTATGTACTTCAATAAACCTCTTTACTTTTAAAGAAGCCTGCGTTTCGGAGCTTTCTTGAGAAAGGAGAATTTGATAGACATCGTTGGGAGCAGTCCTTACATAAAGACGTGAATCAATCCTGACCACGTATCCTGAGGAATATCCCGGCAAAATTCGGTGAGCTCCCCAGTTGAAAGCGGTCACACCACCGGAAAAAAAAAATTTTTTTTCCACCCACGGAGCAGAATGGAGTCAGTAGCAGCAGCGGAGACTCTCGAGGTAGCCGGAACCAGCGCGGCAGCTGTCCGGGCGTTGGAGGCAACCCAGCGAGCGGAGTCGTCCCCTACAGAGACTACTGAACAGCGAGAAAATAAGAAATCACAGAAGAAGGAGGTAAACCTCATGGCCCTCAGCAATCCCAAGCCTACCCCGGCGGGATGGTCTATCGCAGTCGGGGAAGGGCTGAAAGGAAAAGGAGGGAAAGCCAAGAAAAGGGTCACCCAGACCCATCGAATCGAAGCCCTGGAGAACCAGATGGCACACCTGAGCCTAGAGGTAGGGACGATGAACAAAAAATTGGACTCCATGGGGGGGGGCATTGAACAGTTGTTAAGAGCCCTAGAGGGACCTAGGGAGGCAGAAAGGAGCCCAACAGGCTCCGATGAAGAGGAAGAAATCGTAGAGTCAAGTGGGGAAAACAAGGAGAGGGAGGAAGAAACACTATTCTATGGGCAGCTTCCATACAGCTGAACTCCTGTAACCCCAGACTACGATCATCGCAGAACCTCTTTGAGAGCCCATGCCCCAAGCGGGGTTAACGAACTAAAAATGAAATTCGATGGG
Organism: Charina bottae; assembly: GCA_023362775.1. Lineage (NCBI taxonomy): Eukaryota > Metazoa > Chordata > Lepidosauria > Squamata > Charinaidae > Charina > Charina bottae. Next base: position 166,925,481 of record JALMGJ010000002.1, read on the forward strand.
GACCCAAGGAAATTAGCATGTTTCCTAACACACGTTCAGGGGTTTATGGAGGAATTCGAGCATACCTTCCAAACGGAGGTGAGCAAGGTGCGTTATGTCTCCAGTTTTCTAAGGGGAGAGGCGGGTGACTGGCTAGTGAGTCTCCACGACTGCGGAGCCAGCGAGCTGAGGAATTTTCAGAAGTTTATGTACGCACTCAGACAGAGATTTGAAGATACGCTATCTAAAATCTCAGCGAAGACTCGAATTCAAAATTTAAGACAAGGCAACAGAACAGTAGCGGAGTACGCTATGGACTTCAAGAAACTCCTATCGAAATTACCTGACTGGCCTGAATCCTTCAAAGTCCAGCATTTTCAATATGGACTACGACAGGAAATTATAGAACTGGCCATAACGAGAGATGACCCGGGGACGTTAGAAGGATGGATTCAACTGGCTGGGAAAGTGGAAAGCAGCACAATGCAGCTCCAGAACATAAAAAGTTTCAACTCCATGCGCAAGAAACCTGGGACCTCTTTCACTCAACCCCGCAAATTCACCAAGCAACGGAATTGGGAGGAGGAGAAAGAACGCCGTACGAAAGATGGGCTATGCTTTCGTTGCGGCAAAGAGGGTCACCGGATAAGCAATTGCCCACAAACCAAGACGAACGCCAAAGAGAAAATCCCATTGAAAAAGGCACCTGACACCAAAGAAAGCAAGACTGCAACGGCGAAGTACAAAGGAGCGGCGGCAGCAACCGTGGGGAGACGGGACTGGCAACAGGGGAGCAGCGAGTCCGACACCTCAAATGATGACTTCGAGCCGGCGGAAAACTACAACGGCCTGTGCTAAAGTGCGCCGCAGGACAGGCCTTCACCATTGGGCGCAACGGGGGGGCAGGTGTCCCAAAATGCCCCACGATGAACGTTAAGGTACAGTTGCAAACTTTGGATGGGACGGGACAATTGGGGGGGGTGGCCATGCTGGACTCTGGGTGTTCCAGATGTTTGATACACCCAAAAATAGCAACCAAACTGAAACTCAGGTTGGTTAAAATGCAGACACCCATCACGTTCTGCCAATTGGATGGGTCCAAAATGAAGGGGGGCCCAATCGAATTCACCACTGAAGACATACAAATGTCTGTGGGGACTCATGTAGAGACATTACGCTTCATAGTCGCACCCATTGCTGCGCGACATATCGTGTTAGGACTCAAATGGCTCAGGAAAAGAAACCCTAGAGTGGACTGGGCGTCTGGGGAAATTGAGTTCTTTGATGGGCTTTACAAAGCGGTTGAAGAAACAAATGGAGTAAGTGAATTGGAATGGGGGGCGGCTGGCACGGTACACGAGGGGATGGAACAATGGGAGGAGGATCAAGACGAGGAGGGGGAGACGCTCCCAGACACAATCCCGGAGGTCTACACCTCCGTGGGTGAGGTGTTTGGGCAAAAAGTATGCGAACAGGAACCCCCCCACAGGGCTTCAGACGCAACGGTTGATTTGATCCCTGGGGCCCCCTTCCCAAAACCCAAAATGTATGCGATGACCCAGAAAGAATTAGGTGAGCTACATAAATTCATCGATAAAAATTTGGCAAGGGGTTTTATTGAACCCTCAAACTCACCTTTAGCTGCCCCTGTACTTTTCCGGAAAAAGAAGGATGGGTCCTTACGGCTTTGCACAGACTACAGGGGGTTAAATGCTATTTCAGTGACCAACCAGTACCCTCTCCCACTCCTCAAAGACATGCTAGCGCAATTGGCAAAAGGCAAAATTTTTACCAAGCTAGATGTGCGAGAGGCATACTATCGAGTACGCATACGGGAAGGGGACGAATGGAAAACGGCATTTAACTGCCCATTGGGTCAATATCAGTATCGGGCTCTCCCGTTTGGGATTGCGGGAGGACCGGGCATATTCATGCGACTAATTAATGAGGTTTTATATGAGTTTCTCTACCAAGGGGTAATTGTGTATTTAGACGACATCTTGATTTTTTCTGATAACCTGGAGGAACACACACAACTAGTTAAGAGAGTGTTAGAGAAATTGCTTGAGGCTAAACTATATGTCACATTGGAAAAGTGTGAATTCCACAAGGACAGCTTAGAATTCCTAGGCTATAGGATATCTCACAGAGGCATTGAAATGGACCCGGGGAAAGTAAAAGCAGTGTTAGAGTGGGAACCCCCCCGAACCCGCAGACAACTCCAAGCCTTTCTGGGTTTTGCGGGGTTCTATCGCCAATTTATTCACGGGTTCGCCCAGATTGCACTACCCTTGACGGACCTATTGAAAACAAAAGGAAAGGGGGCCAAGGGGAAATCACCCAGTACTAGACTAATTTGGACCACGGAATGCCAGGAGGCATTCGACAAACTCAAGGCTCTATTCACAGAGGAACCCATCCTCAAACACCCGGAAGTGGAGAAGCAATTCATAATTCACACGGATGCTTCCCACAATGCCATTGGGTCAATACTGCTTCAATTCGATGAGGCAAAGAAATTGAGACCGTGCGCTTACATTTCCAAAAAATTCAGCGAAACGCAAAAAAGATGGCATGTTTGGGAGAAGGAAGCGTTCGCTGTCAAACACGCACTAGACACATGGCGCCATCTCTTGGAGGGGGCGACCATCCCTTTCCAGGTCTGGACGGACCACAAAAACCTAGAGGCACTCAAATCCCCCAGGAAACTGAATCACAAGCAATTGCGGTGGGCTGAATTTTTCAGCAAATTTAACTTCACCCTGCAATACTTTCCGGGGGGAAAGAACCTCCTAGCAGATGCGTTGTCACGACTACCCCAACACGATGGTAAAGTCGAGGGGCTGGTAGAAACACTATTCCCTAAGCAAGCACACACACCTCAACAACCAGGCGAACCCTCGGAACAGGGCTGCCAGGCGACCAGGCTAGACGGTACAGCAAACACACTCACCCCCACGCTCGCACACACATCGCCACAGGCAGGTGAGCCAGCAGAACGGGGGGGGGGGGGGAAACGAACAGGCTAGAAGGGAATCTAGCTCTCACTCGCAGCAAAGCCAAGGCAGCAGAGGAAAACCCTTTTGAAGCTAAGCTACGAACAGAAACACTGTCTGACGACTGGTGGAGGGAGAACAGACATACGCTCACTGAAAGCAACGGGCTGTGGTGGAAGGAAGGAAAGGTGTACGTCCCCAAAGGACTTAGGAAGGGGGCATTAGAGAAAACACACGACCACAAAACGGCTGGCCACTTCGGGTTTGTTAAAACACTACATTTGATCAGGAATAAGTTTTGGTGGCCAACCCTGCGCAAGGACGTAAAGGAATATGTAGCCTCTTGCCCAGTATGCGCCACAGCAAAGCGGGTGATGGGGAAACCCACAGGGCTACTGCAACCGGTGGCCAACCCTACACAACCATGGAAACAAATCGCCATGGATTTTATTGTGGACTTACCCACGAGCAGCAAGAAAACGGCAATCTGGGTGGTCACTGACCTATTTTCCAAGCAAGCACATTTCATTGCATTCAATGGGATTCCGAACGCACACAAATTGGCTAAATTGTTCATTCAACACATCTACAGAGCCCACGGTACGCCCGAACGCATAATAAGCGACCGCGGAAGTACCTTTACGTGCAAATTCTGGCGGGCATTTTTAAAATTGATTGGTTCTAGCCAGGGGTTAAGCTCTGCGTTCCACGCGTGTACTGACGGATCGTCTGAACGCATTAACTCCATACTAGAACAGTACCTAAGATGCTACATTAGCTATCAACAGAATGATTGGGTGGAGTTATTACCTTTCGCTGAAGTAGCATACAATAACTCCATCCATCAAAGCACGGGTTTCTCACCGTACCAAATCGCAACGGGGCAGGACTTTGTCACTATCCCCGAACTCGCGCTGACCCAAGTAATGGAAGGGTCCACCCCTTTACAGGCAGACGAGTGGATCGCTAAAATAAAGAGTAATTGGCCGGTGATGATGAAAACCCTTGAGGACGCAAAAGCAAATTACAAAAAATACGCTGACAGGAAAAGAGCGGCGGAATGGGAACTCAGAGTGGGAGATAAAGTGTATCTCTCCACAAAGAACTTGCGCTCCACACAGCCATCTAAAAAACTCGCACCCAAATTCATTGGACCGTTCACTATTGTAACTGTAATCAACCCAGTGACGGTTAAACTGCAACTCCCCAAAGCATTGAAACGTGTCCACCCAGTTTTCCACATCAGCTTACTAAAACGTTATAAACCATCTGACTGGCACCCTGAAGTGGCCGAGCCAACACCGACACTAGTCAATGGGGAACCACATTTTGAAATTGACAAAATTCTAGACAGTAGACGACATAAAGGACAGCTGCAGTACTTAGTGAAATGGCAACACCTCCCGATCGGGGACAGAGAGTGGGTTGCTCAAAAACACATGCAAGCCCCAGAGATGATCAGAAACTTTCACAAAGAATTCCCGGACAAACCACGTTAACCAATTAAACGATTTACTGTACAATTATTGATCTGACCCAGAAGGTACCAAGTGTAAAAATGTATATACATTCCAAGGGGAGGGGGGATTTTCTTGGACGGGCGGCATGTCAGAGTTCGGCAGACCTCTGCCATTCATACAAGTACGTGCTAACCGACATGCGGAAATAGACTCGCAACTGACAAGCAGCCGAAGCCAACGTAACGAGCTGTGAAACGGAACGTATCAGCCCAGGAAGGACTGTCTAGTGAAGCTGGAGCCAAGTACTTCACACATCAACTTCAAAAGGACAATGGGGGGAGAAATGTTTAAATGTAACATACCATGCCATGCCAATTCATTCACGTCTTTGTTCCTGCACCTATGTACTTCAATAAACCTCTTTACTTTTAAAGAAGCCTGCGTTTCGGAGCTTTCTTGAGAAAGGAGAATTTGATAGACATCGTTGGGAGCAGTCCTTACAGGAGCAGCTTTTGAGGTGCTGTGTTCTGATGGAGGTGGGGTGTGCAGTGGAATGTGAAGTCAGTCAGGGGCCCTCATGGCCTGGAGGGGGAGAGCAGGGCTTGGGGAGAGGTTGAGATGGAGGGGGCCAGTAGCCTGGTCTCTGGCTGTTGCTACTAAATCCTATGACTTGATTGTGGATGAGGCAGCTGACCTGGCATGGATAATCTAGACCTGCTAGCCTCCTCTCTGAGGTATGATCACTTGGGTTTTGAGTTTGGCAGCAGCTATGACCCAAGAGTAAGGGAGTCAGGTGATAGTTGTGGTCTGGGAAGCCCTGACCACTTTCAGAAGTTCTGCAGTGCAGATAGCTGGATGTGAGACCCTGTGGTTGAAACTGGTTTCTAGAGATTTATTATTATTGGCTTCCCTGCTGTGCAGCAGCATCCCTGTCTGAGCTGCTTAAATGCCCTTGTGTGATATAAGGTCTGGAGGGGCCCAGGAATTCATTGCCACCCACCGTATCAACTATGGACCTGACTCAGGTCACTTGAGTGCCTGATGCACATAGGTGGATTAGGAAATGGGAATTACCCTAATTGATTGGAATTTAACCCGCTTAACAGTAATTCAATTCTCACCCAGTAGCCCAAAGTATAAAAGGTAAAGGTTTTCCCCTGCACAGTTGTGTCCGACTCTAGGGGCCGGTGCTCTCTGTTTGTTAGCCGAAGAGCCAGCGTTGTCCGAAGATGCTTCCACGGTCATGTGGCTGGCATGACGCACGCGGAACGCTGTTACCTACCCACCGAAGTGGTACCTATTTATCTACTTGCATTTGCATGCTTTCAAATTGCTAGGTTGGCAAGAGCTGGGCCGAGTGCGGGAGCTCACTCCGTCACGCGGGGCTAGGGTCTCGAACCTCCGAACTTGCGATCTTCCGATTGACAAGCCTGGCGTCTTACCTGCTGAGCCACCATGCCCCAAGCCCAAAGTATTCCATCCCATATTAAGTCCTCCAAGACAATCTACCTTTAATGGGGAGGGGGCACAGTGGACATAAATAATTAATCTGCAATCACCCTCATTTTTTGTTTTCTAAGATTGCTTACAAGGCATTACTGGAAATAAATATAATTCTGAAGCTGCCACTTAGCTTTATAATAGGCCATTTTCTCTAACAGAGCCACATGTAGTTTCACAGCCCAAATTCTGCAGTGCTTGGAGCACTCCAAGATTGCTCTGGGTGGCCAAATCTCCAATTTTCAGTGACACGAGTTTTCACATTTGTCTTACAGAAGGTTAACACCAATTTAGTTGTTCTCTCAGTCACCAACCAGGCCAGAAAATGGTGTTAACATTTTTGACTCATGCAGCCATTGGAGTCCAAAATAATAAGGAAAAAAATAAGTGCAGTCTCCAGGCCAAAAAAGTTCTTGTGTTTTAATTACACTTAATTATATATAAAATAGAGCCAGTGTAGTGTAGTGGTTAAGGCATCAGGCTAGAAACCAGGAGACCGTGAATTCTAGTCCTGCCTTGGGCACAAAGCCAGGTGGGTGACCTTGGGCCAGGCACTCTCTCTCAGCCCTAGGAAGGAGGCAATGGCAAACCATTTCTGAGAAATCTGCCAAGAAAACTGCAGGGACTTGTCCAGGCAGTCTCCGAGAATCGGACATGATTGAAGAGATTTATATAAAAATATAAAAATAGACTGGTGGTACAGGCAGAGGTCTGTAGCCATACAAAGTATGTCTGTTTATATTGGTAGATTCTTGCAGTCCAACACTTATAAATATATGTATACCTTGTTTATGTGAAACATCAGAAATAAAAATGTGCATATTTTAATGCTTTGTTATATCATTGATTGCAACCCTCAAAAGCCATTAATTCCAAAGACCTTAGAGCTTTTCACGTGATAATATGGATACTGCCATAGAGTAAATGTGAATGAACAAACACTCTGGCACTCTGCCCACAGGATCAAAGAGAAAGCAAAATCCCACATAGAACGCAATTTGAGTTAACTTCAGCATGCAGGAAAGCCAGTTCCTAAAAATGCAGTTCAGGTCATATTAATCTGACAGACTATAGAATAAAATATCTGACCAGTTCACCAACACAATCTTCCCATGATAACTTGCATGAGACTTAATTCATTCTCACTGATCAATTGTTTTGCAACCTAGACAAGCTCTCATGTTGATTCCATTCAGAATCATGCAGTTTTATAATGAAAAGCCCAAACAGAACAGAATAGTAATACTTCTATGAAGCCTAATTAAAATGACACAAAATCAGGACCCACTCTTCTGCATTAGAACTCTTCAGGCAGGATGCAAAAATTTGGAAGGGTGAGAAAAGTTGGGTGTAATGCTGAAGGCTGGAGTTTATAGTTCCTAAATCTTTAGATATGGGAGTTCAAACTCAGGCTTAATTACATTCATCATCCTGAAGTGGTTTTCCCCTGATCAGAGGCTAGCACCATTTGCAATCCATCTTGAATTCATTTGAATAGAATATGCAAGATACTGAATTAGTCATCAGGAGATTGAAGTGTTTGGAAAATACGTTTATGGATTACAAGATCAGAATGCTTAAGACCTGCAAGCTAGTGTATATTTGTTTCCTCAATCCTTAAGTATTGCTGAGTTCAAAGAGAAAACCAGCTAGATGATATGTTAAATATATGAATGCATTCATCTTGTGTTGCACCTAAAAATATCAGCCACAGGAAGTAGTTCAAGATGGGGCCACAGCAAATTAGGGATGCGCAGTGTAGGGAGTAACCTTCCTATAGTTAAATTAGGGAATGACTAGATTTCCATGGCATCTCATCCCCCTTTCATTCCCATTCCACAGTTTTGTGTTATTACTGTCTTGCACAAAAAAAGATTTCTGAAGAACCTGAAAGGTTGCACATTACAGTATTTGTTTTTTTTCCTAACACTTAACTAGAATCTCCCTTCCTATAACTGGAATTATTTTTTCATGCTCTAGAACAGAGCTTTCCAAACTGTGTGTCACGACATGTTAGTGTGTCGGCTGCAGTGTCTGGATGTGTCGGGGCTGCTGCTGCCTCCGAGCCCTGCCAGGATTCCGCGCAGGTCCTAGTGCCTGCCTTGTGCCTTGCTGCCTCCAAACATGCTGTGATTCCGCGCAAGTCCTAGTGCCTGCCTTGTGCCCTGCTGTAAGAGTGTGTCGCGAAATGATGCATGTCTAAAAAGTGTGTCACCAACATAAAAAGTTTGGAAAGCTCTGCTCTAGAATGATAGAAAATAGGTCTTGACCTTCTGTGTGACATCCTTCAAATATTTGAAGAATATTATCATATCCCACATCAGTCTTCTGTCTTGTAAAGGCTAAATGTTCTGTTTTCAATATGTTAGAATCTCCTAATCATCCTCATTGCCTTTTTCTGATCCTGTTCCAGTTTGTCTGAATCTTTCTTACACTATTGTATCCAGAACTGAACACAGAACTTTAAGTGGTTTCTGATCAATTCAGAATAAAATGGAACTATTACTAATGTTATGTTGTTATTAAATGTAGACTCCACTTTTGGCTTTTCAAAAACACTCAAAATGGCTTGCAATGAAAATAGAAATACAATATATAAAATATGATATTAAATTCGAGACAATTCAAACTAGCTTAACAATTAAAAGTTTGGTAAAAGAGATGCATTTCTGCCATTTTTTCCTAAATTCTGGAAGAGTGGAAGCAAAGCATACCCTCTAAGAAGAGCATTCCATAGCCTGGGAGAGGACCCAGGCCCATGTACAAAATAGCTGAGCTCCTGGAAGTTATTCAGTTCCTGGCGACCTGCATCCAGTCTTCCTTGTGACTTGTCCCCCTTCTACTTCCTCTCTATCTCCTTTTTTGTTTGTTTTGTTTTTAGATATTCACTAAATGTTTTGTATAGCCACACTTCTTCTGCTGACCTCCATTTTTTCCTCACTGAAAGTATTTGTACTTGTGCTTTTAGTATCTCCTCCTTTAGGAATTCCCACCCATTTGACCTCTTTTTTCTATTAGTTTCTCCTGCCATGGGATCCCACTTATCATTGCTCTGAGTTTATTAACATAATGCTTTCTAAAAGTCTAATATATACAATGGACCACACTCAGGTTTAATTTTCTTTAAAATAAATTTTAAAAACCCATTTTAAGCAAACCAATTGTCAGGATGGAGCTTCCTGCCATCGCAGTTATGGGGGTAGGGGTAGACTGGCATTCCTGCAGGGTCGTTAGGAATGCTTTGTATGAGTTGTCTGGCATGCCCACAGGGTCGTTGGGAATGTTGATTGGGGTTCCTTAGTCAAACGGTCTGACACCAGCCTGTTAAGTGAAAGATACGTGAGTGGGAGTATGGAACTGTGAAAGCATAGGGAGGGGCTGCCACGGAGTGACTTCCCCAATGGGGGGGGCTAGTACAAGGTGAAGATTTAAATATCCTTTGGATGGATTGTCTCTCAGTCTAGTCTTTGCATAGATAAAGAACTCTTTCATATCCTTGATGGCTTGTCGTAAGGGTCTCTGAATTAATAGCTGAAGGATCAGGACCATCACACCAATGGATCATTGAACAAGTCAACCCAGAGTTCTCACTCCAGGCACAAATGATCAGGGTCAAATTATCCTACTTCAAACACATTATGCAAAGACCTAATGCTCTGGAGAAAGCTAATGCTGGGAAAGGTGGAAGGAAAGAGCCGAAGAGGATGACCAGCATCAAGGTTACAGTGGCAATGAGTGTACTGTGCACTGTTGGAGGACCTGAAAGACCAGTTAGGGCAGAGCTTTCCAAACTTTTCATGTTGGTGACACACTATTTAGACATGCATCATTTTGCGACACACTCTTACAGCAGGGCATCATTTCGCAACATACTCTTACAGCAGGGCACAAGGCAGGCACTAGGACCTGCGTGGAATCACAGCATGTTTGGAGGCAGCAGGGCACTAGGCAGGCACTAGGACCTGCGCGGAATCCTGGCAGGGCTTGGAGGCAGCAGCAGCCGCGACACACCCAGACACTGCAGCCGACACACTAACGTGTCCCGACACACAGTTTGGAAAGCTCTGAGTTACAGATAGATCTATGTGATCACTAAGAGTTGATAATGACTTGATGGCACATAATCAATCAATCAATCAATCAATATTACATTTATCACTTTCCCTCAATGTTCCTGCTCCATCTATGATTAATTTTTCCCTAATACTTAGCATCAAGTCAAGAATAGTGGATATCCTTGTACTCTCTTCCATCTTTTAAAGGAGAAAGTTCTCAATAATAGTTTCCTGGAAAAACCACGCTTGACAGAATTTGTCTCCTAAAAATGGTCAGGATAATGAACATTGCCATTGTTATTATTTCATGCCACTTTGAAAGACCTGCAATTTGTTTTTAGAAACTTCATTCACATCTTCTTCGCTGAGTGTGTTATATTAGACATTAACAGCGGTATTGCTTATACCACTGTTAATGTCTAATTGAGTTATTTATAAAAATAATATAGAGGGGATAAAAATTAAATAAATAAACAATTTAGCTCACATAAATCCATTTGTTTACTTGAATATCTGAGCAATTGTAAATACCTTTAAAATAAGTGCCAGTCTGTCTCCATCTCTATTGTTTCTTTTAAGTTATGTGTGAAATCTACCATTCTGGGAACAGAATATTCCAGACAACTCTCAAAAATTCTATTTCTCCTCCAAACTATGCCGTTCCAGCTATTCTGAAGGGATGTGGCCCACAAAGAGACTTGTTTTGTCCAGAACATCACAAACTGTTTTTGGTTCAGAAGATTAATGTCCACAAATCCAAACAGCCCTGAATACCCAGAAGAATTGGATCAGTATGGTCCAGAGGAAAAATGGAATATTCTGTTCTTGGAACAATAGGCTTACTTAGTACATCCTTGTTTCTATTTCTTTTAAAAATATTGTATCTTTTGATTGTTTTAATTCAGTCATGGGAGTCATCTGTAAAGGAGTATGGAGATGGCCTTGAAGAAGGTATTCAACAGCTGTTACGTAAACACCAGCTTAGCCCTGAAAGGCAGGAGGGAGGGAGGAAAAATCAAGCTCAGCCTTGATTTTCTTTGACACAAAACAGGGAGAGATAATTTCTGTCAGGCTTTCAAGATCTGTTGTTATACCCTGCAACAATAGAGTTCTACTACATAGTCCTTGTGATTTCTTGACCTGGTGTAAGGCACTCCATCGGATATCTATAATCTCCCTGCTCTAGAGTAACTCACAGACACATGAGTTCTTAGAAGCAGAAGAGTTTATTATAGCATATAGAAGCTAGCACGAACAAAGACTTGAATGGCTGGAACCTGTAAAGCCTGCACATTTAAATCTCTCCCCCCCCCACAAGGTTCTTTGGTGGTGACACGTGTAACTCGTGCCTTTCCAAGCTGCTGCTCAGACATCCGCTCGTGGAGATGTGTATTCGCGATCGTCAGCTAGGTGCGAACCGGTCTACTTCAAAGCCAGCGTCTCTTTCGTGTCACTTGCAGCCTCCTGGAATGTGCATCCCGTCTAGCGTCTTTGGCAGAGATCTGCCTATCTCTGACATGCTCCTGGCCCAAGATGCTCCCACCTCCCCCTTAGCTGCATGTTTTGTTAACCCAACCAATTATTTACACATTTTCATACATTTCTACACATTTTCATACATTTCCTGTAGGGAGAGAGCACAAAAGTATTTTAGCACATTGCATTGTTCAAGCGCCTGTTTCAATGCGGTTTGTCCGGGAACTCCCTATGAAAGGTTTTTACGAGTTTGGGAGCACGTGTGTGTTTGGCACTGACCCACTCCCTGTCTCCAATTGGTAGATGCTGCCACTTCACTAGGTATTGCAACTGCCCCTTGTGCCATCTGGAGTCCAGAATCCTGTCAATCTCAAAGTGTGGTTCTCCGTCTACCAGTAATGGGGGGGGGGGGGTTCCTCTGGTTCTGGGTGCCAGTGTTGTGAACTGTGGTGTTGTTTCAACAAGCTGATATGGAAAACAGGGTGCACCTTTCTTAGTGCCTTTGGCAATTGCAATTGTGCCGTTACTGGGTTGATGACCTCTATGATTGGGAATGGACCTATGAATTTTGGTGCCAATTTCCGTGACGGTTGTGTTGCCCTCAGGTTTTTCGTTGACAAGTACACCTTGTCTCCTACTCTCAAGTCCCATTCTTCCCCCCTCTTGCGATCAGCATGTTTTTTGTAACTTGCCTTGGCTTCCTGCAGTGTTTGCACCATGACTGGCCAATTACTGGTTATTTTTTCTATCCATTCATCCGCTTTTAGGGGTTGTGGTAGTTCTGTGTTGTGTGCCATGGCCAATTCGGGGATAGTTACAAATTCCTGCCTTGTAGCGACTTTGAATGGCGAAAACCCCGTGCTTTGATGTAGCGCGTTATTGTAAGCAACCTCTGCGAACGGCAACAGTTCCGCCCAATCGTTCTGTTGATAATTAATGTAGCATCTAAGGTACTGCTCCAGTGTGGCATTCAGACGTTCACTTGCACCATCTGTGCACGGATGGAACGCACTACTGAGCCCCTGTTCCGATCCAATTAACTTCAAAAATGCCCGCCAAAACTTGCAAGTAAAAGTGCTGCCGCGGTCGCTGATTATGCGTTCCGGCGTTCCGTGGGCTCTATAGATGTGTTGGATAAATAGTCTAGCTAGTTTTTGGGCATTCGGTATTCCTTTGCACGCAATGAAGTGTGCCTGCTTGGAAAATAAGTCTGTGACCACCCAAATGGCCGTGTTCTTTTTGCTCATCGGTAAATCTACTATAAAATCCATGGCAATTTGCTTCCATGGTTGTGTGGGGTTTGCTACTTCCTGCAGCTTTCCTGTGGGTTTCCCCATTTTCCTTTTGGCGGTTGCGCACACTGGGCATGAGCGCACATAGGCTTTAATGTCTGTGCGCAAGGATGGCCACCAGAATTTGCGTCGGATTAAGTGTAGTGTTTTTACGAAGCCGAAATGCCCTGCTGTTTTGTGATCATGATGCATGTTCAAAACCTTTTGCCGTAGGGGCTCAGGGACATAGGCTTTGTGTTAGATGATGGTGGCCTTTGGGGTTTCAGGCTTGAAGTAATCCAAACAACGTGTTGTAAGGCTAACAATATCTTTATTGATAGCATAAGGCAATAATGGATGTATAGTGCATTATTGCAAAAAGGAAAAATCAAAGCATAAGCAGAGTTCCATCACCAGAATGGAAAGAAAAACATCATGGTCTGTGCAAAGACCAGGCATAGTTACAGTTCAGATACAAGTACATGTAGATAGCAGTCTACATAGAGAAAGCATAGGAAGAACATAAGTGAAGAATGAATAGCCATGGTTCATAGCTGAAATATACCCATGGTTCAGAATTCTGATTGGTTAATATGGGCTTAGGTAGCTCTTCAGTTTACAGTTGTTGTACTTACTATAAAGCGTCACACGATGGCAGTGTTGCGCATTGGCTTTCCCTCGAGATTCAGTTCTCCTGGGAAAAATACTGATAAGGCTTTGTTTTGGCTAGAAGAGCACCTGTTGTTTACTCTTACAGCAGAAACGCTTGGAAATTTCCACTTTCTGGCCAGATTCATAGTGAAGAAAATGCCATGCGTTTGATTCTGCATAGAATACTTTAACCAAATAACTTTAACACTTTGTTGTCCTTCCACCCCACTCCATCCTTTTCCACTAGGGTCTGTTTGTTCTCCCCCCACCAGGTGTCTGTTGCTGTTGCCGCCCGCAGTTTGGCTGTCCACTGGTCGCTCTCAGCCGCGCGCTGCGCGCTGCTGCAGGTGATTGCCATATTGCCTTCCCCCCTCCCTTCTATTGTCGCTGGGCTCTGAGCCTCCGCTGGTTGGGAGGGGATGAGCGATTCAATGACCTCCTCCATTTTGCCCTCATGCTGCGGTAGGCGTGACAGCGCGTCTGCCAAGTAGTTTTTCCCCCCAGGGAAGTACTTCAACGTGAAGTTGAACCTACTAAAAAACTCTGCCCACCTGAGGTGTTTAGGATTTAGGGGAATGTGCATCCCGTCTAGCGTCTTTGGCAGAGATCTGCCGATCTCTGACACCTGGCCTTCCTTGAAGGGCTGACATCATCCCCACTGGATCTGTATTATACTTTATGACCTTGTATTTGCCTTCCTGTGCGAAGGGGCGTGGTGGCTCAGCGGGTAAGACGCCAGGCTTGTCGATCGGAAGATTGCAAGTTCGGAGGTTCGAATCCCTAGCCCCGCGTGACGGAGTAAGTTCCCGCACTCACCCCAGCTCTTGCCAACCTAGCAATTCGAAAGCATGCAAATGCAAGTAGATGAATAGGTACCACTTCCGTGGGATGGTAACAGTGTTCTGCGTGTGTCATGCCGGCCACATGACTGCGGAAGCATCTTCGGACAACGCTGGCTCTTTGGCTAACAAACGGAGATGAGCACCGGCCCCTAGCGTCGGACACGACTGCACAAATAGTGTTTGAGTTTATCTTGTTCATTTCCCATACTCTGAGCATTAACATATAGAAAAAGAGGGGTGTGAACTTTATGAAAATGTTGTTTTTGGTTTTTTATTGAGTGGTTTATTAGGCCCTACTACATCAATACTTCAAGTGCTTTCTATAACAGGCAAGGCTTTATTTCAGGCATTAACTTCAGAAGTTTCATTTCCAGGGTTCACTTTTAAAGCCCTCCTTCTGTTGCTAAAAATATATATCTTTCTCCTTTTTTCCCATCCCCCTTTCCTCAAATGTTATATTTTAAAATAAGCCTCAAGATAGGTACTGTCATACCACTTTGGGAACAATTTTTGGCTAAAGAGTGGAGAAAGAAGGCTTGAAAGAAATAATGAAAAGGTGCATATGGAGCAAAACAAAGGTTTGGTGGTAGAAAGAGAGATCCATACAGCAACACCCAAAATACTGTTCTGAATCCATGGCAACAGCCTTGCTCTGAAAAGACAGAGTGGGATGAGTAACCCATACACTGCAGAAAAATTTGTTAGCCAGAGCTGAGTAACCATGGCCCTGAACATGGTTTTGCAGCCTCCAGACTCCCCAGGATTGCACCACAGAAAGTTGGCAGCAAAACGGTTTTATCTTTTTAAAAACACTTTAAGGAATGAAACAGATGTATTCTACCTCTTGCTTGCATAAGGTACCTATTTGCTGTAAACCCATATCTAGTCCTCCATTTTTTTTAAAGCCTGAAAATGTCAGGCCTGTTGATCCCCTCTGATATTGCAATGCTCTCTTGCACTCCTCAGAGGCGGAAAATAAGGGTGCAGGAAAAGAAGTAGTACAGCCTCCAGCTAAAACATTTCCCAACACCTGGAACAGAGTCATACTTGTTCTGATCTGCAGCCAAGTTACAGAAATGCCATTGCACAGAAGATTAAGCCTCATCTGCACAGCAGCTGTAGGCTGCGTGTCTTCCATGCCGAAGCTGGCTGGCAACGAAGCTGGCTTAAGAAATTGCTGTCCTGATTTCAATCTGTTCCTCAGCTTTGGCAGTGATGCTGGCCAGACGTTCTGCGCAGACAGTGGATACCACAGGTTCAAATTGGTGGACTTTCCTGCTTCTTTGCTCCTCCTACTTTCAGATTTTCGTGCGCCGCCGTTGGTGTGTCGCCGCGGGAAAATCATCAGCGCTTCCGGGTTTTGATGTGACACATCTGGGCCCCGCAGGTGACACACTTTTGTGTCGCAACAGAGTTTGGAAAGCTCTGCCCTACAAGAATAAAGTAGCAGTCTAGAATCTTTGTGACAGCCTTTCTCAACTTTCTGACCCTGGAGGAACGCTTGAAATATTTTTCAGGCCTCGGGGAACCCCTGCACATGCAAGCTCAAACATAGGCCAGAAGTTACAAAATTATTATATTTGTTTCATGTGTAAGCCTGTATATTTGCACTAGCAGTGTTCTTAAATAAAAATAAAGAATGAAACTTACCTCTTTAATGTGAAGTTGCCTGAATTTAAAATATTTTTTTAAATAAATCATGATCTCCTAGGGAACCCCTAGTGACCTCTCATGGAACCCTAGGGTTCCACAGAACTCTGGCTGAGAAACCCTGCTTTGTGGGGTGTTTTCTGACCTGGCCTACCTCAAAGGGCTTAGAAGTGGATTAGAAAAAGAAAAGTGGTTTTACCATTTCATTGATTAAAAATAATGGTGAAAAAAATGGTGCATCATTTCACTGTTGTGTATTGGGGAAGGTAAAGGTAAAGGTCCCCCCCGCACATTTGTGCAGTCATGTCCGACTCTAGGGGCCAGTGCTCATCTCCGTTTGTTAGCCGAAGAGCAAGCGTTGTCTGAAGATGCTTCCACGGTCATGACGTATGTGGAACGCTGTTACCTACCCACCGAAGTGGTACCTATTCATCTACTTGCATTTGCATGCTTTCGAATTGCTAGGTTGGCAAGAGCTGGGGCGAGTGCGGGAGCTCACTCCATCATGCAAACTTACCTCTTTAATGTGAAGTTGCCTGAATTTAAAGTATTTTTTTAAATAAATCATGATCTCCCAGGGAACCCCTAGTGACCTCTCATGGAACCCTAGCCTTCCACGGAACCCTGGCTGAGAAACCCTGCTTTTTAAGAAATTAAGAAATGAATAAATATTATTGGGGAAGGAAAGTCCAGCAATCCTCTCTGACCAGCTATCACTTGCCTGCAGCAGCATCAGACTTGTGGGAAGGCCCCTTTGGAAGGGGGCATCAATTCAGCAGCTTAGGACAAAACATGGAGGACAGTGACCAGTGGCTGGAGGACTGGGAGTGTGCTAGCAAATTAGAGCAGAGGCATTTGCCTTTGATGCAATGAAGCACAAAAGGCAGACCACACGGCCCCACTTGTGCCAGAAGAAGTTTGGAAAACACAGAACACAGACACAGAAGCAAGAAAAGATGGGTGGAAGTTGACTTCCTGGCAGGCTGGAGCAGGTTGAGAACAACATTGTGTATTCCTATTGAAGGGGTCTATATACTGTACCTTTCACTATCCTCCAGAAATGGTGGATGGGCTATATTCACACGGGGGCAAGCAGGACATGTGGAAAAGCCCTTCAACTGACCGACAGAAGACAAGGTGTCCAGATACTATCCCTGATAACACAAGTGTAAGTTTACAAGCAGTCAAAGGACTGCTGAAATGATGTTTATCAGGTTATGAAAAGTTGGAAGTGACTGAGCAACACCATATGTATTGCAAACTCAGTAAGACAGAACTCTGGAAATTTGACTTATGTACATTCTTTAAAAGCATATTGTGGAGAAGCTGCTGTGATTTGCAGAAGCACCCATGTCATCAGTGTCTACTAGTGTGCCCTCCACTGCACCTACTTCATTGCTTAATCATGCTCTTATTCTCCCAACTAACTCTGAGAACTAACTGCCATACTGTTAGGGAAATAAGAGATGTGCTGTACTGATATTCTTCCTCAGTGCTGCTGACATCTATGCAAAAAGCTTGTTTTAAGTATGCACTTACATAGACCACATGCACGATAAATGTACATATCTTTAAACAAATGCAGTGCCACATCAACAGTGCTTATACTGTGCTAATGAACAGCTTAATGAATGGCTGACTAACTAGCTGGAATTAGAAGTTCCTTGGTCACTACCTTGTCCTTATAAAAATGCTGGAGTATAAACCAGACCAAGAGGAGAAAGAGATTAGTCCAAGGTCATCCAGCGAGCTTCGCTCCTGAGTGAGGAACTGAATCAGAGTTTCTCTGGCCCAAGTCCAACATTTACTACATTACATTACTCAGTACTTTCTGTCTTCAAGTTACCAAAAAAAAAAAACCAACCCTCTATGCAGCTCGTAATAAATCACTATGGACTATGTCCCACTTCCTTCTAGTCTTGCTTCAGCCTAGGTTCAAAATGTAAAAAAAAATGGTCTATGAAAGTGTTGTCCCATCCCATTTTTTTCAGTATTCAGTCAATGGACAGGGAATCTATTTTGTAAATAAGAGCAAATTTAGCACCCTCAGTTCAGGATATCTGATGGTGTGCCATCTTTCAGATGAATCTGCCTACTTATTAAAATAATCTATGATGCTTTCTTGTCAGGTCCAAACGTACATTTGGTTTTTAGAAAAGAAAGGGCTTTCTCTATTGACCTACCTGGATTTTGTAACTATCTAGAGAGGCTTGTGCTTCTTGCTGTGTTTATCTTTTAAATTTGGTTTATTACCTGCTGTTTGTTTTTCTATTTTCTTTGAAAAACATGAAAAAAGAAGATATAATATTTTCTAATCAATCAATCATAACTATGGTATTCCTTAAAAATAGTAGCCATGAATTCTTAGGGAGAAATGCAAAATAGTACACAATGAAGATCAACAATGAAGTTGGAAGAACCTTGCTATCAATTATGATGGGGCAGTGAAGCTACTACTTCTACAAGGTGGTGGCGAGGGAGAGAGATCTGTGCTGCTCCTGTCCCTTTTGAAGCACCTATATAACTATAGGCAAGAGGAAAGGCTTCTCACTGCGCCCTTGTTACTGAACATTAACCACAGTTGGATTAGAGGAAAGCTCACTCTCAAAGCTTATAGTGGTAAAATGATTTCTATCTGATGCTTAAAATTTGATGCACTGTGTAGAATTAATTCCAGTTTGCTAAAATAAAAGTATGCCACTTTCTTTTTTAATTTTTGTTGTCTGGCTTCCAAGAAACTTGTATATATTGTCTATGATTGGAGACAAATCTGAGTAACAATTCAATTTTTGTTTTCAGAAATACAGGAACCAGCCATCGTGTTTTTGCCACAATAGTAATTGATATAACATGAATCTTGCGTATACATTAGATTAGTCTTGCAGCACCTTAAAGTAGAGCTGCCAGTACTGGGCTGCAGAAATCCACATGACTATAGGATGGCAGCAAAGAAATGTTCTATATCTCTCTGCTGCCATCTCACTGCCATCCAAAGTTTTGCAGCCCAGATAGAGGATTCCTGCCCTGGGCAGCGGTTGATTTGGAAGACCAGCACCATCATTCTATGATTTAAGACTTAAAGACTAACAAATTTATTATTACATAAGATTTCACTTATGACACTCCACTTCTTTGTCTGAGCTCTCCTTCTAAGGTAGACCAATAAGCACAGGATCTAAGTAGGCCATTACCATCTCCCTTCCTCTGGTTCTGGAGTGGGGAAGTCTCCATAGCTATATGAGATAACCTTTTACTGGATTATTTCCAAAACAATAATTGCTCCATATATTATTAATTATTTCATTTCATTTCATTTTTCTTCCACTGCTTCTTTTACTTTAGTGCTGCACTTACACTTAACATTCATCTGTAGTGTTGTACAAATATTTAACATTTGTTCAAAATGTCAGTTTCGCACCATCACATATATTATACATAGCTCTAGATACAACACAATAATTTATTAATACATAAAGATTGAATTGGTTGTTATGGGTTATATATACACCATATTCTTATCTTTTTATATTTTCTATCCATGTGGTTTTCTTAGTAAAAATATAGGAGTGGTTTGCTATTGCCTTCTCCCGCACAGTATGAATTGATGCCTTTGCCATTTTCACTAAGTGATCATCTGCCTCCAGCAACTTTCTATATTGCTGCTGCCTAATATAGGTGCCTGCTTGCTTTAGCTGGGCAGTTGGGATGATCTTCAAGCCTTGGGTGACCCTGCTGGGTTAATACCCTCTGGACATTCTTGGCTCATCCCTCTCAGGAACATCTGCCCATGATAAGGCAGCACAGCAGGATTTGGGGGGGGGGGTAAAAAGATAAGACTTGGGACACATTATGCAAAGACTCAGCTCTCTAGAAAAGGCTCTAATGCTAGGAAAGGTGGAAGATGGAAGGAAAGAGAAGAAAATGACCAACAGCAAGGTGGATGGACTCAGTTACAGTGGCAATGAGTGCACCGTTGGGAGACCTGAAAGACCAGCTAGGGATAGATCATCATGGAGGAAATCTATCTATGTGGTCGCTAGGAGTCGAAAATGACTTGATGGCACAAAATCAATCAATCAGTCAATCCATCCATCCATCAGTCCTTATCTTGCTTATAGCACTCATCAGAATAGTGGAATGAAAAACTGAATAAAATGGAAGCTCTTGATAATCTGAAGCACAACTATGAAATTTTGATTTATTTAAAATAAGCTTCTCCTTCATTAAATAACTGAAGTTACTTAAAGTTCTTAAAGCCAAGAATATATGGTAAAAGACATTTAATATGGACAGCGCAAAGAAGTGCTTTGTCAATTGCGTGCAAAAGTTGAAACTCAGGTTAGACTGGTTTCTACTGGGTGTGCTAAAGTCAAAGAGTTTCAGAAGAATTGCAAAACAAACAAGCAAATGGAACAGCAGCAGACCGTTATATCTAAGGGAAACACAAAATTGTATTTTTTAAAATGCAAAAATGATATAAAAAGTAGCAGCTGTAAAACTGAATGTAAAGCTATCTTCCATTAACTTATAGCAACCTGGGATCTGAAAACCTAATTTATTAATGGCCTAGTTTTTGGAAGTACCTAGTGATCTTTTCCCCCCTATAGCCAAGCAGAACAGATCAGCTCATTTCCCCCATCCCTACAGGCTATATCAGAGGCTATATTTAAAATACCCCAGGAGTGGAATACTAATAGGAGGTAACCATTCCCTCAGGGCACATGAGTCACATGTACCATAATCCCAACTAGTATACAGTACTCTGTCAGAAGCACAAGATCTAGAAATATCCATAGAAAAGCACATCATCTCCTCCACACCAAAGCATAAAGCATATGACATGCATCCATGTTCCATTATGTCAAGGAATTAAACATGTGTAAAATGATAAGTATTTCTTATCTGATAGAAAGAACTATACTTATTTTACAGTTGTAATATATTAGTGAAATTAATATTTATTTTCCCTTTGTTATCTTATCATGGTAAAAACAAATCTGGGCTCACCCTTTAAAACAACTGATTTACCCTTTCCATGTCACTGCTAAAATACCTTCCATTATATCAGAGATCTAAGAACGCCCCGCAAGCAGGAGCCATTTAAGCCTGCAAAAATGTAAGAGCCTGGAAGTGGAATATAATTGCTGGAAATGGTCACCAAGGACTCCACATGGTACTTACTATTTGGTAATTTTATCTTCAGTGGAAACTAACCTAAGGATAGTTTTTTCCCCAATTCTTCCTCACAACAAAAATCTTCCTCATTGTGGGATGTGTGGAATCAACATCTTGCAGGTTGCATTGTCTTCAGTGAATGCAAAACTAAAAGCCAACTGGCAAGAAATGGATGAAGGGACGAGGAGGAGGAAGGCAAGCTAGGAATGCAGCCCGGTTTCTCAATACTCAGAAATATTTAAGGAGGCACATTTTCTGCTATCATTTCCAATTTGGCCAATATTGCAGTGGAAACAAACTTATTACTGGCTTAGATATAAATACCTTGCCTGTTACTGTGCTACCTTCATCTCAACCTTGAGCCAAATTTCTTTTTCTAATATTTTCCAATAATATTTCATTTATAAGTGATTTTCCCCACCCTTCTCCCTCTCCAGCCTTTTTTATGGGTTTATTCTCCTCTCTAATTCTCTTTCTTTTCTTTCCAGACTCCTCTACCTAGTCCTCTGGATGATTTCTTTAAACTTCTCTTGTGTTGTTGTTATGATTATTATTTCTAGTTTTTGCTTCTGTTGTCATTGATTACAATCCTATATTCACTGACCAGAGTTGCAATTGCGAAATGGGCAGGTATATAAGTTGATGTAATAATTAAATAAGCTATTAGATTGCCATATTGCATCTTTTAGCCCCCACCCACCCACCCACCCACCCACCCATGATTTATATGGCCATCCAATTTGCAAATAGCAACTCTGGGCAGCTGACATAGAGTTAAAAGCATAAAAACAAAATAACGAATGACAAAAATAAATACAATACAATACAATACAATACAATACAATACAATACAATACAATACAATACAATACAATACAATACAATACAATACAGCACAACAAAGGCCAAGCCAAAAACATATTACAGTTTCAAAACCATTACGGGACTGGTTCACCCAATGCTCTGGACCAATGATCAAGGGAAACACACACACACACACACCAGGTTTTCAAGGCCTTACAGAAAGCCAACAGGGTTGGTACATCTAGATCTGGGGTGGGGGTGGGGATGCTGTTCCAAAGGGCAGGCTCTAATCTTCATGATTAGCATCTTTAACTTTCTTTCTCTTTCACTGGGAAAAAATGATAGAGAGTAACAGCACCACCATTTTGAAAATCCACAGGATGCAGGGCAATGGTCCTGCTCTGAAAATCAGAAAAAAAATCTTCTGATAAAACAACCAATACTTCCCAGTGTCTGTGGTGACAATCTTCACTTCTGAGGACAGAACTGTCCAAGTGTCAGCCACAGACAACCTCACAAAATCTCATACCCTACAACAAATATCTGCTCCCACACTTTTCTCAACTTCGCTGCTTCTCTTGAGTTTGTGCCTTTCTGCTTTTCTAGATTCCTTCCCTTCCTTCTTTTCTTCCTTGACATTTCTGCCTTCCTTGTTCCTCTATAGGATCTGAAAAACACAGTCAATGACAGCTAAAAAGGTTTAATCAGCAAAGGTCAAAATATTTAAGCACCTAAACTCAGTTAAGTATAATTTATATAGCTCTATAAAATGTTTAGCTCAACATAGCATTACAGCAATTCTATATAATAATCCAGGAATCCCTAATCTTTTTGGTCTGGAAAGGACATTTGGAATTTTGAATATGACATGAGTGCTCTCACAAAATGGTTGCTGGGAACTTGCCCATTTATAAAATGGATAACACAAGGACATAATCAGTTTCAAACCACCAGTTTACCAGAATGCTACCAGCCACCCCTTTTAGCCCCATTTCTCCACACAATACCCTTACTTACCTTTGTTGTTTTTCTAAGCAGGATACCAGACTTTGAAAGTTATTATTCTCTAAGAAAAATTATGGTGCCTGTTAATAGCCTTTCCAGAAGCATTATTGGAAATAAAGATAATGCTGGAAGTTGGCCCTTTGCTTTGCAGCATGCCAGTTTCCCATTTTTTAAAATTAAAAGTTTTTTTCCTTAAATGTAAAAAGGAGAATCAAGGAGCATGGCAGATAGTAAGGGAAGTATCTTTGAGCACACTGGCATGACCAGGTGCTCTGTTGGGGACCAAGTGAGAAATCTCATTACCATGTTACAGATTGAAGAGAAAGAATGGATCAAAGTGGCTTAATCCAACTTCCCTTTCCCAGCAAAACAATGAAGGACATTTCAAAATGACACCTGGACTACAATTTTATATGTATTTACTTGACAGGTCTGATTGAACTATTTCTCATTTTATTCAATGGAACACAAATAGATGTGACAATAATTATGTGACTAAGTCTCCCTTGTGTACTTTTTTCTTCAGTAAATGGCAACTGGGGAAGAGAATCTGGACTGGGATGGAAAATAGCATGGAGCAAGGGGACCATCTGATTCCAACCTAGTTCTGATCCAGAGTGCTCCTCACTACTCTCTGCATTGGAAGAAGAGTTGCACTGAAGTCAATGACTTGATTAATTCCAAGAGCTGTAATCCTTGTGCATCTTTCTTAAAACAAACAAAACAAAACTCAACAACCCACACAGCAGCATACATGACCCTCCCCCTCACATTTTATTTTCACCATAAGGCTACTGAGGTAGAATATACTAAGGCATAGCTTTCCAAACTGTGTGTCGCGACACTTTAGTGTGTTGCGACACAGTTTAGTGTGTTGCGAAGCGACAGCGTGGGGGCGCGCGCGGCGGTGGTGTGCACGGCGGCAGCATGCCATCAGTGCTTCCGCGTTTTAGCGAGGCCGCCGCCGCCATGCACGCCACCGCTGGGCACCCCCCCGCGCCGCCGCCACCATTGGTGTGTCACCAACGGCGGCAGTTTGAAAAGCACTGTACTAAGGGTTAGTGACCAACCCTGGGGTGTCCAGTAATAGAGTTATCGATTAGGAGTAAACTCAATAACCTAGGTTTCTAACTTGGGACTTTAATAACTATAGCACATTGTTAACTGCACCCTATTTTTCCAAACTGTGAAACGTTTCAAATTATATATTTATTTGAGTTGTTTCCTTTGGAGGGAGGCCATGGAGGGTTTGGCATTTTTATATTTGGAGTTATTTTCAAATATAAAGGTTAAGCATTTTTGACAGACAGCTAACCCCTATTAGAGGGCTAGCAAGACAAGTAGTCATTCCAAATTGCTATTAGTTGAGAGTCCAAACTCAGCTTTCTATGTCTCTGTTTCTGTAACTCAATCAGCAATCTATTCTTTTCACTAACCAACACCTTGTCCTCTCTCTCTGGCTAGAACAGAGAATCTATGAATCATGTCCGCCATCAGCTTTCTTGAGGCACTTTAACTGCTCTGTCTAGGTAATACTATATTTTATCAGCACTCCCCACCATGCTGGCGGGAATTGCCTCAGGGAAGTCACACTGATAGCCTTGCTCATAAGCATTTGATAAGAAAGCAACTTGTTTGCTTTAGAGCCAAGTTTTACCTTACTGAACAGAGTTGACTTCCTGTGTCCTTCCTCTGGCTGTCTAACAGAAGTGGGGGGACAGAAAGAGGGATTCTTGACTTGGGAAGATGGGCTAGATCTGTACAGTAGTAGGATTTAGTACCAGCAAAACAAGCATCAATAGCACTATTGTTTGCATTTTACCTGGGCCACTAAAACTCAGATAGTGAAATACAGATACAGTGGCTCGGTTTGCACAACACATTTGGCTAGCGTAGTTTGTAAGTCTGCAGCTCAGTGGCTGAATTTGCAGAACGTACACGTGGTTTACTCAATCTGATCTTCTGGGTTTGCACAATACATGCAACAATAAAACACAGTTGGCTAGTATATAGTTCAATGTGTGCTGAGTGAACACAGCTACTGTGTTGTGGGAACCCAACCGATTTAAGCTGATTTTTTGAACCACGATAATTGAAGCCATAGATTAACATGTTGTATAGTCAATGGCTGTAGCCAACTAAATTTTAACCTTGTTGGGCAAATTCAGCCCATGTTTTTAATTTATGGCTTCACTGTGTCTCATAAACCCAGAAGGTTAACTAAGTACAGCATGTGAACAGGGCCAGCATATTTAATATGCAGTCCTGCCTCTACCAAACATCGGATTTTTTTCCAAAGTAAACAAACATAACTGAGGTTCCTGACTTGAATTCCCGAGATTTTAAAATCCAGCGACCATGCATAATCATGCAATCTGCATGCATTATGTACCATCTTTTCCATGCATAATCATGGAATCTGCGTGCATTATGTACCATTTTTTCAAGGGCAGGAATTAATAGAAAGGTCTAAAGGAGCGAGGCAAGAGCTAATTACCTAATTTAAGATGGCATGACTTTGCTTCTTACTAAGCTACTCCCCCCCCCATCCCTTTTAGGATACAACTCTTTGCGAGGGCTGTTGCCACCAGGACGGCAAAAACAGAAGAGGAGGAAGGACCACTAAACATGGCTGCTGCTGGCCAAACACCGGTTCGGAGGATCACGAATCGCGCAGGCCAAAACCTGACCTGGCGTGAGGGGGAGGGGCGGGTCAGGGCAGGGCAGTAATTGGATCGGGTTAGGATGGGCGGGGCCCGCTCTCCTCGCGGCGGCTGCCGTTGCACGCGCGTGGTGAGCGCTGGAATGCGCGGCGCCGTTTTGCCTTGCCTTGGCCGCCGCCCTCCCCTCCTCAGCGGATGAGCCGCGCCGCCGGCCCTTGACTCCCTCTGGCCGCCCGAGGGGCTTCCCAGGCGGGCGAAAAGAAGGAGAGGTGAGGAACCCACGACCGGGCAGGGGGGCCTGTTGCGCTGGCGGTAGAGGGACGCGGGA
Source organism: Charina bottae (assembly GCA_023362775.1). Lineage (NCBI taxonomy): Eukaryota > Metazoa > Chordata > Lepidosauria > Squamata > Charinaidae > Charina > Charina bottae. The sequence goes on from JALMGJ010000002.1 coordinate 166,951,336, forward strand.
GCGAGCTTGTGGCGCTGTCCAGGGCTGATCTGGAGTAGACTGCTGCTGCTGCTGCTGCGCATGGGACGGCGGCGGAGGGGGTGGAGTGAGCGGGTGGGGAAAGCCGAGCCGAGCAGGCGGGGAGGGCTGGCGAGCTACGGGGCCTCTCAGGAAGGAAGCCCCTGGAGGAGCCCCCGAGGAAAAGTCTCCCTCTTGCCGGGGAGGCTTGCCACCCCGGCTCCCCCTCCCTCGCCACGGGCCGTTATTTCCTTGCTGCAGGAAGAAGGGAAGGAAGTTTGGCGGGGAGGAGCCGCCTCCGCTGTCGTCTCCCGGGCTGAGAGTTGCTGAGGAGGCCGCAACAGCAGAAGCAGCCGCCCTGTTTGGAGCTGGACAGCGATTTCTCGCCGTCCCCGCGTTCGGGCCCCATCGCCGTGAGTTGTAGGTTGAGGGTGGGGGTGACCTTGGGCTCTGCGTCCTGCACGGATGGAGAAGCCGAGGGGGGTTCTGGCACCGCCGCCACCGCCGCCTCGGCCCCTCGGAGGTGTGAGTGGGCCTCGATTTTCTTCTCCCCCACCACGTTTTCCTCGGAAAGTGGAAGCCGACGCTTTCCCACGAACACATATCCGTGCTCCGCTCTTTTCCCGTCTTCCAGAGGGGGGGAGCCCTCTTCGTCTCGCGCCCCACACCCTCCACCTCGTATGTGATTGTGGGGGTGGGGAAAGAGTCGAGGAAGATTCTTGTCTCAGGGTTAGGCGTTTTTGGGGTGGGGAAGCAACAAGGCAGGAGCGTCTGTCGCCAGTTCCTCCCCCCATTTTCTTGGATTAGGTCGAGAGCTGCTTCAGGAGGGAAGGAAAAGTCCCACCCGCTTTCGCTGCCGCCTGGGGGGAGGGCGGGCGAGAGAAAGTTGGGCGAATCTTCGTCTTCGGTGACTTTTCTGGGAGCCCACGAGAAAGTTGTGGAGGAGCTGGAACTTTGCGGGGAGGGTTTAAAGCAAAAAGGAGGAAAGAAAAGGGGGTAGATGATGCGTCTATCCCGAGCTGTGAAAGCCCTGACTTTGCTGAGTTTGAATCTCTGGTGCAGCAAGAGTTTTGCAAAGAGAACTGCTTTGTGCTCCTACTTGGTATTTGAGAAAATGGCCGAATGCCTATTTCTGGAATGCAACAGCCGCCGCTGCTGATGGTTGGCTGGGCTGGCAGTATACATACATTTAGTAGTGGGCTTTTTGAATTGCAGAGTTTTGGACGTTCATCTGTGGTCCCAAGCTTATGATTCTTTTATATACTTGCAGAAGAAGAAAAAACTTGGTGGGGCTTACTTGAAACAATTCTATATAGAATCAGACTGAAGGCCCAAAAGGTTGATGCTTTAATTAAAAGGCTCATTCTGGCTTTTGAAAACTTTAAAATTGAAATATAGTTTTCTCCCTTTGCTAAGAAGCAATTTCAAATATAGATATGAGAGTTGCTGACCTTTTTATGTTTAGACCAGAGCAAGCAAGCAAGCATGTGTAAATTAAAAACACTCCATGCTGTTAATTTAATTTCAAGACATCCAGCATGCTTAGGAGTAGAGGAACAAGTGTTCATGTGTTTATTTAGAATCTTAGCAAGTGCATCCTGGTTTAAATTTTTTGAAAATAAATTCTTGATCAAATACGATTATCAAATATTCTTATTTGCTATGGATTCCTACATACTATAGTAAGAATTTCTACATGGTAGGGAGAAGTGTAGTCTGGAAACAATAATTTTCAGTCATTCCATAATGGCTGTGTTCATATAACATAACTGAGCAACAAACTAATCTGACACATTTAAACCTAGTATGTTGTGCGAACTCTGCCTGAGTTGTTCATTTATGGTTCAATGAGTTGTCCAACCGCAGAAAATTAGATTAATTCCATAAAATGCTGTGCAAACACAGTAAGTGGCTATGAGGTTTTGTTTTTGTTTGTTTTTAGCTTAGCCTAGCATGATATGCAGAAAAGGCCATTATGGTTTGTGCAACAACTATAGTTAAAAGTTCTGGCTTAGCATTATATGTGAGCCCAGCCAATGTTTTAAAAAGTTGCATAGGGCTTTACTTCCCATTGTATTGCTTGAAATTTAATTTAAGTCACTACAGTATGTATGTATGTATGTATGTATGTGTGTGTGTGTGTGTGTGTATACATACACACACACACACACATATATATATATATACACACACACACACACATACATACACACACACACACATATATACATACATATACTACATATATACAATATACAATATATTGTGTACCTTAATACAGATCTTTTCAAATTTGTCCATGTGAACTGGAAATTGTATTCTGGGGTTATTAACTACACTCTGAGTAAAATACAGAGCAGTTAACTTGCCTGAGAGAAGTTAACTTCTGAACAGACATGATGGCTATATTCAAGATAAGTGAAGAACCACAGTTAACAAATACACATTCTTTGGGACATCCTCTTTAATTGGCTCTTCTCTATGACCTTTATTAACCATGTTTTTGGATTCTTTGTCCATTCTCTCCCAAATAGAAGTTCCTTTTGCATATTGTAGTACGAGGCCCTCATAAGTCTTTGTAGTATAGAGAGATCTCTGTTCAGGAATGTGCATGCATTTAACTCAAGTGTCTTAGGTTTCTCATTGATGGAAATATTCTTAATTTGGATTAGATATCACTGTCGGCCATACTATGCTTTTTTTTCTTAACGTGCAAAAGAGGTCAGTGAGTATGCTATGGCTTATTCTATGGCTAACGGCATCTCAAAAATATGGTTTGTTGTTAATTTACTAATTGTGACTTGGTTTAGTATCATATTTGAAGAAGTACAAATGTTTTGTTTTTAGTTCCTGAATTCTTTATGATTTGCTTTGTAATAAGTTCTAGCCAATTTGCAAGGTGCAAGGAAAGAGTAACTGAAAACTGCTGTGAGGACACAAGATATGTTTACTTTTCTAGTCTATAAGATTAACTGTGTCTTGCTTCTGGCTTGTTCAACCAATTATGGTTAAAGCAGTGTATTTGGTGCTGAAATTAGATCTGTTTTAAGGAGTGAACGAATTATTCTGTATCTTACAAAATAAAAGGAATGACCAAGCTTTGTGTGATCCTATATAGTTAATTTTCTGAAAAAGATGAACTACCCTTTAATTTTAAGTGTTATTTAATGGTAACAAATTACAATAAATATATTTTCTCTCTCTCTCCCTCACACACACACTCTTTACATTCATCAAAAGGCCAAGAAATGATCTATCACTCTCTACTTCAAGTTGTATCATGAGTTTCAAATAATTTACATCTTTATATCCTAGATACATTTTTTCAATTGTTCTGTTTACTAAAAAGGAAACAAAAGGACAATAATGTTTTATGAAGTAATAAAAATTAATCCTGGATAAGTACCACACAACCTTTTATAATTAATATTATACAAATATGAGAGTAAAACTGAAGCAATGGGCCTTCAGTTCTGGTTTTGCTATCACATGATTTCAGTATGCAATTAATTAGCTTGACTAAGAGAAATTTAGTTAGATATACTACCAATAACATTGCAATCTTGATTAAATTGTCATTATTGCCTGAATTACTTTCTTGCTTTGCAGAGTGTATATAGCTTCTCCATAGAAATGAAACTTACTCAGATTTTTTTTTCTTTAACAGAATTGTTGTTATGGCAATGCAAGTGTTGGGGCAATCTGGTGGCAACAGCCTATTTTCTAGCAATACTAACCTTAGCATGGCACTGTCAAATGACATGTATGACTTTTCTGAACTTTCCAAAGCTGAACTGGCAGCACCTCAACTTATTATGTTGGCAAATGTGGCTCTGACAGGAGAAGTTAATGGCAACTGTTGTGATTATATAGTTGGTGAAGAGAGGCAAATGGCTGAACTGACAACAGTGGGAAACACCAATTTTTCAGACAGTGATGGAGAAGGAGTAGACGATTCACAGGGAGCAGAGAATGGCCATGAAGGAATGGAAGATATGGATATGGGCCTTGTTGCTCCTGAGGTTCGTAATGTGGAAACAACTGGACTATCGGAGTCTGCTGTTCCTCACTCTTGTAATCAAGAAAAAGGCTTTTCGTTGGAAGCACCAGATGCCCCAGAGAGCGTAGATGACAAGTGTAAGGGTTTGAAGAACAAACCATTTCGTTGCAAGCCATGCCAGTATGAGGCAGAGTCTGAGAAAGAGTTTGTCCATCATATTCGAGTACACAGTGCCAAGAGATTCATTGTAGAAGAGAAAGCTGAGAAACACGGTCAGGTTAAAGAAACTGACTCTAGCACTACAGAGGAGGTTGATTTTTCTAAGGGGCCTATAAGATGTGATCGCTGTGGCTATAACACTAACAGGTATGATCATTATCTGGCTCACTTGAAACACCACAACAAAGCAGGAGAAAATGAGAGAGTCTACAAATGCACTATCTGCACATATACAACAGTCAGTGAATATCATTGGAAAAAGCATCTAAGAAACCATTTTCCACGAAAAGTATTTTCATGCTCACAGTGCTCCTACTTTTCAGATCGGAAGAATAACTATGTGCAGCATATTCGAACTCATACAGGTATGTGTTGCACCTCAGTTTTTTAAGTCTGTTAACAAATTGGTAATGAGCTTGTGCTGAATTTGCTTATATTTGTGCTTGTGCGTCATAAGATAAATTTTGATGTAGAGATTTAACATTTCATTATTTGAAAAGAGTGATCAGTTGTGAACATCATATGCTGATTCTTGATGATACGTTGTGGTTAATGAATAAAAAAATAAAGCATTTGAATAGATTATATTGGCAATATTCACTCCATCAAACTAACAGCAGTCCAGATCTGCTTTATAGATAGGAGAACCCTCTGAAGCAGACTTGAGGGTGACCAGTGGAGGATGGAAAGGATATCTCCCATTGTGAATGGAAGTCATGATTCCAGTCCAAGTAATTTATGGAGTTGATAACTTAGGGGAAATAGATTTGTGCACATAGCACACATACCGTGTTCCTACTGAAAACTTTATAGTTCATCTCAGAATCACTTTTTTCTGGAACAGCCTTCAATTTAATATAACTATTCCAGAGCAGTCAATTTGTAGAATCCTTACCTATTGTTCATACTGTAGTTTGCAATACATTCTTAATGTAAAATGTTACTGTGGTCTCAAAATTAGTGGATATGTAGAGGATTGGACCAATTTAAGGAAAACATATTTGCAACAACTGTTAGCTAAATGGGGTGCTTTGAAAAATCAAGGTGGTAGTCATGGCAGTGTGATCAAAACCCTGCTCCCCTTTCTATGAATGTTATCACATCCCTGTACAAAAGGGTGGGGATTTGGTTGCACTGCTGCAACTGCCATCTTGATATTTTGGACTACCCCCATGAATGCTACTACTGTGAACTTCCAGAAGTACTAAGATGGAAAAAGAATGATGGATATATTGAATTAAGCTTTGGGCTGATCCATCAAATTTTAATTGGTGGCTTCTAGTGGGAATGGCGGACTGAATGGCTGTGCCCGCTGGTTCAGCAGGCGGAGCTGACAATGCAGTAACTTTTTCCGGGCTCAGGCAGGTTTTCCTAAAGCCCAGAAACGTTCTCCGGATCAAGGAGAATACATGGAATCATCCCATCTGTCCTCCGGATGGCTCCTTGCAGCCAGAAGATCACAAACAGCGTTTCGCGTTTGACTGGTAAGAGTCAGCTGGGAGGCCGGGACGTCACCATTTCCAAGCCGCACTGTAGCCTTAAAGGGACACTAAGACTGGCCACCCCATTTCTAAATCACCAATTTGTTATTTTTTTTAAGTATATGTACCCCAAGAGAGGCTTTCTACAGCACAGCTTTCCAAACTGTGTTGCGACACAAAGTGTGTCGCCTCCGGGGCCCAGGTGTGTCGCGTCAAAACCTGGAAGCACTGATGGTGCGCCGCCACCACGCACGGCGGTGGCGGCAGGCCATCAGCGCTTCCGGGTTTTCGCACGGCGCACAAGGACACCGCCACCGCTGCGGCGCATGAAAATCCGAAAGCGCTGCAGTGGCGGCGGCACTTCCAGGTTTTTGCGCGCCGCCGTTGGTGTGTCACCGCGGGAAAACTTTGGAAAGCCCTGTTCTACAGAGAGGAGAAGCTGGTTCTCTTGGTACTTAGTGTTATTTTGGGGATTACTTTTTTTAAAAAAAATTCTTTTAGGTTTTGGATTTTGTTTTCCTTCCAAAGGAAATTCCAGAGATTGAGAGTAAACAATCGTCTTCCTGTTATTATTTTTGTATTAAATTTGAAGATATTAGCATTTTCCTACATGTTGAATCGGCTGATTTGAACCTTCAGCTTTCTGTTTTCATTTTCCCTTGAGAACAATCTGCTATCTCACTCTTTATGTAAACACACTTTGGAACTCTTCCGTATCTTCGACTTTCGCTGGTTAAGCTACTGGGAGGCGCCATAATCTACTGCGTGAGTCATGGAGGAGTTCAAACAGATTTTTTGTGACCTTCACCAGGATTTTAAACAGATTTCTTCTGACTTTTATCAAACTTTTATGCAAGATATCCAGGACATTGTGGAAAATATGAGATCTAAAATGTGCCATCTGGTTGGGGATGTGGTGGATGAAATTGAGGAATTTAAGAGCGATAGAAAGGTTTTTTTTAAGAATGAGATTGGGATTTTTATTGAGATGCTGGATGAAGATTGGATAATGGAGTTGGAGAAATCTAAGGGAGAAAGTGATCTGCAAGCCATAAGTAAAATCGGTCTCCTGGTGGAATGCCATGAAAAGAACCTGGAATCTTTGAGGGGGGCAGTTGGGCTGTTTGATTCTTTTAAGAGGAAAACGCTGTGTATATTGTGGGGATATGTAACTGCTCTGGTTTATTTTGAAGTGGGGTAAGGGTTGAAGAATGTTCATCTGGTTTGCTTTAAGGATTTGATTGATGCTATTTGCCTTTAAAGATTTGGATTTACTGTTTTGAATTGGCTCTGTTTTTTTGGGTTTATTAAGATTAAAATTATTAAAACTGTTGTATTAGGGTTAAAGAATGTTTATTTGGTTTGCGTTAAGGATTTGATTGATGTTATTCCCTTTTAAAGATATGGACTTACTGTTTTGAATTATCTTCGTTTTTTCGGTTTATTAAGATTGGGATTATTAAAATTGTTGTACTATTAAGTATAAGAGCGGACAACTTATGTGCTTTTTAATTTGATTCTTATTATATTATTAATATAATTATATCTTATTATATAGACAGAAACGTATAGAATAGTGGTAGGAAGGGAATAATTAAATAGGTTTTATATTTTGGAGGGGAGAAGGATGTTTAGGAGGTTTATATTAATTTTTTTTCTTAATTTTAATATAAGGGGGAGGAATAACTACTTAGTGATTTTTATTACGTGATAAAGTGGAATGACTTATAGAAATACTGTGGTGTTTTGGTTTAATATAGAGTGAGAGATTGATTATGGAAATTTTGTATATCCTTGTTCTTAAAAGTTGGAAGCCACATCTTTTGTAAATTTAAAAAAAAATTCTCCTGTGTTTCTGCACTTTTTAGTTTTTTTCTTTGTAGTTTTTTGGTTTTTTGTAGTTTTTATTCTTTTCTTGAAATCTAATAAAATTTACTAAAATTTTTAAAATTTAAAATGGTTTATAGTTAAGTTAAATTCCTTTGAAATACTTCATTCTTTATTCCATTGACACTAATAGCTTGTTGTTGTTGTTGTTCAGTCGTTTAGTCGTGTCCGACTCTTCGTGACCTCATGGACCATAGTACGCCAGGCCTTCCTGTCCTCCACTGTCTCTCGGAGTTTACTCAAATTCATGTTCATTACATCGGTGATGCTATCTAACCATCTCATCCTCTGCCGTCCCCTTCTCCTTTTGCCCTCAGTCTTTCCCAGCATCAGGGTCTTTTCCAGTGAGTCCTCTCTTCGCCTTAGGTGGCCAAAGTATTTGAGCTTCAGCTTCAGCATCTGTCCTTCCAATGAGCAGTCAGGGTTGATTTCCTTTAGGATTGACTGGTTTGACCTCCTTGCAGTCCAAGGGACTCTCAAGAGTCTTCTCCAGCACCACAGTTCGAAAGCATCAATTCTTCGGCGCTCAGCCTTCCTTATGGTCCAACTCTCACAGCCATACATTGCTACTGGAAAAACCATAGCTTTAACTATACGGACCTTTGTCGGCATGGTGATGTCTCTGCTTTTTAATATGCTGTCTAGGTTTGCCATAGCTTTCCTTCCAAGGAGCAAGCGTCTTTTAATTTCATGGCTGCAGTCACCGTCTGCGGTGATCTTGGAGCCCAAGAAAATAAAATCTGTCACTGCTTCCATTTCTTCCCCTTCTATTTGCCAGGAAGTGATGGGACCAGATGCCATGATCTGGGTTTTTTTAATGTTGAGTTTCAAGCCAGCTTTTGCACTCTCCTCTTTCACCCTCATCAAGAGGCTCTTTAGTTCCTCTTCACTTTCTGCCATTAGGGTGGTATCGTCTGCATATCTGAGGTTGTTGATATTTCTCCCGGCAATCTTAACTCCGGCTTGTGATTCATCCAGCCCGGCATTTCTCATGATGTACTCTGCATATAAGTTAAATAAGCACGGTGATAATATACAGCCTTGTCGTACTCCTTTCCCAATTTTGAACCAGTCGGTTGTTCCATGTCCGGTTCTAACTGTCGCTTCTTGACCCACATACAGGTTTCTCAGGAGACAGGTAAGGTGGTCTGGTACTCCCATCTCTTTAAGAATTTGCCACAGTTTGTTGTGATCCACACAATCAAAGGCTTTAGCGTAGTCAATGAAGCAGAAGTAGATGTTTTTCTGGAACTCTCTTGCTTTTTCCATGATCCAGCGAATGTTGGCAATCTGATCTCTAGTTCCTCTGCCTCTTCGAAACCCAGCTTGCACTTCTGGTAGTTCTCGGTTCACATGCTGCTGAAGCCTAGCTTGTAGGATTTTGAGCATAACCTTGCTGGCATGTGAAATGAGCGCAATTGTACGGTAGTTTGAACATTCTTTGGCATTGCCTTTCTTTGGAATTGGAACGTAAACTGACCTTTTCCAATCCTGTGGCCACTGTTGAGTTTTCCAAATTAATAGTTTAATTAATAATAGCTAATAGCTTAGACACTAATAGATTAATAATAGCTAATAGCTATTTAATTAATAATAGCTAATAGCTTAGACACTAACTAATAGCTTAGACACTAACATTTTAAAAATATTTCAAAAGGGGAAAAACATTTTGGCATTTAGTTAAAAATCAGGTTTTGTTGACCTTGCATATTTTGAGGGACTTTTATTAATATATATTAATAAGATGATTTTAAAATTCAGTCACAGGCTGAGTAAAAGTTGTGAAAGTTAGCTGGAGTCATTTAAAGTTTTTTTCAGGAACTTGTGGCTAATTACATTTTTCCCTGCTCTCAGTTCGGGATCCAGGATCACCAATGAATTTGAGTGAAGGAGAGTTCAGAACAGATGAAAGGAAACACTTTTATATGGAACATAGTGAAATTGTGGGATTTTCTACCATAAGATATGTTGATAGCTATTATTTTGGTCAGCTTTCACGCTCCTAGTTCATGTAGGTGTGTTGGTAATGACACTGTCCCAAGTATGTTACAGAAACCCTACAGCATAGCTTTCCAAACTCTGTGTTGCGACACATTACTGTGTCACCTGCGGGGCCCAGGTGTGTCGCGTGAAAACCCGGAAGCGCTGATGGTGCGCTGCCGCTGCTGCGCACAACAACACACATGGCGGCGGGCCATCAGCGCTTCCGGGTTTTAGCGCGACACACCAGGACACCGCTGCTGCCACCGCAGCACACGAAAACCCAAAGCGCAGCGGTTGCGCGTGAAAACCCGGAAGTGCCGCTGCAGCGGCAGCACTTCCGGGTTTTCGTGCGCCACCGTTGGTGTGTTGCCAACGTGAAAAGTTTGAAAAGCCCTGCCCTACAGGGATAATGTAAAGCAAAGGCTCAACATTGTATAATAGATGACATTCAAAGAGCTATTGGGACCATCTAGATATCTCATTGTCTTTTTAGTTCTGGCTCTTTTTTCCTCTTACAAGCAAATAAACAGGTCGTATTTTTACAACTGTGATACCAATAATTTTTACCCACCAACTTAAATAAATATATAAGAGTCAGGTATGAAAAAAAATGTAAATACATTTAAACTAACTGCTATTAGTCATGCTTAGAGTCTTCAAGATAGCAAACAAGTTTATAAACAGGGCAAATTCTATCTTTAGTAGTCGTAATTTTAAAAATACATTCAGAAATCAGTCCATCTTGGTATTGCTACAAGAAATGGCAAATGAGTATTCCATAGGAAAAGTAAAAACATTTTTTTTTCTGCAGACCCGAATTTTGTTTACTAGGCTGAATTGGATGGCTAACTTTGAATCTCATAACTATCTTTTCACTGGTAAGATGATTTGAAGGAAATACAGTAGTGAGTGGTATTGTTGCCATGAAAATAAGGAGCTTATTAGGCACAGTATGCTTGAAATGGACAGAGATGGAAGTGCTTCAGATTTGGGAGAATTTCATGGTGATTTTGGATGCAATGTGCTAGTCTTTCTTTAAAACAATTGCCTTCTTGGTTTTACGTAAAATATATATTTAATTTATATAAGTAAATTTCTCAGTAGACTATGATTTTTTGATAGCAGTAACTACTAAGCAGCTGATAGTCTTTTGTGCAGATTGATAAATTAAGTTCCAAAGTACTATTACATAAACTGTCAAGCAGATCCCAAATGACACATTACTAGAAGTGAGACTAAAGTTGGAAGGGGAGGAAAGGAAAACCCTAGGCCAAACCATGAAGAACAATAATAATCCATTGGCTGCGCTGCTGTAATGAAACTAATGAAAATTTATGTGAGCCAAGGTACCTGTGACATCAAGTACATGGCTTGCTCTTATATGCATGATTTCAGAAATAGTCAAATATGGATTAGAATTCTACTGGGGTCAGGAGCACTTTGACTTCTTGTCCTGTGCTGTGGGTCCAGATGGGGGTCCCTGCCCTTCAGTTTGCATGAGAAAAAATGCTCCCATTAAAGCAAATAGGAATCCCATTTCCTGTATAAATTACAGGCATATCCCTACTTGTTTGGGATCACAACATGAAAACTTAAGTCCCTGTGTCTGCCGACTTGGGATTCATATCACAATTGGAAATTCTGTTTTTCCAAGGAAAAATGTTTGTATTCAAGAACAAGCCATATGATTAGTGTTATGTAGCAGTTTCAAAATGAATTTTTAAGTAAGTGTTGGGCATTATGTAGAGCTGTTTTATTTAATGCTACAGAGCAAACCATAGGTGGAGTACATCTGAACTATATTAGAAGTAGGGACAAAGAATGATACTGCAATCTGATTCATAAATGAATTTTGAAGGAAATGTGTGATTTGAATTACTGATAACTTAACATTATTTAAATGTTCTAAATAAAAAAATGCAAGTTTAAAAAATCTATTCTAGATAATTTCGCTCAGATTGTTTATTCTTCTTTTAATCCAAGTTTTATCTTTCTTGTAAGATTGTTATGGCATGCTGAATATTTGTATTTTTTTTATAAGAATTTTATTAACTTTCAAGGAAAGATAAAAGCTACAGAAAAACAAAAAACTAAAAAGGAAAAAAAACTAAAGTGTGGAAACACAAGAGAATTTTTTTAAAAAATTACAAAAAGAGGTGACTTCTGACTTTTAACAGCAAAGATATACAATTTTCCATAATCAATCCCTTACTCTATATTAAACCAAAATCACATTATTTCTATAAATCATTCCATTGGCACATTAAAAAAATCACTAAATACAGTTGCTCCCTCCCCATATTATATATATATATATATATATAGAGAGAGAGAGAGAGAGAGAGGGTGGGTGGGTGTGGTGGCTCAGCGGGTAAGACGCCAGGCTTGTCGATCAGCAGATCGCAAGTTTGGAGGTTCGAATCCCTAGTCCCACGTGACGGAGTGAGCTCCCGCACTAGCCCCAGCTCTTGCCAACCTAGCAATTCGAAAGCATGCAAATGCAAGTAGATGAATAGGTACCACTTCGGTGGGAAGGTAACAGTGTTCCACCCGCGTCATGCCGCAGAAGCGTCTTTGGACAACGCTGGCTCTTTGGCTAACAAACGGAGATGAGCACCGTCCCCTAGAGTCGGACACGACTGTGCGGGGGAACCTTTACCTTTACCTTACTATTCTATACATTCCTGTCTACTATAATAAAGATCAAACTAAAAAACATATAAATTGTCTGCCATTATATTTGATAATACAACAATTTTAATAATCTTAATCATATTAAACCCAAAATCAGACATTATTTTTTATTATACCTTAATAATCTTAATCCAAATCGTTAAAGATAAATGAAGTCAGCCAAACCCTAAAAGCAATCCAGATAAATATTCTTAAACCTATATCCCACCTCAAAATAAAGCAGAGCATTTACATATCCTCACAATGCACACAGAGCTTTTTTCTTAAAAAATCGAACACCCCAACTGCCCCATTCAAAATCTCCGACTTCTCTTCAGAAGACCTCCCATACATAATAACCCCTTCTTTTCCATGGCGTTCCATCAAAAGATAAATTTCACTTATGGCTTGCAACTCGATCTCTCCCTTTAATTTCTTCAACTTGACTATCCGATCTTCATCCAGCATTTCAACAGAAGTCGAAGAGACATTTTTGTTGCTGTTAAATTCCTCAATTTCATCCACGACATCCCCAATCAGATGACACATTTTAGACCTCATATTTTCCACAATGTCCTGAATGCCTTGCATAAAAACTTGGTAGGAATCAAAAAGAATCTGTTTAAAATCTCGGTGGAAGTCAGAGAAGGTCTGTTTAAAATCCTCCATGTCTCACGCAGTAGATTATGGCGCCCCCTAGGAGCTTAACCAGTGAAAGTCAAAGATATGAAAGAATTCCGAAATGTGTTTACAGAAGTGAAAGTGAGATATGCAGACAGTTCCCCAGGGAAAGTAGAAGCAGAAAACTGAAAGTTCAAAACAGCCGATTCAACGTGTAGGAAAATGCTAATATCTTCAAATTTAGTACAAAAATAATAACAGGGAGACAATTATTTACTCTCCATCCTCCTTAATATTTGGATGGAAAACAAAGTCCAAAACTTAAAAAGATTTTTTTTAAAAAAAATAATCCCAAAAATAACGATAAGCATGAAGAGACCCCACTTCTCCTTGCTGTAGAAGTCCTCTCTTAGGGTATGCGTACTTAAAAGAAATATAAATTGAGTGGTTTAGAAATGGGGTGGCTGGTCTTAGTGTCCCTTTAAGGCTACAGCGCGGCTTGGAAATGGTGACATCCCAGCCTCCCGGCTAGCTCTTACCAGTCGAGTGTGAATGCTGTTTGCGATCTTCTGGCTGCAAGCAGATGGGGTGATTCCAGGTGTTTTCCTTTTTCTGGAAAAACACTCCTGGGCTTCAGGAAGAACCTGCCTGAGCCCGAAAAGACTGCCGCGTTGTAAGTTCTGCCTGTTGGGCCTGTGGGCACAGCTGTTCAGTCCGTCATGTCCCCACCAGGAGTCGGCATGCTGAATATTTGTAAAACATGATTCAATTGTGTCTTGCTTGGTAAAGTGATACGGATTTAAACTAGTTAGAACTTAACGAAAATTAACCACATTTAGTTCCGAGCATATTCTTTACCTCCTCCCTTTGATATAAATTGGATTTATACCTTTATCTGGATTTTACCTTTAGTTATAAATGAGGTACAGCCTGTCATTTTGCTTTTCAGCCTTTACTGGTTTTATGATTGTATTTAGAATCTGTTCACTGGAGAAAAATCTGTTTGTTTTATAATTTGAGGTAAATAGGATATGTTCAGCATACAGTGTCTTGAAAATATTATCATTTCTCATGAGTCACTCCTCTTTAACTCAAATCTTATGAGTCACCCACTCCCTGTTTCTATCAAGTCCTCTGGTATTCCTCTCATCTGGGTAGAGTTTAGAAGAAATAAACAGTGGGAAAGTCTCCTGCTGTTTTTTACTGGGATGCAACACAATACTAGAGCAATCCGTGTTTCCCCCAGCTTTAAAGCAGGAGGATAGGGCAAAGATTGCCCTACCAGTTGTGCAGTGATTCTCACCATCTCTGTCACTCTAAAGTTAAGAAAGCAAGGCTGCGGATTGCTGGTAGTCATGTGATGAATGTGAAAAGTATGATGTGTAGGTGGGGGAGGGGCAGTTGGAAGCTTCTGGGGGAGGGCATTTTCTAACAGCAGTGCTCAAGCAGGCATGCTTAGCTGACTTTTCCTCTTGCAAAGAAGCTATATTTCTTTTGTATTTCTAGTAACAGCTATGTTTACAAAGCAAGAGAGTTACTTTTTAGGTGAAATATGGCAGCTGTTTATAGGGTCATTTATGTTTGGAGTATTTGCCAGCTATATTGGACTCTGGGGAAAAAAATGTGACCCAGTAGTTTAGTTTTCTAAGAGCAGCTTTTTTTTTTTTTGCTTCACATACTTTGTGCTTAATTTAATGCTCTATTTTCACAGGAGAACGTCCGTATCGGTGTTCTATGTGTCCTTATTCAAGTTCTCAGAAGACTCATTTAACAAGACATATGCGTACTCATTCAGGTCAGTAAAAAGGCAGTTCAAAAGAGTTATGATGGTATTTTAGTTATATGCAGATTGTGTGCATCTCAATAATAATAATAATAATAATAATAATAATAATATAATTAATAATAATAATAATGGGCGTGGTGGCTCAGCGGGTAAGACGCCAGGCTTGTCGATCGGAAGATCGCAAGTTTGGAGGTTCGAATCCCTAGCCCTGCGTGAGAAGTGAGCTCCCGCACTCGCCCCAGCTCTTGCCAACCTAGCAATTCGAAAGGACGCAAATGCAAGTAGATGAATAGGTACCACTTTGGTGGGTAGGTAACAGCGTTCCGCATGCGTCATGCTGGCCAAATGACCACGGAAGCATCTTCGGACAACGCTGGCTCTTCGGCTAAGAAATGGAGATGAGCACCGGCCCCTAGAGTCGGACACGACTGCACAAATGTGCGGGGGGAACCTTTACTTTTTAGATTGTGAGCAGCATTTTGCATTCTGAGTTTTCCGTCTTAAAACAACTATAGAATTGAGTGAATGGCATACAGTATGCTATCAGTGAAATCTGTTGTAGCAGTGCAGTGCAGTGCAGAGAAGGCTAAGCTCCTTTCTCCATTTTGGCACTGCAGAAGTGTGCTGTTAATCTCTGCTACCTCTCACTATCCAAATTCCTTCACTCGGTCAGGGATTCTCAACCAGGGTTCCGCAAGAGGTCACTAGGGGTTCCCTGGGAGATCAGGATTTATTTTTAAAATTATTTCAAATTTGGGCAACTTCACATTAAAGAGGCAGGTTTCATTCTTTATTTTTAGTTTAAGAACATGGTTGATGGGTATATACAGGCCTACCCATGAAACGAATATAATCATTTTGTAACTTCTGGCCTATATTTGAGGCTGAATGTGCAGGGGTTCCCCAAGGCCTGAAAAATATTTCCAGGGTTCCTCCAGGGTCAAAAAGTTGGGAAAGGCTGCGCTAGGTAATATTGAAACTCTGCTTCACCATTGCACGCTATGTCCTCTTGCCATACCTTCTGAGGCTCAAAACATTAAACGTAAAGAATGCTCATGAGCCTGGATCAGTGGAGGCCTGAGTAGAGCCCACTTAGTTAGAGCACTCGTTTTAGGGATTAGGAAGGCAAGCAATTTGAAGCCTGTGAGCAATATTTGTAAACTCTTATTGCCTAATCCACAGGATGGTTTTTGAACTTTGACTGAAAGAACGATTTAGAACGGGATTGGGGAGAGGCAGCTTCTGGAAGGAAAGTAATGAATAGATTTTGTGTTTGTACTTGTATGTGTTTTCTTTTGGGTTGTCTGTGTCATTCAGCTAAAGTTATAACAGTGTTGATAACTGAAATATTAGAAGTAGAGTTTGTGAACTGTTTAATTTTCTGCCTCTTCCCAAAATAAAAATTCTGGCATGATTTTAAGATTGAAATTGTTGTTTATTAAAAGCTACAGACCCTTACACCATTTGGGGCAAATTTAACACTGTACTGCAGATTATGCTTTTTCAAAATGTCCATAGGGGCAGTGTGGAAGACAGTACTTAAGCCTTCAATTGGCAACTTTCCCTTCCCACAGTCTGCTGTTACCCTTCAGGCTTCCAGTTCTGTGTTTACAAGTTAAATAGGGGCCCAGAACAAAGATACATGAAAATAGTTTCATGCAGTTTCAGGGCTAAGAAGGCCAACATCAGTTCATACATTCTATTCAACTTTTTAAATTTTCTGTTGTAAAGTAGTGAGCTCCCGCACTCACCCCAGCTCTTGCCAACCTAGCAGTTCGAAAGCATGCAAATGCAAGTAGATGAATAGGTACCACTTCAGTGGGATGGTAACAGCGTTCCGCGTGCGTCATGCCGGCCACGTGACCATGGAAGCGTCTTCGGACAACGCTGGCTCTTCGGCTAACAAACGGAGATGAGCACCGGCCCCTAGAGTCAGACACGACTGCACAAATGTGCGGGGGGAACCTTTACCTTTTAACCTAAAGTACCACTCCTGCTTCTTTTAAATGCAACTGCAATGTAATATTTTTCACAAATTGAAATATACATTATTGGCTATATTTTTGATTTTTTAAAAAAACAGGTAATGGATATAATTGGAAATAGAACTTTAACTTAACAGTAATGTTTTATTTAAAAACTTTAGAATTTACATTGTTTTTAATAAAATAAAATGATTTGCCATTTATTTGAATTTCTGCCACCCAGCCAGTACAGTAAAGTCATCTGATTTATTAAATTAAATACTAATAACCTGCTAAAGGATATTTTGAAGATAAATAGGGAGCTGTAGGGAGAGGGAGAACTTTTAAAAAAGATTTGTGATATTAAAGAGCATAATGATAAATACTGATTAAAGGAGGCTATTTCTTACTTTCTGTACTCTCTCAACAATGGAGCTTGTGTAGCAAGTACCCTGTGGGTATCTGGTTTGAGGTTGGTATCTGTTATAAAATAACTTGATTCAAAAGCTTGGAATAATGAGCAACTACTTTCACTTCTTATCCCATTCAAATATTACAAGCTTCCTGCCAGGAAAAAACTTTTCTGGGAGACAGTGAAAGTCCTTTATAGACTGTTACTTGTAGTAGTTTATTGTAAACATTTCTCTTTGTTCCTTTTATTTGCTTTGTTCAAATGTGAATGTCATTGTTTATTTGGGAGAATAGCACCAGAAGAGTGATACAAGCATGCTTAAGGGAAACACAAAATTTTCATAAATACAAAAACAAACAAACAAACAAACCATCTACCCATTTGATTTTAATACCTTTGTATGTATGTTTATGTATGTAGGGGCGTGGTGGCTCAGCGGGCAAGACACCAAGCTTGTCGATCGGAAGATCGCAAGTTCGGAGGTTCGAATCCTTAGCCCCGCGTGACGGAGTGAGCTCCCGCACTCACCCCAGCTCTTGCCAACCTAGCAATTCGAAAGCATGCAAATGCAAGTAGATTAATAGGTACTACTTCGGTGGGATGGTAACAGCGTTCTGTGCGCGTCATGCCGGCCACATGACTGTGGAAGCGTCTTCGGACAACGCTGGCTCTTCGGCTAAGAAACGGAGATGAGCACCGGCCCCTAGAGTCAGACACGACTGCACAAATGTGCGGGGGGAACCTTTAGCTTAAAAAAAAACCCTTTATGTGTGTTTAGGTTTCTTTATTGTTGATCAATTAGATTTTTTTAGTCAATCTAAAATGACATAAAATGACATTATTCCATCTTGACTATTTAGTAGAGGATGTTCTTGTCTAGGAACTCTCAACATAGAAATAAAGGGAGATTATAGCAATAAAAAGGAATTATTTAAATTATTTAAATGTGAGAGACCTATTTGCTTGAAAATTTTCTACAATAAGAAATTAATTTATTTTTAATTAAAAATGTTTTTAACTGGCCTCTATTAAGTTTGCAAAAAAACTTAAAACAGTATGAATGTTAAATTGTAGCAGCAAAAATTAATATGTTTAACATTTATTTTTATTGGTAGTCTATTAATCTTTTTTGCTCAGAATATTAATGTAAAAAACACTGATCATCCAAATGGTTTGATTTACATTCTGTAACTAAGTATTATGATGGGAGGGTGGGTGGGTTGGGGGACGGGGTAAAATGTTTTCCTTCATGAGAATATATTCTCTTTTGGGGTATGTATAATAATTGTGTAATTCATCTATAATTTCCATTTTTCTACATTGCCTTCAATGGACCAGTTTGGTTTGGATTCCAAATGCTAATATTACTGTAGAGTGATCTTCTGGTATGTATTTAACATAGATGGAATGTCTAATGATTTCTTGCATGTTTTCTTTTTTGTATTTTGATTTTTGTGAACATGTTAAGTGAAAAATCAAATTATTTTTAAATGTGAGAAGTTCAATAGCATGATGAACTATATAACTCTGTAGCTGTACATAATTTGTGATTTGTAATGTAATGGTTAGTAATTGCCTCTTCCTTGCTTTAGGTGAGAAACCATTCAAATGTGAACAGTGCAGCTATGTGGCATCAAACCAGCATGAAGTGACTCGACATGCAAGGCAGGTTCATGATGGGCCCAAACCACTGGCTTGTCCCCACTGTGATTACAAAACAGCTGACAGAAGCAATTTTAAGAAGCATGTTGAACTCCATGTCAGCCCTCGTCAGTTCCTCTGCCCAGTTTGTGAATATGCCGCATCCAAGAAATGTAACTTGCAGTATCACATCAAATCCAGGCACCCAGACTGCTGTGACATCACAATGGATGTCTCAAAAGTAAGACTAAGAACTAAAAAGAGTGAGGTTAACACTTCTGAAAACATTAGCACTGAGAATAAAATAGAACAAGAACAAACGAAGAAAGAATTGGCTGAAAAGAAAAATGAGAGAGCTGTAAAAGAGGAGAAGAAAGAGAGCTTGTCAAAAGAAAAGAAGCCAACTGGTAGTGTTAGTGTAGGCCAAATTACAACGCGAAGTCGCAAAATAGTTGGTGAAATAAAGGAAGAAAATATGAAAATTGAAAAAACTAATAAAACTAAGAAGGCAAAAAGAAAAGCAGAGACTAGCTCTATTCCTTTGACAAAAGATTTATCAACCGATACTGATGTAATAGTGAGAAAGAAAAAGAAAAGTGAAAAAATATCACCCAAGTGTCAGTATTCCCAAAAGGGTGAAAGCAAATTGGAGGTGACCAAAAAGTTAAATTCTTGCCTTAAGAAAAACAAAAAAAAGAAATGTCTGAAGAGTAAGGCTGCTAAGAACAATAACAGTCCTGACTGTGAAAAGATTGCAGATGAAGCTTCTGTTCATAAAGAACATCTTATCCATGAAAAGCAAAGGAAGACCTCTGGTGCTCCTTCCAGTGAGCAGGAGCCTGCCCTTCTCGTTGATGGAGAGAATCCGTTTGCATCTGGGATGAACATACAGGATCAAGAGCTGCTGCCTGCGCAGCATGTAGGCACAAGTATCCCACTAGAGATGAAAAACCAAGGAACACTTATAGGAGGAGAAGAGACTGTAAAAGCTGTTTCAGAGAATAACATTGAAATGGAACGGGCGGTTATGCCTGGGACCAGCTCTGTGGACTCAAATACCACCATGGAAAAAGAAGCAGAAGTGCCAAAGGACATTTTACCGGATTTATGCCAAGATATTCAGATAACACAAACCTGTGAGATGGAAAGTGTGACTAATCCAGATCTAGTACGAGAAATTCGGTCAGTGCAAACATGTGAGAAAGAGATAGTGACTAAAGCACATCAAGAAGATGACTGTTCTACAAAACAATTACAGGCTGAAGACCCAGCAGGAGCTCCACCTCACCAAAAACCAGAAAAACTTGAACAAAATACTCGAGCAGATTTGGCTTCATCATCACCTAGTGGCACAGTAGTGAATGAAAATCAGGAAGTGGAAGAGGATGAAGGCATCCATAGTCATGATGGCAGCGATATAAGTGACAACATATCAGAAGGCAGTGATGATTCTGGGTTAAATGGCGCTCGTACGGCACAGGAAAAAACAGGTCAGAAATCATCCCAAGAAGTAACAGAGGCTAAGACTACAAAGGAGAACTATGTGTGTATATTTTGTGACCGTTCATTTAAAAAAAAGGGTGAATACAGTAAGCATCTGAACCGACATTTGGTAAATGTATACTATCTTCAGAAGGCAACAAAGGAGCAAGATTAACCAAACTGCAGTTTAATGACAATTTATTCCTTTTTTGTAAAATCCTCTAGAGCTTAGGTACAGTTCTTGTAGAATCTTTGCTTAAGCTCAGTTTGCTTATACTATTAAGTGGTTGGTTGGTTATTCCCCCCCACCTTTGAAGAAATGTTGAACTAATTAACTATTTGTTTCTCTTTGATTAGAGAGGGCAAATAGGGTGTGAAATGCTGGGGCTTACAAAGCTGACAAAAGACCTTGGGATACAACCCTTGAGTGTTTCTGTTGACTTGCAACAGATATATATGTACAACTTCATAGGTTTAGGAATGGAAACCCCAGGGCAACGTTCATAAGAGTTGCTCCTGTACAAGCTCTTTAGGAATGAGCTGAAAATGCATAGAAGTATGCAAAACCACTGTCATGTTGTTGCAGAGGTCTATTTCCATAAAGCTTGAATTGTACATGGTACCAGTTGATTAAGCCCCCAGTCTGTGCCTGTCCATTTAATACATTGCAAGGAGAAATTTTAACCTGGAAAGTCTCAGGCATACTGTGTTCCTCTTTTTCCCTTACTAATTGGAGAAAGTAAAATATCATTCAGTTTACTTCAATGTGCTATATTTCTGATTACCCAGTCTAGAACTCCTTCTTGAGTCCCATTTATGCACACTTGCCACAGTATGGAATTATTTTACTGTCACGCAGTTCTGTGCCATTGCAATATGTGAACACCAGAAGTACATGGATAAGGACAATTGTTTTGAGTCTATCTGATGTGACCAACTGTGCCCATACGTTTCTGATTATCAGAATACTTGCCAGTATACAAATGGGCATGTTCTAGATACAGATTGTGTGGTCAGGGAAATACCAATTTTAATACATTAACAGCTTATTTCATGTGGAACCTTTTCCTTGAAGAGGTGAGCATGAATTTTGGATGCAAAATCCTAAGGCTGCTCATCCATGGTTAATAACTCCTTGGAAATGTGCCAAGTACACAGGCCATCTTTGCTGATAAAGTATTATATAAATGAAATCTTAGAAATAAAAAAATATATAATTCTGATGCTCCTAGTAGAATGTTTTGGTTCTTGTTTATCTTAATGTGTTGGAGTCCTTAACAACTCATTAGCTATACAAGAAATACAGTAGCTTATTTTGTAAAGAGAGCACTTTTGGGAAAAAAATGTTGAGGTTCACTAGCAATAAACAAAATTTCATGATCGTATTTTTAATTTGCATATACATTTCAGGTCCCCCAATCATGATCAGCAAGCCAAAATCTTGAAGTTCTTTCCATCTATTGATTGGTGAATCCATAATTTGGTAAATACTACTTTAAGACAAGGTCATTTCCTTTTGTGCTTTTAAGACAAGAAAAATGTTGCACATAAATGTTTTTATTTTTACCTATGCAGTTTAAGTCTCTAGGAGTTTAGTATTTTTGTTGTATATGTAGATTTTATATATGCATGTTTAGTTTGGTTAATCAGTTTCTTCCCTTAATGCTGACACTTTCAGGTTTGTTGCTTATCATGGTCAGTATTCTCTGCTTCTTTTGACTATAACTTTCTGATTCTATGTTGGCTGATATGGTTTTTTGAAAAGGTAATAGACACATAAAGTTGATTTAATACTTCTAATTATTTAATTTTGGAACAAAAACTTTCTGTAGAAAAGTCCTATTGTACAATTCTGATTTAACTGTGTTAGACCTGCACAGTGAACTCACAGGCTCCTTATTCACTTCAATAGGACTGTGCACGATCTCCTTATAGAGGGTGCCCTCTAATGAAAGTTGGGAACTTATCTCTCCCTCAAGAAGACTATTAAAACTTAAGTCCATATATAAGTTTGCATTTAGAGGAGCTTTCTTCATTAGAAGAAGTATGGTTCCAGCCCATTGCATTTGTATATGTACTGTTTTTATGCAGATAATACTTTTATTCCGCATTGCTATTATTTTTGGCATGCTCTTGCTGGGAAAAAATTAAAATGAATAGGACATACATTAAAATTCAATTTGTCACCTATTCCTTTTAAAGGGACTTATATGTGAGACATTTCTTGGGGAATTTAAAAGTATTAATAGAGGGTACTTGTTCAGTTTTAAGACATTGCTAGCATTATAAATGGAATATCAACTGTATTGCATAATTAATGCAAAAACAATTTGGCAGTTTAATTAATGGCATTTAATTAAATTAAATGAATGGCTTGGACCATAGCCCACATTACATTATGCTTTTGCCCAATGCACATTTATTTCAGTGAGTGTTAATTATACTCCTTGTCGTGAGATTGCCTCGACAGAATCAGATTGCTCATTTCAATGTCCATAAATGAGAAAAATCCTGGTAAGCAACAAACCTCGAATTTGGTCAGTTGTAGAAATTCCCATTTCTATTCAATCAAGTTTTAATTACTCTGGTCCTTTTATAATTCACATAAAGAGAAATTGAAATGATCAGATATCTGAGTAATAAATTTTCAGGCACAGGGAGAGAAGCACAACTTTATTTTAAAGACTTTATTAACAGGTAAGATTCACTTGAGCTTTTTGAAAACAGTGAAAAGCTACAGATAGCAAAACTGAGCGTGCAACCTTCTTTTACTCTTGTTCATTTTCAAATCATTTTCGTTTTTGTAAGTGTGGATATAAGTGTGTTTTGCAATACAGCAAATTAGCAGATACGAACACTTGCACTGTCAAAGTCCACAATCTGCTGGGAAGCCCCATTGCTGTGTTCTTGAATTGTTTTGGCTCATTTTTTACTGTGTGTGCATGAGAACCTCTTGGTAGATTGTATCTCCAGATGGCTATCAAGAGAGTTTTGTTTGCTGCTTCAAAAATATTGAAACAAACTATAATATTTAATTTTTCCCCTTGGAGATTGCTGATCTTGCATTATAGTTTGGATTATATTTAATTTTTCCGCATTCCCCTCTCTTTTCTCTTGGAAACTTTTATAGTTGTTTCAACATAATTTGACTGAATTGAGGAACCTAATACTTTTGTATAGGTGTGGATGGCAGATTTGCGATAGAGGCCAAAGATCTGAGGGAAAAAAACCCTTTAGGGCAGAAACAAATTGTATAATGTTAGTTATTTGTGTGTGGAAAGCTTATATCAAGACTTACCTTCGCTGTGACAATCATTGTCAACTGAGAATCAAGTTGCAACTATATTTATGTTGATCCATTAAACATTGCTGAAATGTCTTCCTAACCAATTAGTTAAAGTAGCATTATTCACAGTTCTATTGACGGATGTAAAATATTGTTTTATATGAGGGTTGGACAGAGACTGGAAGCTCCATTACTCTGTGGACTTTTTTTTTATGTCTTCCTTTTTTAAGAGAGATGCTTCCATTTGTAAGAGCCTTTGTGGCCTTGGCCTACATTTCTATCAATTTTCTTAAACCAAGTTGGTTGGGGGAGAAAAGGCAGATATGTAGTAATAGTGTTAATGACATCAGATAACTTGACATTGTATTAAAATGATATGTGACTTGAAATAGGTACTAGAAAATGATTAGAAATAAAGGTTTCACAGTAGAAGGGATTAGAAAATAGTGCCTGTATTCTTGAGCATGAGAATGCAAAGCAATGAAGTGTTAAAAGAACAAATACTGTATGCCAGTGATATGATGATGTGTCCCAAGATTTATTGGCTTTATGACTATCAGAAATTCCAATATATTATTACCCATGTTGTTTGTTTAGGAAAAGACAGACTTACATGTTTTAAGGTATGCCAGTAAAATATGGAATGCCACTCCTATCTTCATGTTAGGTGTTGCTAATGGATGAATAAATTAGGGGTAAAAGTATACATAACATAATGTATGTTTTCTTAAAGTAGGTATTTCTTAAATTGAACATTAAGGTCACAAGAATTTTGGATATATTTTTCCAGCCTCTCCTATAGTAAAAGGCTTCTTTTAGCAGCAGTGCTTAGTGTAACATCTCAACTTGACAAATACTTTAGTACAGTATGTCATGTTGAGCAGTATAGTTAGTAGCACTGTTAGTATTTGTGGAAACAAATACTTGAACTCAGTTCTACAAGTAAACTAAAGGATAATTAGGAACTTGCAATACACCTTAATATTGCTGCTATTTGGAGCTTGATTTATACATAAAGCAGGAGTGGCAACTTTTTTTAGACTGAGGGCTGCAACTCACACCCCCAGCTAGCAGAAGGATGCTTTCCAGTGATACACTGCTGTTACTGGAATATTGTTTTTCAACCCATTTAGGCCTTTTGGAGGAGATCTGAGAGAGAATGGGAGCAGGAGGCTTCAGAGTGGCAAACGTCTCCCATTTTCTCTCTCTCTCTCACACACACACACACACACGGGCCTAAAAGTTCACTGCCACATTATGGCTGTGTGATTTGAGGCTGTTTTGGAGTGTTTAAAAAGAGTAGTTTGCCTCCCAGAGGCCTCCTGCTCCTATTCTTATTCTTACTTTGGGGGTGGGGTGGGGGTACAAATTTGAAAAATTGCACTGCTGAAAATTGGCCATTTGCTGCTGAATTTCAGTGGGGCAGTCTCAGGGTGCTGAGGGGCCACCTGTGACCTAGAACTTTCAATTCTTGCTATAGAACAAACTGACAGGTCAGTTTATGCATAATGTTAAAGATTTCAGTATGGTAAGTTTTGCTGATGTGTTGTAAACAGAGGTTCATTTAAATTTATTGAATCTTCATTGTGTAGCTAACATGCTGAGGTACAATATTAATTATATCCAAATAGCTTCAGGAATTCTTTCAATGAACATATATTTTTCCACCTCTAAAATTCAAATCACACTAGCTAAAGAACTTTTTGTAAGCTGGCACTGAAACGTTTTATGTTTGGTTGCACCGTGTTTGAAGCTTTTAACAGTGCAATACTTGTATTATTCTCTCAATTTAAACCAAAGGTAATTTGTTCGTGCTTGCTATCTACTGTAGTGCATGAAGTGCTTTTATACATTTGTAATAGATGTAAAATCAGATCACATGTCCTGGGTTTTTTATTTACTTAAACTATGTACAAGCCTTTGTTCAAATTATAAAGTGTTAAACTAAATTTCATATTAACCCTTGAGTGTATTTTCCTAAGCATAGTTATAAGGCAATAAACTTTATTAAGGAATATACATACTGATAATTTGTCTTTTATTCATTCATATTTAACAAATGCCTATGATGACTGAATTCATGGTATGAAGATCTACATTGGCTTAGTGAATGATAAGGAGACATTTGTATGTATACCAAAATGTAAGAAAATCAGAATAGTTACACATTGGCCAAGTCAATCACAATTGTTCACTAAGAATACACATTTACGTAGATGGATAACAGATCCATGGCCTGCAAATAACCAGATTGCAAGACACTTGCTGTAGAACAGGGATAGTCAATCTTTTGGTGATTAGGGTTATATTTATTTATTATTATTATTTGCATACCAAAACCTACACTGGGTGGATGATAATTGAAAAGTGGGTATTGCAGTATTTTGCACTTGGGTGAGCCTGAATTTCTTGGTTATTTTCCTGGTCTTGAGGGAGCGGGGTTTTACTTTCATTAAAATAATTGAGACAGTTTTAGAGCTTATCTTTAAATTGTCATGTCTATCCTTTCTGAAAAAGATTTTAGGATTTCATATGGCTTATCCCTGTTATAAAGCATACAATTAACAAACAAAACATACTTGGATTGGTAACTTCTTGAGTTCTTTGGGGTTTTTTTGGTATTGCCACCAGTGGTGTTCATTGAAATACTTAATGATTAATAAATTTGCAGATTACCAGAACAACCAGTTTCAAGCTTGCTGTTATGTATCTTTGAAATCTCCCCATGTAACATAATGCTTGCCTTCAGCTTCTCACACTAGCTCATTAGCAGCCATTGTATGTCATTCTCTGCACTCGTGCTCTAAGAATCTTGCTAGTAGTGGAATCCTGGCATATCTTAATATTCAGTGCTGTTGTTCAAAGCTATATTCTCCAGAGACACCTTGATTTCTGTGAACTGATAAATTATATAAATATACTGCATTTGCTCACCCTGCATAATTTTGTTTTATTTTTTAAACTTGTTTTTTTGTTCTACCTTCCTGTTCAAACTGTCATGTATAGTGAACAAGCATTATTTGGTTCTGAAGAACTGTGTCCTTGTAATCTTGTTCAGCAACTTTCGTGCTTTCTAAGATTGCCTTTGAGATTTCTTTATGATTATGTGCCTTCAAGTTAGTGTCAACTCAGCAACTACATAGATTTTCTCTATAACCTGGTCTTTCAGTGGTTCACTCATCATCACTGTGTCCATCCACCTGGCTGCTAGTCGTCCTCTTCTCTATCCTTCCAGCTTTCCCACTATTAGAGCCTTCTCTATCTTTGCAGAATTGTCTGAAGTAGAATAATTTGAGCCTTGTTATTTGTGCTCACTCTAGGTTGATTTGTTCGATGATCCATTTGTTTGTTTTCTTGGCTGTCTGTGAGAATCATGGCCCTTGCACCATTACTCTCGGTAATCCACAGTACATGCATATACGAAGATTCTGAATTGGCCAGTACCTTGGTTTAAGATAAGACCCGAATGCAGCTTGGCACCAAAGCAGTTGAATAAAAACTTCCTTTTCCCCTCCTTCCTTGTTGCCATGGCTACCAGTCCCTAATGGCCCCCTCTGTTTCACCCCACCTTTGATCTTCCCAGCTGGTGCCAGGCTGTGATAGTTTCCCGGTTTTACAATCTGCAGGAATGCAGCCTACTCCCACACAGTTGCTGCTCTATTTCTAATGCTGTGATCTGCTCCCTACTAACTAGCTAACTACAAAACCCATGTCAGGAGGAGGAATCCAGATGCCATTAACTATTGCTTCTGGATTGCTCTGGTTCTGACACTGTCCACTGTATTCTCAAAAGCCTTCTCCAACAGCAAAGTTCAGAAGTGTCAATACTCTTCCTATCCTGCTTCAAAGTCCATCTTTTGCTTCCATCGAGTGTCACAGGGAACGCCATGGCTTGCACTATTCTAATCTTTGTAGGCATAGACACATCATGGCATCTGAGTATCTTTTCCAAGGATTTCTTATAGATTTTCAAACATGTCTTCAAAGCCTTAAGGAATTGAAGGTCCCATTAAAAATAGGTCGTGTCATTAAGCAAATCTGAACTATGTTCTTGTGGAGTCACAATATATATGTCAAAGTCCAGCTGGTGGTGTAAGAACTCTCTTGAAAGTAAAGGTATGGAGCCCAATTTCTGTCTCATCAGGCAGCACACACTTTCTTATAGTTTTATCATAGTTAGAATTATGAAGTTAGTTGAATACTGCCCATATTACCACTTCATATATGCTATCCCTGCATACCTTCCCACAGCATAATTTTCATTGGTAGGTTAAAGACTGTCTCAGCAATAGGATCAATGTTGTCTGTGCTCAGATTTGCCTCACCCCAAAACAATTTTCCCCACTACTATTATAGGAGAAATGGCTATATTCCCTTCACTGTTTTTATTAGCAAAAAAATTATCATTTTTGAGAAGGAGCAGAGGAAAAGAGCTTTAATTCCAGCATACCTTGCCATCTTGTCTGATTTGGAATCATACAATCACTGGTGAGAGTAAAGCCTTGCTTCTTATCCTCCCCACTCACATATTCCTGATTGAAGTATTGATATTTAAATAGCCCCTACCACGTCTTCCTGTACCAGTGGATCCAATAGTAGCAGTCTTGTTCTCTTTTCAGATTGTGTTACACCTCAGTTCTTTTGCCTTTGATGACTATTGTCAGTCTGAACCAAGACCTTTATCTGCACAGCCTGTTTTCTGAATAGTGCCCTGACATAGAACAGAATGTTGGGTTTGACTTAAACATGTATAGAATTATATTCAGGATTCACTTACTTCATAAAAAGGGCTGTAAGAGATCTATAATAATCTTAGTCTATGCACTCTCTAGAGCCAGTTTGGTGTAGTGGTTAAGGCATCAGGCTAGAAACCAGGAGACCGTCAGTTCTAGTCCTGCCTTACGCACGAAAGCTGGCTGAGCGAGCTTGGGCCAGTCTCTCTCAGACCTAGGAAGCAGGCAATGGCAAACCACTTCTGAAAAACCTTGCCAAGAAAACTGCAGGGACTTCTCCAAGCAGACACCGGGAGTCAATGCTGACTCAAGGCCCAAATTAAAAACACTATAGCATGTTAAGAAAGGGCTGTAATATATTCAGCTAAGATTAATGTAAATTTAGTATAATTTTGTCACCACTATCGGAAGCCTGTTGGATAAGCTAGTGTGATTATACCACATCTCCAAATACTTTGGGGGGCATTTGAAACCATGAATGGATTACCTAAAACTGCCCAAGGACATTTACTGCAGTTAATGTTTTGACAAGGTTCTTCAAACTTTGTAACTCAGTTCTTATTGAAAACACTATCTAGCCATTTATCTCTGTATTTTTATGTAAATTAAGAAGTGTTTTAATTTGCTTTCAGGATAACAATTTTTAAAATTTAGATTATAGAAATCAGATCATCCATACCATATTCTTTTGAATGTAGTAACCTCAAAATGATAGATCAAGAGTTCTAAGGTGGTGGGAGATCTTTCTATATTTTTAAAAAAATCAGTATTGATCACATATTATAGCAATTGCCTTTAACCAATTAGTTACTACTTTAAATTTTCAACTGTATAATTTGCAGAAACAAGCAGCAGACAAATGGAATGTTTTGTCCTTCGTTTATTAAAAGAACTAAAGGTGTTAGCTAAGCATCTTGCTTATACCAAATGTTTAATGAGAAGGTTGTACAACAGCTATGTGTAACAATTTTCCAATCTTTTAACCACCATATTGAAGACTTCAGTGATGAATAGGTTCTTAGCACCTAGGCAATGGCATCACCCAGGGGAAAAAGGAGATGGGTTTGGTTTTTCCCCCCAACTCTCCTTTTTTATGGGGGTTGGATTTTTTTTGGTTAACCTATCTGAGGTTTAACTCTAATTTTGTTTTCTTTCCTGCTGCAAATAAGTGTATCATTACCTTTCTTGTTTCTATTTGGTGGCAAATTAATTTTGAGGGCTCTAGGAGCACAAGGGGATTAAGAGGCCACAGATTACTCTCTTTGTTATGAATGACATAATCGTGTTTTTCTGTGAGTAACATGTTGTTTATTCGTTCAGTCGCTTCCGACTCTTCGTGACTTCATGGACCAGCCCACGCCAGAGCTTCCTGTCGGCCGTCACCATCCCCAGCTCCCCCATGGTTGAGTCTGTCACCTCCAGAATATCATCCATCCATCTTGCCCTTGGTCGGCCCCTCTTCCTTTTGCCTTCCACTTTCCCTAGCATCAGCTTCTTCTCCAGGGTATCCTGTCTTCTCATTATGTGGCCAAAGTACTTCAGTTTTACCTTTAATATCATTCCCTCAAGTGAGCAGTCTGGCTTTATTTCCTGGAGTATGGACTGGTTTGATCTTCTTGCAGTCCAAGGCACTCTCAGAATTTTCCTCCAACACCACAGTTCAAAAGCATCTATCTTCCTTCGCTCAGCCTTCCTTATGGTCCAGCTCTCACAGCCATAGGTTACTACAGGGAATACCATTGCTTTAACTATGCGGACCTTTGTTGTCAGTGTGATGTCTCTGCTCTTAACTATTTTATCAAGATTTGCCATTGCTCTCCTCCCAAGAAGTAAACGTCTTCTGATTTCCTGGCTGCAGTCAGCATCTGCAGTAATCTTTGCGCCTAGAAATACAAAGTCTGTCACTGCCTCCACTTTTTCTCCCTCTATTTGCCAGTTATCAATCAAGCTGGTTGCCATAATCTTGGTTTTTTTGAGGTTTAACTGCAACCCAGCTTTTGCACTTTCTTCTTTCACCTTCATCATAAGGCTCCTCAACTCCTCCTCGCTTTCAGCCATCAAAGTGGTATCATCTGCATATCTAAGATTGTTAATGTTTCTTCCAGCGATTTTAACTCCAGCCTTGGATTCCTCAAGCCACATAGCCAGTGAAAATTGGGTAAAATTGTATTAATTGTATTTATAAAAAATCCTTTCTTTGGTATTGACAGTAACATTCCACATAGTATTTGCTGTGGTGAAGAATTAAAGTAAGTATCTCTATGAAAGTCTCATACCTGCAAGATAACTTAAATAATTCAAATGTGAAATAGCAGATTTTGGGCATATTTTTTTGGATCTCATCTCCTATACATTTTTGTCCCCTAGTTCATTCCTTAACAAGCTTATCAGATTTTATTCCACAGCTGCCTGGATATGCACTTACCTTGGCAGCCACGTTCACTTATTTCTGCAGTTGGCAGCAAGGCATGATGTCTTACGTATTAGAGAGCACCTGAATCTCAAAATAAAGTACATTCATTCATTTAGCTGAATTTCTGAGTTATTCTCTGGAACAACTGATAGTTATTGGTCTCTGTAAATTGTCACAGATAAAAGTAGCATAGTTTATGCTGTTTTTAAGGAATTTCAGATAGGGAGGAAAGCAGGTGATAATCATCATGGAAGCCTACATGGATAGATTGCTCCCTCCCCTGTGATTGTTGACAACTGCCTTGTTAAACAGCCGAGCAATTTGTTTTAAAATATGTATTGTATTTCTTATTTGCAGTTGTTTATATTAACATATAAGTTGCATTTTGGAGAACTGGTATCCTTAAAGGAAGGTTGTGAATAATTTGTAATAAAATAATTACTTGGTACTAAACAGATATAGTTCAAAGTCTCCTATAGTTTGGTATATTGTTGGAGTTGTAAGAGATCATCTTTCCTTTCTGACAGCACTCAGCTACCAAAACTAGAAAATTTTTTTGAAAGGAATACTGGTCTTTAATGAAAGCAAGGAAGTATAAAAAGAAATATTACAGACTGCAGTGTAAAACAGTACAATACCACAATACTGCAAGTAAACATGACCTTTAATGTGCAGTGACAATACCAAAACAAAACAATAAGAAAACAAAATGGCCGTTTTTAAGCAAATACCTTATTTGCTATTTTGGGGTAAAATTACATTGGGGATTCTGTTATTTATAATGTCTTATGCTTTATACTTTTTCTGATCTATATTAGATTTTAAATTTTGCACAAAAGAAGGTGGTCTTTTAGTCTTATAGGATGAACTTCCTTTCAGACGTTCCCCTTTCAAATGAATGATGTATGGCAGCAGAGGTGGTTTACGTACAGTTACCAGTGTTCCTTCAGGAGTATAGCATCTTAATTGCATTTTGTTATTTGAATGAGCCGTAACTGCAACCCAACCTAAAGAGAAGAAATATATCACTTTACAGCTAAACAAAATGAAAACTCTACATTTGATTTACTGTGAACTTCAATTTGGCTGAAGCAAGATATATTTATTTATTTATTTATTATTTCAATTTATTCCCCGCCCATCTCCCTTGCAAGGGACTCTGGGCGGGTTACAACAATTGAAAGTTAAAAACTATAAAAATATCATCTAAAAATACAATAATAATAAAATAATAATATACAATAATAAATTATCTAAATCCAAGATGGATTGGAGAC
Organism: Charina bottae; assembly: GCA_023362775.1. Lineage (NCBI taxonomy): Eukaryota > Metazoa > Chordata > Lepidosauria > Squamata > Charinaidae > Charina > Charina bottae. The sequence continues at coordinate 166,983,191 of JALMGJ010000002.1, forward strand.
CATGGTGTAGATCGTATTCCTACGGGGCCAGCCAACCCCAGGAGGCACTGCCACCTCTGTCATCCCAGGCTCGATGGCAGAGCCAGGTCTTGAGGGCCTTCCGGAAGGCCAGGAGCGAGGGGGCGAGTCTCACCTCCGGGGGCAAGATGTTCCATAAGGCGGGCGCTATCGCAGAGAAGGCACGTCTCCTGGACCCCGCCAGATGGAATTCTCTTGTTGAGGGGGTCCGAAGCATGCCCTCCCTGCATGCACGGGTGGGGCGGGCCGACGTTATCGGGACGAGACGGTCCCTCAGGTACCCTGGCCCTATGCCATATAGGGCTTTAAAGGTAATCACCAACACCTTGAATTGGACCCGGAAGCAAACTGGTAGCCAATGCAGCTCGCGTAGCAGAGGTGTTACATGTGCCGATCTCATGGCACCCATAACTGCTCGCGCCGCAGCATTCTGAACCAGCTGAAGCTTCCGGATACTCTTCAGGGGTAGCCCCATGTAGAGCGCATTACAGTAATCTATACGGGAGATGACAAGGGCGTGAGTGACTGTTCGGAGGGCCTCCCGATCCAGGAAAGGGCGTAACTGGCGCACAACACGAAGTTGTGCAAAGGCCCTCCTGGCCGTGACTGCCACCTGCTCTTCGAGCAAGAGTCGCGAGTCCAGGAGGACCCCCAGATTCCGCACTGGATCCGAGCGAGGTAGTGCCACCTCACCCAGAACCAAAGATGACAACTTCCCGGATCTAGGGGGGCCATCAATCCACAGCCACTCCGTCTTACCAGGGTTCAGCTGAAGCCTGTTGTTCCCCATCCAGGCCCCCACAGCCTCCAGACACTGACATAAGGCATCGACCGCATCACTTACTTCACCTGGGATGGAGATGTACACCTGGGTATCATCAGCATATTGGTGATACCTCATCCCATGGTGACGGATGATCTCGCCCAGCGGTTTCATGTAGATGTTGAACAGGAGAGGAGAGAGAACCGACCCCTGCGGCACCCCACAAGTCAGGGGGCGCGGGTCAGCCCTCTCCTCCCCTATCAACACCGACTGGGAACGGCCCCGGAGGAAGGAGGTGAACCAGCGCAAAACTACGCCGCCCACCCCCAACTCCCTGAGCCGTCCCAAAAGTATACCGTGGTCGACGGTATCGAAAGCCGCTGAGAGATCTAAGAGAGCTAGGATGGACGCACTCCCTCCATCCCGCTCTCGCCAAAGATCATCCATAAGCGCGACCAATGCGGTCTCCGTCCCATATCCCGGCCTGAAACCTGACTGGAAGGGGTCTAGATAATCCGTTTCCTCCAGAATCCTCTGGAGTTGCCAAGCCACCACCTTCTCAACCACCTTTCCCAAGAAGGGAAGGTGGGAGACTGGGCGAAAATTGCCCAGGATAGTAGGGTCCAGGGACGGCTTCTTGAGGAGGGGGTGCACCAGCGCCTCCTTAAAGACCTCTGGAAACACCCCCTCACTCAAGGACAGATTAATCATCGCCTGGACCCATCCACATGTCACCTCACTGGCCGATTTCACCAGCCAGGAGGGACAAGGGTCAAGCTGGCATGTGGTGGCGTTCACAGTCCGGAGGATCCTGTCCACTTCCTCAGGCGCAACAGGATCAAACTGTTCCCAGATAACATGGTAAGTACGAGTCCCTGGCATCTCCACAGATCCTGTCTCATGCTTGGAGTCCAACTTGGAATGAATCTGGGCGATTTTATCCTGCAGATGCTCAGCAAACTCTTCCGATCGGCCCTGTAAGTGGGTCTCCCCCTGCTCCCGACCCAACAGTGATCTTGTAATTTTAAAAAGGGCCGTCGGGCGGCATTCTGCGGATGCAATAAGAACGGAGAAATATTCACGTTTCGCCGCTCTTACCGCCACAAGGTAGGCCTTAACTGCGGCTCTAGATTGTGTTCGGTCAGATTCATTCTTCGTCTTTCTCCAGCGGCGCTCTAGACGTCTCTTAACCCTTTTCAAGGCCCTTAACTCTTCGGTAAACCACGGAGAGCGGCGGGCCAAGTAGGGCCGGAGAGGTCGCATAGGCGCGATCTTGTCCAGGGCTCCAGCCACGGCCCTGTTCCAGGCCGCGGCCAGGAGCTCCACTGGACCGTGAAGCAAGTCCTCGGGAACAACTCCCAGCTCCTTCTGAAACCTCACTGGGTCCATCAGTCGCCGGGAGCGGACCAATCGAATAGGTCCCGCCTCCCTGCGGAGTGGGGCAGCACAAGAGAGTCTAAGGGTCACCAGGGCGTGGTCCGACCATGACAATGGGGAAAGGTGTATAGTCGTATTAGTTTCCATATTAGGGTTAAAAGCAACAACCATCTTCAAAAATTCTCTTCAGTGTCTGTCCTCAAAACCTTCATACTTGATAATGTCAACAGAACTTGTGACTGAATCAAAAGAGCAAACATTAGTTTTAAGCATGAAGGTTCCTTTTCTGCAGTGAATGGAAGGAGAGTATTCTGAAAACTGGTTGTTCCCTTCAAGTGGTGCACTAGGCCAGAGCTTTCCAAACTGTGTGTTGCGACACAAAAGTGTGTCGCCACACAACCCAAAAGCGCTGATCATCATCAGCACTTCCGGGTTTTCCCGTGGCGACACACCAACTGCAGTGCGCAAAACCTGAAAGCAGCAGCGCTTCCGGGTTTTTGCGCGCTGCCGCACTTCTGGGTTGTCCCGCGGCGACACACCAACGCCGGTTGGTGTGTCGCCGCGGGAAAAACTTTGGAAAGCCCTGCATTAGGCAGATCTAAAAGATGTGCAATATTTCCTTGCCCGGGGGGAGGGGGACACTCTCCTTTTCAGCTATGGGATTCAAAACCATTAGGAGCTACAAAGACAATTCAAAGGAAAATAATCCTGTTCCTAATCCTTAGGAAAATAATCCTAAATTTCCTGTTAATGTGAATCTGCCAAATTCATGGTTGAATAGAGAAATACAAGGTTTTTCTACATGAAGTTAAATCTACTGATCAGAAGAAGAAAAAAGAATGCTCAGTGACATACAATTCTTTTCCACCAGTCAACTAGCAACTTGGGTATTCTGCTCCGAGTTCTAATAGAATTACTTGCTGGAGAGAAGATGCTTCCTACATAGGAGATTAAACTTTGGGTGGTGGAGAAACGGGGGTCTGTCCTGGCTCTTGCACTGGCTGCTTAAGCGACTGGAGAGTCTGCTTGCCCTCAAATGGTGCATGGATTGCAGCTGGCATCTCTGCCACAGCTGGAACTGATATACCTAGGAGGAAAGCAGGAAGATCCACCTAGCAGATGGTCACATCTCCTAAGTTGGACCACTTTTGACTGCAATCAAACCTGGATTCACATTGTGAATATAGCAAGTGCGAAAGTTTAGACATCCTTTCATTCAATAATTTGGAATACAGGTAGTCCTTGCTTAATGACGGTAATTGGGGCCGGCAACTCCATCATTAAGCGACACGGTCACATCGACATATACATCTCAGAAGGCACATATTATTGTTAATGACGATTTAAGTAAACCATGTGAGATACAGAAGGGGACAAGACAACGATGTCCTCTGTCTCCTTTGCTTTTCATTTTGGTCTTAGAAGTGTTGCTCCTCCTTCCAAAGGAGGGAACTTGCTGCCTCTGCCCAGGCCTCCCTCTGTGCCCTCCAGTGAATTAAAAGTGCCCAAGGTTCTAGATTTAGTGGTCTCACCAGGTCCCTCAAACCTTGACTCAGAGGAACAAATGGATTAAAATATCTCCATGGTGAGGGGATTAACTGCCTTCTTTGGTTTTCTCAGTGTTCACACACTTCTATAGGCAAGTGGTCTGGCAAAGCTAGATCCTTGTACTGGGGCAGGATCACAGATATCTCGGACATGCAGTGGTCTCTGCACCATGGATTTTACAATCATTCTTACTGAAGACAGAGAGAAATCCATATTCTAAAAGATTCTCTTTAACCTCCAGAGTTAACAAGCTTTTCAACCAGCTGAGGAAAATTAACTTTTGAAATAACGTGCCTCTTTTGCTGCCTCCTCATCCACAGACAGGTCTTCCTCTTCCCTATGAGAGGACAAGAGGGAAGCAGAGGCACTGAAGTCCCCAAATGAAGAGGAAAACAATTGGTCCTGACAATGCTACTTAGGGTAATTTGGGTCCCCCTCCCCACAACACTTGGTGGCAATTCCATTGCCAAGGCAGCAAGGATCTAATAAGGAGAAATGTAAGAGAGAGAGATGCAAGTCTTGTCAAAACACTAGAGCAGAGCTTTCCAAACTGTGTGTCGTGACACAAAAGTGTGTCGCCACACAGAGTCTGGTGTGTCGCCACACAACCTGGAAGCGCTGATCATCATCAGTGCTTCCGGGTTTTATTTTATTTTTATTTTATTTATTCAACTTATATGACCGCCCATCTCCCCCCATGGGGAACTCTGGGCGGTTCACAACAATTAAGTTAAAATAAAATAAGTTAAAATAAATTCTAAAAATATATAAAACTACAATATATACAGTACAAAAATAATTATAAAATCCAGATGGACAAGGTATTCATTAAAAGAAGGACATTAAAATTAGGGGATTAGCCATCTCCATGAGGAACTATCCCTTCCTCCTTCCCATGCCAGGCGGCAGAACCAGGTCTACAGCTCTTTCCTAAAGGTCGGGAGGGAGGAAATCTGTCTCAACTCTGGGGGCAAGATGTTCCATAGAGAGGGCGCTGTCACAGAGAAGGCCCGCCTCCTAGACCCCATCAGATGGCATTCTCTAATTGATGGGGTTCGTAGCAGGCCCTCTCTGGATGACCGGGTGGGGCGGGTCGATAACATGGGGATAAGATGGTCCCTCAGGTATTCTGGTCCCATGCCATGTAGGGCTTTAAAGGTGATAACCAACACCTTGAATTGTACCCGGAAGCAAACCAGCACCCAATGTAGCTCGCGGAGTTACATGTTACATGTTACATGTGCAGATCTTGGAGCACCCAAAACTGCCCGCGCGGCCGCATTCTGCACCAGCTGTAGCTTCCGGATAGTCTTCAAGGGTAACCCCATGTAGAGCGCATTGCAATAATCTACATGGGAGATGACGAGAGCATGAGTGACTGTACGGAGGGCGTCGCGCTCCAGGAATGGGCGTAACTGGCGCACTAACCGAAGTTGCGCAAAAGCCCTCCTAGCCACGACTGCCACCTGCTCTTCGAGCAGGAGTCGTGAGTCTAGAAGAACCCCCAGATTACGCACCGGTTCTGAAAGGGGCAATGCTACCCCATCGAGAACCAAAGATGATAATTTCCCAGAAGACGCTAAGCCATCAATCCACAGTCACTCGGTCTTACCAGGGTTCAACTGAAGCCTGTTGTTCCCCATCCAGGCCCTCACAGCCCCCAGGCACTGGGACAGGGTGGACACGGCATCACTTACTTCACCAGGGATGGAGATATACAATTGAGTATCTTCCGCATACTGATGATACCTCATCCCATGGTGTCGGATGACCTCGCCCAGCGGTTTCATGTAGATGTTGAATAGGAGAGGGGAGAGAATCGAACCCTGTGGCACCCCACATAGGAGCGGACGCAGGCTGGATCTCTCCTCCCCTATCACCACCGACTGGGAGCGGCCCCGGAGGAAGGAGGTAAACCAGCATAAAACTACGCCGCCCACCCCCAACTCCCTAAGCCGCCCTGAAAGGATACCATGGTCGATGGTATCGAAAGCCGCTCAGAGATCCAAGAGAGCCAGGACCACCAACGGCGGCGCGCAAAAACCTGAAAGCGGCAGCAGCGCTTCGGGTTTTTGCGTGCTGCTGCAACGGCGGCACTTCCGGGTTTTCCCGCGGCGACATACCAACGGCGGTTGGTGTGTCGCCGCGGGAAAACTTTGGAAAGCGCTGCACTAGAGAACCTCACAATATTGGGATAAAATGGCAAATTCTGGATATCCTTAAAGGAAGAGCTTGAGCTGCTGAGCTGTGGTATGTACAATGGGCCTATGGTCTCCTTCATGGGATTTGGAAGGACTTTGGGTTGTGGACAAGAAAAGCTCAGCAATGACAACTTGATATATCCATATGCAATATGCAATGAATATGCCTCAACTTTGGGTGGTGGAGAAACTGGGGTCTGTCCTGGCTCTTAAGCGACTGGAGAGTCTGCTTGCCCTCAAATGGTGCATGGATTGCAGCTGGCATCTCTGCCACAGCTGGAACTGATATACCTAGGAGGAAAGCAGGAAGATCCACCTAGCACAGGGGTCAGCAAACTTTTTTATGCCAGGAGCCATTTTGACATGCTCGAGGACATTTTGACATGCTTGAGGGCCAGGGGGCGGGGTTTGAGGGCGGAGGCCAATCGCGTGGAAGGGGGCGGGGTTTGCGGGCGGGGGCCAATCGTGTGGAAGGGGGCGGGGTTTGCGGGTGGGGGCCGATCACGTGGAAGGGGGCGGGGTTTGCGGGCGGGAGCCAATCGCGCGGAAGGGTAAGATACAGGGCTGTGCTGCGCTGCCGCTTGGCCACCTTCCATGGCCAGTCCTCGCGGGCCGCCGGCGACGCTCCCGTCCCGCTGCACCCCAGCTGGAGCGCCCGAGTGCCAGGCGGGCAGCTCCACCCGCACGCCTCGCCCAGACATGCCGGCAGCAGCAGCTCCCAAGGCACGCCGGTCCCTCCTCCGTCGAAGGGAGCGGCAGAGAGCCCCGCGGGCTGTGCACGAGGTGTGGGCGGCTGCGGGTGGCCCCGGCCTTGGAGAGCGAGAGCGCATAAGAGCGTAAGAGTTTGGGGGCGGGATCCAATCGTGTGGAAGGGGCGGGGGTGAGTTCAGCTGCGGAAGAGCCACACTCAAGGGGCCAAAGAGCCACATGTGGCTCGCGAGCCGCAGTTTCTGACCCTTGACCTAGCAGATGGTCACATCTCCTAAGTTTACTAGCACCTGGAGGCTGAACCCCACAATGATGTTCCTAGTTGTCAGAGAGATCCTCCAAAGCATCTAATGACAGCTATGGACTATCCATACATTCCCCAATCGGGGGGGGGGAAGGCAATAGAAGAAAAATAAAGGTTTTGGGAACAGTGGACCTCTCAGTGACATGCTTTAAACTGAAGCTAAGTAAAACATAACTGAAAGGGGAGGATGCTCTCTCACTCTACAGGTTGTTGCAAATCTTTTAGCCCTCTATACTGGATTAGGACGACCCAACCAGTTTTCAGGATATCCTTCTCCACTAGGTAAACAAGACCCATTTTTCAGCATAGATGCTACACTATGCTGCTCATATTCATCATCACAAGTAAGCAAATGTCTCATTCTAGCATTAAAGTAATAGGTCTCCTACTCAAAAGAACATTTGAGAATCTTTGTATACATTACCAGCAGATGAGAGCTTTATGTCAGCTACTGCCTCACCCTCCCCAATTCCTTCCAACATAACTTCCCGAGGAACAAGCGGTGGAAATTCTTTCATTCGTTCTTCACCTCCCATTGGAACCTTGTGTTACAAGTTAGAAATACAAACTTTTAAATAGTAGAAATTAAGATTCATCTGGCAAAGCTAATTAGCAAATTATACACTGTCAACAGGTACATTATTTTCATAAGTATATATGCAAGTTAGGTACTATATATAGCCAGTTTCTGCCTTCAGTTTTATAATTTACTAAAAGCAAAACATGAGAAAAGTGGAAAGCAAAAGAAACAGAAAAAGTTGGAAATAAGCCTAGTGATTAAGAAAAGCATTGAAATTGTAAGGGTGTCTCTGAAAAAATATTTAGATGAAGCAGTGGAGGATGAGTGGTGAGATTTCATGGGAGAAAAACTACAGCTGAATATGCATGGATACTAGAAAGAAGTCGGAAAACAAGATGAAAGTTTAAAGAAATTTAGAAGCAACTAAACTGAGAAAGAAAAGGATAAGGAAAAAGAAGATGGAGAAACATCTGAGATGTGGCTGAAATAGTCAGAGAAAAATGAAAATCAGTTAACAGAATGAAAAGAACGGAGAGAAGCAGATAAAGCCAATGAAATAAACACTGCAATATGCCAGACACAAAATAAGGCAGATAACCCAAACAGGAAATGTGATAAATACTGAAAGATAAAGTGGATTGATAATTTAATCTATTTAAAGTAAAGCAAAATAATATATGATTTTGACACAGACGAGTACTTTTTTTTGTCCAAATCTGGATGCAAGGTCTGCACATATAAAGCCAAACCTTTCATAAATATTCAGGATTAAAGCTAACATATAGATCAAACTCCTAGACAGATTTAGTATAGCCTCTCTCATGACTGTCTTTTCTCCACCAGTAATCCCACGTTAGGAAAACTGGACCAATCCTTCTGTCTGCTCTACAATTAAGTTAGAGGAAAATGAACTTAAATTTGCTGAAAATGGAACGTCTCTCTGAATTGATTCAAGTTGTTTAGTGGGTAAAGGCTGCCAATTTTAACAGAATATGCAACCCCAATAATTCTTTAATAGGCAGATATCAATACTTGGGAACATTTTATTATTTACCAATTGAAAAGGCTGCATCTCAGCAGTGGTGAGAGTTTAGACATAAAAGACCTGGTTTCCATGAACCTACTGAGTGACTGTTCCTTAGTATTATATCTTGAATACTCTCAAATAAGGTTTTAAAGTATTTTTTTTGTTTTAAGATTAGCAATCATAAATATAAATGCCAATAATCCCATGAGGCAGCCCTTTTCTTTTAATATGATCTTTACAGGGAGCAATTGTTTTGCTCCTAGAACTTACATAAAACCGTTTTTTTAAAACCATCTTACTTTCCAGAGATTGGAAAGAAACAAGACAATGTGCAGTATTATTTTCTTTTTGCATAAAGTGGAAGACCACCAAGATAGGGAAAACTCATTTGAGACAACACAGTCATGGTGTTGTCTAAGAGCAGAACAAAGCTGCTCTTGTCTGAGTCCCAAGAGGCATAATAATGCATGCCTGTGAACGGAGAGGAATCACAAGGCTCATAGATTCTCCAGTAGTGCACTGTTAGTGCTGGCTTACCTTCAGTAGCGTTTGACCTGCGTGCTTTTGATAGATGGCATCTGCTTTTTCTGTTGAGGTGATATGCACAGGCAACAAATTAGAGGCCACAACTGAAAACCAGGAGGACTGATTCCCCTAAGGAATAAAAAGATTGAAAATTAAATGGCCTGAAAAATTCTATTTCTTAATTCAATTAAGTTTTAAAGGCCAGCTTCATTAGCTAGCATAATGCCAGTTCAGCTAGCAAGTAATTCTCCATTCTCTATTGTTGATAACTTAGCTTTTGAAGGCTGCTAGTCTAATGTAACAAATTGGATAAACTTCTCATTCTTTTAAGCATCCCTAGATCCAATTCCAACGAGGAAGAGCATTTTCAGTTTGGTTGAATGTCTTTGTATATTTATTTGTCCTTGTTTTGACAAACAAAAAATTTAAAAAACGTTAAAGTCTCTCACTTTGGAAGAGTTGTCATGTAAAATAAAGCAATTTAGAAAAACTAGGGCGTTTTTAGTTCCCTCAGTTGCATTATTCAACTTTTATTGCAATAATGTAATCTTAAATCACTCTTGCATATTACCCTATTTAAAAATGAAGTAATTAGCTTAGTTCTTTTTGAGGAAAAACATTTCATCTAGTTCATATGCTTGAGGACCAGACAATTTTAAAATATTTTGAGATGCTGAAGTACTGAAGAAATAGATATTGCCTGAGGCATAACCACAAGTCATAGTCTGGTATTCCATTCTCGCTCTTCCTTTCACATCCAGTTCACTTCCTCTTTCACAGCAAAGAGCTGTTGACCTTACCAAGACAGCCATCTTATAGATCTAACAGGACAGGGTAAATTCTTTTTCTAGTGAGAAAGCAAGGCCCCAAAGAACAATTTTCTTGTCCTTTGGGACAAAACTTTCAATTACAGGAACTGACTTCCGCTATATGGAAGTGCCACCTTTATTGCTTGGAATCACATAACCGAAAAGAGTACAACCAAACACCACTGAGATTCATATTCCACCACGATTCTGTTATGCACTAAGTGTTGCCCCTTTGTATACTTTTAATTCTATATGATACTTTAGGTAGGCCTGTTGAGTCCATCAGTGACCAAAGCTACTACACAGTAAATCCACTACAGTTTTTTGGTCACCAGATAAGGATGTATTAAATATCCTTAGACAGATCTTGAAAACCTATAATAATCTGTGCAGGATTATGCTGCATCTGCAAAAGGGTTTGTCTGTTTTGTAATGTCTAATGAATGTGGAAGGAGAAGCCCAGGTTGCTGGCTTGCAGGTGTTGGTTAGGGACACTCTCTAGAGCTGCCAGAGTGTTATCTCCTCCCAAGTAGTGCACTCACTTCCATTTACTAAGGGCAGCATAATCCTTGTAGGGATTTGCCTGCCACTGGTGGAGTTAGCCAGTGTGATATATTCTCTGACACAGTGACTAATAGTGGAATGGCATACCCTTTTCCCCCTGCCCCCAGCTGAGAGGAGATAAGCAGGCTGTCCAAGTAGCAGAACTCTGGTGTACATTTTAAATATAACCTAAATGTGGAACACACATCCAGTGTATGCCAAGTATGTTTTGTGTCATGAGACTTCAAGATTGATGTCAGCCCCACTATGTAGACCATTTATTAATATTGGCTATAGTAACAGAATCTTGCAAGTCTGACTGTGCTTTTCTCCCCACCCTTAAGCCCACCCATGAGTATGTGAATGAGTCTTTTGCATATGCCTTCTTCTTGTTTTTGACTTAAGCCATGTTTTTCCTCTTGTTGCTTTGGTAATGGATCTGGCCTATTTCTGTCAAGGTCATCTTCCTTACTCTCTACAGGCTGAGGCATGGAATAATGGTCTCCAGTGATCCATGAAATGTGACAGCAAGTGGCTTGAATAGCTGTGGTGCAAGTTCAGGGATAAATCTGATTGGATAAGTTATGGGCATCATCATAAAGTCTATAAGGAAGATAATGGGCCAGTTCATCAGTGGAAACCTGGCCAATGGAGTTCTTTAGGGCTGTTGGATGGATGACGCAGATGTTGGAGGCCTTGGCCTGGACCATAATACCATCAGAGCTCTATTGCTATAATCAATTTGTACAATTTTTCACAAATAACATTGCTCAGATTTTTGCCGAACCTGACATTATTTAAGGTAGCATCACAACTATAGTGTCCAGTGCACCATCAAACAATGTGTGTTTGAACCAGTTTCAAACTCCTTGTCCGTCGAGGAAGCGGATAAGATCCTTGGATCGGTTCATGCCATTACTTGCCATTAGATTCTGCCCTGGCTTATAGTCTTCTAGAGACTCTGTTCTACTTATTGTTTTTGAGATCATTGATGTTTCTCTGCAGGAGGCAGAGTTTTCCACAAGATTGGGAAGATGTGGGGTGGGAGCAGGTGAGTAGATGGGCAAGGAATTCAAAGAATAGTAAGAGCTTATTGAAGTATAATATTCTTCCTTATCCTGGGGTGGAGTCTGTGCTGCTTCTTCTAGGGGGTGTGGGTGTTGGACCTCTTCTTGCTGCTCACCCTGTTGGTCAAAAATGGGCTGAAGAGCTGCACATGTTCAACTTGCATAGCGATTTTGCTTGTGAAAGATGGGAGAGCACTGGATTCTGTTCCCCCTACCTGGGGGGCGGGGGGAATGTCTGGATGTTGCTATGACTTCCTTCTTCTGGAGGATATGGTTGGCATGTCTGGGATTGCTTGTGCTCTTTGTATTCTGCACTGGTTCTCTTCCTCCTCCTCTTCAGATTTAGTAGTATTGTCGTTGTTCCTCTTCCCTGTAGCCACCTTGAAGAAAGAGTTAACACAGGTGCCTACTTTCCTGGTCATCACTGGAAGCTGTTTCTGCATGTGGAATTCCTGATGTTGCTACTCCGTGGTTGGGGAGGTGCATGCAAAAGCACTGTCCAGCTGCTTCTTCCAAAACTCTGGCACATTCTTTCCCCCCCTTTCCCACCTGCCACTCGCTGCTTGTTCCCCTTTGGCCTGAAGCTCTCTGGAGAAGTCTGCCAGAGGACATAGAAGTCAGTGTCTCCAAATGCCACTAATCCCTTCTACAGTATACCCACACAGATGGGACATTTAGTGATTGGTCATGAAATCAGGAGTGAAGTGGCCAGTTCTGTTTCCCTGCCTGCTGTGTGATCTTTTTGAATTTGGTTCTGTTCTGCAGCATGACTCCCTCCTATTTTCTTCCTATTCTTTAACTGGCTCCAGAGGCTGGAGTGAATGGGATGCATTACTCATCTTGAGAAGGCAGAACCACACCCTCAAGAGGGGTTCTTCCAAAGGTACAGAAAGGAAGTTCTTTTCGTTCCTGCTTTCTTACTAGAAGAGGAGCTAAGCCTCTCTAATCCAGAGACCAATCCAACAGACATTCTGTTTCTGTTTTCTGTTAGTTCAGAGTGATTCCTGGAAGCCAGATTTCTACCCAGAATGCAGGAAGAGAACACTGGGCTAAGAGACTTTAATGATCCCGAAAAAGAAATGGCTACATTCAAAGTCATTTAAGCTGCAGCTCCCCATCAACTCTGATAAAGTAGAAGCTGCTCAGCAGCAGCAGCAGAACAAGAGAGAGTTGACTACTGCAACCCTCAAACTGTCCAAACCACACTTTGTTGTACACATCGTATATACTAAGTTCAAAATTTCCACTGCAACTCTTACCTGTAAATAATCTATACGTCCCAATGCAGCCAAAAATAGAGTCATCCCAGGTTGAAGTATAAATGTTCTTGGAACAATGGCACAGGTTGGCAAAACAAATTTGATTTCTTTTTCTGTTAGGAGATTTAAAACCTAAAAGTAAATCAGAAAACATGGAAATTAGGAGATGAAATGTTAAACTGGTCCCTGCGGAATACTATGTGGACTCACAAATAGATGGAATGTTGGATGGGGCTAAAATATGAAGATAGGAGCATACAAGAACAGCGCTCATAGGGACTGATGAAATAGCCAGGAGCCATTTTCCTGTTGCAAAGCGATAATTCAAGACAAATACAGTTCAATTTCACTTATTCTACTTTTTATAACAGAGAAAGCAGCCTGACATACATGGCAGTTAAAAAGGATTTCATGTACAGCTGAAAGAATAAGTGATGATACGTATAAAACACTCCTTAATACTATTGATGGCAAGACAATACTTGTGTAAATGCTATTCAGGTGCTGAAATGCTTACTTAGTTGAGACTGAATTAATGAGAAATGTAATTCACAGTGGCCTTAATCCAAAGATGAATATGCACACTAGGAGCTGTACTGTAATTTTCTGCAGCATTACTATAAGTGCCAAATAAAATACTCTCTTTCTAAATAATACACAGCCAAATTCAGCATGCTGAAGAACAATAGTCGATAAGCCGTTTTCCAATAATGCAGGGCGAACAATTTTTAAATCATAGGCAGTTTCAGAAAGCCTAGTGTTTACTTTTCAGTGCAATAAGAGAGGGGGAGAGTTAAATATTTCACTGAACAGCTGCCACCCACTAAAAGTGAGCAAAGTAGTTATTTGGAAATCTTCTTGGCTCAGAATAGTGATTTATTTGCCCATCTACCGCCCACCCACTGACATAGCTGATAGGCATTTGAGTTGTTTGGCTCTGGGAACTGCTATGGGGAGTGGGGAAGGGAAAGAAAACTATAATGATAAGTCTGGTTGGCTTCCATGTGAACACATGTCTTTGGATTGTGGCCAGTTTCTTCAAAAGTACATGGCATTTTACATCAAGTTTAGAATCAAGTTAAATGTTGAAAGTTTTAATATCTTTCAAAAAGCTGTGATTTAAAGTTTGAAAAAGTGGTAATTTGGGAATCTGGAAGTGAGAGTCAAGACTAATTGCAAGAAAAGCTATAATGTCAATATCATTTCTTTCTTTTTTTAATATGAATTTTATTAAAAGTTTTAAAGAGAAGATAAAAACCGACAAAAACTAATACAGAGTAAAGAAAACAAAGAAAGAAAAAGAGAAAACGAAAAAGACAAACGTGCAGAAAGAAAAAATGAAATAGAAAAAAGAAGCTTCCGATTTTCTTTGCAGCAAATACAAGTATGATTACAAAATTATCTCTTACTCTATGGTTACAAAAGAAAAACTCACTTTTTTCTATTATCTAATTTTTTAAAATCATCAAAACCGTAAGTCAAAAGTGCATTTTTTTCTTCTTTCATGCAAAAATTCTATAAGGGGTTTGCAGTCAGCCATAAATGTACTGTAGATACTGTCTTTTCTCTAATCAAGGAAGTCAATTAAGCCATGTCTGAAAGTTCCATCATCTTCACCAACCATTCTTCTATTGTGGGTAGTGTTAAGCCTTTCCACTTTTGAGCATATAATAACCTCACTGCAGTTATCATATATAAAAACAAAGTTCCATGACTTTTTTCTAACTGTCCATTAATCCCAAAAGAAAAGACTCTGGTTTCAATTGTACATTAGTCTTTAAAATCTTCTGAATTAGTGTATGTACAGTATTTGTATCCAAATTTTTTTGGCTTTTTTACATGTCCACCAAACATGATAAAATGTCCCTTCATGTTGTTCACATTTCCAGCATAAATTCGAAGTACCATTTCCAGCATAAATTCAATCTTAATTCTATATGTGGATCTCATCCTTTAAAGGCCAAAATAGTGGTCTTATTATGAGGCCAGTAACTCTAATATACTGTACATAGCAGAGGCGTTCCAAAGATTCCCCCACTTCTTCTGTTTCTTCCAGCAATTAAACATTGTCTCTAAACATGTGATCGGCCCCTCTCTCTGTTTTCAAGAAGGATATCGAAGTACATTTTAACTTTAAGCTTGGGATAGTTTTAATTATTTAATTGTATAATTACTGTTGGGGTTTTTGTTGTTGTTCGTTTATTATTGTATGACGCTGGATAATACACAAGCAATTTTTCTCTATTTCATAAGCAGTACTGGCCCATCTGTATCATGGATTAGGTATGTATTGCCTATTCTACATACTTATGTATGTACCCACTCCGCCCATTCTTTTTCTGAGTAAGCAGATGTATGCAAAGTATAGAAAAAGAGCAAAAGAAAAAAGCAAACAAACTCTAATTAATATGGTTTGCATGCCTTTCTATCTTTACCCTTCATTCTGGCTTCCACCACATGACGGAGTCCTTCCAGGCCACCGCCGCCGCCGCTTCCCCCTTCGGTTCTCTCAGCTCTCCTTCGTCTTCCTCCCGCTGCAGGAGCTCTTCAGGCCCCACCACATTCATACACCAATTGAATAATTGCCAGTATCCTAATTATATCAGAACACTGCTTGTACCTCCTAGCTAGTGGGATACAGGCAACAGTAGGCCGGCTTGTAAGTCAGTCTCTAGATTAGAGATCCTAGCTTGCATAGAATACCATGAATGTGCATGGGATAAAACTGGCTTGATTGCACTTGTGGCAGTTGGTCAAAACGTACTAACACTGACAGGAACTGTCCTTATTGTTAGCAGGGAACGCTACACATGGAACAATGACGACTAAGGCTGGCAACCTAGTGTACTCTTCTCTTCTCTTACTAAGAAGTGTTACAGTATGTAAAAGTAGGGCTCTATATTACTCATATACTGTAGGGCTCTATATTATATACTGAATTAGTTTGTTCTCTATCTTTTTCTTTTTTTATTTACGTTGCGGATCACTGGTGGAAACCGAGCTAGACACTCAATAATTAAATAGCATAAAACCCATGTTTCCACTATTATCTTTGGAATAATGTACAGAGAAAAGGAGAAGGGGACGGCAGAGGATGAGATGGTTAGATAGCATCACCAATGTAATGAACATGAATTTGAGTAAACTCCGGGAGACAGTGGAGGACAGGAAGGCCTGGTGTGCTATGGTCCATGAGGTCACGAAGAGTCGGACACGACTAAACGACTGAACAACAACAACAAACAGAGAAAAGGGGGAAGCACCTTTCTCATACACTTTTACAAAGCACAGCAACTGTATAACCATAACTTTGCAAGACTTTGATAGATCATATATGTAACTGAACTTTCACATTTAATATTGGGCCTAAGCTATTTTTCCCCTTCATGGATCACTGCCTTGTCGTGGCGAAGGGGCTTGCGTAACTCAATGAAGTCAGGTCAAGAAGAATAGGTCATGACGGAGAGTTCTGACAAAACGTGGTCCAAAACTGGAGGAGGGAATGGCAAACCACTCCAGTATCCTTGCCAAGAAAACCCATGGACAGTATCAAAAGGCTAAAAGATATGACGCCGGAAGATGAGCCCCTCAGGTCGGAAGGTGTCCAAAATGCTACTGGGGAAGAGCGGAGGGCAATTCTGAGTAGCTCCAGAAAGAGTGAAGCGGCTGGGCCAAAGCCGAAAGGATGCTCAGTTGTGGATGTGTCTGGAAGTGGAAGGAAAGTCCGATGCTGTAAAGAACAATATTGCATAGGAACCTGGAATGTAAGATCTATGAATCAAGGTAAGCTGGATGTGGTCAAACATGAGATGACAAGATTGAACATCGACATCTTGGGAATCAGCGAACTAAAATGGACAGGAATGGGCGAATTTAATTCAGGAGACCATTATATATACTACTGTGGGCAAGAATCTCTTAGAAGAAATGGAGTAGCTCTCATGGTCAATAAAAGAGTGGGAAAGGCAGTACTGGGGTACAACCTCAAAAACGACAGAATGCTTTCAGTTCGAATCCAAGGCAAACCATTCAACAGCACAGTGATCCAAGTCTATGCCCCAACCACTGATGCCGAAGAAGCTGAAGTTGACCGGTTCTATGAAGACCTACAACACCTTCTAGAACTAACACCAAAAAAAGATGTCCTTTTCATCATAGGGGACTGGAATGCTAAAGTAGGAAGTCAAGAAATAACCGGAATAACAGGCAAGTTCGGCCTCGGAGTACAAAATGAAGCAGGGCAAAGGCTAATAGAGTTTTGTCAAGAGAACACGCTGGTCATAGCAAACACTCTTTTCCAACAACACAAGAGACGACTCTACACATGGACATCACCAGATGGTCAATACCGAAATCAGATGGATTATATACTTTGCAGCCAAAGATGGAGAAGCTCTATACAATCAGCAAAAACAAGACCTGGAGCTGACTGTGGCTCAGATCATGAGCTTCTTATCGCAAAATTTAGGCTTAAATTGAAGAACGTAGAGAAAACCACTAGACCACTCAGGTATGACCTAAATCATATCCCTTATGAATATACAGTGGAGGTGAGGAATAGATTTAAAGGATTAGATCTGGTAGACACAGTGCCTGAAGAACTATGGATGGAGGTTCGTAACATTGTACAGGAGGCAGCAACTAAAACCATCCCAAAGAAAAAGAAATGCAAGAAAGCAAAGTGGCTGACTGATGAGGCTTTACAAATAGCTGAGGAAAGAAGGGAAGCAAAAGGCAAGGGAGAAAGGGAAAGATATAAACAACTGAATGCAGAATTCCAGAGAATAGCAAGGAGAGATAAGAAGGCCTTCTTAAATGAACAATGCAAAGAAATCGAGGAAAACAATAGAATGGGGAAGACTAGAGATCTCTTCAAGAAAATCGGAGATATCAAGGGAACGTTTTGTGCAAAGATGGGCATGATAAAGGACAAAAAAGGCAGGGACCTAACAGAAGCAGAAGAGATTAAGAAGAGGTGGCAAGAATACACAGAAGAACTATACAAGAATGATCTTAATATCCCTGATAAATACGATGGTGTGGTCACTGACCTTGAGCCGGACATCCTAGAGAGTGAAGTCAAGTGGGCCTTAGGAAGCATTACTAACAACAAAGCTAGCGGAGAAGACAGTATCCCAGCTGAGCTATTTAAAATCCTAAAAGATGATGCTGTTAAAGTGCTGCACTCAATATGCCAACAAATTTGGAAAACTCAACAGTGGCCACAGGATTGGAAAAGGTCAGTTTACGTTCCAATTCCAAAGAAAGGCAATGCCAAAGAATGTTCAAACTACCATACAATTGCGCTCATTTCACATGCTAGCAAGGTTATGCTCAAAATCCTACAAGCTAGGCTTCAGCAGTATGTGAACCGAGAACTACCAGAAGTGCAAGCTGGGTTTCGAAGAGGCAGAGGAACTAGAGATCAGATTGCCAACATTCGCTGGATCATGGAAGAAGCAAGAGAGTTCCAGAAAAACATCTACTTCTGCTTCATTGACTACGCTAAAGCCTTTGATTGTGTGGATCACAACAAACTGTGGCAAAGTCTTAAAGAGATGGGAGTACCAGACCACCTTACCTGTCTCCTGAGAAACCTGTATGTGGGTCAAGAAGCAACAGTTAGAACCGGACATGGAACAACCAACTGGTTCAAAATTGGGAAAGGAGTACGACAAGGCTGTATATTATCACCCTGCTTATTTAACTTATATGCAGAGTACATCATGAGAAATGCCGGGCTGGATGAATCACAAGCCGGAGTTAAGATTGCCGGGAGAAATATCAACAACCTCAGATATGCAGACGATACCACCCTAATGGCAGAAAGTGAAGAGGAACTAAAGAGCCTCTTGATGAGGGTGAAAGAGGAGAGTGCAAAAGTTGGCTTGAAACTCAACATTAAAAAAACCCAGATCATGGCATCTGGTCCCATCACTTCCTGGCAAATAGAAGGGGGAGAAATGGAAGCAGTGACAGATTTTATTTTCTTGGGCTCCAAGATCACCGCAGACGGTGACTGCAGCCATGAAATTAAAAGACGCTTGCTCCTTGGGAGGAAAGCTATGGCAAACCTAGACAGCATATTAAAAAGCAGAGACATCACCTTGCCGACAAAGATCCGTATAGTTAAAGCTATGGTTTTTCCAGTAGTAATGTATGGCTGTGAGAGTTGGACCATAAGGAAGGCTGAGCGCCGAAGAATTGATGCTTTCGAACTGTGGTGCTGGAGAAGACTCTTGAGAGTCCCTTGGACTGCAAGGAGGTCAAACCAGTCAATCCTAAAGGAAATCAACCCTGACTGCTCATTGGAAGGACAGATGCTGAAGCTGAAGCTCAAATACTTTGGCCACCTAAGGCGAAGAGAGGACTCACTGGAAAAGACCCTGATGCTGGGAAAGACTGAAGGCAAAAGGAGAAGGGGACGGCAGAGGATGAGATGGTTAGATAGCATCACTGATGTAATGAACATGAATTTGAGTAAACTCTGAGAGACAGTGGAGGACAGGAAGGCCTGGCGTGCTATGGTCCATGAGGTCACGAAGAGTCGGACACGACTAAACGACTGAACAACAACAACAACTAAGCTATTTAAACCTAAATGCTAAATTAATTCAGAAGTTTTCCTAAAGGTAATAATTGGCAAGATTTGAAAGTAAATTGAGGAATAAAAGTAGTTGCTATCACTATTTTGAAAATGCTTGCAAAGGATTTACAAAATGCTACAAGGGCTTTTACAATGATTCTATTTCTATACACAGTTGTGCTATTACAGTTAGACTTTTCTCACAAATGCTCCAAGTAGCCCAGCCATTCCTTATATGAAATACATTTTCAGCTCCTCAATACTTGAAACAAAGGAGACAGGAAGCTGCTGAAATACTTTCATTTCTGTTCTAGATATGAAACAAATGTAACAGTTTACTTACACAGTCATCTCTTATAATCCCTGGTGTGTCATAAAACCAACGACAATCTTTCACTTCATTATATGTCAGTTCAACTTTTGTGGTAGTAGTTTTGGGTGGTGAGGAGGGTTCTTCCTCCATACTAAAAGACAACGCTTCAGCATCAAAATCAACTATACGTTTTTCTTGATTTTTTTCTGGTTGTTTAAAGGTTCTTCCAATTCTTCCTGTATCAAAAAAGGGAGAAATACACAGGTACATGTAGATTATTCCTGTTCTTTTGTGATATATCATTTGAGGATAGCAGATGCAACAACAATTCAGCCAAAAATCAATACCTAGTTTGTTCACCCATTGCATTAGGCTATAATAGGGATTTTGATTTTGGTGTAGTGTATTGTGAGAAATCAACCAACTGTTCATTCAATAAATTAAGGTTAAACAACCCATTGCTTAAAGTAATATGGAAGCCAGATGCAACAATCAATCCGTCTCTCACTCTGTGAATTCTAATTCCAGTGAACAAACACTCCTCATATTTTTATCTTCTGATGAGTGAACTAAAAAATATGGCCTGGTCTCTTTATTGCATTGTTCTTTAAATTCACACCTGCCTGATAAGATTCAAATAACTGTGAAAATAGTAATAACAGAGAGCTATATATTCATGGAAATCTGCCCCAGAAAAATCTTAGCTTGTAAATATTTTGACTGTATAGATATGATGTCTTTTAACCAGATTCAAGTTCTGTTCATATATTTGTACATGTGAAAATCAGGAAAAATCTAATTCAAATACTTGATTTGGAAAACTGATTTGTTTTGTACATTCAGATCAAATTTTCAAACTGGTAATTTTTAATTTCTGAATCAATTTAGAAAAATCTGGTTCTCCATATGCACAGAAGCATCTAAACCACAGCTTTCCAAACTGTGTGTCGTGACACTTTAGTGTGTCGCAACACAGTCTGGTGTGTCGCCACACAACCCGGAAGCGGCAGCGGGGGTGTGCACGGCAGTGGCGGCGCACCATCAGCGCTTCTGCGTTTTAGCGGAGGCCGCTGCCGCCGCTGCCATGCACACCCGCGCCACCCCGCCCCGCCACCGTGCGCACCCCCACCCCCGCCGGTGTGTCGCCAACGGCGGCACTTTAGAAAGCACTGATCTAAACTGTCCAAAGCAATTTGGAGCCATCTAATATGATTATTTAAGTGGACTTTCCAGTCCAATAATAATAATAATAATAAAAAGATCCACTTTGGATATTCAACAAAATCCAACTTCAACACAGCCTTGGAAAGACCTATTAAATATTTGTGAGTTACAGCACTTGCACAGTACCCAGAATGTACATACCTATTAAGTATCCTTGCTTTTTGAGAATACTAAGCTGTTTTTGTTCATTTATACTGAGGTCTTCTTCACTCTTCTCTGAATCTTCCTTTAGCCTTTCTTGTCTCCGGAGTATTCTATAAGGTGTAGGATTAATAACTGGAAATTTCAGGAGGTTCAAGGTAGTGCCTAGGGGAAAAAAAATAAAAAGACATAAATTTCCATGGTTAAGTCTATACAGGATCGGCAGAGAATTAAGATACTAGAATAGATTTGAACAATATAGGCCACAAAAATGTTAGGTGAGGCATACAGCTCTTGCTAGCATCTCAAGTATTTTCAGGCAAGAAGTATGTGAAAGAAACTGTAACTATAGGAGTGCCCTATTAAGAAAATGAGATAATGGATAGCAATAGTTTGTTCAAGGATTTGCTATTTTGAGAACCCCACAATATTGTAATGGTTAAAAGGAGAAATATTGAGTCAATAAATTCCCACTTTAAATTCTGCCTCAACCATGACTAACTTTCAGCAAGTCTGCAATATCAATATAATACTGGCTTACCTTACACTGGCCAAATGTAAGTACAAAGCATATATTATCATTATATTCACAAACTAAAGCAGCAGTTGATAAACTTTTTTGGTTTAGGGCTGCATTATGATTTCTTGCCCAGTTTGATGATTCCAGAGTCTGTGGCTAGTGATATTCTGACATCAATGGAACAGAGGTGGGGATATTTTTTGCTTCCTCGGGAGACAAAATAAGCGGTCATTTTGTCCCTGAAACCCCCCCCCCTCTTAAAGGCAATGAACATCTTAATTCAGCAAAACCTAGTGCACTGATTTTGCCATTTCACCCCCTCTCTAAACAAACGAACAACTCCAAAAAATCACTACTACCAACTCAGGGACCAAAAATGGCATGGTATTTATATATGCATATAAATATATGCAACCTATAAATATATGCAACCATATGCAACCTACCCACTTTTAAATTAAATAATCCTTGGAGTTGTGTGCTCCCTTTCAAAACTTTCAGTGGCAATTTGTAACAGACAGCTGGTTAATGTGTTGTTCAGTTACAGGTAACTCTACTTTGCTAATCCATGAATAAAGTCTCCTCTAAATTGAACTCTACTCCAGGTGAATTTATGGACATGCGCATGAGTTATCGTCACAAGAACACGGAATTAGTTTGCCAGTGCTTCCTTCTGTTTTTTCCTCCATTCCCATTCTAGCCTACAAACCTCATATTTCCTGGTGGTCACGTACTCAGTCAGTCAAGTACTATACAGTACTACACCAATCAGGTCCAAGCCTGCTACAGTAATGTTTTTGAGATCAGTACAATAGGCTAGATGGTGCCACCTAGTGGGGCAAAACCATGAATAGTTTAGCCAGATTCACGTTACTGTATTGTTTGTCTATTAAGGTTCTCAGTCATCCAGGTGGAATTGTCTAGCTTGAATCATGTCAACTGGATTTCTATTTATATAATATATATATTTATATAAAATAGAAATCCAGTTGACATGATTCAAGCTACAGACATTACTGTATTGTTATTTTACATGAAAGGCAGAAACTTAAATAATGTAAGAGTTTTGAGGAAAAAAAGCAATTGTTAGATTTTTAGAAAAAATAATTATAGGGCATCCATTATATTATTACATAAGTGTTTAGGGATACTGTACAAATGCCATCACAGGTCTCATAATAACTTTCATTTAAGAGATTTTATGTCAAAATTATAGCACCTAAGATAGTTATGTTTAAAAGTTACGTTCTTTCTTACAGAAAGATTGAAGCCATATATCATAAAATGAATTCAACAATAACCAACCTCTTTTTACTGGTTAACTCACTGTGAAACTTACAACTGGCATCAAGCTTTCTCGACAGACTTGTTCTAAAATTATCAACATTAGGTTTCAAACACCATTAGTTGTCTAGCAAGAACCATTTAGCCTTTCTATAACTCTATTTTCTGCTTTAGATTGAAGTATCATGATACAGCATAGCTTTCCAAACTGTGTGTCGCAACACACAGTTTAGTGTGTTGCAACACAACCCGGAAGTGGATGTGTACGGTGGTGGTGTGTGGCGTCGGCGGCGTCGGCGTGCCATCAGCGCTTCTGCGTTTTAGCGGAAAACACGAGGCCGCCGCCGTGCACGCTGCTGCCGCCATGCACCCCCCGTGCCGCCGCGTGCGCCCCCGCCGCTGTTGGTGTGTCGCCAACGGCGGCAGTTTGGAAAGCACTGTGATACAGTAATGCTCTTTAGTGTGTGGGTATGCTGTCACCCTGCAGTTCAATTATTTAACTACGTAACCTTCTATACAGTGAAATATCTAGGGGTGACTTAATGTCCAAGACCAGCAACACAATATAGTATGGTATTTCAATGCCAAACATTTTAGATCTGGCTGCTTCCAATATGAACAGGAATCACCCCAACTTGATACCAATACATTATGGTTAAAAAAATAAAACAAAACAGTTCTACAAGTATCCTCAAGTATTAGGTATGTTCGCTGCCTTGAGTTATTTATAAAAATAATAAAGGTGGGATAAAAAAAATTATAGCTGTTACTTAAAGCTCATGTGAACTATAAATATGCACTGGGTATATGACCTCCCACTTTTCTTCTTATTATTTTTTTAACACCAGTTGCCGAGACACAATTCTCATTTGTGTGGAGTAACAGAAATGGAGATATTTTTAAGCCGGATTTTAGACGCACCTACATGGCATTTAAGAGCTAGCACAGAAGAGATTAACTCATATACTGTAATCTACAGATGTTATAGTTTTATAAAAGGTAAAGGTTCCCCCCGCACATTTGTGCAGTCGTGTCCGACTCTAGGGGCCGGTGCTCATAGTTTGGGACAAACTCACAAAAGCTGTGCTAGCACAACACACTTTGCTATGGTTAACTTAAGGAGATTTTTCTTGTTAACCCAACTTCTTGGGTTTGCACAATCCTCTGAGCCATAAACTGGGTTGAGTTTGTAGAATGCAGTAGCTAAAATGTAGTTGGCTAGTTTGTGCCAGTAATTTCCTTTACATTAGGAACAATGTAAAGGAATCTGTAAATCTTACAGATCGTTCCAAGAATACTAAAAGACTCTGAAGAGTGAAGGGTAAGAGTGCTTAAAAGGCCAACACATTTACTGATGTATGGGGCATGTGTGAAAAACCCTATTTCATCTCAGCAAATGGATTTTTGTAGAAAAAGACCATGCCCTGGATTAGCCTTTAAGTAATGCTTGGCTGTAAGAAAAAATCAATCCTAAAATATGTAAATCTTCCCCCAACCATACGTATGTCTACAACGGGACAACTATCTTCTTCTTAAGGGCAGTTCCAGCATCCTACAATCTGTAACATTTAATCAGAGTGCCCATGTGGTTCTCCTGAACCGTCTTAAGGACAAGTTGTCAAAGCATGCCTTAATTCCCTCTTACCAGGGAAAGGAGAGATGGTTGCTCTGTGGATCACATCAGAAGCTCTGGATTTACAATAGTCAGAGTGCAAGAGAGTATTGAAGAGAGTAGACTTTCCACTATTGGCTGCTCCCACCAGGTATACATCCCCATTTAGTTTCCAAGACCTATGCAACTTGGAGATCAGCGTTTCTACTCCATAGCCTGTCTTGGCACTGATGAGGTGTGCCTCAATTATAGGCTTGTTTGGGGTTCCTAAAGGCTGGCTCAAATCCACAAGGCCAGCATCTGCACAATTCTTCAACAGCAGTTCTTGGAGGTGCTTTAGGTATTTCGGCGAGTCAGCAGGCAGGAGGTCCACCTTGTTGCCTAGGACAAATATGTGTGGATGGGTCCCCACCAACTTGGACAGGTCAGGCAGAAGCGAGTCAGGCAGGTCCAGCACATCCACCATACAGAGCACGAGGGGTGAACGTCCGTGACGAGGAGGCCGTTTTAAGGCGGCGCTCACCAGGTTGTAGTATGTCTCGCGGGACATTTCCACCTTGAGGGCCTGTTGGTGGTGCACCAGAAGCCAGCAGCGCTGGCACACAGTCCCCTCCAGCGCCTTCCTGACGGAGTCCTTCCAGGCCGCCGCCGCCGCCGCTTCCCCCTTCGGTTCTCTCGGCTCTCCTTCGTCTTCCTCCCGCTGCAGGAGCTCTTCAGGCCCCACCAGGCTCAGGTATTTCTCGCTGGGCAGGTATCCCGGCAGGGCCGGATCCCGGCAGTGTAGCTCCGCGCCACATCCCGAGCAGTTCACTCCGCTCGACCGCACCGAAGGATCCGGCCGCCCCGCCGCCTGGTGACTCCGCGGGGCCTTCTGGCGTCTTTCTCGGAGCTGCTGCCGTCGCGTACTCTGAGCCCGCTGCTGCTCCAGCTCATCCTCCTCCAGCCGCTGCCTCTCCTCAATGGTCAGCTCCTCAGGAACATATTCGGGGAAGACGAAATCCTCCTCCTCCCGCAACTCAGGCGACGCTATTACCGCCGCCTCTTCCCAGCGCCTTCGGGGCTCCTTCCCGAGTGGAAAGTGAGAGGGGCCGCCCACCGAGGCGCGGCAAAGCAGCGCGCCGACCCTTCTGCCGCAAACGGGCGCGGAAAGCGGCGGCAGCGGCGGCTGCCAAAAGCGAGGAAGGCCTCCCGCAAAAACCCGCCTGAAGACGTTCATCGCCGCTCACGAGCGAATGGATTAGAAAAACCGGAGCCAAGCCGACCACGCGGTCCTCCGGCCACCTTCGACCCCTGCCGGAGGAGCGCAGGCGTAGCGAAAGGCGGGCTCGTCCCCTTCCTCGAGAAGTGGGCGGACTTCAGGCTTGAATCGTCTTGGGGAGAGAGGGTTTGATGCAAGCCGAAGTAGACGGTAAACATTCAGAATTCAGGAATTAGTTTTAAGGGCTAGAAATGAGCAGAGTTCACAAGGGCTCCCGACAAAGATCCACTCTTCTTGCCTTGAAAGTTTTGAAGAATTTCAGCAGTGTAATGCTGGGGCTCTCTGAAAGCTAAAGTGGGACTGTAAAGAAGCAGGATAAGAAGAGTATTGAAGCCTTTGAACTTTAGTGTTGGAGAAGACTCCTGAAAATACCGCGGACAGCCAAGAAAACAGATAAATGGATCATCAAACAAATCAACCCAGAGTTCTCACTTGAGGCACAAATGACCAGGCTCAAATTACCCTACTTCGGACACATTATGCAAAGATCCGGCTCTCTGGAAAAGAATGTAACTTACCTCTTTAATGTGAAGTTGCCCGAATTTGAAATAATTTTTTAAATAAATCGTGACCTTCCACGGAATCCCTAGTGACCTCTCGCGGAACCTTAGGGTTCCAGGGAACCACGGTTGAGAAACCCTGCTCTAGACAGATCATGTTTTAGGAGAATTCTGTAAATGCAGAATTAACGTCACATTATGGAAGATAGGGAGAAAAACATAAAGGACGAACCCAAAATAACCGCAGTCTTGTTGATAATCGCCAAAGCAAAGCATATTTCAGGCTGCAGCATATGTTGATCTACCTACACTGTCACCCGCCAAACCAGGGCGGCATTCATTTGCATGTGGGACGCTTTGCTTTTTACCATTGCTTAGCAGAGATAAATCCTAAATCAAACCATAACCTAGAAAATCTGTCTATCCTCGGTTCTATCTCTGCACACAACAATGCATATTAGGAAGGGGGGTTGTTGGGACGCCTATGCAGCCCGTCCTCACATTACAGTTCACAGGCGGATGATTCATTCAATATAACAGGCAGCAGAGAGACTTTCCGCTCCTCCGTTCACGCAGGGGCAAAAGTTCTGCCGAACGACCATAAGCCTTTGCGCGACCGCAATGGGAAAGGAAGTGACGTTTTGAAGAGACAGGAAGTAGCTGAGAAATGTGAGCTCTGCGCAAGTGCGGTAATAACCCTGCGTGTCTGTTTCAGAAGTGAGCGGTCTCTGTGGCGTTCTCTCTCGGGTGATTAATATCTTGAGTGTAAGTTCGTGACCAGCCGTGATATACTTTTGCCAAGATGTATGATGCGGACGAAGGTGAGTCTCTTATTAAGGAAGCTGCCTGGGGAGGGAGCCTTCACCTCTATATGGAGGACTTTGTTTCATATCATTTCTGGCTCCTAAAAACTCTTCTCTCTGTTGGTTTTCCTGGTGGAATCCGAGGCTACCTACTAATTAGTAGCCTGGCTGCCTATTAATCATTCCACTATACTGCTAAAGATCGTGGGGAATACACTTTGAGAATCCAAAGGGTTTCGATTACATTATTGCAGCCATTATTATAAGATCTAATCAAGTCAACCCGATATTGCTACTCTGCTTTGGGGTTGGAATAGGATAGTGTAGCATAGGTCCAAGGGGCAGAGCAATGAATCCCATTTTTTTTCCTTGTAGAATTGTAATGCAATGATGTAAATGAAGTGGCTTGAATAGGAGCCATTGTTCAACTTCAGGTTGAACTGGATTGTATTTCAGGAAAACAAGTCAACTTCAAACCCTGGTTTATGAAGTGTCTTTGATTTAATGTATAATAGTTATAATTCTGTTTCTGTGCCTGTGTTTAAGATACTGAAAAGCTGTTACTAGTTGGACTTTAATAGCCAGAGATTTTTAGAAATAAACATCAAAAATAATAAACGATTAATATTAAAAATAATATATTCTATGCAAATGATTGGAAAGCTAAATTTGTAAGCCACCTGGAGTCACTGTGTGTGAGTTGGGCGGCCATATAAACATATAAACTTATCAAATAAATAAATAACAAGCTGCTACATAACTTCCTTGCCTTTTCTCTCCCCCCTCTTTTTTTGGCAGATATACAATATGATGAGGATGATGATGAAATCACTCCAGATCTGTGGCAAGAAGCATGCTGGATTGTCATCAGGTAACATTTCATATTGAAAAGATAAAATATGTTGTATTCCCAGAATTAAACACTTTTTATAACCTATTTACATTTCAGGAGAAAACCACATGCACAATTTTTTTCAACCAGAATCAGTAGAGCAGGCAACCTAATGATGCATGCTTACTCAAAGATGTTGCACTAAATTCAGTAGAAACTACCTGAGTAAAAAGGTAAAGGTAAAGGTTCCCCCCGCACAGTCGTGTCCAACTCTAGGGGCCGGTGCTCATCTCCGTTTGTTAGCCGAAGAGCCAGCGTTGTCCGAAGATGCTTCCACGGTCATGTGGCCGCATGACACGCGTGGAACGCTGTTACCTACCCACCGAAGTGGTACCTATTCATCTACTTGCATTTGCATGCTTTCGAATTGCTAGGTTGGCAAGAGCTGGGGCGAGTGCGGGAGCTCACTCCGTCACGCGGGGCTAGGGATTCGAACCTCCGAACTTGCGATCTTCTGATCGACAAGCCTGGTGTCTTACCCGCTGAGCCACCACGCCCCTTACACCCCTTACACCCCTGAGTAGGGCAATGCAAAATATTCAAAAGAAGTACCTTGTGGAGTACGCGAGCACAAACAAACAATATATTTTTTAATTATTAAAGCAGCTGCATCTTTTACTAAGCTGGCCTGCTTATTACCATCTCCGCATATAAATGTATGCCCAGTCATTTTGTTCTACTTTTTGTGTTCTGAATGCATTACACAGCCATAGTTCTGAATATATGTGCATGGGATTACAGGTTTAAAGTCCTTAATTTAGGCCAGATTGGAACAGTGTTTCTCAATTATGACAATTATATTTTGCATCAAGGCAGGAGTCTGTTGATAAGGTAGCATAATAATATTTTGAAATGATAATTATAAAACTGTGATTATACTCTAGTGAGATGTACATTTTATCTATATCAATCCTATTATTTGGTGCCTTTGGAGAATTGTACTTCCAACATAAACATTGGCCGTGTTGGAATTTATAGAAACTGTAATGCCAATGCATCTCAAGGCCATGCGGTTGGGGAACAGTGATATGCATTGTATTATCGCTGATTGTATGTACACTGCTTAAAATTACAAAGCACATTTTATTCTCTTTTCTGTAAATCACTTTATGTTTCATGTAAAATGCTAAATGCTTTCACTATATTCTTGATATGAAAACTTTTGAGCTCACTTTCAAAACAATTTTAGAGGGATTTTTAAAATGAATATGTTCGTCCATTTAAATGTTATTTTTATTTTTTATTCACTATTTTGTTACATTTTCCCAGAATGCCTTTGTTAAGGGCTACTGTGCCTAAATATCTTGATTAAACGTAATGCTGTGATTAAAATATATATAAATGTGAGAAAGAAAGCTTGTTGCACAATTGTTGGTCTAGAGAAAAGGCTATGACAAAGTGAATAGGACTGGGTTCTTGGTGAAAATCCTTTTACCCAAAGACATATGTTTTATTCTGCTGCCAGTGTAATAGGGAAGAAATTGTTTGAAGAGCATTAAAAGTAGAATATATATATTTTTATATGTTGACAATAACCGCTATAATTTTGACTGATCCATTCATTATGCTTATTTGACAAAAATACTTTAGATCAGTTTAAAAAATGTTGCTGATTGTAAGCTATAATAAATTAAAGCAGCTACTAGTAAAAAAGTTAGATAGCATGTGCCATCAAGATGCATTCATCTCTTATTTCATATAGGTGGGAATGCTCCTTTTTAGATTGTCTGTGCTATAATAAAGATGTGAATCTAAACATTGACTGGCTCTAAAATATTTTCCAAAGCTCCTATTTTGATGAAAAAGGTCTAGTTCGACAGCAGCTGGATTCTTTTGATGAGTTCATTCAGATGTCTGTGCAAAGAATTGTAGAAGATGCCCCACCAATTGATCTACAAGCAGAAGCTCAACATGCTACCGGTGAAGTGGAAGAACCGGTAGGAGACAGTTCTGTTTTTAAAGACAGTATAAAGCACAAGCCATGATGACTGCACATAGCCAATTGTTGTGTGCACTAAAAGTACTAATTTAGAGTTTTATGATAGAAGAATAAATGTGCAGTCTGAACAAGAAGATATAAGTCTGCCATTTTGTTTTTTAAAATAAATCTGATTTGGTTAATTAGGGGCAGTATGCTGTGCAGGGCATTAGCAGTTATTTATCTCAAATATTCCACCCTGTTACTTCATTTCAAAAAAACCCTCCAAAGGGGGTTGTAGCATATTAGTTACAAAATAGCAGGGGAATCACTCCCCCACCCCCACACATGTACTGCCTCTCAACAAAAAGAAATCTGGGTAGTAAATTATAAATATAACAAGAAGAGCCATTAGATATTTCTTCTAGATCTTAGGTGATCAGCAGGTCCATATGGGAGAAGGTACTCTGCCAGATATCTGGGTCCTAAGCCATGTTGTCATATGGACCTTGCTTGGTTGCAAACTGCCAGTGAGTGCAGTGCCTTCAAAACAGGTGTGATAAGCTTGCCTTTTCTTTTTCCCTTGTTTGAAACACTTTTATTTTTGGATTATAATATCATAATGGCAACCACCAGAAAAGCGGCAAAAATAGAAGGGAGGAGAGGATGGCTAGAGCAACTTGCAGAGAGAGGAATTGTACCGGATTTGCTTCAGAAAATGTTTGAGCAACTGGTCAGTAAGTTAGCTGAATCACTTGATACTAAATTGACAGCTTTTGAAAAAAGAATGGATGAAAAACTTGTAGAGATGAAAGAGGAGATGAAAGAAGAAGTAAAGATGGAAAGCTCTGTAAAACAAGTTCTGGAGATGTAATACAAATCAGTGACAAAGTGGAAATTTTGGAGAGTAAGACAGAAGTTATAGACAAAGTTGGCAAGAGAACTATTGGAATTGAGAGAGAAGGAATTTTGTTTGAGATTTAGAGCAATCTCAGAGGATTCTGGTGAAGATATTGGAAAAAAGATTATTAAAGTTTTAGTAATTTTTTTTTGGATTGGGATGAGGACGATATAGAGGCAGAAATTGATAACGTATATAGAATAAATACAAGATTTGCAAGAATAAGAAATGGTCCAAGCGATGTTTTAAAGATTTTTTAATCCTGCCTTTATTATTTTTATAAAAATAATAGAAAACAGGTGTAATATGTTTGGGTTAGGCTGCCCAGTTCAGCAATATAGCTGTAACATATTGCACCCATTGCAGTTGCTAGGCCAACTTCGTAGGTAACCCACATGCAGGGCATTACAGTAGTCCAGTGTTAAGGTTGTCAGCGCATGTAGTATTGCAACCAAACAATTCCTATAGAAAGCTGGCAAACTAACCCAAGCTAAGAAAAGGCACTTCTTGCCACAGAGGCCGCTTCTTACTCTGTCAAAAGTAATAGCTCAAGGAGCAACCCCCAGTTCTACATCCAGTCCTTCAGGGGGAGTGCAAACTCATCCAAAGCAGATGATGTAACTTCCTGAATTCCCAGATAATGTAACTGGCTCTCCGTAATGTTTCTTTTTTGTCAAGATTCGTCTTCAGTGTCTTGACCCTCATCAAAATGTTTGCACAGCTTCTTATTTCATATATTTGAGAAAGGTGCCGTTGGATGAGATGTCTAATTGATGCCAAGTGTTTATGTTATTTTCAGCCACGTTATCTCTTGAAATTTGAACAAATTTATCTGTCCAAACCTACACATTGGGAAAGAGATGGTGCCCCTTCACCTATGATGCCGAATGAAGCCAGGCTCAGAAATCTTACGTAAGAACTATATCCTTCTATTATTTATTATAACAAGAAAGAGTTATATAATTATTGGAAGTACAGTACAGTGGTACAAAAGAATCCTGATTATATTGGTATTTAAATGATGAGTTATTTGAGAAGATGTTTGTTTAACTTCTAATACTTCCTTTGAAACATATTGTAATTTTTCTTTCAAAGGTATTCTGCACCACTGTATGTGGACATAACCAAGACAGTTATTAAAGAAGGAGAAGACCAGCTGCAGACACAGCATCAAAAAACATTCATAGGAAAAATTCCGATCATGCTGCGATCCACGTACTGCTTATTAAATGGTTTGACTGATCGTGATCTTTGTGAACTGAATGAATGCCCTCTTGACCCTGGGGGCTATTTTATTATTAATGGATCAGAAAAGGTAAGGTTTAGATATATTCAGGAAGAAAGCATGAATAAGAATCTTCCATGTGCTTGCTGTATCATGGTGTCAGTCCCTTTGAACATTCATCTTTAACTTTTAAATTTACATTTTTTTTCATAAAAGAAATGATTGAAAAAGAGTCCTACAGTATTCTTTGATTAACCATCTGGTGTTCTAGATTGAATTATACCCTGGGTATCTAAGATTACATACTATGTGAGGAAAGTACAAGTTTTTCACAGCTATTTAACAATTAGAATAAACACAAGAGACAGTTTTGGTTGAAAGGCATATAGATTGCTTAACTTTTTACTGGAGATTTGGAACTCAGAATTCTTTGTACCATGCCTGTTCTGTCATGGTTCTTTTCACAAGTGAAAATAATAATATTTATTTATTTATTTATTTTTCATATCTCTATCGCCGCCCATCTCCCTCAAAAGGAAAATAATAATAATATAAATGTAATTTGAAGCATCCCAATGGACTACTTATGTTTTAACAGTAAAACATTTAGCTATTAAACAATTTTTTAATGCTTGCTTATATTCTGCAAACAGGTTCTGATTGCTCAAGAGAAAATGGCCACAAACACAGTGTATGTGTTTGCAAAGAAAGATTCTAAATATGCATACACAGGAGAGTGCCGTTCTTGCCTGGAGAACTCCTCTCGACCAACAAGTACTATATGGGTTAGCATGCTGGCCAGAGGTGGGCAGGTGAGAACTTTCAATTCATAGCTTAAAACCTAGGGGTTGATAAATGATCAAGTGACAGATAATCATCCTGCTGACTCTCCTGTCTATATTGGGCTTGCCTTGATTTGCCACGACATTGGCTTTCTTGCATCCTCTTTTACCTTCCCAGTCTAGTTTGCAGGGGTCAAAAATGCAGCCCAAAGTCCAAAAGCAGTCAGTTAGAAGTCCCATTGGATCTCCCAGAGTCTGTCCCCTCCCCTTCTGAGGGACAATTTTGCCTGGTTTTGTATTTTTTTAGAAGGTTAAACAGGAGAATTGGGTGCCTTAAGGCACCATTTGACCCTTAAAGCCCTCAAATGGGGACAGTTAAAATTCCTGAATTGTGGATGTGGATTATCTAGACCAGAGCTTTCCAAACTTTTCATGTTGGTGACACACTTTTTAGACATGCATCATTTTGTGACACACTCTTACAGCAGGGCATCATTTCGCGACACACTCTTACAGCAAGGCACAAGGCAGGCACTAGGACCTGCGTGGAATCCTGGCAGGGCTCGGAGGCAGCAGCAGCTGCGACACACCCAGACACTGCAGCCGACACACTAATGTGTCCTGACACACAGTTTGGAAAGCTCTGATCTAGACCTTTGGCAGTGTGGATTCAAACCTGGGCATGGGCAGAAACTGCATTGGTCACTCTTGTGGATACTTTGTGGTGACTTGGAGGGAGGGAGCCTGACTATTCTTGTCTTGGTGGATCTTATAATGGTCTTTGATACTGTCAACTGTGGTATCCTTCTGAGCCGCCTGCAAGGGTTAGGAGTTGCTTTTTTTTACAGTGATTCTGCTCATACCTGAGTGCATAGGTCCAAGGGGTTTGGATGGTGGGGGGAGTTGAGAAGAGATCCAAATTATTTTTGCTTAAAATTGCAGTGCATTTGAAAATCATCAAATATTGTCTAAATACAGTTTTGAGGCAAATGTATTGCATTTGTTCTATCTTTAGGGTGCAAAGAAGAGTGCAATAGGTCAACGCATTGTGGCAACTTTGCCATATATCAAGCAGGAGGTGCCCATCATTATTGTGTTCCGTGCATTAGGGTTTGTATCTGACAGAGACATCTTGGAGCATATAATTTATGACTTTGAAGATCCTGAGATGATGGAAATGGTAAAGTACATGATTCTGTATATTAATTGCTGACTTAGAACAATGCATATTGTTAGATATGCTTTTCTTGCATTATGAAACCCCAAAAGCAAAATGAGTTGCATACAATTTCATGTTTACTTAGTACATACAGAATGGGAAGAGTTATGTGAGATCAGACCACAAGTTTGTCTCACCTAGAATCCTGTTTCTCCCAGTGGTGAACCAGATTCCCCTGGGAATTCCTCAAACATCCTCCACTTTGTATGACCTTAAAATTCCCTACAGAGGCATATTGGCACTGATACTACTGATATATAGCTATTGTGACATTGTCTTTGATTGCTGCTACATAGTACCCATGTTACTGATTTTCCCATGTCATGCACAATTTTATACTCCTCTGTTGTGTTCTTTCCTCCACACTCCCTTTTTTCTACACTTTTTTCTAAGCTAAAGAATGCCTGATTTTGTTCTTAAAATGTGTGATTTTCTTGATCACCAGAGATGAAACTGACAGGAAAGGTTGAACTCCTAGCTACAAGGCAAGGACTAAAGCTGCTTCCTGTGAAAGCCCTCCTCTCTTTAGGAGTGGCTTTCTGTCAACTCTGTCTTGAAAAAAAAAGGCTGATTATAAAAGAGAAAGAAGAGAGAAGCAGACCACCAGTGCTTTCTCTGCACTGTTGTCAGGGCACCTGTAGAATCATGCAGCCAGGAGGGCCCCATGGCCAAACTGAGAGAGTGGCCTAAGAGTTGGAAGTAGGAAAATTGGTGGAAGAACCTTGTCAGGCCTTGAGTGGTGGTGGAGCTTAAAGGAGGCAAGCAGGAGTGCTGGCACTGAGCCTGCCCACAACAGGATAGCCATTCAGAAACCCTCCTCCCCACACCTTTGACAGACAAGATACTGGGTCAGCAGTCCAGGAGCCTGAAATAACATCCTCATGTTGGTGAGAAGGAGCACTGATAGAGAGAACGTGATTGGCCAGTTTGAAGAATGAGGTCCATGCTAGGCTGCTTGATGCCAGAATGGGCATGCAAGATGGCAGAAAATCAGACACAACTTCCCAGCTTTTACTTGGACTCACCCCATTCCATCACAAAGAATGTATGTCTCAAGCTTGATGTGCAAAGGGTTAGGATGAGTTAGCTTAAATATTCATTACTTTGTCTTCCTCGTACAAATGAAATCAGGGGAGATGAGTTTCCTGTTCTGATATAAAAGAATGGGGTGGGAGAATGCATTGCCTGGCATTCACTGCCTCTTTCCTGCTTCACAGCACTCTTTTGAGAGGAGTGCCATGTCACTGGCCTCAATAGACATGTGGACAGCTCTGGGACAGAGCCACCTATGTTTATAAAGATTATAAACTAGATACAGTATATTCTCTTCAGATGCCAGCTTTGCCCACACATGGTCACAAAGAGGCTATAAATTGTTATGGTGAACCACTCTGGGAATATTGTAGTATGTCCCTTTCCTGTTAGCTTCATCTCCAAGAATGGTAGGTAGACTTACACTGAAGTATCTTTCTGGTAATAGGAAGATGGACCCAACACTCCTACTCTAGGTTGGAAAGAGAGTTTCTTCACTGCACTGTACTATGCATCCTTTACCAGTTACAACTTGTTAGAATGAAATACATTATAAGGGAGAGTTGAATTGCACTCAGTTGAAGTCAGCACACGCTGTTAAAGGGAGGGGGTTTGCTTTATTGAACAGGAAGAAATCTAAAGCCCTGCCTTCTAGCTAGAAGAGTTCATCTTCATCTTCTTGTAACCAAAAAGGTACTTTATAGTAAGTCCAACTGTAAAACCTAGAGATTACATATTGCTATCATGACTTGAAACCATTGATAAACTTTTGTTTCACAAGAATGAACAGTGGAGAAGTTCTGCAGGAAACATGCTGGAACTTCTGACTCTTGACTATTCTTGTGCATCTTCATTTAATAATATATTTCTAGGTTCCAAGAAGTTCCCTGTAGATGCTAATTCTCTTGTTTTCTTTTTATGGGTGCAATAGGTTAAGCCCTCTTTGGATGAAGCATTTGTCATTCAGGAACAGAACGTTGCATTGAATTTCATTGGTTCAAGAGGTGCAAAGCCTGGTGTCACTAAAGAGAAAAGAATCAAGTATGCCAAAGAAGTTTTACAGAAAGAGATGCTTCCACATGTTGGTGTCAGTGACTTCTGTGAAACGAAAAAGGCTTATTTTCTTGGGTATGTATTGATAAAGAATCCTATTCATGTAAAATTTTATGTGCTCATATTGGCTGGGGATTATGGCGGTTGAAATCAACGTGGGTAAAGGGCCCCAGGTTGGGGACTTTCATATTGCAACATGAAGTCAGAGGCCTGTTGGGAAAAGAATATGATAAGAATGAAACATCCTCTTGCTGCTTTGGGAGATAATTTTTAAAAGTATATTTATTTATGATCTAACGTATTTATAAAGCTCCTTGACTCATTCAGTGTGATGCAATGAAATGCTGTCTTAAAAGCAATTCTACTATTAGTGTTTTAGAAAGGAAAACTGACCTATTTACAATATCTTTATTAGGTAAGTCAAAGGTCCCAGAATAAAGTGTAAGTCTTAATATTCTTCAGAACTCTTCATTAGGTACATGGTGAACAAAGACAAAACAGGAGACAAAAAACAAAGTTAATGAATTGTATCTGATAGTATGTGATTCCCTGGGAATTTTTTCTCTCTTCTTAGAGATTTTTGCAGAAAATATTTGGACTGCTGCAGGTTGCACAGAAGAGAAGGATAAAGAGAAATTGAGTTATGCAAGCTCAAATCTACGTACTTAGACGTGTTATATTCATGAAATCATCATCTAAGATTAAATGTGGGAGGTTGTTGTAGGCATTGAAATTGGACTGCTCCAGTTGAATGTAGGATACATATTATTCATCCTGCATATTTTTAAAATAGAAAATCCATAGTTAATCACCTTCATCCTTACATAGAAAATTTTCTTGATATATAGAAAATAGAAGCTAGACAATCTGATGTAAAAAAGGTCAGAAATAATTATAAATAGTGAATTATTTTTTTAATTTTTTTTATAGATCTCACATTGGATAAATCACCAGTAAGGGTGGAGTATGTCCTTAGAGATTGGATTTAAACGTTGCTTTAAGCCATTAAGTTTGGTTCTGTATAGCATGATATATGAATCCAACCTTTTTTGGTTTGTAAACCATGGTTTATAGCTTAACATTTTATATGAACTAGACAGTTATGGCTTATTAAAGAACATGAAAGAAACTGTCACTTAGCATAATATGTAAACAGAGCTAGTGAATAATCTCCCAGCTTTAGGTAGCATAAAACCTCTTCCTTCTACTATAGATTCTACTGTTGAATTTAACCTGTTTACCTGAATATCTCAATGATCGTATGTACTGTATATTCAGGGTTTTGTTATCTACAAAATTCCTGGTCCATCATGATTCTAAGCACCATATTGAAGAGATTGCCTAGAGAGCTGTAATCCTCAGTATATTTAATTAGTATGTAATATAAAAATAGTAAGGAATCTCCAAATGTGAGAATAGCAAGAGATATTGTCACGCTATCGTCTTACCTTGGCATGAATTTTTATTTCGGGAAAGAGCTTAATAAGAATGGAAGAGTAACTTGGTTCTGTTGAATTGTTCATACTGCATAATTTCAAGGGAGTTGAAGTAGTTGTGGATTTACATAAGGAGCAATACCAGAGGCTGCAGTGATCTTCCAAAAATGACTTGTGTGATTTGGATAGAACTGTATTAAAACCAAAGTTGAATGGTGCTAATTAGAGCTTTAAAACTTTTGGTAGCAGATTTAAATGGCATGCAGTGAGATATTTGTGATGGGATGACAATTTGTTTTCCTGAATAGAGGATAGTTTGGGCAGATTCCTTCATTAGGGGTAAATCGTTGATTCGTATCATGTAAGTTTTTGAAACCTGAACTTCTGCCTTCCTGTAACCTATCTCAATCACTGTTTCTCAGGTACATGGTTCATAGATTGTTGCTGGCAGCCTTAGGGAGACGGGAGCTAGATGACAGAGATCACTATGGCAACAAACGGCTTGACCTTGCAGGACCATTACTTGCTTTCCTCTTCAGAGGGTGAGTGAAACAAGTGGTCATTATTACTTTAGATTGTGTAAGTACACTGCACCTTGTTGGCAAGTTATGTGTAAATAATATGTTGGCCTGAAGGGTAATCTGTAGATGAAAGAATGTGGATTGAATACAAACATGAGCAACTGGTGTGAAAGGAGTATGAAAGATGGTTCGATCAAAGAAGATCAAACTGTGGGACAAATGTATGAAGGAAGAGTGAATGGGTCAAGAGGAAGGGGAAGACTGGGAATATCATGGCTAGCTGGAGTTAATGAGATCCTCAAAAAGAGAAATGACAAGTTTAAAGAATAAAAGGCAGATATGAATTGGTAGATTGATAGCTGCATGGAAGCAAAGCTGGTTTGCAAGGGTAGAATGGTGTAGAAAGGTATAATCAATGGTGTAGTTGAAAACCAAAGTTAATTTCCTTTCCTTTTCTTTTCTCTCCTGCCTTTAATGTTTCTGCCTTCTAGTCATTTTTTCCCCTTGCCCTTTGCATAACATTGCTTACCCTGAAAGAATAGAATAATGCATGTTTCAGGGCTTACTGACTTTACATCCACTGAAGTCTCATGTTGAGACCCTTTAATTTTGCATTAACTGTCAAACCAACTGAGGTATATCGTGATTACTGAAACACATTGCTCTTCTGGATCATTTGAAAGAATTCTCAACTCTTCTTTCTAAATACTGCTTGGATGATCAAGGAGATAGAAAATAGTGGAAGGCATGAAAGAGTTTACTGCTCAGCCTGGTGTTTTACTTAAGAGTTTTTTCTGAAACATAACAGCTGAACAGATTTATTTATTTATTTCAAATACTTCACTATAGAATGTTAGGATAATCAGATTCATAGTTGCATCTGAGTGCTTTAAATGCTCCGGCATTGTTGAAAAGGCTATTCATCTGATAACTATCCTGAGAATGTTAGTCCCATTGAATTCTGGTTTTAACTGTGGTTAATCTTTTGCAAATAGAGACCTTTCTGTTTGGTATTTTGTGAGGAACATTATGGGGAAAAAGGCAAATCTGCACTCATTGTTATACAATGTTTCTGTTTTCTTAAACAGAATGTTTAAGAATTTGCTGAAAGAGGTTAGAATATATGCCCAGAAATTTATTGACAGAGGCAAAGATTTTAACTTGGAGCTGGCAATTAAAACAAGGATTATATCAGATGGTTTGAAATACTCATTAGCAACTGGCAACTGGGGAGATCAGAAGAAAGCTCACCAGGCTAGAGCTGGAGTATCACAAGTAAGTGTATTGTCTGTTGCATGA
The DNA here is from genome assembly GCA_023362775.1 of Charina bottae. Classification (NCBI taxonomy): domain Eukaryota; kingdom Metazoa; phylum Chordata; class Lepidosauria; order Squamata; family Charinaidae; genus Charina; species Charina bottae. The sequence continues at coordinate 167,022,379 of JALMGJ010000002.1, forward strand.
AACTGTGTTTGCTTCAGATACTCCTGCCATTCAAATTTAGGTTATTTAATGTTATCAGCTCAGAGGAGACATGATTATATTGCCAGAATTCTTTTTAGAGAAGGACAGCTATTCTAGTTCAGTGGGTTGGCTGAAATAGGAGAATTTCCATTTTACTGTATTCCCCTGATCTGCTCTTTCCTAAAAAAATAAATAGCTCTTTGCCCCATCCTCTGCCCTCCCTTTATTTTGTTCCCTCTCCCTTAGCTTCTCTTCTCAGGGCCTCCCTATCTTAACCCTGAGTCACCCCCTTCCCTTTGCCAGCAGCAGTCCTAATTCTTTGGCATGAGATGATTTGTTTCCAAATGGAGCTTTCATCCAAACTTTTCTTAATACCAGTTGTAGTATTTATCTATGTTGTGCCTCTTCCTTCCCTCTTAGTACTTAAAGTAACCTCTTTTGTTACTGCAGATATTTAGTGGGGTGGGAGGGAAGAATAGCCAGTATTTTAATCCGTAGGGGAGAAGCTTTTTTAAAATTAAAAAATCTAGATTTCCCCATGTTGCAGACAATGGCTGAGGCTCTCTGATTCATTCTGATCATTTTATGGGTGCCCAAGAAATTTGCTGCAGTTGGAAAGGAATTGTAGAATGATTCTTGTCTGGGTGAGGAAAATTAAATTTAGCTGAGGAATTACAATGTTCAGAGAATGAATCCTTCTTTTAAAAGAAAATATAATTGCACTTCTGTGAAAGGATTCCAGTGATCATCTACCTGAGAGACTAATTAGATTTCATTCTTGGATAAATGTGCCCCCTGGTGCTCCTTAGTCATTCAGTAAGTCAGAATTAAACTGTGTTTAATTACTTTAGTAAAATGTGGTGCTTAAGTTAGGTGTGATAAATGCTGCAAATAAAACATTTGTAACTACATCATAACACTTGCCTTAGTAACATATCTTTTAGGGCTGATAGCGACAAGATTTAGGTTTTGTATCTTATGAACAAGCCTAAAATGTCCTTGATTGCATCTCTTGAAGGTATTGAACCGCCTCACCTTTGCTTCTACACTTTCCCATTTGCGACGCTTAAATTCCCCGATTGGAAGAGACGGTAAACTAGCAAAGCCCAGACAGTTGCACAACACCTTGTGGGGAATGGTTTGTCCTGCTGAAACTCCAGAGGTAATGCAAAGATTGTATTTAAGTATCTCTATACCATCAGTGAATGGAATTTTCCAAAAAAATGGGAACTGTAAGATTTTCCCCATGTAATTTAGGCTAGTTTACATAGGGTAATTTGGTTTGTATAGGAAAAGCTGGGTTGCAGTTAAACCTCAAAAAAACCAAGATTATGGCAACGAGCTTGATTGATGACTGGCAAATAGAGGGAGAAAAAGTGGAGGCAGTGACAGACTTTGTATTTCTAGGCGCAAAGATTACTGCAGACTCTGACTGCAGCCAGGAAATCAGAAGACGTCTACTTCTTGGGAGGAGAGCAATGGCAAATCTTGATAAAATAGTTAAGAGCAGAGACATCACACTGACAACAAAGGTCCGCATAGTTAAAGCAATGGTATTCCCTGTAGTAACCTATGGCTGCGAGAGCTGGACCATAAGGAAGGCTGAGCGAAGGAAGATAGATGCTTTTGCACTGTGGTGTTGGAGGAAAATTCTGAGAGTGCCTTGGACTGCAAGAAGATCAAACCAGTCCATACTCCAGGAAATCAAGCCAGACTGCTCACTTGAGGGAATGATATTAAAGGCAAAACTGAAGTACTTTGGCCACATAATGAGAAGACAGGATACCCTGGAGAAGCAGCTGATGCTAGGGAAAGTGGAAGGCAAAAGGAAGAGGGGCCGACCAAGGGCAAGATGGATGGATGGTATTCTGGAGGTGACGGACTCAACCATTGGGGAGCTGGGGATGGTGACGGCCGACAGAGGGCTCTGGCGTGGACTGGTCCATGAAGTCACGAAGAGTCGGAAACGACTGAACGAATAAACAACAATAGGAAAATTAGTCTAATTTGCATAGGAAAAATGCAGTATAAACGATGTCTGGTGAAAAAATGTATGTGGAAAGTAGAGCTTCCATGAAAGATGCCTCCCCTTATCATCATCATCTTCCCCTGCAGTATTTAGTAGAGTGTCTTTTCAGATTTTTAAACATCTCAGGTTATAATTGGTGGTAATGAAACCCAGTAAGTTAGTCTAAGGGATCTGCGAACTCTTATCCTTGAACAGAGGCAGGCACATTTTTGTTGGCCACAAGGAACATTTATGGAAGAGCTGCAGTGAGTGTGGCAGTAACACAAAACAACTTAAGCTAGGATATTCCTTTTCTCCCATTTCTGGGGAACCTGGAGGATTTCTTTGATTTTTTAAAAGTGTTAGATTTATTTTCAGGCTTTTGCAACACAGTTCTTGTTTGTTTCTACCTTGGAATGGCAGGAATGTTTTAACAAACCGGCTGCCAAAATTCAGGGCAACTATTAGGGGGTGCTCCAGAAATCTTAAAAAAGGGTTTCACAGGTTTCGCCTGCCACCAAATGTGCCTCCAAATCCATTGTCATAAAACTTTTGAGTCTTGCCCTGAATGGTGTTACAACTTCAAAAATTGTCAGACCTTTTGTGCATAATAGAGCTTGAGAAGACTGTTAAAACAAAGCCATTCTGTGTGTGTCCTTAGGGTCATGCTGTGGGGCTTGTGAAAAATCTTGCGCTGATGGCCTATATCTCTGTGGGGTCTCAGCCATCCCCAATTCTGGAATTTTTAGAAGAATGGAGTATGGAAAACTTGGAAGAAATCTCTCCGGCAGCAATTGCAGAGTAAGAATAAAAGTAAAACGTAATGGAATTTCATTAACTTCTACATGGTTCACTCTAAAGCAGCGTTCTTAACTGTTTCCTTTTTTCCTTAAGTGCCACAAAAATATTTGTGAATGGTTGCTGGGTTGGAATTCACAAAGACCCAGAGCAGCTTATGAATACGCTGAGGAAACTGCGGCGTCAAATGGACATCATTGTATCTGAGGTAAATTTTGTTGTAATTCCAGCTGTCCTGTAGAGGTGCCAAGCTAGACAAAAAAATGGCTGGGGACAGACATTGTGGAGCTAGAAAAAAAATTGCGATTTAATTTAAATTTTATTTAATTTCAACAAATTAAAAACAGTGTGATTATCTCTCTGAAGGCATGTGTGACTCAAAACCTGGGGCTGTTCAGATACTCATTTGCTTTTATCTGACATCAAGATTGGTAATCACCATTAAGCTTCAAAAGCCTGTCTGAAGAACACCATTTTCACAACTTGCAAAATGTCAGAGGACATTGGGAGACATGGTGTTTCGTGTTGGCCTGCCTTCTAAAATGGCCAGTTTAAAATGTTTATGAGAATGGTGTCTTCTCATGCAGGTGTCCATGATCAGAGATATCAGGGAACGAGAAATTCGCATTTACACCGATGCTGGTAGGATCTGCCGCCCGCTTCTAATTGTGGAAAAACAAAAATTGCTACTGAAGAAGAGGCATATTGACCAACTGAAAGAACGTGAATATAACAACTACAGGTGGGACTATCCCCAAATGTTCTCTTTTTGTGGGAATTAGTACTTGTCTTTCCTCCTTAGAAGATGCGTTTCATGGGAAGAGAAGAGAAAATTCTAGACATGAGCTGGAAGGGTTGTTAGCCAATGAAAGTGCATAACCAAACAAGTTCAGCTCATGAAGATAATTGTGTGTGCTAAAATGTTAGGAGAAATGGACCGGCATTAAAAAGAGTGTTATGTTATTGATAATTTAGACTAAGGTCCAAATCATACAAGAGGTGGATAAAGCCTTCCCTTTTGAGTGCAATTTTAGGAATGAGAAATGTTTTGCCTGCAACATTTGCTCTGGATTGAACTTGAACAGCTTTTGTTGTGCACCATTTTGCAAGATCACAGTGGGCATTTTCTAGAGTGATTTGACTTTGCTAGTATAGCCCAAGTGCTACTAGGAGCAATTCCTGCCACCATTTTGGAGAGTTTCCCCCTGCAAAATGTCAGAGGATATTTTGGAGAGTTTCCCAACTTGCAAAATGTCAGAGGACATAGGGAGACATGGTGTTTCGTGTTGGCCTGCCTTCTAAAATGGCTAGTTTAAAATGTTTATGAGAATGGTGTCTTTTCATGCAATTGCTACTAGGAGCAATTCCTGCCACCATTTTGGAGAGTTTCCCCCTGGGATTGTGGCAGTAAGCAGCCAATTTGCTGATATCTTCACTAAGTGAAAGGTAGTTCTATCTATACCGCAGAGCTTTCCAAACTGTGTGTGGCGACACAAAAGTGTGTCGCCACACACAGCGTGGTGTGTCGCCACACCACCTGGAAGCGGCCCCCCGCGCCGCCGCACGCCCCTGGCTATCTTTTGATAGCCAGCTGGATAAATGGGCTCACCACAGATTTTTATGTTCAGAGTTGTAGTGTGGCAATATTCAGTACATCTGATTCCTAGTGGGTTGGAAGGCTAAGAAGATAGGGCAAGTTTAGAAAGGTGCTGAATTCTGAGAAATCAAGACATTGGTTTCTGCAGTATATGCGTTAAGCCAAAACAAAACAAAACCACAAATTAATGAAGGAATGGAGCAAATACCTGTTCACAGTTGTACATGGAAGGGCAAAATTATGTGTAATGTCATCATAATATCTCTTATGTGCATGTTACGCTTTTATTTTTTCATTAAACTGAATAATATGCATCATCTTGGAACTCAAATATAGATTGTCAAGTTTGTTCTGAGAGCTCTGAATGTAGTTGCATTAATTAAAAAACAAAAAAGCAAGTTAGATTCAAAAGGGGCATGCCTAATCCTAATCCTAAAATAATTGAGATATTTTGTTTAGCTGGCAGGATTTGGTGGCCAGTGGTGTAGTGGAATACATTGATACTCTAGAAGAGGAGACTGTTATGCTGGCTATGACTCCAGATGACTTGCAGGAGAAAGGTGTGGCATATTGTTCAACATATACACACTGTGAGATTCACCCCTCCATGATTCTAGGAGTTTGTGCATCGATTATCCCATTTCCAGATCACAATCAGGTTTGTTGGACTTTATTTTATGGTAAATTAAGAGTTCATAACTTGATAGAATAATGTTTTATTATGCATTTATTTTGAAGGGTTTTTTTTCCATCCCTGACACGATTTCTCCTTTCTTAATAGTCTCCTAGGAATACATACCAATCTGCTATGGGCAAACAGGCTATGGGAGTTTATATCACCAATTTCCATGTCCGTATGGATACACTTGCCCATGTCTTATATTATCCTCAGAAACCCCTTGTGACCACACGTTCTATGGAATATTTGAGGTTCAGAGAGTTGCCAGCAGGTATGATTGCAAGTTGATGATTAGTGCTACTGATACTTCAAGTATAAAACCTGGACATTTAGAGAGGCATTCCACCATCCTTGGCCTCCACTTCTTAAAGGCATCTGCCAAGGTGTCTATTTTGGGTTGATATAAATATTGATGTTTCCAGAGTACCAATAATGAGTTATCACTAAGATGCTTTTTGGATGTGATGGTTGGTGTTTCTCAGTTGATGATTTAGCAATAACAGCTGTGGAATCTTTAACATTAGTAGATGGTGAGAGGTTCATCTCAGCAAGGTTGGCTGCTAAGAATATAACTTTGCCCTATACCATAAATCCGTTAGGTTTCATTAATACACTGAGAAGCATTAGCACCAGTATGTCTGGATAATAACAGAGGAAAAGTATTACAACTTGGCTTTTCCTGCGGTGGACATGTTGTTCTCCCTGGACTATCTCTGTGCAGGCTGCCCTTTCTCTTTGCTTTAGAGTAGGAAGTTATCTCAGCTGATAGGAATGAGTTGGACTTTTGGGAAGAGTATTCAGAAGAATAGTCAAGATTCTCAACATTTCTACAATATGTTCTTGTTAATCTGTACATCGCATTTCATATGTGCTAACAATTTTTGTACCTGAAATACTTCTTAGCCTGCTCCTTAAATTAGCCCTGCTTGTTTGATATATTTGTCAGGGCAAAGTACTTCTTGGCATAAACTGTAACGTGGTGGTGGTTAAAACTCTTATTAGTATTCCTTAGACACATTCTTTCTATTTATGTATCTTGTTCCTGCCTATCTCAGTTATTGCTTGTATTTGGGTGTGCCCATTCTTATTACATTTTACAAAGAAGGCACTGTTATTTTTCAGTTTTTACAAATATAAAATACGTATAAAAGTTCCAGCTATGGCCTAATTAGCCAGTTTCAAATTCTTAGAATGTTTATGATCAAGACGGTTCAGTCTTCTTGGAATGTGGACAGCAAAAGAACAGTGTTTGGAGACGATTCTCAGGAGGAACTACTTGTAAGGGCACTGGTAGTTGAAGGAACATGTGAAACTGTAAGCAAATTACATGCCTGTTCCACACCAGAACTATCTTCTACTGATAATGCTGCCAGGCTGCTCCATAGGTCATGCATTTATATGCTCATCCCATCATGATGTAGAAAGCAGTATATAACTACTGAGAAATTAGCTTATTTGGCATTAATATTTTATCTGTAGAGTGAGAAGAGGGGTGTGTATATGATAACTGAAGTATATACTTGAATCTCTTACAGGCATCAACTCTATAGTCGCCATAGCTTCATATACAGGATATAATCAAGAGGACTCTGTTATCATGAACCGCTCTGCTGTTGACAGAGGTTTTTTCAGGTTTGGCCTGTAACATATTTCACATGCTACCCCACTTCTATTTACTCTGTTAAATAAATTAAATACTTCACATGCCTGTAGGAAATAGACCACTGACTTTCAAGCATTCTTGGCATGCTTTTTGCAGTGATCTGTTTTATCAAAGATTTCACGTCAATGGAACATGTTCTTTGCAGGTCTTAGTCATCAACTACTTTTCAATATTTTTTTTTTGCCAGAAACCCACCTTTCCCCTACACGTTTAGATTAAAGGTTAGTTATGGGAGTGGTTTTAGTCCAGAGGCTTCCAATCTCTAACTCCAGTGGATATTTTAGTAATGTACAGTATGTCAACATTTCATTATGTTTTCTCCCTCTGCTGAAGGAGGTTAGATCACGTTTCAATCTGAACTGAAAGAGTGCTGTTTGACTTTGAGCTGATGGTGTCACTTCTCTCCTCAATTAGGTCTGTGTTCTATCGCTCTTACAAAGAACAGGAGTCCAAAAAAGGATATGACCAAGAAGAAGTGTTTGAGAAACCTAGTCGTGAAACATGCCAGGGTAAGAATAGACAGATAGTGCCTAGGAACACACCTTGAAGACAGGGGCAGTAGATAGCTGCTCAGTAGTAGAATTTCCTAAGTTTCACATCTTTATGCTATTATAATCTGCAAAGAAGAGTATGATTTCACAGGGGTTACAACTAAGTGACCATATCTTACCTGTGACTGTCCCTGACAGTAACAAAGTTATGCATTTGTAACAGTAGTCTAAAAAGGGGATCTAGCAGAGGTGGATTTTTCTTTCTGAATTCAGAATGGCACTGCAGAAGAAACAAAACAGTATTAGCCTTCAAATGTTAGCCTATTAGAAGAGTGAACAATCAGAAGCACTGATCTGGAAGCATGTATTTTCTTCTTTTCTCAGGGATGAGGCATGCCATCTATGACAAGCTGGACGATGATGGTTTGATTGCACCTGGTGTACGCGTCTCAGGAGATGATGTCATCATTGGCAAGACAGTAACTTTGCCTGAGAACGAAGATGAACTGGAGAGCACCAATCGCCGTTACACCAAGAGGGATTGCAGCACTTTTCTACGAACTAGTGAAACTGGTATTGTTGATCAGGTCATGGTTACCTTGAACCAGGAAGGATACAAGTTTTGTAAGATAAGAGTAAGTAATAGGAGTTATGCATGATTTGTCTGCAAGAATGAATCCAGCATTCATGAATAGTTGGTGTAATTGACTATCTTTCTTTATCTCTCCAGGTACGGTCTGTCAGAATACCACAAATTGGAGATAAGTTTGCTAGCAGACATGGTCAGAAAGGTACCTGTGGTATCCAATATAGGCAAGAGGTAAACGCCTCCAATTTTGTTTGTGATATAGAGGGCACCGTGCTTAGAAGATTGGATTTGAGATAATGTCTTGGTCTTTACATTACTTAGGATATATCAGTTGCTTTTTCAACATGTGTACTCAAGTGTGGTCAAGCCACCTTAACAATTACATCTATTTTATTACAATCTTTAGGCAGCAAAACCACCTTAACAGTAAAACAGTAGAAAACAATACACATTTAAAAGTCAGTGAAGGAACTTTGTGGACTGAATCTATGCCTTCCCTGAAAAGGGACTATTTGAAATACTATACCAACCTTAAGGTTGAGGAAAGCTCATATGAAGGAAGGGACATTGGTCTGAGGCTGTTTAGGCCATGTAGGATATCACCGGGCTTTTAAAGCAGGCCTGAAATATGCCAGAAGCCAACACAAATATCAATTTATTATGTTTCCTGTTCCATTCAGACTGGATTGCTAAAATTTGGAGAGAGATTAGAGAATTCAAAGGTGGTTCTATGCCAAAACATGGAAACAATTTTACAGTAAAAATAGAATTAGCATATACCATATATACTTACATATAAGCCCATACATGTATAAGCTGACCCTCAAATTTTTAACCAAATTATCATGAAAATTGCACCACCTGTGGATAAACCAACCCACATTTTTCATGTATTTTGGCTAAAAATTAAGGGTCTGCTTATCCGCAGATGTATTACAGGTAGTCTTCCTTTAACGACTGCCTCGGACACCGCCCATTCACAGTTACAAGGGTGATGAAAAAGTAACTTTGCAACCAACGCCTGCATTTATGACCTTTGCAGCTTCTTTCTCTGTCATGTGTTCGCCATTACAGTCAGTCAGTATGCATTGTCCTGTGCCTGACCTGTTTTTTTCTGCCCCCACCTCACAGAGTGGAGAGATTGCCTAAACAAGCTATCTCTTCCTGAGCTGCTTTTCTCCCCAGTGCAGCATGTCCCTAAAGCAGTGCTTTCCAAACTGCCGCCGTTGGCAACACACCAATGGTGGCGGCACGGGGGGGCACGCAGTGGCGGGGGTGTGCATGGCGCGGGGGGGCACGTGGCGGCCTCTGCTAAAACGCGGAAGCGCTGATGGTGCGTCGCTGCCGCCGCCACCATGCACACCACTGCCCCCGCGCCACTGCTGCTTCCGGGTTGTGTTGCAACACACTAAACTCTGTGTTGCGACACACTAAAGTGTCGCGACACAGAGTTTGGAAAGCTATGCCCTAAAGCAGAGCTTTCCAAACTGTGTGTCGCGACACAAAAGTGTGTCGCCACACACAGCGTGGTGTGTTGCCACACCACCCTGAAGTGGCGGCGTGCGCGTGCACGGCGGCCACGGCAGCGGCTTGCGCGTTTTACTGGAGGCTGCCGCCGCCGCACACACCCCGCGCTTCCGTCGTGCACGTACACCCCCCCGCGCCGCCGCCATGCGTGTGCGCGCTGCCGCCGCTGGTGTGTTGCCAGTGGCGGCACTTTGGAAAGCCCTGCCCTAAAGAGTGGTAAGGCAAGGTTTGCAGCTGCTGCCTGAAATTGACAACATGCTAATCAGTTTCACAATAAAGGGTTTTGTTTGCCTCCTAGCTCCCAGCCACCAGTGTGCTAGGCAGACAGCCGGTGCTAGCGCTTTCCTTTCAATGTGTATTCCCCATTGTGTGCCTGCTTACTCTCTTGTAGCCCCTTCCTCTCCAATGAAAGTAAATACAAACATCAATTCTCTTCTTGCTAATTATCCCAGCACCGGGGTGAGCATTCCAAAGGGCAGGGGAGCAGGGAAAAAGGGCTATAAGATTTGCCCTTTTACCCAGCTTCCTCATGAGTCAAGTTCCAGAAACCTTCCCCGCTGGTTGGGCTCACCCAGCTGTTTGGGATCGTATCCTTCTGATGTTGTACAGCTGAAATAAAATTGTACGTACTGTTGCGATCTTGTGATTTTTCACTTAGTGACCGCTTCGCGTAAGGACTGAGTTGCCAGTCCCAATTGTGGTTGCTAAACAAGAACTACCTGTTCTGTATATACTTGATAAGTATATCAAATAAGTATATATAAGTATACAGTATACTGTATATACTTGGGTTAAGCCCATCCGCGGACAAGCTGAACCCAATCTTTTGGGTGTATCTTTGCACCTAAAATTCTCAGCTTATCCATGAGTATATATGGTAGATAGTGGGAAATTCATAATAGATCAAACATCTGATGGAATAAAGAAGTTGTACAGTTTACTTAGTGACTTACATCATACAAAAAAGCAGCGAGGCTGATTATAGATTAAGCAAACTATAATCGAGGTAAGACGTTGTGAAGAAAGGAAGTATGATTCTGATCTGTTTTCATCTTTAGGATATGCCATTTACCTGTGAAGGTATCACCCCTGATATAATCATCAATCCCCATGCTATCCCTTCGCGAATGACCATTGGTCACTTGATTGAATGTCTTCAAGGAAAGGTAGGTCTTGCTGCTTGGAACTGAGATCTTCTCCATCTTGCTCTCTTTGAGAGCTTCCAGGAGCATCCCTGACTCTAGCATAAACAGCAAAGGTTGAATTAGATTGTCTTTAACTCTTGCAATCTGAAGCCATTTTATTTTCAAGTTAAAGCTAACTCTCTTGACTGTGGTGTTAATCTAGGTGTTGGGGAAAGGCTTGAACACAACCCGTAAATGTGCACAGTATGGTCTAAACTTTTAATGTTTTCTTTATATGTTTATTCTTCCCTTCCTCCAAGGAAGTCAGAGTAAGTTCTATATAGTCCATTCCCCCGATTTTAGGCTTGCAGAAGCCCTTCAGCTTAAGTAAAGTGACCCAGTGAGCTCTACACCTCAATGGGAGTTAGAATATAGTCTTCCCAGTTTTGGTCCCTATTATCATAATCAGGTATTTTGTAGTAATTGCGAATCTCTCCTTCCCTTTCCCTTCTCCTTCCAGGTGTCAGCAAATAAAGGGGAGATAGGCGATGCTACACCTTTCAATGATGCGGTCAACGTGCAGAAGATTTCAAACTTGCTCTCTGATTATGGCTATCATCTAAGAGGAAATGAGGTAAGCTGACACAGTGGCAGTGATGAGTCTCAATTCTGTCTGTTCCCAGCATTGATACGCTCTTACAACTGGTATTCATGGAGCCATTACTTTTTTGCAGGTTTTGTACAATGGCTTTACTGGTCGCAAAATCACATCACAGATCTTTATTGGCCCCACTTACTACCAGCGACTAAAACACATGGTAGATGATAAAATTCATTCCAGGGCAAGAGGACCTATTCAGATCCTTAACAGGCAACCTATGGAGGGTCGATCTCGGTAAGAAATATGCTTTATATGCTTTCCAGTTTGTCATTATCTCAGTAAAGTATTGAAGCCATAGTCCTTAGAAATCTTACTCAACGATGCTCCTGGTTTCTGAGATTTCCCCAGGCCTTTTCATAGCTTTCAGTCATCTATTTGCAACTGTGAGGGCTAGAAAAGTAATAGTGAGACCAGGAATGCTCAAGAACCTGGATGGGAGTATTAAAGTATATTGTATAGAATGTCCTTTTAATTATTTTCCATAGTGTATCTTATGTTGACAATGTGCACACGTAGCACTTCTTTGGACCTTTTGGAATCTTCTGTTTTGTTTTTTTTAAGTCATCATTTCATTAGAAACATTTTTTGCACATGAGCTGGCTTCTCCTCCAATAGCATATTACATTATTTGGGGACAGGAATGTTGGGCCGCACAGTTGGTAGCCTTCTAACCTGGAAAAGTAAGGAAGTGGACTTGATTTTTTTCCCTCAGCGACGGAGGTCTTCGTTTTGGAGAGATGGAACGAGATTGTCAGATTGCTCATGGAGCAGCGCAGTTCCTAAGGGAAAGATTGTTTGAAGCCTCAGATCCATATCAGGTTCACGTGTGCAACTTGTGTGGGCTCATGGCAATAGCAAACACCAGGACCCATACCTATGAATGCAGAGGTTGTCGTAATAAGACGCAGGTATGTAAAGAGGGTAGGAAAATGCATTCCATTCCATTCCGTTCTTCTGTCATTCCTTTAACTTTCATCTTCATCTCACCTTGAGGCACTTCTTCCAATACTTGTCTGTTCTGTGCCATCTACCATGAATCCAATATATTCAGGGTCACTAGCTGCAGGAGGGAGAGCATAAAACTGTCCGATCCTTTCAGAGGAGTTAGAGAGATTTCTGAAATAATGCCAATGAATTTTAAAATACTGTACCTTGCAGTATTATAAAATGTCACTTTATTTTCCTGGCTGCAATACTCTTTGCTTTTAAAGGGTGTCTTTCTTCAATACGTATACTATGCTGATGACATCAAGCTCTACTTCACCTTCACTTCAAAGAGAGTGGAGGGGCTAAATGGATATGTAGATGGGGGGGTTAGGACTCAGCTTCCAAGCAATGATTGGCTGGAGGTTCAGGACCAGTTAGATGTACGCTCCAAAGTCTTTTTGAAAAAAGCCTTGGAAGCCCTAATACCTCAAGGGGATGTATTTTATCATATAAATGTTATATCATCTTATAAGTCCTTCCCCACCCAGGTTAGGGGGTTGATGTTGAGGAAATCGGCTTTCTCATCTGCAGCATGCTGTATGTAGGAGGTCTCCCCAATGAAGCTTGGCCAGTGCTAAGCCCCCCCACTAGCAGACAGACATTGTCTTTCTAGATTTGCTCACATTTCCCAGCTTGTTCCTGAAGATGTTTTTATCACTCTGTTGCTTCCACGGCCCTTGAAGCCTTTTGAGAATTATTTCATGGTGTTCTCTTCTGAGCTACCTACCCACATCTATGAGTTTTTTAAACTGAAGATATAGTACATTTCTTGAATGGAATATTTTTGCTAATGTTTATTAATCTCATTTTTCAGATTTCTCTGGTGAGAATGCCATATGCCTGCAAACTCCTTTTCCAAGAATTGATGTCGATGAGTATTGCACCTCGAATGATGAGTGTGTAGTCTTCAAACGATTCCCCTGTTTTCCTGAAATTCGCATTGCCTGCTTTAACCTTTCTCTTTAAATGTGTTTTAAATCCCAACAGGTGTTGTGTTTTATTGTTGAAGTTTTTCAGATTATGTATGTGTGTTTTATGTAAATAGAAATAAAAGCTTTTCAGACATTCACTAAATACTTTATTGGAATTACAGCAAAAATAGTAGGAATTAAGGTACTAGAGAGGCATGGCTGGTTGGGAGTTTTCCAAAAAATAAACCTGTTATAGATGAAAGCCGCTGTCTCTCCCTATGCAGTATATATGGTTCACCTTTCACAGCTCAGTACTTTCACCTGCCAAGAAAATGAGAGTGTGCCTTAATTTAAGCAAACATGTTATTCTTGAGATGCATTGCAGAGAAATGAGATGCTCTAGAAATAATCCAAGGTATTTCCTTGAAGCAATAAAATCACAGAAATCAATAACAATTCCTTCCTCCTCCACAGGTTATTTCAGATTCATTTAAAAGTCATAGATAAAGAGCAAGCAAACTTTCTGTATTTGGCTTTTTTTTCAATGGCTACTGGTAGTAGGGGACACAATAGGGATTCAGTGATACCACCAGATGGAGCAAGAATTTCACGGGGGAGATGGTTTACAGTAATAAACATATCAAGCTAATTGAAGCTTACAAAGATGTGAGAAATTACTTTATTTTGGTCCCAAACTATGACAAAATAATCAACTCAAGCTATTTTCTTTTTCATAATCAGATCCAATAGAGGGGAGTGCTTATACAGACCTACCTACTCACCTACCTTTTGCAGGTATTTCATGTAAGGAATTTACCACAGTAATTTTTCCAGAAGCTGTGGCTTCGCCTTTAGAGTTAGATGCATGACACTCATATTCTCCAGCATCATCTTTGCTCAATGGGGATATCTATCAGAGTAGAATCATAGTTAATTTCATTCCTCAAAGTTGTGGATAATGCCCTTGTAACATACATGCTATGGCCCTCAATGTTCTTTAAATAAACTTGCTATATCTCCAGTATGTATTAGTTCCAAGAGGATTAAGAACAACTTCAGGAATTGCTGCTAATAGCGGAAAGCATTTGATACTAACGTCTAATATCAGATGCCAAGAGCTCAGCCTTATATGTACTGATCTCCCCCCCCCTGCTTTACATGGAGTGGGGAGAAGACAGAATAGACATGGTGGACTTTCTAGAAACAGATAAGCAGCAAAACTCTAGAAGCAGCTCTGGACACCATTTTGATGGAGAAGTTGTGTTCTCATCTGACATAGAACTGGGAGCTGTAGGGCTTTCTTTTCTTCATGCCATTAGCTGGAAGGGACCCAGAGCTGGACAGGAAAATGTATATATGAATGCATGCTTGTTTATCCACCGTTTAACTTTTCTGGCCTCTTAAACAGTTCACTGTAAAAGACACAACAATTCTTTTAAAAGTCCCTTTGCACAGCTTGATTTAGTAAGCCCCAAAATGAAGCTCCCGTAGGAAATAGAACTGGCGATTGTCAGAAAACAAAGCCATCTGGGCCTCACCAGAAAAATCTTAGCATATATTTTGTGGGAGATGGAGAAATGGGATGAAGTGTCCCTGTGGGAGAAGATGTTTCCTATGATAAGCAAATCCAGGCTAGCAGCTACAATAGTTTTGAACTTTATGTAGTAAGTACCTTTCAATTATACTACCTCTACATTTGTAAGGGACAAATGGCATGGGACAAACCTAGCTCATTTCACAAAGTGCTTCCAAGAACACACTCAACATACAGTACTTGGATTTTGCATGTTGCTTTGGAAGGCACGAAGTGAACAGCCCCTCACTGAGCAATTAAGGATAATAATAAAAAATGAAGCACTGTATGTGTTTATGTGTGAGAGAGAGTATATATGAAAAATTCAAATGCAATATATAATGAATGAATGAATTGTAACAGTAGTAAAGGGAAGCAATATATTACATTCCTTGAAGTATTCATGTATTTCACAACTTCCCCTAATTGTTACAACACATGTTGATGGATCTGGGGGAAATGAGATGGTGCCTGCCTCCCTGCTTGCATTTGTTCTGTCCTTAGACCTGTTAGAGGTCTACATCTAGATGCAATATTGGCAGTACATCCTATATCAGCGGTCCCCAACCTTTTTGGCACCAGGGACCAGTTTCGTGGAAGACAAATTTTCCACGGTCCGGGGGCTTGTGGGCTTACCAAAACTGACTGAGACAAGTGCGCAGTGCGGGAAAGAGGCGTGGACGGAAGCGGTAAATAAAATAATGGGCGGGCCACGTACGGACTAAAATAAGTGTCAGATTCTGACTTCTCATAAGGAGCGCGCAACCTAGATCCCTCGTATGCGCAGTTTACAGTAGGGTTCGCGCTCCTATGAGAATCTAATGCTGCCGCTGATCTGACAGGAGGCGGAGCTCAGGCGGTAATGCGAGCAATGAGGAGCGGCTGTAAATACAGATGAAGCTTCGCTCGCTCACATCCTGCTGTGCGGCCCGGTTCCTAACAGGCCACGGACCGGTACCGGTCCATGGCCCGGGGGTTGGGGACCCCTGCTATAGATAATAGGCCTGCACTTCACTAATCTTACATACAAATTGGACAGTTGAGGCATAGCCATAATACATTATATACAAATAAACCTTTTTTAAAAAATCCATTCAATCATGTCCAATTCTCAGAGGCTGCCTGGACAAGTCCCTGCAATTTTCTTGGTAAGGTTTTTTTCAGAAGTGATTTGCCCTTGCCTGCTTCCTAGGGCTGTGTGTGTGTGACTGGCCCAAGGTCACCCAGCTGGCTTTGTGCCTAAGGCGGGACTAGAACTCACAGTCTCCCAATTTCTAGCCTGATGCCTTAACCACTACACCAAACTGGCTCTCAAATAAGCCTTAGGTGAAAGCTAATCATCCAACAGGCCTAGAAAGCCAACATCTCATTGCCTCATGATGTGCCAACATTCCTTTCAACCAACTTCTGGTAAGAAAAGTCCTATTTTTCACCTGCTGCAAAATTCTCAAAATGACAATTCAACTTGAAAGAGAATTCTACTTACCAATACCCACCCCGTCACTTCATGCTTTTCAGGACCACCACGAGTCTGAACGGCTAAATTGTCTCGGTCTCCTGGAAGAAGTTCCACCCTTTGGATGCTATATTGTCCCCTTGTTACCTGTATATGAGAAGAAAGGATAGGAGTAAAGACTTGGAAAGGGGGGAGGAAGAGTTTTCGACTTGTCAGGACTGAACTTGGATGCTTAATATGCCATATAGTTAAAATATTTCAGTCCTCCAACACTGAAAAGGTTGATTAAGCCTGATTAGAACACAAAAGTATTTTCATGAGACCCAATGGGCTTTAGAATAGACTAGTCTTTCCTTAAAAAGCTACTTTTTCCTGAGTTGTACCATGAACTGCATTTTTAAAATAGATGAATTGCTTATGTAATATTGTAGGGAAAGTTGCCAGTTGCTCAAAGAGAAAGTAAGCAGTGTGACTAATGAAAAGCAGCCATGTGAATATAAACAATTATCTGCTGGTTTTGTGTTTTCACTATGGAGGAGGAGATGTACCACATTTTATTGCCTAGATCAGCCTTTCTCAACTCTTTGACCCTGGAGGAACCCTTGAAATATTTTTCAGGCCTCGGGGAACCCCTGCACATTCAGGCTCAAATATAGGCCAGAAGTTACAAAATTATTCTATTTGTTTCATGGGTAGGCCTGTATATATGCATTAACAGTGTTCTTAAACTAAAGAATGAAACTTACCTCTTTAATGTGAAGTTGCCCAAATTTGAAATAATTTTTTAAATAAATCGTAATCTCCCAGGGAACCCCTAGTGACCTCTCGCAGAATCCTGGTTGAGAAACCCTGGCCTAGATAATACTTTGCTGTCCAGGCATTAGAAAGTCACTCCTTCACTGGGTAAGTAAGAGAATGAGTGAGTTCAAGTGTTCAAATAAAAGCATTTCTTTCTTTGCTTGTGTTTTTATCACTGTTGTTAGCCACCCAGAGTTGTGTGCAGCCATATAAATATTTTAAATAAATAAATAAATATGACACCCACTCCCAGTTGTGGAAAATCAACATGTAAGCCTTGCTAATCCCCCTAGATCAGCCTTAATCTGGTACCCTCCAGATGAGACTACAACTCCCAGCACTTCCCTCCAGCATGGCCAAACAGGCAGTTTTAGGTATTTTACCCCTCTGACAAGAGCTTATTGATCAGAAAGTTGGAATACTGAAATGAGTACAGTCTTTGTGGTTGGCAATTTAATTGGTATCACTCTATCTCCTTGACTCAGAACGGTCAGGCAAGGCAATAATTTAGAAGCTACTAAGAGCCAGAAGGAGCCCTGATGGTCCAGCAGCTGGTTGGTCAAGCAGATGGCAGCTAGGCAAGGTCTGGCCTGGTTCATGCTTGGATGGGAGATCACCAGGTAATACCAAACTATAAGCTGGAAGGAGAAATCAAAACCCCATTCCCATACTCTTGCCAAGAAGAGGCAAGAATGTTCCCCTGTAATCAATCAGCTGGAGGCCAACGTGACTAAGCATGAAAATGAGAGCATTGTGGGACCTGTTGTAAGGGATCACAAATCAAACACAACCACTTCTTGGTGGATATTTGAGTAACTTAAAAGCTTCTTTTAACCTTCTCTAGTCAAAAAGGATTCCGCACTGATTTATAAATACCGATGTTAAGACGGTTCCTGACATGACTCGTAAGAAAAAAGACTGCAGGGGGTGGGAGTCGGGGTAGAAAGATGCCAACACAGGAACCAGTTCCTAAAATTACAGTTGAACTTGGTTAGGTTGCTCCTTCTGACAATTGAGGAAGAGCCAAATGTAGCTGGTCTCTCAGTAGAAGTGACAGACCAAGTCCTGCTTCGCTTCTCTCTGTAGTTCCCTTGTCTCTCTCTGTTCTGTGCCTTGGAAAATAGCCCCATTGTAAGAGTTTCTATTTGAAATCCCATTTTTGCCACCAAATCCTTATGTCTTCCAATTAACGGCTGAGCCTCCATTCAGTCTCCCCATTATTGCCTTGTGTCTCAATCTGCATCTGAACATTGTGTACCCATGACCTCATATTCAGAGGCATCTATCCATCCCCCTCTCTCGTTTTTTCTCTCTCTTAATCCTAAGGCTGCCTGACCCCACAATGATTCTGGGAGGCTTACAAAGTCCAAAAAAGGAAGACAGTTAGAAACATCACAGTACCTAGGAAGATGACAGCTGCCCAGAGGGAAAACAATGAACACCTTATTTCTCATACAACACCCAACCTAAAGGGCCCAACACCCATCCCTTGGGAAGGAGCCAGGTTTTCAAGGCTTGTTTAAAGGCAAGCAGGGTAGGGGCCGTTTGAATCGGGGGGGGGGGGGGAGAAGAAGACACGCTTCCTGGGTCCTGCTCCTTCATATCAAATGCTGAGAAATCAGAAGGTATCTTAGGCCTCTCCATTGTAAAATTTTGGTTAGCTGGAGCCCACTAGGAAGTGAGGCCCTTTTGTGTTCTCCTTATTCCAAAAATAGTTATCCTTTCTTACAGATTTATAACCTGCCTTTTGTGCAGGAGTTCAAGGCAATTATATTCAAATTATATATTTATTAATTTAATTCATCTCTTAATATAGAGATGAATTAAATTAATTTCTATATTAAGACATCTTGCTTCATTTTATCCGCACCACAACCACCTTATGAGGGAGGGAGGGCTGAGAGAGAACGACTGGCCCAAAATCACCCTATGAGCTTCCATGGCTGAGGTTGGACCTAAACCAACATAAGGACTTAAGCAGGGCCCTGCTGGATCGGACCCCTGGCCCATCTAGTCCAGCAGTCTGTTCTCACGGTGGCCAACCACCTGCACAAGGAAGCCCACTCGTCTCCCAGCAGAAGGCTTCTAGAGGCAGTCACACGGCCATCAAGGCTAATAGCCACTGATCTCCATGACTTCCATGAATTGGTCTGACCCCTTTTTTGAAGCCGCCAGCCCAGCTGGTGGCCAGCCCCACATCCCATGATAGCACCTTCAAAAATGTAATTATGTGTTGTGGAAAAGACCCTAGGTTTCATTGACCATAGTCTAAAACCTTAACTACTACTCACTGTGTGTTTTATCAGCAGCACTTGAGCTTAACACTTCCATAGTGCCTTCCTTACTCCCAACATAATTTCCCCCATTGTTTGTCAGCTTTGTCTTCTAAGGCTATCAGAAGTGCACACTGGTCTACATGTTATAGGTCTGGTACATTAAATAAACATGTTTGTACTCTCCTCTAATTTACATATGATGATATAAAAGCCTTTAGTTTTGAACTTTAATTGTCACAGACCAGCCTTTCCCAACTTTTTGACCCTGGAGGAGCCCTTGAAATATTTTTCAGGCCTCGGGGAACCCCTGCACATTCAGGCTCAAATATAGGCCACAAGTTACAAAATGATTATATTCGTTTCATGTGTAGGCCTGTATATACGCATCAACTGTGTTCTTAAACTAAAAATAAAGAATGAAACTTACCTTTTTAATGTGAAGCCCGAATTTGAAATAACTTTTTAAATAAATCGTGATTTCCTGGGGAACCCCTAGTGACCTCTCGCGGAACCCTGGTTGAGAAACCCTGGTTGAGAAACCCTGTCATGGACCGTGCACACTAACTGCACAATTAGTAAGCCATAAAAATTGGTTTGGCTAGATGTTAGTATTTTGTTTATGACTAGATGTTAGTATTTTCCTTAAACCCAAGTTATCATCTTTGCAAACATGGGTTTCAGCTTAAAATATAGTGTGAAACCAGCACCCCAGTCAATGATTTCAAAGCCGTTATTTCCCGTTTGTGGAAGTTCCATGCACAGTGATCAACTGGATTTTTGCAGCCCAGATCCAGTAACCCTACCAACTGTCTGCTTCTCTGGACATCCAGGAGATTCTCTGGACATCCAGCCTGAGATTCTGGCTTCTTATGAGGAAAGTCAAGCTAAATTCATGTCTAAGGAGAAACTGGAAACGAGGGAGATGGGCAAAGCTTGGGAATCAAGGTCTTTCTAACACATGGCTCAAATTCTTAGCCACTACAAACCAAGTCAGTCAAGGCCATCAATATTATCTAGTTTCATACTGCAGAAGCACCAATTCCCTTCCAGCTCCTCTATTTTACTCACTCACAGGCAACAAAGAAATCTGCATCACAAATAGGCCCTTGCATTTGTTGCCTGAAATGTTTCAGTCTCCTGAAACACACTGGTCGTTCCTTAGTACTTGCTCCTTTTGAAGACCTAATATGGTGAAGTGTAACAGAGCTCATTTTAAAAGGATAAACAGAACTGAGTCCAGAACTAGTTTTCTTCAAAGAGATGGTAGCATTATTTTTGAAAAGAACAGTCTAGTAATTTAAATAACACTTCCAAGGATCTACAGAAAGTTTGGCTTGGCAATGCACCCTCTGCCACATACCCAAATTCATGTATTACCATGCCATATTCTAATCCTTTTCCTTATGCACTTGGAATGGTTTTAAATGAGCCATTTATATGATGAATTGTTCTCTCCCCCCCCTAGAGTTACCTATACCATTCTGCCCTACTTCTGTACCCCCTCAGCATCACAAACAGCACAGCCCTTCAGGGAATTCTGCGTAGGACCCACTGCAATAAAAGTGTCCTTGTGCTGGGGAACCTGGGAGTGCCCTTCACTTTTGTGGCATGAACTTGGCAGGGTGCTGGCATGGCACTCATTTATTCTAATGAAGCTTGCCAAGAGAATCTTCCAGTGGATCATCTTCAAAACTTGTCCCAGTTGCCACTAACCTTGTTCCAGGTGAGAATTGGAGTTGGAACTCCAATGACTTCGCAGCTCAGATAAACCTGGGCCCCACTGACATTCCAGATGTCTTTAGGGGGGGTCACAATGGATGGGCCTAGAAATAAAAAAGAATCCTTTTAGAAGAGTAAACAGCGTATGCATGAATTTACGAAACTGAATAACAACTTTATTATTAACCCAAGATTGCCCAACAGAAACCAATCCCTCTCTATTATCTGGGGACCATACTCAGAAGCCAAAGACTCAACTAGTTCCATGTGCCCTGAGATGATTTAATCTTCTGATTCTCTAGCTCCTTGCTTTAGACATGGAGAGGACTTTTGGAAGCAGCTTGGGATATGGATTTGAGTGGTGGCTCTGGTCTGCTCTTCAAATGGGAGGGGGGTCTCATTCAGGACACCTTGGGGGCACCTGAAGAAGTTCTTTGGCTTTTGGACTCTGTCTTGTAACTGCCCTCAGAAGAATGGTAATCTTCCCTGATACTACTAATAGAGACTACTTCAAAATAGAACAACTATTTGAGTTCTTGCTTTTGAGTCCCCCCAAAATAATCAGGCAGGCAGCTATGTTGTTGTGGGAATCCAGAAGCAGAGTGAGGGGATGCTGTTCCCCTCTTGCAGTTGAGAGGATTTTGACAGGGGTTGCTTGACATGTTGAGATAAGATCACCTCCACCTGCCAACACTTCCTCTTTTGGGTCTTTATTAATACGTAGCAACTAATCTTAGAGATCAAAGTCAAAGTCCTCATCCTGACCAATGAAAAGGGAGCTGTACAAATCACAGTGGATTTAAACATTAAAAAAAAACGGGGGGGGGGGAAATGAGTGAGGAAGTATGCGGCTTCAAAAAGAAGTGAGGGAGAGATAAAGAGGTGAGGGAGAGATATACATAGTGCTAATAAGAACCAAAGAGCTGTGTCTTGAATCCTATTTTATGTACAGGTGCTTTTCAACTCTCCTCTACAACCCAGAAAGCTCACACAAACCTATCCTATGGTCTTGTTCATAAGCATGAAATATTTGCAAACATCAGCATCAACACAGGGCACAGACCACTGACAGAGAACAATCCATACATAATGTTCCTTCAAGCCCATAGCTGACTTCCCAACAGGAAGCTAAATATTAACACAGATTGTTTCAGGGACTTCTGTTATGATATTTCAAAACTTAAATGCCCCACCTTCAGTCCTTAAATGAAAACACTGTTTGCTCTTAAAACAACAAGCAACTACTCAGGACACTTCCCTGACACTATTTTTTTGTTCTACAAAGTTTCATACACTAAAGCTGAGCCCAACTGTTGCTCTGTAATGGCATGTGGGAATGACCTTGGGAGACAGGAGGAAAAGCTGCAGCCTAGACAAACGTCACGCAAAAGGTATCTCAGCCCACAGAAGGAAAAGGGGTGTGGGAAGCGTCTCAGAAGAGACCCTCCCTAGTTTTCTGGAGAGTAAAAGTAAAGGAAGGGAGAAGAGCTAACAGATTTGCAAGATTCTGTTACTGTGGCCTTACAATATAGGTAGTGTTAGTACCCATGGTTTGTGCTTCTTGTCTGGACTACCCATAAAATTTCACCTTAAAGGGATCAAAAACCTGTTCTGGATAGGTCTCTAGTAGCTGGTAGCCATAGCCATAGCCATTTATTTATCTGTTTGGATAGCCACCCATCTACCACAAGGAACTCTAGGTGGCAAACAAAATAAAAACACAGTACAATAAAAAACAATTTAAAACAATAAGCTATGTTAAGGCCCCGATAAAATCTTCCATCCATGCACCAACCATCCTGTGCCAGCTCTATCAACACCCTAGCCCCAGTGCCTAGGGGAAAAGCCAGGTCTTCACTGCTTTCTTATATAGATGCTTTCTTGAAGACCAATAGGGTCAGGGCCATCAGTATCTCGGGGGGGAGGCTGTTCCGTAAGACAGGCGCCATGACAGGGAAGGCACACTTCTGAGGCCCCACCAGGTGACACTGCTTCACTGAGGGGACCCAGGCCATGCCCACCCTGCCACATCTAGTAGGATGGGCAGAAACCATAGGGGATAGGTGGTCCTACAAGTAAAAAGGTAAAGGTACCCCCCGCACATTTGTGCAGTCGTGTCCGACTCTAGGGGCCGGTGCTCATCTCCGTTTGTTAGCCAAAGAGCCAGCGTTGTCCGAAGACGCTTCCACGGTCATGTGGCCGGCATGACACGCGCGGAACGCTGTTACCTACCCACCGAAGTGGTACCTATTAATCTACCTGCATTTGCATGCTTTCGAATTGCTAGGTTGGCAAGAGCTGGAGCTAGTGCAGGAGCTCACTCTGCACGCAGGGCTAGGGATTCGAACCTCCAAACTTGCAATCTTCCGATCAACAAGCCTGGCGTCTTACCCGCTGAGCCACCACGGTCCTACAAGTACCATGGAAGTAATATTCAGACCTACTGACTGAGCAATGCCCAATTTGCTCTTAAACCATGAAAAGAAATCTATTGCATCTCTTGCTTAAAGCCTCAGATTCACCTAAGCAGCAGAACTGAAATAGCAAAAAGGAATGGCTGTTTCCTGTTTGTAAGCACTACTGTATTGTATCTTTGATGGAATCAGCGATATACTCTTCTTTTGAAAATTTGTAGTGTGCTTTAGGGAGATTGGTATTCAGAGACATCTACCGACATGCCTGTGTGTGTATTATATTTCTTCTCAGTAAGGAATATTTGTCTAAGTTTTAGTTCTAGAACTTAGTTCTAAGTTCTAAAGAAAAGGAGACTTCTTATCCTAAGATCAAGTTTTATGCAGTATGAGACAATCTGCTGTTCTTGAGATTGTTGGCTAGAATCACTAGATTTTTCTTTGGCTCAGCTGAAGCTGCATAGCTGTGACCTTTTGTTCTATTCTGCTCTGATCTCCTTCAGCACTGGTGAGGAAATATGTCCCTGGGGTTTATTATTACCATGGGAAGAGACAGACCTTCCAACTCAAATCGGCCACAGTTTTCTTCAGGAGAAAATGCTGTCAACCCAAAGGATCCAAACATCACGAGTCAGACTGCTCTATCTAGGAGGCTGGGTAGAGAGAGAAGATTTTCATGAAAGCAGCGTGACCTAGTTCTGGGTTTTGTGTCTAATTTGCCCGTTTGGTAAGTATCTTAGAACAACTGCTGATATTGACATGTGCTCAGTCGTATTATCCTCAAAAAGAAGGTGTGACCAATGCTGTTGGAGGACTGGATGAAAACCATCTCATGCCTCAAGAAAACAGAAATGCATCCCTCTCCCCTCATTTAAAAAGTCTGATGAAAAGCTAAATTCTTCTACAGCACCCATTCACATTTCACTCTCAGCTGGAATTTAGTTCCAAGGGCTTAAAGTCCAGATATATCATGTGTACAAATATTTAGGAGGAGAGTGTGTTGTGTGTTGTAAAAATGGCTTGTGTTGTAAAAATGGCTTATGTTTGTATCTTTCTCCAGAGCTCAAAATGATCTACAAATAATACCACAAAACACCATGACTTCACAAACCCCCATTTTAGCTCCCAGCAACTCTGGTGAGAAAGACCTCAATGAGCAGAAGACCCACTAGAAGTTCTTGGCCTGAAGCCTGCAACTTAGACATCCTGTCAGTTAAAATCTAGTTCTGAAGATTTCAGACAAAGCAGAAATCTAGAAGCATCAGCATGTGTATTTCCCATTAAAGTATTGATAATATTTAAATATTATGCAAGTAGATGAATAGGTACCACTTCGGTGGGTAGGTAACAGCGTTCCGCGCGTGTCATGCCGGCCACATGACCGCGGAAGCGTCTTCGGACAACGCTGGCTCTTCGGCTAACAAACGGAGATGAGCACCGGCCCCTAGAGTCGGACACGACTGCACAAATGTGCGGGGGGAACCTTTACCTTTTAATATTTACATATAGTACTGACTCTCTCTCTCTCTCTTTCTCTCCTCTGTCCAAATCTCATTTCCAGAAATCAGTGGTTCTCCAGTGTTGCTGAGGACAGTTTACCCTCTCTTCAATTACTACAGCACAGAAGCACAATGAGAAAAGATATTAACTGTTTCCTGGTACCTGTCCACAGAATTTTGTCTGGCACAGGTCCCCTCCCTCCCTCTTGAGGGAATGACCAAGTAGAAGGAGGCTGCCTGGTAAAGTGGAGAATTTTTTCTACTTTACCAAGCAACTCCCCAGCCCAGTGATTGGCCATCCAGCAAGCTTGTACATGTGGTCAATTTTGACTGATTGCTAATTCTGTGGTCTAGCCCTCTGTGAAGATTATCTGCCAATTATAGTTCTTTAAGAAATGGCTTTGCTTAACACATTCTATAACCTCCATAGCAGAACGCTTCAGCAGCAAGCCAGGGCAGAGGCTATAGGGACAGGAAAGTACAGTGGTGACAACAAATGGTAGGCTGGTATAGTTTTCTGCCCAAAGAGTGATGGATGGCCCTTCAACTGAGCTCTGGGGAAAGGGCTGTTGCATAAGTTGCCCTTCTGTTGCCATATCTAAAAGTCTTGATTTGGGGGGAACTAGATGAAAGATTAATGAATGTTGAAAAAGTGCAACAGATTCTCCTATACCTTTTTATTTTATTTTATTTTATTTAAATACAATGCCTAAGACATCTGAAATACTTTAAGTAGCTGGGGACAGCTCCTTGTTCCTTCTATAATCATAAGGGAGCCTATGATCTACTGTGCAGCCCTCCCAAGGAGAAAAAGAATTCAGACCTGCTGGGATCTCTCTGGGAAATTAAAATATGCATAGTTGAAGTCTGGGAAACCAAGAAATTCTCAGGACTCTGAAATTAGTGACTTTTGTATGATGAACATTATATCCATTTCCCCCTGAGAGCTGTTATATTCCTATAATAAGCATTTCGGTCACTGATCCTTAGGCAGTGTATATTTAATAGTGATTTTTTTTAAAAAAAAGTCCCTTCAATCGTGTCTAATTCTCAGACTGCCTGGACAAGTCCCTGCAGTTTTCTTGGCAAGGTTTTTCAGAAGTGGTTTGCCATTGCCTCTGTCCTAGGGCTGAGAGGGAGTGACCGGCCCAAGGTCACCCAGCTGGCTTTGTGCCCAAGGCAGGACTAGAACTCACAGTCTCCTGGTTTCTAGCCCAGCACCTTAACCACTACACCAAACTGGTTCTCAATAGTGAAATTAGTATGTTGTTAAACTGGGTCTACTGTAACTCTGGTTTGCAGATAGATTGTTATTTCTGAAACTTTTCAACACCAAGAACCACCAAGCACACTCTCTCCCTTGCACTCTTATGAGGACATCAAATGATTGTTTCTTTTTTAAAAAGGGGAAAAATAAGAAAAAACTTTAAAACAAATGCATGTTTCATATGAAAGTGTGAAAGTATACATCATTAATACTTTAATATGAAATATGCATGATTCATTTATTAAAGGAAGCCCCACCGACATTGCAACATTCTGCCTGGTTGGTTACCTGGTCTTGGTTGTAGTGAGTGTTGAAAATCCACTTTTCATGGAAAAAGCCATTAAAGGTCTTCATGGAACAATGGTTTGGGGAGCTCTAGTGTTGAGTGGAACATAGTTTCAGAAACATGCTGATAGACAAAGGGCTCATCCTCATTCCCACTAAGAGTGGCCCAAAGATGCCTCACTAATTATTTTAAAGAATGTGTTTTCACACTGTTGCCTTCATCTCATCCCTAGCCAGAAGCAAGGCAGCTTAAAGTCATCTTCAACTACTAGAACTACTATTGATGCAGAGTATGAAGACAAAATCTTGAAAGCTTGACAAAGATTCTCTCTTTCTCCCCATTATACCAAAGAGAATCAAGGTGGGGCATGCTGGCTCAGGAATTCTGGGAGTTGAAGTCCACACATCTTAAAGTTGCTGAGGTTGAGAAACACTGCCTTAAAGGGCTTATTGGAAATTTATATAACATGAATATTGCTTGGTCCTGGTGTTACTGCTGCCTCTGAGATTCCAAGAATCTTGGAGGTATTAACTGAGGTCTGCAGTCTTTATAGAAAGGAAGTTGATGAAATTGGTATTATTTACACCACTTTTGAATATTTTTGAGAAATTTGTCCTTTTTGATCTTAAAAGGAAACTACTACAACCAATATTTGTTTAACTCACATGGTTTGGGCTTGCCTTACTATTAGTATACTTTGGTCTGCAGTTAATAGGATTGCCAACATTTTATTTTATTATATTATATTTTATACAGCTGCCTATCTTACATAGTGATCCTAGGCAGCTCACAACAACCAATAAAAATAGAATAAAAACAGAACAATCCTTCCGACCAGGTGCCATGACTTTAGAACAATTGCTGCCTGTCAAAACACACACTGTATGTTCTTATAATAAGAAAGGGAGGTCCCATTTATTATTATTATTATTTATTACATTTATATCCCGCCCATCTCCCCCACAAGGAGGGACCCTGGGCAGTTCACAACAATTTAAAAGAATTAAAACAATAAATATCAATAATAACAATATAAAATTACATATATATACATATACATATACATATACATATACATATACATATACACGCACACACACACATATATATATATATATATATATATATATATATACACACACACATACATACATACATACACATACATACATACATACCTACCTACCTACCTACCTACCTACCTACCTACAGCATCATATAATTTGATCCAAAGGTGGTAGATCTTATTCCACTGATCAACAAGGCTGGTCGAAACAGATCTAAGGGGCCAGCCAACCCCAAGACTGGCTATTCCCCTCCCCTCCCCATGCCTGATGACATAGCCAGGTCTTCAGGTTTTTTCTAAAGTCCAGGAGAGAGGGGGCCGATCTTACTTCCCGGGGGAGAATATTCCAAAGGGCTGGGGCTACTGCAGAGAAGGCACGCCTCCTAGACCCTGTCAGGTGGAACTCTCTTGCAGACGGGGTTCGTAGCGTGCCCTCTCTGCAGGACCGGGTGGGACGGGTCGATTGAACGGGGATGAGCCGGTCCTTCAGGTAACCTGGACCCATGCCATGTAGGGCTTTAAAGGTAATAACCAACACCTTGAATTGAATCCGGAAGCAAACTGGGACCCAATGCAGCTCACGGAGCAAAGGTGTTATATGTGCCGATCTTGAGGCACCTAAGATGGCTCGTGCAGCCGCATTTTGAACCAGCCGAAGCTTCCGGACGCTCCTCAAGGGTAGCCCCATGTAGAGCGCATTACAATAGTCTATCTGGGAGATGACCAGGGCATGAGTGGCTGTTCGAAGGGCCTCTCGCTCCAGGAAAGGGCGTAATTGGCGCACCACACGAAGTTGTGCAAAGGCCCTTCTGGCCACGACTGCCACCTGCTCTTCGAGCAGGAGTCGTGAGTCCAGGAGGACCCCCAAATTACGCACCGGGTCTGTCTGAGGTAGTGCAACCCCATCCAGAACTAGAGATGATAAATTCCTAGATATCGAGGGGCCATTAATCCACAGCCACTCCGTCTTACCAGGGTTCAGCTGAAGCCTGTTGTTCGCCATCCAGACCCCTACAGCCCCCAGGCACTTGGACAGGGTAGTCACAGCATCACTTACTTCTCCCGGGATGGAGATGTATAACTGTGTATCATCAGCATATTGATGATATCTCATCCCATGGAGACGGATGATCTCGCCCAGTGGTTTCATGTAGATGTTAAATAGGAGAGGAGAGAGCACTGAGCCCTGCGGCACTCCACAAAGGAGGGGCCGTGGACCCGATCTCTCCTCCCCTATCAACACCGATTGGGAACGGCCCTGGAGGAAGGAGGCGAACCAGCGCAAAACCACGCTGCCCACCCCCAACTCCCTGAGCCGCTCCAAAAGGATACCATGGTCGATGGTATCGAAAGCCGCTGAGAGGTCAAGGAGAGCCAGGATGGATGCACTGCCTCCATCCCGCTCCCACCAAAGATCATCCATAAGCGCGACCAATGCTGTTTCCGTCCCATATCCTGGCCTGAAACCTGACTGAAAGGGGTCTAGATAATCCGTTTCATCAAGAATCCTCTGGAGCTGCAACGCCACCACTTTCTCAACCACCTTCCCCATAAAGGGAAGGTGGGAGACTGGACGAAAATTGTCCAGTACAACAGGGTCCAGCGATGGTTTCTTGAGGAGGATTCATTTCTATCCCATCATCTGACCTCCTTGTAAGGTAGGCCATAAGGCATAGGATTTAAATACTAGGATAAGGTGGCCACTATTCTTTCTCCAATACTGAAAAAGGGAAGTCTCCAGGAATATGAAGCATTAAGCTGTCTGGGATTACTTGGCCTGCTTCTACTTACTTTCCCTTATACAAAATTAGATAAACTGAGTAGGCTATAAGCAGTCGAGGTGTCTCCCTTAAAGTTGCAAAGGAATGCATATCAGTCCCACAGTCCTAATATAAGTGCACATTTATTGAAGATAAGATAAATTAGGGGGGGAAAGTTGTGAGATGTATGATGATAAAAGTAAATAAAATCTACAATAGAATTCGGATTGATCTGAAATCAGCCCAGTGAGTCAGCCGTAATTACAGGAACAAGCAGAAATAACCAGGAATCAGAACAAAAAGGATCTTCCTAGGAGTTCATTATGCTATTCAAATAAGATGACTTTGATTAACACTGACCCTGATCTGGGCAATGGGCAACAATACATGAAGGGTGGAAGAAGAATCAGCAATGGGGCAAACATTGTTTCTGTAAAGGTAAAGGTTCCCCCTGCACATTTGTGCAGTCGTGTCCGACTCTAGGGGCCGGTGCTCATCTCCCTTTCTTAGCCGAAGAGCCAGCGTTGTCCGAAGACGCTTCCACGGTCATGTGGCCGCATGACACGCGCAGAACGCTGTTACCTACCCACCGAAGTGGTACCTATTCATCTACTTGCATTTGCATGCTTTCGAATTGCTAGGTTGGCAAGAGCTGGAGCTAGTGCGGGAGATCACTCCGTCACGCAGGGCTAGGGATTCGAACCTCCGAACTTGCAATCTTCCGATCGACAAGCCTGGCATCTAACCCACTGAGCCACCACGCCCCGTATTGTTTCTGAGGAGATTTTAAATATGACAAACTAGCCAGAATCAGTATTTGTCCCCCATTCTCCTCTATAATAATATGTGTATCTTTGTTCTTAATATTGGTAGGAAGGGTTTGTTTTGTTCTAAAAAGCAGGGATGAGAAAAATAAAGAGAATACCGTTCCTGTTTATTCGTTTTACATTCTCAGCAAAATAATTAATAGGGAAAGACTCACAATCAAACTATGCCTTACTCAAGTAAAATGGACATTTCAATTAGGAGTCCTGTCTAGAGAGAATGCAACTGAATACATTCATATGGGGTTTTCCATATCAAAACTTGGCCTTGAGAGAATGTGGAGAGTCAATGAAGCATGGACCTTCATAGCTCTGCTGGATGATAAAGGCCAAGTGAAAAAAGCCATGCTGTTCTGCAAAACACAGGTGAACAGATTCGCAGAAGAGTTGTCATTGGTACCAAAGAATTTGCTTGCCTTTCGTGTGCCCTGTACAGTAGAAGGACAGCTGAGGATGAAGAACAGTGTAGCCTTTTACAGTCGTGGCTCTGAGCACAACACAACAGGATGCAAGTTCCCCACTAACATCCTGCTGTTTGTGGAATTGTTCCATAAGCGGCATTTCCTATCCCATGAGGATGACAATAATGCTTTTAATACAGGGGAAAATAGCCCCAAATAACCATATTTTTCACTTTGGAATGGTTTTATAATGATGCAAGAAGATGTTTAAGCTGCTTCCAATCAGCTGCATATTATTGTGTACCAGATCCAAGTTACTGTATGTATACTTGTGTGAAGCAGTTCAGCTGGAGGAGTTTTAAAGCTTCATGGGTGATTCCCAGGAAACAGATCTGAATTTCTGATTAAGGCCTCACTATGCCCTAATGGGGTCACGGTTCAATACATATGGGAAATGGGCAATAATTTTATTTTGCTAGGTCAAGCTATTTGGATTCAAGCCTGAAGGAAGTATGGAATGTGGGCCTAAGGCAGAAAAGGCAGTATTTGAGGGTTCAGTGACTACAACTCAACCTCTCAACCTTCTGAAAGGCAACAGGAACCCATATGTTGACACCATAATGTTGCTGGAAGGAATATGGGATTTTTCTCCATTTTCAACTGTGCAGTGGGTGCTGAGGAAGGGTCTGAGAGACAGAGAGGCCTCTCAG
This sequence comes from Charina bottae, assembly GCA_023362775.1. NCBI lineage: Eukaryota > Metazoa > Chordata > Lepidosauria > Squamata > Charinaidae > Charina > Charina bottae. The sequence goes on from JALMGJ010000002.1 coordinate 167,053,460, forward strand.
AGACAAAGTTCTCACATTTCCATCCTTAAAACACTGCAAAATCCTAAAAATGTGCCCAAAATCCTGCTATTTTGCCAAATTTCAGTGGTGCAATTTGAGGTACAGCATTGGGTTGCCACTTGTGGTCCACCCATAGCTCTTCATCCATGGGTTAATGGACTTCAGGCAGAGTTTCAACTGCTTACAACCAAGCTCTGGCTTGAGCTACTGGAGGTTTGTGTCTCTCTACAATTTATCTGTCCATAACATGTATTCAAAATACATCTAGTATTCTTTTCCTCTTTTTTTGTCAAGAGGATAAATGCCTTGTTTTTTCCTTTATTTACTTATTTTTCAATCTGTTCAATCGTGTCCAATTCTTGGAGACTGCCTGGAGAAGTCCGTGCAGTTTTCTTGGCAAGATTTTTTGTAAGTGGTTTGCTATTGCCTGCTTCCTAGGGCTGAGAGTGTGTGACTGGCCCAAGGTCACCCAGCTGGCTTTGTGCCTAAGGTGGGACTAGAACTCAATAGTCTCCTGGTTTTTAGCCTGGTGCCTTAACTACTGCACAAACTGGCTCCTTTATACAAAGTGTTTTCATAACTATTGCCACAATGTTGTCAATTTCATTAGAAAGAAACAATCACATTCTTCAAATAAATTTTGCATTTTCATAAATGGAAAACAAATTGTGAAAAGCTTGATGCAGATAAAACTATTCTTTTTGTGTGTGTGTGTGAAATATTTTCCATTTAATTTGCTTTTATTCAGTTGACCCATCCTTAAATGAAATTTGTTGAATGCTTGGTGCAGCTTTACTGAAACGTATGTACTATAACTTGTTATAATTCAAAGGACAGACCTCTTGAACACACCTCTGCAGCTGGCACTGACCCCATCCACAAAATTTAACTGTTGTGACTAGAAATCATCAGCAGGTTCTGTTCTGGTAAACTTCCAGGAACTTCTCTCCTAAAATGTAGTATGAAATATTTGACAAAACACCTCTGGCCCCTGCTGTCTGTCAGGGAGACACAGGAGAGTGGTGGGGGGAGCTTACTCACGGGAGAGAAGCGAGCACGAAGCTCGGAGGGCCTGGCCTTATTTCCCAAACGCCTCCGGAAAGCTCCGCCCTAGATTGGACTCATGTCTCAGGCACTATCAGTTTAGCAGGATTCTGTATGTAGGAAGCAATAAACATTAGAGACTAGATTCCAAGCCTCGGCGTGTTATTTCTGCACCTACACATGACACTGTCAGAAGAACTGTCCTCAACAAACAAATTATTTTGCTTTCTTTATCCTTCATCAGTTCGTGGGAACTCTTTACTGTTTTTATTCCAAGATCACACCCCCTTCTTCTGTTGCTCACAAAACGATCATGCCTTCTGGAAAGAAAGCAGAAGGGTTAGAAGAGATGTGTTACTGTGAGAGTATGTTACAGCATCTGGGAAGCTAATCAGTTTGAACGCCTCCTCAAACCGGGCCAGCACAAAGGTCTCTCTGGACTGAAATTGATAATATAGTAGTTTGCGTTGGAACAATGTCAGCCAGATTTAGAGAAAGTGGATTGCTTCTCTTAGAAACATTTTTATAGGGTACAAATGTTCAGTCCCTATGCAAATGCACCATGGATTTAAAGAATGAAAAGCAGCAACCTCATAAACCAAGAAGCATGCGGACTCAGCATAATCCAAATCCTGATTCAGCAAAGGTCACTTGCATGCTTTTCTGAAAATATCTAAAGAATGGAGATGCTTCAGGGATTATTGGACATAACATTACATTAGTACATTAGAGAATAGTGGGGAATCTTTAAAAGAGGCACATTTGTTTTTCTTCTTCTGTTAAAGCTAATATTATTCAGAGTTATGAAAAAACTGCCCAACGTTTTTTTTAGCTTAGTAATGTGTTAGTAACCAGCAATGTTGTTCAGGAATCCCCCAAAACATTCTTTTTCAGCAATTTAAAAGCTAAATTATTGCTATGGTTAGGCAATGGGCGGCCAGAAACTGTTGCTGATACACTGCAGAGGGCTTCCTCTTCCGGGCTGCCTCCAATTGGCAGCTCCGGCTCAGATCCTCCTTCTGCGCCATTCCCGCCGGGTTTAAAAAACGGGACAAAAATGAGATTTTTATCAAAACGACGGGACGGTTGAAAAATGCTAAAAGAACGGGACTGTCCCGTTCAAAATGGGATGTATGGTCAGCCTAGGCTACCATCTCTGGGCTGCAAAATTCTGGATCAAAACTCTTTGCTGTCACATAGTGGTCATCCAGAGTCTTGCAGTGCGGATTTGATAGCCCCAGCTGATACTGAAGAGTAGGTAATTAATCGAAGAGAATATTTGTAGGAGTAGGTAATTCCTTAATATCCCACAAGGCTACTGTTTAGCTGGAATCCTGCCATGGAAGGATCGGAAAGCAACTCCCCCCTGCATAATGCTAGAAGGAAGGAACTGTTCTTTCATTTTGAAATAAAATGGGGAAAAAAGCCAACAAATTTCCAGCTAGCTATTGATTCTATTAAAGCAACCAAGTATCCTTTGAGTGGAAGTTGACTCATGTCATTTGCTTGGCAACAAATGCAGAAGTTGTTTGCCACTGCTTTCCTCTGGGATATTTTTTCTTCATCTTCCCAGTCTATCTATAGCCCTGGTAATCAACGGAGATCTCCCATCCAAGTAATCATCAAGACAAAAAACTAAAAGAAAAAAAAACCTTCCTCAAAAGAAAGAAAGAAAAGAAAAACAGAATGAAAAAGAATAAACCCAGACAAAAACAAAAGCAAAGGAAAAAATTAGCAGAAACTTTGCAACACACAGAGACACACACAGAGCTATTTACTTTCTCAGACTGACACTGTTTTGGTTAACTAACCCTGCCTTATAAGTCTATCTGCATTCCACTTCAAAAACTCAAACAAATCTCTGGGACTTAGAAGACAACTTGTCCTGGAATTTTTAGTGCCAAAGCAAGCTAGGAAACATTTCAAAAAGCTCTTTGAAACAAGCCTGAAAAACATCTGAAGGGCCTAATCTCTTCCACACTTTTCATGCCTCTTGGACAGGCTGGCCACGGATGCCAAGGAATTGTTTTTAGCCCTATCTTACTGTTAATGCTTCAAGAACATTACTGCACCCTTGCCAAGAAAAGTGCAAGGATGGAGTACTTGTAAAATATGGTCTAAAAGCATTTAGATGATCTAAATAGGAGTTTAACAGCACATGCAGCCATGAATTGTAAAACATGATTCCAGCCTTATAACATTTGCAATAAACTTTAATTAACAATTATAATTTAATTAGGCACGTGTCTTAGTTGGCCACAGACCAAAATCCTACTCTCCATAGAAATACAGGTAGTCCTCGCTTAATGACTGCCCTGTTCAGCGACCATTCAAAGTTATGATGGTGCTGAAAAAGTAACTTTATGACCATCACAGCGTCCCACGGTCACGTGATCACCATTTGCATGCTTCACAGCCAGCTTCTGACAAGCAGAGTCAATGGAGAAGCCAGCAGTAAAATCACAAGTAGCGGTCATGTGATTGATTGCTTAATGACCGCGGGTGATTCGCTTAATGACTGCAGCGGAACTGATGTCGTAAGTTTGGTGTGGTCACATGATGTTGCGCTTAATGACCGTGTTGCTTAGCGACGGAGTTGCCGGTCTCAATTGTGGTCATTAAGCAAGGACTACCTATAGAGTGATTATGGTCAAACATATTAGCCAATTTTCCAGTTTGGCCTGGAATGTTCTATACCTTCTCAATATTTCTAAATTGATATTACTAAGTATTATGTGAAAGCCACTGATGAGTGTAGATATCAGTATCTTCGGGCCCATTGGTGTCATGTATCTTACTACAGGAATCCATAGCTGGTGAGAGTTGTATGTTATGTTTCAGTAAATGATGAAAAAGCAGGGTTGAATTTTTGGGGAAATTACACAGCATTCTAAATGAATGCTTTTTTGTGGGGAGGGAATTATTCTATGGATGAATGAATGGATAGATGAAAATGAAGTAAGGGATTAAAGAAAAAGCAGTTGGGCCATTTGGAGATCCATTTGGTGAGCATCTGCTTAGAAAAAGGTCTATTTCAATTACATGGTTTATGCATATATCTATTTATACACGGAAGGGGAATGAAAGAAAATGCGTGACTGGTTTGACAGTTTATGGGGCAAGAGAGAGAGAATCAGTGATGTACACAAGGATGATGACAGGGACCGGGTATTATTTGGTAACGTCAAGTCTTTCTGCAAGAAAGTATAATCTGGTTTTCTAAAAAATGCTTTTTAAAAAATTGAGAGGTATGCTAACTGCAGCACTGAGATTAGAAGCAGCAGGACTGTCCAGAAGAGAGGCCAGAACCTGGCAATCAATTCTCTTCATTTGGCTAAAGCTCAATCCAGCCCCGATGAGGCTGCTTTAACTCATTACAAGGGATAATTACAGAACTAAGTGGGGGGCAAATATTTTTTTATAGTTTAAAGTTTATTGATTTTCAGAGTATAGATAAAATACAAAATAGAAAATACAGAAAAGCACGAAAACAGAACTAAAGAAAAAAGAAGAAAAAACTATAAAGTGCAAGTAGACAGAAAACAAAGACAGAAAAGTGACTTCCGACTTTCTCCAATACAATGGGGGGCAAATATTAGAAGTAAACTCTCTTCCTGAGGTTTATCACCTAATCTTTGCTAACATTGGGGCTGGATCAGGCCAAGTACTAATTAGGCAATTGGTGATACTGAACAAACAAGCTGAGCTAAATCACAGAGATCCACCAACCAATTAGAGAAACCTAAAGGCTCATCCCAGCAAAATATCTTTCATCTCTTACCTGCTGTAACTATTGACGAGCCTTCTCTAGAGTTGCTTTAAAACTTTAGAGAAACCCCCTCGGTAATTCTGGAGGACAGATTTACCAAAACTCCATTATCACCAAGCTGATGCATCAGGTGAAACTAAATCTACAGAGCATGTTTTTCTAGGCTGTGTATTTTACTCCTATTTGAAACAAAGATATTTCAGTTCCTTAGAAAAAACTTTCCTGGTCAAAGAGAGGAATTTAAGTTACTTTATTTCAGACTGATCAGCTACCAAATTTTGTTACTTAGCAACAAGTATATACTGTCGAAATGTCATCCTTATAGGACTTGGAGACTAAACTGTATATATTGGAAGCTCTTTAAGTATTCAGTAAGAGGAAAAATGTCCTTTTTATCTCCAACTTTACTGTAAATATTTCTTTGTATCAATGCTATGTGGGTTACAAAGACCACATTAGCCAGAGACAGTAATGATTATGATGTGATTGATATTAGATACTTTGAACTTTCTGAAAGAGTCCAGTGAACTCAAGAAAGCAACTGCCATGTTCATCACCAAGCTTCTAACTCACTTTAGAAGATCCTTCCACCTGGAAGTTGACCACAATCTTGATTTATGGGGGTTCTTAGTATGCATGATCAGATAGATCTGATTTTTATTGTTATTATATTTCATCTGTTCAACTTTGATACACGGAAGTGATAACAGGTTTGGAAACTTGGTTCGGGGAATTGGGGAGGACTGCTATCTTCTCAAGTCTTAAAGCCCTGTTCACCAGCAATGATCAGGTGTTCCTCAAACTATTTATCACAGCTACAAGATTTCCTGTTTAGAGTACTACTGACTTAAACCACTAACAACATTTGCAAATATTTTGTCTTACCATAGGGTCTGGAGGTCATCTGAGGCTCAGCTAAGTATTTTGTTTCCTTGGAGTTTTTTCTTTGGCATCTTTAAAGCATTTCTCAAGCTTGTGTGGTCCTGTCCTCCCATTTCCTTTTACAGTATTGGTATGTGAGACTCAGCATTATATTTACAAGCAATAAATCCTTTCATTTAATTTTGATACCTTTTGAAAAGCTCTGACTTCATTCTCAACAAGTACGAGAGCTTACTCTGAAAATGGTTATGGTGTTAGATGAGGTCCACCCTCAGCAATGGAAGTTCACGGGCTAACTCTGGGCCAGTCATTCTCTCTCAGCCTAATGTCCCTCACAGGGTTGTTGTTGTGGGGAAAAATGGGAGGAAGGCATGTTATGCATTTTGCCTTGAGCTATTGGAGGAAAGGCAGGATATAAATGTAACAGATAAATTAAAAAAAACACACCTGAACGTTTAAAAAAAGAACAGAAGGTGTCTTGAAAAGCATTTACAGTAGTGTGTTATGGATTAGAAGAGAACCTCAGGTACATGCCAGGTTTAGTGGGTACCTTTGTATTTTTGTAAAAATTAATTTTGCCTTTAAGTAAAGGTAAAGGCAGTTGTGTCCGACTCTAGGGGCCGGTGCTCATCTCCGTTTGTTAGCCGAAGAGCCAGCGTTGTCCGAAGATGCTTCCACGGTCATGTGGCTGCATGACACACGTGGAACGCTGTTACCTTGTATTTTTGTAAAAATTAATTTTGCTTTTACCCAAATGCAAACTCCAAGCCTATTATAGAAAGCAAATCTGCATACTTTCAATGATTTCAAAGAACTTAAGCACATTTAGCATCCTGTTCTACTATGCCTACATAGGTAAAACTTTATTTTAGTTATAATAAAATTTAGTCAAAATACTAGGGAACAACTAAATGGTATTCAACATGAACAGGAGACATTAATATCAGGCATAAGCACAATGATGATCTATTCAGCCCTAAACTGGCGCCTAGCATTGCCATCAGAATGGCAAAACAGTCATTTGATATGTGGTGTTTGGGTTGTGGCTCTCATATCTAACACAGAATTCATCAGGGCATTTGCACTATGCCTAAAAGATAGCCTTGGTTTCTAACCATACACAGTTGCTTCTGTTTATAGCTATCCATTCTTTCAGTATTTTAAAAAGGCCTTTATACTGACCCTTTAGTAGATGCAATTTTATTTCAGTTAATTAAAAGACAGAAAATGAATTAACTATTTTTAAACAAGTGGCTAGTATTCCCTGTGACACTCTGTGGAAGCAAAGGTTGGACTTTGAAGAAGCAGGATAGGAGGAGAATTGACACTTTAGAACTTTGGTGTTGGAGAAGACTCCCGAGAATACTGTGGAAAGCCAAGGAAACAAACAAATGGATCGTCCAACAAATCAACGAGAGTTCTCACTAGAGGCACAAATGACCAGGCTCAAACTTCTACTTTGGACATTATGCAAAGACCCAGCTCTCTGGAAAAGTCTCTAATGCTGGGAAAGGTGGAAGGAAAGAAGAGGATGACCAGCAGCAAAGTGGATGGACTCAGTTACAGTGGCGATGGGTATACTGTTGGAAGACCTGAAGGACCAGGTTGGGGACAGATTGTGATGGAGAAAATCTATCTACTGTATGTCAATTCCCATAATTCTAAACTGCCAGTCCTTTGATGATTCCAGCTGAATGACCTTGGTGTCTGGTTCCCATCTCCCCTCTGCTACAATCCAACGCCTGCATACCATGTCTATCTCTAACAGCTCTTCTACTGTCCTGCAAGCATGCTAATTAATTCCTGCCCATCTATCTAATAACTACACACCCCATCTATCTGCTAACTACAAACCCCATCTACCCAATAACTACACATCCCATCTATCTATGGCAGGATAGCATCCTAAAGTAGGATGGCAGGATGGCATCCTGACAATGTACGGTAGTTGCTAAGATTGATTTTCTGCCATCAAGTGAGTGTCAATCAAAAAGACTGAAGTACTGCAAGTTCAGTGACATATTTCCAATGTTTGCTTAAAGTCACAGCATGACAATAAATTTATTTTTTAATCAAGCACAGGGTCTGTATATTTTAATTCATACTGGTTATCCTTCCTGTGAAAAATATGCACAGGATGGTTCCATGATACAGATATCATGTGAACTATGTGCTGAAAAGCCTCACTATGTTAGAACAGTGATTCTCAAAACGGGTCCACAGACCATTAGAGGTTTATGGAGTACCACCAGGTGGTCTGCTGTCTCCTTATAGTCATCAGTCAGAAGCTCAGCCTCCACCTTACTACATTCATTGCCAGTCATCTGGCTAGATCCTACTTCCCACCTCAGCCACTACCTCCCTGTGTTCACCACCAACCAGCTCTTTTGATGACATATGGATCCTGTCTAACATCGAGCCAGATACTACTCTCCTGATAAAAGAGCAGAAACAGCTTTCACTAATACAAAAACATTGCACCCAGATATTTCACACTCTTAACCAGCAAGTTTCAAGTGTTGGTATCATACAGCACGGAGTACAATAAATAAATAAATAAATATGCAAATGGTGAATAAATACTTAATTTTGGAGTAAATAGTTTGGTATAAACCGCCCAGGGTCCCTCCTTGAGAGGGAGATGGGCGGGATATAAATATGATTGATAGATAGATAGATAGATAGATAGATAGATAGATAATAAATAAATAAATGTTTTAAAAGGCCTTTTAAAATGGAGGGCATGAGACTACATATACAAATGTAACCATAATCATTATTTTAATCACCAAAAATGTGAATTTCCATGCTCTTAAAGACAAAAAGTAAGGAAATGTTTAATTGAGTGGTCCTTGCATTTTCCAAACATTTACTTAAATTGCTGAAGTTTGCGAAACACTCTGTAGGAATCTAACCTGGAATGGCTTTTTGCACTGTAGATAATCAAACCAGGCAGACTTGACATAACATTCAATCTTCCACCCACATATTAACATTCCTGGTGTGCAAGGCAAAGGTAGAAAAAATACCATCTGCTGGATGAGCCAAAAAACAAGAATAAATCAAATCAGATAGGCACAATTTATGAAAAGTTGAGGAGGACACACTGTATCTTGAAGATATAGTAGCAAGTGGTTTTTCCAAGACAAAACACACAAACACACAATCCTACTAGATCAGAGCTTTCCAAACTGTGTGTCGTGACACAAAAGTGTGTCACCACACACAGTCTGGTGTGTCGCCACACAACCCGGAAGTGCTGATCATCATCAGCGCTTCCGGGTTTTCCCGCAGCGACACACCAACAGCAGTGCGCAAAAACCCGAAAGTGGCAGCAGTGCTTCCGGGTTTTTGCACGCTGCCGCAACGGCGGCACTTCCGGGTTTTCCCGTGGCGACACACCAACGGCGGTTGGTGTGTCGCCGCGGGAAAACTTTGGAAAGCCCTGTACTAGATGTTTACCTCAAAATTACAGGAGTTCTCATAATTTGAAAGCAGCCCCACCTAATCCCTGATGGTTGCACAACTATTTGTTCTTCCCCTTCAGTGAAGATCACACAATGGTTTCCATTTTTTTCATAGCCATACCTCCAATCCCAGAATAACTTTTCCTGATAAATTTTCTTAAAATATCTTCATTTGAAGATACTAACAAGTTTAGTAGTGCAATCCAACTAGATGTTTACCTCAAAATAAATTCTTTAAAATTCAGCTGAACCTATTGCCAGCAGGCAGGGTAAGAAATATGGGGCGTGGTGGCTCAGAGGGTAAGACGCCAGGCTTGTTGATCGGAAGGTCGCAAGTTCGGAGGTTCGAATCCCTAGCCCCGTGTGACGGAGTGAGCTCCCGCACTAGCTCCAGCTCTTGCCAACCTAGCAATTCGAAAGCATGCAAATGCAAGTAGATGAATAGGTACCACTTCGGTGGGTAGGTAACAGCGTTCCGCGCGCATCATGCCGGCCACATGACCGTGGAAGCGTCTTCGGACAACGCTGGCTCTTCGGCTAACAAACGGAGATGAGCACCGGCCCCTAGAGTCGGACACGACTGCACAAATGTGCGGGGGGGGGGGAACCTTTACCTTTACCTTAGGGTAAGAAATACAAGGTAACAGCCAAAATTACCCACAGGATTCCCTTCCAAATAAGGGTGTTTAGGACTATGGGGGTTGAAATCCCATTTTCTATCAAACTTGGTGCAGATTAACAACATCGCAAGGAACCACTGGAGACAAATGATAAAAGGCCTGAATATTTTCAGCCCTAAATTAATCAATAAAAAGTCATCTATGAAGTGTCAGCCAAAGCTATGGTGCATCCACTGCAGAAAGCCCAAACCAGGGTTTTACTCACAGTGTGAATCAAGTCTAAAAGAGTTAATCTTTTAGCTAACGCTTAAATTTATTTAATTAAGTTTCCCTACCCAAACACCCGTTTTTTAAGGACAGCAGAACCTGTCCTAAAAAGACAAGGCAGGTTGACCTAACTTTGAGTTGGAAACATGGAAAAGACCAGATAAATCAACTCTCTCTCCAAGGGCGAGTTTGAGCCCCACCCAAAGTTGCCCACTCTAAACACTTATCCAGATAGTAACAATTTTTTACATCCCATACGAGATTGAACAGCCGTCAAGGGTTGGCTGCATGTTTTTTTTTTTTTTTTAAAAAAGCGGGCTGCTACGCTCGATGCCCTAGGACAGCCTTCTTCAGAAATTACGCAACTTGGCGCTAGATCCTGTTTATACGCTTACTCCGAGATCAGCCCCACCGAATTCAATGGGCTTACATCCAAGTGAAGGCGGCGGACCAGCACCTAGGCTACAGCCCCACTCCGCGGATTCACCGCCCGCGGCCCCCAACCCAACCTCGCCTCCTCCCACCTTCAACCCCTGGTGCGCAGCGCTCCCCTCTGTCTGTCCTGCCTACCTTGCTCGCAAGGTCCCTTGTTCCGCTGCTCGACGGGGCGCTCGCCTCGGCTCTGGGCGCGCAGGCTGGCCGCCCGCAGCTGGCAAGTGCTGGGATAGGTGAGGCCGTCGGTGCCGCACACCGGGTAGCGGCTCTTGCAGACGCACACGCCGGTGGCCCCCCGGCTTTTGGTTCGGCGGCGGCACTCCAAGCCGGCTGCGCAGCGTCCCCAGACGACGGTGGCCCCGCCCGAGACTCCGCTGCCGCACGCTTCTCCCTCGCCGCGAGCGCATCGCCAGCAGCAGCCGCAATTGTCACGCACCTTGCCCAGCGGGCAACCCCAGGCTGGCAGCGCCGGGCAATCGTCGGGGGCGCAGGGTGGGCAACCGCCGGCGGGAGCGCCTGGCTCCGCCAGAGACGCGGAGCAGCCGAGAAGCAAGAGTAGGCAGGACGGAGCGCACCAAATACCCCGCATCGTTGAGAGAGGCTGGGCTGGGCACGGCTGAGGTGGTGGGGACTCCTCTTCCTGGCAAGGGCTGGCGAGGGATCTTGCTTGCTGGCGCAAGATCTGCGTTAAAAGAGGCAGGAAAATAAGTCTGGAATCGAGTCTCCGCCCCGGTCTCCGCCTGCCCAGGCTCGCCGCTATAAACAGAAATGTCGGCGGGAGGGTTTGTATGTGTGGGAGGAGAAGCGAGTAAACCGGAGGCTTTGGCGCTAAGTTTAAATGGCACAGAAAGAGTTACTTCGCAAGGCGTGTTGTTAGCGTAGCTTATTAGCTTTCGAAATCCACTGCCGTCAGATGCGTGTTGACCGCTAGTTTTAAAGAGCTGATGGATCCATGTGTCGAGTGGAAGCTAACCAGGCTTTCGTTTCGTTTGTGGTACTTCCAGCCGGCTGGAATGCCTGAGCGAATCTAAATACAGTAGAAACTCCCGCTTTTCCAAGGCAGGGGCTGCCCTAAGCAACACAAGCTTGAAATTGCCATCTTGTAAGATTTGCTAACTAGTACACTGGTAAAAGGACAAAAAAGGCAGGGACCTAACAGAAGCAGAAGAGATTAAGAAGAGGTGGCAAGAATACACAGAAGAACTATACAAGAAAGATCTTAATGTCCCTGATAAATACGATGGTGTGGTCACTGACCTTGAGCCGGACATCCTAGAGTAGGGCTTTTCAAAGTTTTCCCGCGGCGACACACCAACCACCGTTGGTGTGTCGCCGCGGGAAAACCCAGAAGGGCCGCCGTTGCGGCAGCGCGCAAAAACCCGGAAGTGCTGCTGCCGCTTTTGGGTTTTTGCCCGCTGCCATTGGTGTGTCACCGCGGGAAAACCCAGAAGCGCTGATGATGATCAGCGCTTCCGGGTTGTGTGGCGACACACCAGATTGTGTGTGGCGACACACTTTTGTGTCGCGACACACAGTTTGGAAAGCTCTGTCCTAGAGAGTGAAGTCAAGGGGGCCTTAGGAAGCATTACTAACAACAAAGCTAGCGGAGAAGACAGTATCCCAGCTGAGCTATTTAAAATCCTAAAAGATGATGCTGTTAAAGTGCTGCACTCAATATGCCAACAAATTTGGAAAACTCAACAGTGGCCACAGGATTGGAAAAGGTCAGTTTACGTTACAATTCCAAAGAAGGGCAATGCCAAAGAATGCTCAAACTACCGTACAATTGCGCTCATTTCACATGCTAGCAAGGTTATGCTCAAAATCCTACAAGCTAGGCTTCAGCAGTATGTGAACCGAGAACTACCAGAAGTGCAAGCTGGGTTTCGAAGAGGCAGAGGAACTAGAAATCAGATTGCCAACATTCGCTGGATCATGGAAAAAGCAAGAGAGTTCCCGAAAAACATCTACTTCTGCTTCATTGACTACGCTAAAGCCTTTGATTGTGTGGATCACAACAAACTGTGGCAAAGTCTTAAAGAGATGGGAGTACCAGACCATACAAGGCTGTATATCAGAGCTTTCCAAACTTTTCATGTTGGTGACACACTTTTTAGACATGCATCATTTCGCGACACACTCTTACAGCAGGGCATCATTTTGCGACACACTCTTACAGCAGGGCACAAGGCAGGCACTAGGACCTGTGCCGAATCACAGCAGGTTTGGAGGCAGCAAGGCAGGCACTAGGACCTGCGTGGAATCCTGGCAGGGCTCAGAGGCAGCAGCAGCCGTGACACACCCAGACACTGCAGCCGACACACTAACGTGTCCCGACACACAGTTTGGAAAGCTCTGCTGTATATTATCACCCTGCTTATTTAACTTATATGCAGAGTACATCATGAGAAATGCCGGGCTGGATGAATCATAAGCCGGAGGTAAGATTGCCAGGAGAAATATCAACAACCTCAGATATGCAGACGATGCCACCCTAATGGCAGAAAGTGAAGAGGAACTAAAGAGCCTCTTGATGAGGGTGAAAGAGGAGAGTGCAAAAGCTGGCTTGAAATTCAACATTAAAAAACCTCAGATCGTGGCATCTGGTCCCATCACTTCCTGGCAATTAGAAGGGGAAGAAATGGAAGCAGTGATAGATTTTATTTTCTTGGGCTCCAAGATCACCGCAGACGGTGACTGCAGCCATGAAATTAAAAGACGCTTGCTCCTTGGGAGGAAAGCTATGGCAAACCTAGACAGCATATTAAAAAGCAGATACATCACCTTGCCGACAAAGGTCCGTATAGTTAAAGCTATGGTTTTTCCAGTAGTAATGTATGGCTGTGAGAGTTGGACCATAAGGAAGGCTGAGTGCCGAAGAATTGATGCTTTCGAACTGTGGTGCTGGAGAAGACTCTTGAGAGTCCCTTGGACTGCAAGGAGGTCAAACCAGTCAATCCTAAAGGAAATCAACCCTGACTGCTCATTGGAAGGACAGATGCTGAAGCTGAAGCTCAAATACTTTGGCCACCTAATGCGAAGAGAAGACTCACTGGAAAAGACCCTGATGCTGGGAAAGACTGAAGGCAAAAGGAGAAGGGGACGGCAGAGGATGAGATGGTTAGATAGCATCACCGATGTAATGAACATGAACTTGAGCGAACTCCGGGAGACAGTGGAGGACAGGAAGGCCTGGTGTGCTATGGTCCATGAGGTCACGAAGAGTCGGACACGACTAAACGACTGAACAACAACGCTGGTAAAAATGTAAAAAAATGTAAAAATGGGTGGAATTTCGGTGTAAGCGACCAGTCTCTTAGTTTTGTATGCTTTAATTGTCTAGTTCTGTTTTCCCTTATAAACCATAGCACCAAAAGGAGAACACCTTTAGATAAATACAGATTAGGACTCTATCATCCCTAAATATAAATGGGATAATGGGAAGTTTTGGTATACTTTTGTAAGGCAGTAAGATTGATTTATGTATCAATATGTATGCTTCCTCAAATACTGAAGTAATTACAGGTAGTCCTCACTTACCGACTGCCTCATCCAGCGACCATTCAAAGTTATTACAGTGCTGAAAAAGTAGGTTTACACCATTGCAGCATCCAAATGGTCATATGATTGCCATTCAGGCACTTTGCAACTGGTTCGCATTTACGACCGTCACAGCATCCCATGGTCACGTGATCACCATTTGCGAGCTTGACTGCCGGCTTCTGACAAGCAAAGTCAATGGAGAAGTCAGCAGTAAAATCATAAGTTGCGGTCATGTGATGTCTCACTTAACAACCACAGGTGATTCGCTTAATGACCACAGTGGAACTGACTTCATAAGTCTGGCACGGTCATGTGACATTTCACTTAACAGCCACATTGCTTAGTGTTAGTTGCCAGTCCCAATTGCGGTCAGTAAGTGTATACCTGTATACCCTACTCCAGGGCCTGCTGGAAGAGTTAAGCAAGCCCAATGGGGTTAGGGCCATACGAACTTCCACAGGACAGGCACAGTGATAGAGAAGACATGGTTCCTCGGTCCCCAAAATAGCAATGCTTTGCAGCATGGACCTGGAGTGTACCAGCAGTTCCAGATGTTACTGGTCATGCAGAGATAACATGGGAAAGATGGCCCCATAGGTAACCAGGTGTGTTCCTAAGCAATGAAGGCTTTATAAGTGACAGCCAACAGCTTGAATTGCAATTGGAATCCCACTGGTAGCAAGCGCAGCTCGTGGAGCAGAAAAGTCACATGGGCAAAATGAGGACTGTCCTAAGTGCTCTTGCAGACACATTCTGGACCCATTGTAGCTTCCAAGTGGTCTTCAAGGGCAGCCTCATGTAGAGTGCATTGCAGTAGTCCAAACAGGAGGTGACTAAGGCATAAGTGACTGAGAGAAGAATGTCCTGATCCAAATAATACTTCTAAGTTCTTGCCAAGAACTTTAAACAAGATCCATCCCATCTGTTTGTTCAGCCTGAGATCATTGTTGGAAAATAGTAAAGTATTACATCAGAGCTTTCCAAACTGTGTGTCGGGACACGTTAGTGTGTCGGCTGCAGTGTCTGGGTGTGTCATGGCTGCTGCTGCCTCCAAACCTGCCCTGCCAGGATTCCACACAGGTCCTAGTGCCTGCCTTGTGCCCTGCTGTAAGAGTGTGTCGCGAAATGATGCCCTGCTGTAAGAGTGTGTCGCGAAATGATGCATGTCTAAAAAGTGTGTCACCAACATGAAAAGTTTGGAAAGCTCTGTATTACATGGTCATTAAAAATCTGCATGTATATTTAGACAGAATTGGAAGTAGGGGTAGATAGGCTATCAGATCCAACCTCCTGCTTCGTGCAAGAATTGAAACTATATATTTTAAATAATCCTTAGCTATTAACTAGTATAATTTTGAAGGTTAAATTATTATGAGGTAGATTTGAAAATCATGGGGGGAGTGCTATTGTTAAAATACTTTTTAATGTGTTTATAATATTTTTATTGTTTTAATTTAATTTAATTTAATTTAATTTTTTATTTATTTTATTTTATTTTATTTTATTTATTTTTATTATTATTATTTTAAGGTGTGTTTATAATATTTGGGGGGGGGCATAGGGGCTCAGCGGGTAAGACGCCAGGCTTGTTGATCGGAAGATCACAAGTTCGGAGGTTCAAATCCCTAGCCCCGTGCGGCGGAATGATCTCCCGCACTCACCCCAGCTCTTGCCAACCTAGCAATTCGAAAGCATGCAAATGCAAGTAGATTAATAGGTACCACTTCGGTGGGATGGTAACAGCGTTCCGCGCGTGTCATGCGGCCACATGACCGTGGAAGCGTCTTCGGACAACACTGGCTCTTCAGCTAACAAACGGAGATGAGCACCGGCCCCTAGAGTCGGACACGACTGCACAAATGTGCAGGGGGAACCTTTACTTTTTTATAATAATATTTTATTTGTTATGTTGTACTTTGGATTGGTCAATAAGTGTAATAAAGAATAATTGAAATCACAGGGCCCTTGATGGCTGTCCAGTCCTATACTTTGAGACAATGGTTGAATGTTAAATCATTGACCTTTCTATCAAACACTGCAGTGCACAACCTGTCTGTAGCAGCTGCTGATCAAGCAAATTCTCAGTTCTCCACAAAACAGCCTATTCCTTTTGAAAAGCCATTCAAGCAAACAGCTATTATTACTTTGCTGGGGCAGAGCATTTCAGAATGCAAGGTGGAGTGCTCCTGATTTAAAATAAAGATGCATATTAACCTTTCTCTTGCATGCAGAAAGCCAGCATGTCTAGCAGAAGAGTTAACCTCCTTTCCCTGACATGCTTTATTCTAAAATGCAAGGAACTTTGTTTTAAAAATGGAATATATTGGCTGACTTTGCACAACATGCTAAGGCATGTTCAAGACTTAGCAATTCAATACATACCATATTCAATGCACCTGCATTTACACAACATTGGTCGCGCTTACAGATGATCTCTGGCGGGAGCGGGATGGAGGGAGTGCATCCATCCTAGCTCTTCTTGACCTCTCAGCGGCATTCGATACCATCGACCATTGTATCCTTTTGGGACGGCTCAGGGAGTTGGGGGTGGGAGGCGTAGTTCTGCGCTGGTTCACCTCCTTCCTCCAGGGCCGTTCCCAATCGGTGGTAATAGGAGAGGAAAGATCCAACCCTCGCCCCCTCATCTGTGGGGTACCGCAGGGTTCGGTTCTTTCCCCTCTCCTATTTAACATCTACATGAAACCGCTGGGTGAGATCATCCGTCACCATGGGATGAGATACCATCAATATGCAGACGATACTCAATTATATATTTCCATCCCTGGCGAGATAAGTGATGCAGTGGCTACCCTTTCTCAGTGCCTGGAGGCTGTGGGGGTCTGGATGGGGAACAACAGGCTTCGACTGAACCCTGGTAAGACGGAGTGGCTGTGGATTGATGGCTCCCGTGGATCCAGGAAGTTGTCATCTCTAGTTCTGGATGGGGTTGCACTACCCCATTCAGACCAAGTGCGTAATTTGGGGGTTCTTCTGGACTCACGGCTCCTGCTCGAAGAGCAGGTGGTAGCCGTGGCCAGGAGGGCTTTTGCACAACTTCGTGTTGTGCGTCAGTTACGCCCTTTCCTGGATCGGGAAGCCCTCCGTACAGTCACTCATGCCCTGGTCATCTCCCATATAGACTATTGCAACGCGCTCTACATGGGGCTACCCTTGAGGAGTATCCGGAAGCTTCAATTGGTCCAGAATGCGGCTGCTCGCGCAGTTATTGGTGCGCCTAGATCAGCGCATGTGACACCTCTGTTGCGACAGCTGCACTGGGTGCCTGTGTGCTTCCGGGTCCAATTCAAGGTGTTGGTTATCACCTTTAAAGCCCTACATGGCATGGGGCCAGGTTACCTGAGGGACCGTCTCATCCCCATAACGTCGAACCGTCCCACTCGGTCATTCAGAGAGGGCATGCTACGGATCCCGTCCGTAAAGGAATGTCACCTGACGGGGTCTAGGAGGCGTGCCTTCTCGGTAACGGCGCCCACCCTTTGGAATATGCTACCCCCGGAGGTGAGGCAGGCCTCATCACTCCCGGCCTTCAGAAAGAACTTAAAGACCTGGTTCTGCCGCCTTGCGTGGGGGGAGGGGGGGAACAGTTCCTCTTGGGGATGGCTGGTGCCATAGGGCCCTTTTAAACATTCAAACATCATACCACCGCATCTTGGATTTTTATACTTAATTTTAATATATTAGAGTGTTTTATTGGGTTGTTTCAATTGTTGGATTTTAATTTTTGTGTTTTGTAAACCTCCCAGAGTTCCCTTGTGGGGAGATGGAGCGGTATATAAATTGAAACATAAATAAAAAAAATAAAAAACATGCTAGAATGGGTTTGTTTTAACCTTAGTTATTTTTGGGGTGGTCTGGGGGGTTGTGTGAACCCAGCCCATTTGGTTAGTAGATATACTATGTTAACCCTGAAGGCAAGTTATGTCCATCACCAAGTAGAATATGTTGTATAAACACAGCTATTAAGTCTCTCCGCTGGATATTTATGAGGAAAGAATAACACCTATGTAAAGTAGTCAACCCACCCAGTACACTTGGAGGGCCATTTCCATACAAAATTTTTTGTTGTTTATTCGTTCGACTCTTCGTGACTTCACGGACCAGCCCACGCCAGACCTTCCTGGCGGCCGTCGCCACCCCCAGCTCCCCCAAGGTCGAGTCCGTCACCTCCAGAATATCATCCATCCATCTTGCCCTTGGTCGGCCCCTCTTCCTTTTGCCTTCCACTTTCCCTAGCATCAGCTTCTTCTCCAGGGTATCCTGTCTTCTCATTATACAGCCACAAAAAAGTGGTACGGCCTCCCCAACCCCAAAAATCTCCCCAGAGCAAATAAAAGCTATCTAGATCTGCCAACCTATGAAAAAGCTCTGAGTCCGCACCACTGAACTTTGTGTGGTACACTCCTCAGGAGGTGCGTAGATGCAGGCTTTTTCAAACTCTCTTCCTGAGAACCCTAAGATTCTGCGTGAATATTCTGGGGTTCCGTGAGATACTTAAGTTGATTTCTGAATGCAGCCAATTTTTGATCACTAGAGCTTTGCCTCTTAATCAGGGCTTCTAGGATTTATTTAAACTAACCTCTTCCATAGTTTGAAAACTCCTGGTGTAGAGGATGGAGGTCTGCTGCTAAAAATCTGAGCATGTCTTCCAATGCATGAACTGCTTTCTTTTTCCACTTAGTTTTTCCAGAGTTCAACTCAATCAGAATTCCACCTAGCAGGGTCCAGGAGGCGTGCCTTCTCTGCGATAGCACCTGCCCTGTGGAATATCTTGCCCCCGGAGGTGAGACGGGCACCCTCCCTCCTGGCCTTCAGGAAGTCTTTAAAAGACCTGGTTCTGCCGCCTTGCCTGGAACGAAGGAAATAATAGTTCCTCCTGGGGGTGGTTAGCTTAGCAATATCCTCCTTTTAAGAACACACCATCTTTTGGATTTTTATTTTTTATTTTTATCGTAGTTTTTAGATGTATAGGTTTTTAACTTTTTATATTGTGATTGTAAACCGCCCAGAGTCTACCATGGTGGAGGTGGGCAGGGATAAATCCAAATAATAAATAAATAAATAAATTTCTGTTCATCAGGCATTAGAGAGATGAATCAGATGCAACGCAGCAGGCTGCACTTCAGAGGCCTTTTACATTGCTTTCTGTATCTTGTCTGAATCTATGCATGTCTTTACAGAAGTTAGAGGCGGCTGTGCTTGTGATCCATTGGCCATTAAACAGCACCAGCTCAACTAGCAACGGAGGAAGTGTCTGTCAAGACCTAACTTCAGATGTAAATATTATGCTAGAATCTATTTTCGTGACAAAGTAGATTACCAAAGCAGAGTTTCCTTTTTGAACATCCCTTATTCAAACTGCAGCTTTCTTTGGAAACTCTCCCTGCTTTCTGTTGGAGCCAGAAATATCTGGTGTAGGTGCTAAAGAACTGGAGTTTAGTATGACTCAGAAGCTCCATCTACTGGCCAGCAGTCAGATTTCAGGCACTGCTGAAATGCCATGGCTCCCACTTCTGAAAACATTGCCATATGAATGGGTAGATGCAAGGGTTGGCAGTTGTATTTAGTTCTTACTAGAACCTTTGGACATGAGATGGAAGTGGATGATGGACTGGAAAAAAAAGGGGTTGACAAGGTTGAGGGAAGTAGAAGACGACCGCTCAAGCTGGTGTCCATTAAATTACCAAGAGACAACCCAATTGAATGGCACCTATTATTTTCAGGCAGAGATATTTTCAACTCCCACTGTTGCGATAATGCTCATAGTCCCCCACGTTGCCTTGTGATCCCCATTTAATCCTCACCATCAGAAAAGGGAAAGAACAAGAAATGTTTGATGCAGATGAGATTTATTAGGCCACCACCAGGCTAATTTGTGACTTTCCATCTAGTGAACAAGTCAAATATTTGAAATTCTAGGTAGACCCAAAGCAAACACTAGAGGTTTTGCACCATTCCAAGTGAACATTGTCCAGTCTTGGATAGATTACATAGAAGAAATCAACTAAAGGAGCTTGCGGTTGTACCTGAGCATGCATAGGAGACGTGCGCTCTCCTCTGTAAAGCCTTCCTCAGCTGCCGTTAGGTTGAGGAAGCCTCCTGGGAGGAAGGGAGACTTGGGAGAACAAACAGGCAGCCAGAGGTATCGCTGAGCCAGCGGGCTCAGCATGGGAAGCTGCTCGGCTTGTGCCTCCCACCACTGAGGCAGGGAGACATCAGCAGGAGCTGCTTCAGCCAGATGTTGATACCGAAACCATTCCATTTCTGGCACCTCCGAAAGGCCACAAATCCCCTGCTCATGCTCTGTCTGGCTCCATCCTACTGCCCCCAGTTGCTTGGGGTCGAGGGCCCGCACCGCTTTCAAGGTGGGCATAGCAGGATGGGAGTCAAACAAGTGCTCCAGGCGACTCAGGCTCTGAGCTAAGATTCCACGAAACTGTTCTGCAAGCTGAGGTGGGCACAGAGCCAGCTGCTGCTCTGTGTTGGGGCCCAGTCTTGCCTCTAAGTGGTAGGAAAAAAAAACCCGCAAGGAATCCAGTTCTCCGTAGATTCGGTGGGCCAGCGGCTCACCTGTCTGGTGGAGAAACTGTGCCACGTTCAACAGACCCAGGGCATGCTCAGCTACAAAAGTGGCTTCTGCCCTAAGTTCTTTGTTATCCTCCACCAGGACACTCTGCAATTTTGCCATAATGGGTCCCTCCGCTTCATCAGCCGCTACAAATTCCCCCAGAACAGAGAGATGTTCTGCAATGCCTATTGCTTTCTCCAGCCAAACCGCTGGGCCAGCCTGCATATTGGACACAGGGACAGACAGCACCAACTCACGCGCTTTCAGGAATAGCTCATAACGGTGACGGAGAGTTGGACGCTGTCCAAACGTCTCTTCCAGAAGGCGCTGCAGTGAAACTAGCCTTTCTAACTTATCTTGCCATAGCTCCATCACCACCTCCAGCTGATAGAGCAAGCAGGGAACATGGAGGGCAGCTGGTAACACTGCACCCAAAATCCCATTTGCAGCAAAGGCCTGGATCATAGGCACAGCTCCTGAAGTGACCACAGCCAGTACCTGGTGGAAAAAAACTTGTCCTTCATTCAGCATTCGGGCAACAGCACGGGACACGAGCAGATGGCTCAACCGTTCCAGGATCTCAACCCCAAGAAGCAGTGGAGACTGCCCAAGTCTGTCAAGAGGCAGAAGGGAGAGTCCAAGGGCTGCCCGCCCATCACCGGTGGTAGCCTCGTGAAGGAAGACAAAGGCATCACGATGCCAAAGGATATGGCGAAGAGCCGATTCGTGATGTCGTCTCAGGGCAGGAAGAAAGCTATGGTGGAGCTGTACAAGGGGGGGGAGTGATCGTTTAGCACCTGCCTGCCGCACAAGACCCTCAAAGAACTCTGCCTCCGAAAGTGGGACTCCGGCCTGGGCCAGGGCCTGGAGCAGAGAGACCACGATTGAATCTAGTGCAGGAAAGGACTCCAAGCGGTGGCATCGGGACACATTAAGTTGCGTTGCATGACCTTGTCTGTCAGGGCGGAGAGGTGAGGCAGAAACCTTCTTGTGAAGCTGGGAGCCCTTTGAAGAGCAGACATCTGGATAGCGGCCTCGGGAAAGCAGGCCTGGTGCCTTGCCCTCTAAAGTCAGGGAGGAACAGGGGTGAGAGAGCTTTCTGGATGTCCTTGCCTGATTCGCCATGGATTCACTCTGAAAGGCAACAGACAAAGCACTAAATGAAGGAAATGCTGGGCATGTCTCCCCGGAGCAAACCATACATTAGCACAGCCTGTGGTTGAAGAATCCCAACTCGTTATTTCCATTGCTGAGATCTTGGTACCAATTTACCTGCAAGCTGCATTTTACACTTCAGCTAACAATACAGCCGTGCCCATCCCAACTGCTTCATTGGTTTAATTCCTCCAGCTGCTGCTGCTACCATTTGAGAATTTAATAGCATCGTAACACAGAATTTAAAGCCAAGGACTCCTTTTTCTTATTACTGCAGCTCTGCTCAAGGAAAAGCATCCATTATTATATGGCATACCTCAACGTAGGAACCAAAGAGTCTCCATAACAGACATTTATTCCCCATGAAGGGCTATCATTTTGGATTAAAGGACACCTGTGCTGTGTTTTTAGCAAGCAAAGTTTTTCTAAGGTTACTGTGATGGGAGAGCATTTTGCTAGCTTGCTTCTGGCTGCTCATGCAGCCATTGGATTCATAGAATTCCTACCCGTAAAGAGAAAATCTTACTCACTCTTTAGTCACAATAAGCCTGCAACGTTTATCCACTCTGCAAGTGTTAAAGAACCAAATAATTTAGTCAAAGAGAATATTTGGCAGGTTATATCTCCAACACCATGCAACCCAAAGTTGAGCCTATATTAACATCATCCTCTCAGCTATTAAAGGCTGGACGTTGCCTCAAAAAGGTCACAACCAACAAGGGTCTGTTACACCACAGATCCATCCCCTTCCCAAGAGCATGCCACCCTCAGAGTCTTTCCTTTACAATTCCAGATTGAAGGCAAGACCCAAACCTTCTTCCGCACACCCAATTCCACCATTTCATTAGTAACAAAACTAAAAAAACCCACCCACTCTGTACCTACAACAGCATCCAAACAGACCTCAATAATCCACCCTTGTTGCCTTCCTCTTTTATAACCCCAGTGTCCTGTCCCCATGTGTGCTGACTCCTCCCATATAATTAAGATCCACAGCTTCCCTTATGAATTAGGGGCTTTCAATCACAAACATGGAATAGGTAAGTACTGATCTTTCTAGCCCTGTGATAAACATGACCTTGTAGAAACGTGTGGAGCAACTCTTAAGTGGTGCAGAGTAGGGGTCAGCAGGAGTATAATAATCACAGCAGTAGGATAACCAAGAGGGAGCAGTCAATGCATAGACATCTAATATCCATGCTTGCAAAGTTCCTACTGGTGTTTCCCCTAGGGCAGTGTTTCTCAACCTTGGCACCTTTAAGATATGTGGACTTCAGCTCCCAGTTCTGGGAATTGAAGTTCACATATCTTAAAGGTGCCAAGGTTGAGAAACACTGCCCTAGGGATTGAAATAAAACAAGTTCTTCAGATCTTTAGGGCACTGACAGAGAATAGAAAGGAGAGTTTTAGCTTGGAGGACTGTCTCTTCTATGGTCAAAACTGGGGCTTGGACCTTGAGTGATCTATTATTGATGCCTGCCTGAGTTCCCTTTTGCCCACTCATTTCTGGTTTTGCTTTCTAAAACCTTTTTTGTTGTTATTTTATGATGGTAGTAGTGTAAACACAAATATTGACAGTTCCTGCTTGCATCCAAAGTATTTTTGTTTAACCTACAGCAGCACCACAAGTGGTATCCGTGGCCTCCAACCACCATTTGGGTTTTCCCTTAAGAGAAGTTTTTACAGGTGAAGGGCCTTGCTAACATTACATCTCTCAGCAACGTCTGGAGGGTTTCATGTTGGGCCTCCATGCTTGACATAATCAAGCAGAAACAACTTCTTTCCAGATTGAAAATGCTACTGATAGAGAGAAATGATGCTGCATTCAACTTGGGAATAAGGTAAAGGTAAAGGTTCCCCCCGCACATTTGTGCAGTCGTGTCCGACTCTAGGGGCCGGTGCTCATCTCCGTTTGTTAGCCGAAGAGCCAGCGTTGTCCGAAGACGCTTCCACGGTCATGTGGCCGCATGACACGCGCGGAACGCTGTTACCTACCCACCGAAGTGGTACCTATTAATCTACTTGCATTTGCATGCTTTCGAATTGCTAGGTTGGCAAGAGCTGGAGCTAGTGCAGGAGCTCACTCTGCATGCAGGGCTAGGGATTCGAACCTCCGAACTTGCAATCTTCCGATCAACAAGCCTGGCGTCTTACCCGCTGAGCCACCACGCCCCTAACTTGGGAATAGCCAGGTATTAATTCCTATTTTATTCATTTTAGGAAATATATCACCAAGAACAGTTTGGCCTGCCTGCCTTCCTGCCTTCCTTCTTGGCAGATCTCCTGTGCCTTTAACAGCCATCATTCAATAGGTAAAGTATGTTTTAGCTCAACAGCTTTCCCCAATGCCCTACTAGATTAGGGCTGCCAGATCTGGGCTGCAAAAAATTGGATCAACACCAGATGGCAGTAAAGAAATACAAAAAACTCTAATCCTTTGCTGTCGTCACCCAAAAGTTTGCAGCCCAGATCTGGTAGCTCTACTCTAGAGCTATTAGACTGTAAGGCCTATTGTCCCAACCACAAGGAATACTGGCTCAGAATGACGGGGCTAGAGAAGCCATGGAAAACTGACATAAAATAAACATAAACAGCTGATCCAAAGGGATCATTTCTCTAATCTTCATGTGCAAGACTACCAATCTCTTAAGAATGTCTTTCTTTTACAGGCTTTGATATCTAGCAAATTTTGCTTTTTGGATTAGATCAGTAGCTGTGGCCTTCGGGTGCATTTGTTATTCTTGAATATATTCATTTTGGGTGCCATCAGTGTACACTGTCTGTTTTGGATGGGTGTATTCTGCATATGCTCCGCTTGCAGCATGTTCTTGTTGACCTATTGAATTTCTGCCTGCAACATTACTATAGTAGATGAAAGGTGGGGGAGGACTTTCTCCTGTAGAGCTACATCAAACATAGATTCATCAGGGGCATCTTTATCAAATGATTAAAGAAGTTGCACTTGTTGAATGTCTGCCTGGACATATTCTTTTCCAGCTCATTGTGGACAAAAGAGACCACAATGATGGGTACATATTCTTTGCCTGCATGCCATCACAGCAGTTGAGACCAACTAAAATATCTACCATTTATGAGGTACAGAATATAAGATGGTGTTTTCATATTACAATATTTATATTACATGGGTTCTAGAAGCATGAGGAGAAATTACATTATTTAGTATATGATAGGATTTCCTGTAAAATCTCTTCATCCTTCCAACAAGGAACTTGGGAATTCCAGTTGATCCCTAAAGCTCCTGGTTCTTTGCAAATGCTGTACAGAAATCTTTTTCTGACTTTTGAGGAAATGTGGATTTCAACTTGCAGATATCAACATCATCCTTGTTTCGAAGTATGGCTGATAGTTGAATAAACACTTCCTAAAAACTTCTGAGCAAAAGTGCAAAAGATGGATTGCACAACTCATCTTCCAGTTCCTCTGCATCAAGTCACAAGACAGGCAGAAACTGGAAGGATAAATTGTGACATTTCTGACTGCCAAAGTAATCTGGATTTCCTGGGGTGAGTTTTGCAAGAAAACCTTCCCAAAACCATGAACTGTTGCAGCCAGTTCAGGAGGGTTCAAGAGTTGGAAACCACAGCTATCATATCTGCAGTGTAAAACATGGATGATGATCAGCGCTTCCGGGTTGTGTGGCGACACACCAGACTGTGTATGGTGACACACTTTTGTGTCGCGACACACAGTTTGGAAAGCTCTGCTCTATAACATATGCCATTCTCTGCCAGCAATGCCCCTCTGGATTCTATGTAGAACAAACAGGACAACCCTTACTCAAGTGAATTAATGGACACATGCTTGACATCAGGACTCAAAACAAGAACAAAGTAATATGAAAATAACTACTTCCGGTAAGAAAGTAGTCAAGAAAAGAATTGCTGAAAGAGAGAGAATTCTGGGAGTTGAAGTCCACACATCTTAAAGTTGCTGAGGTTGAGAAATACTGCTCCAGAAAGAGACTATGACACAACATTTCCACCCTGTTGCCAAGAAAACTGCATAGATGCAGACTTCCTTGAAGAGTTGACTTTGATTCAAGACTGCCTTTACCTTTTATACCAAATTTTAAAATAAAAATAAGACAAATTATATCTTCTCCTGAGAAGAACTTTCTAGTAGTAGCTTCCTTCCATCTGCCTTTATATTTCTTTTCTGGCTAGCAGGAAAGGAGATGCTCAAATCCCATCCTTCAGCATTTCTGGATTTACACAGTACATTACATTAGTGCTTGTTTTAACTAGAATTTGCCAAATAAGCCACACACAGCAATTAAGCAGACATTGCATTAACCCAAAATCAGACAAGCAACACTATGTTGTTAATGAGCTCTGTCATTTTTTAAAACAAAGATTGTCAACACATTGTAAAAAAGATGCTGTCTCTTTAATATTGTGGTCTCTAATCCACTTATTATGAATTGAGTGTTTCTGAACCTAGGATTGTCTGGATGTGTTGGATTTTTCTATACTCCTTTTGAAATCTGACGTGTGGAGACCTCAACATTGGCAAAGCCTATTTCAGAGGTAGTAATGAATGAATGTCTCTTTTCCTTGAATGATCTCACAATGACACCCTGAGAGGTGTACAAAAAGAATAAAAACAACCTTTAATAAAGCAGCCAGCCAGCAATAAAACCACCCACTCTAAAACAAGAATTAAAATAACATACAAGAAATGGGGAGAAGATTGATTGATTGCATTTATATGGCCGCCCAACTCAGACAATGTGACTTTGGGCAGCCTACCATAGAAGTAATAGTTATGAAATAGCAGTCTAAAAGGCCACCTACTCCTGGAGCAGTTGCGACTGTACAAGATTGCATACATCTGAGTCATCTATTTCAGGGTTATTTTCACTATGAGGAAAAGAAAGCTGCTTCTCTTTTTTTTTTTTTAGAAACGCATAATTGTTCTTTAGCCCTGTTTTGGTAACACATTGTTCCTTGCCATTCTTGCTGCCCTCGGATCAGGAACTGCAATCAGTCCCTTTCTCTCCCCATACACCCTGGTTTCTTGCACTGCATGGGTTCTGATGCCATCCAGCATTTACAGCTGCTCCCCAGATGGAATATACATCTGTCCACCTCAAGCAAGACCTTCCTAAGGATAGATCCTGACTTGAGCGTGTAGATTCCCCCGCAACCCTTCTCTCTTCTCCAGGTGAAAATATCTGTTTGTTCAACTGGAAGCAGTTCTCAAGCAGGAGGAGGATAAACAAGGTATGCACCAAGGTACGTGGGGAGAGAAAAAGCATTTAATTAAATTTTTGTTAAATTACGACCAATGACCAAAACACAGTGGTGAAACACGCAGACGCAATGACCAAATACAACAAAGATAGCGTAACGGTTATATAACACCTAAAAATTAAGTCTTAAAAAATGGAGAAAGGGACACATTGAATATGTTACAATAAAACAATATAAAAAAGAAGACAAAATAAAAATAGATAAAATAGGAACAAATTAGTTAAGGACTGCACTAAAATTATTTTCTGTTTTCTGTTTATGTATTGTAAGTCTAATCTTTTGCCTCTAGTGATTATTGTCTTTATACAAAGTCATTCCATGTGCATTTTATGCAAAGTGGAATCTTTTAACACCAAAGTTGCTTCTAAATAGGAGCACATCAGCTTCAGTTTGGGATCTGCTCAGAGCATTACCTTTCCCTGTGTTTTTCTCTTGGAGGTTCTTCTGAGATGCCGTCTGTGATTTGAGCAGCCTTATATTTTTATCTCTTCTCTTGTACAATAATATTTAAAGTAAAAAATGTTCTCTCTCTCTCTCTTCTTTCTTTCTTTCTTTCTTTCTTTCTTTCTTTCTTTCTTTCTTTCTTTCTTTCTTTCTTTCTTTCTTCCCCTTTGCCCTTTGCCCTTTTCCCCTCTGGTCTATACAATGGCTGCTTTTGGTTATGGTGTTATCCTTTTTTTGGGTTATTCTGTTTTTCCCCCTGGATGTTTATTGTGCTTTGCTTTTTATGCTGTAAGTCACCTGGAGTTGGGCGGCCAGATAAATCAAATAATATTAAAGAAATAATCAGAACACTGTACAGAGAACGCTAGCTGTGTATGAAAAGAATAACAACTCACTGGCAAAACAGTGCCCTGAAACCTGTTAGTAACATTAACACTGTGTCTATACATTCAGAAGTAAGCTCTGCTTGATATGGTAGGATTTATTTCTGAATATTTTTAAACTAGCAATTAAATTATTATATATGCATATACCTTCCACACAGACACTATATTTAATAGTACTTTCTCACATTTATTAGAATTGGCTGGGATATGGAGAAAATTACTCTGTAAACCCAGTGTATCTACATTCTTTACATTCTATCCTAAGCTGTACAGTATATGTATGTTATACATCTATGGATCTTTCTTATGTATCTCTTACCCTTCTTATATACTTATGGTAGAAGTTTAGAACATATTAGGGTGTTTCACAATTCTCCGCCGCCGCCTTCTAATGTCATTGTGGTTCAAAGTGGTATCTGTTGAGAAAGAAGAAGATAGTCTGCTCAGATCCAGATAAAGCAGCCCTCCTTAAAAGGCACAAGGGATTCTGGGAGCTGATATCCAATGTACCTGGACCTCATCAGGTAGGGGAAAATTGGGCTAAAGTTACTCAGATTTCACTCAGAGAGAGAAATTTGTCATTCAATTTGTCATACCCATTGATTGACAAATTGCAGCATTTGTACACAGCTCTGGAAAATTAACCTGCTAAAACATGGGATGTCATTGAAATGCTACTAAACTCTTTCAGATTAACCAGAATGAATTGGCAGCAAATAGCGCCTGGAGTGATCCTCCTACTGGTCAAGCTCACAGGGACATCTCTATTTTTTGTTTTTCGTGAGTACTGGCCAAATTTTAATGTCAATGCTTCCTTGATAATCATCTCATTGTCTCTTTTCTCATTTCTTCCTGTCCTGTATATTTTGTAAGGGCTTTGGGGTTTTGAAATGCAGATCTATATGGTTACATTTGAAAAAGTAAAGCCATAATGTACATATCTCACTCTTCTGCCATCTTTATTTTTTTATGGTTTATTGATTTTATTGTAAAGCAGGGCTTTCCAAACTGTGTGTCGTGACACAATACTGTGTCACCTGGGAGCCCTAAGTCTGTTGCATGACAACTCGGAAGCGCCGGTGGTGCTTCCGGGTTGCCGCGCAGTGGCAGCGGCTGCCCCTTCGAAAGGGCAGGCTCCGAGGACCCCGAAAATGCCCTCGGTTCCGGCAGGGAGGCGAAAAGCCTCCCCGCACGTGCAAGCTGCCGGGCTTTCCGGCGCTCAGCTGATCCGCGGGGAGAATTTCCACCCAGGCCCCCCCCACGCCGATTAGCTGTGAGCCCGAAAGCCCGGCAGCTTGCACGCGCGGGGAGGCTTTTCGCCTCCCTGCCGGAACCGAGGGCATTTTCGGGGTCCCCGGAGCCTGCCCTTTCGAAGGGGCAGCCGCTGCTGCCAGGGCGGCAACCCGGAAGCACCGCCGCCGGCGCTTCTGGGTTTTTGCGCGCCACACCGGCGGCGGTGCTTCCGGGTTTTTTTGGGCCGGCCGTTGGTGTGTTGCCAATGGCAAAAGTTTGGAAAGCCCTGTTGTAAAGTCTTTGACTGTCATGAGCCATCCAGTGCCATTGAGAGTTGGGTGGCATACAAGGTTAATACATCATCATCATCATCATCATCATCATCATTATTATTGAAATGTGTCAAGTTTTAATGTTTTAATATGCCTCAATATGTAAAGAGATAAATAAGCCCTATTGTTTACAAGTTGATCTTTGGTTTTTCAAAGAAGTGCTTTGTAATGCTACAGTCATCCCTTACAGTGCTTTTTTATAGTATACTTTTTTATCCCAACATTGAAAACAAGAGTTAGATTAATAGATTGACTTATATGGAGAGACAGAAGCTTCCCTAGGGAAAAGTTGAGGTTTAAGCTAAGGGCTTGGCTCTCATCTTTCCTTTGATCCTGGTCCAACTCCCTCAGCTGACAATGAACTATGATGACAAAACAATTGCTTTTACTTCATGCTTTATTTTAGCAGAAATATTAAGGAATTTTTATCAGCTGCTATTTAAAAATACTCTTTTTTTTAGTTCCACAGATCTTTCCCAAGGGGAACATCACTTTTGCCCCTAAAGAAAATTATTCAGGTAACTCTACATAAAAATCCAGAAATTTCTGAGTCTAGAAAATAACTGGATGGGGGATGAATATACTTTGATTTGTGATCATCCTATTCAGTGGGGAAAATTCTTGAATGTTGAAAACCCCTTTTCTCACTCTGAGAAAAAGGCTTTTCAACATTCAAGAATTCTCCCCATTGAAAGGGAGGAGTTTAAGTACAATTAAGTAAGCCTCATCCAGATGTCTCCCACATTTGGCAGCACTAGGCAATCTAGTTGCTGACTAGAGGCAAAGAAACTCTAGTAGACTAAGATGCTTATGCAGTGGTGGAAACAGCTGTGAGGTGGCAAGCAACAAGGTGGTCCAATGGCATTGAATGTTTGACACGTGCTGTTCTGTAGCTGATGGCTTTGGATGACCAGCCATACAGCATGGATTCCAGCTACCCTTTCCATTTAGTTGCCCCTGACTTCCAGATGCCCTCACACATCGTCTTCAAGAAGCAGATGGTGCCCCCCCCCCGTATCACTAATGCAGGGAGGAAGTGTCAAGATTCTGCAAGCCTCAGGCCCTGATCCTTATGTCCATCCCAGACATTTGGTCCAATTGAGGTGCAGTATGTGCTTATTACTTTGCCTCGCTGTGCACTAAGGGGGATGGGATGAGAAATGAGGGGATGTCTGCTGTGGGAGGTCTCAGCTCTTCCCATGATGCAGACGGAGGAACAGGTAGGTCCTGCTTCATGCTGAGGTGCTGGATGTGGCTTTACACAGCAGATGAAGTGAATATGGCCTTGAACTCTATATAGAGAGCACGAGCTGTATCAAATCTCAATGGTGGCTCCATGGTCACAGAGAATGGGTCTGAATATAATGTGCAATCCTTTAAGTGTCATTTGTAGTCTTCTGCTGGATTGTTCACAAACTAGTTCTACAGGATCTAGAGGGGAATAATTGGTTCTTGCCTCCCAGCTTCAGTCCTTATAAAGCCAGGAAGAGCAGGTTAGGCTGTCCAGTGAATGCTGCTCCCAAAACAACAGCAGCAGAAGCCAGAACCCCAATTCTGGCTTGGATTATGTTTGGTTGCCTCCTGGAAAGCTTTTGCCTAGGAGTGGATTTGAAAAGCAAAGAGTTACTCTGATTGGTGGGCTCTTGGAGGTTTTGATGGTGGTGACATCATTCATTCCTCCTCTTGACTTTTCTTTATGGAGACTTCAGGGTACATTTAAAAATGCAAAAAAAAAAAAAAGCCTCCCAAAATGCTGGAAATGTAATATACAGTTTGGATCTTTCTTCCATACATGGTGGCAATGTTGCAAATCTCAACAATACTGGAAATTAATTCATTGTAGAATGGAATAAATTCTGAAATTCCAACCTAAGATATTTTTATTAAACTTTACCAAACCACATATTCCTTCAAAACATACTGAATTGCAGTTATATATGATAACAGCTGCAAGTTTATATGTGTTTTATTGGAAAAGATCTCCTCTATGGAAGAACGGTTAATTAAATTGTTTGAATGTGCTTCGATGTCTAGAATAACTTCATATCTAAAAAATAAATCTGATGTACACTTCAATCTTACTTGGAAACCATTTCTGGATTACAATTCTATACATGTAATCATGCCACATTCCAAATTTGGGTTCTAGAGTCTATACTTTAATTTGATATATAGCCTACATGTTATTTACACTATTTTAATATATTGTTTATCATTTATAGTTTTTCCTTTTCCTCTTACTGATTTCAATTGTACCAACCAAATAATTTTGCAGTTCAACAGAGACATGTTTTGACTGGAAAATGGATATGAAATGTCTTATAGTACTTGAAGTTGTTAATGGTGTATTAGAATATATTAGCCATATGATACTTTAGATCTGTTGGTTAGTAGAGATTTGATAGTCATCTACCTGTATTATGTTGCTTATACTGTTTTTTCCCCCTTACTACATTTTCTATGTCCTTTCAGTGTGTATTTGCATCAGTGTCATTTCTTCTTCTTTTCTTGGAATTATAATGATATTAATAATAATAAAAAAATAAAAATGCAAAAAAATCTGGGATGGTTGGCCTGCCAAACGTAGGTATGTGTGCACTCTCTTCATGATCTTGTGTGCTGTTGATGTAGTCCGTGGTATATTTTTCTGCAAAGGCATGTTTGAACTAGTTGCTTTGACCTGTTTGCTGCAGTTCTGTTCCTTTAGTGTCATAAGAAGAGTAGTTTTGCTGAGGAAGTATGCATGTATGACCCACGATTACTTTTTTATTTTGTATACCACTGAGTATTGATGATGTAAATGCAATTTACATTTAGGATGT
This sequence comes from Charina bottae, assembly GCA_023362775.1. Classification (NCBI taxonomy): domain Eukaryota; kingdom Metazoa; phylum Chordata; class Lepidosauria; order Squamata; family Charinaidae; genus Charina; species Charina bottae. The sequence goes on from JALMGJ010000002.1 coordinate 167,085,718, forward strand.
AAATGATGGCAGCCAATTTTTTGTTTCCTAGGGTGGACCCTCTCTCCCGAGCAGGCCTCTTCCCTCTCTCCCTTGCTTCCTACTACAGGTAGAAAGTGAAATTCTTTTTTTTCTCCATATTTGACAGCCAGCTGGGGATGGGTGGGAGGGCAGTGAGGGAAGAGGTAACTCTGCCAGTGAACCTTTGAATGCCAGGGTGGAGGGAGATAGCCCATTTCTGACTGTCTACAAGGTTAGGGGTAGACAACATAAATTGAGAAGTTTCTTTTAAAACAGAGTGAGTGGAGAAGATGATTAACTGAAACTATCTTGTGTGAGATATTAAAAACCCAAAATCAGCTGTTTTCCCCTCCCATTTTTATTCAATTAATATATCTGTGTCCCAGGGCAGAAAGTTCCTTCTGGGCAATAAATACATGAGACTTAATATGAGCCACTGACCCAGATAGGGTTGCCATATCTGGGCTCCAGAAGATCTCGAAGACCACTAGGGGCATCAAAGACTTAAAGTTTTCAGTGTATATGTCTATGAAGGTTCTCAGTCATCCAGGTGGAATTGTCTGTAGCTTGAATCATGTCAACTGGATTTCTATTTTCTCAGTGGAAACGTTTCGCTCCTTATCCAAGGAGCTTCTTCAGTCTGAGCAAAGTTGGTAAGGGAATCCTAAATATGTTTCTAGGCAGCTGTGAACATATTTAGGATTCCCTTATCAACTTTGCTCAGACTGAAGAAGCTCCTTGGATAAGGAGCGAAACGTTTCCACTGAGAAAATAGAAATCCAGTTGACATGATTCAAGCTACAGACATTTTCAGTGTATATTTACTGCCCTATAGTGGTCATCCAGATTTCTGTAATCTAAATGTGGTGGTTATTCGGTTATTCACTTCCAAGTCTTTGTGACCAAGATTTTCTGCCAGGCACTGGTCCATTAAGTTCTTGTACTCTCCTTTTTGTGTCATCAGTGATAAGATTTAGCCACCTTGTCTTCTGACAACAATTGTCTTCTATTTTTCCCTACATTATGTGTCCAAAATTTTTAAGTTTAGCTTCATTACTAGCACTTCTAGTGAGCTGTCTCATTTAGATATGGTAGCCCATATCTAAGAGGAAGGGCTATCCAACCAAGATATGTGGTAGAATGTCTTTCTTTATTGGTATCACATAGGAATTGTCTACAAAGGGAACTTGGTAAAACATTTGAGAGAACAAAGTTAAGAAGCTGGCAGATTAGCTCTCTCTCTCTCTCTCTCTCTCTCTCTCTCTCTCTCTCTCTCTGTGTGTGTGTTTGTGTATTTCCCATCTCTTTATGAAAAAATCTGTAAGTGTCTAGTGCTTTCTCTTTACAAGAAAACAGACCTTGAACAGATCTTGAAACAGCACAGTCATGAGGTTTTGTTTTCAATTGTACAAAATCAACACCTAAAAGATTAAGAAAATTACCTGTATCTTTGCTTCCCATGGAATTTCCTGCAGGGAATATGATCCTATATTTGCTAAAATATGCTAATGCTAAACAATCAATGGTTCTGAAAATGAATACACTGTTGATACCTATTAATGTGGAGTCCTTGGTGCTCTCTGAGCCTTGTTGTTTTCTTGCAGACATTTCATTGCCAGGCTAGGCAACATCTTCAGTGCGAAAAGGGAGTGGGACTTGCTCTCTGTTTGTATACCATGGCTTGTCCTGCTTGTGTTGGTGGGGGTGTTGTTCTCTCCTTGGTAGTTCCTTGATTGGGCTGTTGTTTGCTGTTTGGTTGATTGACTGAGATAATAGTTCCTGAACACTTTGACAGCTCTGGGTTCCAGATGTTTCAGCCAACAGTGGGGTTCTGAATGAGCTTCTTGTGCTGCAAAAATCTGGATGGCCACTAGTTAGCAAGAAAGACATGCAGAGAACTCTTGGCTGTTATCTCGTGGTCATGTGTATTTTTGCAGCCAAGCTCTGGTTACCTTAGCTCTAGCCTTCCCTGAACTTAAGGCAACCTTTTGCTCTGGGGCTATGCACGTTCTAATTGAAAGGAAGGCCAGTGGGCATAGCCCTCCTCCCTTCTTGCATTCACGGAACTTCATGCTGGAGGAAAGGAAGAATCAGATCAGGAAACAGGAAGTAGCAGGGAAGCTGCTGAATAATGGAGAACCAGATTGGGAATTCAGCAACTAGATCAGCATCTTCCTCCATTGTGCAACAGGAAAATAGACTCAGAATCACTGTCAGAAGACATTCTCAAGAAATAGTAATATGCCCTGTGAATAAGACAAAAATGCTTGTATTGGTACCAGGGAATAACAATCAAATTCCAATGATAAAATTGAATGGAACTAAGATGGTCCTAAATAGTTTTTATATGTGTTGTGTTTCTGTCACTCCTGTAGCTGCAACTGTCATTAAAGGTAAAAAGGTAAAGGTTCCCCCACACAGTCGTGTCCGACTCTAGGGGCCGGTGCTCATCTCCGTTTGTTAGCCGAAGAGCCGTCTTCGGACAACACCGGCTAACAAACGGAGATGAGAAACTGTCATTATCACTTCCAAAATCCTTTATTCCTTGCATCTTGCTGTAGCCCGGATTCCTTTGAAGCGACCAAGGTGGGAGCGATTCAGAGGGAATGATTACTGGTTTTCTGAAGACAAAGCTACATGGCTGATCAGCCAAATTAGATGTACAGATTGGAAATCAGACCTTGTGATCATCAACGACAGAAAAGAACTGGTAAGTCTATGGTCACTTGGGAGGAAACAGATTACATCCTTGAAGTGTCCATGCTTTTATATCCCTTTAACCTGGGAAAAGATTCAAGTCAGGATCTTCAGACCATCCAGTGTATCAGTGAGGCAGTCACAGTCCTCTTACAAAACAAACATAACTTTCAGGTTTCCAGAGTAAGCTCATTTATCGTAGTTGGAATACAGATTGTAGCGTGGAGTATGAAATACAGAGACATCCAGGTCAATGTGTGAGGCAGGCCTACTTTATATTTTGGGTAGATTAACCACGAGTCAAAGAAATCAGGAGTTAGGAAGGGCTTGAAAGAAATACAAACTCTGTGCAGTGAGGGAGAGGAATGAGAGAAGATGTATCCTGAGAAATGCATGATATGGGTCCATAAGATTATCCAGTAGGCATAGCTTTTGCTTGTAAGGGAACCCTGGTTTTGTTGGGAAGTGTTGTGAGTTGGAGAGTTAAAATCACACAATGCTAACCACTCAAGGTCCTCTTTAAAATAGAGGAGGAAGGAGAATAAAGTATAAAAATACTGTTTTAGATCCAAGAGAAACAATGATGAATTATATCTTTCTGTGCTAAGCAAGAACTTCTAAGCATCTGTAAAGATAGCTGGTACTTTTTAAGTGTGGATATGGTAGTCTGAATGTCCGTTCATAGTATGGAAGGAACACAGGCATTCTTCTATACTGCAGTGAACTCTGAAAGGAGAAGACTGTGCAGACGTTCCGCCCTGTGGGACATCTTGGCCCCTGAGGCAAGGTTGGCCTTCCAGAAGAGCATTAAGACCTGGCTCTGCCAACTAGCTTGGGGATCCAAGAGTTGTATGCAGCCCTGGGGGTGGTTGGTGGGCCAAGTATGCTCTCTCCGTCTTTTTAACTTTGCATATTTTTTGTAAGATTCTTATTCTCTTTTTTACTTGTAAGCTGCCTAGAGTCATCTATACAGTGAGATGGGCGGCATAGAAATTTAATAAATAAATAAATAAATAAACAAACAAATAAATAGGTTAGCATCAGTAACATCAGCAATATTTCAGCCTCCCAGATCAAAAGGTTCATCTTCAAGTGAATCTGAATACCAAGAAAAAGCTGCCTGCTTTGGAGATCTATCCAGTCTTCTTTCTTTTCAAAGCCAAACATGTTTTTTAGGGTCCAGACTGAAGAAGATCATATGAGAAACTTCAAAACTATTTTGGAATAGGGCAACAGTTTGACTGAGTACTCTACAGGTAGTCCTCAATTTACGACCATTTGTTTAGCGACCGTTTGAAGTTACAATGGTGCTGGAAAAAGTGACTTATGACTGGTCCTCACACTTACGACCGTCACAGAGTCCCTGCAGTCATGTGTTCAAAATTCAGGTGCTTGGCAACCAGCTCACACTTACAACGGTTGCAGCATTCTGGGGTCACGTGATTGCCATTTGCAATCTTCCCAGCTGGCTTCCGACAAGCAAAGTCAATGGGGGAAACTGGATTCGCTTGACAACCATGGTGATTCACTTAACGACTGCGGCAAAAAAGGTAGTAAAATCAGGTGTGACTCACTTAACAACCGCCTCGCTTAGCAACTGAAGTTCCAGTCCCAATTGTGGTTGTAAGTCGAGGACTACCTGTATATTTGCTTCTAGTCAACATTTGCCTTTATTGGGAGACTCAAATCACAGTGTTTCTGGATGGGATATGTTTTCACTGGTCTCTCTCTGTGTTGAGTGCAGCCAACAGATGCATCAGCAGCAATACAGCTCACGGCTTCCCCAATCTGCCACTCCAATGTCTCACTGCCCTTTGTCTATTGGGTGGCTGCTCTCAGTCCTTGAACAAGTCTGTGGAATCTACTGAGTCTCCACAATCTTACAAGCAAGGGCTACCAGCATTAGGAAAGCAGCATTTGATTTGCAAGATGGGTGCACGTGGCTGGCATGTTGAAAAGATCATGAATTTTTAAGCATGATTTATGTTTGTTCCCCACCCCCACCCCCCTTAGTAAACATATACAGAACTGATTCTTTCACATGGCACTTGAGAAGCTAGAGATGAAAGTGGACAAGATTCTTGAAGCTTTAAAAAGTAAACATGGGACTTTTGGCAGATGCAACTTCTGTAATTTGAGTATGGCAACTTACTCAACTTACTGTATATCCTTCATCAGGATAAAAAGCATAGGGGCTTCACCCCTTTCTGTTCAGACTACTTCAGGCTGCTTGTGATTTTCATGGCCCTTAAGAAGAACCTTTGATTTTCCATATTTATTTTACTTTTCTTGCCAGGAATTTATTATTAACAAAACAGCAATGGCTGATTATTTCATTGGACTCACCTATTCAGAACTCACAAATAAATGGATGTGGAGTGATGACAAAGAGCTCAACATGAACCTGTATGTTTCCTTTTCTTTCACTTCTCTTCTTTAGGGAGGGATCTATTTTCCCCATATGTGATAATTTCATATGCTCTGTTTCCATTCATAAATGTGCAACTTCCTTTTTAAAGCTACATGAAAATGGTGTTAGGTACTTATAAATGTATTTTCTCAAAGGTTTATATATTTACTTTTAACCTTTCTTAGATGAAAATAAGGACCATCTACTGTATATATAGCCCATAGAATATTTACTGGTAGAATCCAATGCTTACCATGCCTCCACCAAACTCGAATTCCTTAACACATTACTATTTTCTAAAGATCTACATTTAGTTTAAGGGGCGCGATGGCTCAGTGGTTAAGACGCCAGGCTTGTCGATCGGAAGGTCGGCCGTTCGAGACCCGAGCGCCGTGTGACGGAGTGAGCTCCCGCACTCGCCCCAGCTCTTGCCAACCTAGCAATTCGAAAGCATGTAAATGCAAGTAGATGAATAGGTACCACTTCGGTGGGAAGGTAACAGCGTTCCGCGTGCATGACTGCAGAAGAGTCTTCGGACAACGCTGGCTCTTTGGCTAAGAAATGATGAGCACCGCCCCCTAGAGTCGGACATGACTGTGCAGGGGAAAACCTTTAACCTACATTTAGTTTGCATGTTATTGATGATAATTTGGAACTATAATTGTGTTCATTCACAATCCTGAAGTAGCACTGGCACAGAACATGAGTGTAGTACTGCTTCACCTGTTGTTCACTTTCTATGAGCCTCTTGTTAAAATATGATACCATATCTCTTAAGCTCTATAATGTTTACTACTTTATGTTTTTAATGAACTGGCCCAATCCATTTAAGTTTAAAATTAAAACGTAGCTAATTTCCAGCATCAGTTTTAGAACACAGAATATAATTCTGGAACTCTAATGCTTCCATTAAGTTGTTGGGGAGGACCATAATACAATGAATACCGAGTTACAAATGAAGTAGTGTGTGGTGAGGAGGCTCCGATTCAATTCTTCCAGAGCTGAGCAACATCTGTTTACCCAGAGGCAAAGTGTGGGGTGCCTACTTCCTTCTTGGCTTAACTTTTTTTGTGCAGAGGGGAACAATTCATTTTCATTATAGAAGGGGCATTATCATATGGTGAACTTTTGAGGCAGCCAAATCCAATTGCTACGTAATTAACATTATTGGCCCAGAGTGAATCAAGATGTGAAGACCGATCACTGTGGTTTCAGCTGAGCTCAGTTCTGATAGGAATTTTTCTCCCCTCTATCCTATAATTGCTTGCCAACTCATCTAACTCCAAATAATTTCTTGCTGTAGTTCTGCTGGTAAGAAACATATAAATTTGTTCGAATGAATGAATGAATGAGATTAATCTTTCTATTTTGGGTTGGACACATGCTTTATATTAGTAGATCTGTTGAACCAAACCCAGGTTTTGAATTGTGCTATTGTTCTGTTATTTGTTCACAGCTTTCCAATGAAACTAAGAACAATGGACGAAGAATGTGCTTCTATCAGGGCAGGAGATCTGAGTCCAGCTTCATGCTATGAAACATACAGCTGGATTTGTGAGAAGACATAAAGTTCATTGATTGAACTGAAAGAGTCCAATGCAGAGCGGTATAGGAGTGAAGACTAAATAAGCAGCAGACTTTGTTGATTAATAAAATAGTTAGATCCTTTCATGATCTCACTCCTTCATTTACTGTATGCTATTATGTTTGCTGCTGTATCAGGATCATCATGGCATTTTATACTGTAAAGGGGGGGGTATGAATAGTTCCTAGATGCAAAGATTTTAAATCCTTTTTTCCCCATATGGAAATCGTTTCTGCAATTCTAGATTCTGTGAATAGAGAATTACAAAGAAGTGAGATATTAATCAGAAGGAATCTAGAAGGTAATCTGAAAAGAGATACAAGGCTCATATATGCCTGTGTCCTCCCTCTTCCTTGCCCTATAGCAGAATGAGATCTTGGGGGACCAAATCAGGCTCATGTTAACATTTGTGCCTAATTATCCCCCTCCGTGGCTGTTTCAGGATCCAAAAAATAGCTAATTCTTCTCCCTGTTCCTGGAAATATTGCAAGGTGATGGTGACTATGGACTATCACAGGGTCCACATGTCATACTAAACTGTGATATATATATATATATATATATATATATATATATATATATAAAACAGTAAGACGCCAGGCTTGTTGATCGGAAGATTGCAAATTCGGAGGTTCGAATCCCTTGCTCCGCGTGACGGAGTGAGCTCCCACACTCGCCCCAGCTCTTGCCAACCTAGCAATTCGAAAGCATGCAAATGCAAGTAGATGAATAGGTACCACTTCGGTGGGATGGTAACAGCGTTCCGCGTGTGTCATGCCGGCCACATGACCACGGAAGCGTCTTAGGACAACGCTGGCTCTTCGGCTAACAAACGGAGATGAGCACTGGCCCCTAGAGTCAATCACGACTGCACAAATGTGCGGGGGGAACCTTTACCTTTATTTATTTATATATATATATAATGTTTAAACAGGAAGATAAAAACTAACAGAAACTAATATAAAGTAAGGAAGAAAAAAGAGAAAGAAATCAAAACCTGTCAACTTCACCAACCATTCCTCCATAGTATTGAATCTTTCCATCTTTGTGCATATAGTAATCTCACCGCAGCAATCACATTGTTATAACTCCTAATGCTCCTATTAATTATGGGGAAATTTTTTGCTAGTGTATTCCATAATCTCTGTATTTCAGATGCTAAGTCCTGATATTTTATAGTCTTTTCTAGTTCCTTTTGAGCTAAACTGCTGTCATTTGATATTGACACCTTTATGAGCAAAATTTGCTTTTCTTCAACTGCTGTGACATCTGGCATGTTGTGATCTAGATGTCAGTTCATCTGAATTCAGAAGTCTCATAACATTTTTACATGGCCATTCTGGAGCACTTTTTCAACATTATAGTCGTACTGGTATTGTGGGGTATCAAATCCATGCTTTTTACATGAATTCCAAAGTACCATTTTGTTGTATCTTATAATCTGTCTAGGCAATTTTGCTACAGCCACTTATTAGGTGTTTAACAGTCTCATTTTTCCTCTTTGCATAATCTAAATTTCCTGTGGTTTCCAGTGTTTTGAATTTCCGTTTTGTATGGCATTTGTGACTAATGCTTGCTCCTGCGCTGTGAATATTAATCCTTCTGTCTCCTTCATGATGGAATCTATCGGAAGCCAAGTTTTGCTACTGTTTGCCTCAGCTTCCTTTTCTATCAGCAATTGACCATGCAGACATTTATCTTTCCAATTTTTAATTCGCTTTTTCTGGCTGTTCAGTTTTATATGCTGCTGTTGATTCTGCCACATTCAGAATGATTTCCTTGCAGACATTTATTAATATTTTCTCTTTGCTTGCTTTAATGAAGGGGTGGGTAACCTTTTTTATGCCAAGGGCCATTTTGACATTTCTAACATCACTCGAGGGCCGGGGGGCGGGGTTTGCGGGTGGGAGCCAATTGAACGCACTGGGGGGCCGCCACGCCCGGTGCCATGCCTGCTGCGCCTGCCGCTGCTGTGCCCACCGCCACGCCCACCATGCCCGCTGCCGTGCCCGCTGCCACCACGCCCACCATGCCTGCCACTGCCACGCCCACCATGCCTGCTGCCGCGCCTGCCCTGCCACATCCGCCGCTGTGCCCAGCGCCGCCGCACCTGCCGCCATGCCCACCATGCCCGCTACCATGCCTGCTGCCGCCGCGCCCACCGCACCTGCCACCACCATGCCCAGCATGCCCACTGCCTCGCCCGCTGCCGCCACACCCGCCATATCTGCCACCGCGCCTGCCTCCACGCCCACCATGCCCGCTGCTCCGCCCGCTGCCGCCACGCCCACCATGCCTGCCGCTGCCATGCCCAGCATGCCCACTGACTCACCTGCTGCCGCCACGCCCACCATGTCTGCCGCTGCATCCGCCGTGGCATGCCCAGCATGCCAGCTGCCACCACGCCCCTGTCGCGCCCACTGCCGCAGGCCGGATCAATTGCTTACGCAGGCCTTATACGGCCCGTGGGCCAGACGTTGCCTAACCCTGCTTTAATGTAATCATTTAGATCTCTGATTTCATCCTTGATTTAACTGCACTTGCAACAAACCACAACCACCCACTTCCTTTGGTATACAGATGCTCTATGTTGGTTTTTGGATATAGTGCATGATGTATTATCACATGTTTTTAGTCTTGTGATTTAAGGCATCTAGTTCAGCTTGAATACAGCCAACAATACTTGCTGGGTGGCACGTTACAAGGACAGCCCAAGTATTAATGACTTTGTGAAGTTCTTGGTGCTTGGTTGTTTGCTTGCAGACATTTCCTTCTACATTTCCTTATACTAGGTAACATCATCTGTGCAAATGAGAGTGGGGTTTACTGTCTGTTTATATGCAGTAGCTTGCCCTGGCAGTTTTGGTGGGGGCATGGCTTCCTCCTCGGTGGTTCCTTGGTTGTTGTTTTCTGCCTGATTGTTTGTCTGGTGCTGTTTCTATTGAGGGCTGATTTCTCTGAATGCCAAGCTTCCAGGAATTTATTTGCTTGCTTGCTTGCTTGCATGGTTGCTTGCTTGCATGGTTGCATGCATGCATACACACACGCACGCGCGCGCACACACACACACACACACACACACAGAGGTTGGCGTAATCTCTCCTGAGTTTTCAGAGGTCCCTGAAGACCTGGTTGTGCCAGCAGGCCTGGGGACCCCTGGGGATGGGTAAGCTTGTGAGGTTCCTCCACTATTATTAACATCCCTCCATTTATTATTTCGTTTCTGTTTTTAGCTGTTTCTATTGTTTTAATATTTTTAGTAATTAGTACATACTGATTTTATATAATCATTATTTTATATATTTGCCTTTTTAATTGGACTACGTCGTGAGATGGGTGGCTATATAAATATGATTAATAAATAAATACATTTTTATTAAGGATTTTGATTACAATAGTAAAAACTAATACAAACTAAACTTAAAGAAAGAAAAAAGAATAGTAAGAAAAAGTGCAAGAAAAAGGAAGAGGAAAGAAAGAAGAGGAAAGAAAGAATATGATAAAGAAAAAGAAAAGAAATATTAAAGAAGTGATTTCCAACCTTCATTACAACGAGTATAGGTAAATTTAGTAACTCTTCACCCCCTATAAAGTTACAAACAGATACCTCTTCATCCCATATCCCATCCCTTATCTATAAGCAAATCCATAAAACATCAACTTTTCAATTCTGGTGTCAGCAAAAAGTCCATAAAGGGTTGCCAGAACTTTGCAAATAAATGTCTTATTTTAACCTTGATCAAATAAACCAACTTTATATTCCTTCCTTTTACTTCTAACAGTCTTAATCTTTAGTCCATTCAAATATTATCATAGGATTTGATTTCTCTTCAATTCTTCTTTATCCCATCACACAGACTTCTTCAAGGGTTTAACAAGCCTCTTTTGTAGATCCAATAAGAAAACATTTTCCAGGTCATTTTCTTGGTTTGTCATTTGTATTTCCCCTTTATGTTTAGCCAGTTCTTTTGTATATCCAATAAAATGTCCTTTTCCAAATAATTCTCTTGGCCTGTCATTTGTAGTTCCATTTTTGGTACTTTATCTATCTTGTCAGACAAAATTTGCTCCACATCTGTCATTCCCTTATTGGCATCTTTTGGATATAATCTATCCATAGAATCAGACATCATTATTGACACTGTTGATATTATAGCTACTAATTTCTGGCTCCATTCTTCAAATATCTCCTTTAATATTTCCAATGTTATGATGTTTTGTGTCATTTTGTAAGTCCCAATTAACCGATACTAAAAGCTGGCTTGTATTTTTTTCCTTCTACTTAGAATCTTTAGTCCCCTTTAGTGTCCAGTTTCTAAAATCATAAAGTCACTTATCTCATTATCATAATAATGAGACAAAATAGCCAAAATAACTCTGGTTCCCATGAGAAGCTATTTATTTTTTATTGTTAATTCCAAAATCTTATAGTAAAAGTCAATATTCCAAATTTAACTGGACCCTTAATCTGTTTATAACTTTCTTAGATCAAAAAGTTATTTAGCTTTTTGCTATTTATTTCAAATTCTTTAAGTTCTTAAGCTTGTAATTAATTTTTCTTTTGTTCAGAGTTGAAGCTAAACTCACCTGATGAGGACTTTTCAAACTTGTCATTCCAAAGGTCTCTAATAGCTTTAAGATGGTTAATAGGCAATTTCCAAAAGTGATTAGAAAGTGAGGGCTTGCAAACCTAGTATCCTTTAAAAGGCTCTGCTAAGGTTGTGAGCAAGATGGCTATTCCCTTCGTCTCCCGGCGCTCAAAGCAGGGGAAGACCGCTGTCCTGTGGTCTCCTTGTGAGGAGCAGCCATCTGGAGCACATGTGGGCGATCTCCCATCCTCTCCTTATCCAGGGAGGTTCTGAAGAACCAGTCTACTCACCGGTTCTTTGGTCTTTGCTGTGGTTGTCAGCTCTGTTTTCATGGAGACATTTTCAGTTCGCCATGCCTCCCCTGGAATTCACTACCATTTTTCGATTTGGCTTGGTCTAAGATGCTAATTGTTTTCCAGTTGAAACTGTGGTTGAGTCTGTCCATGTGTTGTGAGATTAAGGAGTTTTTGTCATGTCTTCTGACAGCTAGTTGGTGTTTGTGGATGCGCTCTGCTAGTTTTCTGCCTGTCTGTCCTACATAGTGGCTGTTACAGTCTTTGCATTATATGTTGTAGATGACTTTGATCGTGTTAATGCCACTTGACTTGGTTCAATTTTAAAACTTTTCTTACTCATTTTACAGAGCTGGTTTTCTTTTTCACTTGGGCATGCAAAAAAATTTTTTTTGCTTCTAAAACACATAACTTTCCTCCATTGTCCACACTTTGATTTTAGTGCCACTCCATAGTTCAGTTCCATTTGAGTATCCAAGGTTTCCTTTTTTAAATTGTCAGTGTTGCACACTTATCCAATCCAATTTCCAGTTTGATGTCATCACCAAAGATTTGAACTGTATTTAAAAGTGACAGTGGCTGTTGTTATTATTGCTATTACTATTATTATTGTTATTATTTGGAGGTCAGTAAAATCCCTGGCATAGTGGCTAGGTGACTGAAACTCATATAGAGAACTTGCTGTTTCTGCTGTGGCATCTATCTTTAACTCACTTGACTTAGACAAACCACCCTCTTCCAGCCTCCATCCGCCCTTCCTGCAATACAGGTCAAATTTCCGACTTATTTTAGAGTTGTTCTCAAGATTAGTTTTTGAATTTTGAATCCCTTTCTTCTCTCTTTCTAAATGTTAAGTGCATTTGCACTGTTGTCCCTTCACAGTCCATCTGAACAGTAAATATTATTTAATTTATTTATTTATCGTATTTATAGCTGCTGCAATCATGAGACTCTTGGTGGTTTTATTTAGTTTTACGGTAATGAGCTGGAAGTTATCAGACTATGGTGTGAAAACACAGAGGTATGGAGCTGATTCTGGAGTGATGTAAAGAGCTGAGGTGGGGTGCTCAGACCCCCCCCCCCCAGTTTTCCTACTGTTCTTTTTTCCTTGATAATAGGAGGCACTCTGTTGAACCCTTGTATTTAAAAGCCCTGCCAAGAAGTTGTATATAGACATGAATATAAGTAAGTTACCAACATGAATATGGAGCCTGAATTCAACAAAGACATCGGAGCAACTAAGAGAGAAAATGTTATCACAAATGTTCACATGGCTAACTCAGTTGCACAGAATGTGATTCTAGTGCTTTGCTGGATGGACAGGAGTCCTGGAATTTTCTCAAGGGAGGGATCATAGATTAATGACAGAGAATGCATTTGTATGAAGGTTTGGCCTGGATGTTTCCTACTTGTACCATCACTGATGGCAAGGCTGAGGAGCCAGGAACACTGGGAGGCACTGCCATTCTGAGAAAGCGGTAATAAGTGTAATGGTATGTGAGAAAGACCTTGAGAAATGGGGCAAAGAGATGCTGCCTGGGGAATGGTCAGATAAGAGAGGGCATAGCCCACAGCTGCATAATGGGTGGAGAAAGAGGCTCAGAAGGGACCCTCCCTAACTTCTCAGGGTGAAAGGAGACGGTGGGAGATTTGTACTTTCAGACTTGCAAGATTCTGTTAATGTAGCCTTACAGTAAAGTAGAATTAGCTCACCTGGTTGTGTTTCCTGTCTGGTCTACCTGGGAAGGCTGACAATAAGCCAGCTGGAGCAATGACCAATTTACTCTATAACAGCATCCTTTGAGTCTACCTACAAATTGTTACAATTAATTTACTAACACATTTTTCTTCAGAGTATATGAAAGTGGTGGAACTGAATCTGCAATCAGATATATGATTGCATGGAGCTTGAAATGGGAGTCAGTTGCCAAAGCTGTCATGAAAGAAAGAAATAGTACGGCATCTCATCCTTCCCATCAGGCAGGGTGAGATGATGGTGATGGTGGCTCTGAGTACTCAGAATATGGGTTTGGACCTACAATGTGCACGTTTTCCTAACACAGTTTGCTATAGTGTGGTAATATCTCCAATACCAGAAGATTTTGCAGTAAGAATCAAACAAAACATTTTGTTCTAAAAGGGAGGAAGTTGTATTCTGGGTAAATGGATATTGTGGCTTTATTGCAACATCAAATTCAGGAACAAACTAATCTTGCTATTAGTCACTCACTGTCATTTCAGACCAGTAAGCAGTCCTCAAGACCAGTTGACCAGAATATGATTTCCTCTGAATGACAGTTTTGAAGACATGGATGGGGTGATAGTATTTATTTAATTTATAAATGCACGCACAGGAAATAATATGGAAATACCTACCCTGGGTTGCCCAATAGCTATTCTGCATCTACTCCCCAAAGACAGGTGCCACACTTGAAGGAAACTTCAACCAATCTTCAGCTTGTAGTCCAAACTATCCATTAAGACTATACTCAAAGGCATTACAAATTTAACATTTCTTTGTGTAATCCTGATTATCTATATAGCAGCTCCTCAGACAAATCTCTACTGGTAAAGCTCATTCACAGGAGTCTTAGAGGACATTGTAAAATATCAAATCAGTTTTTGTGTAACTTTTATTACTTCCTTGCATCAAAACAAAAGGTGGAACTTTACTCAGGCCTGCTATGAAGAAAGGGTTACAATTGCCCTGGAGTGCTTTGTTAATTCTAAATGTGCATGTCATTCTCATGATGCAATACCCAATTCATTCTTAAACTATGATTAAGGCTTCTCTGTTAGACTGCTTCCTATATACATACTGTATATGGTTTTCCCTGATAAAAAGATCCATTTGCAGGTTGCAACAGAGACCTGAACACCTCAGTTGTTTTTCTTGTCTTGCAGAGGAATCCTTTTTGTTAGGATGGACCAACAAATTCATGTTTTCCCCCAAAACGTCTTCCACTTGTGAATCCTCTACTTCATTTCTGTCCTTTGGGAGGGAAGTCACCATGTTGATAAAGTAGCTAAATCAGTCACTGAGAACTTCCATACAGGATCTTTCCAGCAGTTCAGAAGCTGCTCCAGACCTGCCCAGTCTCATGATACCATCTGGGTTGGAAACAACATAATTTTTTTTCTGGCTCTGGATGGCAAGGTGAATTCTACCAGTGGGTCAATGGATTGTATGAGTTAACCAAGTGCTACTGAGGGGCATGGTGGCTCAGCAGGTAAGACGCCAGGCTTGTCGATCAGAAGATCGCAAGTTCGGAGGTTTGAATCCCTAGTCCCGCGTGACGGAGTGAGCTCCTGCACTCGCCCCAGCTCTTGCCAACCTAGCAATTCGAAAGCATGCAAATGCAAGTAGATTAATAGGTACCACTTTGGTGGGTAGGTAACAGCGTTCCGCGCGCGTCATGTGGCCACATGACCGTGGAAGCGTCTTTGGACAACGCTGGCTCTTCGGCTAACAAACGGAGATGAGCACCGGCCCCTAGAGTCGGACACGACTGCACAAATGTGCGGGGCGAACCTTTACCTTTTACTGAGTCAGCCAAGTGTTTCTCCCGCTGATGGAATTCACCTTGCCACACATTTCTTCATTAGTGGAAATAATGTATAGGGACAAATAAAGGCCCTTTTCCACAGGTCCAATACAAGGAGACCAAGATCATTAATTTAGAACACATCAGCATATTCTAGGATGGGGAAGTCAACTTTTAAAAGACCAAATAGGAAGCAAAGTACCTTTGTATATGCAAAAAATGTAAAGTTTAATCCTATAAAGCAAAGACATATGAGAAATGGGCCCATTGTGTTATGCATGTTTATAAGTACAGTAACAGTCCCACTGCTGTCTCTGTTGGTCCAGTGAGACAAATCCAACCATAGTTCCTCTTTACCTCTTGGCTTGGTGCAGGGAGCCCTAATTTTCCACCACCCTTCCTGCCCCCCACTGGTCCAGATAAAACAACACAATATACAATTCAGGATGTTAACAGACAATACAAACAAATCGCCTCCAAAATATTAAACTTTTCACCTTCTACAGAAGACAGGGAATGCTTTTGCATGGAAAGGACTTGAAATGAACGTGTCAACATGTTCTGCTGTACATATAACTAGAGCAGGGCTTTCCAAAGTGCCGCCGCTGGCGACACACCCGGCGGCGGCGGCGACACGCGCATGCACGGCGGCGGCGCGGGGTGTGTGCAGCGGCGTGCGCGCACGGCGGCGGCGGAGGGGGGCGTGCGGTGGCGTGTGCACGCATGGCAGCGGCACGGGGGGCGTGCGGCGGCGCGCGCACGGCGGCGGCACGGGAGGGGCGCGCGCCGCCGCTTCCGGGTGGTGTGGCGACACACCACGCTGTGTGTGGCGACACACTTTTGTGTCGCGACACACAGTTTGGAAAGCTCTGAACTAGAGTAGCTCAGTTTCCCAACCTCTGATAGCGAAGAGAATTTATTTGCTGATTTGAAATAACAGCCACAGTTCCAGTTGAAAATATTTGTTTTTAAAGCAGCAATATGGTGCAGGTTGATATATTCATTCAGGGAGGGTTTGGATCTCGAGGTAGAACTCCGTGTAACCTGAAGTATGTTGGCAAGGATTTCTCACTCCCAATTCTTAATTGCATCAGTTTCACTTTCTTATCAGGGCCAAAGTTTCTGAGCTGGGGATAGAATTCAGATTCGATATTGCTGAGAAGTTCCATTGCGCAAGTGAGCTCTTACACTTGCTCCTCACAAATATAGCGGTTTAATTCAGAGCAAGATCTCGAGACAGTGGAATTTAATCCAATTGCAGCACAGTCGTTTGTTTTATCTTGAATATTAAATCTGAGTAGGGAAATTGAAAAAAAGTCAGTTCATTTACAAGAGATTGAGCAGAGCAGTAATCATACAGTGTGTCAGCTGTAGGATAGAAATTTCATTTTTATATGGGAGCTACAAAACAAGAATAAAATAAATCCATGTGAAAAACTGGCAAAATTTCAAAGAAGTTCCTTATCATAGAAGTTTGAAATATAAGCAATGAAAAGAAAGACACATGTAACCGATTAAGATAACTAGGATTTGTGAACATGCTTGTTGGCCTGGCCCATTTTTAGAGGCAGAGGATACAGTATGTTTGTCAGGACACTCAATTCAGTTACGCAGCCCACCAGGTGGCAGGCACTAGGTGACCAGTTTTATCCTTATTAGGACTTTTCAGACACAGGTACCCAGAGCTTATTCTAGAGCAGAGCTTTCCAAACTGTGTGTCGGGACACGTTAGTGTGTCGGCTGCAGTGTCTGGGTGTGTCGCGGCTGCTGCTGCCTCTGAGCCCTGCCAGGATTCCACGCAGGTCCTCGTGCCTGCCTTGTGCCTGGCTGCCTCCAAACCTGCCCTGCCAGGATTCCACGCAGGTCCTAGTGCCTGCCTTGTGCCTGGCTGCCTCCAAACCTGCCCTGCCAGGATTCCACGCAGGTCCTAGTGCCTGCCTTGTGCCTGGCTGCCTCCAAACCTGCCCTGCCAGGATTCCACGCAGGTCCTAGTGCCTGCCTTGTGCCTGGCTGCCTCCAAACCTGCCCTGCCAGGATTCCACGCAGGTCCTAGTGCCTGCCTTGTGCCTGGCTGCCTCCAAACCTGCCCTGCCAGGATTCCATGCAGGTCCTAGTGCCTGCCTTGTGCCTGGCTGCCTCCAAACCTGCCCTGCCAGGATTCCACACAGGTCCTAGTGCCTGCCTTGTGCCTGGCTGCCTCCAAACCTGCCCTGCCAGGATTCCACACAGGTCCTAGTGCCTGCCTCGTGCCCTGCTGTAAGAGTGTGTCACGAAATGATGCCCTGCTGTAAGAGTGTCGCGAAATGATGCATGTCTAAAAAGTGTGTCACCAACATGAAAAGTTTGGAAAGCTCTGTTCTAGAGGATCCAAACCCTCTACTGGGAATTGAACTCACAGACGTTTGCACTTTATATATACTGGACATTAGCTTTAGGAGCTATCCAGGTCCTGGTATTCAGCAGTTGCAGGAAGAGATATCCAAAGCACTATCAGAATGATATATACCAGAGCTTTCCAAACTTTTCATGTTGGTGACACACTTTTTAGACATGCATCATTTCGCGACACACTCTTACAGCAAGGCATCATTTCACGACACACTCTTACAGCAGGGCATACAGCAGGCACTAGGACCTGCACGGAATCACAGCAGGTTTGGAGGCAGCAAGTCACAATGCAGGCACTAAGACCTGCGTGGAATTCTGGCAGGGTTCAGAGGCAGCAGCAGCCGCGACACACCCAGACGCTGCAGCCGACACACTAACGTGTTCCGACACACAGTTTGGAAAGCTATGATATATACAGTACAGTCCACCTTCCAATAAAAGGTGAACTTAATGACTGAATATTTGCCCTGTGCCATGTCAAATCCAGGTAACCTGCACCCTTTTTAAAGCCTTTTATGGTTTCTGTGTGGGTTACCTCCCCACCTTGTTTGCTTTTCCAGTAGACCTGCACATCCCATGGAATGATGACTCCATCACACTGCTTTCTCATACCTGAACGTCTATCATTTCTGCTTAGCTTCACTAACACCAGTGATGATACTATATAGACTGCTAATAGAGTGTGTGGGGAAGGAAGTGGCAGATTCAATACAATATTGCACAGATCAATTGTCAACCACACAGCATAGTTTGAGATGCATTCCACAGGATAATACTGAAGAGAAAGTTGAAAGACACATGATTCCAGCTCAAGCAATATCAGATCATACACTGACTTTTTATTCACTGACTATTCACTGACTTCTAGTCTTGAGAGTTAAAGATTGAACCCTAGGAAATTGAAAGAATTTGCTGGTTGTCTGATTGATTGATTGATTGATTGATTTTGTTCATTATCTTTGAGAAATCCTGGAGAATGGGTGAAGTACTGCATAACTTGAAGAGGTCAATGTCTCTGTTTTCCAAAAGGAGATATAGGAATATCCAGGGAACTTTGGTTGTTAGGAGATGGGGCGGTAATAGAAATTGAATGAATGAATAAATAAATAAATACATATCAACTGTGATTACTAAAATCAGCATGTGTAGTGGTATGTGGAAATGACCTTGGGAGGCAGGAGGGAGAGCCACAGACTGGACAACCGGCATGTAAAAGATATCTCAGTCAACAGAAGGAGAGGAGACATGGGAAGTGTTTCAGAAGGGACCCTCCCTAGTTTTCCGGAGAGTAAAAGGAGAGGAGGGGAGAAATACTTTCAGTCTTGCAAGATTCTGTTTTTATGTAACCTTACAATAAGGATAGAACAGGATTCATTGTTGTGCTTCTTGTCTGGACTACCTTGAAGAGCTAACAGCATGGATTTGTCAAGAATATAACACTGTCAGACTGAATCTTATTTAATGTTCCGGTCAGATAACTTCCTTAGTAGATTTTGAGAATGTTGATTTGAGCAAAGCTTCTGACAAAGTACTTCCTGCTGCTTTGATTAGAAAGCTAGTTAACTATAGGCTGAATGGCATATCTACTAGGTGGAGCCAGAGGTGGCCTGACTTTTTTTTTAGTTTTATGGTACTTTATATACTCGCAGATAAGCCAAGAATTTTAGGTGCCCAGATGCACCCAAAAATTGGTGTTTGGCTTATCCACGGATGGGCTTATCTGCAAGTATATATGGTAATACTTTTAAAAAGTACCTGTATATCCTATATATACTCACGGATAAGCCCATCTGCAGATAAGCTGACCCTCAAATTTTTAACATAAGTACCATGAAAAATGCAGGTTGGCTTATCTGTGGGTGGCACATTTTTCATGGTATTTTGGTTAAACATTTGAGGGTTGGCTTATCCGCAGATGGGCTTATCTATGAGTATATATGGTAATAATTTTTACCACAACAATGCAGAGTGGATCAATATTACTGTCCACAGATCGATGCAGGGAGAGCTGACCTGTAGTGGTTTGTCATCCTCCCCTTCATCCTTTGTTAGGATCAGACAACCTTTGAGTGGAAGAGGTGGCCTCACTTCTTTGAGCACTTCTTCAAATGCCAAAACAGAGTGCAGTGGACAGTCATGGGTGCAATCATGTGTAGGGTCAGGGTCAGGATTTTCAGACCTTTAAATGTTTTCTAGAAGGCCAATCCACAGGCGAACACCAACATTTGCTGCCAGATGCAGCCATCTGCCCATGGGTGGCCCACTCCTACTCTATGTAAACAATAGTCTAATAAACTTACATGCCAAAGTCAAACGCCGTGTTATCAATCCACCTCCACTGTCCATTGGAATTTCTCTGTCTCAGGCCAATGAAGTAATCTGCATTTCGTGTTCTGCTGTTCAGGAATGACTGGGTAGGATACACAGGAACAAAATGTTACAAAAAGCAGTGACACCGGAGTTCTCTGTTATGGACTGCAGTGCTGGGGCAGGAGTTTGCTTTTTCAAGTATCTTTAGGATAAGGAAAAAGGACAGGCCCTGTGTAAACCTACTTTATTTGTACCAGTTGTATGCAAATCACATCAATATACATCACACATCAACCACAATGATACCTTATCCATTACAAAAGCTTCTGTCTCAAATAAATGCCATGGGATTCCTTGTTGGTTTCACTACAATATCAATTATAAGCTCTCTGGAATTGGGCCAATCAAATGCATTTTCTTTAATGAAAGGAAAATTAACACAAATTTGCATTAAAAATCAAGGCAGGTCTATGAAAAAGGGGATTAGAATCATTTTGATTTCAAGATCTCTCCCACACGCAGTGTTTGTGGAAGCCATTTCCCCACAGTAGCTGAAGAGAATTGGTTTTCAAATTTGTCCTCTTCTACTTTTAGAATGTTTCAACACTGGTTATCTTTGCCTGGAATGTTCAATATAATTTATATCAGGATTTGATTTTGAATCTCTAATCTGCAATGGTATTTCAGATTTGATTAGATTTGAAAGAGATTCTCTAGCGATTCCATTGGATAATTGGCAGATCATGAGATTTTATTTGGAGTCTTCCCACATCAGAATCATCAAGAGAAGCCAACATCTAAACACTCCAGATGTTACATGCAAGTATTGTTTCATCCTAAATTGCTAACAACAAATGTTATTCTTTTCCAGGAAATAGAACCAGAAGTGTACAGGTGGTCTTGCATAACAACCACTTGGTCAGCGACTGTTGGAACTTATGACAACACTGAACAAGTGGTACTTATGACCGGTCCTTGTACTTATGACGGTCGCAGTGTCCTCGTGGTCACATGATCGCCATTTGCTAGCTTCACTGCTGGCTTCCGACAAGCAAAGTCAATGGGGAAGCCAGCAGGAGGTCTCAAATGGTGATAACGTGATGTTGCCCTTAACAATGTCACAGGGTTCACTTAATGATGGGAACTGGAAGTGCCGGAAGTACCAACACTAAGCAGTGTGGTCATGTGACATCATGCTTTACAATCACATTGCTTAGCAATGGAAATTCCAGACCCAATTACCGTCATTAAGTGAGGACTACCTGCATATAGTAACAAACTGTAATGAACTGTAATATTACTTTTCTATTTCTCACCAAGAAAATACCTATTACTAAGTGGATACAAAGACTATTAGAGGGACAACCAATGGATATAAAACAAGTGGGTCAGGGAAGAGTTGTAAATGTGTAAGAGAAATGGGTGAACTTTTGTAGAATCTTATAGTGAGCTGTTTGACATGTAAAGGAAACAAAACAATTAGAGATAAATCTACAGAAGATATGACTAATAGAAAAGACATTAGCAGATAGGCTAAGAAAAGTCATAGATACCTCTACTTTTCCTCAACTCAGAGAAAGAAGAATAGTAATTTAAAAAAATTACCCCACCACCACTTCAAGAAGATGTTGCTTGTTACTTTCTTCTAAGCCCAAACCATGCAATTTGAGTGGCTATTTTGCAGAAGCAAAAATACCCTCTCAACTGAGGGAATGGTTGCTATGGTCTTTAAGATCTTCTAGAACGGCTTTTAAAAGTAGTTTTGCAATAGTTGGGGTTGTTATACAATTGCTTAATATTTGGATTTGTTGCTGGTTCAAAACCTACCCAAAATATGTATGTGTGTTTTTAAATTACTATTTTACTTTTCCTGAGCTCCTTTCTTTCCACAGGGCTTTTTTCTTTAAAATAAGTCCAGTGGTGCACTGTTTCATCGTTTCTCCAGTCACTTGAGGTAATTTTATCTCAAGTGACTGGAAAAATGAAGAAACAATGCACTGCTAGAATTATTTTAAAAAAATGGAAAAGTGGTATCTCAGAGAAAGAAATAGTATTTTTTTAATGCTTCAGGTAGTTTACAACATTCTGTATACTAGTCAGTCATTATGTCTAAATGCTATAGCAGGACTATTATTAAAGGTAGCTATAGAAAATATTAGAAACCAATAGGGTGGCATGAAATGAAATTTTATTTTATAGCTGGTTGTTGTAAATATATTATGAGTATTTTGATGCTTTAACTATGTGTATTTGTACGTACACACAGAAACACACATAGTTTTAAATTACATAGTAAGGCCACAGCAGCAGGGGGGTTGTCCAATAGGTGGACATTGTAGCCTGCAGACTGAATTGAATACTTTGCTAGATGTCGCCAAATCCTGTCTGGACAGGATTTTCTTAAACTGGCTTAGAATCAAGCTGGCATGAGCAAAGAACAGGAGTGGCTTAAAGGTACGCTGCAGATACAGTATGCCCTGACTTCCATTTAAAGTTAAATTGTTTGAGGGGGGGGAACAGTTACACATTATTTTGTGGAAGTTTAATGAGTCTTATATATTTGTCCCAAAATACTTGCTAAATTTTTGTTTCTTTACTATCCACTCTATCTTCTCACCAGTTCTGCTTTGTTGTTGATAATGGCAAGATGAGAATTTGACTGGACACATTCCTTCTGACTTTCATCCCATGTTTTTTCCAGAGTAGAAAACTGGTAGCAGTTTCCCTCATACAGAGTCCATCTTATGGGACAGCCTATGGAAAATGGGGAAAACAGATTCAGTGCACACAAAGGAGGAGAATTCCCACTTTCCATGGTGGTATTCACATTGCAAACTCACTCGTTTTTCCTCCTGAGATGGTTTTTCTATTGGATGGGACTTCTGAGAAGATCTGCGAAACTGAATACAAATGACTCTTAATAGAAGCAGGCATTTTAAAAGCTATTAAGGACATCCACAAAAAATGCTCACTAAATTCAAGCCCACTACTCCCTCCCATGCATATCACCCTTCTCATATAGAAAGTGACTCTTTGCAGTTGAGAATTTCCTTTCATGATCCATAGAAACTTCCCATGCTAGCTCAAACACTGATGGAATGACGCATAACTTCTTCTAACAAAGTATCGGAGTTTACACACGATGAACAATCTAGCTTTGACATACAATTTAGTAAAGTCAGGGGAGATTCAATAAATCTCAATGGCATACAATACTTTTCACCAACTGGCTTCTCCTGGATATGGATAATCTGGTCCCAGTAATTTATGTTCCGGTTTCAATTGTGTGTGTGTGTGTGTGGGGGGGGGGAAATAGGTGATGATAAGATTTTTCTGTATGTAAGGGCACTTATATACCCTTTTCTCTGTTAGATCAGAAACAATTCACATTTGGCCTTTAGATGAATCCCTTCTACCTTTAGTAAGGTGAATAACTCCCCTCTCCTTGAGGTTAAATAGCTTGGAAAGAGGTTGCTAGAGGCTTCTGTTTTTTTGAATTTCCCTGAACATTCATCCCTGGCTACAGGGAAGCAAAGAAAGCAACTTAAGAAATGTTCCCAAAACATTACTTTTGGGCTTGCTCCTACAACCCTAGCTGAGGGGAAGACAAAAAGGCAATTGCAGCAAATAACAGCTGAAGGGAGCCACTGCAGACTATGCATTTTACTGAGAAATATTCTCTGGTAAGGGGGTCAGGTCTCCCTGCCTCATACAAAGGTACTCAGAAGGAACAACGGTATCCCAAGTTAACACAGGATTTGCACACCCCTCCAACTGCTTGGCCTGCGTGTTGGTCAGAACTGCTGAAACGTTGGGCTTGTTGAAAGCAAAGAAGGGAGGTATGGCCGCAAGGGCCACGTTGCTCAATTTGGGCTAAAGAAAAGCAACCGCTATGTTCTTATGGGAAGTCTTATTGCATGCACAGCCTGAGGAAGTGCATTTCTAGGTGGTAATTAAAGAAGAAAGGGGAAGAACCAGTGGGTCATGGGTCCTCCCCAGCAGACAAATTAGTTGTAATTCCTTAACCTCAGGACTTTGACTGAAAACAGGTAATTTTTCCCCTGCTTCCCTATTCCAGCATGTTAGAATCTATTACACAGAGGGATTGCTTCTCTTGCTGTTACTAATATAGATCCTCATTCCACTTTGCAAACAGTTCTGGCCCATTTATGTATTGTTTCATAAACTTGTGACCAGTGCATGTGATAAAATAGATGCATGCAACTGTTACCACGAAGTGAGGGCTCTCTCAAACCACCACCAGGACTGGTCCTGGCAGGTTACATGAATTATACCCCCATCTTTACCTATGTGCCTATCATGAAATGATGAAGAATTAATTTTAATGCATTTCATGCAACCTAAATTATTCAATGTTTTAAAAACAGCTGGAGATCCAGCTGTGACCTCAACGGGATAAGCTTTCGGAGTTGCTTATTACCTGCTATCTCATGCAGCTTACTTCAAAAGTATGTTAAGGCTTATAGCTTAAAAGGTCCCCTTATGTATCTAGTTAAAACAGCTTCTGAAAGAGATTGAGGTTTATCCCTTGACTGGACTGTGGAGCATTTCCACCTGGTTGAATAGGGAAGTCTGCTTTTGTTTTTACTTTTACAATCCCAAGTAAAAGAATAACAACAACAACAACAACAACAACAACTGCAATATACTTTGCATATGGAACTTAGATCAGTGCTACATTGGTCAAAAGAGCTGCTACGGTTGAAAATGGGCAAACCACAAGAATGGCATGACGTGCAAAGGAAGCGTTATTAAACCATCATTGTCCAAAATCAGAAGATTGTTAATAAAAAAAAGTCAATGTGATACATACAGTATAGAAAGAACAGAGAACTGCCTATTAGCTTAATAGTCAAAGTTGTCACTAGTGAACCCAAGAGTGTCCAGTTCATATTATTTTGTAGTTTAGATGCAAAAGACCAAGAAATTTTCCTTTTTCCACACAGATTGAAATCTTCAGTTATGGCTCAAGCACCGCTTGAATCTGAAATATAAAGTGAGCCAAGTAAGATAAAGTGCAGTATAGGACTTGATTCTACAGGTTGAGATTCAGCATTTCTATTAGTAAATAGAAATCAAGATGTTTACTTAGGCTAGTAACTGATAATGACTGCATGCAGAATATGAATTTTAAGGATTTGGAACTTTCTTCTCCATTTTTTACTTCATTTTTTTATTCTATACAGTTGATGAGCGGAAATTTCCAAGTTTTAGGGATCTTCCTCACAACTGTATTAACATGCATTTCTCCAGGTTCTGAGTCAGCAGAAAAGTATACCTGTTTAAATTGTGTTGCCCCAATAGCCCTATTCTTTCTCAGTAACAAGGTCAGCGATGGGGTGGGGTGAGCATCGGCAAATCCCTGGGAAGGTGGCTTCAGTCACCTTCCAGATTGCCCAAGTCAGGGGTCCCCAACCTTTTTGGCGCCAGGGACCGGTTTCAAAAGATTATTTTTCCGCGGACCGGGGTTTCTGGGATTTCCACGGACTGGGGGCGGGGTTTGTGGATGGGAGCCAATCACAAGCACCGGGGGCGAGGTTTGCGGGCAGGAGCCAATCACATGGAAGGGGTGGGGTTTGCAGGCGGGAGCCCCGTGGCCCAGTTCCTAACAGGCTGCGGCCCACTAGTAGGCCGTGGCCCACAGGTTGGGGACCCCTGGCCCAAGTGACCTGTTTTCTGAAGGGTAGCGGTATACCTGCATCCCAAGGAAGCTTAGTTGCAGGCACGGAGGGCCGATGGGGGCAAAGCAGGAAGGACTTCTAGACATTTATTTTTCATTTCTCCTTTCATTGTATTTTTTACTCACACAAACAACGGAATCTGCCAGGTGGCCCAAAAAGAGAAAATCCACAGCTCTGCAGCAGCTAGACCCTCTTTCTTTCACTTCTCTCCAAAATTTATTTATTTATTATTCAAATTTGTATTACCGCCCATCTCCTCCAACCAGAGGACTCTGGGCGGTTCACAATAAAATAAGTTAAAAATATAAAATTACAATATCAGTAAAATACATATAAAATCCAAGTGGAGATGTTAATAATAAGGTGGGCTTCATGGCACCAGTCACTTCCAAGAGGAACTGTTAGCATTCCCATCCCAAGCAAGGTGGCAGAACCAGGTCTTCAAGTTTTTCCAGAAGGTCAGGAGCGAAGAAACCCGCCTCAGGTCCAGGAGCAAGATATTCCAAAGGGCGGGCACTACTGCAGAGAAGGCATGCCTCCTGGACCCTGCTAGATGAAATTCTTTTGTCAATGGGGTCCGTAGCATGCCCTCTCTGCATGACCGAGTGGGGCGGGTCAATGTTCTGGGGATGAGATGGTCCCTCAGGTAACCTGGTCAGGTAACCATGTAGGGCTTTAAAGGTGATAACCAACACCTTGAATTGGACCCGGAAGCAAACTGGTACCCAATGCAGCTTGCGCAGCAGAGGTGTCACATGGGCCGATTTTACAGCACCCATAACTGTCCGTGCAGCCGCATTCTGGACCAGCTGAAGCTTCCGGATACTCTTCAAGGGTAGCCCCATGTAGAGCGCATTGCAGTAGTCTATATGGGAGATGACAAGGGCATGAGTGACTGTTCGGAGGGCATCCTGGTCCAGGAATGGGCGTAACTGGCGCATAACCTGAAGTTGCACAAAGGCCCTCCTGGCCACGGCTGCCACCTGCTCTTCAAGCAGGAGTCATGAATCCAGGAGGACCCCCAAGTTCTGCACCAGCTCTGACTGGGGGAGTCCACCCCATCCAGGACCAAACATGACAAGTTCCTGGAACCCGAGAGGCCATAAATCCACAGCCACTCCGTCTTACCAGGGTTCAGTTGAAGTCTGTTGTTCCCCATCCAGACCCCCACAGCCCCCAGGCACTGAGACAGGGCATCGACCACATCACTTACTTCACCCGGGATGGGGATATACAATTGAGTATCATCCACATATTGATGATACCTCATCCCGTGGTGACGGATGACCTCACCCAGTGGCTTCATATAGATTAACATCTATATCTATCTATATTATCTATTATATTTATATTTATAATTATAAATTAATTATAATTAATTAATTAATTATAATTATAATTATCTATTAATGTGGAGAGGAGAGAGCACCGAACCCTGCGGCACCCCACACAGGAGGAGTCGCGGGTCAGATCTCTCCTCTCCTATCACCACCAATTGGGAATTGCCCTGGAGGAAGGAGGTGAACCAGTGCAAAACTACGCCACCCACCCCCAACTCCCTGAGCCGCCCCAGAAGGATACCATGGTCGATAGTATCGAAAGCCACTGAGAGATCTAAGAGAGCAAGGATGGATGCACTCCCTCCATCCTGCCCTCGCCGTAGATCATCCATAAGTGTGACCAATGCAGTCTCCGTCCCATATCCCGGCCTGAAACCTGACTGAAAGGGGTCTAGATAATCCGTTTCCTCCAGGATTCTCTGGAGTTACAGCGCCACCACTTTCTCAACCACCTTTCCCAAAAAGGGAAGGTGGGAGACAGGATGAAAATTGTCCAGAATAGTCGGGTCCAGGGATGGTTTCTTGAGCAGGGGGTGCACCAGCGCCTCCTTAAAGGCCACCTGGAACACCCCCTCCCCCAGAGATGTATTAATAATCACCTGGACCCAGCCACACTTCACCTCCCGGGCCGATTTTACTAGCCAGGAAGGGCACGGATCTAAATGGCATGTGGTGGCATTTACAATCCGGAGGATCCTGTCCACTTCCTCAGGTCCAACAGAATCAAACCATTCCCAGATAACAGGGTAAGTATGTTCCCCCGGCATCTCCCCAGACTGTTCTTCACTCTTAGAGTCCAACTTAGAATGGATCTGAGTGATTTTATCCTGCAGATGCTCTGAAAACTCTTTGGAACGGCCCTGTAAATGGGTAACTGATTGTACTTGACCCAAGAGAGATCTAGTGATCTTAAACAGGGCTGTCAGATGGCATTCTGCAGATGCAGTAAGAGCGGAGAAATATTCACGTTTCGCCGCTCTTACCGCCACAAGGTAGGCCTTAACAGTGGCTCTAGATTGTGTTCGGTCAGATTCAGTCTTTGTCTTTCTCCAGGGGTGCTCCAGACGTCTCTTCACCCTCTTCAAAACCCTCAACTCCTCCGTAAACCACGGGGAGTGATGGGTTGAGCATGGCAAGATAGGTCACATAGGTGCGATCCTGTCCAAGGCCCTGGCCGCCGCCCTATTCCAGGCTGCGGCCAGGGCCTCTGCTGGACCGTGCAACAGATCCTCGGGTATCACCCCAGCTCCCTCTGAAACCTCATTGGGTCCATAAGTTGCTGGGGGTGGACAAATCAAATGGATCCTGCCTCCCTGCGGAGTGAGATGGCACAAGAGAATCTCAAGGTCACCAGGGCGTGGTCTGACCATGACAATGGGGACAGATCTAACTCTCCCCTCAGATCACATTGCCACTGCTCAGACAAGAAAACCAAGTCCGGGGTGAGACCACTGTCTCGAGTTGGGTCCCGAATTATCTGGGACAGGCCCATGGCTGCCATGGTAGCCATGAACTCCCAAGCCACTTCCGAGGCACGTCCCAGGGATGGCAAGTTGAAGTCCCCCAGAACCATAAGCCTGGGGAACTCCACCGCCAACCCTGAGATGGCCTCCAGCAGCTCAGGCAGGGAGGTTGCTATGCAGCAGGGAGGCTGGTACAGTAGCAAAACTCCCAACTGTTCATCAGAACCCAACTTGAAAAACAAGGTCTCATAGCCAGCCACTTGCAGAGCAGTGCCCCTGTAGGCCATTAGAGATTCTCGGATGACAACCGCCACCCCTCCTCCACTGCCCCAGTGCCACACCTGAAACCCGGCTGGGCACATTTCCGAAAGGGCTACCCCCCCCCGGGCCCAGCCAGGTCTCGGTGATACAAGCCAGGTCTGCCCCCTCCTCTACAATCAGGTCACTTATGAGGGGGGCCTTGTTATTCACTGACCTGGCATTAAGGAGCAGCAGCCAGAGACCAGGGCTCTCGAGGATTTGTCGTCCAGGGCCTGGGTTTGAACTCGGAGGGCCGGAACATGCCACTGGTAACAAACACTGGGGGTGTCTTCCCTAATGATGGCCTGCCCTCCGGTTCCCATCATAACATCCCCAACCCATCACCACTTCGATCGGATAGCCTGCCCTGCAGCCCCCAGGGTTTCCTAGGTCAGTAGCCTCCACTCCTGAACCCCCAGAAATCCTGGGTTTAAACATGGGTCCCTTACTCCATACATCCATCATCTCAAACTCACTCAGCCCTGGGCGATGGCAGACCCCCCCCCAGCACACCAGCTCTTGCTCTCGGCGCTGTTGGGGACCCAACCATCATCCCCACCTGTACTGTGCACCCCCCAACCTCTCTCACTAGTGGAGGAGGAGCACCACAGTCACTCCTACCCCCCCGTCTCTCACTCAGGGGAGGATATTCTAACACACAATCAAACACTCCTGAACCCCCTCCCCATGTCTCTCACCTATGGGGGAGAGTACCTCACACAAATCAAAGGGACTCCAAACCCACTGCCGCCTAATAGGATGGGAATGGGCCATCCACCAAGTCCTCAATGTTAATAAAACTCTACCAGTCCTCTAAGTTGGTAAAATTTGTCCTGCTAAATCCAGTTACTCTGTAGTGCTGGAACTCAACACTGCAGGACACACCATCTCCTGGCATTCCCACTGAAAGTTTGCCAAGTCTTTTGTGGCCCGTAAAACCTTCCAGAAACCACCAAGTTATTTTGAGGTCGTGGGGGGGGGGGGGCGAGGGGCTGCCAAGTCTCATGCGGACCAAACTCCGCCCGAAAGGCCCATCACACACATCCCACTCACCAGGGCCGCCCGGCTCGGCAACACCACCAGGGTCCATCAGGTCGCCAAAATCTGTCACCAAAATCCACACCACAGGGTGGGAAAATTCAAAAAGGCAGGGGAAACTCTGAAACCGCCAGGGCCTCCGCTCTACACCATCCAGCGTCGTCACGCCACCGTAGACCACCGAGGACCGCTGAGGATCACCACAGGAACCCAGAATGCCAAGTCCCCTGCTCCACACCCGACCCGCCGACAAAAACTCTGGAAAGGGGTCCGCCGAGGCTCGCGGGGGGTCCACCGTCACAGGGAACCGCCGCGTTCCGCCGTTCCGCCTGGAAAGCCTCCACCTAGAAAGCTCCGTCTGCCAAGGAGCTGCGTCCGCCGTCTCCGCCCTGAGAAGCTCCGTTCGCTCCAGCATAGGTATTAAAATATAGAAGCCGGTATAGCGTCCAAAATACCCCAATTCTTGGGGTTTCTCTCCAAGATCCCCTTTATTCTCCGACATTTCCCAACCCAGCTGGTAAAGTGGGGGTGGGGGTAGGGGGAGTCAGGGTCAGAGCTCCAAGAAAACCCCTCAGGGCAGTCCCCGGTGTCCGCATCTGTTCCCGGCCGCCGTCTTGGATTTACTATTTACAAAATGAGATGCTCCACTGCCCTTTTCTCCCCCTTTTCTCCCACAACATGCTCTACTTTTATTATGTGTATTTGTGTTAGATGTGGCTGTGTTGGGGAAATGCAATTCTTGCACCAAACAACTGCCCTTAGACAAGCCCACTATGGAGAAAGATCTTGACAAGTAGCCCCAACTGCGACTTGTACAGTTAGAGGATGACCTGCAGAAAGGAGGTGTTAAGTGATTCTTTGAGTGATTCTTTGAGTTAATCTTTAAGTGATTAACCCAATCCTAAGGCTGCCCCTTTCAACTCAAAATCCCTCTTTGCTCACCCTTCCCCCCTCCCAGCCATTCTTCCTCCTCCCATTGTTTCCTTCTCCAATGATGTGGTTACGTGTTAAGCAGTCCCCTCTTTCTCCCATCCCTCATGTCTTGCTCAACTGTGGCTGGTTGGTACAGGACACTTGCTTCCTCTCTTCCTCCCACCTTACCCAGATTTGCTGAGCTCTGGAATTGTGGTTTTCAACAAGGGCGCACACCTACACCCAACCACAGAGCAGAAGGAAGGGGAGAAAATGACGGAAAAAAAGAAGAAGAAGGGGGAGATGGCAGACTGAGGTGAGGTTTGCTGATGAATAGAAGTTACTGACAGTGTCTTTTTCTGTCCAAAGACCAAGCCCCCCTCCCCCTCAAAACAAGCCAAACCAAACCAAAAGCATGCACATCCCCACACACATCCCCAGATTATTGTTCTACCAAACCATGTTACACTTGACAAGACGGCGCCAGTCAGGCGTTAGGGGGGCAGATGCCTCTCTAGAAGCCTGGTATCCAGTCTCTCCTGCAGCCTATTGCAAAAAGCAGGCAATTGAAGGGGAAGGGGCATGTCCACAGCAGCCTCAAATGTCAATAGGATTTGGGCACATCCCAGCCCCTGACCACATCTCAGCACATCATCAAGCTAGCGTAGTAGCTCATGCCCATGACCAAAGTTTTATCAGGAGAAGAAGAGAGAAACACTGCTTTAAAATTGGAACAGTTAAATAGGAATTTAAGCTGCCTCCACTATGTCATGAGGACGTGTCCTTCAAAACCAGTTGGGTGGGGTGCTGAGCCCTTAATATAAGCTTCTGTAAAAAGGTAAAGGTTCCCCCCGCACATTTGTGCAGTCGTGTCCGACTCTAGGGGCCGGTGCTCATCTCCGTTTGTTAGCTGAAGAGCCAGTGTTGTCTGAAGACGCTTCCACGGTCATGTGGCCAGCATGACGCGCGCGGAACACTGTTACCTACCCACCGAAGTGGTACCTATTCATCTACTTGCATTTGCATGCTTTTGAATTGCTAGGTTGGCAAGAGCTGGAGCTAGTGCGGGAGCTCACTCTGCACACAGGGCTAGGGATTCGAACCTCCGAACTTGCGATCTTCCGATCGACAAACCTGGCATCTTACCCGCTGAGTCACCACGCCCCACCAAGCTTCTGTAGGAGTCAAGCAAAAGGAGTGTAACAAATTGCTCATGTTTCTGGTCCAGTGAAATTCACTAGTTACAGCTATTTCCAGCATGAAGTGGCCGTAAGGGATCTCCTTGCCACATAGCTGTTAAAGACGAGGAACCAGCCCCCATTAGAAGGGTAGAAAAGAAGAGGAGAAGGTGACAATTCTAAATTACCACCACAAACTCAAAGAGCTAAGTGTTCAAAACTCTGTACTTGGATGGGCAAATCACCCAGTTTACTTCCTCTCACATTCAAATACTTTATGTTATGTTCTGGAATTTGTTAACAAAAATGAACCCAGCCCAACCAAATTCTTCCTCGTTCCTCCTCTGAATAGAGGAGTTACATGTCCATGTCAAATCAATTGAACATGAATCCCAGAGAAATCTCTGGAACCTGAGTCATGACTAATCTTTATAAACTGATCTGGATACACCCCCCTGTGTTAGAGAAGAAACAAAATAAGCTTACTTGAGTGGAAATGGGATGTTTCTGTTTTCTTCCACGGTTGGTAGTAGAATTCTCTCTGTGCCTAAAAGGGTTTAGTTAAGTCATTTCTCTCTACTTATTTCTTAAGGGAGCCTTACTTCCTTTCCCCTTTTGATTCACTTGGACCGTGTTTCATTTCTTCATTTCTTAATGTGGCTGTGGTAATTTTCTCAGCTAGACAGACTACGCAGCTGCCTTTCTTAAGATATATACATTGCACTTCCTCCTTTTATAAGCTGGTATGGCCATGTGTGGGTATGTGCATGTGTATGCACTATTGAGAATATAATTGGAAGAGTGTGCTTTGTTCTCCTCCTCCCATTTTAGCCTCATAACAACCCTGTGAGGTGGCTTAGGCTCAGAGCAGATAAATGACCCAATTGAACTTTATGGATACATGGAAATCTGAACTTGGTTTTGGCCAGCTTTTCTGACCTCACAGTTTATTTAGCTTCTTTCAAAATGTTATAAAGATGTAGTTTGTTTGTTTATTTATCTATTTTCCAAATTTATCACCGCCCATCTCTACAGCAGTACACTCTAGGCGGTTTACAATAATAATATTAAAATTAAAACCTATACATCTTAAAATACAATATAATAATAGATAGAAAAAATCCAGAGGATGGTGAGATCTTAAAAGGAGGATATTACTAAGCTAACCACCCCCAGGAGGAACTATTACTTCCTTCGTCCCAAGCAAGGCGGCAGAACCAGTTTATCCCTTTAAGATGGCTGTGCCATCCCAAGAAAAGATGCAGCTGTGTTAAAGAGAGGTGCAATGTTAGTCCTCTTATGTACATCGAATCACCTTTTTGGAATCAAATCTGAACACTGCACAGCTCTAATGGATTGATCTTGAATGAATCCCTCCTACTCCAGTGGAGCCAGATGGTGGTATGATGCATGGTTTCTTCTTTGAGCTGCAGCAATTCCTCATTCATTTCGTTTCATTTTGTTTCATTTCATTTCATTTCGGGCACAGTTTTGCAAATCCACAACTGTGCTCAGACAAAATACCCAAATGGGCAGAGGACCTTTACATGTTTAAACTTTAAGGAACAGTTTAATACCGATTAATGTTTACTGTACTTGCTGATCTGGATCAAAGATACAGTATATCCCCTAAAACAGGGTTCCTCAACCTCAGCCATTTTAAGATGTGTGGACTTCAACTCCCAGAATACTCCAGCCAGCAATTCTGGGAGTTGAAGTCCACACATCTTAAAATGGCTGAGGTTGAGGAACCCTGCCCTAAAAGACAGTCAGTTCTGGCCTGAGGTGGGTTTGTTCATATTGACAAGAACTTCAGAAGAATACAATTGGAGATCATTAATGCTCCAAGTGCAAGGGAGTTTCTTCAAGGCCCAATTTCTAGCAGATGACATTTACTAAGTGAGAAGGAATAAGATGGACAAACCATCAGCGGATTTGTCTTGTTAAATATAGTCAGGACAAAATAGGTTGGATGCAGAGAAGCAGTGAAAATGTAGGCATATTGATGTACTGGCAGGGAAAGTCTTGTCATCCAGGACAGGATTCAGCACCCCCAATTTGGATGGACTCATAGCTGTTTTGAATAATGAAGCAACTGAGGAACATTTATATTATTAAACACTTGCATGTCTGCATGTCTGTATGGGTACAGTTCAGCCTGCATGCAGAAATTGGGGTAGGGGACAGCAGAGAGACTGATAGCTTTAATGGTGAACCCACAAGATGAATATGAGAGGAAACTGGATCAGAGGAGCACAGGCCCAACCTGCCTCCTGGTGCTTCTGCCTGCAAACTTGTGATTTGGAAGGCAACTTGCAATCAGCAAGTACATCAAAGAAGACAGAAACATTTGCATGTATCAGATAAAAATTTATGTTAGATTGTCATAATCAGGCATCTGCTTTTTTAATTAGCAACGACTTCATCAGATGAGCATTTTCTTACTATATATACGTACATCTATTCATTTTTTTTTCATAATAATATATTATTAATTTATAATAATTTATTGGATAATAAATTATTTTGTTGGTGAAATACGAAAGTAAATCTTATTTTAATTAGAACATTTACAAAGAAATTATTATCGAAGATATGAAATCACTACTGTTAAAATATTGGATTTTGGAAATTTTAAGGAAAACTATAAATGCTCTTGGGGCACTCCATTCCTATTGCAAAGATTTATTTTAGGGGAATTTTGTTTTGTTTTTTTAACAAATTAAGTAGACATTATTATTATTATTATATTTTTATATATTATTCCACCTTTTTTATTCTAGTGGAACCTTCAAAATAAAAATTTCATTGCTAATGATACAGTAAATGGCAAACCTAATCCTTTGTTTTACATTTCAAAACATCCAAACACTGTGAGAGCTCTGAGTTCCATTTCTATAATAATCAACATTCTATTGCATCAATACCAAACATTTTCTCTATTTTAATATTCCTAATTTCTAATCTTGCCAGGATAAACAGGTCTTAGACTGCTTTGAAAGGGGCTCAAGCTTGGATTTTGGTGAATGTGCTGTGGGAAGGGCTGTAATAATTGGAATTGGAATAATTGTAAGTGAAGGCCAGCCCCCTTTAAAGGTTGCAATGGGAAAAAACTTTTAAGTACTTTAATTTTAGTTTAGATAATTTAGGGTAAAATTCTAAAACTAGTCAACAGCCAACTGATGGACCATTGGATATGATGTAAATGGTGCTCCAGTTCATCAGCACTACTAAATCCTTTTATACATTCATGGGTAGTTCCTTAGGCATTGATGTCCCATTAGCAGCGTACTATATATCTGAGAAATTGTAGGGGGTATTTGACTAGTAAGGGATTTTTTAAAAAAAAACAAGAACAGCAAGCTGATACATTTTAGAGATTGGCTGTAACTCTGCTGTGGAATTTTCAACTTGCACTTGCTCAAGAAAGATGTTAAAATTTTGCCTTCTGGTGATTTCTGGTGCTCAGTTTGGATGGCATCCTCCCCTTTTTCTTAAATAGAAGTAACGATTCTCAGCATGCTAAGGAGATCGTGCCATGAAACATCTGCAATTCCTTTGAAACAGAAGAAGAATAAAGCTACAAAAACACATGTGCTTCAGCTGACACTGTCTTTCTGGGAACATCAGAACATCGGTTCTTCTCTCTTCTGGATTCAGTATTCATGTTTCCAGTCATCAGAAACATGACCATATCTAGGCTGCAAAACCAGGACAGCCATTGGATGGCAACTAAGAATTTTTTGAATCTCTTTGCTGCCATTTGGTGGTCATCCAGATATTTGCAACTTAAATATGGTGTCCTTGCTATGCACATCCTCTGGATGTGGATGTGCATCTGAATTAAGTCAGATTAATACAAAGTAAATCGAAACAGGAGAACACCTGCTACCATTGCAGAGCAAAGATGATCCTGCTTGTTCCTAATGTCTTGTCATGCCTTTGGGAATTGGAGCCTTTCTCTAACTACTATTGTATGTAACCTATGTGTTGGGTTCATCTGTAAGTTCATTTTTACTAAAGTCAAGGGCAAATATAAGTCACACTTGTACCACTGTGTTATACTATTTGAAGTGGAAGTGCAAGCCTTCTTCATTCCAGGGCTCCAGTGTCTACTATAGAGAAGAACATCTGCTTGGTAGACCACATTTTAAGGAGCATCCTGTTTATGGTCTTCACCCTGAAATGTGCAAGCAAGTATATTGAGAGTCCTCTGAGAAGAAGTCTTTCTTTGTAACTGAACTCCATGGAGAACTTGGAGTAATGGGGCTCCCAGGTGTAATCCTAATCAAGCCCTCCCCCCTTCATTCACAAATCCTCACTGGAAATCACAATCTGTTGCTTTCTTTCTCTGAGACTTCACACTAGATTTGCTCCATAATATATTACTTCCAAATCACTAAGTTGAAGATCACAGCCTGAACGAGATGGGGCAATTAGAAGCATGATTTAGAGGCATGTAATGAATGAATGATTGCAATGTAAAGCTAGGGTAGTTGGACATCCCTAAAAGCTGGAATTGTGCTGCAGAAAACCATGCACATACCCCCTTGGGCAATGTCAATTTCCCAGGTAAGACAGGAGGACTTTGATGATGAATCCTGAGTGCCCCCTTCACCTAATATGCCCATATGCATACAATGGGGTGGGGGTGGGGAGGAAAGACCAATGGTTAGGCTAAAGGAAATGTTATAGCCTAGCAATGTATTCAGAGCAGCCAACAACATTCAAAATTAAGATACTGTTCTGCAGCCTTCCCTAAGGGGTCTGCCAGATGAGTTGGGCCAATTCCCATAACCCCATGCCAGCATGGCACCAGCCAGGTTGGGGAAAACTGCTGGACAGCTCCACTTCCTTGGGCATATAGTTCCTTGTTTCAGCTGTGAATGGCATTACTGTGGGTTCAACCCAGACTCCTTTCTAATGGTCTTCCTATCAGGTCTTCATCTTCTTGCATGCCTTCCTGGACAGCCAATGCAAGGCACATGGTTGAGCACAACAGAATACTTAGGAGTTCCCTTCTTTAACCAGGTATCTTCCAGATACTCAAACCTCCCAGGCAGCACGGTGTTTGGCTACGTTGGCTGGGAAACCTGGGAGTTGCAATCCAGGTACATCTGGAGGATATCAGGTTGGGGAAGGCTGCTGTAACATTCACTAGTTGCCCACATCTCCCTGGGCTTTTATCCTCTGCTTACCCCATGACTGATGCCCCATTTCTCTCCAGAGTGGAATGGTATGGCTCCTTTCAGCAGGATTGGATTGAAATGGAAAAGAAGGATAGGTCCTTTCTAAATTCCAGGTGATATATTTGGACTTCTCCCCAGTGCTGGCTGGCTAGTTCCAGCTTTGCACTTCATTCACACAGCAGTGAAAATGTGGTTGGGCATAGACCTGCAGCCATCCTATCTCAGAAAAAGTAATGGACAACAGCAGCCCCACAACTGGGTTAGTGGCATTCTAGAACTACAAACTGGCATGGGATGCTCAGAGTTCATACTGGGCGGAGGTGAGAAGCCAAGCAAAACCCAAAGGTACAAGCAGCAGGCTAGGAAATGGAAAGATGTTTCTCATGCTAATAGCTTTGGAATCCACAGCTCGAATGGCTCTGTACTTGGCTTGCCCTTCTGGCTGAGGTGCCGTAGTCATGTCTCTTGGACTCATCTGGCAGGGTACTGGTTCGGAATCTGCAATATCACGAATGAAACCGGTTTCGTTTATTACCACCTCCTGAAAGTAAAGAAGGAAAATGTTCAAGATATACTTGTTGTGCCATGGACTCTTTAGAGCAGTGTTTCTCAACCTTGGCAACTTTAAGATGTGTGGACTTCAACTTCCAGAATTCCCCAGCCAGCTATGCTGGCTGGAGAATTCTGGGAGTTGAAGTCCACACATCTTAATGTTGCCAAGGTTGAGAAACACTGCTTTAGAGATTCTCAGGAAACCTGCAGAGCTTTAGTCAGAAAAATATATTTAAGTGCATAAAACTATTTTATAATAAGCATGTATATTACTATATTACATATTGGTTATTTTATTTATATTATCATATATATATATATATATATATACACACACACACACACACACACACACACACACATACATACATACATACACATACACACACACACATGCACACAATATATATTATAATAAATCTATAAATATAATAGGATAATTATATTATTTGTTATCAATACATCTATATGTATTTTATTACAAAGGGAACCCATCATGCTCAAATATAGTTATCAAAATATTAAAAAATAACAAATATGTAATATAGTAATATATATGCTTCTTTATTAATCCATTGAATCACTTACAAGACAAGCTAAATTTCAGCTAGAGGTTAGTGAAAATAAAGTAATTTTTTCCCCATCCAAGTTCACAGACCCCCCTGAAATCTATCCAAGGCCCCCAGGTTAAGAACTCCAACCTTAGGGCAGGGCAAAGTCATTGTTTTTCTTGGTGAAATCAGGGGAAGACAGACCTAATTTAAAGATCAAAATAAACTACTAGCGGGAGGAATTATTTCAATACTCTGCTTATTCCAGTTTTCTCCTTTTAGGTGAATCTGATGCTGGAACTGTACCAAGTGTGGTGTCTGATCTGAATATTTATTAACTTTCTGGTAGATACCCATCTTTGAAAAAAAAATCAAATCCTTCCAAGGATTTGCAAGTAATGAACAGGACTTAGAAGCATATATTTCTACACCTTTTTCCTGTCCCAATTTTTAATGGCTACTACATCAGAACTTGAACCCAAAGTGGGATTTTTAATCTAGTAGAAGAAAGGTGTTGAGCAAGAAATGAATTAAGGCAAAGTCAATTGTGGAAGCCCCGTAGTAACCTATGGCTCCGAGAGCTGGACCATAAGGAAGGCTGAGTGAAGGAAGATAGATGCTCTTGAACTGTGGTGCTGGAGGAAAATTCTGAGAGTGCCTTGGAATGCAAGAATATCAACCCAGTCCATACTCCAGGAAATAAAGCCAGACTGCTCACTTGAGGGAATGTTATGAAAAGCAAAACTGAAGTACTTTGGCCACATAATGAGAAGACAGGATACCCTGGAGAAGACGCTGATGCTAGGGAAAGTGGAAGGCAAAAGGAAGAGGGGCCGACCAAGGGCAAGATGGATGGATGATATTCTGGAGGTGACGGACTCAACCGTGGGGGAGCTGGGGATGGTGACGGCTGACAGGAAGCTCTGGTGTGGGCTGGTCCATGAAGTCACGAAGAGTCGGAAGCGACTGAACAAATAAACAACAACAAGTGTGGAAGACCATCCAAAGAGGGGAATGGTGGGAGGACCAATTGGGCTAGAAAGGGATGGGAAAAATTGGCTGTGACATACTCAGACGCCCTATAAACCCTTTTAAATTACCTGGTCTCTTTTTGATTTGGGCTATAGATGGCCTTTGTCTCTGTGCTCCCTTTGATGGGAGCTGGGATTGACAATATGTCAGCTTCAGTTGCATGAGGTTTGGAAAAAAGCTCCCTAATTGATTGCCATTCTTCACACCAAGTTCAGGATAAAGAGTGAAGTGTCAACCTCATGGAGATCCAAGACTAGCTACTGTATCTCTTGTTCCATTTCTAACTTTTCCAGTTGATCAACTGTATTTCCTCCAACATGTAAAGCCTACTTACATCAATGGTTTTTATCCTAATAATCTGAGGAGCTTCCTTGCATGCTTTCTCTGCTTTCTTGATAGTTTCATTGTTCCATTCTACATAGTTGATGGCCATCATTCCTTCCGTTGGACTGCAGGGAGAAATCACAACAGAGGGAGTTGTCTGCAGATACCAAGATGAGACACAGAGACGGGAAAAGTCTCCACAATTGAATAATCTCCCCCTTTCTGTCCCATTAAAGCTGCAATTCAGCCACAACTTTTAGAGGAATTCTTTGTGCTGCAGGCAAGGCTTTGGGAGGCTGTGTGCAACCCTGATGATACAGGGTTAGTACTCCTGCTATATACCTGTGCACGTACACAGATTCACCTACGCCGATATACACAGTCCCATTTGCACAAACCAGACATATCTGGCATGCTCCCTGAGGACTCTTCCCTGCCAGATCTGTGCAGATCAGTTTCTCTGCTGGCATTAACATTTCGTTTCCCATTGCCCTACTAGGCATCAGGGAAGATGGAGGATTCTGCGTTCCATAAGTAGAGTGGTGGCAGGTTGCCCAGGGTGCTTTGCGACATTACGATGCTTTGGTAGCAAGCCATTCCTCACACATTCTCCAGCTGTGCCATCCAAGCAACTCTGCTCCTTGGGCCCAGCCAAGAAGCACTCACTCGTTTGCCTCCTGGCCAAGCTGATTGGCAACATATTGAATGTCTGGGAGTCCCAGGCAGTTGGAGATGTTGTTGCGAGGATAGTAGAACAGGAATAACAGGCACATTTCATTCAAGGTACTCGGGCCTCCCTGAGAGAAAGAAAAAAACAAAAACAATATCTGTTTGAGCTTCCATGGAAGAGAACCAGATTGTGCAGGTACTTCAGCTCAGCTTGCACTGAAAGCATTTGTTGTGAGAATAAAGGTAAAGATGGCTTCCTGCCAGCTTAGTCTTTTCTGACAATTCTAACTGGACAACACACCACAAATTCTCCATTAGCTAGCCCACACCAGAACTATAATTCCCCCAAGACTTACAAAGGTAATCTCTGGCCGATCTGTGCTTTGATAGCGGCATTCCACCAGGAATTCATCTCCCTGTGAACAAAACAGGCAACTTCATCATGAATCTGTCAGAATATGGGGTTCCAATAATAAATGGATTATTGCCTAACAGATATCTGAGAATGACATACTGTTTTGAGAACAATGTGCTCCTTCAAGTCTCTTGTCTCCTGAAGATTGAAATCATATCTATTGTCTTCGCAGAGGACCCTCAACTGTTTTCCATTCCTGCGCAGAGAGACAACCTCAGTGAGACAGACCATTTCTCATGCTGCTGAGAGGGATCTATTTGGGGTACAAGAGCAACAGTGACCTAATAATTTCCTGACAAATGTTTCCATGGTCACTACAGCTCAAATGACAATGTATCCGTTTCTTCATAGGATTAAGGAAATTAATTTTATGGCTGTATCTTCACATTACCCTTGGCTTCATCAGCACACAGTACAAAGCCTCCCTTGTTAGGATGCTGGCTGTTCTCTTTGGAGTCATCTGGCCTGTTTCAGAAGGCACGGGAAGCTTTCTGGGGCATGGGTCAGTGTCAGGATGGTGCCCCCCAAGTCCTCTGATGAGGAAAAAGAGGGTCAATGTCTGCAGGAGTAGGACTTGAATGAGGCTGAGGAATCCCAGCTACCAGTTGAGGGAAAATTGGAGGCAGATGTTTCTGGATCAGAAACAGTGAGAGAGTTAGAAGCTAGGCCTCATCCTGGTTTTAAAGGATGAAGTTTATGAAGGCTGAAGGAATTAAGGCACAGTGCAGGGTTGAGGGTAAAAGCTCTTCGGAGCATTATTATCTGGGCTGATCAGCTCCTGAAAGGAAACAGCCTGGTGGATACACCGTAAGCCAGCTCACTGCCTTACAACTGCTTTCTTTGGTTGGGCCAAGGGAACATACTCCATGTTTTGTGGATTGGGTGCTAGACCCCTGAACTGTTCCATGTCCACTTTGACCCTCCTGCCCTTTGAGTTTGACCACTGCCAAGAACGTTGTAGCCGTGGACAACAGTTGATCTGTAAAGTCTCCTTCTATTTTGCTTCTCCTGTTTATATTTGACGAAACCGCTGGCTTACTGCCAAGAAACGTACAGCTCCCTCAGCCGTAAAGACGGATAGCCAGTGTTCTTCAGTTTTTGCCTTTAAGCTACTCTCATACCCTTTTTAGTCAACTGGGGGAATTGTGTTGCTGTCCTGTTATATTTGGCCTACAGATTTTGCTTACCGGTATTGGACCCCTCTCAGTCCCCTTCCAGCCAGGTGGGTATGGAGTAAATAACCAAAGACATGCATATCTGGCACTGGAGTCCCATTGATCTGGAGAAGAAGAGACATGGACTAGTTTTAGGCTGGACAATGCCCAGAGCAAAGGGACTGCAGCATCCATCCCACATTTTCTATCTTTCAGGCTAATTCTTGACCAGCCAAATGTCTCAGGAAGTTAATAGCCTTTGATTTTTCCTCATTTTTCCTCTGATTGTTAACTGCATGCTCATACATTTATTACTGCTTTTTGGCTTGTGTTAAATATTGTGATTTGGCTTGTTGCCTTGAGTCCTGGACATCAACTTAACCCACCATTTCTTCCTGGCAAGGCCAAATCTGCCCTGCCTACTACTTTGCCTGCTCATCCTTGCTTCACCTCCTGCCCTCCTGTGTCCATTGCCTGCCTCCCAGATGAGCTGCCTCTGGGCTTCTGCCTACCCACCCTGGCGCTTCAGAGGAAAGAAGGAAGAGACTCCTACAAAGAAAACAGGAGCCCTGGAGAAGGAGGACTGCAAGCTTTAACTTGGAGGGCTGAGAGAACCAAGAGACAGTCCCTGTCACTGGAGCTGTGCAGTCGATTTTAGGTTCTCTCCCTGGAGGCTTCTGAGAAGGATTTTTTTGCCCAGTGTTCCAGGAACAGGAAGGAGAGGAAGCTGAGGTAAGAAACCCAACAGAAGTCCCAAAGAGGAAAATGGGTGTGGGCTTGTAATGGGTAGCCAGATTAGGATTCTAGCTTTCAAGGGAGCTGACTTCAATAAGCTAAGAGAAAAAGTAGGAAGGATTCCATGGATGGAAATTATTGTTGTTCAGTTGTTAAGTTGTGTCCAACTCTTCGTGACCCCATGGACCATAGCACACCAGGCTTTCCTGTCC
The DNA here is from genome assembly GCA_023362775.1 of Charina bottae. Lineage (NCBI taxonomy): Eukaryota > Metazoa > Chordata > Lepidosauria > Squamata > Charinaidae > Charina > Charina bottae. Next base: position 167,128,301 of record JALMGJ010000002.1, read on the forward strand.
TCCACTGTCTCCCGGAGTTTGCTCAAGTTCATGTTCATTGCATCGGTGATGCTATCTAACCATCTCATCCTCTGCCGTCCCCTTCTCCTTTTGCCTTCAGTCTTTCCCAGCATCAGGGTCTTTTCCAGTGAGTCCTCTCTTCACATTAGGTGGCCAAAGTATTTGAGCTTCAGCATCTGTCCTTCCAATGAGCAGTCAGGGTTGATCTCCTTTAGGATTGACTGGTTTGACCTCCTTGCAGTCCAAGGGACTCTCAAGAGTCTTCTCCAGCACCACAGTTCGAAAGCATCAATTCTTCGGCGCTCAGCCTTCCTTATGGTCCAACTCTCACAGCCATACATTACTACTGGGAAAACCATAGCTATAATTATGCGGACCTTTGTCGGCAAGGTGATGTCTCTGCTTTTTAATATGCTGTCTAGGTTTGCCATAGCTTTCCTCCCAAGGAGCAAGAGTCTTTTAATTTCATGGCTGCAGTCACCGTCTGCAGTGATCTTGGAGCCCAAGAAAATAAAATCTGTCACTGTTTCCATTTCCTCCCCTTCTATTTGCCAGGAGGTGATGGGACCAGATACCATAATCTGAGTTTTTTTTAATGTTGAGCTTCAAGCCAGCTTTTGCACTCTCCTCTTTCACCCTCATCAAGAGGCTCTTTAGTTCCTCTTCACTTTCTGCCATTAGGGTGGCATCGTCTGCATATCTGAGGTTGTTGATATTTCTCCTGGCAATCTTAACTCCGGCTTGTGATTCATCCAGCCCGGCATTTCTCATGATGTACTCTGCATATAGGTTAAATAATCATTGGCGATCACTCGTAGCTGAGTAAGATTGTCTTCCAAAGGTAAAATTTTAACGGTGGATCCGTAAGTGGCTATAAAGGCCAATTCTGGATCCGCACAACCTCCCACAATGAGGGCATAGGTTTCCGGGTGGGAGATGGTCATGATGAGGGTTTGCCTGACGTGCCTTCCTTTTAGCTCTTTTCTCCCTTTCGCCCTGTACTCGTGTTTCTTCAAAGTCCATAGCACCATTAATAAAGGCTGACCTCCAATTGAAACGCTCATGAGTTAGGGCTTCCCAGTTCTCAATGCTGATATTACATTTTTTTAAATTAGCTTTGAGAGTATCTTTGAATCTCTTTTGCTGTCCACCAATATTCCGTTTTCCATTCTTAAGTTGGGAGTAAAGTAGCTGCTTTGGAAGACGATGGTCAGGCATTCGAACAACATGGCTGGTCCAGCGAAGTTGATGTTGGATGATCATTGTTTCAATGCTGGTGGTTTTTGCTTCTTCTAATACGCTAACATTAGTCCGCCTATCTTCCCAAGTAATTTGCAGAATTTTTCGGAGGCAGCGTTGATGGAATCTTTCAAGAAGTTGGAGGTGGCGTTTGTAGAGGGTCCATGTTTCACAGGCGTACAGAAGGGTTGGTAGTACAATGGCTTTGTAAACAAGCATTTTGGTCTCCCTGCGAATGTCCCGATCCTCAAACACTCTACGCTTCATTTGGGAGAAAGCTACACTCGCAGAGCTCAGACGATGCTGAATTTCAGCGTCGATGTCGGCTTTTGTAGATAGATGGCTGCCGAGATAAGAAAAGTGGTCAACATTTTCTAGTGACACACCTTTAAGCTGGATTGATGGCGCTGCAGAGGGATTGGTTCGAACTTGCTGGTAAAGCACTTTGGTTTTTTTAATGTTAATCGAGAGACCGAGCTTTTCATATGCTTCTGCAAAGATGTTTAGGATAGTTTGAAGATCTTCCTCGGAGTGTGCACAGACTACGTTATCATCAGCATATTGAAGTTCTATAACAGAAGTTGTAATTACCTTATTTTTTGCTTTCAGCCTACTAAGATTAAAAAGCTTTCCATCTGTTCGATATATAATTTCTACACCAGTAGGAAGTTTCTCTTCAACAAGGTGTATAATCATAGCGATGAAGATAGCGAATAAGGTTGGAGCAATAACACATCCCTGTTTAACGCCGGATTCCACTTTAAATGGATCGCTTTGAGAGCCATTGTTATTCAGGATTGTTGCCATCATGTCGTCATGGAGTAACTGCAAGATGTTCACTAATTTATCAGGGCATCCGATTTTCAGAAGGATGGTCCAGAGAGCAGTACGATTTACAGTATCAAAAGCTTTAGTCAGATCAATAAACGCCATGTACAGAGGGCGGTTTTGCTCCTTGCATTTTTCTTGAAGCTGTCGTGCAGTGAAGATCATATCCACTGTTCTCCTGGAAGGGCGGAAGCCATTTTGCGTTTCAGGGAGGATGTCTTCTGATACAGATAGGAGACGGTTTGCGATGATCTTTGCCAGGATTTTGCCTGCTGTGGCTAGAAGGGAGATGCCTCGATAGTTTCCACAGTCTGTTCTATCACCCTTTTTAAAGAGAGTGATAATTATGGCATCTCTAAAGTCTGCTGGAATCTCCTCCCTCATCCAGATTTTTTCGATGAGCTTATGAAGTTGTTGTGTAAGTTCAGGCCCGCCTTCTTTAAAGACTTCAGCAGGAATCCCATCAGGTCCACTAGCTTTGTTATTTTTCATTTGTTTAGTGGCTTTACTGACTTCCTCCAAACTAGGGGGTACTGCAAGCTCATCTCTTATTTGTTTTTGCGGGATTTGCAAGAAGACTTCATCAGCCACAGTAGAGTGACGATTAAGGAGATTGTAGTAATGCTCTTCCCAGCGCAGTGCAATAGACTCTTTGTCCTTTAGATGTTTAGCACTATCTACTGAGCATAAGGGATTTGTACCATGGTTTGTTGGTCCATAGATGGCCTTTATGGCATTAAAAAAGCCCCGTGCATCATGAGCATCTGCAAAATGTTGGGTTTCTTGGGCTTTTTTTATCCACCATATGTTCTTAAGTTCTCTAGTTCTTCTTTGGACTTCTGCCTTTGCACTGGCGTAGATTTTTTTCTTAACGGCACAGTTAATATCTTTTTGCCATATCTGGAAAGCAACAGTTAGAACCGGACATGGTTCAAAATTGGGAAAGGAGTACGACAAGGCTGTATATTATCACCCTGCTTATTTAACCATTCCAGATATGGCAAAAAGATATTAACGGTTAAATAAGCAGGGTGATAATATACAGCCTTGTTGTACTCCTTTCCCAATTTTGAACCAGTCGGTTGTTCCATGTCTGGTTCTAACTGTTGCTTCTTGATCCACATACAGGTTTCTCAGGAGACAGGTAAGGTGGTCTGGTACTCCCATCTCTTTAAGAATTTGCCACAGTTTGTTGTGATCCACACAATCAAAGGCTTTAGCGTAGTCAATGAGGCAGATGTTTTTCTGGAACTCTCTTGCTTTTTCCATTATCCAGCGAATGTTGGCAATCTGATCTCTAGTTCCTCTGCCTCTTCGAAACCCAGCTTGCACTTCTGGTAGTTCTCGGTTCACATACTGCTGAAGCCTAGCTTGTAGGATTTTGAGCATAACCTTGCTAGCATGTGAAATGAGCACAATTGTACGGTAGTTTGAACATTCTTTGGCATTGCCCTTCTTTGGAATTGGAACTTAAACTGACCTTTTCCAATCCTGTGGCCACTGTTGAGTTTTCCAAATTTGTTGGCATATTGAGTGCAGCACTTTAACAGTATCATCTTTTAGGATTTTAAATAGCTCAGCTGGGATACTGTCTTCTCCGCTAGCTTTGTTGTTAGTAATGCTTCCTAAGGCCCCCTTGACTTCACTCTCTAGGATGTCTGGCTCAAGGTCAGTGACCACACCATCGTATTCATCAGGGACATTAAGATCTTTCTTGTATAGTTCTTCTGTGTATTCTTGCCACCTCTTAATCTCCTCTGCTTCTGTTAGGTCCCTGCCTTTATTGTCCTTTATCATGACCATCTTTGCACAAAACTTTCCCCTGATATCTCTGATTTTCTTGAAGAGATCTCTAGTCTTCCCCATTCTATTGTTCTCCCCAATTTCTTTGCATTGTTCATTTAAGAAGGCCTTCTTATCTCTCCTTGCTATTCTCTGGAAATCTGCATTCAGTTGGTTATATCTTTCCCTTTCTCCCTTGCCTTTTGCTTTCCTTCTTTCCTCAGCTATTTGTAAAGCCTCATCAGACAGCCACTTTGCTTTCTTGCATTTCTTTTTCTTTGGGATGGTTTTAGATGGTTTAGATGGTTTAGTTTGATGGTTTTAGTTTAGGGTTGGAAATACTGAAAGGAAAAACAGTTCAGGAGGTTTGGGAAAATCTGAAAAATGAGATCATTAAGGTCTAAACCCAAACAATACCAAAGAAAAAGAAAAATGGGAGAAAAACGATGAGAATGGCATAGTTGCATGAAGAGCTCTCTGATAAATTAAGAAACAAAAAGGACATGTTTAAAAAATGGGAAAAGTGGCATATTAGAACATCAGGAATGAGCCCAGATCTGAAAGTATGGAGTCAGGAAGGTGAAAGCTGAGTATGAGGTGAGGCTTGCAACAAACACCCACAATAACAAACAAACGAACAAACAAAGGTTCTTTGGATACACGAAGAATAAGAGAAAAGTCAACGAAAGGCTGCCCTGTCGGATGGAAAGGATGACAAGATGTTGACAGACAAGAGGGAGAAGGCTTGAACTGCTTAATTCCTATTTTGCACCTGTCTTTTCATAAAAGGAAAAAGTGGTCCAACCTTTCAGAAAGTGTACCATGAGGGGCAGAAGAGAAATGCAGGTCAGAATAGGCATGAAAGTGTGAAAGAACACTTAGCTGCTCTGAACGAATTCAAGTTGCTGGGATCGGATGGATTACATCTCAGGGCACTAAAGGTTCTGGTGAATGAGATGTCCAGAACCACTAATGGTAACCTTTGAGAACTCCTGCAGTACAAGAGAAGTGCCAGAAGACTGGAAAAGAGCTTAGAGATTGTTCCAATACTTAAAAATACGGAAATAAATGGGCCCAGGAAACTAAAGACCAATCAGCTTGACATCAACGCCTGGGAAAACCCTAGAAAAGGTAATCATGAAGTGGGTTTGCAAGCACTTAGAAAGGAGCAAGGTGATTACTAGAAGCCAACATAGGTATTTAAAAAATAGATAGTGCCAGACTAATCTTATAGATTTTTTTTGGACAAAGTGACTAGATTAGCAGACCAAGGGAATGCTGTGGATGCAGTATATCTAGACTTTAGTAAGGCATTTAATAAGGTTGACCATAGCATCCTTTTTCATAAAATGGAACAATGTGGGATGGATGGTCTCTCTACCACAGGGGTGTCCAACCTTTTGGCTTCCCTGGGCCACATTGAGTGAAGAGGATGGATTCACAGTTGGCTGAACAACTGTACCCAATGCATAGTCCTTAATGCAGTGGGGTACCTCAGGGTTCTGTCCTGGACCTGGTGTACTTCAACATTTTTAGATGACTTAGACAAGGGGACAGAAGGGATGCTCAGCAAATTTACAGAGGACCCAAAGCTGGGGTGAGGAGGATTGCTAACACCTTAGAAGACAGGATCGAGGTTTAAAAGGATCTTGGTAAACTTGAAAATATAGTTTTCCAAGAAAAAGCAGTTAGTGTATTTTCCAAGAAAATTTTGCCAGTGTATTTTCCAAGAAAATTCACTGGCAAAACAGGTAGATTCTGCACTTAGGTAGGAAAAATCAAATGTAGGTACACGATAGGTGGTACCTAAATCAGCAGGTACATTTTGTGAGAAGGATCTGGGTGTCTTGGTAGACCACAGATTATATATGAACCAGCAGTCTACTGCAGCTGCCAAAAGAGCCAATGCAATCATGGGCTGCATCAACAAAGGTATAAAGATCACAGGAAGTGATAGACAAGAGAACAATGGGCTACGAATCAGGAAATCTCCAGTTTTCATCTTGCCTTGAATTCAAAACACTGTTTGGCAAGACCTCCATCTTCAGCAGTCACATTCCCTTTCACTATTGGTAAGTGGAGAAAAGTAGGCGTAGTTGTAAACTTCTTTTGCTAATTTTTTAAAAATGGTAAAATCACCACTTCTGCATTTTTAAAAATGTCAGGCACATGGTTGGAGTGGAGGAAGGTTTAATGTTTTTTTCTGGAGTTGCTACCCTGATGACAGTAATGTTCCCTTCGAAGCCTGCTATTAGCTCCAGCGAACAGGCACCAATAAAGGCTTCCTTTCTGGGATGAAAAGCAGCTTTGAAGGAGGTGAAATTTAATTAGAACAGCAGCAGGAGGAAAGGATAAAACTTCCCTACTCATGTGTTCCTCTCAACCCCTCAGTCCTGTTTTTAGCCAACAGGATTACAAGGGATTTACCATCATGTCTCCTCTGTCCCAAAGGGCCAAACTTGGATGTTTTGTAGGAGACACAAGAACAGTGGGCTGACTTCTTTTAAAACTCATGCCCAGCCTTAGGGACTGTGGCTGGAAACAGGAAGAAGGAACAGCTGGAATAACTCTTTCCCTTCTTGTCATTTGCCTCTGGAAAAGTGTTGCCCCCCCACATCTCTTCCCAATGCTTTTCCATGGTCAGAGCAAGCAATAAATAGTCCTGGAACTATTTGCTTAGGGAAAAATTTGGAACATGCAGGATCACAATGACCCAAAACAGGAGCAAAGCTCCCCACCTCATCTGCTGAACACACTTGGATCACACATATTCATTTTACCAATTCTTTCATTCAGTTTTATCTCTGCACCATTCCCTCATTCTCTCTTCACCATCACAATATTTTTCTGTGTTGCTTCATCCAGCAATGAAGCTTTTAAAAAGCTGGTACTTGGCTGGTACTCAGATGGGAGATGTAGGCTAGACTGGGAAGTCTGGAATCACCTGGAAAGGAGGCGGTGGCAAATCACTTCCGCATTGTGCCAAGAAAATAAGGTATATGCCCATGAAGTCATCAGTTGCGCTCTACTTGAGGACATCTTTAGATTCATTTTTATTGCTGTGTGGGGTTGGCTGTTTCAGAAAAGAGCCACAGCACATGAAGAAGGGGTGGTTGACCCTTCCATACCCAGCAATGGCACTCCCTGAAGAAGTGAGTCTTTAATAAAATCACTATTGCCAGTGTAGAAAGTTGATGGAGATATGCAGGATTTGTTGGCTAGGCAAAAGGGGTTGAAGCATTTTTTAAGCCCAGAACAAGATAACATTCAGAGGCAGTTCAGGCAAAGGCCTCCCTAATTCGCTGAACTGGGAGGAGGAGGAGGAGGAGGAGGAGGAGGAGGAGGAGGGGGGGAGGGGGAGGGGGAACAGCACACTCAGACTTCCGAGGTTCTGTTATTATATCCAGTCTCAGTAAAAGTAGTTTTAGCCTTCTTGTGGAGTTGATTTCCTGGTGTGGTCTACCTAGTGGGGCTGACATCTGGGCAGCAGGCAAACAAGGCAGGTTTATGGCAAAGTGTGGAGGAAATAATGGCTGAAGGTTCTTCATCTTTGCTGCAAAAGAAGAGAACTCGGGGAGAGGGATTTCCAACCAAGAGCTGGAGGGAAAGGATGAAGCAGTGCCTTCCATTCCATTGCTCAGATGGTCAGTTTCCTCAGGCTTCTTTTCTGACAAGAAAGTTAGGAGGGGCTCTTGTGGAATGTTTTAGGTGGCCTAATATAGAGAGCCATTTTGGTGTAGTAGTTAAGGCATCAGGCTAGAAACCGGGAGATGGATTCCGGTGGGGACCAACGGTGGCTTGATCAGGAATTTCTGCGGCAGCGGAATGACCTGGTAGCACGGAAAATTTCTTGGGCTTAGGCAGGCTTCCTTAGAGGCCAGAAGTGTTCTCCAGAGTAAGGAGAACCCCAGGAATCACCCCTCGTGTCCTCCGGATGCCTGGTAGCAGCCAGAAGACCGCAAAACGGTGTTTTGTGATCTACTGGTGAGTGATCAGCTAGGAAGTGGGGCTGTCATCCCTTCCCAAGCTGTGCTGCAGCCAAAAACAGACTCTAAAACTGCCTACCCCATTTCTATAACACCAAGGTTTTTTTGTTTAATTTTTACCAAAGAGAGGCTTTTTACAGCAAAGAAATGTGGGGTCTCTTGGTGACTTTTATTATTTTTGGAATGCAGTATATTAAGTTGGTGATTTGGCTTTTTTATATATAATTTGTAATGTTGAGAGTTTTAAATGTTTGTTTGTTTGAACTAAAATGAGCTTTGAGGAGTATAAAAGATTTTTTCTTCTTCGTTGAATCTGCAGATTAGAATTCTGACCTATTTGCTTTCTCTTTTCTGTGGGAACACTTTCTGTTATTACTTTCTATTTCTAAAACAAAATTAAAAAATCCTACCCATTGTAGGATTTTTATAAGAATGACCAACTGAACTCAACAGTGCAATAAAGATAACCAGGGGTGATTGTGATGGGGTGGGCTAAGGACTGCCAAGCTTACCTCATCAAACTGACTGGTATTGCAGAAGCCATAAGACAAGAAAGAATCTGCTCGAGGGGGGATGAAATGGATAGGAAAGGTGAAAATTCCTGTGTGTAGCACCCCCATGTCATATGGACGCAGCTCCGGGGTATAGAAGAGTCGCAGGCCTGAGCTATCAGTTAATCCTCGGGAACAAAAAACAACAGAATTGAATGAAACAGCACTTGAACACTTATTTAAAATTTGTGGGTTCTGCTCATTAAGGAACTATACATTAATCAGTACATTTATTTATTTGAATTTATTAGCTGCCCAACTCCAATGGACTGATTCTAGTATTGTATCAGATAAATAGAATCAGCATCACATAAACCACTCTTTTTTATGCCTTGCTTACAAGTCCCAGAGGTATTGGCTAGATTAGATGAAGTCATAGAAACTTCTGATGTTCTTATCGAGTCATCCTCAAACTGGTGTTTCCAGAAATGTTCCAGCTTGATCCTGCTCGCTGAGGGGCAGTGGAAATAGAAACCCAGCACATCTTGAGGACACAGTACCTGTTTGGGAGAGATGGAACTTCCCTAAAGAAACATGGGTCCCTGGAGAGAACTGTTGGATATTTACTTCACATCTCTTGAAACCAACCAGCCATATTGCCCAGTCATGGCAAATCATCATAATAATGAAGACATTCAAAAGTATTTCAGTGATATAAATATTTATAGAAACATATTGTGCCCTGTAAGGGCTGTTCTGTCAGATTTCCCACATGAAAATTGTTTTGGCAAATTGGTTTCTATACACAGCGTTCTCATGGTGACGTGAACTGCAGGTGGCCAGATAACAACTGTCACGTGTGTATTGTTATGGCTAGTGCCTACACAAGCAATGGGAACTTCCCATGAGAACAAGTCCTCCTGATTCCCTCTGTGGGACGCCTTGCTCTGCAAGGGAGGGGGGGAATCACGTGCTTGCTTAGATGCAGCACTGCCACCCAATAGCAGGTCATGCTATGTGCTTTAGGCCTATGCTTTAGGCCTGGTGTGTGTCACACCTAACTTCCAACCAATCAGAAAGCTGGAAGAACTGAATATCTAACCATGCAAAATGGTGTTCTATTCTTCTTGATTTTTTGTGTCTTTAGCCATGTAGTTCTTCACGTGTTTTGTTCCTGTGGACTGGGAAGTGTGAGCTATGCCTGGCTATGTGAGTGATGCCATGGTGCTCCTTCATGTCTATCATGTCTGTCAGTGGAAGCATTACACTGGAGAAGATTTACTCTGCTTATAAGTTTGTTTTTCCTTTTTTGCAATAATGTAACTATATATGCATTTATTGCCTTATGCTACAAGTAAACACTTTTAGCCATAAAAGCTGCACTCCTGTCTGTTTATTCTCAAGCCTTGATTTTTCCCTTTAAACCAGCGTACATCCTATCATGTTCAGACAACTTGGACAAGCGGCCAAGGAAGGCATGGGAAAGAGGTATTGAGATTGATCCTAAAGTCTCCAATATCAATCCACTTACCACATCCCTTGGTGCCCAAAGATAGTTCCAACAAACTCTTGGATTTTCCCAAGATTGTTTTCAGAACATTTGATATAACTTCTCTTCCAAACCCAAATGTTAACCTTAGTGTAAAACCCTACTTATAATAAGGCTATGACTTCCATTATACGTTGATTCTTCCTGATGTGTACAAAATGGCAATATAAAGCAACTCCAGATTTAGTGTTCTTGAGCATCAAGCTCTACAAAACTGGCAAACCAAGGAAGCAAAACCAACATAGATTTCAGAAAGATGTATTTAACATGTGTCTGTGGTACAAACAGAATCTGGAACCAGCCAGAGTTATAGAGAGTTAATTAAACCAGAGCCTCCTAGAAATGCTTTCTTCCCATGTCTCTCACAGTTCTCTCCAGGGACCCATGTTTCTTTAGGGAAGTTCCATCTCTCCCAAACAGGTACTGTTGCCTCCTCTCACTTAAAGGGTCCTCCTCCTCCTCCTCCTCCTCCTCCTCCTCCTCCTCCTCCTCCTCCTCCTCCTCCTCCTCCTCCCAATATCTCACCTTGGGCAAGATTGTCACATGAGAAATTACATATTCCTCAAAATCGTAGAGCTTTTGGTACAGTCTTCTTTCTCTTGCTCACTTGGTCTATCCCATATGGATATAGGAAACATATCCTACAGATAATCATTTTTTCCCATCTGAATTTTGAATCTTCAAAAGCGCTGGGACTGGGTAACATGTGCTTCTTTCCATTCTGCCTCTATCCTTGGAAACCTGTTTGTGCCTCTCATTTTTCCCTTAATCAATTCACACACACTTTTACTGACCTGGAATTAAATTAAAATTGCTGTAATGAATTTCTAGCCGGACCCATTGGGCATCAATTGGTGTCCCTATGGAGACTCCAGTTTCATCTGGGAACATGTAGGCCTTATTTATGGGAAGAGAGATGATGGAGACAGAGAGAAAGAAAGAGTCACTAGACAGTAATGCCACTCAGTCTCTTGCCCAGATGGGAAAGAGCACATTAGATCCTTCAAACACAATCCTAGATGCACTTATCAGGGGAAAAGCCTCAATGAATTCAGTGGGATTTGCTTTTAAATATACATATGTAGGGTTGTAGGATAAAATGGTGAAGTTTGTAATACCCTTTGCAGAGTTGCTTTTCATTTCAGTGAGAGATTCTCTAGGAACAGGGTTTCTCAACCTTGGCAACTTTAAGATGTGTGGACTTCAACTCCCAGAGTTCTCCAGACAGCCATAGCTGGCTGGGGAATTCTGGAAGTTGAAGTCCACACATCTTAAAGTTGCCAAGGTTGAGAAACCCTGCTCTAGGAACTTGTAGTGGTGAATTTCACCCCTTGTTACTTGAAAAGAGCTATATAAAAATGATACATGGCTGATATTGGATAATATTCTTGTATGCCTCCCAGAGTCACTTTGTGTGAGATGGGCGGCCATATAAATGTGAAAAATAAATAAATAAATAAATAAATAAACAAACAAACAAACAAAGCAAGCAAGCAAGCAAGCTTAGGGTGGGGATGTTGGGATCTTGGTGTTGTTGAGCTTTAAGGCATACAAACCTCAACAACTCTGACCTAGATAAAACAAGTTGCATAAAAAGCCAGCAAACCCCACTCTCTGGCCCAGATGATATGATCTAATTTTTAATGAAACATTTGCAAGAAGAAAACCAAGCTGAGCAAACCCCATGGTCCCGATGCAGCTGATATTTCAAAGTATTGAGTCATTCCTCCCTCATTCCCAGAAATTGCTATGAAATAAAGCCTTGACAAATGCAAGGCTTTTCCAAAGATAGGTTTTCAGACAACAGTGGGGTAGCTCCATCAGAAATAGGTACCGTTTAACCTGGTTTGGAAGGTCTACACACTCACCCCTCCTCCTACAGCCCAGCCAGCAATTATCTGAGAGCACAGAGAAAAATCCGGATCAGCTCCATAGCAGTCACTGACTCCGCTCGGCAGCACGCTTCCATTGCCGCAGGCATATACCAGGATGTGGTGCACTAGTGTTTCATTCCTGGGTGTGATTATGGGCTCAAACTATGGACAGAAAAACGACAAGGTCAGACCAGCCAGAAGATACTAGCAAGTGGAAAGCTCTTACAGTCTGCGAGGAGGAGAATGGTCAATCTCACCGGCAGAGCAGATAAATGTAAGCCTGCTTGATTTCTGACAGTTACCTTATAGATGTGATGTTTTGTCTTGACGATGGGTAATGGGAGAAAGGTACAGGCATAGGTGGTCTCATCCACTGGGATAGGGAACTGAAAAGGGAAGCCAAAGCACACGGTAAATATCTCAGGCCTGTGAACTCTCAACCCGAAATAAATTTGTACAGTATTGCTCTGTGTATCACATGGTCACTAGACTGCGGAGCCAATGAATGAAAGAGATCAATCTGCTGGAGACCGTTGAAGGCTATGGAATGGAAAAGCCCATCAAGAGCTTTCAGTTTTAGATACTTACATCATTTAGTTTCAAATCGTACACATGATAGACACTGGGATTGCTCAGTGCTAATTCAGTTTCCACCAGCATCATGAAGAGAGATTTGTGGGTTATTTTTCCTTTGAAGAAGTCGATCGTGTCATTGGTCCCAAAGGCAGCCAGGAGGCGAAGTGTGTCAACCTGTGTAGGCACAAATGAAAAGGAAAGTCTCCTCTGTCCTACCACACATCCCTAGATATTCAGCCTCACTGGCAGCCACAAGGAAGTAACCATCCTAATTTTCAACATGTTGGAGCTCTTGTTTGTTTTTTTAACTACTGCAATTAGACAATCTCACCAGATTCATACAAATCTTGACACAAATTCATACTAATATTCTTACAGTTATGTATGATTGAATTCCTTTGCGAGCTTTGTTCTTCCAATACAGACTTTATTTATGATGAATTAGTAAGTAAATAAACAAGTCATCCACCCTAGTTCAGATGCTGATTCTGAGCATGGGTAGGTATAGTAACAATATTTAGACTTGATTTTTTGTGGAGATTAATGCAGTTGGTCATCTTCTGAAATAGCCGCAAGCAGAGAGAACTGAACTGTTGGGGATGGAGGGTTTGCTGAAATAACGGTCAGTTTCTGAAACAAACATTTAAGGAATGCCAATATTAGGTCCAAAGGAGCCATATTTAGGCACTATGGCAGGAATGCCTTTGGGTGCTTAGATCAGATGTTCCCCAACCCGGTGCCCTCCATATGTGTGGGACCTACTACTCTTAGGATTCCTAGCCCAGTCTGCCCAACAGCTGGGAATAATAACTTCAATACATATGCAGACACTCAGACAGATTTATGGATCTTCTCACTTGGGAGACTGAAGAAACACAAGGAAAGCACAGGAAGAAAACGTTTGATGACATTCTAGTGCTCCCCTGTGAAATTGATAGAACAAAGCATGGCATATCTGCAGCATTCCAAATTTGCAGTAACAACCCATTTTGTTTAATAATTCACTGAAGAATCAGTCTAACTCTTAATCAGTTTATCAGTTAACCAATTTAACTGAAGACTTTTCAGTTCTGCATATTCAATATTTCAATATTTTGATCCCTGCAGTGCTTGTTCTAAAGCCCACACTGATTCCTCAATACTTCCTTTATTTGTATTTCACTTATGCTATACCATTATGTATCTCAAGCCCAAGAGATACTTGGCACACATATGGCATGCTTGCTAGTTAATATGAAAATGCAGCTCAGAACATTTAAATGAACCTGGACTACTTAGGTGCTCAAATTCATTCATCCTTAGGAATCTTGGAAGAACTTTTCTGCAGAAAACAGAATCATGCATCACCATTGCATGAGACTTGCCTTTGCCTAAGAGAAGTCTGGGAGGGTAGCAACAGCCCTTGACAACTTCAAGGAAGTTGTGATTATTGTCTGTGGAGGACTTAGGGTCCTTGTGCTGCTTTCAGGAAGGCAATTATCTTTGCTGCCCTCTGTGAAAATAATTGCCCCCAACACCAATGTCCCACTCCTTCCATGGATTGCCTATTATCTTTTGCTGCTCAGTAATTTCTTGGCAGCAACTGGAGCACATGTTCTCATTTAGACGTAAGAGACTGGTGGGCATTTTATTGCTTTACCCCTTTTAGGGATAAGGGTAGGGATTATAACCATCAATCCCCTGTTCTTTCCATTGTTTGGGTCCCCAACCAGCTGCATGCATGGAAACCCCTTTAACCAATGTATTCCTTTTCTTTCCTTTGTAAAGAAAATAAGATTGCCATTTCATTTCATGGTTTTAAAATATAAACAAATACAACTACAACTAAAGAGCTAGCAGATCAAGTGACAATACTTCGAAGTAGGTAAATGCACATAAAAGCTTCAGTGAATAAAAAGGATTTTGGCTAGCACCAAGAAGAAAATAACATTGACATCTTGTGTGGGGACATCAAGGTACATCTTCCAGTCAAGCTTGACTCCTGTTGACCTCATAGAGCCCATGGAACATTCTTGACAACAATACTGAGGCTAATTTCCTATTGTCTCCTTCTGGATGATTTTTAAGTCCCCAGTCTAGCCTATACCACTAGAATTTCTTGATGCTGTCCTACCCAAGTACTAACGAGACCCTGCTTAGCATTTCTAGATCAGCCCAAATTAGCTAGGGCCTATCATCTAGCTGGGTCACAGTTGAGGTTCTATAGCCTAAATGCCTTTTTTTTCATAGTTTGTACCCACTTCACTTCTGACAAGAAAAGGAGACATCAGAAGAGGACTGAAGGCCTTGGTTGGGCCTTTCGCATTTGCAAGATGGAGTCTTAAAGGAGCCCCCTCTCCTCTGCCAACATTTCATGTTAAGTGTGTTCTCAGATTCTGAATGGGCTTCTAAAGATTATTACATTGCAAGTTTTATTGTATTTTGATATCATTGCATAAGATGTTTCAGTTATTATTTGTGTTATGTTCTAACTCTCATCCCCTTTATGAGCTAACATCTGGACAGCAAACAAACCCCTGATATGCTCCTTAGTTTTAATAGGAAGGAAAAGCACATATTTCAGGCTCTCCCAGTGCAAGTAAAGGCAGTTCTCGCTTTGTGGCAGCAAATTCTGTGTTCCTTTGTGTCCTCTGTGTTCATGCCCTTGCTTATGCTGTCATTTGGTGCCATTGTCTTGATTACCGTGATGTCCAGGTCATGTTCATCACATGTCCGGAATGGTCGCCTGAATGCCATGGTGGTGGAAGTTGCATCCTGGGTCAATGACAGCAGCTCATAATCTTGACTTTCATCTTCCAAGATGGTATCCTCATTCACACCATGCCAATCCTGAGTGAAATAGGAAGAAGTCACAAAACCCAAGAGATCAAATATGCTGTGATTGATAGAGGGAGAGACCATCACTTGGATGCAAGACCATCCAGTTGGAGAGACCATTACTTGAATGAACCTCCTTGGATGACCCTGGGCAAACCTCATTTATGTGGCTAGGCTTATGGGCAAAAATTAGCTTGTAATTTGGTAGGAAGAAGCTATAGCTCTTGATATTATAATGAAAAATCATCCTGGAACTCTTGTCAAGAAATAAGAATCTGCTCTGAAGTTCTGCAGATGTGGTTGGTGGCCCAGACTTTCCATTTCATAGCAATCATGTAATAAAATTAATTGGCAAAATTTTCTGGATAGGAAAAAGAACCCAAGACAAAATAGAGTCCCAAACTGTTGGCATTTCCCCATCTCCTTTAAAGGAAGAAGGATTTTTTCTTCCTTTTTTGTTGAAGTTTGGGGGAGTATTGCCTCCAGAGTGCAAATTATACCTCAAAAATGGACACATTAATGATTTCTGTGCCTTCCAACATAAACTGAGCAAGCCCGAACTGCAAAAGCCATCAGGGATGCTTTTTCTCCTATACCAGCCCTTGGGCTCCAACAAGAATGAAAATACCATGTGGCCCCAGCAGTACATAAATGACACTGCAGATGTCTCATTGGTCATGTGAAACAATCATCTCTAAATTCATTTGTAGCTTCAAACTACAAATTATCCCTCCTCCCTCCTCAATTTTGTGCATAGAGTCAAACTTCTCATGAAATGGTACTCTTGATTTAATCTTACTGAGAAATAGATGTTGCCATCAGGAAGAACACCACCAATCACGAAGTCTGCTCCAGGAATATTCTTATTAACGGTGAAGCCAAAAGCCACCCATCCAGTTGACTGGGCTTGAAACTCAAAACTCATAATGGCAAGTTCATCATCATAGTCCCATCGGAGGTAAGTCTCGTGTTTGGGATCCAGGAACACAGAGAAACGCAGTTGGGAAATTAAGGAATGGCTGGAGCAAAGGCACAAGGTAGACATGAGGATCAGCAGGCTTTTTGTAGATAAATGGTTCATCTTTGCAGCAGACTGTGCTTTTCTGTTCTCTCTCATATCTTCCGACACAGCTTTCCTTCAAAAACCACCTGGTAGGGTGGAGGAGACCCAGTTTATATGAAAGACTGGGACTACCTGGGATCCCCGCCAAAGAGGAAGGACAACACTTTTGGTTCTGCAAGATCAGATTTCAACCCTGGGATTTGTTTTTCATTTTATGTAATAAAGGGGCGTGCTTCCCAAGAGGCATTTGTTGATACCTTTTTTCAGGATCTCTATGTCAGTATGCACAATCCAGGCAGTTTTCCATGACTTCTCACTAAGTTGCAACTACTAAATGCGTCTTACGTTTTTGTGTTTGTTTTGGATATGAACACTAGGTTAAAAAGTGCTACCAAACAGGGCAAATATTCAAAAATCATAATTATTGGTTCATTTAAATAAATAGGCCTCTGTAGCCAGGTGCTCTTGCCCAATTCCAGGCTTCTACGCTAGTTTTGCCATTGTTTCATTTTCCTTTTATTCCATTAGGTAATAAGTGATACTTCTTCTTCCCATATTACTAGTGTGGACTGCTTTTTATTTTAAAAAAGTTTCATCACCACCTGAACAGGCTAATCTGCTGGGGGGAAAAAAGAGAGAAAACTGTGTGGAGAACACTTAATCTATGTCTTTAGCAAAGGATTTCAGAAGTTCATATCATCGTATTTATTTTGGATTTTCCTTTACCTAGATGAGAGCTTTTGGCATCCTGGCTGGTTTTTTGTTATGAAAGTTTCACCATTATCCCTTCTAAAACATTTGTTTATTTTTCTCATAAGAATCTGAGAGCAACCGAGGCAAATCAGTTGGGTCTACTTAGGCTTTTTGAAAAGAGGAAGTCCTTTGAGTGGCGTTCAAATTCTTAAATATTTTATTGGGTTTTGAATATACATAGTTAAAAGTTGGAAACGGAAAGAGAAACAGAAATACAAATCAAAGAAAGAAGAAAAAAAGGTGTAGTAAAGCAAAGAAAAAAAAGAAAAAAGATGAAACATAGAAAGTAGTCAGCTTCCGATTAATCTCTGGTCACAATACTTTACAAAATTTGTCATACATGCTAGGTCTATACATGACATTAAAAAAACATTTCTTGTCTAATATATCAGTTTATATATGATTTAATCTTCAAATCCTCATATAGACTTTGCCCCTCCAGTATTTTCCAAATAGTCCATTATTAGTTTCTACTCTTAAAAAAATAATAGTTTAAATTTTCTTTTAATAAACATATCAATCTCTCATTTTCTGTCAATCCATCAATTCTAATAATAAAAAGTCCTTATAAATCAACCATTTATCTCTATTCCTTACTTCTATTCTATTCTATAAAATGCATCTTACATACTAAATCTGTAAATCACATTAAAAAACATTTCTTATCTAATATATCAATTTATATATAATTTAATCTTCAAATCCTCTTATAAGCTCTGCCCCTCCAACATTTTCCAAATAGTCCATTAATAGTTTCTAATCTTTAAAAGAGTAATAATTGAATTTTCTTTTAATAAACGTGTCAATTTATCCTTTTCTGCCAATCCATCAATTTTAACAATAAAAAGTCCTTATAGGTCAGCCATTTATCTCTATCCTTTACTTCTATTCTATTCTATGAAATGCTTCTTACGTTCTCCTGGTGCCTCCCTCATGTCTGTCTTATATTTCTCTAAAAATGTTTTAACTTTTAAAGTAAAAATTATCCTTAACTTTTGTTCTTTAAACACTTTCTGTTCTCTAAAAATTTTATCTATTTCCAAATCTAGGTCTTGTTCTTTTATCTCCAAGGGTTTATCTAATATAGAAACAGTCCTTTCTCCTACATCTTCATTCAACTGTTCTGGAACTTGTCTCCGTCTCAAAATGCACTCCTTCTCTCTCATTTCTTTATTAAATGATGTCATCACTTCCAGAAGTTTTCTCATCTCTGACTGAAGAGGCTCCACCGACGCTCCAGGTGTTAATGCCATGATTGTCATAATGTAGATAGTTTCCCTGTAAGAGAGAAAAGGCAAGAAGGAAAAAAAGGAAAAAAAAAAAAAAAAAGGAGAGGAGAGGGGGAAGACAAAGACAAAGAACCTCTCTTCTTCTCCCCCTTTAATAATAGGAGAATAAAAAAACTTTTAAAAATAAAAATAGTCCTTTAAATGTAATTATCAGAATAGCAAAAAATCTAGTCCATTAAAATTGTATGTCCAAGCGTAAGAGCAAGTAAATAAAAGATAAAAAAAGAACAGAGAGGTTTTATTGTAGTCAAAATAATAACAAAAAAGATAAACAATCCCAAGGTTTCTCACGGCAGCTTATATCCACACAGTCCAACCATGAATAAGTCGTCTAATTTATATACAGAAGGAGTCCAAGGCATTCATAAAAATTCTATAAAGTGACTTATATAATTCAAAAAATATTCAAACACTTATGGAGAAAAGCAAAAAGAGTTCTTTCATAATAAAAATCCCAAACAGGTAGAAGAAAGAATATCAAATCAGTAATTCATTTATCCATAAAAACTTTAAATCCAGACAAATTAGTCCCCAAAGGAAAAAAAAATACTTATAATTGCAATAAGGATGAAAGCAAACCAAGAGTAGAAATATTTAGAATCAAAAGAGAAAGTCACTCAGCTCACTCCAGGCAGAGTCAATTATCTTTCCAAACCCACCGTTCAAACACTCCTCTGACAAGAAAGAAAAATAAAACACCAGCATCTATAAATCACAGTCCAGAAATAAATCCTAGTGCTTAATAAATCCAGTAATATTAAAAAAAAAAAGTGCAACTAAAAGGCTGGATGAGGAGCTACTTAACTTATTTAGTTTCACGGTTTCTGCAGAGCTTTCATGTTAGTTCCAGTCGTCTGTTACCACTCAAATCTCTCTTCCCCTGTAGTGGGTATACAGGGGTCAGGATAGAGCAGCAGGTTCGACGACCCTTGTGATAAATCTTCTGCCCACCCTCTCTTCGAGGGTGATTTTTCAGCGATTTTCTCGCCGCAGACAGAAAACCGCGGAGCTATCAGCTCTTCGCTCCACTCAGTCCAGCACCCGGAAGCGAAAGTCCAGTGGCGTTCAAATTCTGATGATTTTATGGGCATGTACAGTACACGGTTTTGAAAATGACAGTGTGTTTGAAGGGGGATTCTGTGTTCTTATTAGAGGAAATTTCTCATTCAGCTCACTTTCCCTCTCCTAGGAACCCCCTCTAACTGGGTGCTGCCATGGTTAGGGAAAGAAGCCCCAGTACAGGACTGCCAGCGTGCCAGGAAGGCAAAGTTGGTTTGCTGCCATGCAAAATGTTTGATTTGGAGGCTGGAACGTGTCCACAGTCCATCAAACCACTTCCGGTTTACATTCAAAAAACTGCCAGACCACCCTTGGAACGGCCAGATCAATGTGATCAGTTAAAATGGGACAGAATTCCCCAGAAAGTTCCATCCCTACAATAGAACATTTTGCACATGAGCACAGAAAAACAGGAACATGCTAGCAATTTATTCTCTTCCATATTTGTAGAAAGGGAGAAGTTTGCATGTTTAGGTATGGATCTGAGTGGTGGGATGAGACACCCAGTTAATGGTCAGCAACAAAGCACTGATTGGCTGGTAAATTTTCTGTACTTAGTTATTAGCCAGAAATGCCAAAACTAATTAGTCAGACACTTTCTGTGTACTCTATAAATTTACAGATTTTTAAACACGCCCATGCTCATAGTATGCTGACATCTGAATAGCTATGATGAATTGTCTGAACAGCCTGGATGAATTGTCTTCAGAATGGTTGAGTGAGGGAAAGGTTGATCATGTGGAAGTGTCTCTCATCTTTTCCTAGAGTAAATAGAACAGGGTTTGGAGGGTTTTTGGGTGAAGGTATGGGAGTTGCTAATTTATATGGAAACAGCTTGCCTAAAATAATTATTTTAATTTTTTAGTCTGCCTCGCTTTTAAAATTAGATTATAAGCATAGGGCAGGACCTGCCTCAACCATTTTGGGAAGTCATTAATTTCTAAAAAGTGAGATAAGTTTGCAGCCAATATATAAGTAATGGAATCAACTATTTTATGATGGAATTCTGCAAGTTAGCTTTGGGCTGCAAAGTCTGCATTTAACTTTGGGCATTTAGCAAAAGTATATTCGTAAATTACAGAATGTCAGATTCATGTAATGCATTTGGGAAATTAAATAGAAGGAGGGGGAGGACAGGGATAGGTAAATGAGAGAAGTAAGTACATTCTATCATGTTGTGGCTAGGTATGGACAGGATTAAGTGGGCTTCTTCAGAAATTAACCAAATAATCTAGAAGCAGCCAATACCTATTGAAGACTAATCTTGCCTTGTCACTTTCTATCAATGCTCTAAGTAGCTTTTTCCCAGTTCAGGTGTGGAAAATTCTTTTTGCATCAGAAAGCATGAATTGGATGTAGGAGGTGCTTCTGATATGATGTTGGACAGGGAAAAGAGTTGAGGATTACAGGCAAGGATGGCTTAAGAAAGGATAAGAACAACAAGGTTTCTTGGAAAGAAGAAACCTTAAGGAAGATTGTGTGTCTCCATTTTGAGGGCATCTGAGATGCCTCCAGGAAGGGGGAACATGACTTTGTGATAACAAGGAGAGATTAAAGTATACTAAAGAAGATAAAAATAATAAAAAGGCACTTGTAGAAACACTTAAGATCTGGCACCAAATAGAGTGCGAAGGAAAACAGTGAAACCTAAGTCCTCATGAGTAACAATGGATGCCTTGAGAACTCATGTCCCTGAGGGGAGACGGACATGTGGGCTGATGCAAACAGGGAAGAACCAGTGATTATGAATGACAACTACGTTAGTAGGTTCATTGTATATATGAGCAAGGTGATAGGAACTGATCCTAAGCGAGGTAGGCAGTTTCGGGAAAATATAGAATGGAACCAAGGGATAAAACATACATTCTACAGTAGGTCAACATTCTTCAATCAGGTGTCCTTAAAATGTGTTGGAACTGCAATACTATGAATTCCCAAACAGTATGGTTGCGGGCTGGCTGGTAATCTGGAGGAAAACAATGTACAAACCTGTATATTGCCACTAAGAATTAACGTTTAGAATGGATAGCCAGGTATTCACCTGGCACCAAAATGAAAACTGCTGGCAACAGCCCAGCCTCCCTAATTAGGGTGCCATAATCGACAAGGCCCTGTCTCACTTCTCCATGCAATATATTTTTCTCAGTGATAGAGCACCCTCAAAAGGGGTGTTTCTCCAAATATTGAGAAGCAAGACCATTTAGGACATCATCATTCACTAATACTTTTTTCTGGAAACAGTACTGACAGCCAGTGCAGCTCCTTTAAATCTAGTTAAATATTATTCCTAAATTGTATTATTGCTTGAAGTATAGCTGTTACTTTCTGACCCTATCTGTAGATCCAAGTCAAGGATAGTCCAATACTTTATGAATTCCAGTAATTTAAATTGGAAATTACCAGTGCTTGAATTGTCACCAAACTGTCCCTTGTTTTTGTCCAAGGACAGGCCCAGCTGGCAGGCCAATGGAAGCTGACCAAAAGCACTCCAGGCTACTAAAGAATGTGAACCTTTTGTGACAAAAATGAACTTAGGAATCAAAATCTCCTGATCACTTCATCCCATCCCCACTTAGCTAATTGAGTTAGGGTGTGCCTTCTTGGTATCAAATATATATATTATTGCATTATTGGTCCATATCTTGTTTCACATGATAGAAGCTCACAAGCCTTGAGTTCAGACTGTAACAGGATATAAGGACAATGACAATTCTGCTGTGAATATATATATATATATATATATATATATATATATATATGTGTGTGTGTGTGTGTGTGTGTGTGTGTGTGTAAAAGGTAAAGGTTATCCCCTGCACAGTCGTGTCTGACTCTAGGGGGCGGTGCTTATCTCCGTTTCTTAGCCGAAGAGCCAGTGCTGTCCGAAGACGCTTCCGTGGTCATGTGGCCGCATGACGCGCGTGGAATGCTGTTACCTACCCACCGAAGTGGTACCTATTCATCTACTTGCATTTGCATGCTTTTGAATTGCTAGGTTGGTGAGAGCTGGGGCGAGTGTGGGAGCTCACTCTGTCACGCGGCGCTCGGGTCTCGAACCACCAACCTTCCGATTGACAAGCCTGGCGTCTTAACCACTGAGCCATCGTGCCCCACTATATACATACATACAGTACATACATACATACATACATACATACATACATACATACATACATACTGTACATACCAAGGAGTTAGAGCTTTCCATCACTGGATTGCCTGTGACAGACAAGCAAATAGCTACACACAAATCTGAATACTAGTATATATAGTTGGTTATTCAGATTTGTGTGTAGCTATTTGCTTGTCCCCTGTAGTAACCTATGGCTGCGAGAGCTGGACCATAAGGAAGGCTGAGCGAGGGAAGATGGATGCTTTTGAACTGTAGTGTTGGAGGAAAATTCTGAGAGTGCCTTGGACTGCAAGAAGATCAACCCAGTCCATACTCCAGGAAATAAAGCCAGACTGCTCACTTGAGGGAATGATATTAAAGGCAAAACTGAAGTACTTTGGCCACATAATGAGAAGACAGGATACCCCGGAGAAGACGCTGATGCGAGGGAAAGTGGAAGGCAAAAGGAAGACCAAAGGGCAAGATGGATGGATGATATTCTGGAGGTGATGGACTCAACCGTGGGGGAGCTGGGGATGGTGATGGCCGACAGGAAGTTCTGGCGTGGGCTGGTCCATGAAGTCACGAACAGTCGGAAGCGACTGAACGAATAAACAACAAAATTTGCTTGTCATTGTCACAGGCAATCCAGTGATGGAAAGCTCTAACTCCTTGGTTTACTCAATCACAAAACTGAACAACCCCCCCCCCTTTTTTTTTTTTTTGCTTCCAAAGAAGGAGTCACTCTAAAAGTTTGGATGAATCTAAATGCTCTCTGGCTGTTGAGTCTAATTGTCTATTTTGTGAAGAGGTTAAACAGTTTAGTCTGCTCATTCTCCTTTCATTCTTCTTGTTTGTGAGGCAGAAAATGCTGTGTCATCAAGGAGGCCACCTCATTTTCTTCATATAGTCTGTCCAAAAAAAGAAAGAAAGAAAACTATAAAGAGATTAAGGGGAGTGAAGGGAAAGTCCCAGCTTTTGTGAAGGTGATAATTCCAGAAGCCTTCTCATTCATTATCAATTCAATTTGTATGTGAATCAAGGTATCCCTGGTTCAGATCTGCCACCAGAGCCCAGCCTGCCTCAGGAGATCTCAGGCAACCTACTAGCAAATTGAGCAGGTAAGAAATGAACAGGGCCAAGAGTGAGATTGTTGCTTCAGGTGACAGATCACACATACATCTTCCCCTAAGTCCAGGGACTTCCTATATCTACTGCAATGGGGATTCAGCCCAAAGTCTTGGGCAGATGTCTGGGATACACTGCTGGCCATCTTCCGGCTGCAGCTCCACTAGGATTTTCCAGAGCAGCAGACCAAAAGTAACCAACCAGAGCTCCTTGAAAGTCACTCTCCTGTTAGTAGGAAAGCAGCTAATACAAGACTCCTGAACAGCTATCTGATGCTCCACTCTGTGCTGTCCTTCTTCAGAGTGAGGCTTTATAGGGCAGGGGGTCATATCTCCCCTGATGCCTTCTTTGGGCAATTTATAAAAGTGAGCTTTGATAGGCAGTGTTGCCCACGATATGGCTATTGCTGACATTTCTGCAGGAAAGAAGGAAGGAGGAGGTGATGGGATATACGCTGGCTTAAAGGGAAAATACTCGAGGCTTGAGAATAAACAGACAAGAATGCAGCTTGTAGGGCTAACAGTGTTTACTGGTAGCATAAGGCAATAATGTATATGCAATCACATTATCGCAAAAATGAAAAAGTTGAATATACATGGTACAGCATTGTAAAAGGAAAACAAAAACAAACTTATAAGCAGAGTTCCGTGTATTGATCCCAGGGCCAGAGTTCCTGCCACGGCCTATACCCAAAGCCAGGCATAGCTCACTCTGCCCAGTCCACGGGAAGTGAACACGAGAAGAACTACATGGGTAAAAGACACTAGAAATCAAGAAGCATAGAACACCATTTTGCATGGTTGTATATTCAGTTCTTCTAGCTTTCTGATTGGCTGGAAGTTAGCTGTGACACACACCAGGCCTAAAGCATTAGGCCTAAAGCACACAGCATGACCTGCTATTGGGTAGCAGTGCTGCATCTAAGCACTGAGTTCCCCCCCTCCTTGCTCTCACAGGGCAAGGCTTCCCACAGAGGAAATCAGGAGGATTTGTTCTCATGGGAAGATCCCATTGCTT
This sequence comes from Charina bottae, assembly GCA_023362775.1. Lineage (NCBI taxonomy): Eukaryota > Metazoa > Chordata > Lepidosauria > Squamata > Charinaidae > Charina > Charina bottae. Next base: position 167,152,861 of record JALMGJ010000002.1, read on the forward strand.
GTGTGGGCACTAGTCATAACAATACACACGTGACCGTTGTTATCTTGCACCTGCACTTCACGTCACCATGATAAGCCTTTGCTTTGTAAAGGATGCAAACCAAAACACTTTTGCTTTGTAGAGAAACCCAATTTGATAATCTCATATGAGAAATCTGACAGGAGGAGGAGGAGAAGGTGGAAATCCTCCTGCCACAAGCCAAGCGACATGTGTGAATACAGCACTAAGATGGGGCCCCTAAAAAACAAGAAGGCAATAGCAGTCCACGTGGAGGACCCTCCCCCCTAGGTATTCAGAAGTTCAAAACAATTCTTGGAAAGAAACCTTAAAAACAACTCACTGCTACTGTTCTATAGGGAGTGAGCATGCTTAGAAGCCACAGATACAGCAATCTGGAGCACGAAGCTTGTGAATGCAACAATACTGATAGTCACATGTAGGGTTATTGCAAGGTTAGATACTAGGGATGGCATTATTCTTCCATGAAAGCCAGTGTGGTGTAGTGGTTAAAGGCACTGGACTAGAAACTATGAGTTCTAGTCCTGCCTTAGCACAAAGCCAGTTTGGTGACTTTGGGCCAGACTCTTTCTCTCAGCCCTAACAAGAAGGCAAGGGCAAACCGCTTCTGAAGGTGTTGCCAAGAAAACTGCAGGGACTCCAGGCATAGTCACCAGGAGTCAAGACTAGGCTGACCATACATCCCGTTTTGAACAGGACAGTCCTGTTTTTTTACCTTTTCCAGACCGTACCGTCATTTTCTTTAAAATCTCAATTTCGTCCCATTTTTGAAGGGATGGAATGCGTGCGCGTGCGCGTGCTGGTGTGTGTGCCTGTGTGCACGCACGCCCGTGTGCATGCCTATGTGCATGCCTGCATGCCCGCGGGCGTGCCAGTGTGCGTACCGGTGTGCGTGCTGGTGTGCATGCCTGCGCGCGCGCATGTGCTGGTGTGCCGGCGCACACACGTGTGCGTGTTAGGGTCCCGTTTCCATCTCAGGGAAATATGGTCAGCCTAGTCAAGACTGATTTGAAGGCACCAAAAAACTAACTAACCAAACAAACAAAAAACCCACCTTCCATGGAGAGGATGGCCCATCTCAGCTGGTTTATGACTGATTCTAATGTTGCAACTAACCTCAAGCCACAATCCAGGGTACTGCATGTAGCAGGCAGTCTGGAGCCCACATATGAGCTGATTAAATAATGCCATGGCTCACCAGAACTTATTCTTTGAGAAGACTTTGGGCTGTCTGGAAAGGATGTATACTTGCCATTATTATGCCCAGAGTCTAATGGGGTTGGGTAGGAATAAGATCTAAACCTCTTTAGGTGCACCACTGTTGACTGAAACTCCTGTTGGAATGCAGCACTTGGTTCTCTGCTATACCCAGGAGATGGACTGGTCTTGGAGTGCTTGGGACATCTTAAAGTCAAGACAAAGAATGGCATATGTTCAGTGCTATCAAGTGAACTCCTTTCAGGCAGCTAGAGAATCCGTTTGGTCAGACGCAAAGAATGATCTTGGAGAATACTTCTGTAAAACATTCTGAGGCTAAAATAATTCATGTATGTCACGGCTGCAGCTGAGGCTGTAAATTCACAGAGTTCTTCAATCTAGACATGCAGGCCTTTCTATTTGATATTCTTTTAACTTTCCTTGTGCGAATGGTTCCATTCTGATTCCCTCGCTCACGTGATTTCCTGTTCTCACAACTGCATTTTGTTGCAGTTACACCCTATATTAATGTAGGCGCAGCTGGCCCAGTCAGACAAGACTCTGCTGAGATGCCCTCTTGCCACAAATGAGCTTCCTGTTGTTTATTGCTCTCTTGTCCTTGTCAGGTAAGAGATTTACTGCCCTCACTTAAATCACTGTTCTTTCAATTTATAGAATCTGGGAGTCTTTTCCTTGCCACATTTTAACATCAGCATGAAATTAAATGACAGGCATGTCCCCAGTGATGTTAAAGGGGGGTACAATAGAGAAATCATTAGCTGTGGTCTTCATGACTTTATTTGTCTAGTATCTCCAGTTTCTGAAAAGTAGTGAAAGATCTGAAAGCAGTAAAGACCTCCAAAAGAAAATGGTCATAATGTCACTAATGTAGTCTCAGTGATGGCGCTACTCATGTGCATCACAAAGACAAATAATTTAAGCAACATCCTTACCTCTTTTTAATAAGCTGTTTACTTAGTTGTTTAACTAACTTATTAAACTTAGTTGTGATTTTACAAGTGCCTGAGTTACTGATAAAAAAAATTGAAGAGGTAAAGGCACTAAACTAAAATTCTTTTTAGTTCTAGGTGTGTGTGTGTGTGTGTGTGTGTGTTTATACTGATTTACATAAATGATTTAACATAAATCGATTTACCATAGTGTCACAAAAAATAGGTAGGCAAGTCAGTAATGCTTGATTCACCACTTTTAGAAATATATCCCATTTTCAAAGCTGTCACCTTCCATTATTTAAAATGAATGTGATTAAATCTTCCTAATGAATTAATTAACTAATTATCGATTCTTATAGCTGCTGCTATTGTTCAGCCTCCAGATGTGATAGTTATGGAAGGGAATCGAGCCACACTGGAATGTTCTCAAAAACAAACCAGCCATACATATATGTCCTGGTACAAACAAGAGCGGAAGAAAGACAAAGACAGACAGCTTCAGCTGGTGGCTTTTACATCTGACGGTTCTGCAGGAGACTCTGCCATTGAGAGTACCTTTCAAAGCCGCTTCAAGACCACAGGGATGAAGAGTCACAGCTTGCCTCTGTCTCTGGAGAACGCCCAGCTGGAAGACACAGGCACCTACTACTGTGCTTCACAAGAATACACAGCCAAGCAAATGCTGAGGAAGCCACGCAGAAACCTCTTCACAGGAAAACCCCTTGTGGCAGACCCTTTCCAATAACTAACACAGGGGGGCAGCCTATTCCCAGGAGGTTCTTCTACACAGCCCCTATTAAATGAAGTCCCATGGCAGCCATGTGCATTCATTATATTGTACAAACAGTATGATACTTTGAATATCACTTTGCTCAGTGCCACCCACACACTAAGATGAGCTAGAGAATGCTTACTTATAATTGCACTGATGGGTCTGAATTGCATTGTACAGTCTAGGAGTAGGGTCTTCTCAGTGGTGACACCCGATTATGCATGTCTTCTTTTAATTAACGGCTGGAGACATGATTCTACATGATTCTACATGATTCTACATCTAGGCATTTCCAGAGTTATAACTGCTTCAAGACAGACTGCCATTCTAACTTGTATTTGCATTCTTTCATGCTTTATTTTATTTCAGATAAACACTCAAAGGAAGAGTAGACTCTCTATATCACAGCTTTCCAAACTGTGTGTCGCAACACTTTAGTGTCTTGTGTGTGCCACCACACAACCCGGAAGCGGTAGCGGGGGTGTGCACGGCGGCAGCGGCGCACCATCAGCGCTTCCACATTTTAGCCCCCGCATGCCCCCCCGCACCGCCAACGTGTGTGCCCCCACCCCTGCGCGTGCCGTCGCACTGCTGCTGCTGCCGCCGTTGAAACCATTGCTCTATATATACAGTATATATAGGGGGTGCGATGGCTCAGCGGGTAAGATGGGGAAGATTGCAAGTTCGGAGGTTCGAGACCCTAGCCCCACGTGATGGAGTGAGCTCCCACACTCGCCCCAGCTCTTGCCAACCTAGCAATTCGGAAGCATGCAAATCCAAGTAGATAATTAAGTACCACTTCGGTGGGTAGGTAACAGCGTTCTGCGTACGTCATGCTGGCCACATGACCGTGGAAGCGTCTTCGGACAATGCTGGCTCTTCGGCTAACAAATGGAGATGAGCACTGGCCCCTAGAGTCGGACACGACTGTGCAGGGGAAACCTTTACCTATATATATATATAGAGAGAGTCTACTCAGTTATCATCAATATGCTGATGACACTTAATTATACATCTCCATCCCAGGTGAAGTAAGTGATGCCGTGACCACTCTTTCCAGGTGCCTGGGGGCTGTAGGGGTCTGGATGGAGAACAACAGGCTTCAACTGAACCCTGGTAAGACGGAGTGGCTGTGGATTAATGGCTCCTTGGTATCTGGGAAGTTATCTTTAGTTCTGGATGGGGTCGCACTGTCCGAGACAGACCCGGTGCATAACTTGGGGGTCCTCTTGGACTCACAACTCCTGCTCAAAGAGCAGGTGGCAGTCGTGGCCAGGAGGGCCTTTGCTAAACTTCGTACCCTTGAAGAATATCCGGAAGCTACAGGTGGTCCAGAATGCGGCTGCACGGGCAATTTTAGGTGCACCAAGATCAGCACATATAACACCTTTGCTACGCGAGCTTCACTGGGTTCCAGTTTGCTTCTGGGTCCAATTCAAGGTGTTGGTTATGACCTTTAAAGACCTACATGGCATGGGGCCAGGTTACCTGAGGGACTGTCTCATCCCTATTACATTGACCCGCCCCACCCGGTCATGCAGAGAGGGCATGCTACGGACCCCATCTGTAAAAGAATTCTATCTAGCGGGGTCTCGGAAGCAGGCCTTCTCTGCAGTAGGGCCCGCCCTCTGGAACATTCTTCCCCTGGAGGTGAGACAGGCCCCCTCACTCCTGGACTTCCATAAAAAACTAAAAAACCTGGTTTTGCCAGTTGGCCTGGAATGGGAGGGGAATAGTCATTCCTGGGGATGGCTAGCGCCCTAGAATGGACCTAGAATGACCCTTACGCTCGCGGACTGACAGAGACCTTCTAGCCATCTGGCTTTTATTCCATCTACATTTTTATTGTTACTTATATTTGTATTTTTATATTTATTGTATTTGTAATTTGCATTGAATTTTAATGGTGATCTTATTGTAAACTGCCCAGAGTCCGCCCTTGGGGGGAGATGGGCAGTGATAAAACCTAATAAATAAATAAATAAATATAAATAAATAAAAATCGGTCCATTTTTTGAAGCCAGCCAAGCTGGTAGCCAGCACTATACCTCTAAAATTAACTATCCCATTTACAAAATTGATTGATTCATTGGCACATACTGTACCAATCATTCTTTTTCTCACATTCAGAAACCTAGAAGTATGCATGTTTGTATGCACAAACACATACTCTCCTCCCCTATTCCAGCAGAGGGAGAAACAAGAAGAATGGGAAAAAATGGGTTGGAAATGCACCGGGGAGGGGAGGGGAGGGGAGGGGAGGGGAGGGGAGAGGAGAGGAGAGGAGAGGAGAGGAGAGGAGAGGAGAGGAGAGGAGAGAAGAGAAGAGAAGAGAAGAGAAGAGAAGAGAAGAGAAGAGAAGAGAAGAGAGATTAACAAAAACAGAGATGAGGCAAGGGGAGTAGGTAACTGGGCAGGAAAAAAAAAGGAAAGACAGAGAAGCTCTCTTTAGGCTAAAACATACGGGGAAGCGGGACCTGCCAAACAACAATATACCTTCAGTGCATGTAGGCTTTGCAGCAGTGATCTTTGCAACCAGTTGCTAGCGCTGATTCTGTCGTTTTCAGCTTTTTTATATTCTTATCAGTGAACACAAGATAACCCCCCCCAAACACACACCATACACAGATAACTGGGAGGCAGGGAACCCACATTGCTGTAGTTACTTGATCAGTGCATTGTCTACACTGGTGGTTCTCCATCTCAAAATATATTAACTTCTCCTTAGACTGCATTTCAACATTCCCATTCATTCCAATGGGACTTACATTTGAGAACTTTCTAGGACAGGGGTTCTCAAACTTTGCAATATTCTGATCCCCCAAGATGATAAATGAATTTGGGTAACCCTCGTAAGTGAATAACTAAAATAACAAAACAATACAGGTGGTGTGGTTGACTGGTGGTTATAACAAGCGGAGTCTCTTTTCAATTATTTGAAATGCTTCTTCCCAGATTGTTTTTTTAGATTTTTTATCCCACCTTTATTATTTTTATAAATAACTCAAGGTAGGGAACATACCTAATACTCCTTCCTCCTCCTATTTTCCCCACAACAACAACCCTGTGAGGTGAGTTGGGCTGAGAGAGAGTGACTGGCCCAAGGTCACCCAGCCGGCTTTCATGCCTAAGGCGGGACTAGAACTCTCAGTCTCCTGGTTTCCCATTGGCTCCTTCCCAGGGCTGAGAGACAGGGACTGGCCCAAGGTCACCCAGCCGGCTTTCATGCCTAGGGAGGGACTAGAACGCTCAGTCTCCTGGTTTCTAGCCTGTTGTCTTAACCACTAGACCAAACTGGCTCTCCAGTTTCTTGTCACAGGTTTGAATTATCATGTATGAGATAAGCTGCCTATAGACTCTCCTTCTGTCTCTTGACTGTTCATGTCTGTTCACTCCTCCATTAATTTTGCAGCTTCCTCACAGAGACCCCAAAGTCTCTGTGGACCAGAATAGAGTGCGATGCATATCACACTAACCCTTGTGACTGCAAGCCATGTGATTTCTCCTCCCTGGTATAAATACTATGAGCTGGTTTTCAGACTGGAATGTTTAGTGTAAGCGTCTAGCTAGCATCAGCCTTGACTGTAGGCCCCTGTGCTAGAACGTCTAGAGTTGTTCTACTAGCCACAGCAGCACCCTGGTAGGACATCAGAAAGAGGCCTTAAGCTCCCATTCCTTTCTCAAAGCTCTTGATGAGTAGAACCATAACATGGTAACCATAAACAGGAATATTTCAGTGCAAGAAAGTCTTCCAGGAAGCATTTTTTCTTATTGACCTTCCACAATGTTTTTGTTATCAACTTTCCAACCTACTTTATCCCATTCTTTTTCTAGTTTTTCTTCTTTCCCCACACTATTTTACCAATTTTCTTTGCTTCCTGCTACTTAAACGTCTATTATTCTTTATTATGGGGATGGTGCGGATAGATTTTAAAACTTGTTATCTTACTTGTTGCCCTTCTATCTTGCCCTTCTACGTCAAAGGCTTATATTTTTCAAATTGGTTAAATACTTAAAGCAAGTTACAAAACAGTATAGGCCCATCATATCTGGATTGCAAAAAACAAGTGACAAAGCGTTAGCATTTTCCATATTGCGTTGCTGCTGCCTTGTGGTCAGATTTTTGCAGCCCAGTTATGGTAGACCTAAGGTGGTATAAATTTGAAAGTTTATAGGCTGCACTCAGGGCTGCAACTAGCGGGGACAAGCAGGGCATGTGCCCCAGGCGCTGCGCTGGGAGGGGGTGCGCCAAAATGCCTCTTTCAACGGCCAGCCCTGAGGGAGGCCCGCACTCCTGAGGGAGGCCCACCTGGACATTGCACAGCTGGGCTCGTCCGCTCCCCGGGGCTGGCCGCGGGTTCCAGGGTGGCTGCAGGGCCGTGCGCCCCTTGGCACCGCTCCAGACCGTCCCACTTGGGAGTGCGGTGGTGGGCAGCTCATTCCGCCCGGCCTGGATGGGCAGATGGGAGCGCAGCGGGTCCTTCCCCTGGAGCAGGGGGCAAGCGAGAGATCGCAGCCAGTAGTGGGGCACTAGTCCCGGGGGAGCCCCATGCTGCTTCGTGGAGGGGGGTCTGCGTTGGGGGTACGGGGTAGACTCAACCCTGCGGGGGGGGGGTGCGTGGAATCCATGTTTGCCCCTGGTGACACAGACCCTAGTTGCGGGCCAGGCTGCACTTAACAGTACCATATGAAGATTATTAACTCTTGGAAGTTCCTAATGAAATAACATCCCCCCTCCCCCAAATCCTTCTAAAAGCAGATCACAAGGATCTCAGTTGAGTTTTCTTGCATGGATGTCTATACCAACCTTACTGCAAAACTATCAGCAGAGGGATATTGACACCAACAGTGGCATATTGGACAGGTTGATATGGAAAGGAGGGTATAATATGGTAACCTGGACCCAGGCCTGTTTAAGCTTTAAGCCAATACAAAATACAAAAAATGTAAACAGAAAAATACAAAAAAAAAAAAAAAAAGAAGAAGGAAGGGGTGTGGGAAAGAAAAAAGAAAAAGAAGAAAGAAGTAATTTCCCCCTTCATCCCAGCAAGTAAAGATAATTTTAATAACCTATCACTGTCTCTAAATACAACATAATCTCTCTTCTCCCTATAGCAAATCTCTTAAGTAAAAAAACAAAATCCAAATGTTTCGTCAGTCTTTCTTTATCAGCAAAAGTCCAGTAAGGGCAACCAGATATAACTATTTTCCTCTTTTAGCCCTGATCAAACAAACTGACCCTGTATTCCTTCCCAGAGTTTTTAAAAATATTCTTTAACCCCTTCAAAGAGAGTCCCAGAGGTAGTTTGCTGGTCATCTGTGTTTCTAGGAAAAAACCTTTCAGAATCTTTAACAGGTTTCTTTTATATATCCAATAAGTAAAGTTTATCCTTTTGCTTGCCACTTGTAATAGTCCTTCAAAACCTTAACAGAACTCTTTTGTATATCCAGTAAGAAAAAATTATCCACATCAGTTTCCTGGTTTAATATATGTACGTGTCCTTTAAGGAATAAGTCATCCATCAGCTCCATTTGTGTTACATTTAAGTGCCCCTTCCAAGTAGTTTCATAAACATCCATTGCAATTTGTTCTTGTTCTATATCTTCATCACAACACGCTCTGTCCATCTTGTCAAGCAATTGATCCATTCTATTAAGAAGCCTAATAGAGAGATATTCAAAAGTCTGCAATATAGATTTCTGCTCCCTGTTCTTTATCCTCTAACTCCCTCTAGTGTCCAACCATCAACATCTCATTATCGTAAAAAAAGGCAAGACAGTCTCCTTATAAAAAAGCCAAAACAGTTGCCATTTTCTCATGAGAAAATATCTTTTAATTAATTCAGAGTTATAAGGCCAAATCCCTCTGGCCCCTTAATCTGTTGTTAACTTTCCAAAATCCATATACTAAGCATCCTTTTGCTGCACAGTCCAAAAAATCATAGATTTTCAAAACTTTTAAAATCAAATTTACACCATCGTCCTCTAAGGAAGAGGAAACTCACCTGATGAATACAGTAAAGCCTTGCTGGTCTGAAGGGTCTTAATCTCTCCAGTAAACAGAAATCCAAAAAAGTGATTAAGAAATGAGGCTCGGTTGAGCTAAGTGTCCGTAAATGGCTGATGTAATTCCAACTCCTAGCCGCTCCACTCATAAGCCAACTGCAAAATGGCAGTTTCTGCTGTCTACTCATGAGTAGCGGCTGTCTGGAGTCACATGGATAATCTCAACAATTTCTCCTTCTTCCGGAGAAATTTCGCTGGTCCAGATCCAGCATCCAGCCATGATTCCCCTCGCAAATGCTGTCCTGCTAATGAGCAGGACATCAGCTCACCATGGCACTCACAGGAAGACTCTCCAAATTTATGTCTGATTTCTGCAGGAAAGTATCAGTTGGCCTACCAGATGACATTGACAGAAGGCATGCTAAATACCAGTGCTACCAAAGCATTTAGGAGGAGGTATAGGTTCAAGAGAAGAACTCCAATAAAACCAATAAGAGTTAACCTCCTGCCCACTAAATTTTCTGGTGAAACATTATCTAGCAAAGCATAGCACATGATAATGCTTTAATGAGAAAGTTGCAACAGGTGGCAGCACCTAGCTGACCTTGTTAGGCATCAGAAATTTAGGGAGGACCAGTTCTAGTTGGGATGGGAGATCAGCTGGGAATGTCAGTCCTGTAGGCTAGACCAGGAAGTGGAAAATCCATCCCAGAAGAAGGTAGTGGCAAACCACTTCCACACTGCTGTCCAGAAAACTAAGGACATGATCATGAAGTCACCAGGAGCAGAGTTCCACTTCATGGAGATTTTACTTCACTGAGAACCGAAATGGGCAAAGTTATGATGTGGACATCTCCATCAGATGCTCTCATGTACCTTTCCCAGCAGAGGGCAGTGCTGTTATGAATGCAGGTCATTGAACCTACTGCATGTGCTGTCTTGAGGCTCAGAGATCTCCTACGATATATGTGTGGAATGGTAAATGTGTATGTATTTGTGTACTGATTCGGATCAAATGTAACCCTAGCACACTTTATATTAACTTTGTTCAGTTCAAATCAACCCCTCCATTTGGTATTAATGAAGGAAGGGAAAAATTAAATGATGGTACAATATGAGCAGCAGTATCTAGGTGGCTAAATATCAGTCTCAAGGCAGGAAGAATTCAGATAGGGAAAGAGTGCAGAGGGAAGAATCTGATCATGGATTGCTGGATCGCATCGCTCCTATGTGGCCTTTACCTGTGCGCCGGTCCCAGGGTGCATCTTGGTTTCCTGAGCAGCTCCAGGAGATGAAACACCAGAAGAGACGCCTGGAGTGCCATTGGAGGAAGACTCGAAGCAACTCTGACTGGACACAGATAAGAGCCCATATTAGGGATTACCTTGTGATGATTAGGGTGGTGAAACATCAATATTTCTCTGCTCTTATTGCATCTGCTGATAGCTGTCCGGCAGCCCTGTTTAGGGTGACCTGTTCCCTATTGGGTAGGGAGAACCCCCCAGAACATCTGCTGGCCATTGTGAGGATTATTCAGGGTATCTGGTGGATAAAGTTGCTCAAATTCACTCCGTCTTGGACTCTGGCTGGGCAGAGCAGGCTGAGGTGCCTGGGGTGTGGTCTGGTAGTGTGATCCAGGATGAGTTTGAGCCGGTGACTCCTGAGGAAGTGGACAGGGCTCTTTCTGCTGTCAGCTAGGCCACCTGTTTACTGGATCTGGGTCCCTCCTGGGTTGCCTCTTTGACAGAGGGGGTGATGCCCCCAGCCTTGAAGGAGGCAGCGGTGTGCCCCCTCCTCAAGAGTCTGTCCTTGAACCGAATGGTTTTTGATAACTATCAACCAATCTCCAACCTTCCCTTCTTGGGAAAGGTTGTTGAGAAGGTGGTCAGTCTGCAGCTGAGGAGAACCCTGGAGGAAATGGATTATCTACTGTAGACCTGATTCAGTCAGGTTTCAGGCCGGGGTTTAGTACTGAGACAGCTTTGGTCGCACGTGTTGATGACTTGTGGCACAGCTGGGATAGTGGTGGTACATCTATCCTTGTGCTCCTTGATCAGTTCCAGTCAGTGTTGGTTGGTGGGGAAAGATTGTCCCCTAGGCCCCTCACTTGTGGGGTGCCACAGGGTTCTATTCTCTCTCCCCTTCTTTTCAACATCTACATGAAATTGCTGGGTGAGGTCATCCGCCAGTTTGGAGTTTGGTATCATCAGTATGTTGACGATACCTAATTATATCTTTCAACTCCAAGCTGGCCAAGTGAGGCTGTCGAGGTTTTGTCCCAGTGCCTGGGGGCTATGCTGGTTTGGATTGGAAGAAAGGAATCGTCTCTGGCTCAATCCTACCAAGACCGAATGCTGTGGGTGTTTGGGCTGCCCACAGGGACTTTGATGCAATTTACAAAATGAAGAGTGAGAATATGGTAAGAGACTTTGAACTAAGCAATCGGGAAAGGTGCCAACCAAGGTGTGTAGTGTGCATCAAAGGCAAAGCCACCAGACCAGCCATACCCAAGCAACGGGAAAGACAGGCAACCAAGCCACTTGAGCTTATCCACACTGATTTGTGTGGACCTCTTCAAGCATCAGCTGGTGGAAATAAATACATAATATGTTTTATAGATGATTTTTCCAGGTACTGTGTGACCTACCTACTGAAGGAAAAATCCCAGGCACCCGACATGTTGAAGGCGTATGTAGCCATGGTAACAAACAAGTTCAACAGGACCCCTCAGGCCCTCCAGAGTGATCGAGGAGGTGAGTTCCTATCTAACACCATGCAAACATACCTGACCCAATTAGGCATAGAACACAGAATGACCACTCCGTATACACCAGAAAGCAATGGGGTGGCCGAATGCAAAAATCACTCACTAATGGACATGGTAAGGTGTATGCTATTAGAGGCAGATCTACCAGAGAAATACTGGGCAGATGCTACCATGACAGTTACATACTTACAAAACAGACTGCCAACCAGAGCCAATAAGGTAACACCTTTTGAGCTATGGCATGGGCGCAAACCAAGCGTCAAACATTTGAGAGTGTTTGGATCAAAGGCTTATGCCCACATTCCAAAAGAGAAAAGATCCAAACTAGATCCCAGAGCTGAAGAAGGGGTCATGATTGGCTATGCTCCAGGAAGTAAGGGATACAGAATCCTGAACTGAAAGACGGGAATAGTAAAAGTATGCAGAGTGGTGTACTTCGATGAGAGAGAGAGAGGCTGCCACACTCAAGCAGATGATGACTGCGTACCAACCACCAGTAGCAGTTACCAGCCTGAGATGTTCAGCCTGATGCCAGATGACATCATCGCCACACTGACCCAGAGGGAGATGGAAGACCAGACGGAGACTCCACCAGAGTCAGATTATGAGGCCGAGGGTGAAGAAGGGGGGTGAACCACCAAATGCCACTCCTGAACTTGCTCTGAGATGCTCATCACGACCCAACAGGGGAGTTCCAGCCCAAAGGCTGTCCTACCTCGCAAGGTCGTCGCAACCACAAGAACCTGCATCATGGAACGAGTTGCACATGCCCGCTGATGAAGCAAGTAAGTGGAAGAAAGCAGCACAGGAGGAGCTAGATGCTCTACACAAAAACAAAACATGGACTTTGACAGAGCTACCTAAAGGCAAGAAGGCCATAGGTTGTAAGTGGGTGTTCAAAGCAAAACAGGATGAGAATGGCGAAGTACAAAGGTACAAGGCCAGATTGGTCGCAAAAGGCTACTCACAGAAATATGGAGAGGACTATGATGAATGTTTTGCTCCCGTTGTGAAACACACCACAATTAGAATGCTTCTAAGTCTAGCAGCATCCAGAAATATGGATGTTGAACACTTAGATGTAAAGACTGCATTTTTACATGGGGAGATACAGGAAGAGTTATATATGACACAGCCACCAGGTTTCACTAATCCCAATACCAAACATCTTGTTTGCAAACTACAGAAGGGGATTTATGGCCTGAAACAGGCAGCCAGAGCATGGAACAAGAAGTTAAACCAAATACTTCTGCTCAAAGAAAGGCTGATCCCTGTCTGTACACAAGACACAGAAATGGCAGGGATGTGTACATACTGTGTTATGTGGATGATTTAATGATCTGCCACAGTAACAAAAGGGACTTTGATGATGTTGTTTCCCTACTAAACAAAGAAGTAGAAGTGAAGCATCTGGGCAATGCCAGTTACTACTTAAGGATACAGATTGAGAGAGAAGAAGATGGGAGCTTTCTTCTAAGTCAGAAGCAAAAGATCTTAGAACTGTTGGAAAGCCTAGGACTGCAGGATGCTAATCCTATGCCTACACCAATGGAAACAGCTTTCCACAAACAACATGAACCCAGCGATCTCCTACCAGAGAACGATGACTATAGAAGTGCCATAGGCAAGCTGTTGTATCTAGCCACCAACACTAGGCCAGACATAGCTGCTGCAGTGGGCATTCTGTGTAAGAAAACCAGCACACCCACACAAAGAGACTGGACCGGTATCAAGCGGGTGGGAAGGTACCTGAAAGGGACCATGCACCTAAAACTAAAACTGCCAGCCACAGAGCATCCTAGACTAGTGGGATTCACAGATGCGGACTGGGCAGAAGACATTGCTGATTGCAAGTCCACCAGTGGATATGTGCTTTTCTATGGGGGTGGTGCAGTAAGCTGGGGTAGCCACAAGCAAGGCACAGTTGCTCAGTCATCCACTGAGGCAGATTACGTTGCAGCCACTGAAACATGCAACGAGGTAAAATGGCTCAAGCTACTGCTTGCAGACATGGGGTTAGAAGAACCAGTCCCTATCCAGATCTTTGAGGATAATCTGAGTTGCATTAGACTCTCACAGTCAGAGAAGATTGGTGGGAGGACCAAGCACATTGATGTAAAGCATCATGTGGTGAGGGAGCTGCAACACCAAGGGTTAGTCAGACTAGACTACTGTCCCACAGGGAATATGATAGCGGACATCTTCATGAAGCCGTTATCTAGAATCAGTTACCAAGAACTGAGAGGGAAATTAAATCTTGTGGGACATTGAGACATGCATAGGTTGAAAAGAAGGGGATGTTAGAGATATCGGGTTTCAACCAAGCACGTCTCACACAAGCTTGAAGGAGGAGGCAGCCTCTGCTGTAACCTAATCTTACTTGCTTTGTGTGGGAGGGGCTGAATCCTGATTTCCTGTTCCTGTTCCCTTCTCTTCTTCCCCTTTCTGCTCGAATCTCCTACCAAGGAGGATGGACAGCTATGGCTGCCCACGTTGCTCATACGTCCATTCAGGTGGGCCACATTAAGAAGCATGTGGGTCTCATCAGAACCTATTGCTCACATGCATGGACCGTTTCTACTAAGAAACTGTGAGTTACAATAAAACTGTAAGCTCTTTTTATGTTACTTTACATTAACGTGTGAAGTATGTTTATTTTGTGTTTTTTGAACTGATTAAGCCTTGTGCAAGTTTATGGGAATGCTTCTGCTCTGCTATAAACCAATTAGAAGCTGCGTGGAGTTCTGGTTTTACCATTCCAGAATTCCTACAATGAGAAACTGAGGTTATGGAGTAATTGTAGTTTGAAGATGGGGAAAAACGTTTTATTGGAAGTCCAGGGTTGAATAAGGGATTAACATTTTGAATCAGTTTACTTGCAATGGGTATTTTAAGGGTTTTGAGAGGTTATATTTTGAATATAACTTAGCTGAATCATTTACTTGGCAATACAAATAATTAAGTTATGTATTGTTAAAACAATGTGGTCCAGATACTTTAAAAGCTTCACAGGCATACTAGGATGTTTAAGAGATTTTTTAAAAAAATGTTGCAATGAATAAATAAATGAATTTGAGAGCCAGTTTGGTCTAGTGCAGGGCTTTCCAAAGTTTTTCCCGCGGCGACACACCAACCGGCGTTGGTGTGTCGCCGCAGGAAAACCCGGAAGTGCGGCAGCGTGCAAAAACCTGGAAGCACTGGCCCCAGGGAGTAAATCTGGTTTACCAAAATTAATCTTTCTTGCCACACACTCCTTGAAAGAGAGCTGTTTGTCCAACCCCATGTGGACTTTTATATGGTTACCATACTGTACATAGATGCCAATGGTTAGCCCTGCAGAGAACATATCAGCATAACTTTAAGAGTACAGGTATGAACAATTGTGAAATGCCTTTGAGTAGATAGACAATGATTAAGAGAGCAACATTTTCCATGTGTATGGTAACACTGAAAGACCCTGGTAGAGTTTGATTCCTGCGACATAAATCTACTTTGCTGTTGCTGTGGTGGGAAGACAGGGCAGTAGTAGAAAACAGTAGGCAATCTGATGCCTGTTAAATAAAAATAGCTTCCCCAATTCCCTTATGGGAAAAATCCAATGGGAAATTCCTATGGGCTGTCTCCTATTACATATTGTTTCCTCTACTGAACACAGTCACTCTCTCATCTGACTCTGCATTTAGATAAATAAATTTGCTCTGCAAGGTTTAACTGATGTTTTAATTCTCTCTGGAGGGAGAAAGCAATCTTATAGCTGTTAATCACCAAGACAATCAAACCTCTATCCAGAATAATCTTCCTCCAAATACAAGATGCTGAAAGCAAACATTTGGAGGAACACATCACTTTTATGCTCTATTTCAGGAAGAACACAACACTCTACTGGTCCACTTATCAGCTTCTATACCAGGGCTTTCCAAAATTTTCCCATGGTGACACACCAACCGCCATTGGTGTGTCGCCGCGGGAAAACCCAGAAGTGCCGCCCTTGCGGCAGCGCGCAAAAACCCAGAAGCGCTGCTGCCGCTTTCAGTTTTTGCGCGCCGCCGTTGGTGTGTCGCCGCAGGAAAACCCGGAAGCGCTGGTGATGATCAGCGCTTCCGGGTTGTGTGGCGACACACCAGACTGTGTGTGGCGACACACTTTTGTGTCGCGACACACAGTTTGGAAAGCTCTGTTCTATACAAATCCATTTGGTCAGTATTATGGATGGGCAAACATATCAATTTTGGTTTCTCATTTTTGTCCATATGTTTAAAGCTATAATTCTACCTGATGCTTTGAATCGTGAAGTTCAGTTGCAATAGCATGAAATTCAAAGCTCTTTTTAAATATCCATGCTGAAGAAGGTGCTTAAATGAGAAATTATCTATATAGGTAATTTAAGTATGCAAGATTCTGGTTTATTTTCTAACACATTTTCTGTGTAAAGGGAAGGAAGTGTTCTTTTTTCTAACAGCAGGGCAGCCTGCACCTATTGATTGTTTTTGAAACACTAGAAACGCTACTAGATTTCTTATCAATCTGAGCACCAGCTCTCTTTCGGAAGGCCTTGGATAGGTCCTCTGTAGCAGGGTTCTCCAACCTCAGCCATTTTAAGATGTGTGGACTTCAACTCCCAGAATACAGTATTCTTAAAATGGCTGAGGTTGAGGAACCCTGCTCTATAGAATCCCTGACAGGATAGATGGAATCATGTTAGACAAGGCAGCCCATAATGTAACCTGGCATTGTGCAGTGTAGGTCTTTATGGGTCAGAGCCAGCACTTTGAATGGGGCCCAGAAACCCACTGGCAGTCATTATTATGATTGGATGCTACATACTGGACTTTCATAAGCCTGCCTCCCCAAAAATCATAAAGCTTTCTGATTTCTCTGGAGGGAGAGATTCTCTCCCTCCAGAGAGAATAATCAAGTTTCTGGTATTCAATGAAAAAATCTCATATAGTGTTCATAGGCAAAAATATGACTAGTGTTCACCTCAAAATCTTGTTAATTCTTCTGGCAATTTAAGTTGAGTCCTTGCTGGAATTCTTGTGTCATAATCTGAACCCTCTTACTTTTAATTATTACTAATCACATTAATCTGAGGAACCAGTTCTTAGGACTGTCTCCAGTCTAGGTTGCTACAAGAGGGGTCTGCCTATGTGAAATAAGGGGTAGGTGGGTAAGAAAGCAGGCCTTCTGTATGGCTGCCCCAAAACTGTGGGATGTGGCTGCCCCCAGCAATTTGCTTGACCCCTTCGCTTCCTGGTATTCAGGACCGCACTCAAGACTGTTTTAAATATGACTTTGATACCTAACTGATGCTGATTGGGTGATTATTGTTTTATCTTTATATTGATGTTAACACACGATTGGGGCAGTATCTCCTCCTCCTCCTCCTCCTCCTCCTCCTCCTCCTCCTTGATAGACCTACATGATTGTCCCAGTCACTGAATCCCTGCATAAATACATGGTTTTAGACAGCTTTCTCCTCTGCATTCAGGGTCTGTTTCCATTCCTTCAACTTTAAATCCTGCCTGGCAACATACTGATGGTTTCTCCTGATGGTTGGGTTTGGGAAATGGGATCAAGCCAGTTGACATCTCCTCAACCTAAAGTCTCCTGGGAGTCACACTGGATTCCTGGTGATTTCACAAACCTGTCCAGGTCCTTTGCTTGACAACAGTACAGGAATGCTTTGCTGTTGCCTTCTTCTGTGACTTTTTTTCAGTATTGCACTCTAGCCTACACCTCTCATATTTTGTAGTGGACTTCTAAGGACCGACCCATCCCAACTCTTCATTGCTTCCGTCATCATTTAGCTATCTTTGAATGTGATCATTGAAAAGGATTAAAACTCATCTTGTTTAAAGACCAAGACCTTTCCCCTCCACCCAAGGAAGATACCAATCACCAGGCTTGCCACTGTACAACTTAGTTTTTATTTTTGCAGATGCAATCACCCTCTTCTTGGTCTGTGAAATGTCAGCTGTGGGCATGAAAAGGAAGCTTTCCAGACAGGAAGTGCAGATCAGTTGGATCTGATGGTGCTCTGAATCCAGGAAACGTAGTTGCAAACTTTAGCATAGACACCAGGGTAGCCTCTCTGAGCACATCCAATGCCCCAAGAGACAATTCCCTGGAGTACCCCATTGCAGACAACCGGGCCACCAGAGTCTCCCTGGGAAAGAAATGATGAACATGTATTCAGCAAGCAGGATAGTGAGTGAGGAAAGATAATTTGCATTATCCCACACTCTGGTGGATGGAGGCAAGGAAGAGATTGCAGAAGGTAAAAGAGTCTTCAAAGTTAAATTGGTTTAATAATCCTCTATATTAGGTGTCGTAATTGCTACCAGGATCAGATGAAAATCCCAGAACTACTAACTCTCTCTGGTAAGAGCTTCCTAAAACGGATAGCATCTCACCAAGCCGGTCATTCCATGAATTGTTGGGAAAAGCCTGATGCATTTGAAGCCCAAGAAAATTGCTAATGAAGACAAAATGATTTTAAAATACATTTTTACTGATGTCTATATTCATGCCTTTTTTTCTCATTGTTGTCTTCCACTCAGGTTTTGCAGGGTTTTAAAATTACCCCTAAACATTCCTTTGATAATAAGGTAGTAGCAGGATGAACATGATGGGCTTTTCACTAGGCACAAACCACAGTATACATTATATGCAGACAATTTGAATTAGCATTTGGTACCATTGATGAATGCTCTATAGCAGTGTTTCTCAACTTGGCAACTTTAAGATGTGTCCTGGCTGGGGAATTCTGGGAGTTGAAGTCCACACATCTTAAAGTTGCCAAGTTGAGAAACACTGCTCTATAGGCATCCAGTTGAATCGGAAGCTGCTCTATTCCAAGGCAATGTATTTCCTACACCATTTGGCTCCAGTTCTCCCGTGACCTTACACACACACACACACACACACACACACACTCATTATTCTATTATAACTCTTTTAATATCAAGTGGGGAGAAAGGTAGAATTCAGTTTAAATTTGGTTTTTGCTGCAAGCAACATGCAAAATCATGGCATTGCTCCAATTCAGAACACTCCCTCCATCCCTGGGGTAGCATTCAGACATGAAAAGCTGTACCCTTCAGTCTGTCTCTTGAACTGCAGAAATATTACATTTTCCGAGGAGAAGTGATGCAGGTCCAATGTAGGGTTAGCAAAGTAATAAAAACTGGAGGACATGCAACTGATGCCATTTGTTTATTTGTTAGAAGCAGGCAACTGAAGTCCAGAGTGGTTACAAAAACAGCTCCTGAATCTAGGGATCTTTCCCCAGCTGCCCACTTCACTATTATTTTCTCAGGCCTAACACCAGCTAGCTATGAATTTAATTTATACGGTGGGAGATTTTTGAGCACCATCTGAAATATATTATACAAAGTGGAGAAAAGAGAAAAGATTTACCTGACAAGAGTCTTTTCCACCTTCCAGATATCCTATACAAATCATATTGTTGGTGATTTTCCCTGGGTAAGCCTTACTGCACTGACTCTGAGAAAGCACAGGGGCATTCAGGCACTGTAGGAGGTCAGGCATGCTTGCTATGGGAAAGATCAGAGAGGCTGTGTTCATTGAAGTTATTTTCAGAAGTATACATTAGACATGCCCTAGAATGTTTCTACAGAGCAATAATAGGAAAGAAGGACCTCCATAAACATCTATAAAATTGTTGCCCAAAGGATGCCAATCATTCTTTCCTTCACTGGAAAAATGTTCCAGTTGGCCAAATCCTGGACTTTAGGCAAGCTCTGAGTATCTAATTGAGGTACATTGTTTTACATGACATGGTCAGATTTATCATGGACTAGGTGGGAAATGAAAGTCAGAAATAAATTTCTATTAGCAATTTACCCTCTCTCATAATTAGTTTTGCTCAAAAAACCCCAACTGAACATGCCCGCATATGACCATATCTTGATCAAAGAATATAACCAAGACTCACTGCCACTGCTGAGCGTGTTGCCCCAGCCAGAGATTAAACATCTTGCTCCAGTGGATGGACAGCTGCTTGGTAGAGAGACTGCTGACACACGGGAATTGAGACTGGCTGGTTTGGACAGTTTGATGAGCATGATGTCATTGTCCATATTTTGGGAGTTGTATCTGGGATGACGAATGACTTTGACTGAATTAATGTACTGCTCAGAACCATCGTTTTTGGCCAAACTGTGTTCCCCAAGTCTCACTTGGATTCGGCTGAATCAAAACAAGAAACAAAGAGATTTTGGTCATGCTTATTTTCATCCAACCCCTTTTAACATGCTGTAAGCTAAAAGCCATGCCCACTAATATTGCTGCTCACAAGAGCATCCTGTTGCCCAGAGTGGTTGAATCCTGAAAAAGATTGACACAGTTGCATGTTGACTTCTAGTACTCAGAAGGTAGTGAACAGTTCTACACATATGTGTGCACCCATATCCACATATAGAAGCATATGTGTGTATCCTTTATTAATATTTACTAATACATGTAAATATTTCAGAGCAATGGTGATGTCCCAAGCAAAATAACAATACATTATTACTTACGACTTGTAGCAGTGAGCAGCGGATACAATCCATTGGCTGTTTATGATGGCGCCACCACAGAAATGGTACCCGGAATTCAGGGAGACCTGATAGGGGACTGAATGCTTTTGGCAGGTGTAGCCGCCCACAATCTTATCATCGTCTTCATCATCGATGGAGAAGGCAACTGGATAACGAAAATATTTTCAGAGGATTTCATATCAGTGAATCAGGAACCAAATATTCACCAATTTCTAGCAGTAGGGATTCATGAAATCTTTGGTGTACTTTGAAGTGTGCAAATGATGGGATCTTAATCCCATTCATGTAAGCCACACTTCGCCAGTCTGGGTTCAAGGATTCAAACCTAGACTTTCTGCTGATGGTCATCTATATAGTTTTATTTTCCAATGTTGTTGTTATCTTCTGGTGAGTTCATTACCAGTGGCTTATATACATGCATGCATATCCATAATGCTATTCCCTTTCTGGGTAAGCAGCATTGTGAAACATGAAGAAAAACAGTAGGAAGTCATATGCAGAGGGAGGGAGGGAGGGAGGGAGGGAGGGAGGTCCGAAGGAAGGAAGGAAGGAAGGAAGGAAGGAAGGAAGGAAGGAAGGAAGGAAGGAAGGAAGGAGAGAGGGATGTAGGAGATAATAGAAAAGGAAAACTATCTAAAAGTAGTTTACATTCAGTATACCTCTCTTAACAATGAAACCATCCTAGCTTCCACCACATTTTCCCACCACTTTGCCTTTGCCTTTTGTTCTTCAAACATCTCTCTTTTTGAGGATCTCTTCAACTCTATCTCTTGGTCTTCCCTTTCCACTCTACTCGCTCTTGATTGAGTTTCAAGGTATGGATAATCTTTAAGAATATTTGAGGGGTGGGGCTTATTTTTAAAGACCCTAGGGTTTGTCTAAGGCAGAGCTTTCCAAACTTTTCATGTTGGCGACACACTTTTTAGGCATGCATCATTTCGCGACACACTCTTACAGCAGGGCATCATTTTGTGACACACTCTTACAGCAGGGCACAAGGCAGGCACTAGGACCTGCGCAGAATCCTGGCAGGACTCGGAGGCAGCAGCAGCCCCGACACACCCAGACACTGCAGCCGACACACTAACGTGTCCCGACACACAGTTTGGAAAGCTCTTGTCTAAGGTCTCTTGCCATTGACTCAAAGAGCAATTTGCCTGCTCTCAGCTGGGCACAACACTTTCTTGACTTGGTATTATTCCTGGGAACAAGTTATCTGAGGCCACACACTGTGGAGAATAATTTAGTGGCTTCAGCTGAAACACCAACAAAGCATAAAGAAAGATCCTTGGCCACTTCATCCATAAAGGTAAGACACTTCATCCCTAAATAAATTAATAATATTTGTCTGATACTGTAGTCCAGTGTTTCTCAACTTTGGCAACTTTAAGATGTGAGGACTTCAATTCCCAGAATTCCCCAGACAACAATGCTGGCTGGGGAATTCTGGGAGTTGAAGTCCACACATCTTAAAGTTGCCAACATTGAGAAACACTGATCTAGTCTAATCTTGGTGGCTTGCGAGTCCCTCCTTTACAAATTCAGCCTTGCACGGTTATAAAAAGTCCTTAAATTCACTAGTTTGCTAGTTCAAATTCTGCTTGAAAATCTACAGAAGTCTCTGTAGTGGAGACTTCTCAGCGCCTTGTCCTGAGGAACCATAAAGAAAATTACTGACTTACCAGCTGCTCCCAAGAAGGCTACCAGCCAAATGAACCTCATTTTGCTTTCCTTCCTCACAGTGGTAGACCAGAGGAGTTGCTGCACATATTTATTTTGTGGGACCAATATTATCTTTACTCCAAGGACTTAACCAAAAGGAAAAATACACAATGGAAAATAAAACTTTGTTGCTTGGAACTCATTCAGTAACAGGTGGAGAGGAAAGATGCAGTTCACATGAGTTTCCCCCTTACCTTGATCTAACCATTTAATAATGCCATTGTTAGATAAATACTGTGGAAACCTAAATGATAAAGACTATCCTTGTCTTGCTCGCAGATAAGTAAAAATTATTTCAATGAAAGTTGAAAACAATTGTGGAGTTTCATTGCTATCTGTCATGAGATATATAGGGAGCTAAGATGTCGACGGAGCAGCAGCTTCTCTGCTGAGCTCCTTCTGATATTTTTATATGTTTTATTCATTTTTATAAACAGCCTAGCCACGCGTTTTAATTTTTATCTAGCTTTATTTTATAAACATATTCTCCGCAAGAGATATTTTAAAACTGAACATCAAGTTCCTAAAACATTGTACAGGCTTCAGTTACAACGCAACGACACTGAAGCAATGGGGAAGAACAAGAAATGCAACAGGACTAGCCCAGGCACTCAGACTCTACCCAAACCTACAAAGCAGCCAAAAATTGAAGATTATATGATGGACAAGAAAACTGTGAGTAAAAATAATAACAAAATAGATCCTCTCTATTCCATCCCCACCTCCAACAGTTATGATATGCTGAACTGGGATTTGGAAACTGAAATTGAAAAACAACAATTATTAGAGCTGTCCTCTACTTTGCATGAGGAATCAAACCAACGGATTGAACCCTTGTCTTTACTACCTTCTCCCCTTGTTAATACATCTCTGATGGGGGAAGAGCAAGTTAAGCAATCTCCAAAGGAATTTACAACAGGCTTTGCTGCTAGACAATGCTTATTAACTGCACAAACTGTAATTTCAACTTTTGAATATTTAACTTCCATAAACACAAAGGTGGACTCCTTAAAAACAGCCTTTGAAAATTTTGTGCAAAGTTATGGAGATAAGCTGGCAGCATTTAAAGCAACTCAAAACATCGGCACCAATTCTGAATTGTTTATGGACAACCAAAAGAAACAAAATTGTTCAGAAGAACAAATTAAGATTAGCAAAGCCAACCAAAACCAGGCAGAGTTTACAGCCTTACCTTCTACTAAAGAGATAAGCACAAACAGGCACAACCGCATACTCCAAACAAACCAGGTTGCTCTGGGGATTAACCTCAACAGATTTAACATTGGACGCTGGTCCACTAGAAGAGCTATTATTCTATCACTTAGCTCACTTCTTCGATGCCAGCATCATATGATTGACCTGAGTGCTGTTGAATGGCTTCCTAGTATGACAGGTCATAAACGAATTTTATTGACTTTTAACCATTCCACCATTCCCTGTATGCTGTTCAAAATGAAATCTTTTCTTTCAACTTTTCAAATATACCCAATTCGTGTTTTCCAAGATGAAAAAAGGTCTGCACTTTTTGGTTTAACATCTCAAGCAGATACTCCCCTGCCTCATGTTATGGGCAGTGTGCCAAATGATAAAAACCACAGCAACTCAGCACCTCTAGCGTCCTTGACAAGACACTGCCCACAAAATCATATTGAAATGATAGAAGAAAAAATTGGCACTGATGAAGCTCTAGAAACAGGACTAATTAACTCTTTTGAAGCCTTACCAAACTGTGAACAAGAAGAAATACTGAGACGATTGGATGAATTAAAACAAACACTGCTGCTAACCCGAGAAGCAGCTAAACCTCTAATTGACTTGATATCTTTGGACTTTTCATCTGACAGCAACTCGGCAGAAAATTTTTATAAACTCTCTAAACCTTGCAATCAAACAACTCAGTTAAAGAAGGAAAATAACCTACATCTCAGCAAGCCCACATGTCCTTCTATTCCAAAACAGCCCAAATTGACTCCATCTTGTCCTGTTTCAGATAATGACAATTTGCTTCATTCTGCACTATCTGAGGGCCCTGATCAGATAATAGGACAAAAGGAAGTTGTTGTATCAAGAGTACACTCTAATCAAGATCTTCAGCTTGCAAAGCCAGCCACACCCAGAGACTGTAAAGTAATCAACAGCCCAAAGTTGCTGGTTCTTCATCCAAACGACCACCTCCCTCAAAACTTCCTGGAGCCTACTCAACAGATAGTTAGAGGAGAATGTAGGCAAATGCCAAATCAGTGTGTGTTTTTTGACACCGAAGGAATTTTGGATAATATCACTTCTGTAGAATGACTGAAAAACTCCTGTGTTTTAACCCAAAATTCCAATACCTTCACAGCTATCCCGACAAATTTACAGCTTAAAGATACTATTCAGCTACTAACTTGGAATATTGCTGGCTGGAAGCCCAAAGAAATAGAAGGGGATTTGGTGGAGTTTCTCTCAAACTTTGACCTTATAGCACTCCAGGAGACCTGGCTGACCCTAGATGATGAAGAGATCCAACTACCAGGCTTTAGTTCCTGGTACATTCCTGCAAAAAAATATAAGACTAAAGGGCGGGCATCCGGAGGATTGATTATTCTTGCTAAGGCTGAGTTAGGATGGCAAGGACAGAAGTTGATTCTAGGAGATGATTCTCCCCATTATTTAGCTGTTAAATTTTCTTATAAATCTTCTGAATTGGTATTATTGAACATTTATCTCCCACCACATACTTCTTCCTATTTTTCTCCTAATATATGGGCAAATCTAGAAGAGACAGTGTTAAAGATAAACAAAAATAATTCTAAAGCCACTGTAATTCTAGCAGGAGATTTCAATGCTAGGGTGGGGGCCTCTTTACAAAATTTTGTTCACTTGGGTATTATACCTGAGGATTATTTAATAAATGATCCACCCTGGCTTTCTAGTGACCCTAAAAGAAATACTGCAGGTTCTCAACTCGTCTCCCTGATTTATAAATGTAACCTTTTTATTTTAGGTGGTAAAGCAACTGATTTTATATATCCTTTTACATATCATGCAGGAAACTCCAGCAGTGTTTTAGATTACATATGTGTTTCTCGAGATAAGTTTGAGTTATTTTCAGACATCCAAGCCCTTGTGAGGGAAGATAGCGATCATCAACCTATTACAGTCTCCTTCCAAAGCAGATCAGATACAAGGATATTTACGCCCCATGACAAGATGATACTAGCTAACCTTGAAGTGAGGCAGGAGAGAAGACTTATATGGGCTAAGGTTGATACCAAGGCATTATCGATTTTTTTGAATTCTGAACAGGCCCTGATTTGGAGAAATTCAATTTCTTCTTCTACTTTAGGTTCAGACAAAATCCTCACTCAATATGGTGACTTGTGTCATTCACTAAGAAATTTTTTAACTAACAATCTTCCTATTAGAAACCGTCAGCGAATTTGCACCAATTGGTTCGATTCTGACTGTTTACATAGTAGAAAACTTTTGAGGGCAGCTATGCGTCAGGCCTTGGGACATCCTACCACAAAAAATCATGCTAAAATGTTAAAAATTAGGCGTGACTATAAGAAATTGATATCCATTAAGAAAGCCTCTTTTAGAGCAAATTTATGGTCTGATTTGGACATCTGGGCAAAAGGGACAAATTCAGTCTTCTTTTGGAATACTGTATCGAGTTTGCTGAAGGAACGTAAATTTCATTTCGATATTCTTATCCCAGCTTCGGCTTGGGAAGAATATTATGCCAAATTATTTTCTAATACTAATCAGGGCCTTTTGCATAAACAAAGTACAGATTTTTTACCTTTTGTAAACCTTCCCCCCTGGCCTCCAGTATCTGTATCAGAAATCAAAACTATTGTTCGATCTTTAAAATCTAATAAGGCTCCTGGAGAAGATTTTTTACCTCCGGAACTTTTTAAGACTCATATTGATTGGTGGGCCCCACTATTAGCAGGGCTGTTTACTTATATAAATAATACAGGTTGTATCCCAGTTGGATGGGAAGTTGCCATTATTGTTCCCCTATATAAAAAAGGAGATAAAAAGGATCCAAAAAATTATAGACCAATAAGCCTTATTGGAATTGTGGCTAAAATGTATGCTAAACATCTGTTGAGCAAGGTAGAAGATTGGGTTATGGAAAATAATCTTTTAGTGGAAGAACAAGCTGGTTTTAGACCAGAGCGCTCCACTGTAGACAATTGTTTTACTCTATATCATCTTCTTTCAAAACAATTAACTAATGGCAAGAAACTGTATACCGCATTTATAGATCTTAGTGCGGCTTTTGATTCGATAAATAGAAATATTCTGTGGATGAAATTGGCCAGTTTAAATATGGAACCCAGACTCTTATTTTTGGTTAAGGCCCTTTATTCAAACACTTATCTGAAAGTCCGTACAGGTTTAAATGGCTCTCTAACTAAGAGTATACCCACCTTCAGTGGCGTTAGACAGGGTTGTATATTAGCCCCAATGCTTTTTAACCTGTATGTAAATGATCTACCAGGATTCCTGTTTGATGTAGACACTCACATGCCAAAGATCCTTGATAAATTTATTAATATTTTACTATATGCTGATGACATGGTTCTAATGGCACATTCCCAAATAGGCCTGAGAAGACTGCTGAAAAAACTGAACAATTACTGTGCTCTCAATTGTTTAAACATTAATAAAAGTAAATCCAAAGTGATGGTTTTCAGCAGAAAAAGTGTGAAGTATAATTGGCAGCTAAATGGAGAGTCTATTGAACGAGTTAATTGTTTTAACTATCTAGGAGTGGTTTTTACCAGTTCAGGCTTGTGGTTAAATCACTTTAAAAGAAGCTCAGAAAGGGCAGCGGCAAGTAATAAAAGATTATATAAATTATTTAACTACAATTATCCAGGCACTCTGACTCCTATATTGAAAGTGTTTAGGGCCAAAATAGTTCCAATGCTGACCTATGGTGCAGAATTATGGGGTTTAAAAAAAGCTACCCCTCTCGAACAAATTCAAACTCGCTTTTTAAGATCCATATTGGGAACTGATAAAAATACGTCTGCCCCTGCAGTCAGAGCAGAATTAGGTATCCATTCCTTACATAGTCACTCAATTATTAAAGTTTTTACTTATTGGCTGAAGATCCAACAAATGGATTCAGATAGACTTCCCAAATTATGCTTAATGGAACAGACAAATATGGCACAGCCCAATTCCTGGATCAGCCAACTTTATGAAGTTATTTTAAGACATGGGTTTTCTCTTCAGTATTTGCTTTCAACGGTCTCACAGGCAAGGGAAATGTTTAAACAGAGAGTCCTGGATATTAGTGCACAATCTGACATGGAATTATTAACTAAAAATAGATCTTTAAATTGGTTGGTTAAGAATAAAACTATATTTCAACCTGAAAAGTATCTAGCAATGAGTATTCCACAAACTTTAAGAAGGGCCTATACTAGAGCTAGATTTGAGTTGCTGGATTCCATGGCCAAATATGGGCGCTTCCACCACTTGCCATATCATGAGAGAACTTGCATATGCGGTTCTCCAACCATTGAAAATATTTTTCATATTTTGTTCAATTGCCAATTATATGCATCCATTAGGCATAAATATTTATCATCTTTATTAGAAAGAACAGCATACTGGGATCCAAACCACAGACTGTCTTATTTCCTCCTGGGTTCAAATGTGCATATTGTACGTAGGACTGCTAAGTTTATAACTAAGGCAACGGTCATTAGAACTCAATACATTGAACAAATTGGGGTATCCTGTAAGGGAGATTTATATATCTGATTTATGACCCTATGTATTATCACATATGTATTTTATTATTGTATTTTATTTTTGTATTGTATTGTATTGTATTGTATTGTACTGTATTGTACTGTATTGTATTGTATTGTATTGATAAGGTCACAGGACTAATCAATTAATAAACTACTACCACTACCACTGTCATGAGATATAAATTTGATGTCTATTTGATACATAAAAGCATCTAACCTTTTCTCCAAAAATATCTAGATGTGCAATTTTTTTTAATGGCGAGGACTGTCCTCGGTCTTTGAATGGTATACTGGGATCATACAGCAAAAAGTCAATTAACCCAAGACAAAAACTCAATTTGATTTAATTTAAATAAAAATGAAGTGAATTGTGTGAATATGATTACTTCAAGCTCCAACTGACTTGCAAAAACTCAAAATTCTACCCTCCAAGAACATTCTTATGAATAGATGCTACTAGGCTTCAGGATATAAAATAAAACCAAGATGTATTTATTTATTTATGCACACATACATACCTACATACAAGTTATGGGGACCTTGCAGTCTTGGCCAAATTATAACACAAACAAAGTGTTATCCAAGATGCCGACCGCAACCAGATGCCGGCTGCTGCTCCGGGAGAATTGAGCCATAAGCCCCAAAAGCCCAAAAACCCCCTCCTTATACCCCACAAATTCTACCTTGGGGACTCGAGAGGCTGCATCGGGGGTTTGGGGTGAGCGGACGTCTCTGGAGGGAGCGGGGAGCGGCGAGCGGAGTTCGGCGGTTGGGGCCGCGGTGGAATTCAGCGGTTGGGACTGCAGCTGCGGCAGAGTTGCGGCCCAGTGGTCTTGCAACCAGTTGCCGAAGCCGTTGGCCTGGTGGGAGTTCGGTGGAGGCTGGGCGGAACCTGGTGCGACGGACCGAGGCTTCTTCTTGGGCCCAGCGGAGTTGCCGGAGTCGTGGCTCAGCGGAACTTGGTGGAGCCTGGTAGGCCCAATAGAGCTGCGGAGTCGCGGCCCAGCAGAGTTGCCGGAGTCGCGGCCCAGCGGGGCTTGGTGGAACCTGGTGGAGCCTGGTAGCCTTCCCGGACGGAGCGACGCAGCGTGGCGGAGTCCGATGGGTCCGGCAGACCTGGAGGGCCCCAGCGAGGAGTGGGTGGCTGCGGAGACTGTGGTCTCAGCAGTCAGAGAAGTGATGCCTACGGTGGCCGGTGGAGGCCAGTTGGAACCGGCACCGGCACCGAGACGACTGCGGAGGCTGTGGAGACCAGCAGAGTTTGGCGTGGCCTGCCGATGTGAAACTGGTCGTGGTGGATGGTGGAGTAACTGTGGCTGGTGGAACGTTGGTGGTCCTGGGCGAAGCAGCCTCACCAAGATCGATGAACTGGAACTGGGGTGCTCCCGGGATAGGACAGACTTGTATAGTTTATATCTGGACTCCACTATTGGAATTAATGAAGATTGTCCCAATATTGTTAGCTTGCTGGTTACTTGAAGGACAACCACCCCCGCTGCCAGGGTGGCAGAAAAATTGCGGGGTCTCTTGTGTGAGTGTGGTTCCCCCCCCCCGTGAGTGAGAGTCACAGGAGGGGGTCCAGGATTGTATGTGGTTGTGAGAGTACCTAACCCTGAGTGGGAGACAGGTAGGTAGGAGTGACTGTTTGCCCCTTTGTGGCTAGTGAGAGAGGCCACAGGGGGCATAGGGAGTGATTGGATGGTGAATGGAAGGGGCGGTTGGGGCTTACCAGCGCCGAGAGCTTTAGCTGGTTGCGCTGGTGGCCTACGACTGCCCAGGAAGATTGAGAGTGAAAGGATGGATGTATGGAAGAGATCCCCGCTTAGATCCAGGTTTTCGAGGGTTCCAGGAGTGGAGGCGACCGGGCCAGGGAACTCTGGGGACTATAATGTGGGCAATCCGATCGAGGTGGTGACGGGCAGGAGATATTGTGATGGGAACCGGAGGACAGGCCATCTTCGGGGAAGGCGCCCCCGGTGTTTAGTACCGGTGGCGCATTCCGGTCCTCCGAGTTCAACCCCAGGTTCTGGACAGCAGATCCCGAGGGCCCCGGTTTTCGGCTGCTGCTGCTCAACGCCAGGTCAGTAAACAACAAAGCCCTTCTCATAAGTGAATTAATCACAGAGAGAGGGGCAGACCTGGCGTGTATTACTGAAACCTGGCTGAGCCGAGAGGGAGGGGTAGCCCTCTCGGAAATGTGCCCAGCCGGATTTCAGGTGTGGCACCAGCCAAGAGACCGGGGTAGGGGAGGAGGGGTGGCAGTTATCATCAGAGAGTCTTTGATGGCTTTCAGGGGCCTTGCTCCACAAGTATCCAGATGTGAGACCCTGTTTTTCAAGTTGGGTGCCCAAGAACAGTTGGGAGTGTTGCTATTGTACCAGCCTCCCTGCTGCGTAGCAACCTCCCTGCCTGAGCTGCTGGAGGCCATCTTGGGGTTGGCGGTGGAGTTCCCCAGGCTTATGGTCCTGGGGGATTTTAACTTGCCGTCCCTGGGGAATGCCTCGGAAGCGGCTCGGGAGTTCATGGCTACCATGTCAGCCATGGGCCTGTCTCAGATTATTCGGGGCCCGACTCGAGACAGTGGACTCACTCCGGACTTGGTTTTCTTGTCAGAGCAATGTCAAAGTGACCTGAGGGGAAAGTTAGAACTATCCCCGTTGTCATGGTCAGATCATGTCCTGATATCCCTAAGATTCTCTTATGCCGCCCCACTCCGCATGGAGGCAGGACCTATTCGATTGGTCCGCCCCCGGCGACTTATGGACCCGATGAGGTTTCAGAGGGAGCTGGGGGTAATACCCGATGATCTGCTGCACGGTCCAGCAGAGGCACTGGCCGCAACCTGGAATAGGGAGGCGGCCGGTGCCTTGGACAGGACCGCGCCAATGCGACCTCTCCAACCCCATTCGACCCGTCACTCCCCATGGTTTATGGAGGAGTTGAGGGTCTTGAAGAGGGTGAAGAGACGTCTAGAGCGCTGCTGGAGAAAGATGAAGGCAGAATTGGACCAAACACAATCTAGAGCCGCTATTAAGGCCTACCTTGTGGCGGTAAGAGCGGCGAAACGTGAATATTTCTCCGCTCTTATTGCATCCGCAGAATGCCGTCCGACGGCCCTGTTTAAGATTACTCGATCTCTCTTGGGTAGGGTGGTACCGACCACCCACCTGCAGGGCCGTGTGGAAGAATTTGCTGAGCACCTGCAGGATAAAATCGCTCGGATTCGGTCTAAGTTGGACTCCATGTGTGAAATGCAGTCTGGGGAGATGCTGGGAGAGTGGTCTTGCCCTATTATCTGGGAACGATTTGATCCTGTTGGACCTAAGGAAGTAGACAGGATCCTCCGAATTGTTAATTCCACCACATGTTATTTAGATCCCTGCCCTTCCTGGCTGGTAAAATCGGCCAGGGAGGTGACATGCGGATGGGTCCGGGCTATGATTAATACATCCTTGGTGGAGGGGGTGGTTCCAACTGCCTTCAAGGAGGCATTGGTACACCCCCTCCTCAAGAAGCCATCCCTGGACCCTACCATCCTGGACAATTTTCGTCCAGTCTCCCACCTTCCGTTCCTGGGAAAGGTGGTTGAGAAAGTGGTGGCGTTGCAACTTCAAAGGACCCTGGATGAAGCGGATTACCCTTTCCAGTCAGGTTTCAGGCCGGGATATGGGACGGAGACTGCATTGGTCGCGCTTATGGATGACCTCTGGTGGGAGCGGGATGGAGGTAGTGCATCCATCCTGGTTCTCTTGGATCTTTCAGTGGCTTTCGATACCATCGACCATGGTATCCTTTTGGGGCGGCTTAGGGAGTTGGGGGTGGGCGGCGTAGTTTTACGCTGGTTCACCTCCTTCCTCCAAGGCCGCCCCAGTCGGTGGTAATAGGAGAGGAGAGATCTGACCCCCAGCCCCTCTTGTGTGGGGTGCCGCAGGGTTCGGTTCTCTCTCCTCTGAAACTGCTGGGTGAGGTCATCCGACACCATGGGATGAGGTATCATCAGTATGCTGATGATACTCAATTGTATATCTCCATCCCTGGTGAAGTAAGTGATGCAGTGACCACCCTGTCCCAGTGCCTGGGGGCTGTGAGGGCCTGGATGGGGAACAACAGGCTTCAATTGAACCCTAGCAAGACCGAGTGGCTGTGGATTGATGGCTTAGCGTCTTCTGGGAAATTATCATCTTTGGTTCTCGATGGGGTAGCACTGCCCCATTCAGAACCGGTGCGGAACTTGGGGCTCCTTCTAGACTCACGACTCCTGCTCAAAGAGCAGGTGGCAGTCGTGGCTAGGAGGGCTTTTGCACAACTTCGGTTAGTGCGCCAGTTACGCCCATTCTTGGATCGCGACGCCCTCCGAACAGTCACTCATGCTCTCGTCATCTCCCATGTAGATTATTGCAATGCGCTCTACATGGGGCTACCCTTGAAGACTATCCGGAAGCTTCAGCTGGTGCAGAATACGGCCGCGCGAGCAATTTTGGGTGCGCCAAGATCTGCACATATAACACCTTTGCTCCGCGAGCTGCATTGGGTGCCGGTTTGCTTCCGGGTACAATTCAAGGTGTTGGTTATCACCTTTAAAGCCCTACATGGCATGGGGCCAGAATACCTGAGGGACCGTCTTATCCCCATTTTTTTGACCCGCCCCACCCGGTCATTCAGAGAGGGCCTGCTACGAACCCCATCAATTAAAGAGTGTCATCTGATGGGGTCTAGGAGACGGGCCTTCTCTGTGGTGGCACCCACACTGTGGAACATCTTTCCCCAGAGTTGAGGCAGATCTCCTCCCTCCCGACCTTTAGGAAAGAGCTGAAGACCTGGTTCTGCCGCCTGGCATGGGAAGGAGGAAAGGATAGTTCCTCATGGGGGTGGCTAATTCCTTAATCTTATAATGTCCTTCCTTATTAATTCTATTGTCCATCTGGATTTATAATTATGTATTATTTTTATATATATTGTATAATTGATGTTTTATATTTTATATTCTATTTTAACTATTTTATTGTAAACCACCCAGAGTTCCCTGTTGGGGGAGATGGGCGGTTATATAAATTAAATAAATAAATAAATAAAATAAATATAGGCCTCATGCTTCTAATGACTCTGGGTGGTTTACAATTAAATGTAAGGAAAGAAAGAAGAAATCGCAAACAGCCTGAAGGCGAACTTATAAACCAAAAAATTTCCAGCCGATGGGCTCAGCCATCATCCTGCCCTGAAGCCTGGGAGAACGGCCAGAACTTTCCTAGCTTCCTGAATATTATCAGGGTAGAAGCCATTCAGGGCTTCCTGGGTCTCGCTGGATGACACTGGTTAATGATGACCCAGAATGCGGGTTAAACAGTATATTGTAAAAGGTAAAGGTTCCCCCCGCACATTTGTGCAGTCGTGTCCGACTCTAGGGGCCGGTGCTCATCTCCGTTTGTTAGCCAAAGAGCCAGCGTTATCCGAAGACGCTTCCACGGTCATGTGACCGGCATGACCCGCGCGGAACACTGTTACCTACCCACCAAAGTGGTACCTATTCATCTACTTGCATTTGCATGCTTTCGAATTGCTAGGTTGGCAAGAGCTGGGGCGAGTGTGGGACCTCACTCCGTCACGCGGGGCAAGGGATTCGAACCTCCGAATTTGCGATCTTCCGATCAACAAGCCCGGCGTCTTACCCGCTGAACCACCACGCCCCACAAACAGTATATTGATGTTTTATAACAGCAAGGCCTGGCGTGCTATGGTCCATGAGGTCACGAAGAGTCGGACACGACTAAATGACTGAACAACAAAAAATAAAAAATGCTCATCAAAGTTTAAGTTAAAAACAACTGGAAACTGGACATTTTTCCATCAGCAGAGTGCCAGGAAACTGAGATGTTACCAAATTGCTGATTTTAGTCATATCTCTGGTTAAATGAGTCTAGACATTTTACAGATAAAAAACCCAACTATACTGGAACATTCGTGTTTAACTTCAGCGTGGAATCAGCTTTTCTGTCTATTATATCCTCCTCCTCCTCCTCCTCCTCGATAGACCTACATGATTGTCCCAGTCACTGAATCCCTGCATAAATACATGGTTTTAGACAGCTTTCTCCTCTGCATTCAGGGTCTGTTTCCATTCCTTCAACTTTAAATCCTGCCTGGCAACATACTGATGGTTTCTCCTGATGGTTGGGTTTGGGAAATGGGATCAAGCCAGTTGACATCTCCTCAACCTAAAGTCTCCTGGGAGTCACACTGGATTCCTGGTGATTTCACAAACCTGTCCAGGTCCTTTGCTTGACAACAGTACAGGAATGCTTTGCTGTTGCCTTCTTCTGTGACTTTTTTTCAGTATTGCACTCTAGCCTACACCTCTCATATTTTGTAGTGGACTTCTAAGGACCGACCCATCCCAACTCTTCATTGCTTCCGTCATCATTTAGCTATCTTTGAATGTGATCATTGAAAAGGATTAAAACTCATCTTGTTTAAAGACCAAGACCTTTCCCCTCCACCCAAGGAAGATACCAATCACCAGGCTTGCCACTGTACAACTTAGTTTTTATTTTTGCAGATGCAATCACCCTCTTCTTGGTCTGTGAAATGTCAGCTGTGGGCATGAAAAGGAAGCTTTCCAGACAGGAAGTGCAGATCAGTTGGATCTGATGGTGCTCTGAATCCAGGAAACGTAGTTGCAAACTTTAGCATAGACACCAGGGTAGCCTCTCTGAGCACATCCAAAGCCCCAAGAGACAATTCCCTGGAGTATCCCATTGCAGACAACCGGGCCACCAGAGTCTCCCTGGGAAAGAAATGATGAACATGTATTCAGCAAGCAGGATAGTGAGTGAGGAAAGATAATTTGCATTATCCCACACTCTGGTGGATGGAGGCAAGGAAGAGATTGCAGAAGGTAAAAGAGTCTTCAAAGTTAAATTGGTTTAATAATCCTCTATATTAGGTGTCGTAATTGCTACCAGGATCAGATGAAAATCCCAGAACTACTAACTCTCTCTGGTAAGAGCTTCCTAAAACGGATAGCATCTCACCAAGCCGGTCATTCCATGAATTGTTGGGAAAAGCCTGATGCATTTGAAGCCCAAGAAAATTGCTAATGAAGACAAAATGATTTTAAAATACATTTTTACTGATGTCTATATTCATGCCTTTTTTTCTCATTGTTGTCTTCCATTCAGGTTTTGCAGGGTTTTAAAATTATCCCTAAACATTCCTTTGATAATAAGGTAGTAGCAGGATGAACATGATGGGCTTTTCACTAGGCACAAACCACAGTATACATTATATGCAGACAATTTGAATTAGCATTTGGTACCATTGATGAATGCTCTATAGCAGTGTTTCTCAACTTGGCAACTTTAAGATGTGTCCTGGCTGGGGAATTCTGGGAGTTGAAGTCCACACATCTTAAAGTTGCCAAGTTGAGAAACACTGCTCTATAGGCATCCAGTTGAATCGGAAGCTGCTCTATTCCAAGGCAATGTATTTCCTACACCATTTGGCTCCAGTTCTCCCGTGACCTTACACACACACACACACACACACACACACTCATTATTCTATTATAACTCTTTTAATATAAAGTGGGGAGAAAGGTAGAATTCAGTTTAAATTTGGTTTTTGCTGCAAGCAACATGCAAAATCATGGCATTGCTCCAATTCAGAACACTCCCTCCATCCCTGGGGTAGCATTCAGACATGAAAAGCTGTACCCTTCAGTCTGTCTCTTGAACTGCAGAAATATTACATTTTCCGAGGAGAAGTGATGCAGGTCCAATGTAGGGTTAGCAAAGTAATAAAAACTGGAGGACATGCAACTGATGCCATTTGTTTATTTGTTAGAAGCAGGCAACTGAAGTCCAGAGTGGTTACAAAAACAGCTCCTGAATCTAGGGATCTTTCCCCAGCTGCCCACTTCACTATTATTTTCTCAGGCCTAACACCAGCTAGCTATGAATTTAATTTATACGGTGGGAGATTTTTGAGCACCATCTGAAATATATTATACAAAGTGGAGAAAAGAGAAAAGATTTACCTGACAAGAGTCTTTTCCACCTTCCAGATATCCTATACAAATCATATTGTTGGTGATTTTCCCTGGGTAAGCCTTACTGCACTGACTCTGAGAAAGCACAGGGGCATTCAGGCACTGTAGGAGGTCAGGCTCGCTTGCTATGGGAAAGATCAGAGAGGCTGTGTTCATTGAAGTTATTTTCAGAAGTATACATTAGACATGCCCTAGAATGTTTCTACAGAGCAATAATAGGAAAGAAGGACCTCCATAAACCTCTATAAAATTGTTGCCCAAAGGATGCCAATCATTCTTTCCTTCACTGGAAAAATGTTCCAGTTGGCCAAATCCTGGACTTTAGGCAAGCTCTGAGTATCTAATTGAGGTACATTGTTTTACATGACATGGTCAGATTTATCATGGACTAGGTGGGAAATGAAAGTCAGAAATAAATTTCTATTAGCAATTTACCCTCTCTCATAATTAGTTTTGCTCAAAAAACCCCAACTGAACATGCCCGCATATGACCATATCTTGATCAAAGAATATAACCAAGACTCACTGCCACTGCTGAGCGTGTTGCCCCAGCCAGAGATTAAACATCTTGCTCCAGTGGATGGACAGCTGCTTGGTAGAGAGACTGCTGACACACGGGAATTGAGACTGGCTGGTTTGGACAGTTTGATGAGCATGATGTCATTGTCCATATTTTGGGAGTTGTATCTGGGATGACGAATGACTTTGACTGAATTAATGTACTGCTCAGAACCATCGTTTTTGGCCAAACTGTGTTCCCCAAGTCTCACTTGGATTCGGCTGAATCAAAACAAGAAACAAAGAGATTTTGGTCGTGCTTATTTTCATCCAACCCCTTTTAACATGCTGTAAGCTAAAAGCCATGCCCACTAATATTGCTGCTCACAAGAGCATCCTGTTGCCCAGAGTGGTTGAATCCTGAAAAAGATTGACACAGTTGCATGTTGACTTCTAGTACTCAGAAGGTAGTGAACAGTTCTACACATATGTGTGCACCCATATCCACATATAGAAGCATATGTGTGTATCCTTTATTAATATTTACTAATACATGTAAATATTTCAGAGCAATGGTGATGTCCCAAGCAAAATAACAATACATTATTACTTACGACTGGTAGCAGTGAGCAGCGGATACAATCCATTGGCTGTTTATGATGGCGCCACCACAGAAATGGTACCCGGAATTCAGGGAGACCTGATAGGGGACTGAATGCTTTTGGCAGGTGTAGCCGCCCACAATCTTATCATCGTCTTCATCATCGATGGAGAAGGCAACTGGATAACGAAAATATTTTCAGAGGATTTCATATCAGTGAATCAGGAACCAAATATTCGCCAATTTCTAGCAGTAGGGATTCATGAAATCTTTGGTGTACTTTGAAGTGTGCAAATGATGGGATCTTAATCCCATTCATGTAAGCCACACTTCGCCAGTCTGGGTTCAAGGATTCAAACCTAGACTTTCTGCTGATGGTCATCTATATAGTTTTATTTTCCAATGTTGTTGTTATCTTCTGGTGAGTTCATTACCAGTGGCTTATATACATGCATGCATATCCATAATGCTATTCCCTTTCTGGGTAAGCAGCATTGTGAAACATGAAGAAAAACAGTAGGAAGTCATATGCAGAGGGAGGGAGGGAGGGAGGGAGGGAGGTCGGTCCGAAGGAAGGAAGGAAGGAAGGAAGGAAGGAAGGAAGGAAGGAAGGAAGGAAGGAAGGAAGGAGAGAGGGATGTAGGAGATAATAGAAAAGGAAAACTATCTAAAAGTAGTTTACATTCAGTATACCTCTCTTAACAATGAAACCATCCTAGCTTCCACCACATTTTCCCACCACTTTGCCTTTGCCTTTTGTTCTTCAAACATCTCTCTTTTTGAGGATCTCTTCAACTCTATCTCTTGGTCTTCCCTTTCCACTCTACTCGCTCTTGATTGAGTTTCAAGGTATGGATAATCTTTAAGAATATTTGAGGGGTGGGGCTTATTTTTAAAGACCCTAGGGTTTGTCTAAGGCAGAGCTTTCCAAACTTTTCATGTTGGTGACACACTTTTTAGGCATGCATCATTTCGCGACACACTCTTACAGCAGGGCACAAGGCAGGCACTAGGACCTGCGCAGAATCCTGGCAGGACTCGGAGGCAGCAGCAGCCCCGACACACCCAGACACTGCAGCCGACACACTAACGTGTCCCGACACACAGTTTGGAAAGCTCTTGTCTAAGGTCTCTTGCCATTGACTCAAAGAGCAATTTGCCTGCTCTCAGCTGGGCACAACACTTTCTTGACTTGGTATTATTCCTGGGAACAAGTTATCTGAGGCCACACACTGTGGAGAATAATTTAGTGGCTTCAGCTGAAACACCAACAAAGCATAAAGAAAGATCCTTGGCCACTTCATCCATAAAGGTAAGACACTTCATCCCTAAATAAATTAATAATATTTGTCTGATACTGTAGTCCAGTGTTTCTCAACTTTGGCAACTTTAAGATGTGAGGACTTCAATTCCCAGAATTCCCCAGACAACAATGCTGGCTGGGGAATTCTGGGAGTTGAAGTCCACACATCTTAAAGTTGCCAACATTGAGAAACACTGATCTAGTCTAATCTTGGTGGCTTGCGAGTCCCTCCTTTACAAATTCAGCCTTGCACGGTTATAAAAAGTCCTTAAATTCACTAGTTTGCTAGTTCAAATTCTGCTTGAAAATCTACAGAAGTCTCTGTAGTGGAGACTTCTCAGCGCCTTGTCCTGAGGAACCATAAAGAAAATTACTGACTTACCAGCTGCTCCCAAGAAGGCTACCAGCCAAATGAACCTCATTTTGCTTTCCTTCCTCACAGTGGTAGACCAGAGGAGTTGCTGCACATATTTATTTTGTGGGACCAATATTATCTTTACTCCAAGGACTTAACCAAAAGGAA
The DNA here is from genome assembly GCA_023362775.1 of Charina bottae. Classification (NCBI taxonomy): domain Eukaryota; kingdom Metazoa; phylum Chordata; class Lepidosauria; order Squamata; family Charinaidae; genus Charina; species Charina bottae. The sequence continues at coordinate 167,191,594 of JALMGJ010000002.1, forward strand.
AAATACACAATGGAAAATAAAACTTTGTTGCTTGGAACTCATTCAGTAACAGGTGGAGAGGAAAGATGCAGTTCACATGAGTTTCCCCCTTACCTTGATCTAACCATTTAATAATGCCATTGTTAGATAAATACTGTGGAAACCTAAATGATAAAGACTATCCTTGTCTTGCTCGCAGATAAGTAAAAATTATTTCAATGAAAGTTGAAAACAATTGTGGAGTTTCATTGCTATCTGTCATGAGATATATAGGGAGCTAAGATGTCGACGGAGCAGCAGCTTCTCTGCTGAGCTCCTTCTGATATTTTTATATGTTTTATTCATTTTTATAAACAGCCTAGCCACGCGTTTTAATTTTTATCTAGCTTTATTTTATAAACATATTCTCCGCAAGAGATATTTTAAAACTGAACATCAAGTTCCTAAAACATTGTACAGGCTTCAGTTACAACGCAACGACACTGAAGCAATGGGGAAGAACAAGAAATGCAACAGGACTAGCCCAGGCACTCAGACTCTACCCAAACCTACAAAGCAGCCAAAAATTGAAGATTATATGATGGACAAGAAAACTGTGAGTAAAAATAATAACAAAATAGATCCTCTCTATTCCATCCCCACCTCCAACAGTTATGATATGCTGAACTGGGATTTGGAAACTGAAATTGAAAAACAACAATTATTAGAGCTGTCCTCTACTTTGCATGAGGAATCAAACCAACGGATTGAACCCTTGTCTTTACTACCTTCTCCCCTTGTTAATACATCTCTGATGGGGGAAGAGCAAGTTAAGCAATCTCCAAAGGAATTTACAACAGGCTTTGCTGCTAGACAATGCTTATTAACTGCACAAACTGTAATTTCAACTTTTGAATATTTAACTTCCATAAACACAAAGGTGGACTCCTTAAAAACAGCCTTTGAAAATTTTGTGCAAAGTTATGGAGATAAGCTGGCAGCATTTAAAGCAACTCAAAACATCGGCACCAATTCTGAATTGTTTATGGACAACCAAAAGAAACAAAATTGTTCAGAAGAACAAATTAAGATTAGCAAAGCCAACCAAAACCAGGCAGAGTTTACAGCCTTACCTTCTACTAAAGAGATAAGCACAAACAGGCACAACCGCATACTCCAAACAAACCAGGTTGCTCTGGGGATTAACCTCAACAGATTTAACATTGGACGCTGGTCCACTAGAAGAGCTATTATTCTATCACTTAGCTCACTTCTTCGATGCCAGCATCATATGATTGACCTGAGTGCTGTTGAATGGCTTCCTAGTATGACAGGTCATAAACGAATTTTATTGACTTTTAACCATTCCACCATTCCCTGTATGCTGTTCAAAATGAAATCTTTTCTTTCAACTTTTCAAATATACCCAATTCGTGTTTTCCAAGATGAAAAAAGGTCTGCACTTTTTGGTTTAACATCTCAAGCAGATACTCCCCTGCCTCATGTTATGGGCAGTGTGCCAAATGATAAAAACCACAGCAACTCAGCACCTCTAGCGTCCTTGACAAGACACTGCCCACAAAATCATATTGAAATGATAGAAGAAAAAATTGGCACTGATGAAGCTCTAGAAACAGGACTAATTAACTCTTTTGAAGCCTTACCAAACTGTGAACAAGAAGAAATACTGAGACGATTGGATGAATTAAAACAAACACTGCTGCTAACCCGAGAAGCAGCTAAACCTCTAATTGACTTGATATCTTTGGACTTTTCATCTGACAGCAACTCGGCAGAAAATTTTTATAAACTCTCTAAACCTTGCAATCAAACAACTCAGTTAAAGAAGGAAAATAACCTACATCTCAGCAAGCCCACATGTCCTTCTATTCCAAAACAGCCCAAATTGACTCCATCTTGTCCTGTTTCAGATAATGACAATTTGCTTCATTCTGCACTATCTGAGGGCCCTGATCAGATAATAGGACAAAAGGAAGTTGTTGTATCAAGAGTACACTCTAATCAAGATCTTCAGCTTGCAAAGCCAGCCACACCCAGAGACTGTAAAGTAATCAACAGCCCAAAGTTGCTGGTTCTTCATCCAAACGACCACCTCCCTCAAAACTTCCTGGAGCCTACTCAACAGATAGTTAGAGGAGAATGTAGGCAAATGCCAAATCAGTGTGTGTTTTTTGACACCGAAGGAATTTTGGATAATATCACTTCTGTAGAATGACTGAAAAACTCCTGTGTTTTAACCCAAAATTCCAATACCTTCACAGCTATCCCGACAAATTTACAGCTTAAAGATACTATTCAGCTACTAACTTGGAATATTGCTGGCTGGAAGCCCAAAGAAATAGAAGGGGATTTGGTGGAGTTTCTCTCAAACTTTGACCTTATAGCACTCCAGGAGACCTGGCTGACCCTAGATGATGAAGAGATCCAACTACCAGGCTTTAGTTCCTGGTACATTCCTGCAAAAAAATATAAGACTAAAGGGCGGGCATCCGGAGGATTGATTATTCTTGCTAAGGCTGAGTTAGGATGGCAAGGACAGAAGTTGATTCTAGGAGATGATTCTCCCCATTATTTAGCTGTTAAATTTTCTTATAAATCTTCTGAATTGGTATTATTGAACATTTATCTCCCACCACATACTTCTTCCTATTTTTCTCCTAATATATGGGCAAATCTAGAAGAGACAGTGTTAAAGATAAACAAAAATAATTCTAAAGCCACTGTAATTCTAGCAGGAGATTTCAATGCTAGGGTGGGGGCCTCTTTACAAAATTTTGTTCACTTGGGTATTATACCTGAGGATTATTTAATAAATGATCCACCCTGGCTTTCTAGTGACCCTAAAAGAAATACTGCAGGTTCTCAACTCGTCTCCCTGATTTATAAATGTAACCTTTTTATTTTAGGTGGTAAAGCAACTGATTTTATATATCCTTTTACATATCATGCAGGAAACTCCAGCAGTGTTTTAGATTACATATGTGTTTCTCGAGATAAGTTTGAGTTATTTTCAGACATCCAAGCCCTTGTGAGGGAAGATAGCGATCATCAACCTATTACAGTCTCCTTCCAAAGCAGATCAGATACAAGGATATTTACGCCCCATGACAAGATGATACTAGCTAACCTTGAAGTGAGGCAGGAGAGAAGACTTATATGGGCTAAGGTTGATACCAAGGCATTATCGATTTTTTTGAATTCTGAACAGGCCCTGATTTGGAGAAATTCAATTTCTTCTTCTACTTTAGGTTCTGTGGAATAAATTAAATACTGTGGAAACCTAAATGATAAAGACTATCCTTGTCTTGCTCGCAGATAAGTAAAAATTATTTCAATGAAAGTTGAAAACAATTGTGGAGTTATCATTGCTATCTGTCATGAGATATAAATTTGATGTCTATTTGATACATAAAAGCATCTACCCTTTTCTCCAAAAATATCTAGATGTGCAATTTTTTTTAATGGCGAGGACTGTCCTTGGTCTTTGAATGGTATACTGGGATCATACAGCAAAAAGTCAATTAACCCAAGACAAAAACTCAATTTGATTTAATTTAAATAAAAATGAAGTGAATTGTGTGAATATGATTACTTCAAGCTCCAACTGACTTGCAAAAACTCAAAATTCTACCCTCCAAGAACATTCTTATGAATAGATGCTACTAGGCTTCAGGATATAAAATAAAACCAAGATGTATTTATTTATTTATTTATTTATTTATTTATGCACACATACATACCTACATACAAGTTATGGGGACCTTGCAGTCTTGGCCAAATTATAACACAAACAAAGTGTTATCCAAGATGCCGACCGCAACCAGATGCCGGCTGCTGCTCCGGGAGAATTGAGCCGTAAGCCCCAAAAGCCCAAAAAACCCCTCCTTATACCCCACAAATTCTACCTTGGGGACTCGAGAGGCTGCATCGGGGGTTTGGGGTGAGCGGACGTCTCTGGAGGGAGCGGTGAGCGGCGAGCGGAGTTCGGCGGTTGGGGCCGCGGTGGAGTTCAGCGGTTGGGACTGCAGCTGCGGCAGAGTTGCGGCCCAGTGGTCTTGCAACCAGTTGCCGAAGCCGTTGGCCTGGTGGGAGTTCGGTGGAGGCTGGGCGGAACCTGGTGCGACGGACCGAGGCTTCTTCTTGGGCCCAGCGGAGTTGCCGGAGTCGTGGCTCAGCGGAACTTGGTGGAGCCTGGTAGGCCCAATAGAGCTGCGGAGTCGCGGCCCAGCAGAGTTGCCGGAGTCGCGGCCCAGCGGGGCTTGGTGGAACCTGGTGGAGCCTGGTAGCCTTCCCGGACGGAGCGACGCAGCGTGGCGGAGTCCGATGGGTCCGGCAGACCTGGAGGGCCCCAGCGAGGAGTGGGTGGCTGCGGAGACTGTGGTCTCAGCAGTCAGAGAAGTGATGCCTACGGTGGCCGGTGGAGGCCAGTTGGAACCGGCACCGGCACCGAGACGACTGCGGAGGCTGTGGAGACCAGCAGAGTTTGGCGTGGCCTGCCGATGTGAAACTGGTCGTGGTGGATGGTGGAGTAACTGTGGCTGGTGGAACGTTGGTGGTCCTGGGCGAAGCAGCCTCACCAAGATCGATGAACTGGAATTGGGGTGCTCCCAGGATAGGACGGACTTGTATAGTTTATATCTGGACTCCACTATTGGAATTAATGAAGATTGTCCCAATATTGTTAGCTTGCTGGTTACTTGAAGGACAACCACCCCCGCTGCCAGGGCGGCAGAAAAATTGCGGGGTCTCTTGTGTGAGTGTGGTTCCCCCCCCCCCCCCCCCGTGAGTGAGAGTCACGGGAGGGGGTCCAGGATTGTATGTGGTTGTGAGAGTACCTAACCCTGAGTGGGAGACAGGTAGGTAGGAGTGACTGTTTGCCCCTTTGTGGCTAGTGAGAGAGGCCACAGGGGGCATAGGGAGTGATTGGATGGTGAATGGAAGGGGCGGTTGGGGCTTACCAGCGCCGAGAGCTTTAGCTGGTTGCGCTGGTGGCCTACGACTGCCCAGGAAGATTGAGAGTGAAAGGATGGATGTATGGAAGAGATCCCCGCTTAGATCCAGGTTTTCGAGGGTTCCAGGAGTGGAGGCGACCGGGCCAGGGAACTCTGGGGACTATAATGTGGGCAATCCGATCGAGGTGGTGACGGGCAGGAGATATTGTGATGGGAACCGGAGGACAGGCCATCTTCGGGGAAGGCGCCCCCGGTGTTTAGTACCGGTGGCGCATTCCGGTCCTCCGAGTTCAACCCCAGGTTCTGGACAGCAGATCCCGAGGGCCCCGGTTTTCGGCTGCTGCTGCTCAACGCCAGGTCAGTAAACAACAAAGCCCTTCTCATAAGTGAATTAATCACAGAGAGAGGGGCAGACCTGGCGTGTATTACTGAAACCTGGCTGGGCCGAGAGGGAGGGGTAGCCCTCTCGGAAATGTGCCCAGCCGGATTTCAGGTGTGGCACCAGCCAAGAGACCGGGGTAGGGGAGGAGGGGTGGCAGTTATCATCAGAGAGTCTTTGATGGCTTTCAGGGGCCTTGCTCCACAAGTATCCAGATGTGAGACCCTGTTTTTCAAGTTGGGTGCCCAAGAACAGTTGGGAGTGTTGCTATTGTACCAGCCTCCCTGCTGCGTAGCAACCTCCCTGCCTGAGCTGCTGGAGGCCATCTTGGGGTTGGCGGTGGAGTTCCCCAGGCTTATGGTCCTGGGGGATTTTAACTTGCCGTCCCTGGGGAATGCCTCGGAAGCGGCTCGGGAGTTCATGGCTACCATGTCAGCCATGGGCCTGTCTCAGATTATTCGGGGCCCGACTCGAGACAGTGGACTCACTCCGGACTTGGTTTTCTTGTCAGAGCAATGTCAAAGTGACCTGAGGGGAAAGTTAGAACTATCCCCGTTGTCATGGTCAGATCATGTCCTGATATCCCTAAGATTCTCTTATGCCGCCCCACTCCGCATGGAGGCAGGACCTATTCGATTGGTCCGCCCCCGGCGACTTATGGACCCGATGAGGTTTCAGAGGGAGCTGGGGGTAATACCCGATGATCTGCTGCACGGTCCAGCAGAGGCACTGGCCGCAACCTGGAATAGGGAGGCGGCCGGTGCCTTGGACAGGACCGCGCCAATGCGACCTCTCCAACCCCATTCGACCCGTCACTCCCCATGGTTTATGGAGGAGTTGAGGGTCTTGAAGAGGGTGAAGAGACGTCTAGAGCGCTGCTGGAGAAAGATGAAGGCAGAATTGGACCAAACACAATCTAGAGCCGCTATTAAGGCCTACCTTGTGGCGGTAAGAGCGGCGAAACGTGAATATTTCTCCGCTCTTATTGCATCCGCAGAATGCCGTCCGACGGCCCTGTTTAAGATTACTCGATCTCTCTTGGGTAGGGTGGTACCGACCACCCACCTGCAGGGCCGTGTGGAAGAATTTGCTGAGCACCTGCAGGATAAAATCGCTCGGATTCGGTCTAAGTTGGACTCCATGTGTGAAATGCAGTCTGGGGAGATGCTGGGAGAGTGGTCTTGCCCTATTATCTGGGAACGATTTGATCCTGTTGGACCTAAGGAAGTAGACAGGATCCTCCGAATTGTTAATTCCACCACATGTTATTTAGATCCCTGCCCTTCCTGGCTGGTAAAATCGGCCAGGGAGGTGACATGCGGATGGGTCCGGGCTATGATTAATACATCCTTGGTGGAGGGGGTGGTTCCAACTGCCTTCAAGGAGGCATTGGTACACCCCCTCCTCAAGAAGCCATCCCTGGACCCTACCATCCTGGACAATTTTCGTCCAGTCTCCCACCTTCCCTTCCTGGGAAAGGTGGTTGAGAAAGTGGTGGCGTTGCAACTTCAAAGGACCCTGGATGAAGCGGATTACCCTTTCCAGTCAGGTTTCAGGCCGGGATATGGGACGGAGACTGCATTGGTCGCGCTTATGGATGACCTCTGGTGGGAGCGGGATGGAGGTAGTGCATCCATCCTGGTTCTCTTGGATCTTTCAGTGGCTTTCGATACCATCGACCATGGTATCCTTTTGGGGCGGCTTAGGGAGTTGGGGGTGGGCGGCGTAGTTTTACGCTGGTTCACCTCCTTCCTCCAAGGCCGCCCCAGTCGGTGGTAATAGGAGAGGAGAGATCTGACCCCCAGCCCCTCTTGTGTGGGGTGCCGCAGGGTTCGGTTCTCTCTCCTCTGAAACTGCTGGGTGAGGTCATCCGACACCATGGGATGAGGTATCATCAGTATGCTGATGATACTCAATTGTATATCTCCATCCCTGGTGAAGTAAGTGATGCAGTGACCACCCTGTCCCAGTGCCTGGGGGCTGTGAGGGCCTGGATGGGGAACAACAGGCTTCAATTGAACCCTAGCAAGACCGAGTGGCTGTGGATTGATGGCTTAGCGTCTTCTGGGAAATTATCATCTTTGGTTCTCGATGGGGTAGCACTGCCCCATTCAGAACCGGTGCGGAACTTGGGGCTCCTTCTAGACTCACGACTCCTGCTCAAAGAGCAGGTGGCAGTCGTGGCTAGGAGGGCTTTTGCACAACTTCGGTTAGTGCGCCAGTTACGCCCATTCTTGGATCGCGACGCCCTCCGAACAGTCACTCATGCTCTCGTCATCTCCCATGTAGATTATTGCAATGCGCTCTACATGGGGCTACCCTTGAAGACTATCCGGAAGCTTCAGCTGGTGCAGAATACGGCCGCGCGAGCAATTTTGGGTGCGCCAAGATCTGCACATATAACACCTTTGCTCCGCGAGCTGCATTGGGTGCCGGTTTGCTTCCGGGTACAATTCAAGGTGTTGGTTATCACCTTTAAAGCCCTACATGGCATGGGGCCAGAATACCTGAGGGACCGTCTTATCCCCATTTTTTTGACCCGCCCCACCCGGTCATTCAGAGAGGGCCTGCTACGAACCCCATCAATTAAAGAGTGTCATCTGATGGGGTCTAGGAGACGGGCCTTCTCTGTGGTGGCACCCACACTGTGGAACATCTTTCCCCAGAGTTGAGGCAGATCTCCTCCCTCCCGACCTTTAGGAAAGAGCTGAAGACCTGGTTCTGCCGCCTGGCATGGGAAGGAGGAAAGGATAGTTCCTCATGGGGGTGGCTAATTCCTTAATCTTATAATGTCCTTCCTTATTAATTCTATTGTCCATCTGGATTTATAATTATGTATTATTTTTATATATATTGTATAATTGATGTTTTATATTTTATATTCTATTTTAACTATTTTATTGTAAACCACCCAGAGTTCCCTGTTGGGGGAGATGGGCGGTTATATAAATTAAATAAATAAATAAAATAAATATAGGCCTCATGCTTCTAATGACTCTGGGTGGTTTACAATTAAATGTAAGGAAAGAAAGAAGAAATCGCAAACAGCCTGAAGGCGAACTTATAAACCAAAAAATTTCCAGCCGATGGGCTCAGCCATCATCCTGCCCTGAAGCCTGGGAGAACGGCCAGATCTTTCCTAGCTTCCTGAATATTATCAGGGTAGAAGCCATTCAGGGCTTCCTGGGTCTCGCTGGATGACACTGGTTAATGATGACCCAGAATGCGGGTTAAACAGTATATTGTAAAAGGTAAAGGTTCCCCCCGCACATTTGTGCAGTCGTGTCCGACTCTAGGGGTCGGTGCTAATCTCCGTTTGTTAGCCAAAGAGCCAGCGTTATCCGAAGACGCTTCCACGGTCATGTGACCGGCATGACCCGCGCGGAACACTGTTACCTACCCACCAAAGTGGTACCTATTCATCTACTTGCATTTGCATGCTTTCGAATTGCTAGGTTGGCAAGAGCTGGGGCGAGTGTGGGACCTCACTCTGTCACGCGGGGCAAGGGATTCGAACCTCCGAATTTGCGATCTTCCGATCAACAAGCCTGGCGTCTTACCCGCTGAACCACCACGCCCCACAAACAGTATATTGATGTTTTATAACAGCAAGGCCTGGCGTGCTATGGTCCATGAGGTCACGAAGAGTCGGACACGACTAAATGACTGAACAACAAAAAATAAAAAATGCTCATCAAAGTTTAATTTTTTTTTTAATTTTTTTTTTCTATGTACCTTTCATTGTTATTTCATTTTTTTTTTTTGCATTTATATACATATACATTTATTAATCATAATTATAACAAAAAACAAAAAAAACCTTACAATGTGCACCCCACCCCCAGGACCACTATTGTCTTAATCATTCCTCTTTCCAAAAAGATAATAATTCTTTCGAAGGTATACATCCTTTCCCTTTTAATAATACATATTCTACAAATATATTCCAAATTTCTTCAAAATTATTTCTAATCTGTAATCCCCTTCTAACTCTAATATTAGATGTTAATTTATCATTGATTGCCATATCCCATACTTCTTTGTACCATTCCTCAATTTGATATTCCCCTTGTACTTTCCATTTCCTTGCTATTATTAATCTTGCTGCTGTCATTAAGTTTGTAATTAAATTTTTTTGTATTCTGAGTACAGGTAACCTTATTATATATTGATAACAATGCTATTTCCGGACATGCTTCCATATTCATTCCAATTATCTCGTTTATTTCTTTAAATATCTTCTGCCAAAATATCTGTATCTGTTTACAACCCCACCACATATGGAGATAGGTACCCAACTCCTGACACCCCCTCCAACATAATACTGAATATTTCTTATTTATTTGATTTAATCTTACAGGAGTCAGGTACCATCTCCATACCAATTTAAAATAATTTTCTTTTATCCTTATGGACATAGTTTTTAAAATACGCATATCCCAAATTTTTTCCCAACTCTGATTACTTATTTGTTTTACTAAATCATGATCCCATAATGATTTAAGATAATCTTGTTGATCTTCTGTTTCTAATAATATCTTATAAATTTCACTTGTTTCTCCTTTTATAACAAAATTTTCTTCTTTATCTTCTCTTTCTATAATCATTTTCTCAAATCTTGTATAATCTCTACATTCTTTATTTTCCTTTATCCATTTCCGAATCCATTTCTCTAATTGTGTATAGTTAAACCAAGATAACTTTCTTTCCCTTAGTACCTCTCTTATTCTATCTTTACTATTCATTTCTTTCACCCAATCCTTTATTTGAAATATTTTCTTCTCCCTCAATTCCTTTTCCAATTCCTTCTTTAAATTTATAGGGAATTTTTCCATCATCACCACTGGAGTCAAAGGGGAGACCACTGGCATTAGTTTTTCCTTATATTTTACCCAAATCTTCAAAATAGTTTTTAAAAGGGAGTTCTCTACTCCTTCCAGCCATTTCTTACTAGGTTTATTAAAAAATACATTTTCCAATTTCCATTCCAATACTTGAGTCTCCATCTCCAACCAATTCAACTCTCCTTGTCCTACTATCCCATCTATAATATATCTTATTTGATTTGCTATATAATATAATCTTAAATTCGGGAGCCCCAATCCTCCAACTTTTTGAGGTTTATACCATCTTTTTTTATTCACCCTTGCTTTCTTATCTCCATTACAATAATTGTTAATCATGGTTTGCCAACTCTTCATTTCTGTCTCTGATACCATAATTGGTAACATCCTAAATAAAAAGTTTATTCTAGGTAAAATCTTCATTTTAATAATTGCTATTCTGCCAAACCACGATAATTTAATTTTCCTATACTCCTCTAACTTCTTTTTAATCTCTTGCTTTAATTTATGGAAATTTTCCTTTTCTAAACTCTCCAGTTCTCTTGTTATATTTATTCCTAAATATTTTATTGAATTCCTTAATTTAATATTTGTTTTATTATTATTCATAAACCATCGTTCTCTCTCCTTACTGTAATTAAATAACATCATTTCTGATTTAGACCAATTTATTTGTAACCCTGTCATTTCCCCAAATTCTTTCAAATATCCTCCTATTCCCTCCAACGACTCCAGTGGATTTTCAATAGTTAATAATGTATCATCTGCAAACATATTTACTTTAATTTTCCTTTTATTCCCAATCCCTTTAATACTTTCATCTTCTCTAATGACATTGGCTAAGATTTCTATAACTAAGGTGAACAAAATCGGGGAAAGAGGACAACCTTGCCTCGTACCTCGGGCTAGTAGAATTTGATCAGTCATTCCATCATTAACCACAACCATTGCATTATTTCGTTGATATAATTGATCTATCAATCGTTTAAATCTTTCACCAAATCCACAAGTTTCTATTATTATTTTTAAAGCTGGCCATTCCACGCAATCAAAGGCTTTAAATATATCCAAGGCTATTAAACCTGCTTTCAATCCTTTCTTATTTATTATATTTATTATATTCAACACTCGTCCAGTTAAATTTGACATCTGCCTTCCCGCAACAAAACCACATTGATCCTTATTAATATATTTAAATATAAAAGTATTCATTCTTTTTGCCATTATTGCTGTCAATATTTTAGCATCCTGATTTATTAGTGAGATAGGTCTGTATGATCCAGGATCTGTCAGATCTTTATCAGCCTTTGGTATTAATATAATTAACGATTGTTCCCATGATGGTGGCATCCTACCACCCTCTATAATTCTGTTATATAATACCTTTAATTTAGATACCAATAATTTTTTAAATATTTTGTAATATTCCGGTCCCAATCCATCTACTCCTGGACACTTCCCCCCTTTTAATTTATCAATAACATCTTCTATTTCCTTATCTAATACTTGTTGCTCCATTACCTCCCTGTCAGCCTCCTGCAATTTTATTTTACAATACTTCCTTATATATTCTCTTATCTTCCTTATGGGGTTACCCCTTGAAGAATATAATTCTTGATAAAAGTCTCGAAAGACTCTTATTTTATCCTTCATCCAATTATAGCTTTTTCCCATTTTGTCTTTAATCACTCCAATTAAATTCCTCGCCTTTTTCGATTGTGCAGACCTAGCCAGCATTTTAGAATTTTTATTACTGTGTTCAAAAAATTCCCTTTTCAAATATATCAAATTTCTCTGCACCTTCTCCATATCTTTATTCTCCAATTCCTTCCTCTTTGCTTGTAATCTTGCATATATCTGTTTATCCCTATCTTTTATATATTTCCACTCCAACTCTTTAATTTCTTCCTCCAATTGTTTCCCCTCCTTTTCCTGCTGCCTTTTCAATGTGGCTGATTCCCTGATACAGATTCCTCTCATTACTGCTTTCATTGTATCCCATAATACCGCTTGTGTACATTGTCCTGTATCATTAATATCCCATATATCCTGCCATTCCTTTCCAATTTTATCCACAATATGCTTGTAATTAAAAATCCTTGTATCTAACCTCCATCTCTTAGCTTCTTTATAATCTTTTTTAATTTTAATATCCATATTAATCAATGCATGGTCCGTGACCTTAATAACCTCTATTTCAGTATTCATTATTTTAGAAACTAAACTTTTAGACACAAAAATATAATCTATTCTTGAATAACTCTTAAACACCGACGAATAAAAAGTAAATTTGTTTTCTTCTCCTCGTGTTATTCTCCAAACATCCTTCAACTCATTTTTATTCATTATCATAGTTAAATCTGTAAAATTATTACGCCACTCCTCTACTGAGGGATTAGATTTATCCTTCTGTTTATCCATTACCATATTAAAATCCCCTGCCATTACAATATAACCCTTCTGAAAATCCTCCATATCTTTAAACACCTTCTCATAAAACTGTTTCTGTTTCACATTCGGGGCATAGATGTTAACCAAAGTATATTCCTCTCCCCCCAACTCCCCCTGTATCATTATATATCTACCCATAGAATCCTTTTTTGTCTTTATTACATTAAAACCACATTTCTTTGATATTATAATCGCCACTCCTCTTGCTTTAGAAGTCCCATATGCCTTTTCATAAACAGCTGACCATCTTAATTTAAGTTCATTTACCCCCTCCTTCACCTGATGTGTCTCTTGTAAAAATATTATGTCTGCTTTGTCTTTATGCAATAGTGCTTCCACCCTCTTCCTTTTAATATTTGATCCTAGCCCTTTAACATTTAAAGTTGTAAACCTTAATGTATTCTCCATGAAATTTGAACATTTTTTCTTAGTTGGTCCTTTGAAGTGAAACCCTTAACAAACCCCCTAGTTCCCATTCCCTTACCCTCCCCCCACCCCCCCTCATACAAACACAAAAGAGCTTCCCCCCTCTTCTGGAGGTTATCAACCTCTCCCATAGTTCTCATGAATTCCTCAAGGGGGGGGGAGGCAGTTCCCCGGTTTCACATAACAGCATCAACACCGAATCATTATCTCCCAGTCCATCTTCCTTATGTCCTGTCTCAGGTACAATATTTTCTTCACTCCTTTATAATAATATCTTGTTTCCTCCTGCTACTTCCAGTTCTTCCTCTAGTTCTTCCACTTCATCTTCTCTCTGCTTCCTTAAATCCAGCTGGTGTAACAGCTCCATCCCTTGTTCCAATGATATTATTTTATGAAATTTCCCTGCCCATCGAAACTTTAAAAATACAGGGTATCCCCAGTTATACACAATTCCCTTGTTCTTCAGAACAGCAATACAAGGCTTCACACTCCTCCTCCAATTTATTGTTTCTGGGCAGAGATCATTAAAGACCTGAACCGGGACTTTCTGATATTGTAGTCCTCCAATGGCTTGTTGAGTAGCCCTCATAAAAAGTTCTTTCTTAAAATAACTTTGAAATCTCATAATAATGTCTCTGGGGGTCAGTCCTCCTCTCCTAAAGGTAGCTCTGTGGATACGTTCCAAATCTGCATTTTCCCAGTTAACATCTTTTGCCACATTTTTCAACCACTCCATCACTTTTTCTCTCAAATTCTTTGGATTTTCCCCAGACTGCTCTGGGAGCCCACGAATGCGTACATTAGATCTGCGTTCTCGATCTTGAATATCAATCATCTTCAACTCCCATTGCTCAAACTTAATGTTATATTCCACCATCTTCTTCTGATTATATGTTACTGTTTTCTCCAATTCCTCCACTCTCTTACTTACAACTTTAATTTCCTGCTTAAGTCCTAAGAGTGTTTTATTTACTCCTCTTAATATCTCGTCCACTATCTGAGCTCTGAGAGTCTCATTATTTTTCTGCATCATTTCTGCAAATCTTGTCATCATCTCCTCCAGATCCACAGCCATTTTCTTTTCTTTCTCTCCCTTCTCTTTCTGCCTGACGACAGCAGCTGCCTCCTGTATACGATAATTAGCTGCTCCATTACTCATTACTTCCACCTCCGAATTCCGCCTCATTTTAGACCTTTCTAAATCTTTTTTATCAGACATAATTACTTCATCAGTTTCAGCTCTTTCCCAACGCTCTAAACTCCTGTCCGAGGGTTTATTTTTATTTTTAACCCTGTTCCAAGCTGGAAGAGTCTGCTGAGTTAAATTCTTCCCTCTAGGCATTAGCTCTCTGCCCAGAGTTAAAACCGAAAGTAAGTCTATCCAACTTACTTTTGATAACAAAGTCAAAATAAATTATAAAGTTCCAGTCTAGGCTTTTTCAGCTTCCGACTCACCCGTCGACATTTATCTATATGTTGTTTAAACGTAGGAGTCCAGCTTTTAATTTCTTTCTGACTGGGAGTTCTCCGATGCACGCTGCTACTCCATGTCCCCGACGCTCCGCCCCCAAGTTTAAGTTAAAAACAACTGGAAACTGGACATTTTTCCATCAGCAGAGTGCCAGGAAACTGAGATGTTACCAAATTGCTGATTTTAGTCATATCTCTGGTTAAATGAGTCTAGACATTTTACAGATAAAAAACCCAACTATACTGGAACATTCGTGTTTAACTTCAGCGTGGAATCAGCTTTTCTGTCTATTATATCCTCCTCCTCCTCCTCCTCCTCCTCGATAGACCTACATGATTGTCCCAGTCACTGAATCCCTGCATAAATACATGGTTTTAGACAGCTTTCTCCTCTGCATTCAGGGTCTGTTTCCATTCCTTCAACTTTAAATCCTGCCTGGCAACATACTGATGGTTTCTCCTGATGGTTGGGTTTGGGAAATGGGATCAAGCCAGTTGACATCTCCTCAACCTAAAGTCTCCTGGGAGTCACACTGGATTCCTGGTGATTTCACAAACCTGTCCAGGTCCTTTGCTTGACAACAGTACAGGAATGCTTTGCTGTTGCCTTCTTCTGTGACTTTTTTTCAGTATTGCACTCTAGCCTACACCTCTCATATTTTGTAGTGGACTTCTAAGGACCGACCCATCCCAACTCTTCATTGCTTCCGTCATCATTTAGCTATCTTTGAATGTGATCATTGAAAAGGATTAAAACTCATCTTGTTTAAAGACCAAGACCTTTCCCCTCCACCCAAGGAAGATACCAATCACCAGGCTTGCCACTGTACAACTTAGTTTTTATTTTTGCAGATGCAATCACCCTCTTCTTGGTCTGTGAAATGTCAGCTGTGGGCATGAAAAGGAAGCTTTCCAGACAGGAAGTGCAGATCAGTTGGATCTGATGGTGCTCTGAATCCAGGAAACGTAGTTGCAAACTTTAGCATAGACACCAGGGTAGCCTCTCTGAGCACATCCAAAGCCCCAAGAGACAATTCCCTGGAGTATCCCATTGCAGACAACCGGGCCACCAGAGTCTCCCTGGGAAAGAAATGATGAACATGTATTCAGCAAGCAGGATAGTGAGTGAGGAAAGATAATTTGCATTATCCCACACTCTGGTGGATGGAGGCAAGGAAGAGATTGCAGAAGGTAAAAGAGTCTTCAAAGTTAAATTGGTTTAATAATCCTCTATATTAGGTGTCGTAATTGCTACCAGGATCAGATGAAAATCCCAGAACTACTAACTCTCTCTGGTAAGAGCTTCCTAAAACGGATAGCATCTCACCAAGCCGGTCATTCCATGAATTGTTGGGAAAAGCCTGATGCATTTGAAGCCCAAGAAAATTGCTAATGAAGACAAAATCATTTTAAAATACATTTTTACTGATGTCTATATTCATGCCTTTTTTTCTCATTGTTGTCTTCCATTCAGGTTTTGCAGGGTTTTAAAATTATCCCTAAACATTCCTTTGATAATAAGGTAGTAGCAGGATGAACATGATGGGCTTTTCACTAGGCACAAACCACAGTATACATTATATGCAGACAATTTGAATTAGCATTTGGTACCATTGATGAATGCTCTATAGCAGTGTTTCTCAACTTGGCAACTTTAAGATGTGTCCTGGCTGGGGAATTCTGGGAGTTGAAGTCCACACATCTTAAAGTTGCCAAGTTGAGAAACACTGCTCTATAGGCATCCAGTTGAATCGGAAGCTGCTCTATTCCAAGGCAATGTATTTCCTACACCATTTGGCTCCAGTTCTCCCGTGACCTTACACACACACACACACACACACACACTCATTATTCTATTATAACTCTTTTAATATCAAGTGGGGAGAAAGGTAGAATTCAGTTTAAATTTGGTTTTTGCTGCAAGCAACATGCAAAATCATGGCATTGCTCCAATTCAGAACACTCCCTCCATCCCTGGGGTAGCATTCAGACATGAAAAGCTGTACCCTTCAGTCTGTCTCTTGAACTGCAGAAATATTACATTTTCCGAGGAGAAGTGATGCAGGTCCAATGTAGGGTTAGCAAAGTAATAAAAACTGGAGGACATGCAACTGATGCCATTTGTTTATTTGTTAGAAGCAGGCAACTGAAGTCCAGAGTGGTTACAAAAACAGCTCCTGAATCTAGGGATCTTTCCCCAGCTGCCCACTTCACTATTATTTTCTCAGGCCTAACACCAGCTAGCTATGAATTTAATTTATACGGTGGGAGATTTTTGAGCACCATCTGAAATATATTATACAAAGTGGAGAAAAGAGAAAAGATTTACCTGACAAGAGTCTTTTCCACCTTCCAGATATCCTATACAAATCATATTGTTGGTGATTTTCCCTGGGTAAGCCTTACTGCACTGACTCTGAGAAAGCACAGGGGCATTCAGGCACTGTAGGAGGTCAGGCTCGCTTGCTATGGGAAAGATCAGAGAGGCTGTGTTCATTGAAGTTATTTTCAGAAGTATACATTAGACATGCCCTAGAATGTTTCTACAGAGCAATAATAGGAAAGAAGGACCTCCATAAACCTCTATAAAATTGTTGCCCAAAGGATGCCAATCATTCTTTCCTTCACTGGAAAAATGTTCCAGTTGGCCAAATCCTGGACTTTAGGCAAGCTCTGAGTATCTAATTGAGGTACATTGTTTTACATGACATGGTCAGATTTATCATGGACTAGGTGGGAAATGAAAGTCAGAAATAAATTTCTATTAGCAATTTACCCTCTCTCATAATTAGTTTTGCTCAAAAAACCCCAACTGAACATGCCCGCATATGACCATATCTTGATCAAAGAATATAACCAAGACTCACTGCCACTGCTGAGCGTGTTGCCCCAGCCAGAGATTAAACATCTTGCTCCAGTGGATGGACAGCTGCTTGGTAGAGAGACTGCTGACACACGGGAATTGAGACTGGCTGGTTTGGACAGTTTGATGAGCATGATGTCATTGTCCATATTTTGGGAGTTGTATCTGGGATGACGAATGACTTTGACTGAATTAATGTACTGCTCAGAACCATCGTTTTTGGCCAAACTGTGTTCCCCAAGTCTCACTTGGATTCGGCTGAATCAAAACAAGAAACAAAGAGATTTTGGTCGTGCTTATTTTCATCCAACCCCTTTTAACATGCTGTAAGCTAAAAGCCATGCCCACTAATATTGCTGCTCACAAGAGCATCCTGTTGCCCAGAGTGGTTGAATCCTGAAAAAGATTGACACAGTTGCATGTTGACTTCTAGTACTCAGAAGGTAGTGAACAGTTCTACACATATGTGTGCACCCATATCCACATATAGAAGCATATGTGTGTATCCTTTATTAATATTTACTAATACATGTAAATATTTCAGAGCAATGGTGATGTCCCAAGCAAAATAACAATACATTATTACTTACGACTGGTAGCAGTGAGCAGCGGATACAATCCATTGGCTGTTTATGATGGCGCCACCACAGAAATGGTACCCGGAATTCAGGGAGACCTGATAGGGGACTGAATGCTTTTGGCAGGTGTAGCCGCCCACAATCTTATCATCGTCTTCATCATCGATGGAGAAGGCAACTGGATAACGAAAATATTTTCAGAGGATTTCATATCAGTGAATCAGGAACCAAATATTCGCCAATTTCTAGCAGTAGGGATTCATGAAATCTTTGGTGTACTTTGAAGTGTGCAAATGATGGGATCTTAATCCCATTCATGTAAGCCACACTTCGCCAGTCTGGGTTCAAGGATTCAAACCTAGACTTTCTGCTGATGGTCATCTATATAGTTTTATTTTCCAATGTTGTTGTTATCTTCTGGTGAGTTCATTACCAGTGGCTTATATACATGCATGCATATCCATAATGCTATTCCCTTTCTGGGTAAGCAGCATTGTGAAACATGAAGAAAAACAGTAGGAAGTCATATGCAGAGGGAGGGAGGGAGGGAGGGAGGTCCGAAGGAAGGAAGGAAGGAAGGAAGGAAGGAAGGAAGGAAGGAAGGAAGGAAGGAAGGAAGGAAGGGAGAGAGGGATGTAGGAGATAATAGAAAAGGAAAACTATCTAAAAGTAGTTTACATTCAGTATACCTCTCTTAACAATGAAACCATCCTAGCTTCCACCACATTTTCCCACCACTTTGCCTTTGCCTTTTGTTCTTCAAACATCTCTCTTTTTGAGGATCTCTTCAACTCTATCTCTTGGTCTTCCCTTTCCACTCTACTCGCTCTTGATTGAGTTTCAAGGTATGGATAATCTTTAAGAATATTTGAGGGGTGGGGCTTATTTTTAAAGACCCTAGGGTTTGTCTAAGGCAGAGCTTTCCAAACTTTTCATGTTGGTGACACACTTTTTAGGCATGCATCATTTCGCGACACACTCTTACAGCAGGGCACAAGGCAGGCACTAGGACATGCGCAGAATCCTGGCAGGACTCGGAGGCAGCAGCAGCCCCGACACACCCAGACACTGCAGCCGACACACTAACGTGTCCCGACACACAGTTTGGAAAGCTCTTGTCTAAGGTCTCTTGCCATTGACTCAAAGAGCAATTTGCCTGCTCTCAGCTGGGCACAACACTTTCTTGACTTGGTATTATTCCTGGGAACAAGTTATCTGAGGCTACACACTGTGGAGAATAATTTAGTGGCTTCAGCTGAAACACCAACAAAGCATAAAGAAAGATCCTTGGCCACTTCATCCATAAAGGTAAGACACTTCATCCCTAAATAAATTAATAATATTTGTCTGATACTGTAGTCCAGTGTTTCTCAACTTTGGCAACTTTAAGATGTGAGGACTTCAATTCCCAGAATTCCCCAGACAACAATGCTGGCTGGGGAATTCTGGGAGTTGAAGTCCACACATCTTAAAGTTGCCAACATTGAGAAACACTGATCTAGTCTAATCTTGGTGGCTTGCGAGTCCCTCCTTTACAAATTCAGCCTTGCACGGTTATAAAAAGTCCTTAAATTCACTAGTTTGCTAGTTCAAATTCTGCTTGAAAATCTACAGAAGTCTCTGTAGTGGAGACTTCTCAGCGCCTTGTCCTGAGGAACCATAAAGAAAATTACTGACTTACCAGCTGCTCCCAAGAAGGCTACCAGCCAAATGAACCTCATTTTGCTTTCCTTCCTCACAGTGGTAGACCAGAGGAGTTGCTGCACATATTTATTTTGTGGGACCAATATTATCTTTACTCCAAGGACTTAACCAAAAGGAAAAATACACAATGGAAAATAAAACTTTGTTGCTTGGAACTCATTCAGTAACAGGTGGAGAGGAAAGATGCAGTTCACATGAGTTTCCCCCTTACCTTGATCTAACCATTTAATAATGCCATTGTTAGATAAATACTGTGGAAACCTAAATGATAAAGACTATCCTTGTCTTGCTCGCAGATAAGTAAAAATTATTTCAATGAAAGTTGAAAACAATTGTGGAGTTATCATTGCTATCTGTCATGAGATATAAATTTGATGTCTATTTGATACATAAAAGCATCTACCCTTTTCTCCAAAAATATCTAGATGTGCAATTTTTTTTAATGGCGAGGACTGTCCTCGGTCTTTGAATGGTATACTGGGATCATACAGCAAAAAGTCAATTAACCCAAGACAAAAACTCAATTTGATTTAATTTAAATAAAAATGAAGTGAATTGTGTGAATATGATTACTTCAAGCTCCAACTGACTTGCAAAAACTCAAAATTCTACCCTCCAAGAACATTCTTATGAATAGATGCTACTAGGCTTCAGGATATAAAATAAAACCAAGATGTATTTATTTATTTATTTATTTATGCACACATACATACCTACATACAAGTTATGGGGACCTTGCAGTCTTGGCCAAATTATAACACAAACAAAGTGTTATCCAAGATGCCGACCGCAACCAGATGCCGGCTGCTGCTCCGGGAGAATTGAGCCGTAAGCCCCAAAAGCCCAAAAACCCCTCCTTATACCCCACAAATTCTACCTTGGGGACTCGAGAGGCTGCATCGGGGGTTTGGGGTGAGCGGACGTCTCTGGAGGGAGCGGTGAGCGGCGAGCGGAGTTCGGCGGTTGGGGCCGCGGTGGAGTTCAGCGGTTGGGACTGCAGCTGCGGCAGAGTTGCGGCCCAGTGGTCTTGCAACCAGTTGCTGAAGCCGTTGGCCTGGTGGGAGTTCGGTGGAGGCTGGGCGGAACCTGGTGCGACGGACCGAGGCTTCTTCTTGGGCCCAGCGGAGTTGCCGGAGTCGTGGCTCAGCGGAACTTGGTGGAGCCTGGTAGGCCCAATAGAGCTGCGGAGTCGCGGCCCAGCAGAGTTGCCGGAGTCGCGGCCCAGCGGGGCTTGGTGGAACCTGGTGGAGCCTGGTAGCCTTCCCGGACGGAGCGACGCAGCGTGGCGGAGTCCGACGGGTCCGGCAGACCTGGAGGGCCCCAGCGAGGAGTGGGTGGCTGCGGAGACTGTGGTCTCAGCAGTCAGAGAAGTGATGCCTACGGTGGCCGGTGGAGGCCAGTTGGAACCGGCACCGGCACCGAGACGACTGCGGAGGCTGTGGAGACCAGCAGAGTTTGGCGTGGCCTGCCGATGTGAAACTGGTCATGGTGGATGGTGGAGTAACTGTGGCTGGTGGAACGTTGGTGGTCCTGGGCGAAGCAGCCTCACCAAGATCGATGAACTGGAATTGGGGTGCTCCCGGGATAGGACGGACTTGTATAGTTTATATCTGGACTCCACTATTGGAATTAATGAAGATTGTCCCAATATTGTTAGCTTGCTGGTTACTTGAAGGACAACCACCCCCGCTGCCAGGGCGGCAGAAAAATTGCGGGGTCTCTTGTGTGAGTGTGGTTCCCCCCCCCCCGTGAGTGAGAGTCACGGGAGGGGGTCCAGGATTGTATGTGGTTGTGAGAGTACCTAACCCTGAGTGGGAGACAGGTAGGTAGGAGTGACTGTTTGCCCCTTTGTGGCTAGTGAGAGAGGCCACAGGGGGCATAGGGAGTGATTGGATGGTGAATGGAAGGGGCGGTTGGGGCTTACCAGCGCCGAGAGCTTTAGCTGGTTGCGCTGGTGGCCTACGACTGCCCAGGAAGATTGAGAGTGAAAGGATGGATGTATGGAAGAGATCCCCGCTTAGATCCAGGTTTTCGAGGGTTCCAGGAGTGGAGGCGACCGGGCCAGGGAACTCTGGGGACTATAATGTGGGCAATCCGATCGAGGTGGTGACGGGCAGGAGATATTGTGATGGGAACCGGAGGACAGGCCATCTTCGGGGAAGGCGCCCCCGGTGTTTAGTACCGGTGGCGCATTCCGGTCCTCCGAGTTCAACCCCAGGTTCTGGACAGCAGATCCCGAGGGCCCCGGTTTTCGGCTGCTGCTGCTCAACGCCAGGTCAGTAAACAACAAAGCCCTTCTCATAAGTGAATTAATCACAGAGAGAGGGGCAGACCTGGCGTGTATTACTGAAACCTGGCTGGGCCGAGAGGGAGGGGTAGCCCTCTCGGAAATGTGCCCAGCCGGATTTCAGGTGTGGCACCAGCCAAGAGACCGGGGTAGGGGAGGAGGGGTGGCAGTTATCATCAGAGAGTCTTTGATGGCTTTCAGGGGCCTTGCTCCACAAGTATCCAGATGTGAGACCCTGTTTTTCAAGTTGGGTGCCCAAGAACAGTTGGGAGTGTTGCTATTGTACCAGCCTCCCTGCTGCGTAGCAACCTCCCTGCCTGAGCTGCCGGAGGCCATCTTGGGGTTGGCGGTGGAGTTCCCCAGGCTTATGGTCCTGGGGGATTTTAACTTGCCGTCCCTGGGGAATGCCTCGGAAGCGGCTCGGGAGTTCATGGCTACCATGTCAGCCATGGGCCTGTCTCAGATTATTCGGGGCCCGACTCGAGACAGTGGACTCACTCCGGACTTGGTTTTCTTGTCAGAGCAATGTCAAAGTGACCTGAGGGGAAAGTTAGAACTATCCCCGTTGTCATGGTCAGATCATGTCCTGATATCCCTAAGATTCTCTTATGCCGCCCCACTCCGCATGGAGGCAGGACCTATTCGATTGGTCCGCCCCCGGCGACTTATGGACCCGATGAGGTTTCAGAGGGAGCTGGGGGTAATACCCGATGATCTGCTGCACGGTCCAGCAGAGGCACTGGCCGCAACCTGGAATAGGGAGGCGGCCGGTGCCTTGGACAGGACCGCGCCAATGCGACCTCTCCAACCCCATTCGACCCGTCACTCCCCATGGTTTATGGAGGAGTTGAGGGTCTTGAAGAGGGTGAAGAGACGTCTAGAGCGCCGCTGGAGAAAGATGAAGGCAGAATCGGACCAAACACAATCTAGAGCCGCTATTAAGGCCTACCTTGTGGCGGTAAGAGCGGCGAAACGTGAATATTTCTCCGCTCTTATTGCATCCGCAGAATGCCGTCCGACGGCCCTGTTTAAGATTACTCGATCTCTCTTGGGTAGGGTGGTACCGACCACCCACTTGCAGGGCCGTGTGGAAGAATTTGCTGAGCACCTGCAGGATAAAATCGCTCGGATTCAGTCTAAGTTGGACTCCATGTGTGAAATGCAGTCTGGGGAGATGCTGGGAGAGTGGTCTCTCCCTATTATCTGGGAACGATTTGATCCTGTTGGACCTAAGGAAGTAGACAGGATCCTCCGAATTGTTAATTCCACCACATGTTATTTAGATCCCTGCCCTTCCTGGCTGGTAAAATCGGCCAGGGAGGTGACATGCGGATGGGTCCGGGCTATGATTAATACATCCTTGGTGGAGGGGGTGGTTCCAACTGCCTTCAAGGAGGCATTGGTACACCCCCTCCTCAAGAAGCCATCCCTGGACCCTACCATCCTGGACAATTTTCGTCCAGTCTCCCACCTTCCCTTCCTGGGAAAGGTGGTTGAGAAAGTGGTGGCGTTGCAACTTCAAAGGACCCTGGATGAAGCGGATTACCCTTTCCAGTCAGGTTTCAGGCCGGGATATGGGACGGAGACTGCATTGGTCGCGCTTATGGATGACCTCTGGTGGGAGCGGGATGGAGGTAGTGCATCCATCCTGGTTCTCTTGGATCTTTCAGTGGCTTTCGATACCATCGACCATGGTATCCTTTTGGGGCGGCTTAGGGAGTTGGGGGTGGGCGGCGTAGTTTTACGCTGGTTCACCTCCTTCCTCCAAGGCCGCCCCAGTCGGTGGTAATAGGAGAGGAGAGATCTGACCCCCAGCCCCTCTTGTGTGGGGTGCCGCAGGGTTCGGTTCTCTCTCCTCTGAAACTGCTGGGTGAGGTCATCCGACACCATGGGATGAGGTATCATCAGTATGCTGATGATACTCAATTGTATATCTCCATCCCTGGTGAAGTAAGTGATGCAGTGACCACCCTGTCCCAGTGCCTGGGGGCTGTGAGGGCCTGGATGGGGAACAACAGGCTTCAATTGAACCCTAGCAAGACCGAGTGGCTGTGGATTGATGGCTTAGCGTCTTCTGGGAAATTATCATCTTTGGTTCTCGATGGGGTAGCACTGCCCCATTCAGAACCGGTGCGGAACTTGGGGCTCCTTCTAGACTCACGACTCCTGCTCAAAGAGCAGGTGGCAGTCGTGGCTAGGAGGGCTTTTGCACAACTTCGGTTAGTGCGCCAGTTACGCCCATTCTTGGATCGCGACGCCCTCCGAACAGTCACTCATGCTCTCGTCATCTCCCATGTAGATTATTGCAATGCGCTCTACATGGGGCTACCCTTGAAGACTATCCGGAAGCTTCAGCTGGTGCAGAATGCGGCCGCGCGAGCAATTTTGGGTACGCCAAGATTATCCCCATTTTATTGACCCGCCCCACCCGGTCATTCAGAGAGGGCCTGCTACGAACCCCATCAATTAAAGAGTGTCATCTGATGGGGTCTAGGAGACGGGCCTTCTCTGTGGTGGCACCCACACTGTGGAACATCTTCCCCCAAAGTTGAGACAGATCTCCTCCCTCCCGACCTTTAGGAAAGAACTGAAGACCTGGTTCTGCCGCCTGGCATGGGAAGGAGGAAAGGATAGTTCCTCATGGGGGTGGCTAATTCCTTAATCTTATAATGTCCTTCCTTATTAATTCTATTGTCCATCTGGATTTATAATTATCTATTATTTTTATATATATTGTATAATTTATATTTTATATTCTATTTTAACTATTTTATTGTATACCACCCAGAGTTCCCTGTTGGGGGAGATGGGCGGTTATATCAATTAAATAAATAAATAAATAAATAAAATATAGGCCTCATGCTTCTAATGACTCTGGGTGGTTTACAATTAAATGTAAGGAAAGAAAGAAGAAATCGCAAACAGCCTGAAGGCGAACTTATAAACCAAAAAATTTCCAGCCGATGGGCTCAGCCATCATCCTGCCCTGAAGCCTGGGAGAACGGCCAGATCTTTCCTAGCTTCCTGAATATTATCAGGGTAGAAGCCATTCAGGGCTTCCTGGGTCTCGCTGGATGACACTGGTTAATGATGACCCAGAATGCGGGTTAAACAGTATATTGTAAAAGGTAAAGGTTCCCCTGCACAGTTGTGTCCGACTCTAGGGGTCGGTGCTCATCTCCGTTTGTTAGCCAAAGAGCCAGCGTTTTCCGAAGACCCTACAGTGGTCATGTGGCCGGCATGACCCGCACGGAACGCTGTTACCTTCCCACCGAAGTGGTACCTATTCATCTACTTGCATTTGCATGCTTTCGAATTGCTAGGTTGGCAAGAGCTGGGGTGAGTGTTGGAGCTGACTCTGTCACGCGGGGCAAGGGATTCGAACCTCCGAATTTGCGATCTTCCGATCAACAAGCCTGGCGTCTTACCCGCTGAACCACCACGCCCCACAAACAGTATATTGATGTTTTATAACAGGAAGGCCTGGCGTGCTATGGTCCATGAGGTCACGAAGAGTCGGACACGACTAAATGACTGAACAACAAAAAATAAAAAATGCTCATCAAAGTTTAAGTTAAAAACAACTGGAAACTGGACATTTTTCCATCAGCAGAGTGCCAGGAAACTGAGATGTTACCAAATTGCTGATTTTAGTCATATCTCTGGTTAAATGAGTCTAGACATTTTACAGATAAAAAACCCAACTATACTGGAACATTCGTGTTTAACTTCAGCGTGGAATCAGCTTTTCTGTCTATTATATCGAATACACAAGAGAAAAAGTAAATCTTCTTAAATCTAAAGTTTGTCCTTTTAATTCTCATGATTGCTAGAAATGGTATAGTGCCATCCTGGAAGAACTTTTCAACAAGAAAAGAGCAATTCTTGTACATTTGCATTCCATCCTGAAAAGAAATAAGGGAGAACAGCTTTGCACCGAAGAGACTGTCTAAACACAGGAAATACTCCTTAAGGTCTGAAACTTGAGATGCAGTGCTGTTAACACATGAGATATTGTACCAAAAAAAGAAAAAGAAAAAAAAAAGAACTGGCAAATGTTTCTTATTTTATTAATGTTATTGGTAAAAATGCCATGTCATAATTCCCATTAACATGTTAATAAGTCAGTTACATCACTGGAATAGAGATGAGTGCCTCTGTCTTCGCAGGTTCCCATCTTAACTTCCTGCTTGGTTAGAGAGGCTCAGAAGCCGCTCCTCCCACCGATGAGGCGCTCCGGAGAGCTTCCTCTGTGCCAAGATTCACGGGCAGATGTCAGGCTGTGACTTTTTGTGCAGTAGGAGACATGCAGTGGAAGGTACTTGGTGTGCAGTTATGGGCAGGTAGGAACTCCTTTTCTCAAGTGGATAAATAAATTTAGCCATTCCCAAAGCTCATAAAAGCACTGAAGATTGATGTTAGGGGGAAAAAAAGTTATTGGGGGAGATGTCAATAGAAGATAAGCTTTTTCTAGCAGGATTTATGACTTGGCATTATTAGCAATAACATTAATAAAATAAGAAACATTTGCCAGTTCTTTTTTTGGGGGGTACAATATCTCGTGTGTTAAGTAGCTGAGAAAACAAACTGATCAAGAAGTGAGAGAAGGAGGTTTGTCTAAATGAGCTGAGAAGTCTCTGCTAGAGCAGAAGCGATCCAGCTCTTGATGTGTGTTTATTGTCCCTCCTTCTTAAACATTATTAATATAGAGGTTATAAAATATACTTGATATATTGTACCTTAAATAATTTGTTATTATAATGATTTCACTACTGATGTTTGCATTTTAGCTGTGTTGCTTTTGAATTTATTTCTGTCCTTTAGGTTGCTATCCGCTGGGTTGAGCATTCTCTTTAGATGGAAAAGTGGAAATAATATTTATGCCCTACCAGAGTACTGAGGGCGGCGTACTTCAGAACCTCCTCTAACTGATCTGTAGAATAAGACCGTGAGATTGGCTGGCCTGAGGACCAGTGACTTAATTGTTAATTCACCTAATGCGGCCGAGAAAGGAATCAAATCTGTGTCTCTTGTATTCCAGTCCCTCATATTACAACATGTATGTTAAAAATGATGTGACTGAGAGAAAGAAGCTGGGCAAGCCATTGAAAGCTTGGTCCATCCTATTCCTGTTGTTGTGGGGATCCATTTAATTTAGCAGAGGGAAAACGAAGTGCCATTTCAAAGCTGTAAAGCTAGTAGCCTGGGGTGGTGGGTTTCCTACAACCCCCTTCCTGACTGTGAATTTTCTAAGCCTTTCTCTGGTGATATACAAGCAGGATTTGATACCAAACATCAGTGCAACAAGGAGAGTAAGTCTTATTCACAAAGAGCAAGAAATCTTTAAGTAAAATGTGTAGATTTGAAGTGTGACCATGTGCACTGAGCAACTCCCCCAGGATGGATCTTGTCCTCTCCTCCAGTCTTCACAGGTCTTTGCCAGGGGGTCACCGTGACCCAAAAGGAACGCTTCAAAACCATCCAAGCAGGGACCCAGACAAGCATCTCTTGTGAGCACAATGACAGTACCTACTTCGTTATCCTTTGGTATCGGCAGGAGCACAACAGTGGACAGAAAGAGCTACAGCTCATCGGCCTCTCTGTAGAAGGAAGCACTCCATCGATGGAAAACAAGAACTACAGTATAGACAGATCAGATGTGACCCATGCTTCTCTCAGGATTCCTCCAGATGAGGCTGCAAAGCCAGCAGTATATTTCTGTGCAGTTACTAAGGCACAGTGAGAGCTCCAGGTTTCACAGCTGCACATGAACTTTGCAGCACTGTATACAGCCTCCATCTGTGCCTCAAAGACACATAAGCCAGACCACTTCATTTATACAGGATCGGAATCACAGGAGCATGGAGCATTAAAAGCCTTTCTGGAACACTGTAATATTTAAGGGGGAAAAAAAGAGAAAATCTGGGAAAAACAGATTATCGTTCTATCTTATAAATCACTGTAAAATCTAATAGAATGTTGACTGTGTCATGAATTGGAAGTTATAAACAGATGGTAGAACATTATTTGGAACATGGATATAATAGCAAGGACTTTAAAGCAATCGACTCCACTCTGGTACCCTCCAGATGTGTTTGACTACAAATTTCATTGCTTCCAATCAAAAAGGTGATTGGCCATGCTGGCTGAGAGGCTGCCAAAGGGAAGGCACAATTCTGGGGTCCAATAAGATGACATTTTTTAATGGAAGGGAGCCAAAGCCTGCCCTCCATGTAGATGTGAAGTGTGAGCAGAGATGGTGGGATATATGAAAATTAACTGAGTTAAACCTAATCACAATTGATTGATTGATTGATTGATTGATTGATTGTGTACTATCAAGTTGTTTTTGACTCCTAGAGACCACATAGTTAGATTTTCTCCATGACGATCTATTCCTAACCTGGTCTTTCAAGTCTCCCAATGGTGCACTCATTGCTACTGTCACTGAGTCCATCCTCCTTGCTGGTCATCCTTTTCTTCTCTTTCCTTCTACCTTTCCCAGCATTAGAGCCGTTTCCAGAGAGATAGTTCTTTGCATAATGTGTCTGAAGTAGGATAATTTGAACCTGGACATTTGTGCCTTGAGTGAGAACTCTGGGTTGATTTGTTTGATGATCCATCAGTTTGTTTTCTTGGCTGTCCATGGTATTCTCAGGAGTCTTCTCCAACACCAAAGTTCAAAGGTGTCAGTATGATTATTCCCCATATAGGGAATAATTTCCCTCCTCTGTCACATTAAAAAATACCTTTGGCAGCAACTTTGGAAGGGCTCTGTGGACAGCACCCAAAGATGTGGAGGACCATAAGCAGCCCTGGCTTAAGCTGCTCTGACATGATCTTAGATTAGATGAATGGAGGGTTTTCTCTCCATTCATCTTTCCTCTCCTAGAATAAGGATAGCCTTGGAAAATAACATTAGAACAGAACTCAGATAAACGAATCTTTGATTTCCTGAAGTTTACATTATTTGAATTTACAGTAAAAGATATGAGAGCTAGAATAAAGTAAGAGTGTACAAAATAGTAGTGCAGTGAAGTATGGATTCTGAACAATAAACAAGATGGTATTGGTTCAGATCTCACCTTTGCAGGAAGCTCACCATATGACGTTAGATCAGCTACTGGTCATAGCCACCAGTACTTCTAGATCTCCAGTATGAAGTTTATAATATTCTAAGGCCATTGTGAAATGAGAGGGACAAAATATAACACTGGTAAAACATATTTTAAACGTTAAAATACTGATATCCAAGTTATATAAGTTATATAAAGGATACCATTGAAGTTAAATAGATACATGAGTTACCCAAAATGGGATTTTCTGATTCTTTCCCCTCCAATTGAGACCTACTCATAGAAGAGAATTGAGTAATCCAAGAATATAGTTGTTGAACTTGGAATCATCTATACCCTACCTAACAAAAGGAAGCCACAGGCCTTTTTATGCTTTATCAAGGCCTCATTCCTTGTGAAAATTGTTTGTTCTTCAAAAATTGTCGTGACATTCTGCTTTACCTTATTTTTATACCGTATCTTATGCTGGGTAAAACTGGTTGAGAGAGCTTGGTTATGATCCTTCTATAAAGTCCAATATATTTTAACAAAGCTGTGTGCAGGAAACAATTAATCTATCTGGAACAACTTCCCTAGCAGAGGAAAAACTGAGAGGTCAGCCTCATGAAGTCTTAATCACAACAATTAATCAGCACAGGCCATAGACAATTGCAACAATTCTTGTAGCATCTCTTCTGCTCACTACATTTAACCTGTTTTTCTAAAAAGCTGCTGTGAATTGTCATTGAAATATACTGTGGGAGAAACTATTCTCATCTGCCAATAGCTGGTTTAGAGTTCCAGAGAAAAATGGTCACTGCAGGATTGAAGGGGCAGCCCAGGTTGATTCAGCTGTCTTCTCCAATCCTCTTCTGGCTCAGTGGTGTACCATGCAGATGTTTTCTTCTCCATTGATGTGCATGCACTAGTCTAGTCTTGGCGATCACTCGTAGCCGAGAAAGATTGTCTTCCAATGGTAAAATCTTAACAGTGGATCCGTAAGTGGCTGTAAAGGCCAATTCTGGATCCGCACAACCTCCCACAATGAGGGCATAGATTTCCGGGTGGAAGACAGTCACAATGAGGGTTTGCTTGACGTGCCTTCCTTTTAGCTCGCTTCTCCCTTTCGCCCTGTACTCGTGCTTCTTCAAAGTCCATAGCACCATTAATAAAGGCTGACCTCCAATTGAAACGCTCATGAGTTAGGGCTTCCCAGTTCTCAATGCTGATATTACATTTTTTTAAATTAGCTTTGAGAGTGTCTTTGAATCTCTTTTGCTGTCCACCAATATTCCGTTTTCCATTCTTAAGTTGGGAGTAAAGTAGCTGCTTTGGAAGACAATGGTCAGGCATTCGAACAACATGACCTGTCCAAGGAAGTTGATGTTGGATGATCATTGTTTCAATGCTGGTGGTTTTCGCTTCTTCTAATACGCTAACATTAGTCTGCCTATCTTCCCAAGTAATTTGCAGAATTTTTCGGAGGCAATGTTGATGGAATCTTTCAAGAAGTTGGAGGTGGCGTTTGTAGAGGGTCAATGTTTCACAGGCGTACAGAAGGGTTGGTAGTACAATGGCTTTGTAAACAAGCATTTTGGTCTCCCTGCGAATGTCCCGATCCTCAAACACTCTACGCTTCATTCGGGAGAAAACTACACTCGCAGAGCTCAGACGATGCTGAATTTCAGCGTCGATGTCAGCTTTTGTAGATAGATGGCTGCCAAGATAAGAAAAGTGGTCGACATTTTCTAGTGACACACCTTTAAGCTGGATTGAGGGCGCTGCAGAGGGATTGGTTCGAACTTGCTGGTAAAGCACTTTGTTTTTTTTAACGTTAATTGAGAGGCTGAGCTTTTCATATGCTTCTGCAAAGATGTTTAGGATAGTTTGAAGATCTTCCTCTGAGTGTGCACAGACTACATTATCATCAGCATATTGAAGTTCTATAACAGAAGTTGTAATTACCTTATTTTTTGCTTTCAGCCTACTAAGATTAAAAAGCTTTCCATCTGTTTGATATATAATTTCTACACCAGTAGGAAGTTTCTCTTCAACAAGGTGTATAATCATAGCGATGAAGATAGCGAATAAGGTTGGAGTAATAACACATCCCTGTTTAATGCCGGATTCCACTTTAAATGGATCGCTTTGAGAGCCATTGTTATTCTGGATTGTTGCCATCATGTTGTCATGGAGTAGCCGCAAGATGTTCACAAATTTATCAGGGCATCCGATTTTCAGAAGGATGGTCCAGCGAGCAGTACAATTTACAGTATCAAAAGCTTTAGTCAGATCAATAAACGCCATGTACAGAGGGCGTTTTTTTTTTTTTTTTTTTGCTCCTTGCATTTTTCTTGAAGCTGTCGTGCAGTGAAGATCATATCCACTGTTCCCCTGGAAGGGCGGAAGCCATTTTGCATTTCAGGGAGGATGTCTTCTGATATAGATAGGAGATGGTTTGCGAGAATTCTTGTGAGGATTTTGCCTGCTGTAGCTAGAAGGGAGATGCCTCGATAATTTCCACAGTCTGTTCTATCACCCTTTTTAAAGAGAGTGATAATTATGGCATCCCTAAAGTCTGCTGGAATCTCCTCCCTCATCCAGATTTTTTCAATGAGCTTATGAAGTTGTTGTGTAAGTTCAGGCCCGCCTTCTTTAAAGACTTCAGCAGGAATCCCATCAGGTCCACTAGCTTTGTTATTTTTCATTTGGTTAGTGGCTTTGCTGACTTCCTCCAAACTAGGGGGTACTGCAAGCTCATCTCTTATTTGTTTTTGTGGGATTTGCAAGAAGACTTCATCAGCCACAGTAGAGTGACGATTAAGGAGATTGTAGTAATGCTCTTTCCAGCTCAGTGCAATAGACTCTTTGTCCTTTAGAAGTTTGACACCATCTATTTAGCATAATGGATTTGTACCATAGTTTGTTGGTCCATAGATGGCCTTTATGGCATTAAAAAAGCCCCGTGCATCATGAGCATCTGCAAAATGTTGGGTTTCTTGGGCTTTTTTTATCCACCATATGTTCTTAAGTTCTCTAGTTCTTCTTTGGACTTCTGCCTTTGCACTGGTGTAGATTTTTTTCTTAACGGCACAGTTAATATCTTTTTGCCATATCCAGAAGGCTTTCCTTTTCTTGTCAATAATATGTTCAATCTCACTATCGTTCTCGTCAAACCAGTCCTGATGTCTCTTAGTTTGGTATCCGATAGTTTGTTCACAGGCTGAGATAATAGAAGTCTTCAATTTAATCCAGTGTTCCTCAACATTTTCAGGAAGTTCCATAGGCAGATGTTCCTTGAGAGTTGATTGAAAGCAAGCTCGTTTAGTAGAATCTTGAAGGGCCAGTGTATTCATTTTACGCCTTGGTTTTCTTCCTTGGAGCCTACGATGAAGGACAATCTTTATGGCCATCGTGGATCGAATTAATCGATGGTCTGTCCAGCAGTCATCGGCACTCGTCATGGCTCTGGTGAGAAGTACATCACGGCGATCTCTAGCATGGACAATTACATAATCTAAAAGATGCCAGTGCTTCGACCGTGGGTGCTTCCACGATTTAAATTTATTTTTATGGCGAAAGAGTGTGTTAGTAATGACAAGGTTATGCTCTGCACATTTAGTCAGAAGTAAGATTCCATTCATGTTGCTATTGTCAACTCCTTCTTTCCCAATGATCCCCGGCCACAAATCAAAGTCACGCCCAACTCTTGCATAGAAATCACCCAAGAGGCTAATTTTATCCTCCTTTGGTGTCTCTGATAAGATGGTGTCCAGCTGGGTATAAAAATTTTCCTTGATATCCTCATCTGCATCTAGTGTTGGTGCGTAAGCACTTAGGATAGTTGCCTGTTGGTTTTTGGCAAGTTTTATTCGGAGAGTTGAGAGTCGTTCGTTAATGCCAGTGGGAACTTCTGACAAGAGCTTCACAAGGTCGTTTTTGATAGCAAAGCCTACCCCATGTATTCGTTGTTCTTGTTCAGGCAGTCCTTTCCAAAAGAAGGTATAACCTCCTTTTTCTTCTTTCAACTGTCCTTCTCCTGCTCTTCGAGTTTCTTGGAGTGCTGCTATATCAATATTAAAACGTCTCAGCTCCCTTGCAATAATGGCAGTCCTATGTTCAGGGCGTTCACTATCCATATTGTCTTGCAGTGACCCCACTGGTCGCGGTAATCCAGTCAGGGAGAAAATGAGGCAGACTATGTTTAGAGAACCTTTTCTAGCCCCCTCCCCATTTGGGGTGAGCAGAGTGGATCCTAAATAGGGCTGCTCAGTCGTGGATACAGCTGCCGAACTACTCAACTGCCTTGAACCTTGAGTCAGGACGACTGAATCCGTATCCACCGCCCATGTGCTGGTCCATGACTAGGGGCTTTCGGATTTCACAGTCCTGCCCCCATTGCCATTCGTCAATCGCCATGGGACTTTTGGTTGGTTTGGGTTTAGTGTGGTTGGAAGACGCCTGTGCGTGAATTTGTTTTATGTGTGGAGATCGGTGCACAGCGATCAGCACACAACCTTCACAGAAAAAGGCTCTAATCCAATGGCATGGATACCATGACGATTGGTGACCCTTTTATCTGCTGCAGCCTTCATCCGATCCAGCGAGCGAGTGTGCATGCACTAATGCCTAGATGAAATGAAACCGGACCTTGTACACGAATCAACTGAGTTTAAAAATGTACACAACACAACGCAACACACCTTCATCCTGAACAGGATCCCAACTTGGTGCACACAAACACTCCTGGGTTGCTCCATCTCCAGAATGGGACTGTGACCATTTTTAAAGGCAGAAACAAAAGACACTGGCCTTTATTCACCTCCTCCCTCCCACGACAAATATGACCTCCCTTTCACAGTTTGAAAGGAGTTTTTCCCCCTCTTACGTTGCCTTGGGTGCTCTTGTCCGGGCTGAAGCATTTCAGGTCCTTCAGGCCAGTTCCAGAAGTTCTTTGGCAACTGTGCAGAGGAAGGCATGTGTCTTCAAGTGAGCCAATGCTTACCATTAGCTCTGATGCATTTTAGACTTCCCCTTGCTCTGATGGTTGCAATAGCACAGCTAGTTTTGCCTCATAAACCAAATATTGTTGGTTTGAGACTCAGCACAATTTTTTAAAAAATTATATGGTCCCCACCCACAGCTTCCTAGTTCTCCCTTTGCTTAATTTTTTAAAAGGGCCATTTTACCCCTTCACCAGTTTTGCAGTCACCTCAGCTAGAGCGGTTTCACCCTCAGCTCCCAAATAGGCTAAATAACCTGTGGAAGAAAGCTTGGAAAAAAAGATAACAATTTTTTAAAAATCTGCTGCTGCACTTTGAACCAGCAACACTTGACTTCGAAGGCAAGGATTACACTGACTATGTAACTGCAATGATTGTATTAATGTTGGGTTAAAAATCCTTAGAAATAAATACAGAAGTGAGAAAGGAATTTTTTTAAAAAAAGTTTTATTGTGTGTGCATTATGTGCTTTTTGATCTTTAAATTTTGTGTATATAAATTTAATGTAACTTTGTATGTATGTACATAGATGTGTGTGTGTGTGTATAGTATATATGCATGTGTGTATAAAGAAATATATCTGTATATGTGTATGTTCATGCTTGCATGTGTTGTTATGTGTGTGTGTATGTGTATGTGTATATATATGTATACACACACACACACACGCATTATATTTCTCTATATATACTCACACACACTCACACATACACACGTAAAAGTATACATGACCAGGAAGGTCACCCGCAAGAAAGAAAGTGATTGGCCATTGCTTTCCCAGAAGAGAAAGGTGGGAGGGCACAGCAGCAGGGAATTTTCCAATGGGAGGATGTGGTAGCCTGCAGTTCAGACTGAATACCATGTAAACGGTTGCCAAAGTGTCTCTGTTAGATAGAGGAGTTTATTAAACTGTCTTAGAGTCTAGCCGGCATGAGCACAGGACAGGAAAAGCTTAAAGGTTAAATGCGGATATGCACCAAGACACTAAAACCACCTAGAACTGTAATCTAATTTAATACTGAAATACAGGTAGTCCTCACTTAATGATGGTAATTGGAACTGGGATTTCTGTCGCTAAGCAATGTGGTTGTAAAGCGCAACATCATGCAACCATGCTGTTTAGTGATGGCAGTTCCGGCATTCCCCGGTTACCGTCGTTAAGCAAGGATCGCGCAAGTCATTAAGCAAGGTCCTCATGTGACCACGACTTCCGACTTCCTGCTGGCTTCCCCATTGACTTTGCTTGTGGGAAGCTAACAGGGAAGGTCGCAAATCGCGATCACATGACCTCAGGACACTGCGACGTTAGGAAATCTGGGCCGGTTGCCGGATTGCGATCATGTGACTGCGGGGTTGCTGCAATGGCTGTAACCTCAAAGACCAGTCATAACTACCACTTGTTCAGCACTGTTGCAAGTTTGAACAGTTGTTGAAAGAGTGGTCGTTAAACAAGGACCACCTGTATTATTTTCTTATAATAAAGGATACATTAGGTTAGAGTTGCAGAATCTTTTTCTGGTCATGAACTGTACTTTGCCTTTTGGCCTTCTAGGTGGGTGAACCTTCAAAAAGTGGGTGAACCCTAGACAAAAATCCATATTGCACACTGAATTCATTAAATACATTTAATATAATTATTCACCATGTGTGGAATAATTTCCTCCTCCTTTCATATTAAAATCCATAGTTCACTAGCGAGCCTCAAGCTGTGCACCTCCTTAGGCCCCTTTCCAACCCACAAATACCACCCCTTGGCTCTTCATTGCAAAAAAGGGGTCTCTGTTCTTAAGAGAGGTAGGAATTCTGCCTAGACTTGGGCTGCCACAGTGCATCAGCTTTCTTTCCTCCAGGGGGAGCCATTGAGCCTGCTCATTTCTGAAAGAATCCCACAGGCACCCACAAAAGTAGAACCGTTTTCTTAGAAACCCTTTGCCAGAGAAGAAGGCACAGATGGCTGCAGCATGTGGCTGTTTCTCTCCCGGCTGCAGGGGGGGGGGGGGGGGGTTGGCTGAGAAAGGCATCCCCAGAAGACAGAGGCATCTAACCTGTTTCTTTTGCATTCATGTTTTATTATGTGTCCTGAAAACAGACTTCACCAACTCAAAAGAAAAGGGGAGAATTGGCCGAGGATGGCTGGAGCAGTCGGCCAAGACATCTGGAGGGCACTGGCTTGGGCAGCTGTGATAGATTGAACCTGCTTTTATGTTCGAACCATTTCCACGGATTTAATAGAGGGAGAGAACTATCAATTCAGATAGTTCTGAAAACTTCTCCAAATGATGATTTTATAGAATTCCTATTAAGGGTCTATGAAATTGTAGAAAGTTTAAGTGCATAATCAAGAGTGTACAAATCTAACAGCCTGAACTCGGAAACTTAACACAACTATCTAGATAATTTCTTTGAATGCTTCTCCCTCCCCTCCCCCTCCCCGGGGCTCAAGGACATACGGATGGTAAGTACCGCCAGACCCTGAGTGCAATTGTGATGAAGGATGGGCCACACCCCAAAAAACTGAACACAACACAGTGTATTGGTATAATAAGCCCAGAGATGCAGTTTCAGCTTCTCTGGAATCGAGAGTAAATATCGCTGGATCTGAGCAGAAAGAAACTGATTCTGATTCAGTCACAGCTTACTAGCAGCATAAATAAATAATTCACTTAATGTCTCTTCTGCTGAGATTCAGGATTAAGCCACACATTTTTGCAGTAGCAATTTACACAGTCGTCTCTTTTTCATTACCCAGTAACTGTCTGCTCTGCCTGCAAAGCAGTGTGGAAGAAAGGAAGGAAGGAAGGAAGGAAGGAAGGAAGGAAGGAAGGAAGGAAGGAAGGAAGGGAGGGAGGGAGGGAGGGAGGGAGGGAGGGAGGGAGGGAGGGAGAATGAATTCATGTTTTTATTATTTCCGCTGTTCAACCACAAATCAACCAGGAATCAATGGCAAAAGGAAAATAGGATGGCAAGATCTCAGGAGTCAGCTATATGGGTTTAATAAATTAACAAACTGCTTCAATCTGAGGGGGCCCAATTTGAGGTCCTTTCTCAATTTCCTTGTCTTTTGCCACCAAGTAATGTAATGATTGCTAAGAATGCAAGTGGGGCAAGGACACACACCGAGCAATGACACCAAGTGAACCTATTGTTGCATTCTGTACTTTCAGAGGGTTCCCTTTAAATAAGCGATCAGGCTGAATTCTCACAAGCAGAAGAAGAAGAGATCCATTCAGACATCCACCTAAATGAGCAGAGAGCAAAAAGTGGGGAGGCAATGGGGTTGTGCTCCTCCTGCTTCTGATCTCCCACTGGAGACTTACAGTTGGGCTCATAGCATCACCCACCCATCACTAAAGTGATAGAAAGCCTGTCCTCATTGCTGTTACTTTGGTTGGATGACTCAATGAGATGTGTCCACAAAGCAATCTGCTTATCAGTCGGGAACATTTTCTTCCAGGCAGCTCTGACCATCAGGACACTTCAAGTTCACTAGAACAGTACCAAGGTTGTGAGAAAAAGCAGTAGACTAGGTCTTTTCTAAAGCGGCCTGCCTGTCATGATATTTTTTCTATGTGGGAGAATCAGGCTCTAGACCTGGGTTTCTCAACCAGGGTTCCGTGGCACCCAGGGTTCCGCGAGAGGTCCCTAGGGGGGTTCCCTGGGAGATCACGATTTATTTAAAAAGTTATTTCAAATTCAGGCAACTTCACATTAAAGAGGTAAGTTTCATTCTTTATTTTTAATTTAAGAACACTGTTGATGCATACAGTATATACAGGCCTACACATGAAACTTATATAATAATTTTGTAACTTCTGGCACATATTTGAGCCTGAATGTGCAGGGGTTCCCTGAGGCCTGAAAAATATTTCAAGGGTTCCTCCAGGGTCAAAAGCTTGAGAAAGGCTGCTCTAGAGAGGTCCTGATCTACCTCTTTCTCGAGCAATCTTGGTGCTGCTGCTTCTCCTCTGGTATCACATCAGTCCCCCAGCAGCAGAAACAAAAAAGGCCAGACAGGCACGTCAGCAGTGACTGGAAAGGAGAGGACATGCCCACAGTAGCCAAAACTAGCCCTTAGGAGCTGGACAGATGCCAGACCCTGCCAAGCCTCCACCATGGTTGTCACTGAAGCACCACACTTGATGATGAGCATGACTACATCTAAATATTTGCCACAGAAGACTGTCAACCAATAAAAAAATTTTTTTTTTCCTGTAAACCGCCCAGAGTCCCCCTTGGGGGAGATGGAGCGGTGATATAAATCGAATTATAAATAAAAATAAATAAATCAGTGTTTGCCCTTTCTGGCCAATAGTTCAGCAAAGACAACTGTCAGCCAAGTAATACTCATTTACAATCATTTAAAGATGGCCAACAGTAAATCACCACATTCCACCAGGTCCAAAAACTTTTCCCATGCTCCACAAAAAGTTGCTAATATTCTCCCTCTCATCTGGTCCATGCATTTTTATCCCTTCTCATGTGCTCCATGCGAAAAGCCCCACAGACCATTTGAGGGGAAATTCTGCAAGGAGTTAATATATGCATATACACACATGTATGCCTTGAAAGCCCTCAAAATATCCTGCAGTCCATGGGAACACATTTCTGTTGCTCTCCAACTCCCTGTGACCTGCAGTGCTGGCATATCAGCAATTTTGCATTTGGGCACCTTTCTAGAACCAAGCATGTAATGTGATGCTAGAACAGGAGCTAAGAGCAGGGGGTAGCATAAGGCAAGAATTCCTTCCAAGGGGGCACTGGCTATGATATGTTGCTGTTTCTAATGTGGCATTCATTGTTTTAAAATAGCATTTCTTTTTCCAAGGATAAAATGGCATGGCGCAAAGATCAGTCATGATCCCTGAAGACTCCCAGTAATATTGTCATGAGATCAGTTGAAGGTGGTGTGAATCATATCACCTTGCTGTCTGGAAACTTCTTCAAAAATTATCATCACAATCTTTTCGGATCTAGAAGTGTATTCCAAGGCTATAGTTGATCTCAGATCTCTCTCTCTCTCTCTCTGTGGATAGAGAGAAAGCTGATATCAGACAGGGGATTCCCCTTTCAATGCATTCTACCAGCCCTCATGTTTAAGGTGGATCTGCTTATACATTAGATGGGGAAAGGGAGAAAGGCAATGAGAGTGCTGAGAGAGAGAGAGGATATTCGTGGGATTCAATACTTTTCCCCCAGTCCTGGGATGTCCTTCCTCCCACAAATGGTCATATATACCATTCTGAACCTCTCATTGACCCAATAAGGAAGGGGGATATGTTAAAACAACCAAAATAAGGAAGTTAATTCCCCGCTCCCCCCCCCCAAATCACTCCTTTTTCATTTTGAACTTAACTGCAGGAGCACATGAAATTATGAGGGTCCTCAGAAACTCTGGCAGTGGGTTAATAGGCATGTGTTAATAAATCTCACCCACTCAAGGGACATCTCTCTATTAGCAACCTATACCAGAGCCCCAAAGGGCTCGTGCAAGTGATACAACGTACTGGAGATTTTTGTGTGTGTGCGCCTTCAAGTCAGTATTGACTCCTGGTGACCGCCTGGACTAGTTCCTGAAGTTTTCTTGGCAGGTTTTTCAGAAGTGGTTTGCCATTGCCTTCTTCCTAGGGCTGAGAGAGAGGGACTGGCCCAAGATCACCCAGCTGGCTTTGTGCCTAAGGCAGGACTAGAACTCATGGTCTCCTGGTTTCTAGCCTGATGCCTTAACCACTACACCAAACTG
This sequence comes from Charina bottae, assembly GCA_023362775.1. NCBI lineage: Eukaryota > Metazoa > Chordata > Lepidosauria > Squamata > Charinaidae > Charina > Charina bottae. The sequence continues at coordinate 167,231,325 of JALMGJ010000002.1, forward strand.
GCTCTCACCAGAGAATTAACAAGACATATTGATTTAGAATAGGCAACCTGCAGTTCTATTTAGCAGTCTGCCAAAGTGCACTTACTCCATTTTTGAAACTTTTTGTTCTCTGCAGAAAGAGGGTGTGTGTGTGTGTGCGTGCATGTGCGTGCATATGTACACTTCTTTTGTGGGGATTGCAAGAATTTGTTTGAATTTTATAAAGACAAATCGACTTACCTTTTTAACTATATGAGGTTAAAGATAGAAGGGGGAAATAATTAATTTAATTTATCACTCCAGGAGCTCATAATTGGAAGGTGGCTGAATAAAGCTGGAAGCTCACTTCTCTGGAAGCACAAGGGCATTTGAAATATACTTAAGAAAAGCAATGAGGCTAAGCTTTTCAATTACAACTCTCAAACCCAGCAAATAAAAATTATGGGGCGCGGTAGCTCAGCGGGTTAAACCGCTGAGCTGTTAGTCTGCCGACCATAAGGTCGGCAGTTCGAATCCGCGTGGCGAGATGAGCTCTCGTCACTAGCCCCAGCTCTCTGCCAACCCAGCGATTCGAAAGCTAAATAGCAAGTAGATAAATGGGTACCACTCACGTGGGGCAATATGCTGGCATCCTGTCGGGGAGTCGCCTTGGAGCCGAAGATGGAGACGGAGATCTGGAGAAGCCGGAATGGCGGCTGAGGACGGCGGCAGAGGATGACGGATCCCAGTTACAACTTCCAGGATGTCAGCAGCCGGCTCCAAAAAGCGAGGCATTCTGGGACTTGTAGTTCCGATGCCTGGAAAAGAAGAGCCAGTTCCCTCACCCCCTCCCTATCGCGCGGGTACTGTAATGTATATGATATGACTGTATAAAAGTTGAATTTACATGATTGTAAGCCGCCTAGAGCCCTCCATTAGGGAGGGGATAGGCGGGGTATAAATAAGATAAATAAATAAAATAAATAAAATAAAAATTAAAAAGTTAAAGACCAGTGAATCACTAGAGCAATCAGAGCACAAAGCTCTGGCTTTTTGCTTTGTGATAAGTGACTCAGTCACCAAACCACATTTGACTGGCCATGTTCCTTTTAACTTGATGAGTTAATTCATCCATCTGATTGTACAGTCTGAATAGACTTCCTCTGTCTTTGCAGGACCCCAGTGTTGTTTCCTCATTGGCTGGATGGGCTCAGAAGTCATTCCTCCCACCAATGAGGTGCTCAAGAGAACTTCCTGTGTTTCAGGCTTCAAGGGCAGGTATAATCCAATGACATTATCGTTCAATGGAAACTATGTGGTGGGAGACCCTTGGCTTGCAGCTATTGGCAGGTAAGAATCCCTCTCTTAGGGTAGTGAGCTGATCCCCAGGACAGCCATAGCTCTAAAAAGGATGAAAAGGCATTAGGAGCATTCAACGCTAGTGTTATGAGAGATTTGTTAAGAGAGAGATCAGTGAGAGGAGTATCTCAAATAAGGTACATCCAGTAGAGTGAAAGAAAGAAAGTCTGTGGTTTGGGCAAGGTAGGCTTCCCCACAGTCTCCCTTTAAAATTTGTAAGCCTTTCTCTGGCGGCATACAAGCAAGCACTTCACATAAAAATTTGTGAGAAAGAAGAGGCTTTTACTCCCCAAGGGAAAGAACATTTGTAGCAAAACAGCCCTTTGGATGTAAAGTGTGAGTGTGTGCATTGAGTAAGCCTCCTGTGAGGGATTGTCCTCTCCTCCAGTCTATGCAGGTCTTTGCCATGCTGTCACCGTGACCCAGAAGGAACGCTTCAAAACCATCCAAGCAGGGGTCCAGACAAATGTCACCTGTGAATACAATGACAGCACCTATGTCAGCGTCTTTTGGTATCGGCAGGAGAGCAACAATGGAGAGAAGCCGCTGCAGCTTCTTGGATACTCCATCTCAGGAAGTGAACCGAGGATGGAAAACAAGGAATACCATATAACTAGAAGAGCAGTGACTCATTCTTCCCTTATCATCCCTCCAGAAGAGGCTGCCAAGCCCGCAGTGTATTTCTGTGCAGTCAGTCAGGCACAGTGAGAGCTTTGGGTCTCCCAGCTGCACACAAACTGCCTGGTGCTGTTTCATTACCTGTCTGTGTCACACAGATTGCAGCCCTCTCTGTACACCAACCTCAACCCATCCACACAGGAATGAAACACAGCAGTGGCTGGATGGTTTTACTCATAGTTTTCTCTGCTCATATTTTCAACTGGTGGATGTTTCAGCTTTTGGGAAATGAGCCATTTATTTATTTTCAATTTGCAAAATGTCAGTGCTGCCCCAGTCACAAGATGCTGGGGGAATTACAAAGATAATATAGATATTATCTAAAACTGCTTATGACCAGACTGGGGCCATTGGTAGTCTTCCACGATTCCAAGCTGGAATGAGAGTTTTCCAAGTCAGAGCCTTAGAAGTGCGTCGTGGTCTTGCAAAAGATATATTCTGTGAGTTGACCAGAAAAAGACAGGTCTCTAATAGTTATGCCGCACCTGTCCAAAGCAGGGGATCTGTATTATCTGTCATTCAAAGGGTCTAATACTAAACATTTGCAATCCCTTCTGTGCCTGAAGTGGGAATGGTGGCAATGTTCAGAACAGTCTGATTAGGGCTGGGACCACTGTCAGCATTCAGTGGCAGAGCCTGGGCTTCCTTCAAGCCACCCATTCTTCTGCTTCACCATCCCACCTCCAAGCAAGCAAAGGAGAGGCATAGTGAAGGGCATAGTTCCTGATCAGGTCCAAGAGCACATGGCATTTCTGCCAGGGAAAAGGTCAGTCTGCTCCTGGGGCACTGGGAGATGCCTTTGCTTTTTTAACAACTCAGTGTATTGTGTGAACCCAGGCAGTGCACTGAGTTTATGGTTCAGTTGTTGTGTATATTCAGCCTTTGGGGTTAATTTAAGGAACAAAGGTTAAAACGAATCACTTATGGCACTTTCTGTAAACGTAGCCACTATTCACATACTTACCATGATGATGAAACTCAGTAACAATTGGAACAGTGGCAGCTGATGCTGAACAGGCTGGTGGCCTAGAAGACAGAGCCATCCTGTAATAGTTGGAACCAGGGGTTGCAGTAGGCAGAGCCAACCAGCTCTAGGAAGCATGTCATCTTCCCCTTGAAAGATCCTAAATACATTTAAGCAAAATGCATTAGAGCCCCATATTATCTAAGATCATTTCTCCACTAGTGACTGATAGCAACTTCTAGTCATCGAACCATAGTTGTGCCAAAATAACAGGAACAATGCTATGAAGCCACTACTGCATAGCTTTCCAAACTGTGTGTCGTGACACAGTACTGTGTCGTCTGCGGGGCCCAGGTGTGCCCAAAAGTGCGGCGGCAGTGGCGTGCGAAAACCTGGAAGTGCTGCTGTGGCGGTGCTTCCGGGTTTTCACGCGCCGCCGTTGGTGTGTCGCCAACTGAAAAGTTTGGAAAGCCCTGCACTACTATATAAGTTACTAGTGGGGAAATTGTCAATATGATTAAGAAATAGGGTCAAACCCTCCAAAACATTCTGAAAATAAAATCTGAATTGAAACCACAAATAGTTTTATTAGTGAGATCCCAGCAAGGCAAGTTAAGACACTTAGACTATGTTTTTTAAGAGAAACTATTTTAAACAACAACAACAACAACAATATTAATCAAAATGACCCAAACATAAATGACTAATAATGTCCAAAGTAATAGGTAATAGGTAATATAAGTATAAATAAACCAGGTAGTAATTAGTGGCTGAGGAAAAAAAATGTATTTATGTTGTTGGAGATGCAGTGAACCTACACTTTATTTAAATTCAACTTGAGTTTTATCTCAGTCACATATAAGTTGACTTTTGGACAGAGAAAATGAATGCATAATCAAAAGATTTATTGTTCAACATTGGAAAAACAAATATATGGCTCCAACTATTTAACAGTTTACAGAATTAATTAATATAGTTCCATCATGGATGACTGTAATGAATCATGGCTTCAATCTATTGATATATGTATGTCTACAAGTATACATTTTGTAAGTTTTTGTTTCCTTTTAAAAGCTTTTTTCTTCTTTTATAATTTTGTGTATTCTTTTTCTTCATGTTTTTTTTGTATTTAGTTAATAAACATACAAAATAAAAAAGAGAAATAGTGTCTAATGGAGTGTGGTCTAGAAGTGTGAAGATGATGGAACTTGCTGAGATGGCCAAATTGACTTCTTTGATTAGAGAAAAGACAATATCTACGTTTATTGTTGACTGGAAACCCTTTATGGATTTTTTGTGTAAAACAGAAAAAAATGTACTTATGATTTATGGTTCTGATGATTAGACAGGATAGATTATAGAAAGAAGAGAGTCATTATGTAACTTCAGAGAAAGAGGTACATTTATAATTGGACTTATACAGTAACTGCTGTAAATAAGACCGGAAGCCACTTCTTTGTATTCTTTTTCTTTCTTTTCTATTTTCCTTTTCCTTTTTCTTTCTTTCTTGCACTTTTACCTTTTTCTTTTTTAGCAGATAGACATATATTGTCTTATAACTGATCTTCTAAGCCACTTTGGGAGTTACTATAAATGTGCAGGCTCCAAACTCTGACATTTACATCTGGCCAACCTTATGCCGGTCAGTCCATCTGCATCCACAAGTGTGTTCTTGGTCACACAGAGACGGAGTCTCCCCAGCCTCTCCTGTTAGAGATAGGAAAGGTTTAGTTTTTAAAGAGCAAAGCATAGTAGAACTGGGGAGAAACTTGGAGAGAGAGTCTGAAGAATATGGTGGTTCACTATCTCCTCCACAGCCTCTGATTAAAGTTGAGTCTACCATAAAAGCTGAAGGAAATTCAAGTAAATGAAGCAGAGAAATTGCTATTCTCTTTAGAGATAGGTAAATGTTTAGCTAGGAAATTGTGTTAGATTTTTAATTTTCTTTTTCTAACAATTGAAGAAAAAATAGTAAAATAACAATACATTGATGGTCTGATTGGGATGAAAGCTATCATGACTGAATTTGGAGAAGAAGCCCTTTGTATGGGGAAGGGGGATTTTTAACAAATGAAAAGCAACAACAAAGAGATGGAATGTCTTGAAAAGCCCAATTCTACAGGGCTACTTTAGATTCCTGTCTCTGTGCAAGTGCTGAGAATTCAGAGTGAATGCTATGTTAACCCAGTATTTTGGTTGTGAATGACACAAGCAAACATCTACAAGTTGTGGTAAATTACTCATAAGTAGTGGGTAATTTTTCATTACCCACTATTAATTTGTCATTTGTAATTTAAATATAAATTTGTAATTTGTCAGTAGTGGGTAACTTGTCGTGGCGAAGGGGCTTGCGTAACTCAATGAAGTCAGGTCAAGACGGACAGGTCATGACGGAGAGTTCTGACAAAACGTGGTCCACTGGAGGAGGGAATGGCAAACCACTCCAGTATCCTTGCCAAGAAAACCCATGGACAGTATCAAAAGGCTAAAAGATATGACGCCGGAAGATGAGCCCCTCAGGTCAGAAGGTGTCCAATATGCTACTGGGGAAGAGCGGAGGGCAATTCCGAGTAGCTCCAGAAAGAGTGAAGCGGCTGGGCCAAAGCCGAAATGACACTCAGTTGTGGATGTGTCTGGAAGTGGAAGGAAAGTCCGATGCTGTAAAGAACAATATTGCACAGGAACCTGGAATGTAAGATCAATGAATCAAGGTAAGCTGGATGTGGTCAAACATGAGATGACAAGATTGAACATTGACATCTTGGGAATCAGCAAACTAAAATGGACAGGAATGGGCGAATTTAATTCAGGAGACCATTATATATACTACTGTGGGCAAGAATCCCTTAGAAGAAATGGAGTAGCCCTCATAGTCAATAAAACAGTGGGTAAGGCAGTACTGGGGTACAACCTCAAAAATGACAGAATGATCTCAGTTCGAATCCAAAGCAAACCATTCAACATCACAGTGATCCAAGTCTATGCCCCAACCACTGATGCTGAAGAAGCTGAAGTTGACCGGTTCTATGAAGACCTACAACACCTTCTAGAACTAACACCAAAAAACGATGTCCTTTTCATCATAGGGGACTGGAATGCTAAAGTAGGAAGTCAAGAAATAACCGGAATAACAGGCAAGTTTGGCCTTAGAGTACAAAATGAAGCAGGGCAAAGGGTAATAGAGTTTTGTCAAGAGAACACACTGGTCATAGCAAACACTCTTTTCCAACAACTGGTGGGAGTACCAGACCACCTTACCTGTCTCCTGAGAAACCTGTATGCGGGTCAAGAAGCAGCAGTTAGAATCAGACATGGAACAACCGATTGGTTCAAAATTGGGAAAGGAGTACGACAAGGCTGTATATTGTCACCCTGCTTATTTAACTTATATGCAGAGTACATCATGAGAAATGCCAGGCTGGATGAATCACAAGCCGGAGTTAAGATTGCCGGGAGAAATATCAACAACCTCAGATATGCAGACGATACCACCCTAATGGCAGAAAGCGAAGAGGAACTAAAGAGCCTCTTGATGAGGGTGAAAGAGGAGAGTGCAAAATCTGGCTTGAAACTCAACATTAAAAAAACTCAGATCATGGCATCTGGTCCCATCACTTCCTGGCAAATAGAAGGGGAAGAAATAGAAGCAGTGACAGATTTTATTTTCTTGGGCTCCAAGATCACCACAGACGGTGACTGCAGCCATGAAATTATAAGACGCTTGCTCCTTGGGAGGAAAGCTATGGCAAACCTAGACAGCATATTAAAAAGCAGAGACATCACCTTGCCGACAAAGGTCCGTATAGTTAAAGCTATGGTTTTTCCAGTAGTAATGTATGGCTGTGAGAGTTGGACCATAAGGAAGGCTGAGCACCGAAGAATTGATGCTTTCGAACTGTGGTGCTGGAGAAGACTCTTGAGAGTCCCTTGGACTGCAAGGAGGTCAAACCAGTCAATCCTAAAGGAAATCAACCCTGACTGGTCATTGGAAGGACAGATGCTGAAGCTGAAGCTCAAATACTTTGGCCACCTAATGCGAAGAGAGGACTCACTGGAAAAGACCCTGATGCTGGGAAAGACTGAGGGCAAAAGGAGAAGGGGACGGCAGAGGATGAGATGGTTAGATAGCATCACCGATGTAATGAACATGAATTTGAGTAAACTCTGGCTGACAGTGGAGGACACAAAGGCCTGGCGTGCTATGGTCCATGAGGTCACGAAGAGTCGGACACAACTAAACGACTGAACAACAACAACAATATCTAACATCCAAAAATGTTAAACTGTTTAAGAATAATTATATTCCACTTTGGACGGATATTAAAAAAGATTTAGATCGATGGGAAAAATTGCAATTATCATTATTAGGCAGAATATCAGTGATTAAAATGAATATATTGCCACGAATTTTATATCTTTTCCAAACATTATCTATATTGGCATCAGAGGTACCTTTTAAACAATGGCAGCGGGATATTTCTAAGTTCATTTGGCAAGGGAAAAAACCAAGAATAAAATATAAAGTCTTGCAAGATTCAAAAGAAAGGGGTGGCCTAGGTCTCCCGGATTTGAAATTATATTATGTAGCATGCTGTTTAGTATGGCTTAAAGAATGGATTGTCTTGAAAAATGAAAAATTATTCAACTCGGAGGGTCATGAACTAAGATTTGGATGGCATGGATACCTGTGGTATGACAAAGCTAAAGTTAATGAGGACTTTAAAAATCATTATATTAGAAGATCTTTGTTGAGGATTTGGAATAAATATAAGCCAACTTTATGCTATAAGAGACCCTTATGGATTTCTACACAAGAAGCATTTCATAGAACAGAAGTAAGACAAGTGGGTAATTTGGGCATGGGGGGTGCTGATCCAGTTGAAAGTATGGTTAAGTCTGTCCATGTGTTATGAGATTAAGGAGTTTTCATCGTGTCTTCTGACTGCTAGTTGGTGTTCGTGGATGCGCTCTGCTAGTCTTCTGCCCGTCTGTCCTACATAGTGGCTACTACAGTCCTTACACTGTATGTTGTAGATAACTCCTGTTTTTTCTTCTTGGGCTACTGGGTCTTTTGGGTTACTTACAATGTTCTGAAGCGTTTTGGTTGGTTTATGTGCTACGGTGATGCCATGTGGTTGTAATAGTCTATTGGTAGTTTCTGAGATGTTTCTGATGTATGGCAGTGTAATCCTTTTCATAGCTTCTGTTGGTTGTGTTGTAGTGGTTTGTGTAGTCAGGCACTTTTTGATAAAGTTGCGAGGGTATCTATTTTGCTGGAAGATGCTGTATAGATGATCTGTTTCCTTTTTCTGGTGTTCTGGGTTGCTGCAATGCGTTAGTGCTCGTCTGAATAATTGTCAGGATTGCAGTTTGAATCCTGCCATGTACTTTCGAAGATACATGTCAGCCTGAACCAGACTCACAAAGGGGGGGGGCACATTCCAAGAATCGCGTCAGACAGTTGGAGCCTGTTTTCCAGATGGTCAAGGTCATCCACCTGCACGAGTACGGAGGGGGCTTGAGCAGAGTGGGAAAGAAATGGACACTGACATCATCGGGCGCAGGGGGGCTGGCACAAGGGGGAAAAGGCAAAATTCAATTCTTTGGCAGAAAACGTCATTCGGGTCTTTGAGAATGCTTTGATTTACATGTATCCTTAATAAAGCTTGTTCTGCAATTCAAAAAGAACTGCATGGAGAAGCGATTATTGGGGCATTGAAATCAGGGTCATCACAGAAAGACCTGAATATGTTGTATGTCGATTCTACGGGAGGTCATTCCTGAACTCTCGGATTGTCCTACGCTTGAGAATCGATACTGTAGCAGATTAAAGCCAAACCATGGAAGATTCAAATGTGGAACCTCAGGATGCTGGTGAGGAGCAGCCTAGCACTTCTCAAGAACCAGCGGCGAGCCTGAAGGTGGAAAAAGCGGTAAAATGACTCCAAGCCGGACTAGCAGCTCGATGAGTCAGAGTTTTTCAGAGCGCTGAAGACCTGGCTAGCTTTTCCCTGTTTGCAGTGGTCTATAGATAAGATAAGATCACTGGAATGTCTCCCTGGGCAGGGGAGAATCGGAAGATTGATCACAGGGTCGTTGGAATTGCCTCCCCCCGCTTTTTCTGTTGTTTTTCCACCGCGGAGAGAGCGAGAGGCTGGGAGTGAGAATGACTGGAGTATACTACAAGCTCTTACAGGGAAAAGTAAGTTAGAGCAAAAGCCGGCTTTTAGATTACTTTTTTAAAATTTTTTTATTAGAATAGATTGTTTTATGATCTAAGATCTATCTCTGGACTTTGCACATAAATGTTGGCAAATTTTGTGCTTTCTTTGCTATAGTAATCATGGTGGAAACATGATGGATTTATATTGGAAGCATAGTGAAACGTCTGCATTTTTTTTCTTTTTACCTTTCTATTTTTTCTAGAGTGGATTTTGTCTCACTTGGAAGTATAAGGTTTTTTTAAAATATTTTTTGAATATATTTTGTTGGACTAACTATTGATGAATCTGTTTATTCTATTATTTTTTCTTTTTATATTGGTTGATATTTATCCTTTCCCTTTTTTTATAAACTGTTTGAAATACTATTTTCTCTCTTTATTTGGGATTATTGGATCTTTTTATCTTTTATTCAATTTTTTTTTATTTAATAGATAAACCCTGCTGGTAATTTTCCATCTGAATAGATCAGCTGACTTCTCACTCCCTGGGAAAAGTGTTGTTTTGACTAGAACGGCTGGCTACGGTAGCTTGAAAGAAGAAGGAGGGGTGAGAGAGAATGGCTTTTTTAACAGCACTTCAAGATTTTAAAAAAGAATTTTGTGAATCTCTTTCAGAAATTAAGAAATCACTGGAACTTTTATTGATTGACTTGGAACAAAAGGAACAAAAGATAGATTTAGAAATGGAAGATAATTTTTTTGAGATAGTGAAGAAACAAGAAAAGGGGGATTTAAATACATTGGTTCAAAAGAAGATTTTGATATCCTACATGAAATGGTCAACAAAACAGGTTACATACAGTATTACAACTTGGGTACAAACTCATCATGGCAGTTGAGACAGGAAGATTTTAATATGCAAATAGATAGCTATTGTGAAATACTGGGAAAGATTAAGAACATGAGATATAGAACAAAACAGATTGCATACTGTGATTTTGGCATAACCTGAATATGAGATTTATTATAATGTGGGACACATGGTTAAGGAAAACATGGATTTGGATTGGACATAGAGTAAAGTTGATATGAGAAATTGTATGGATATATACAAATGTGATATTTTAATTGTAGGATATGGGATTTAGAAATTAGTGATATAAATAAGTTGATGTTATAGATTACTTTTTTTTTATGGAGATGCAGGTATGAGAAGATGTACCATTGGGACAGGATGATGAGTTGGAATTAGATTTAATGTTATTACAGGATGACATATTTTTATAATTATATGTTGAGATTTAGAAATTAGTGATATAAATAAGTTGATGTTATAGATTACTTTTTTTTATGGAGATGCAGGTATGAGAAGATATACCATTGAGACGGGATGATGAGTTGGAATTAGAATTAATGTTATTACAGGATGACATATTTTTATAATTATATGTATGAATATTATGAGAATTGTGGTTAGGTTATGTATTAGTGGAATATGTAGTCACAAAATTAGTTAATTAGGTAAATATATAAGATGGTATAATTGTAGTTTAAATAAGATTATGATTAAATTAATGTTATTTTTATGGATATATATGAATAGAATATATTGTATTTTATTAGAATTAAAATAAGGTCTTTATTTGTTATACATATGATTTAAGACTAATTGGACTTTATTAAGGATATAAATATAGATGTAAAAGTGGAAAGAGTGAATAAAAAACATTAAACTGATACAGCTAAGAATACTTAAATGGATATTAGCCCAAGGAGTGGAAACCACAGATGGATAATTGGAGAATTGCAAGAAAGGTGAAATTAATATGAAGACCAGAAGATTGGATTATAGAAATTGAAGTGTATATGACAAAGAAAAGTTCCTGTATATTGTATGAAAGACTAACATTTAAAGCAAATTATTGTATTTAAAGACCAAAGATAGATTGGAGGCTATCTATTTTCTATATTTCCTTTGCTTATTATTTTCTTGACTTCACTTTTTCTTTACCTTTTTCTTACTTTGAATTTCTATCTTTATTTTCTGCTTTAACTTTTAATATGTATTTTAAAACTCAATAAAATTCATTAAAAAAAAGAAAAAGCGGTAAAACTTGAACCCAAGGGTGGTTGGAAGAAATGTACCCAGAAGCCAGACATAGAAGAGAGTTTGGAGCCAGCCGAGATCCCTCAAGCTACAACTCCCAAGATCGTGGCGGAGTGGTCCCTGGGGATTGGAGGCAGCATGAAACCTGGGATGGGAAAGCGTACTACAAAACCCTGGGTTTCGCAACCCCAGAGAATGAGTTCTTTAGAGACTAAGACGTCCCGAATGGATTTCGAACTAGAAACCGTGAGTCAACAGGTGGCTTTGATCAAAGTGGCAGTGGACAAGATGCTACAAAAACTAGAAGGTGGACAGCCTTCGCAGAGAGTGGCTAGCCCAACGATCCCATCAGCAGAGGGAGAAACTACCAACGAGAGCGATGAAGAAGAGGAGATGTCGGAACCCGAAGAAACTGACAGATCTCAACTACAAGTAGGACAATTAGTGACCAGAGTCATTCCCTCACCCCATAGACCCCCGGGAGCTAGCAAGTTAAATATGAAATTTGATGGGGATCTGAAGAAATTAGCCTGCTTCATGACCGACATTCGCAGCTTTATGGAAGAGTTTGAGAACTCCTTTGCAAACGAAGAAGCCAAGGTGAGATATGTTTCCGGTTACCTGGAAGGGGAAGTGGCAGACTGGTTGGTGGTCATGCATGAAGCAGGGGCTAAAGAACTAAACAATTTTAATGCATTCATGGTCGCCCTACGAAAGCTGATATACAGTAAATGTGACAAATAAATAAACAAATTATTGTAAAGTAAACTGAGATAGCATCTATAATATCCTGAATGCAACAGAGAAAGGAAGACATAGCAACAAGCAGAGTACCAGTCTTCTGCATATGGAAAATAACATTGGGAGAAGTATGTTTTCTTTCACTTCTTTGGAATGGCTTTAGAATCCTTTAATCTATCCTCCTTATTGCACTATGAACAATGGCATTCCCAACTGGCTGATTATCATAAATGTACTGGTGTATGGGAGCAATTATTTCCTGATTTCCTGTCTTTCTGCTTCACTGCCTGCCTGCATCAAAACTTACTTGGAGCATGCAAACTCAGCATATGCGCACAATCAATTTTTAGAGACCAAAATGGGATACAAAGATAATAGTGTGGCTACAACACTGGTGCGCACTAACCATGCAAACAAATAGACCATGTGGTCCTTAGTGTGAATAATATGCAGGGGAGTTAATGGCCTGAATGCTTTAGGAGGCTATATGGCCCTCTAGAAAAATTGCCTCATATCTGACTTTTTTACAGTCAAACTCTGCTTAAAGCTGGGATATATATAGTTTTGTTACATTTGGCCAGGGCACAGCCTTACTCCATCCAGAGCTCCTCCTTCTCTTTCCTGCTACCCTACAAATTCTGTATCTCTGCGACACTTAAATTATTTTGTGCAAGTGTCTCATATGGATGTTATGTTGCACTGGCTTTAGAAAGACATTTAGAAGCAAATTGGAAGGGTGAAAATCTCACATTAACATCATGGTTCGAGTTGACAGAACGTGACCAGATTAGGTTGCAAAAATCCCAACCAACCACTAATGGCAGTAGAAATTAGATTTTTATCCATCTCTTCACTGCCATTTGCTGGTCATCTACATTTTTGCAGCCCAGTTCTGCTTGCCCAAGTCATGGCCTTATGGGTTAGGCTCTGATTTAGGACTGTTTTACCACCATTTCTGTTTTTTCAATTTTGAAAAGGAGTAGACTACCTGATGTCAGGCCTAGCCCAAGAATAACACAGAACCAATCCAGCCAAGTTCAGTTCTTTATTTGCTTACACCGTATAGACAGAATCTTGCCAGACTAAACCTGTACTACTCTAACCTAATGGATATACCTTGGGAGGCTCTAGGGCGTGGCTAATCTGAATATTTTCTTCTTCCCATGGTCCAATTCCGGGCTGTGTCTCTCCCCACTCCTTGGAATGTGCTCCCTCCCTCCTGAGGGCCAGCTGCTTTACTGTAGTCCAGGCGTGTCCAACCTGCGGCCCACGGGCCGCATGCGGCCCTGAACAGCTAGTAATTTGTTGTTTATTCGTTCAGTCGCTTCTGACTCTTCGTGACTTCATGGACCAGCCCACGCCAGAGCTTCCTGTCAGCCGTCACCATCCCCAGCTCCCCCATGGTTGAGTCTGTCCCCTCCAGAACATCATCCATCCATCTTGCCCTTGGTCGGCCACTCTTCCTTTTGCCTTCCACTTTCCCTAGCATCAGCTTCTTCTCCAGGGTATCCTGTCTTCTCATTATGTGGCCAAAGTACTTCAGTTTTGCCTTTAATATCATTCCCTCAAGTGAGCAGTCTGGCTTTATTTCCTGGAGTATGGACTGGTTTGATCTTCTTGCAGTCCAAGGCACTCTCAGAATTTTCCTCCAACACCACAGTTCAAAAGCATCTATCTTCCTTCGCTCAGCCTTCCTTATGGTCCAGCTCTCACAGCCATAGGATACTACAGGGAATACCATTGCTTTAACTATGCGGACCTTTGTTGTCAGTGTGATGTCTCTGCTCTTAACTATTTTATCAAGATTTGCCATTGCTCTCCTCCCAAGAAGTAGACGTCTTCTGATTTCCTGGCTGCAGTCAGCATCTGCAGTAATCTTTGCACCTAGAAATACAAAGTCTGTCACTGCCTCCACTTTTTCTCCATCTATTTGCCAGTCATCAATCAAGCTGGTTGCCATAATCTTGGTTTTTTTGAGGTTTAACTGCAACCCAGCTTTTGCACTTTCTTCTTTCACCTTCGTCATAAGGCTCCTCAACTCCTCCTCGCTTTCAGCCATCAAAGTGGTATCATCTGCATATCTAAGATTGTTAATGTTTCTTCCAGCGATTTTAACTCCAGCCTTGGATTCCTCAAGCCCAGCACGTCGCATGATGTGTTCTGCGTACAGGTTGAATAGGTAGGGTGAGAGTATACAGCCCTGCCGTACTCCTTTCCCAATCTTAAACCAGTCCGTTGTTCCGTGCTCTGTTCTTACCGTTGCTACTTGGTCGTTATACAGATTCCTCAGGAGGCAGACAAGATGACTTGGTATCCCCATACCACCAAGAACTTGCCACAATTTGTTGTGATCCACACAGTCAAAGGCTTTAGAATAGTCAATAAAACAAAAATAGATGTTTTTCTGAAACTCCCTGGCTTTCTCCATTATCCAGCGGATATTGGCAATTTGGTCTCTAGTTCCTCTGCCTTTTCTAAACCCAGCTTGTACAGCTGGCAATTCTCGCTCCATGAATTGCTGGAGTCTACCTTGCAAGATCTTGAGCATTACCTTACTGGCATGTGAAATAAGTGCCACTGTTCGATAGTTTGAACATTCTTCCCTTTTTTGGTATGGGGATATAAGTTGATTTTTTCCAATCTGATGGCCATTCTTGTGTTTTCCAAATTTGCTGGCATATGGCATGCATCACCTTGACAGCATCATCTTGCAAGATTTTAAACAGTTCAGCTGGGATACCGTCGTCTCCTGCTGCCTTGTTATTAGCAATGCTTCTTAAGGCCCATTCAACCTCACTCTTCAGGATGTCTGGCTCTAACTCACTGACCACACCGTCAAAGCTATCTCCAATATTATTATCCTTCCTATACAGATCTTCCGTATATTCTTGCCACCTTTTCTTGATCTCTTCTGCTTCTGTTAGGTCCTTACCATCTTTGTTTTTGATCATACCCATTTTTGCCTGGAATTTACCTCCGATGTTTCTAATTTTCTGGAAGAGGTCTCTTGTCCTTCCTATTCTATTGTCTTCTTCCACTTCCGCGCATTGCTTGTTTAAAAATAATTCCTTATCTCTTCTGGCTAACCTCTGGAATTTTGTATTTAATTGGGCATATCTCCCCCTATCACTGTTGCCTTTTGCTTTCCTTCTTTCTTGGGCTACTTCCAGTGTCTCAGCAGACAGCCATCTTGCCTTCTTGGTTTTCTTTTTCTTTGGGACATTTTTTGTTGCCGCCTCCTGAACAATGTTGCGAACAGCTAGTAATGTGGCCCCCCAAAATTGTAAACTTTTAACATGATTTTGCGATTTTTTTTCTTGGCACAGCGTTCGATCGCGGACTGTGTAGGTAGAAACAATGGAACGCTGTGTAGGGGAGGGGGCAGTGAAGTGCTAACGCCGCCGCCTGCTACACATGTCAGCTTGTGGTGACCTGGCATTATATATAATATTTCAACCTACCTACACATGTTCTGTGATGACAGGCATTTATTGTTATTATTATTAAGTAGACATGTAAATTTTCTTATTTGATTATTAAACTTTGCTTTGTTTATTTGCCTACCTAACAATTTACAATGGGCTTGTTGTGTTATTTCTTAAAAAAATATTTATTCCTAAATAAATTTATTCCAGCATGGCTTCAACTTCATTTCAACAGAAAACAGAACCCAAAAAAGAAAAGAAAAAAAGAAAAATCACGGATGAAGGAAGAGTATTCAACGAAAAATGACAGATGAGTACTTTTTTGTCGAGACAAATACTAAGGCACTATGCTTAATTTGTAGGGAAAATGTGTCAGTTTTCAAAGACTACAATTTGAAAAGGCATTATACGGAAAAACATGCTGCCAAATTCGAAGCGTTTCAAGGAATTTGTCATAAAGACAAATTAGCAGAATGGAAAAAAAGTCTGTCATCTCAACATTTTTTTAAAAAAAAGTCACAACTCAGAAGGACTCTATTATAAAAGCTAGTTATTTGGTAGCAAATCTGATTGCAAAAAAATCAAAACCATTTACCGATGGTGAGTTTATTAAGCAATGTATGGAAAGCGTGGCAGATATAATTTGTCCTGATAAAAAAAGTGATTTTTCTAAAATCAGTTTGTCTCACCAGACTATAGCCAGGCGAATTGAAGAAATAGGAAAATCTATCGAAAGAGGTTTGAAGAGTAAAGCTGCTAATTTCAAATTTTATGCTTTGGCGATGAATGAAAGTACTGATGCTATAGATACGGCTCAACTTGCCATTTTTATTAGAGGTATTGATAACGAATATAATGTCACTGAAGAAATGGCTTTTTTGGTGCCATTAAAAGACACAACTAAATCTCTTGATTTGTACAAAGCAGTAAAAATGACATTAAAGCGATTTTCTTTAACCATTGTCAACATATCTGGTATATCTACTGATGGCGCCCCGGCGATGGTGGTAAAAGTGAGGGACTTACAAAATTGATAGAAGATGATGCAAGTGCCACCGGCAACTCATGTTTGATGAAGTATCACTGCATTCTACATGAAGAAAATTTATGCGCGAAAGCATTAAAAATGGATAATGTCATGCAAATTGTCATCAAAGCAGTGAATTTCATAAGGGCCAAGGGATTGAATCATCACCAATTCCAGGAGTTCCTTAAAAGTATGGATGCTGATTATGGGGACATCATTTACTTTTCTGAAGTAAGGTGGCTAAGTCGGGGTAAAATGCTGAAAAGATTTTATGATTTGCGAAATGAAATCAAGTTGTTTATGGAATCAAAAAGAAAATTTGTGCCAGAACTTGAAGATGAAAAATGGCTCACAGATTTAGCATTTTTGGTGGATTTGACCGCTCATTTAAATGAGTTAAACATGCGTCTTCAAGGTGAAAACCAACTTATCACTGCAATGTTTCAAACCATAACAGTGTTTGAAATGAAACTTAAAGTATGGCAAGCTCAAGTTATGGAAAATAATTTTATACATTTTAATACATTGGCTAAACCAGAGCTTTCCAAACTTTTCCTGTTGGTGACACACACGAATGGTGGCGGTGGCGGTGGCATGGCGGTGTGCATGGCGGCGGCGGTGGTGTGCAGGTGTGTCACGCGAAACCCAGAAGCGCTGATGGCATACACACAGTTTGGAAAGCTATGGGCTAAACACAGTCCTGTGAAAAGCGAGAAATATGCAGCCTTGCTTTTCGGTTTGATACAAGAATTTGAGAACAGGTTTCAAGATTTCTGGAAAAATTATCAATATTTTGGTATATTTTTGACTCCATTTTCAGTCGACATAACTACAGTACCTCTGAATTTTCAAATGGAATGCATAGAGTTGCAATCAGACATTCCACTCAAAGAAAAATTTGATCATGTCTCTCTACTGGTGCCGCTCCTTCCGGTTCCCCTCATCAGAACTTCTGGGTTTGTGTGCGACACACCAGGACACCGCAGGCTGCGCCGCCGCCGCTGCTGCCGCCACTGTTGGTGTGTGTCGCCAACATGAAAAGTTTGGAAAGCTCTGGCCTAATTAATTTTGGTAAGGGGGAATTCAAGATAATGGTCAACTTGTATCTTCCTGGTGTGTCTCCTAAGTCTAGTCTAGTGAAACAAATGAGGGCATGACATCATCCTATACCCATTCCCCCCCCCCCCACTGCTGCTTCTATTCATTGGTTTGCAAAGGGCTCGCAGAGAAACAGTGATCACAGCAATGCTATTATGTCACCTGTTCTTTTGCCTAAAGAGAGATGGCCTCAGGGGGGAGATCTAATCAAGCTTTCAGATTACTGTACTTAGAAAAGGAAGTCCTGTTCTTGCTTTCTCAGTAAAATTTTCTTTAACATCATCAGAATTACCAAGATGACTGCTCAGCTAGGAAGATGGGTAGCTGTTTTTCTTTGGACTGCAGGTAGTTTTTGTTACCTTTCTCTTGTATTGATTCCAAGGTAGAGAGACTGGGGCTAAGGACTAAATAGCAGAGTGGAAAAATGAAGCTCCTAGGGTAGATACCTCTTGCATAGGACAATACAGCTTTAGCTTTTCAGATTCAGCAGGAAACAAAATGTCTGTCAGTTATCTCCCTGAGGTTTTGGTCTGACACTTTGACCTGATGGAATAACCAGAACATTACATTCATTTTTCCTTAGGTTGGGGCATGGGGATTTCCACCAAACTAACATTAAGCAGAAACTACATTTGCTTAATTTAAAAAGATAGGGGCCCCAATCCATTCTTAGTTTCGCATAATAGAAGGGACATCCATAAAAGAAGCAGTATGCTTACATGGGCGAAAGCCATGCTCAATTCACTGGGATGTATTAAATTCGGGTGCAAGTAGGCTTAAGCATGCACCCCTAATTTATACTCAATCCCATCAAAGAAAACGGAACAAATTATATTCCTGAATCAGCTAACTTTTAGTAAATTAATCCAAGAGTTAAAAGTAGCTGCCCCATTTCCCCCTCTATATGGAAATAGATGCCAAAGATCTACATAACTGAAATTTAGAAATGTGGATCAGCTGTTGTATAGCCTGATTCCATTATAGTTTACTTTACAGATTCTCATCTGAAAAACGATTTTTTTTCTTTCTTAGAAACTACACCTTATTTTTTCTTACATGGTATATTCTCTTCCAGTATGCTCAGATGCAGACATCATCCAACCATGGAGCATGGTGTTGGAAGAAGGTCACGATGCTAGACTGGAATGCTCACAAAACTATGGACATCTCCATATGTTTTGGTTTCGGCAGCGTAAACAGCAGCAGGATCTCCAGCTCCTCTATCATTTCTATAACGGTAACATCCGACAGAAGAACCCATCTTTGCACCATCTAAATGCTGATCAGCCCATGCAGAATCGCTCTCATTTGAGCATATCAGATGTGAAGCCAGAGGATTCAGCAGTGTACTTCTGTGCAAGCAGTGAAGCCACAGCACATCAAAGTACTGTCTTCTTCCTTCAAAAATCTTCTCATTTTTCTTTGTCTGTGAACTTCTTGTGGTTACAAAGAAACCTTGGGATTCTCAACCGGACTCAGCTGTGTAATGATAGCAACTAAACTGATAAATTGAACTCAAGCAATTTGAAGGCTGGATTGTCACATGCATGATACTAAGGGACTGGAGATCCTATAAGGTTCAGGTGGTCATTGCTTAGGTAGCCAAACTGAATTGTGTTACGATGTTACTGAGGAAAAGCAAAGTGAGTTCGGAGATGTATCAAAAGAGCAGTTGGGAATAAATCCTCAAAAGGGGGCTCCCAAGATTGCTGAGAAATTTCCTTCCTCCCTGAGATAGTTAAGGGCAATAAAGGACAAGGTAGCTGCAAATTAAGTAGGGTACCAGACCTTGTAGGCAGAAATCCAGACAATCACTAGATGGCAGCAAAGAGAAAGAGAGTCTAACTCTTTGCTGCCATCTTGTGGTCTTATTGTAAATAAGCATGGAGTTCTATAACTACGCAGAAATCATTTATGTTATATGTTCACTCAGTATTATAGTTAAATAAAGTTGCCATTGTATTGTCGAAGGCTTTCACGGCCGGAGTTCGATGGCTGTTGTGGGTCTTCCGGGCTGTGTGGCCGTGTTCTGGAAGTTGTGGTTCCTAACGTTTCGCCAGCATCTGTGGCCAGCATCTTCAGAGGGCAGGAGCACAGACAGAAGCGATCTCTCTGTGCCCAGGTCCTCCTTCCAGTGCTCCTGCCCTCTGAAGATGCTGGCCACAGATGCTGGCGAAACGTTAGGAACCACAACTTCCAGAACACGGCCACACAGCCCGGAAGACCCACAACAGCCAAAGTTGCCATTGTTTCTAAACAACTAGTCCTCTGAGTGAACTGAAGCAGACTATAATAACTCCTCCCATCACAAGATACCACTCTAAAAGAATGTACAAGAAAGGAAATAAAACCAGGATAAGAACTGTTAAGGGACTCATTTTTGGGGTGAAGCCATTTATCACCAGCTTACAAGAAATTATGCCACTTCTGACCAAATAAATTCAGTTTTGCCATTCTGCCTTCCCATAACCTTTGGAAAATCTCAATCTCAACAGTGTCTAGTTTGTTTGAGTTTCTCGTCCTTGTAGGGCAAGTCTATAAGTCTCTGTATCACCTTTATTGTTTTCCTCTGAACTCTCTCCAACCCATCAATATCCTTCTAGAAATGGGATTCAGTTTTGCCATTCTGCCTTCCCATAACCTTTGGAAAATCTCAATCTCAACAGTGTCTAATTTGTTTGAGTTTTGACTGAAAAAAATTGAGGGAGGTTAGCATGTGGAGCCGAAAAGTTAGGCCTGAAGTTAAAAGCATGGAGACTGTCCTTACAGCTGGGTAAAGCAAACAAAACACAGGATGGTCTGTAAAAGCTGTAAGAGAATAAGGCCCTTCTTTTCCTCTGGATTCTGTCCCTTCTTCCTTTTAGCATCTCAAAAGAGGAGGCTAGGGAAGAAATAAACCCAATTATATTGCAGTCTTGTGCATGTGAAATGATATGCTGATGTCCCTTTATGTACCTGAACATGGCCATCATGTCTCCCTTAGGTCTTCTTTTTTTCAGAAAACATTTCGAATTCCATCAGCCTGTCCTTGTAGGGCAAGTCTATAAGTCTCTGTATCACCTTTATTGTTTTCCTCTGAACTCTCTCCAACCCATCAATATCCTTCTAGAAATGGGATTCCTAGAATTATATACAGTATTTCAGGTGTGGTCTCACTAATACCGAGTAGAGAATAATGTCTTCCCTCATCTTTGATACAATGCATTAGTCCTTCAGAGAGCCAGTTTGGCGCAGTGGTTAAGGCACCAGGCTAGAAACTGGGAGACTAGTCCCGCCTTAGGCACAAAGCCAGCTGGGTGACTTTTTTCTTCTGAAATGTATTGTATTTCTTCCTGTTAAAGGACATCTTGTTTCTCTCATCCCAGTCTTCCAATCTGTCCAGATTAGACTGCAATTTCATTCTGTCATCCTGGTGTTGGCCAGACCTCCCAATTTTGTGACATCTACAAATCAGATAAGTAGCCCATCAGCCCCATCATCCAGATCATTAATACAAATATTGAATAATAATGGCCTCCAGACTGATCCTCATTAGTTACTGCTCTCCAACGTAATGTAGAGCCATTACTGTAATGCTGATTATCTGGGTGCGATTAAGCCAGCCTGTTCTGAATCTACCTCTTTGTAGTGCCATCCAAACCACACTTTAACAGCTTATCAATGAGAATGTCATGTGGAACATTATGGTAGTGGAAAGTTCACTGTAAAATCAGAGTCCCAGTGTGACATTGTAAAGTATAGTCTAGCCTCATGTAAGTTCAGGTGAAGGGGTGGCAGGATTCTCTGGGGTCCAAAGCCCATTCGGTCACAGATCTAGGTTTGAGATGGGTACTCAGTTTATTTTGTTTCAGCTGAAAAGGGGGCAAGGAGGGAAAGTGGAAGCTGAGAATGAAGCAGATGCCTAACCCCACCTTTTGCCCTGCACTCCATCATTGTCTGTAGTGTCTTACCTTCAGATCATGCCTCTTGGGAGTGATTCAGGCATCTCAACCTGTCAGCTGCTAAACCTCCAGTTAAGCCCTGTCTGAGGGAGGGAGGATGTTTTGGTCATGGAGGGAGGGATTTGAGTTTGGTCTCCAGTAATGTTTCTTTCATACTGTCATACAGAATAGGCATTCACTTAAATGCATGGGGAAAAAAAAGAAATATAACCCTCAAGGATCAAAGAAAAGATTTATCTAGTTTGTGGCTGTCTATCTCTTGGAAGTCGGTAAGTCTTTATATTTTTATAGGTTGCAATCCTAGGAGAAATATTATTAAATTAAATGGGGTTCACATCTGAGTAGACACATGTACACTGTACTGCTAAATGGTCTAAGCTGAAATATACTGTATTTTACAGGCTGTTTCCAATGAACTTTTCTGCCCCTCCCAGGCTTCTCAAGTACTGAAATCAGCCAATCACGGAGTCTGGTGGTAGAGCAAGGGCAAGTTGCCAGGCTGGAATGCAAGCAAACAAATGGGCATAAGGTCATGGCCTGGTAACAGCAGCATTGAAGGCAGGGTCTGCAGCTCTTACTTTCCTTATGAAAAACTAAGCCTAGAAAAGATGCCTCCTTGATTCAAAGCTGAGAAGCCACAGAATGAAATCTGCACCTTGATTATTCCCCCCCCCCCCGAGCAATAGGATACAGCGGTGTATTTTGTTCAAGCAGTGAAAGTGTAGCCCCTCAATGTAACTCCAAAAACACTCCATGACATTTCTGCCTTAGGCCTGGGTAGCAAATGAGAATTATAAGCATTTCTAAATCCTGTGATTCTATTATGAAGCTATGGAGAGGCAAGTCAATATTGTAAAATGATATTACATCTCCAGAAAGCACAACAAAAGAACTCTAAACCATGGAGTCCCTGGAACCTTCAACACTCAGAGGGGACTATCAGGAGCCCAAGAACTAGATGGTATCTGGGTGCAGAAGTTGCACTCATTTCCATGACTCTCTTACTCAGTATAGTCCAGCACCATCCTGGGTACAGCTGGCTCTATTATGGAAGCAATAGAGAAGACAGGCCATTTCAAGCCACTACTACCACCCTGTAGGAAGGGATCCTTTGTGTTGTTTCTGGCCAAGACATCTCCCATACAGTATGCATGGAAACAGTGTGATTTGCAACCCTCTGCAGAGTTGTGGAGAAAATTTAGAAGAATTACAAAATGATTTCCAGGACAGGGATGATGATGATGATGATGATGATGATGATGATGATGATGATGATGATGATTATAAATTTATTGTCTGCCCAACTCTAGTTTGCTGGCCACAATTGCAAACATGCATTTTCTGTTCTTGAAAATAGCACAAGCTTATCACTTTTAAATTTATGCCAAGACCCTGGGAATTAAAAAGCTGAGACAACCACGAGGTTTGGCAAGATAAAGCCTGCAAGCAGGTATTTAGACCAGAAGCCTCATCAGCCAATTCCTCTCATAGGTCACACAGTGACCACTGGCAGAAATACCATGAAGTTTCTCATGGTTCTCTCTTGTCTGGGTGCAGCTCATGGGTCTTCTAATGTTGCTTCTTTCTCAGTTCTTCATGGCTCTATTCCAGGCATTTAGTAGGGAGAACAAACGCCATCCAACCAAATGTTTTGGTGGCCACCACATGATTTCAAGGAACTGGTGACATTTTCTCAGATTATTATTCACTGGGCTAGTAGCCCTCTCACATCATGACCAGAAATGTTTCTGAGATCTAAGGTTCTTTAATAAGAGACATCTAGAGCTTGAACTAAGGATGTTAGTGTTGCAAAATATCTACTTTACCCTGAACTGCCATCTCAGGGATTGGTCTTTGGATTCCTATCTATTTGAAAAGCAGAAATTCCAGCTGTTGAACAAGGAAAACAATTTTTCATATTATTTTCCTTCTGATAGAATACAGAAATAATTCAGAGCCCACCTCCCACTTCCACCATCCTGGTGGCCTCTTTGAGCCACGCTGGCTGGGAATTCTGGCTGTTGTTTTACATATTTGAAGGGCACCATCTTAGTAAGGGTAGTTCTAATACAAGCACTGATTGCTTTTTTGCTCTTTGAACATTTTCACTCTGAGTCTTAGATTGCTTTTCAGAGTTCCCGTCAATTTATATTGAGTATCCTTATTACTATGTTTTAATGGAAGAAATGCTTTAAGTTTTCTGTAAAAACCCTTCACTCTATCAAGAGGTTGAAACTAAATAGGGAAGACATGAACTCAGACTGTGCTCAGTCCCAGACTGATTGCATAGTTGGGCAAGACACTACCTCAGCCCAACCTCCTTTTAATAGGATTGTGGTTTGAGGTCAACCACAATTGGAATTTACGCAATGAACTGCGCAAGAGATAATCTGCTTTTCCAATTGGAATCAACATATCCAATACAGTCTTCCCAGGAAAAACTACTGGTGTTTCCCCACTTTCATCAGATGAGGGTTGCTGAGACCCAGAGATTCTGATTTTCAGTGATGGTGCTGGTGATTTGGAACAGACTTTTCCTAGATTAGCTCCTCTTTGCTAGCCTTCTACAAACTAGTTAAATGGGAGTTCTAGAGAACATTTTGGCATTAACTGGATGATGATAACTGCATTTATTGTTTAATTGTTTAGGTTGTTTTTTGCATAGTTTAATGTTTTTGTTCATTAGTAGAACATTTTAATTATCATTGTGTATCATTTTTTGTCATTGTTACTCACTGTTGGGAGACCTTGGAAATTATGGTGCTGTCCAAACCAAACCAAACCAAACCAAACCAAACCAAACCAAACCAAACCAAACCAAACCAAACCAAACCAAACCAAACCATAAAAAACACTCTATTAAACCCACAGCACATTTTTTTTGAAAAGAGTTGATACTTTTTCTTGTTTTGAATTTTGGGTTATGGTAAGCTAGTAAGTAAGGGTCATGGTGGCTCAGCGGGTAAGACGCCAGGCTTGTCAATCGGAAGATCGCAAGTTCGGAGGTTCGAATCCCTAGTCCCGCAAGACGGAGTGAGCTCCCGCACTAGCTCCAGCTCTTGCCAACCTAGTAATTCGAAAGCATGCAAATGCAAGTAGATGAATAGGTACCACTTCGGTGGGTAGGCAACAGCGTTCTGCATGCGTCATGCTGGCCACATGACCGTGGAAGCGTCTTCAGACAATGCTGGCTCTTTGGTTAACAAACGGAGATGAGCACCGGCCCCTAGAGTCAGACACAACTGCACAAATGTGCGGGGGGAAGCTTTACCTTTTTAGCTAGTAACACTTGCATTTAGATTTTAACGCCAGTAAATAGACTCATTTCTCAAGGGTGCCATGGTACCTATGAAAATTCTGACATTACAATGGTCCTGCTAGTCAACCCAAATTTACTTAATTCACAACATATATAGTGCAATGAAACAGGGACAAAATGAATTAGAATGTATTTCTGGAATATTCAGTTTAGTTCAGCTTTTGAAACAACAGATCATAATAATACATTTACTAGGATGAAATACATTATTTTATTTCTAAAAATGTGTGCTGTTACCATTGAACTTTAAAAATTTATCAAAAGAGTAACTGTCCTACCCAAGAATTTAAAATGTTTTCTATCACTTACCTAATTTTCTTGGGCTATCTGCCTTCTTTCAAATCAGTAATTTAGGATTATTGAGTTGAAAGACAAACAAATAGCTTTACAGTGAACAGCAGCAATAAAAAATTCTTACCACAAAATACATTATGACTACTATACATCTGGTAGGAATGTGTTTGCACTTCAGAATGAGCTAAAGATGGAATTATATACTGTATGCCCCATTTGTTCATTTGTTTTCAAATTAAAACACTGTGAATAAATAGTTATTTAATTTGTCATTTTCTTACATTGTCAAGTGGTAGCTTATCCACTGTTGGCAGTAGCAATGCATTAGTCTACAATTGTTTTCACAATTACCAACCACAGGCTTAGAAAAGTGCTGAATTGTGCAGACACTAAGCCTCCCAAATTGATTCTGGTTAACTTCCCCAAGCTAGTGCTTTTCAGATGTGTTGGACTACAACTTCCATCATCCTTAGTCTACATGATCCTTGGAGAAGTAATCCACTGCCAGTGATTCACATGGATTAAACATGATCTGAAAGACCATTAGTGCTTTGCAGACCTGTCCGTGGTATCAAGCTGTTACAGGTCTATCAGGCGCTGTAACAGAATATCCTTCATAATAGTATGAGAAGATGTTCCTTTACATGACTAAAAAGATGGGTTACAGAATGTAGGTAACTGCATGATGACCCGTACAGGTTGTATTATCAATATTCTAAAATTTTACAAGAGTTCTACCATGCATGTGTTCATACATATACTGTACATGTACAAGAAGAAAAAGTTACAATCCCAGATACAGGTTCCCTAGCACGTGTTACAGGACCTTGAGAGGTTATGCATGCCAAAATTGCTTGCTACACCAAGAACCTCTGGGAAAGAAACATCTGGAACTGACAGAGGCAAGAGACATAATCTTTTAGGTTATATACAGGCTAATGTGGAAATTCACAACCCGTATCTGGAAATGTTCTGTCACATCAAGGCCAGGTCAAGATAGGTGACTCTTAGTTACAGCAATGGCAACAAAAGGCCTTGGAGCTGCTTCAAGCAAAAGGGGTAAAAACAGGACATTTTTTCACCCTTAATGGAATATCTTCAGGCCATTGTGAAGTTACTAAAGTTGCTTAGATCCACTCAGAGTCAAACTCCAACTGGCTGAGTTTGTGTGAGTTGATTGAGCCTTATTCTGTTATGTGGGAGGGGCTTGATACTGAGGAAGTGGACAGAATCGTTGGGATGGTTAATCTGGCCACCTATCAAATGGACCTGAGAGATCTGGATCTTTCCACAGGTGCTGGATTGGGAATACGTGCCTTATGGGAATTTTATTAAGGTGATGGTTATTTTAGTCCCCAGGTATTGTCTCCTGTTTTTTTATCTTCTATTGGATTTGTTTTGAATTGGATGCTGCCCAGAGTTGTTTTGAGTTAGTTGTGACAAACAAACAAATCAATAAGAAATACAGTCTAATTAGTTTACTTTTGATTCTGTTCATGGGGTAAGTGGACAGGTTCTCATATGGAGTGATAGTTATGCAAACAACAAGAAACAGAGATTGCACTAAATGAACGGATCTGTTTTGGAATTGGTGGCTTTACTTTGTTCATAAACGAGCTAGAAACAGGGCTGAGCAGTCAGGCAGCTCCATTTATTAAGTAGTGTACCTTCAAAAGGAAATCCTGAAGATTTCAAAAAAAAATTTCCAAACTGGATGAAAGAACTTTAAAATATCTGTGTCAGTGCAGTGAAAGCAAATGCAAAGTGATGCATATTGGAACAGCAACAACAAAATCCAAAGTTCACATTCACACTAATGATAATTATCTCCATAAAAATGTTAACCCAGAATGTGGCATGGATAAAAAAAGGTGAATTCTTTGCTGGGAATCATTAAAAAAGGAATTGAAAATAAAACTGTCAACACTGTAATTTCTATATACACTGTAAATCTATGTTGTCACATAAATAATATACTCTGTATATCTCCTATGCTGCACCTCAAAAAGAATATTTTACAGTTGAAAAAGACAAAGAAAAATGGGTAGAGGGTAGTTCCTTTATGAAGAAACACTGCATCCTTATGAGTTTTTTTTATTTATATACTACTAGAAGGGGCGTGGTGGCTCAGTGGGTAAGACGCCAGGCTTGTCGATCGTAAGTTTGAGGTTTGAATCCCTAGTCTCACGTGGCAGAGTGAGCTCCCGCACTCGCCCCAGCTCTTGCCAACCTGGCAATTTGAAAGCATGCAAATGCAAGTAGATGAATAGGTACCACTTCGGTGGGTAGGTAACAGCGTTCCACGTGCGTCATGCAGCCACATGACCTTGGAAGCATCTTCGGACAACGCTGGCTCTTCGGCTAAGAAAGGGAGATGAGCACCGGCCCCTAGAGTCGGACACGACTGCACAGATGTGCGGGGGGAAGCTTTACCTTTACTTAAGGTGGGCTATGGGTGGCATGAATATTGAAAAATAAGGCATGGCATGAATATTGAAAATATGAACAGATTCTTCTCACACAAGATTAGAACTCAGGGTCGTCAGCTGAAGCTAAATCCAAGGAAATGCAGGCACAAACTAAATAAAAAGAAGTATTTTTTTACATAGCACATTAAGCTATTGGATTGGGTGGCACCAAATGAAATGATGGACCTCCAACTTTATCAGGTTTCTAAAGAGTATGTAGCTAGCAGCTGTAGTAGCTGTCCCCACCCGTTCTGGCCACAATCATACAATATTTTACTGCCATTCAAGCAAGTGTAAAAAAGAAATTCTCTTTAAATCCCCTGGATCAACCCCAAGAGATTTGGTACTGACGGGAGGTACACCCAGGGAGGTCTGGGAAGGGACCAGCATGATAGCAGATTCCTGTACTTGAGCCTTCAGGAATTTTAGGAGAATGCATGGATTTAATTTCACTCCATTTTACATTTTTCTGTAAATCTGTGCAAAGCTCTGATCGGGTGTTTTACTTTGATGAAGGCTCATCATACAAAACACCCTTCAGTGCTACTTTGGGAAGCAATGACCACACACACTGTACTTTTAAAAGCAAAGCAGCTACATTGCTTGGCTTTGCATCACTCTGAAGTCTCATTCAGCAGTTGCAGGGGTCTCAACCATCAGCCACTGGAAACATTAGAGGAAGTTTACAATGCTTGGGTAATTTGTATGTAGAAACCAACTCTGGCCCCAAAAGTTGTAAACCCAAACAAGAACACCAGGGTAGAAGCAGATTACTTCTAAGTCCAGGCCAAGAAATACATCCATCTAGGTGAGACAGCATTCTGCGGCATCATTCCTCTGTGAGTACAGCATGGCAGTCTGCAGTGAGGAATGTTCGCATGTGAGGTTTTAGATAAGAGGACTTTTCTGATAGTGCAGGGTTTAAGCTCTCATGGAAGTTCCTGTGTGTGCAGCTGAAGACAATTCTGGTTGCAGACTGAATTGTGTAGATTGGACCAAGAGCTCAGCACCGTTTGGGGAGATATTAAACTCTTGACTTTCCACATTTGTCCCATGCTTGACAATACCTATAAGCCTTTTTACAACATGAATTCTACCAAGGCCTATTGAGAAGACACAAACACTGATTTCATACAGATCATCTGTTCTTCCTTTATCAGATGGCATTATAAACACCTGCCCTTTATAGAATATGAAGAACTGACTGTGGTTTCACTGTGGTTCTTCCTGGATTTCTATTTATGCATATGCACTTTCTCTATTTGCATGCAAGCACATTATAATGCCCTGTCAATCTCTTTTTTTCTGCCATGTCCCCATGATGTTGTCTTCATTAAACAGCTCTTGAGTTGGCTGGGAGAGCTACGTGGTAAAGCAAGAGAGTCGGGTTTCCTGCTTGACTGTGCAGTTTCCCCAGCCAGTTCAACAACTGTTCAGTGGTCTTGTTTGGAGTACAGTTTTAGTACTCTTTCAGAGCTTGATCTGCTGGCTCTCCCATTTACTGTGCATCTTGCCTAGTGTGATGGAATGTTAGGGTGACCTTGGAAGAAGGTGGGGGGGGGGAAGAGATGTCGCCTAGGGAATGATCAGATAAAAGAGAAAGGAGCCCACAACACAGTAACAGCCACACAAAGAAACTTAGGAAGGGCCTGCCCTAATTACTCAGGTGGTAAATAGGGAGGGTGGGAGGTCTGTACTTTCAGACTTGCAAGATTCTGTTAATGTAGCCTTATGATAAAGTAGAATTAGCTCATCTTGTTGTGTTTTCTGTCTGGTTTACCGGGGAGGGCTGACACCTAGCCTGACCAATCCCAGGGAAGGGAGGCTGATGGGTTTGGAAAGAACCTACTTTCTTCCTGATTTGCCATCCAATTCCCCCAGTTTCAGCAGGTGCTCCCTTCTGCATTGACATACCCAGCAAAGCAGGTCAGCCACCAATCAAATTTGCCACCTCCCCCAAACTCATCTGTACATCATTGTCCTGATGGTGGATGGTTTCCGAATGGTTGGTGATATTCCAAAGGCAGTAGAGCAACATACTGTAGCAGCAAAACCAGATGGTTGAACCAAGCACAGTGCCGGTGCAACTACCGGAAAAGGTGCCCATTCAGAAGATATGTATTCATGACTATTAGCCTGATGCATACAAAACAAGAGTGTATTGTTTGAATGGAGTTATAACCTAACACAAGAACTGTGCATCTTTATAGTTACACAGGATTTCTTTTCTCAGTCTGTCTTATGTGCTACAGTCAGTGTGTGAAAAAATAATACCATATTTTGTAGCCGTTTCTGTTTCTGTTGCCAGCCTCATGAAATTGAATCCCTAGAAAAAGAAGACAACCCAGCAGCAAGGTGGATGGACTCAGGTACACCACTAGAATATATGAAAGACCAGGTTGGAAGATCTGAAGGATCAGAATCAACTAGAGTTCTGCTCCATTGTTCCTCCTTTTTTTCTTCCCCTGCTATTCCCATCCAGAAGTGTGCCTATTACTAATTTTAATTAAATGTATAATTGTGAATCAAACACTGTTTTAGTTGCATGTTATCTATCCTAACACTTACCACAAGTAATAAATACATCACGGCATGTAACCATAGAAATAACATCCTTGAATAAAGGGGCTCCTTGCAGGACTCAAGTTCTTTGCTGGAGTAACCAGTGGGAGTTAAGATACCAAAAGGTGACAATCATTGTGGTAAAAAAGAAACACTCTTGCCTTCACAACTGTGCCACCAATCACTCAAACCTCAGACTACACCAGGTCTTCCGGCATCCGTGTTCTGTAAGATGTGCTGCTGGCCATGCCCACCCTCTCTCCTAATGGTTCCATCACAATGTGAGGGGGAGACCAGGAAGCTTTGGGGGCAGACACGGTCCTTACCAGGCCTATGGAAAGCCAGAAGGCTCCTATGGGGCATAGGTGGATGATTTCTCTTTTTTAGGTGGCTGTCATAGTGCTGGTACTGATGGAGAAGACACTGCTGAGTCACTAACTGGAGAGTACTTTCACATCATGCAATCAAATCCAGGATTTTTCTGGGATGTGACTCTGAGTGGGATGACCTTCCCCAACCCAAGATGGACTGGGCAAACTGGGATAACTGCCAGTATGCTTCCTAGATCAGGACCACAACTAGAGCAAACTGTTAAAGGTCTCTACCATGCTGTATTTAGTGTAAACAAAAAAAGCTATGGTTCTTACCTATGTCTCCAGAGTAACATGTAATGTGACATAAGTATGGGAAAATTTCCTGTGATCTGTTGAGTCTGGCCCAAGCTGAGAAGAGCTCTGAGCTTTGGCAGCCATGTCTTTGCCATGTAGGACTTTGATGAGGCCAAGGGCTAACTGTGGCCCAGCCTTTGCAAAGCAAAGAAATCTTAGAACATTCATAACCATTCAAGTAGGTAGACAGAGGGCTCAAAGCAAGACTCAGCACACAGGCCGAATGCTGCATAAGTACCTGCCTAACACTTTCCTTTACATTTAAGACACCTGGAATAATGCTATCACCTTTAGCACATGATGAAAACCTCTAATATATGATTAATTGTGTAATTGTGCTTATGCAAGACCCTGGGAAGTAGGGAGCTGGTGGGGCCTTGGACTGAGGAGATAAGATCCCAGGAAGGGTATAAATGGGGAGAGATTCCTTCAAGATATCCCATTCAAATTTACCAGTCACCAACAGACAGAATGAAAGTCCTCTGGATCTTTGCCTTCCTCGGAGCAGCAGGTGAGTTTTAAAACAGATATTTGATTCTGCTACAGTCTCTGAAGTTGGAATGTTGGCACAGCCATCTTTTTCTCTCCACCTTCCTCAGCAGGGGCACAAAATCAGTGGGTGCTTTTGGGCTCAAAAATTAATTGACTACTTAATGGACATCTGGCTTTAAAGTATCCTCCCTTTCCCAATTGGATCTTTAAAATCAAAGGTTTACTGTATTTGCAGGCAGGTTCTAAATAGACATTCCACGTGCAGCCTGATGTGTCTCCGTAGGACTCAACCACCTTAATCAGTTGAATGCCTAAGCCGGACCACCTTTTGCTCCATGGATAGCGCCTTTATTTATAATACTTCTACTGTTCCCTCCCAACCTTTTAGAGCTCTGCGCAATTTTCTTAGCTGTACTAAGCCCCAATGAGTACATGTTTTGCTGTAAGAAGAAGGGTAAAGAAACCTCCCCCAGAACACATTTTGTGAGACTTTTTTGGATTCAGTTTAAATGAAATTCCTCGTATGTCTGACTTGAGAGGGAACCCTAGATTTTCTTTGTATTTGACTTAAGGCTAAATTTATTAACACTAGAAATACACACACACACACACACACACACATACACACAGGCCCAAAACATTTCTTCTCTCCTCTGAGGATTCGCCTGAGAATAAATCAGGTTTTACCATTTGATTTTGGTATTACTTTTTGGTAACAATCCTCATTGTTCCTTCTCTGCTGTTTCTCTCAAAATACATAGAATACTAGCATATTAAGGAGATGGCTTGATGCCTAGAACTATTCTCTCTGATATCGAGTTTTCGGTATGAACTTGTATGTATATATGTGAGTGTTCATTATTCATGTGTGTATAATTTTATTTATTTATGAAGCGTATAGACTGCCCCAATCTCTCACAACTTGAAGGGACTTTCAGACATGTTACATATAATTAGGTAAACCTACCTGCATGCATATATCATCTGCACCCTGAGAAAGCATAAACCACAACTGATTACCACCTTGTTGGGTACTTGGAAACATACATGAGGGATGTTGGAGGAATTTGGTCGTTGGAAAGTCCAATATAAAGAAATCTCAGTTGAAGCTAACATGCCTCAGATTAGGGAGGGATAGTGGTTCTCCTCTATAAATAGCACCCACTGTGGATCTTTATTATGGTCTTTGACCAGCCTTTACAACAGAAGGAGAAAATTAGTTTAGTCCCACAATTCATTATCAGGAAAAAAAGGAAAATAATAAAACAGGAAAACAACATATCTCATTAAACGTTTTGCAGAATTGTATAACTTGATAAAAAATATTTGGCCACCTGGTGTGTGAGTGTAGAGTCAGCATCCCTTAAAAAGAAATAAATGTAAAATCTGTCAGTATGACCCTCAAATTTAGAGAAGATTGGGAAGATCAGAGCACGTCTTGGGGCATCATAAAAAGGACGTCGTATGAGGACAAGGGCAAGAGTTTCTACCTCCCTGGATCCACAAGGGCAAAGTCTCTGTGAATAAGGAGTCCCATGAAATCTTCCTGCCAGCAGTGCTGAAGGGAGGGCATCAAAGTGGGCTCTGGAAAAGGCCCATCTATATTTGCTTAAGGCTAAATTGTAGAGATACCCCTCAGTAGAGGGTTTGCGGCTATCTAACATTTGGCGATATAATTCTATCGCCAAATGTTAGAATAACACCCACTTCTTCATGGCCAGATCATGGTATCAAGAAGAACATATACGCCACTTGGCTTGCTAGATGATAGTACTTATTCACTTTGATGTTACTGTTCTTGTCAGTTGCTGCCCCCTTTGAGGATGATGATGACAAGATTGTTGGAGGATATACATGCCAGAAAGACTCTGTCCCTTATCAGGTTTCACTGAATGCTGGTTACCATTTCTGTGGTGGTTCCCTCATCAATTCCCAATGGGTCGTTTCAGCTGCCCATTGCTACAAATCGTGAGTGAAGAGTATTTTTATGCTGATCTTAAAGCAATTTTGTTAAAAGCAGATCTCTAGACATGGAAATTAAAAATGCACCAACAATAAAACAATGTCATATTCATACAGGAAAATTTTGCATACTTGTGATTCCACTTTTATTTATTTCTAGCCTGGTGTTTTATTGTTAAAAAGCAGAAAAATGTCTATGATATCAAGATAATCTTATAGGATATAACTGTCCACTCCATGATATATATTGTGATAGTGGTATGGAAATGTCTTAAATAAATAAATTAAACTTCATTGGAAAAGCTTACATAGAATGCAACTCTAATGATAATGACAGGGTTCCTTACATCAAATATGTTCACTTGCTAAGCTAACTCACTACCTGAATGTCACTCACAATTTTCTTCAGAAAGAGCCTCGCAGGGTACTCATTCAAAGAGCACATATTTTTGCACCTGGGTCCAGATCGTGAGAGTAGAGTCCTATTCAGTATCTCCAAGGTCAGGGAACTGGTCCAGGAATGAAATACAGTAAGCAGAAAATATTATTTTGATTAGGCGAAGGCAAAAGGTCTGTCTCTAACAAGGTCTGGATAATTCAGAAGTTTCACACTATCTGCTAAAAATCAGGAATTGTCTTAATGTGTGTTTGTGTGTGTGTATTGCTTTAAGAGGGCTCTGAAACTTCAGTATGCATTGTTTATACTTAGGGCATAAAACTTGAACCTAACCCTAAAAATGGAAGGTTCCTATCTTGAGTCTCTTGCATTTTTCTTATGAGAAAACATTATTTTATGTTTGAGGGCAAAGTTTAATCCCCACCTAGTTCAATCCTCTCACTAAGGATGTGGGGATTAATAAAACTATTATTTTATTGGCTGTTGTGGGTCTTCCGGGCTGTGTGGCCGTGTTCTGGAAGAACACGGCCACACAGCCTGGAAGACCCACAACAGCCATTGAACTCCGGCCGTGAAAGCCTTCGACAATACATTATTATTTTATTGTTGTGAGCTGCCCAAAGTCATTGAGAGTTGGGTGGCATACAAGTTTAATTAATAATAGCAATAGCAATAATTTACTGCCTGCTTTCCAGCTTATTTATCTTTGCAATGGTTGGAGGCTTTGTATGCATATTCCACTAATTTATGCAACATTTATATGAAATTCTAAGCAGCTTTAAAAAAGATCACCCTGCTTTTCTTTGACATGTGCATTTTCTTGCAGTGGGCTTTTTAAAATGTAAATTTCCTCACATGTACTGTACATTCTTTTAAAATGTAACTATCATTGTTTGTATGCAAATTTCAAGAGCATTTTTTTCAGATGCACTGGGGGGAGAGCATAGAGTTTGATTAAGGAAACCAAACATCAGACTTTCTTGGTCGATATCAGCATTTGTATTGCTGTGGAGGTGGATGAAAGTAGAGTCTCTAAATTCACGTCCAGTACTATTCAGGGTAGAATTGTCTTACAACTTTGCCTCTGTGAGATTTATGATATTAATCTTGAACACATGCAAAGTTCCCATTTTAGATTGGAGTCTCTACTAAAACTATGTTGGTTGATCTGATTGCTTGTTCTTCAGCACAAGGTATTCAAAGCTTTTTTTTTTAACTTGAGATCAGAGATTGCCTTGTACAACCAATATAATATTGCAACATTAACTTTCAGCCGCATCGAAGTGAGACTTGGAGAGCACAACATTGAGCAAGTTGATGGGAATGAGCAGATTATCAGATCTGGAAAAATCATTGTCCATCCAGACTATGACTCTTGGCTCTTGGATAATGATATTATGCTCATCAAGCTGGCATCACCTGTTACTATTACTACAAGTGTCTCACCCATCCCTTTGAGTAATGGATGTCCGGAAGTTGGTACTAATTGCCAGATCTCAGGATGGGGCAATACTCTCAGCAATGGTGGTGAGTATTAACAAGAATTGACTAACTCACTCTGAGTCCCAGGTACATGACTGAAGAACTGTAATTGCTGCTACCTTGTCTGTCAGCCCTACAAGGTACACCAGACTAAGAAACCAATGCCATGTAGGTCAGGACTGCTTTTTTGAATGGCCCCCACCCTACTGGTATTTTGAAGGGCCCTGAAGATGTGGCTCTTCGCCCAGGCCTTTGGTGAGGATGATTGATGCCCCTTTTCTTCCTTTTCCTTGTTCCCATCCAGGTTTGTTTTCTCTGCCATCTTTGTCTCTTTGTTTTGTGTTTCTTGTATTGTTGCTTGTTTTTAAATGTTTTTAATAATTTATAAACTACCCAGAGTTGCTGGGAGTCGGGCGGCATATACATTTTAATAATAATAATAATAATAATAATAATAATAATAATATTGTAACAGCTATAGTAACAGAATCTTGCAAGTCTGAATGTGCTTCCCCTTCCCTCACTTTATTTTATTTATTTATTTATTTAATTTTTATCCCGCCTTTATTATTTTTATAAATAACTCAAGGCAGCGAACATACCTAATACTCCTTCCTCCTCCTATTTTCCCCACAACAACAACCCTGTGAGGTGAGTTGGGCTGAGAGAGAGTGACTGGCCCAAAGTCACCCAGCCGGCTTTCATGCCTCAGGCAGGACTAGAACTCACAGACTCCTAGTTTCTAGCCCGAAGCCTTAACCACTAGACCAAACTAGCTCTCTTTTAGTGTGAACTAGGAAGGGGCTTATCTGAGACATTTTCTCAAGTTATTTTCTTGGCCTGGGCTCAAGCCCTGCTTATCTGACCATTGCCTTGGTAGCAGCTCTTCCTCTTGTCCTTCAAGGCCATTAGCTATTCCCTCTATATCACCAACTACAAACAACACTTTCTAAATCTAAAAATGAGTTTCCCAATCACTGCTGAATTGCCAAATGCTTTAAATATTTACAGGGATAGATATGTTCAGAGGCAATTTGTATCTATTCTGAAATTCCAGGTTTAAGCTCTAACATTAAGAAGAAAAAGATTCTTGGACTGAGCCTTGAACCAACTTAAGCATATAAATGCTGGTTTGGATAGTTTTAGAGCACTCAAGATGAATATGCATCAAACTCCACCTTTATTGTGGAAGTTTTCAGACATTTTTGATATTGTGGGTTGGTCATTTCACCTTAGATATCATACAGTATTCCACAAAATTATGTAGCTAGCTAGTTGCTTTTACTTGTCTAGAATTACAGGGTTGCTGCTGATCTTTTATTCGGAAAGAGTCTGGTAGCATCTTTCAAGACTAACAAATGTTATTATAAGGCATATACTTTCATGAGCTGCTGCTCACTTCCTAACTCCTTATTTTTTCCTTTCTCTTTCCATCTAGCAAACTATCCTGATCTTCTGCAGTGCCTGAATGCTCCAATCCTAAGCGATGAGGAATGTGAAGCTGCTTACCCAGGACAAGTTACTGAAAACATGGTCTGTGTTGGCTACCTAGAGGGCGGCAAAGACTCTTGTCAGGTGAGGACACTTGCCTTCCGACCATCTGAAAGAATAATATCCAAAATATTAGTACCATTATTTACCCAGGAACTCTGAAAGAAAGTCTCACTGGGAACTTTCAGGCTGGAATTATCCCCTGATGTTAAGTTTCCATCTCAGTATCATCCTTACATGTTCTGCAGCCTACTATGGAGGAAAAACAGCTGATCTATGAGTAAAACAGGAACCCATTCCCTAACAGGTTTTCAAGCCACTCAAATAATAACTTTCTTTTGCCATATTGTCTGAGAGACCCCATTCATTTTGCTGTCTGGTGAGAAAGAGGAGGAAATTCTGGTTGAGAAAACAATTTTAATTTAGAAAATTGATACATTTATATCATATCTTATGTGCATATATTTTGAGCCATATGATACAGGGATACACGTGAAGAGACCAAGTAACATTACACTTATTTTAATATTTTTGTTTGTTTAGACGGCTACTTATTGTGGGATATTGTAGATAAAAGTGGTAGGAAGGGGAATCTGGCTGTCTTTCTTGTATTTTGATTTAAACTGGAGAAAAATATGGAGGGTTACAAAGGTCTCTCTTGCTTTGAAGAAAGCCTCTATGAACTCCCAAATTTTTATGAAGCTGTCTTGGAAGAATCTTGCTGGGACCCCAAAAATGTTTTGGGCAACCATTCAACACGCTCTCCTTACAATCTGAGGCTACCTTTTAATGTTGGCTTTAATGTACGGTTATAAATTTTATAAATTTTCATTTTTATTTATAGCCAACTGGAATATTAAACTCTTCTTCTTTCCAACTCTTTTGGCCTTGTAGGGAGATTCTGGTGGCCCAGTGGTTTGTGATGGAGCGCTCCAGGGCATTGTCTCCTGGGGAATAGGTTGTGCTCTGCCTGGCTATCCTGGAGTCTACACCAAAGTCTGCAGATATGTCAACTGGATCCATGACACCATTGCTGCTAACTGAAACAACCGCTTTCCTCGTGTTCCAACCTTTTCATGTGATTCATCTTAACAGAATATGAAATAAATACAGACTGATTGCCAACACCCTGGTTGACTGCTGTTTTTATTTTAGTCATAGTCATATAGATTGAGCAGCATATTAAGCAGCAGACAGAGACAGAGGAAGGGTTATGACTGCCTTTCTGCCAATTTAGGAGTAACCAATTGGAAAGACACAGTGGAATGTGTGTTCTTTGATCTGGACATAAGATTTGAATTATTTATTTATTTATTTATTTTCTATCCTGCCTTTATTATTTTTATAAATATCCCAAGGCAGCAAACTGGGCTGAGAGAGAGTGACTGGCCCAAGGTCACCCAGCTGGTTTTCATGCCTAAAGTGGGACTAGAACTCATGGACTCCTGGTTTCTAGCCCGCTGCCTTAACCACTAGACCAAACTGGCTAATAATAATAATAATAATAATAATAATAATAATAATAATAATAATAATAATTTGGATGGTAGGCCTGGGATGGGCATGATTCTGTCCTGGAGTGAGAGAATGGTGAAGATACTTTCATCTCATGAGTATAGGGACCCCACATCTGGAATGAGAATATGGAGGTGGGAGAACCCTTGAAAGACAGAGCTCTAGTGGAAAGATGGCTCAGGGAGGACAGATTACACTGAGTCCAGGTTGGAGGGATTGAGTAAGAGTCCATGTGGGTCCAGTTAGAATGTCTGCTAGCCAAGTCATCAGGCCATTGGATGGAAGAATGCAATGGATTGCGACAGGAAGGGTGGTTATGGATGGAAGTGGCCAGGGAGTCTAAGATAGGGTTAGGGGTAGGATTTCCACAGAGATGAGGAGATACAGCAGGAGTTGTTTACAATGGCTTTTCCAAGGAAAGGGAGATAGATGATTTGGTGCTAGTCTTAATTTCTGGTCCTAAGGCCTTATTTATTTATTTATCAAATTTCGTCACCACCCATCTCCCCCAAAAGAGTGACTCTGGGCAGTTTACAATAAATTAGATTAAAATAGATTAAAATACAATAAAAACAAGATATATTATATAACAGATAAATATAAGATCCGTTATATAATATAAAATATATTATATAATGGATAAATATAAGTTCCTTAGCCTTGGGTCTGATACCAAATTGATGGCATCTTCCTGATTTGATTTGTGACTTTCTCATACTTCTAACATGCATGCACAAAATGCACACGGACACATGGAAGACACAAACAAAGCAAGCTGTTAATGCCAGTGAAGGATCTTTTCCTTGATTTTAATTATCCTGGAAAAGAGGGTTGAAGTGGACCAACATTTTAGAAGGAAGAATGAACAATCCTCATCCCATATACTGAAAACCCTCAGAAAGTATCAAATGCCCATGGCAGTTAAACTTAAGGGAGAAAAACTTTGGAGTCCTTGGTGCTCTCTGAGCCTTGTTGTTTACTTGCAGATGTTTCATTGCCAGGCTAGGCAACATCTTCAGTGTGAAAAGGGAGTGGAACTTGCTCTCTGTTTATATACCCTGGCTTGTCCTGCCTGTGTTGGTGGGGGTGTTGTACTCTCCTTGGTAGTACCTTGATTGGGTTGTTGTGTGCTGCTTGGTTGATTGACTGAGTTAATAGTTCCTTGATTAAGGTCTATTG
The DNA here is from genome assembly GCA_023362775.1 of Charina bottae. Taxonomy (NCBI): domain Eukaryota; kingdom Metazoa; phylum Chordata; class Lepidosauria; order Squamata; family Charinaidae; genus Charina; species Charina bottae. The sequence goes on from JALMGJ010000002.1 coordinate 167,270,615, forward strand.
TGTTGTTTGATTGCTCCTCTGGTGCTAATCTTGCTGTTAATCTTTGCATATCTTGTTGTTGATTGCTGGCCAAGAGGTGTTCTGGTCTTCTGGCTTTTCTATTGTCTCTTATGAATGGTATGTAAATGTTGTTTACCTCTATGTGTCTGTTGATGGCTGCTTTGTCTGAATGCCAAGCTTCCAGGAATTCTCTAGCATTTTTGGATTTGGCTTGGTTTAATATGCTCACAGTTTCCCAGTTGAAAGTATGGTTAAGTCTGTCCATGTGTTGTGAGATTAACTAGTTGGTGTTCATGGATGCGTTCTGCTAGTCTTCTGCCAGTCTGTCCTACATAGTGGCTGTTACAGTCCTTACACTGTATGTTGTAGATAACTCCTGTTTTTTCTTCTTGGGCTACTGGGTCTTTTGGTTTACTTACGATGTTCTGAAGGGTTTTGGTTGGTTTGTGTGCTACGGTGATGCCGTGTGGTTGTAACAGTCTATTAGTAGTTTCTGAGATGTTTCTGATGTATGGCAGTGCAATCCTTTTCATAGCTTCTGTTGGTTTTGCTGTGTTGGGTTGAGTGGCCAGGCACTTTTTGATAAAGTTGCGTGGATAAAGTTCTCTTTGATTGGAGAAAAACTTCTAATGGTAACAACAGAAGACTGCTTCCTAAATTTTGCCGCCGTATCTGGGGTAGGAGCTTTCAGGAGGGTAGAACTGGAGAGAGAAGGGCTAATTCCCTGTATACTTGGCTCCCTCTATTTACGATGAACTTCTATTTTTCTCCCAATGGTCTTTTTCCACCCTAAACTTAATTATGATGTGGGAAATGGGATGTTTTAGGGTTGCTGATCGGAAATAAAAGTTTATTATTTCTCCTTCTCTCTCTGTATCCCCTCTTGTCCAACCAGGTACAGTATATACAGTTTTCACACTGAAGATGTTGCCTAGCCTGGCAATGAAACGTCTGCAAGAAAACAACAAGGCTCAGAGAGCATCAAGGACTCCACAGTATATACAGTATCTCTTTGTGCAGTCACCCCTTTTTATACATTTCCTAACATTTATTCCCAAGCCACCAAAAATATTTCACTGTTCTCCCATGTAACCAAACAATTATGAAAAAAAAATATTAAACTGGAATGAAAACTAGGACTGAGATAATCTACAGAACAAACTTTCCAATAGTTGAAAGTCCTTGCAATATTGCATTGCAATATCCTGATTCTACTCAAAGCTTTTATATCAAAACTGGTTAGAATAAGGAAGCTTGGGGTACAGTGCTGTTATAGAAAAAAATAAAATGGGGAAACTGACACCTATAATTTAAGAACAATTATTTTACTAATAATGATTGAATCAAAAAAGGGTACAGCAACTGTGAAAAAGAGTGTCTAGCTGCGGTATGAGCAAGATAAATATTTAAAATAAAAATACCTTAGCTGGCTTTTCAACCCAATACAGATAGAGAATAGAGATTCTCCTAAAAAAATAGCCAACTCATTTAGGCAGTTTTGAACTGAATTGTTCTTCAGAAGTGTCACTGGCTGTTATCTGAAATGAAAGCAGCATTTAGAGGAGAATGTGTAACTGAGTTAACTTTCTTAAAAAAGAAAGCATCAGTCTTTTTAAAGCTTCTCTAAGGGGAGATATTTGAACAGCATCACAATTTAGGCTCTAAAGACATTCATGAACAATTGATTTAGAAGATGAGAGAGAGAGAGACATCTTGAAAAGTAATAAAATTGCCTCCAAGCTGATATTTACTCAACATAAATGTTACAAGCACAGCAAAAGACATCTAAATTATTAGCAAATCAATTACAAAAGAAACTTGCTCTGATGAAAATTAACTTACGCCTAGTGAATTCAAGGGAAAGCATTCTGAAGCTGAAGTGATAAATAAATTGTCTGTAGAGTTTTATGGTATTCTTCAGAACACATGGGCCTAAATAAAATAGATTATTTTCTAGACTCTTAAAATCACTCCTATATCAGAGGCTCATCAAATGAGTTACAATCAATCATACTCCAAGGAGAAAACAGAAGTAATTTAGAGATTTGAAATTAAATAAGTGCCCTGGAGTTGATGGCGGCTATTAATTAATTAATTAATTAAAAACACAGAATAATAATTGTCTGTTATGTACATTCTCCCTGATTCACAGCATTACATCTGATTAGTTATGATATCAAAGCTTAACAGTTAGTTGACTCCTACTGACCAATTACACTTTTGAACCAAGATGAAAAGATTTTTACAGCTTGCTTGGACAAAAGGCTAAGTAAATTTACTGAAAATTTGATTAATTTGGATCAAAATGGATTTATTTAAGATAAATAAATAAATCCTATTACAAGAAATTTAAACTGTATTTTTGATGGAAATGATCTAAAAACCCACTAATTCCTAGATATTTGTAAAGCTTCTGTTCAACTTCAATCATCATTACCTAAAATGGTAGAGAAGTTCAAGTGAAATACAAAGTGTTACAAGATGTAAAGGAAAGAGGAGGATTGGGTTTATTGGATTTGAAATTATATTTTGCAGCTTGTTGTTTGGTTTGGATGAAAGAATTGTGTTGCTGAGAAACAAAAGACTTTTAGAGTTTGGATGGCATGGTATGATAAAGTTTGTGGTATGATAAAGTTAAAATTAATGTGAATTAAAAAAAACATTTTATTAGACGTGCCATACTGAGAATATGGAATAGATATAAACCCAGGCTATGCCTGAAAACACCTCTATGGATCTCAGCACAAGAAGCATTTTACAGAAGAGAAACAACAGGCAATGGTTAACATACCTGGAATTATTGGAGAATCATCAAGGGGAATATAAAATTAAATCAAGAGAGCAACTAATGGCAGAAGGATACAGTATAGTTGTCAATGGTTTTCCCATTTACAGTTATCAGAAAGATTTAAAATTTAAAATTTATCCATTTTAAAAGACTTATGGTATGCAAAATAAATTGCCAACCTAGCAATTCGAAAGCATGCAAATGCAAGTAGATGAATAGGTACCACTTCAGTGGGTAAGTAACAGCGTTCCGCGCATGTCATGCGGCCACATGACCGCGGAAGCATCTTCGGACAACGCTGGCTCTTCGGCTAACAAACGGAGATGAGCACCGGCCCCTAGCGTCGGACACGACTGCACAAATGTGCGGGGGAAACTTTACCTTTACCTTATGCAAAATAAGACAGAATTTGAAGTGCAATTGTGTACCAATGATGAACATGTAATTGCTAAAATGTATAAACTTTTCTTGAAATTTGAAATGGAAGAAGAACAGGTTAAAGAATGCATCATAGAGTGGGCTAAGAATTTTGGTTATAATATACAGATGGAACAATCAGAAAATAATGTGGTCAAAAGGGTTGAAATTTACATTATGTTATGATCTTATTTTTATAAAATGATGTATTGTTGGTACATGATGCCAGATAAATTTTCTAGACTGTATAAAGGCATTCCAAATGTATGTCGGAAATGTGAACAACATGAAGGGACAGTTTATCATGCTTGGTGGACATGTAAAAGAGCTAAAAAAAAATTGGATTCAAATACACCCATTGATGCAGAGGATGTTAAAGATCAATATTCTGTTGAAGCCAGAACTTTTCCTTTTAGGACTGATGGATACATAGTTAGAAAAGAGTCATGGAAGATTATATCAATATATGATTACTGTGGCGAGATCATTATATGCACAAAGATGGAAAGCTTCGGCATTACCCACCATGGAGCTATAGTTGGTGAAATTGACAGAACTTGCTGAGATGGCCAAACTTCTTTGATTAGAGAATAGTTATTACTGACATTTATCAATGACTAGAAACCTCTTATGGACTTTTTATGTAAAAAAGAAAATGATTTTTTGACTTATGGTTTTGATGATTAGAAAGAATAGGTTATAGAAAGAAGGGAATTATCATGTAATATTAGAGAGAGAGGTTTGATTAGGATTGTATGTATGACTGCCAAGAGGAAGATCGGAAGCCACTTCTTTACATTTTTTTTCATGTTTTCTGTTCTTTTATTTTTTTCTATCCTTCCTTTCCTTTCCTTTCCTTTCCTTTCCTTTCCTTTCCTTTCCTTTCCTTTCCTTTCCTTTCCTTTCCTTTTTTCTTTTTCACATTTACTATATCTTTTCTTTGAATATATTTCTTACTATATATGTAAAATCTTTCAATAAAAACTATTTTTTTAAAAAAAGAAAATCAGAAGCTGGGACAAACGTCAGTTTTCATAGGTGGAATGGCAGATCTGCTGCCATCAAGATATTTTTGTCATCTGAGCTCTTCTATCTTTTCAGATTCTTCCAACTAGTTATGACACAATGCAATCCAATATAAATATAGGAAATGAGACATCTCAGAAGATCAAGCCAACAAACTCTCCGTTTACTACATTTCTGAATGCTTAGGGGTAGTTTTGTTTGTTTTCTACATGAGGGATTTTGTTGGGGTTTGTATATACCCAGGAATTTACAGTTAGAGGAATTATACTGGAGAGGCTTGATATCTAGGTGAGAGGGGAATTATTCTGCAAGTCACCTAATTAGCAGCCATTGTTGTAGGGATGATGTGGCAGTGTATGACTCATACGACAGGTGCTATCAGCTGGGTGTGGCAGATGATGAGAGTGACCTATAATGTGAATGGTCAGTTTATGTATATAAGCAGAGAATATCTGGTATTCTTTCTTCTCGTTTGCTGTAACTTCTCATCGTTGTATCATTTGTTCATATATTCTGTACTACATATGTATATAAAGTAAATAGGCTATTTTATCTAATCTCTGTTTGAGTGTCTATTTACTGTATAGAACGTGGATCACTGGTGTCTTGGAAAAAGGAGCAGGCCGCCCCACGGTGCGCACTCTGACAGATTCTATAACAATTTCCTCACTACGTCATTTTTAGGGGCTTTCTTCTAAGTGCTAGTTTTACAGCAACATCCTTTGCTGTCTCCTGCATAGTCCATTTCCAATTATAGCTGACTCCAAGAATGCCCTTTTGTACTAAACCTTTTCAAAACCTATTAATTATATAAATTTAAAGAGATGCCCATCTCACAATTGTGATTCTGGGCGGCGCATGTGGAATAAAACAAAACAAAATACAATGAAAAAAGTAAGAAAAAAATAATGGTGGCTGGGTATGAACCCAACTCTAATCGTAAGAAGGACAAAAAGTGATGGGCTCACTTGACCTGAAGACCCAATGCCTGAGGGAACATCCCAGTCTTCAAGGACTTCCATAATGCTAGCAGGGTTGGGGCTCCATGAATCTCAAAGGCAGGTGTTGCAATAGAGAGGGCACACTTCCATGGTCCCACCACATGGCAATGTTTGATAGATGGGATCCAAAGCATGCCCACCCTGTTGGATCAAGTGGGATGGGCAGAAATAAATGGGGAGAGGTGGTTCTGAAAATAACCTGGATCCATGCCAAAATTCCACATGAGGTATATCTGGAAGGCAGCAAAGATTCTTGTTTCTCATTTTTCCTTCTTTCCAGAAAGTACTTGGCAGTGCTCGTGGCCTTTACCAGCATGAACACAAAGACACCAAATCACACAAAATGACATTTTGAAAATCAAAGAATATCTGTAGCAAAATGCACAGGGATGGAGTATGCAGTGTGGCATAATGGGAGCATTGAACCATGGGTGATATGGAGAGATTGACAAAGAAACTAGCTCGGTTTTTCTCCAAAGAGAAACTATAGTATCTCAAAATAGTGCTTCTAGTGCCTGATAACCTGGTCATAGCAGAAAGAAAAACTTTAAATAGTTGTCTCCAAAAGACAACTTGGATAAAAATGCATGACTCCCAAGGATTAAATTAGTATGCACTGCTGGTGGAAAGAACAAAGAAACCTTTTGTGATAGCACTGAATCAAAGGCTATAACCTAGGACAATTAAATTAATCAATGCAATAAATATACTGAAGGAATGCATTCTGCTGAAGAGATCAAACATTCCTCTCAATTAAATTTAACCAGCAGAATGTCAAGAAAATCTGTTCTCCATGGTGGAAGTGCATCAGGATGGACTCAAGAGTTTATCAATATCCATACATTTATTTGTTGCAATAGAGCATCTCATTTATCTACAGTGTTAATGTGACAAGACAGTATTGTAAAAAATATAAGAGCAGGAAGTTTCAATGTACACTACAACAGTAATATATCTCCTACTGGAACTAGATCACTGAGATTCAAGATGGAATCTATCACTTATTTTGGAATATATGAAAACTGTAGATTCACAATCTTAATCCACTGGGGGTGGGAATATTGGCTAGTTTTAAAAATGAACTGTGCAAGGACAAACATAATATCTAGTTTGGCCCAGAGATATGATTTTTTGTCTCTTCAGCTAAACAGAACTGAACAGAGCTGAGAATACCTGGGAAATGGAACCAGTGTTATTACACCATTTGCTATCAACAGTTTCTCCAGTCTCACCTCCTCATAATAGAATATTTAACATTTTCATATTTATTCTAGCTCAATTTTTAGTAAATATCATAGATTTGAGGCTAGCAAAATAGACTTATTTTGTCTATCCAAAGGAAGATTCTGAGAGACTACGAGTATGTGTCCTAAATATTTGGGTGTGAACTGAATGGTGTCCCTACTTAATATGCTGTGGTCTGCAGCTATATTGAATGGATCAATATAGGAACAATTTCAGTCAACTAGAATTTCCATCACCTATCTAATATTCTTGAGATATTTGCCTTTCTTCTTATGAAATTCAGCACTATTGAATTTAATGACAAATATATAGTTTGCTGCTGCTCAGAGCGGCAATAAAAAGTCTTATCGCACCATATATCCTGGCTATTATACATTCATTAGGCATGTGCATGCATTTCAGAATGAGCTAAAAATGGAATCAAATGAGATCCTTTCAGATCAGTGCTCAATTGTTTCAAAATAAAGAGATTGAATGTGAATAATTTTTCATCTGCATCAAAAATTGCATTCTGCCCATCATTTACTTACATGAGCATGTAGCAGCTTATCATATCACTGACAGTAGCAACACATTAATCCGTGATTATTTATTTCATAATTGACAACCACATGTTTCGAATATGGCACAATTGGTGTATCAAATCACAACTGCTTAACTTGAGTCAGTCTTCCCCAAGCTAGTTCTCTTTAGACGTGTTGGGCTATTCTAGAATTTTACAAGAGTTCTACCACACATTACATTGTCAAGTGGCAGCTTATCCACTGTTGGCAGTAGCAACGCATTAGTCTACAATTGTTTTCACAGTTACCAACCACAGGCTTGGAAAAGTGCTGAATTGGTGTGTGCAGACACTAAGCCTCCCAAATTGATTCTGGTTAACTTCCCCAAGCTAGCGCTCTTCAGATGTGTTGGACCACAACTTCCATCATCCTCAGTCTACATGATCCTTGGAGAAGTAATCCACTGCCAGTGATTCACATGGATTACTCATGATCTAAAAGACCATTAGTGCTTTGCAGACCTGTCCGTGGTGTCAAGCTGTTACAAGTCTATCAGGCATTGTAACAGAACATCCTTCATAATAGTATGCGGAGATGTTTCTTTACATGACTAAAAAGATGGGTTACAGGATGTAGGTAACTGCATGATAAGCCATACAGGTTGTATTATCAATATTCTAGAATTTTACAAGAGTTCTACTATGCATATGTTCATACATATACATGTACAGAAGAAAAAAGTTACAATCCCAGATACAGGTTCCCTAGCACGTGTTACAGGACCTTGAGAGGTTATGCATGCCAAAATTGCTTGCTACACCAAGAACCTCTGGGAAAGAAACATCTGGAACTGACAGAGGCAAGAGACATAATCTTTTAGGTTATATACAGGCTAATGTGGAAATTCACGACCCGTATCTGGAAATGTTCTGTCACATCAAGGCCAGGTCAAGATAGGTGACTCTTAGTTACAGCAATGGCAGCAAAAGGCCTTGGAGCTGCTTCAAGCAAAAGGGGTAAAAACAGGACATTTTTTCACCCTTCATGGAGGAAAAAAATCCTCTTCTGCTGCCCCTTCTGCTCTATGGCATCACATTGCATATGAAGTTCCCCAGTATTTCTAAGGTTTCTGTTTTTCTAATTTCATTTAAAATCCACCACTTCAACATGACAATTCAACATGACAAATCATGATGACCAACAATTTTAAAGAAGATTTTTAACTACATTTGAAGTAAGAAGCATTGAGTTGGTTGAATGGTTGAGGAACAGGGATGTCAGTGATGTGCTGAAGGATAATAAAGAAATTGCAAATAAGTTCCATCAGTCCTCTCACTCTGCTTTTCTTATGGAGACTGTAGGATAGATGTTTATGCTTGGATGATTTCTTTTTCAGAGTAACCCAAAGAACTGACTAATCAGAAGAGGCAAGAGATGAAGTTATTGCATCTAGCACTTGGCCCATTTTCTTTCCCAGCTTTTTAAGATGGGGATCTTCTCAATCTCTTAACCTTTGAGTGAACTGACAAAGAAGCTGTTTAACTGATAGGAGAAGAATATCCAGGTGTTCAGAATGTAAATTATTCTCATTGCATTCTATAGATGGCTAATTAACAAATTAAATCACCAAGTCGATACAGTAGCGACTTAAATTTCCTTAAGAAATTCAAATGTAAAATTGCTATCCCTCTCACAAAAATATACGACTTCTCTCTAAAATCATCATTTGAAATCAAGGGCTCCATAATATCAGAATTAACCCCAGCACATAAATATAGGATCAAAAGAGGATACAGAAAGTCAGCTTACTTTGTCTTCTTGATAGATTAGTGGAAGTGTACTTAAAAATAAAAAATATAGAAAGAAGTGCCAATCTTGCTAAAGAGGAAGGGACATAATTTCTGGAAGATTAAGTCTAGTCTGACTGGCCTTTTAGACTTTTTTGACAATATCAGTCAATAATTCAATGGAGATACTTGGATTTTCTGAAAGCAATTGATACACTCAAAATTCCTGAGCAAACGTAATAACCTTGGGATCAGAGCACAGCTTCTCTTATAGACTGCTTGTTAAAAAACAAGAAATTCAAAATACCAGTTCTCGAGAATGGAGCCAAATAGGTGACTTTTCAAGTGGAAAAATGTGTGAAGTGAATCCCCTAAGGAACCGTTTTGGGGTTCGTGTCTTTAATTTGCTTACAAATGAACTGGAAATATGAATGAGCAGTAAGATAGCTAAATTTATTATAGATTGCACATTCCAAAGGAAATTCTGAAATTTTCAAAAGGATTTTTCCAAACTGGATGAATGGATTTAAACTGACAGGTACAGTTCATGGAAAGCAAGTAAAAACTAATGCATATCTGAAGAAAATAAATCCAAACTGGATATACACCCTAACGCTAATGTTGCCTTCGTCTCACCTCAGCTCATGAGTGAGACAGGCTTAAGCAGGCCTTACGTGTTCCATTTTAAAGTAATGCTCCCTGGGCTACCGTTCCCCCAGCCAGTTGAACAGTTGTTCAGTGGGCTGGTATTGAGTGTTGTTTAGTGACAACCAGTTGTCTCACTCTTCTGTGCAGCTCCCCCAGCCTACTCGACTGCAGGAATCAAGGAAGGGAGGTTGCTGAGTTTTGAAAGAACCTTCTTGCTTGATTTACTGCAGAAATTTCCCTGTTTAAACAGGTGCTTTCTTTTGGGATGATACCCAGAGTCCTGCAGGAGAGGCACATCAGCCACCTGTCTAGACTTGCCACTTCCCCAAAGCTCATCCCTACATTGCCATCCCTGATTGGTGGATGGATTCCTGCTGGCTGGGGAAAGCAGGGGAGCAGCAAAACCAGGTGGTTTAACCAATCGCTTTGCTGCATGCTCCCACCCATATGAAATCAGGACACTACCATTTGGCCAGCCGCCAGATCAGTGGCAGGTAAGGCAAGAGAGGGATTGCCAATGGGGACCGTAAATTTTATGCTGGGATAGTTGCCTGCCAATTCCTAGATTGTAGACAGCGCTTGGTGAAAGGCTCATAGTTTGATGATAAGATTCAAAGATAATATCCTCTTCTGGATAATAAAAGAGCATAATTTCAGGTCTGCAGCAGATTTTAAATAGTTGCAAATTGTATGCTTAAACAAAAAAGGTGATAGTCATTGTGGTAAAAAAAGAAATAATTGTGAATCAAACACTGTTTTAGTTGCATGTTATCTATCCTAACACTTACCACAAGTAATAAATACATCACGGCATGTAACCATAGAAATAACATCCTTGAATAAAGGGGCTCCTTGCAGGACTCAAGTTCTTTGCTGGAGTAACCAGTGGGAGTTAAGATACCAAAAGGTGACAATCATTGTGGTAAAAAAGAAACACTCTTGCCTTCACAACTGTGCCACCAATCACTCAAACCTCAGACTACACCAGGTCTTCCGGCATCCGTGTTCTGTAAGATGTGCTGCTGGCCATGCCCACCCTCTCTCCTGATGATTCCATCACAATGTGAGGGGGAGACCAGGAAGCTTTGGGGGCAGACACGGTCCTTACCAGGCCTATGGAAAGCCAGAAGGCTCCTATGGGGCATAGGTGGATGATTTCTCTTTTTTAGGTGGCTGTCATAGTGCTGGTACTGATGGAGAAGACACTGCTGAGTCACTAACTGGAGAGTACTTTCACATCATGCAATCAAATCCAGGATTTTTCTGGGATGTGACTCTGAGTGGGATGACCTTCCCCAACCCAAGATGGACTGGGCAAACTGGGATAACTGCCAGTATGCTTCCTAGATCAGGACCACAACTAGAGCAAACTGTTAAAGGTCTCTACCATGCTGTATTTAGTGTAAACAAAAAAAGCTATGGTTCTTACCTATGTCTCCAGAGTAACATGTAATGTGACATAAGTATGGGAAAATTTCCTGTGATCTGTTGAGTCTGGCCCAAGCTGAGAAGAGCTCTGAGCTTTGGCAGCCATGTCTTTGCCATGTAGGACTTTGATGAGGCCAAGGGCTAACTGTGGCCCAGCCTTTGCAAAGCAAAGAAATCTTAGAACATTCATAACCATTCAAGTAGGTAGACAGAGGGCTCAAAGCAAGACTCAGCACACAGGCCGAATGCTGCATAAGTACCTGCCTAACACTTTCCTTTACATTTAAGACACCTGGAATAATGCTATCACCTTTAGCACATGATGAAAACCTCTAATATATGATTAATTGTGTAATTGTGCTTATGCAAGACCCTGGGAAGTAGGGAGCTGGTGGGGCCTTGGACTGAGGAGATAAGATCCCAGGAAGGGTATAAATGGGGAGAGATTCCTTCAAGATATCCCATTCAAATTTACCAGTCACCAACAGACAGAATGAAAGTCCTCTGGATCTTTGCCTTCCTCGGAGCAGCAGGTGAGTTTTAAAACAGATATTTGATTCTGCTACAGTCTCTGAAGTTGGAATGTTGGCACAGCCATCTTTTTCTCTCCACCTTCCTCAGCAGGGGCACAAAATCAGTGGGTGCTTTTGGGCTCAAAAATTAATTGACTACTTAATGGACATCTGGCTTTAAAGTATCCTCCCTTTCCCAATTGGATCTTTAAAATCAAAGGTTTACTGTATTTGCAGGCAGGTTCTAAATAGACATTCCACGTGCAGCCTGATGTGTCTCCGTAGGACTCAACCACCTTAATCAGTTGAATGCCTAAGCCGGACCACCTTTTGCTCCATGGATAGCGCCTTTATTTATAATACTTCTACTGTTCCCTCCCAACCTTTTAGAGCTCTGCGCAATTTTCTTAGCTGTACTAAGCCCCAATGAGTACATGTTTTGCTGTAAGAAGAAGGGTAAAGAAACCTCCCCCAGAACACATTTTGTGAGACTTTTTTGGATTCAGTTTAAATGAAATTCCTCGTATGTCTGACTTGAGAGGGAACCCTAGATTTTCTTTGTATTTGACTTAAGGCTAAATTTATTAACACTAGAAATACACACACACACACACACACACACACACAGGCCCAAAACATTTCTTCTCTCCTCTGAGGATTCGCCTGAGAATAAATCAGGTTTTACCATTTGATTTTGGTATTACTTTTTGGTAACAATCCTCATTGTTCCTTCTCTGCTGTTTCTCTCAAAATACATAGAATACTAGCATATTAAGGAGATGGCTTGATGCCTAGAACTATTCTCTCTGATATCGAGTTTTCGGTATGAACTTGTATGTATATATGTGAGTGTTCATTATTCATGTGTGTATAATTTTATTTATTTATGAAGCGTATAGACTGCCCCAATCTCTCACAACTTGAAGGGACTTTCAGACATGTTACATATAATTAGGTAAACCTACCTGCATGCATATATCATCTGCACCCTGAGAAAGCATAAACCACAACTGATTACCACCTTGTTGGGTACTTGGAAACATACATGAGGGATGTTGGAGGAATTTGGTCGTTGGAAAGTCCAATATAAAGAAATCTCAGTTGAAGCTAACATGCCTCAGATTAGGGAGGGATAGTGGTTCTCCTCTATAAATAGCACCCACTGTGGATCTTTATTATGGTCTTTGACCAGCCTTTACAACAGAAGGAGAAAATTAGTTTAGTCCCACAATTCATTATCAGGAAAAAAAGGAAAATAATAAAACAGGAAAACAACATATCTCATTAAACGTTTTGCAGAATTGTATAACTTGATAAAAAATATTTGGCCACCTGGTGTGTGAGTGTAGAGTCAGCATCCCTTAAAAAGAAATAAATGTAAAATCTGTCAGTATGACCCTCAAATTTAGAGAAGATTGGGAAGATCAGAGCACGTCTTGGGGCATCATAAAAAGGACGTCGTATGAGGACAAGGGCAAGAGTTTCTACCTCCCTGGATCCACAAGGGCAAAGTCTCTGTGAATAAGGAGTCCCATGAAATCTTCCTGCCAGCAGTGCTGAAGGGAGGGCATCAAAGTGGGCTCTGGAAAAGGCCCATCTATATTTGCTTAAGGCTAAATTGTAGAGATACCCCTCAGTAGAGGGTTTGTGGCTATCTAACATTTGGCGATATAATTCTATCGCCAAATGTTAGAATAACACCCACTTCTTCATGGCCAGATCATGGTATCAAGAAGAACATATACGCCACTTGGCTTGCTAGATGATAGTACTTATTCACTTTGATGTTACTGTTCTTGTCAGTTGCTGCCCCCTTTGAGGATGATGATGACAAGATTGTTGGAGGATATACATGCCAGAAAGACTCTGTCCCTTATCAGGTTTCACTGAATGCTGGTTACCATTTCTGTGGTGGTTCCCTCATCAATTCCCAATGGGTCGTTTCAGCTGCCCATTGCTACAAATCGTGAGTGAAGAGTATTTTTATGCTGATCTTAAAGCAATTTTGTTAAAAGCAGATCTCTAGACATGGAAATTAAAAATGCACCAACAATAAAACAATGTCATATTCATACAGGAAAATTTTGCATACTTGTGATTCCACTTTTATTTATTTCTAGCCTGGTGTTTTATTGTTAAAAAGCAGAAAAATGTCTATGATATCAAGATAATCTTATAGGATATAACTGTCCACTCCATGATATATATTGTGATAGTGGTATGGAAATGTCTTAAATAAATAAATTAAACTTCATTGGAAAAGCTTACATAGAATGCAACTCTAATGATAATGACAGGGTTCCTTACATCAAATATGTTCACTTGCTAAGCTAACTCACTACCTGAATGTCACTCACAACTTTCTTCAGAAAGAGCCTCTCAGGGTACTGATTCAAAGAGCACATATTTTTGCACCTGGGTCCAGATCGTGAGAGTAGAGTCCTATTCAGTATCTCCAAGGTCAGGGAACTGGTCCAGGAATGAAATACAGTAAGCAGAAAATATTATTTTGATTAGGCGAAGGCAAAAGGTCTGTCTCTAACAAGGTCTGGATAATTCAGAAGTTTCACACTATCTGCTAAAAATCAGGAATTGTCTTAATGTGTGTTTGTGTGTGTGTATTGCTTTAAGAGGGCTCTGAAACTTCAGTATGCATTGTTTATACTTAGGGCATAAAACTTGAACCTAACCCTAAAAATGGAAGGTTCCTATCTTGAGTCTCTTGCATTTTTCTTATGAGAAAACATTATTTTATGTTTGAGGGCAAAGTTTAATCCCCACCTAGTTCAATCCTCTCACTAAGGATGTGGGGATTAATAAAACTATTATTTTATTGGCTGTTGTGGGTCTTCCGGGCTGTGTGGCCGTGTTCTGGAAGAACACGGCCACACAGCCCGGAAGACCCACAACAGCCATTGAACTCCGGCCGTGAAAGCCTTCGACAATACATTATTATTTTATTGTTGTGAGCTGCCCAAAGTCATTGAGAGTTGGGTGGCATACAAGTTTAATTAATAATAGCAATAGCAATAATTTACTGCCTGCTTTCCAGCTTATTTATCTTTGCAATGGTTGGAGGCTTTGTATGCATATTCCACTAATTTATGCAACATTTATATGAAATTCTAAGCAGCTTTAAAAAAGATCACCCTGCTTTTCTTTGACATGTGCATTTTCTTGCAGTGGGCTTTTTAAAATGTAAATTTCCTCACATGTACTGTACATTCTTTTAAAATGTAACTATCATTGTTTGTATGCAAATTTCAAGAGCATTTTTTTCAGATGCACTGGGGGGAGAGCATAGAGTTTGATTAAGGAAACCAAACATCAGACTTTCTTGGTCGATATCAGCATTTGTATTGCTGTGGAGGTGGATGAAAGTAGAGTCTCTAAATTCACGTCCAGTACTATTCAGGGTAGAATTGTCTTACAACTTTGCCTCTGTGAGATTTATGATATTAATCTTGAACACATGCAAACTTCCCATTTTAGATTGGAGTCTCTACTAAAACTATGTTGGTTGATCTGATTGCTTGTTCTTCAGCACAAGGTATTCAAAGCTTTTTTTTTTTAACTTGAGATCAGAGATTGCCTTGTACAACCAATATAATATTGCAACATTAACTTTCAGCCGCATCGAAGTGAGACTTGGAGAGCACAACATTAAGCAAGTTGATGGGAATGAGCAGATGATCAGATCTGGAAAAATTATTGTCCATCCAGACTATGACTCTCGGCTCTTGGATAATGATATTATGCTCATCAAGCTGGCATCACCTGTTACTATTACTACAAGTGTCTCACCCATCCCTTTGAGTAATGGATGTCCGGAAGTTGGTACTAATTGCCAGATCTCAGGATGGGGCAATACTCTCAGCAATGGTGGTGAGTATTAACAAGAATTGACTAACTCACTCTGAGTCCCAGGTACATGACTGAAGAACTGTAATTGCTGCTACCTTGTCTGTCAGCCCTACAAGGTACACCAGACTAAGAAACCAATGCCATGTAGGTCAGGACTGCTTTTTTGAATGGCCCCCACCCTACTGGTATTTTGAAGGGCCCTGAAAATGTGGCTCTTCGCCCAGGCCTTTGGTGAGGATGATTGATGCCCCTTCTCTTCCTTTTCCTTGTTCCCATCCAGGTTTGTTTTCTCTGCCATCTTTGTCTCTTTGTTTTGTGTTTCTTGTATTGTTGCTTGTTTTTAAATGTTTTTAATAATTTATAAACTACCCAGAGTTGCTGGGAGTCGGGCGGCATATACATTTTAATAATAATAATAATAATAATAATAATAATAATATTGTAACAGCTATAGGGGCGTGGTGGCTCAGCAGGTAAGACGCCAGGCTTGTCGATTGGAAGATCGCAAGTTCGGAGGTTCGAATCCCTAGCCCTGCGTGCGGAGTGGGCTCCCGCACTAGCTCCAGCTCTTGCCAACCTAGCAATTCGAAAGCATGCAAATGCAAGTAGATTAATAGGTACCACTTCGGTGGGAAGGTAACAGCGTTCCGCGGCGTCATGCGGCCACATGACCGTGGAAGTGTCTTCGGACAACGCTGGCTCTTCGGCTAACAAACGGAGATGAGCACCGGCCCCTAGAGTCGGACACGACTGCACAAATGTGCGGGGGGTACCTTTACCTTTACCTTTAACAGCTATAGTAACAGAATCTTGCAAGTCTGAATGTGCTTCCCCTTCCCTCACTTTATTTTATTTATTTATTTATTTAATTAATTTTTATCCCGCCTTTATTATTTTTATAAATAACTCAAGGCAGCGAACATACCTAATACTCCTTCCTCCTCCTATTTTCCCCACAACAACAACCCTGTGAGGTGAGTTGGGCTGAGAGAGAGTGACTGGCCCAAAGTCACCCAGCTGGCTTTCATGCCTCAGGCAGGACTAGAACTCACAGACTCCTAGTTTCTAGCCCGAAGCCTTAACCACTAGACCAAACTAGCTTTCTTTTAGTGTGAACTAGGAAGGGGCTTATCTGAGACATTTTCTCAAGTTATTTTCTTGGCCTGGGCTCAAGCCCTGCTTATCTGACCATTGCCTTGGTAGCAGCTCTTCCTCTTGTCCTTCAAGGCCATTAGCTATTCCCTCTATATCACCAACTACAAACAACACTTTCTAAATCTAAAAATGAGTTTCCCAATCACTGCTGAATTGCCAAATGCTTTAAATATTCACAGGGATAGATATGTTCAGAGGCAATTTGTATCTATTCTGAAATTCCAGGTTTAAGCTCTAACATTAAGAAGAAAAAGATTCTTGGACTGAGCCTTGAACCAACTTAAGCATATAAATGCTGGTTTGGATAGTTTTAGAGCACTCAAGATGAATATGCATCAAACTCCACCTTTATTGTGGAAGTTTTCAGACATTTTTGATATTGTGAGTTGGTCATTTCACCTTAGATATCATACAGTATTCCACAAAATTATGTAGCTAGCTAGTTGCTTTTACTTGTCTAGAATTACAGGGTTGCTGCTGATCTTTTATTCGGAAAGAGTCTGGTAGCATCTTTCAAGACTAACAAATGTTATTATAAGACATATACTTTCATGAGCTGCTGCTCACTTCCTAACTTCCTTATTTTTTCCTTTCTCTTTCCATCTAGCAAACTATCCTGATCTTCTGCAGTGCCTGAATGCTCCAATCCTAAGCGATGAGGAATGTGAAGCTGCTTACCCAGGACAAGTTACTGAAAACATGGTCTGTGTTGGCTACCTAGAGGGCGGCAAAGACTCTTGTCAGGTGAGGACACTTGCCTTCCGACCATCTGAAAGAATAATATCCAAAATATTAGTACCATTATTTACCCAGGAACTCTGAAAGAAAGTCTCACTGGGAACTTTCAGGCTGGAATTATCCCCTGATGTTAAGTTTCCATCTCAGTATCATCCTTACATGTTCTGCAGCCTACTATGGAGGAAAAACAGCTGATCTATGAGTAAAACAGGAACCCATTCCCTAACAGGTTTTCAAGCCACTCAAATAATAACTTTCTTTTGCCATATTGTCTGAGAGACCCCATTCATTTTGCTGTCTGGTGAGAAAGAGGAGGAAATTCTGGTTGAGAAAACAATTTTAATTTAGAAAATTGATACATTTATATCATATCTTATGTGCATATATTTTGAGCCATATGATACAGGGATACACGTGAAGAGACCAAGTAACATTACACTTATTTTAATATTTTTGTTTGTTTAGACGGCTACTTATTGTGGGATATTGTAGATAAAAGTGGTAGGAAGGGGAATCTGGCTGTCTTTCTTGTATTTTGATTTAAACTGGAGAAAAATATGGAGGGTTACAAAGGTCTCTCTTGCTTTGAAGAAAGCCTCTATGAACTCCCAAATTTTTATGAAGCTGTCTTGGAAGAATCTTGCTGGGACCCCAAAAATGTTTTGGGCAACCATTCAACACGCTCTCCTTACAATCTGAGGCTACCTTTTAATGTTGGCTTTAATGTACGGTTATAAATTTTATAAATTTTCATTTTTATTTATAGCCAACTGGAATATTAAACTCTTCTTCTTTCCAACTCTTTTGGCCTTGTAGGAAGATTCTGGTGGCCCAGTGGTTTGTGATGGAGCGCTCCAGGGCATTGTCTCCTGGGGAATAGGTTGTGCTCTGCCTGGCTATCCTGGAGTCTACACCAAAGTCTGCAGATATGTCAACTGGATCCATGACACCATTGCTGCTAACTGAAACAACCGCTTTCCTCGTGTTCCAACCTTTTCATGTGATTCATCTTAACAGAATATGAAATAAATACAGACTGATTGCCAACACCCTGGTTGACTGCTGTTTTTATTTTAATCATAGTCATATAGATTGAGCAGCATATTAAGCAGCAGACAGAGACAGAGGAAGGGTTATGACTGCCTTTCTGCCAATTTTGTTGTTGTTCAGTCGTTTAGTCGTGTCCGACTCTTCGTGACCTCATGGACCATAGCACGCCAGGCCTTCCTGTTCTCCACTGTCTCCCGGAGTTTACTCAAATTCATGTTCATTACATCGGTGATGCGGTGATGCTATCTAACCATCTCATCCTCTGCCGTCCCCTTCTCCTTTTGCCCTCAGTCTTTCCCAGCATCAGGGTCTTTTCCAGTGAGTCCTCTCTTCGCATTTGGTGGCCAAAGTATTTGAGCTTCAGCTTCAGCATCTGTCCTTCCAATGAGCAGTCAGGGTTGATTTCCTTTAGGATTGACTGGTTTGACCTCCTTGCAGTCCAAGGGACTCTCAAGAGTCTTCTCCAGCACCACAGTTCGAAAGCATCAATTCTTCGGCGCTCAGCCTTCCTTATGGTCCAACTCTCACAGCCATACATCACTACTGGAAAAACCATAGCTTTAACTATACGGACCTTTGTTGGCAAGGTGATGTCTCTGCTTTTTAATATGCTGTCTAGGTTTGCCATAGCTTTCCTCCCAAGGAGCAAGCGTCTTTTAATTTCATGGCTGCAGTCACCGTCTGCGGTGATCTTGGAGCCCAAGAAAATAAAATCTGTCACTGCTTCCATTTCTTCCCCTTCTATTTGCCAGGAAGTGATGGGACCAGATGCCATGATCTGGGTTTTTTTAATGTTGAGTTTCAAGCCAGCTTTTGCACTCTCCTCTTTCACCCTCATCAAGAGGCTCTTTAGTTCCTCTTCACTTTCTGCCATTAGGGTGGTATCGTCTGCATATCTGAGGTTGTTGATACAGTATTTCTCCCGGCAATCTTAACTCCGGCTTGTGATTCATCCAGCCCGGCATTTCTCATGATGTACTCTGCATATAAGTTAAATAAGCAAGGTGATAATATACAGCCTTGTCGTACTCCTTTCCCAATTTTGAACCAGTCGGTTGTTCCATGTCCGGTTCTAACTGTTGCTTCTTGACCCGCATACAGGTTTCTCAGGAGACAGGTAAGGTGGTCTGGTACTCCCATCTCTTTAAGACTTTGCCAGTTTGTTGTGATCCACACAATCAAAGGCTTTATTGTCAATGAAGCAGAAGTAGATGTTTTTCTGGAACTCTCTTGCTTTTTCCATGATCCAGCGAATGTTGGCAATCTGATCCCTAGTTCCTCTGCCTCTTCGAAATCCAGCTTGCACTTCTGGTAGTTCTCGGTTCACATACTGCTGAAGCCTAGCTTGTAGGATTTTGAGCATAACCTTGCTAGCATGTGAAATGAGCGCAATTGTACGGTAGTTTGAACATTCTTTGGCATTGCCTTTCTTTGGAATTGGAACGTAAACTGACCTTTTCCAATCCTGTGGCCACTGTTGAGTTTTCCAAATTTGTTGGCATATTGAGTGCAGCACTTTAACAGCATCATCTTTTAGGATTTTAAATCGCTCAGCTGGGATACTGTCTTCTCCGCTAGCTTTGTTGTTAGTAATGCTTCCTAAGGCCCACTTGACTTCACTCTCTAGGATGTCCGGCTCAAGCTCAGTGACCACACCATCGTATTTATCAGGGATATTAAGATCTTTCTTGTATAGTTCTTCTGTGTATTCTTGCCACCTCTTCTTAATCTCTTCTGCTTCTGTTAGGTCCCTGCCTTTTTTGTCCTTTATCATGCCCATCTTTGCACAAAACGTTCCCTTGATATCTCCGATTTTCTTGAAGAGATCTCTAGTCTTCCCCATTCTATTGTTTTCCTCGATTTCTTTGCATTGTTCATTTAAGAAGGCCCTCTTATCTCTCCTTGCTATTCTCTGGAATTCTGCATTCAGTTGTTTATATCTTTCCCTTTCTCCCTTGCCTTTTGCTTCCCTTCTTTCCTCAGCTATTTGTAAAGCCTCATCAGTCAGCCACTTTGCTTTCTTGCATTTCTTTTTCTTTGGGATGGTTTTAGTTGCTGCCTCCTGTACAATGTTACGAACCTCCATCCATAGTTCTTCAGGCACTCTGTCTACCAGGTCTAATCCTTTAAATCTATTCCTCACCTCCACTGTATATTCATAAGGGATATGATTTAGGTCATACCTGATTGGTCTAGTGGTTTTCTCTACGTTCTTCAATTTAAGCCTAAATTTTGCAATAAGAAGCTCATGATCTGAGCCACAGTCAGCTCCAGGTCTTGTTTTTGCTGATTGTATAGAGCTTCTCCATCTTTGGCTGCAAAGTATATAATCAATCTGATTTCGGTATTGACCATCTGGTTTATCCAATTTAGGAGTAACCAATTGGAAAGACACAGTTGAATGTGTGTTCTTTGATCTGGACATAAGATTTGAATTTATTTATTTATTTTCTATCCTGCCTTTATTATTTTTATAAATATCCCAAGGCAGAAAACTGGGCTGAGAGAGAGTGACTGGCCCAAGGTCACCCAGCTGGTTTTCATGCCTAAAGTGGGACTAGAACTCATGGACTCCTGGTTTCTAGCCTGCTGCCTTAACCACTAGACCAAACTGGCTAATAATAATAATAATAATAATAATAATAATAATAATAATAATAATTTGGATGGTAGGCCTGGGATGGGCATGATTCTGTCCTGGAGTGAGAGAATGGTGAAGATACTTTCATCTCATGAGTGTAGGGACCCCACATCTGGAATGAGAATATGGAGGTGGGAGAACCCTTGAAAGACAGAGCTCTAGTGGAAAGATGGCTCAGGGAGGACAGATTACACTGAGTCCAGGTTGGAGGGATTGAGTAAGAGTCCATGTGGGTCCAGTTAGAATGTCTGCTAGCCAAGTCATCAGGCCATTGGATGGAAGAATGCAATGGATGGCGACAGAAAGGGTGGTTACGGATGGAAGTGGCCAGGGAGTCTAAGATAGGGTTAGGGGTAGGATTTCCACAGAGATGAGGAGATACAGCAGGAGTTGTTTACAATGGCTTTTCCAAGGAAAGGGAGATAGATGATTTGGTGCTAGTCTTAATTTCTGGTCCTAAGGCCTTATTTATTTATTTATCAAATTTCGTCACCACCCATCTCCCCCAAAAGAGTGACTCTGGGCAGTTTACAATAAATTAGATTAAAATACAATAAAAACAAGATATATTATATAACAGATAAATATAAGATCTGTTATATAATATAAAATATATTATATAATGGATAAATATAAGTTCCTTAGCCTTGGGTCTGATACCAAATTGATGGCAACTTCCGGATTTGATTTGTGACTTTCTCATACTTCTAACATGCATGCACAAAATGCACACAGACACATGGAAGACACAAACAAAGCAAGCTGTTAATGCCAGTGAAGGATCTTTTCCTTGATTTTAATTATCCTGGAAAAGAAGGTTGAAGTGGACCAACATTTTAGAAGGAAGAATGAACAATCCTCATCCCATATACTGAAAACCCTCAGAAAGTATCAAATGCCCATGGCAGTTAAACTTAAGGGAGAAAAACTTTGGAGTCCTTGGTGCTCTCTGAGCCTTGTTGTTTACTTGCATGTAGCGGGAAAAACTCACCTTCCCAGTGACAGGACACGAGACCAAGCGAAGTTAGAGAACACAGGTTTATTGCTAGCAAGGTTCAGAGTAATAACTTGGCAAATTCTGAACACCGGGTCACACCCGGGGCTTATCTTTTATAGGGTTTGTAATCCAGACAATCAGGATATGACAGGATCAGCAGGTGGTATCTAAAATATCGTAACTCAGCTTGTTTCAGACAGATTGTTCAGACATAGAATCATCTTACGTGTCACAAGCTCAGCAGTTTATAATTAGCACATCAAAACAGGATAACAAAAGGGGAACTTATCGTACACCATCTGTAGCATTTTAAGGAACTTTCAAGGGACCATGGGGTTCTGTTACAAGGGTCAGGATGTGGGTAAGAGCATTTAGCCTCTGTTACAAAGGTCAGGATGTCTGCTTGATTTTATTTGATTAGATATAGAGTGGAATAGAACAGAACACAGGCCTAGCAGCTATAGAAACCTGAATGAGTCTGGCCTGCCTGCTTCATTCCCCCCTTTGGAACTCCACCAAAATTCCCTAATTACTGTGGAGTTCCACCTATTTCAGCATAGGGGTTGTCCTCTCGGGAGGTAGTGAGCATTTCGTAATCCCACAAGGCCATAGCTTTCACTGCGGCCTGTTTATCTATGAGGAGGGAGATTGAGCTAGAAATGGTTCGGGCAAAGATAGGAAGGACACAAGGAAGAATGACACAGCCTGCGGCGATGAGGCCCACAAGGCCAACAATCACCTTAAGCCCTGGCAGTTTGGGAAGGCCCCAGCCATCCAGCCAATCTTGAAGGGTAAACCCTTTCCACTCCTGTGGAGGGTTATAAGTGAGCTGTTGTAGCTCAGTGGTTAGCTGGTGGACGACCTGGCCAGTCTCTCCAATCTGCAGGCAACAGTTGGTGAGGTTAAACTTACCACAGACTCCGCCCTTCTTAGCAAGCAAGAAGTCTAGGGTGAGGCGGTTCTGATACACGGCTGTGCAGACTTTATCAGTGGTACACACCGGGACTCCGCTCTTTTGGACACTTCAAGCCCCCTCCCGTTGTGTGCTAGCCGGATTATAAGTTGTCCACCCTGTGGATTCAATTCGCCCCTCATACTGCAGCTCGGGCGAATTGCCGGATTGTTCACTGGGTTGTGTTGAGGGGGTTATAGCACCCAGCATACCCTCCTCCCGTATGGTCACAAAGGGCTCCCCAGTGAACTACTTTTGGATTGTAATTGTCCCACCACAGACAGGGCTGCAAAAACAGGTGTCCAATGGGGGAGGGTAGCCTCCTGGTGCAGAGATACTTGTCATTATTGCAATAGGTATCCTGCCAAGCCTTGCTACCACAGTTCCTGAAAGCCACCTTGGCCATTGCCTGTCAGACGTCAAATTCCAGCACCCACCCAAACTTATTGAAGCCTCGAAAAGACCCGCACACATGGTAGCCCAGGCAAAAGAGCGGGGGTGGTCGGGGTGTGGCCACCAACCGCAAGGGTCGTCAGGGGAGGGAGAGTCCGCTGGTCTGGGCGGGCTTCTGGCACATAAATACTTGCTGTTACGCTTATATGTGTCCCACCAGGCCTGGCTTCCACAGGAGGTGTAAGCTACTTTATCCATGGCCTCACAAACGTCAAACTCCAAGTTCCAGCCAGCAGAGGTTTTAGGGCTTACTGTGTGGTTTAGGTAATACAAGGTCAGGCGGACCCCACTGGAGGACACCATTCCCAGGCCCGCCCACACGGAGACGTTGTACCTAACCTCAGTCTGAGGGTTGTAGCAGGTTATGTCTCCTTTCTTGCCTTTACACAGTAAACACCTTTCCCTGTGTGGCACAGGACCCTTGAGGCGTGCAGTCCGGTGGGCGTTGGGTATGGTATAAGAGGGTATGGCGCTTAAAGTTTCCCACCTGGGCCCACTCAACGCACTGCGAACAATTAACTGGACTTTGTGTAGCAGCACGGGTGACTCGTCGCCTTCGGGGCGGAGCTAGGAGGGGAACTGGTGCAGGTGCCTGGGAGTCCCAGCACCCACCTGGGGAGCTATCTCCTGGAGGAGATACCCAATCGCAAGTTGTCTCTCCTGGCCCATCGCCACCCTCGTCACCATTCCCCCCTTTCACAAGCAGAATGCTGAATAGGTAAAGGAAGTTAATACTAATTAGCAGGAGAATCACAACCACCCAGATGGAAGGCATGAGGCCCTGGCGGATGCAAGCGGTGGCACCCAACCTTTGGTGTGCATCCATCCTGTGGGCCTCCCTTTTTGCAACCAAATAAGAGAGGAGCCTCGTAGCCCGTGCGATGGGTGTTGGCCTCTGGAGAAACTCCTGCAAGGGGTGAGATGCCTTGTCTTCATCTCCCGTTCGTAGAGGGACAGCTTCCGGAGTGTCATCAGAAGGGGAGACCTTTCATGTGGTTTTACGCAAGGGGAGCCTCAGGGGTTGGGCGGGGTCCCTCTCCACTCGCCAGGCTGATGGCGTAGGTTATGCTAAGCTAATCCTTACATTTCTCCCTTTGTATAAACAAGCAAAATGCTATTCACTAGAGGGCAGCCCACCAAAGGGGTGCACTCATAAGGAACACACCTTAGTAGTAATACCCAGTAATTACTATTACTTTGGAAGGTTGGGCTCAAGCAATGTGTGGTAATAACAGTTATCCCATCAATGGAAAACATTTGGAAGCAAAGAGAAAAGAAGATTTCCCAGAGCAAGTAAAACCAGAAAAACAATGCATCCCCAATCAGTGAAAATATTACTGAACCAGTCCAAATAGCTTATAGTCAAATAATGCATTTAAGCGTGTTACAGAAGCAAAAACAAAGCAAAAAAAAAAAAAAAATAGCTCAGGGTATGCAAAATCCTTAATCTCCCAGTATATGATTCCTTTCCCCCACGCATGCACTCACCACATCAGCAACTTCTGATGTGTGAGATAGAACATGCATAAAAATAAAAATCCAAAAACATGCCTAGGAGGTTAGAAAATAAAAATTAGCATTGACATAATGTAATGTAAGGAGTAGACTGCTGTTGCAGTAAAAATTTTCAAAAATGGAAAAAAAACAAAACCTCCAGATAGACTATGCCAATCCATGGAGGCTCCATTATTGCCAAAATCTTCAGAAATTAAAAAAAACTCTTCTTCCTTTTTTGTTATTCACACACCACACAGTTCAACAAACTGAAAACATACACACACAACCACACACTCATAAGTTAAGACTCAGATAAAATTCTAGTAAAGGGGCCCAAAGTTTAGCTGATGCATTATCAACCCCTTGTGCATTGGAAAATCCTTGCCTTTTCCTCTGTCTCCTCGCCCATCTTCCGGAAAATTCCCAGTTCTATCTACATGCTTCTAGGGAGCCAACACAGGCGAGAGGAATTTCTGTGTGCATTTTCCCTGTTACTTCTCAGTATTCTAGTTTTGCTCATTAGAGGCAGAGCTCTAGTGGGCATATTTCTCCCCCCTCCTCTTCCCCCGCAAGGGCGGAAGGCAGGAAAACAGCATTCAAACTGTACAAAACAGAGGCTTTCATTGAAACATGACAGGGGAGATTTGGGCAAGGGGGAGGGAAAAAGACAAACTCACGCAATTTCACAACCTTTGCTTTACAACTGAAACACACCCTTTCAGGCACACACATACATTTTGGAGGCTTAGCTGACAGCAGTTGGATGGCCCCCATATTCTTATGGTAAGTGATTTCTTGCTGAAGGGCAGCCACAAGAATGTTAGCCTGTTTATGCATATTTCCTTCCTTTTCAGTGAATGCAGCCATAAGAGCTTGGAGTTTTTACAGTTCTCTCTAGACCTTTGGGGCACTTTTGGCTAACAAGGGCCAGTTTTAATATCACTTCGTGAGTGGGGGGAGGGGCGTAGGGACGCCATCCTCCTCCCCCTCTCCTTCTTCTGGAGGTGGTAGGGAGGTGCGGCTGAGAGCAGCTTGTTAGGAACAAAAATGCCACTTGTTCCAGTGAATCTGCTCGGCCATTGAGATTAAGTAATTAAAGAATGCTTGGAGATAATCAGAGTCCAATGTCCCATGGTGGATAGAATGGCCAGACATCGGAGCAAAAGGCTCCAAGGCATGACTTGCAGGGGTCATGCCGCCTTGGGTTTTAAAAACTTCCAATTTCTTAAAACACATTTAAAAGGGGTTTTTGAGGTTTTCCTGTTCTTTCCATCCTCACCGGCCCTGCGTCTCCACTGGCCGCGGCAGCTGCCCGTGGCCGGCAGCGGAAGCCCATGAGGAGCTCACAGGAACAGTGATAACAGTGATAAATAAATAAATAAACAAGAATGAATGGGTTGGGGGGAGGAGTGCAGTCGAGGGACCGCACAATTGAAAGTTGTTCTCTTCTGAATCTTATTTTCTCTTAGATCCAGGACCTCCAGCAAGCGCTGGATTTATTTGGTAACCAAATTTAAGGTCCTTATCTAGAACCTCCAGCATGCGCTGGACTCGTTCACCAGATAAATTTAAGGTCCTGTCTCCCAATAACCCCCCAGCACACGCTGGCTAATTTTAAAGGTTATTGCTCTCCCACAAACAGCCTCCCAGCACACGCTGGCAGCCTTTAAAGGCTATTTATCCTACCGAACAACTATCGTGAAAGGGGTTTCCACCGAAGGGGCTGAAATGTGTTGGATTAAATCGAGCCACACATCGATGTAGGGGGCCTGATCGGGATGGCCTTCCGTGGGATGGCAAATGTACCCTTGCCACCCGACTTGAAAGGTTGGCCATTCTCCCTTACAATAAATCCTCAATTTCTGTCTGCTCCACTTAATGCCGTAGTCTTGACTGACATACGCAGACTTAAAATGCTTCATCGTGCATCCTAAGGGGATAGAGGGCACACTACCTCCTCCACCCATATTCCTCCCAGGGCACCAGACAAGACAATGAGGGAAGGGGGTTTGAGAGGAAGGTAAGGGGTCCTTCACTCTCGGGATAACACAGAGGGACTGGTCATACTCTCAAGCCTGACCCCAGGAGCCGGACACTCACGGTCTCCACTGGGAACTGCAGACTTCACTCGCTTCTCACTGGCCCAAGGTGCCGGACACTCGACGGTCACCGTTGGAAAATGCAGCGAACATTCACACAGCAATCACAACACACAACCTCCCCTCCTTTTCCTTTTTACCCCTCGGTCCCGCCGATATTCCGGCTCACCGGCTTTTCCCGGCTCAATAGGGATTTTTTCGAGGAACCGCAGCCGGCCAACCCTGGCCCCTGTTCGCCTCGGGGGTGATCAACCCCTCCCGTCTTCTCGAGCCGTACTCCTCTGGAGCTCCCTTCCCCAATACTCACCTGCAGGGCTTGTTTCCTCATCTTCCAGCGCTGGGGTTCTGCCTGGTCTCAGTTCCTCGCAAGTGGTTCTTGAAGGCGTCAGCCGACGCTACAGGGAGCTGGTGTCACTGGGAAGTCCCTCGGAACAAAAAGTGTCCGATGGCGCCTGGGAAATTCCCCTTGACTTACCAAATCCCTGCGAGCGTGGTGACCCTCCAGAGGGGCCTCAGGGCCCCGTCGTGTCCCATCTGGGGTGCCAGAAATGTAGCGGGAAAAACTCACCTTCCCAGTGACAGGACACGAGACCAAGCGAAGTTAGAGAACACAGGTTTATTGCTAGCAAGGTTCAGAGTAATAACTTGGCAAATTCTGAACACCGGGTCACACCCGGGGCTTATCTTTTATAGGGTTTGTAATCCAGACAATCAGGATATGACAGGATCAGCAGGTGGTATCTAAAATATCGTAACTCAGCTTGTTTCAGACAGATTGTTCAGACATAGAATCATCTTACGTGTCACAAGCTCAGCAGTTTGTAATTAGCACATCAAAACAGGATAACAAAAGGGGAACTTATCGTACACCATCTGTAGCATTTTAAGGAACTTTCAAGAGACCATGGGGTTCTGTTACAAGGGTCAGGATGTGGGTAAGAGCATTTAGCCTCTGTTACAAAGGTCAGGATGTCTGCTTGATTTTATTTGATTAGATATAGAGTGGAATAGAACAGAACACAGGCCTAGCAGCTATAGAAACCTGAATGAGTCTGGCCTGCCTGCTTCAGCAGATGTTTCATTGCCAGGCTAGGCAACATCTTCAGTGTGAAAAGGGAGTGGAACTTGCTCTCTGTTTATATACCCTGGCTTGTCTTGCCTGTGTTGGTGGGGGTGTTGTACTCTCCTTGGTAGTACCTTGATTGGGTTGTTGTGTGCTGCTTGGTTGATTGACTGAGTTAATAGTTCCTTGATTAAGGTCTATTGTGTTGTTTGATTGCTCCTCTGGTGCTAATCTTGCTGTTAATCTTTGCATATCTTGTTGTTGATTGCTGGCCAAGAGGTGTTCTGGTCTTCTGGCTTTTCTATTGTCTCTTATGAATGGTATGTAAATGTTGTTTACCTCTATGTGTCTGTTGATGGCTGCTTTGTCTGAGTGCCAAGCTTCCAGGAATTCTCTAGCATTTTTGGATTTGGCTTGGTTTAATATGCTCACAGTTTCCCAGTTGAAAGTATGGTTAAGTCTGTCCATGTGTTGTGAGATTAACTAGTTGGTGTTCATGGATGCGTTCTGCTAGTCTTCTGCCAGTCTGTCCTACATAGTGGCTGTTACAGTCCTTACACTGTATGTTGTAGATAACTCCTGTTTTTTCTTCTTGGGCTACTGGGTCTTTTGGTTTACTTACGATGTTCTGAAGGGTTTTGGTTGGTTTGTGTGCTACGGTGATGCCGTGTGGTTGTAACAGTCTATTAGTAGTTTCTGAGATGTTTCTGATGTATGGCAGTGTAATCCTTTTCATAGCTTCTGTTGGTTTTGCTGTGTTGGGTTGAGTGGTCAGGCACTTTTTGATAAAGTTGCATGGATAAAGTTCTCTTCGATTGGAGAAAAACTTCTAATGGTAACAACAGAAGACTGCTTCCTAAATTTTGCCGCCGTATCTGGGGTAGGAGCTTTCAGGAGGGTAGAACTGGAGAGAGAAGGGCTAATTCCCTGTATACTTGGCTCCCTCTATTTACGATGAACTTCTATTTTTCTCCCAATGGTCTTTTTCCACCCTAAACTTAATTATGATGTGGGAAATGGGATGTTTTAGGGTTGCTGATCGGAAATAAAAATTAAAAAAGAAAATATAAGACATGTGATCAATCTAATTGAATACGCAAACGTTCATAACGAAAAACCAATAATGTTATTATTTCTAGATGCGGAGAAAGCTTTTGATAACGTTAATTGGGAATTTATGTTTAAAGTACTAGAAAATAGAAACTTTGGGGAAAAATTTATAAAAGCAATAAGAGCAATATATAAGACTCAAAAAGCAAGAATAATGGTAAACGAAGAAGAAACCCAAGAATGTACAATAACAAAAGGCACAAGACAAGGCTGTCCCATTTCACCATTATTATTCATATTGGTTCTAGAAGTATTACTGGAAGAAATCAGGAAAGATCAAAATATAGAAGGGATCAAGGTAAAACAGGATAATCATAAACTAAAGGCCTTCGCAGATGATCTAGTAATAACAATACAAAACCCAAGAAATACAATAGAAAAATTAATTTTAAAATTACAAGAATATGGCGATTTATCAGGATTTAAAATTAATATACAGAAAACCAAAATGATAAATTTAAATATGACAAAAGAAGAAAAAAGTCAATTAGAACAAATAACAGGATTTCAAAATGTCAGAAAATTAAAATATTTAGGAATACAATTAACAGATAACAACTTAGATTTGTATAAAAATAACTATGAAAATTTATGGAAAGAAATTAAAAAAGATCTTGAAAAATGGGCAAATTTACAGTTATCATTACTGGGGAGAATTGCTACAATAAAAATGAATATACTACCAAGATTTTTGTATTTGTTCCAAACAATCCCGATTATGATTAAAAACCAAATTTTTATAAAATGGCAAAAAGAAATATCCAAATTTATATGGCAGAAGAAAAAACCTAGAATAAAATTAAAATATTTACAAGACACAAAAGATAGAGGGGGATTAGCAATGCCAGACCTTAAATTATATTATGAAACATGCGGCCTAATATGGATTAAAGATTGGATAAAACTAGAAAATGAAAAATTACTGAATTTAGAAGGACACGACAATAGATATGGTTGGCACGGTTACATGTGGTATAATAAAAGCAAAATACATAAGGCATTTAATAACCACATAATAAGAAAATCCTTGCTAAATATTTGGAACAAATACAAAAAAACACTATTACCAAATCTTCCACTATGGGTGTCAACCCAAGAGGCATGTACCAGATTAGGGAGTCAAAATAAAAAAGAATATATAAGATATAAAAATTTGTTAAAATTTGAAGGAAATACTCAGAAACTTAAAACAAGGGAAGAACTAGAAAATGAAAATATAATATGTCATTGGTTTACGTATTTCCAATTAAAAGAGCAATATAAAATAGACGAAAAAAATTATCAATTTACAAAAATAGAAAATAATTGGGATAATATATTAGAAAAAGAGGAAGAACATTTAATTTCTAAAATATATAAAACATTACTGGAAATGAAAACCAAGGACATAAAAATTAAAAAATACATGAAAAAATGGGAGGAAAATTTAGGAATTGAAATTACATATGAAGATTGGCAAGAAATCTGGGTCAAAAATATAAAATTTACTTTAAGTAATGATTTAAGAGAAAACATGTATAAAATGATTTTTAGATGGTACATGTCTCCTGAGGTGTTATTTAAATCAAAAATGAGTAACTCTATTTTATGTTGGAAATGCAAAAACAAAAGGGGTTCTTTCTACCATGTATGGTGGCTATGTGAAAAAGCAAAAAAATATTGGGTCAAAATACATAAATATGTATGTAAAATAAGAAATAAGAATGAGACCAGAATTATATTTATTGGGTAAAATTGAAGACAATATAAATAAAAAACAAAAGGTTTTATTTCAGTATCTAAGTACAGCTGCAAGGATAAAATACGCCCAATACTGGAAACAAGAAAATATTCCAACAAAAGAAGAATGGATTATAAAAGTAATGGATTTAATGCAAACAGACAAATTAACAAATTTAATAAAAGGAAAAGAAATGGGGAAGTACAATGAAACATGGGACCCCTTCATAAAATATATTCAAAAAGAATATAACATTAAATAGAGAACAAATAATAATAATAATAATAATAATAATAATAATAATAATAATAAAAAAGTACAAATAAAGAAGGGGCGAAGGGAAAAAAAAGAGGTATAAGAAGAGAAAAATGTAAATCAAGTATTTACAAGAATTTTTTTTTTTGTTAAGAAAACTGGAAGAATTTTAATGGAGTGTATGTATGTATTATGTATTATAAAACAAAGATTTAAACTTAAGATTGAATTTGATACAAATATATAAATAAATAAATAATATAATGTAAGGAAAGGGAGAAAAAGAATGATAAATATATATAAAGTAAGAAGAAAAAGAAAGGATTAGGTTAGAAAGAAAAAGAGGATAGAAAGGGTGAAAAGGGAAAGAAAGATAGGAAAAGAAGATAGAGCAGAAGAGAAGAGAGAGAAGAGGTTAGAGAGAGAAAGAGGGAGTATGAGAGAAGATATTAGAGAGAATGAGAAGGTCAAATAAAAATAAAAAGAAGAAGAAGAAGAAGAAGAAGAAGAAGAAGAAGAAGAAGAAGAAGAAGAAGAAGAAGAAAGGAATGGATGAAAGGATAAAAGGAAGAATAAAAATGGAAGATAAAGGAAAGGAAAAGAGAGAGATGGGAGGGTTAGAAAGAGTGAGTAAGGTAAGTGAGAGAAGAGATTAGAGAGAGAGAGAGAGAGAGGGTTAAAAAAGAAGAAGGGAATGGATGAAAGAGAAAAGGAGTTAAAGGAAGAATCAAAAGGAAAGGAAAGGGAAAGGAATAGATAGAGAGAGAATAGGTTAGAAGAGATTGAAAGATAAAGGAGAGAAAAGATTAGAGACAAAAAAAGAAGGATACATTGTATTAAATATAATAAAAATAATTATATAAAATCAAATGTAAATATATATACATAAATGTAACCATTGTTATGTGTTATATATGATCGTTGTTATGTGTTATATGTTTTGTTTATGTTTTATGTTGAATGTAATAATAAAAAATTATATCTGCAAAAAAAAAAAAAAAAGGAAATAAAAATTTATTCTTTCTCCTTCTCTCTCTGTATCCCCTCTTGTCCAACCAGGTACAGTATATACAGTTTTCACACTGAAGATGTTGCCTAGCCTGGCAATGAAACGTCTGCAAGAAAACAACAAGGCTCAGAGAGCATCAAGGACTCCACAGTATATACAGTATCTCTTTGTGCAGTCACCCCTTTTTATACATTTCCTAACATTTATTCCCAAGCCACCAAAAATATTTCACTGTTCTCCCATGTAACCAAACAATTATGAAAAAAAATATTAAACTGGAATGAAAACTAGGACTGAGATAATCTACAGAACAAACTTTCCAATAGTTGAAAGTCCTTGCAATATTGCATTGCAATATCCTGATTCTACTCAAAGCTTTTATATCAAAACTGGTTAGAATAAGGAAGCTTGGGGTACAGTGCTGTTATAGAAAAAAATAAAATGGGGAAACTGACACCTATAATTTAAGAACAATTATTTTACTAATAACGATTGAATCAAAAAAGGGTACAGCAACTGTGAAAAAGAGTGTCTAGCTGCGGTATGAGCAAGATAAATATTTAAAATAAAAATACCTTAGCTGGCTTTTCAACCCAATACAGATAGAGAATAGAGATTCTCCTAAAAAATTAGCCAACTCATTTAGGCAGTTTTGAACTGAATTGTTCTTCAGAAGTGTCACTGGCTGTTATCTGAAATGAAAGCAGCATTTAGAGGAGAATGTGTAACTGAGTTAACTTTCTTAAAAAAGAAAGCATCAGTCTTTTTAAAGCTTCTCTAAGGGGAGATATTTGAACGGCATCACAATTTAGGCTCTAAAGACATTCATGAACAATTGATTTAGAAGATGAGAGAGAGAGAGACATCTTGAAAAGTAATAAAATTGCCTCCAAGCTGATATTTACTCAACATAAATGTTACAAGCACAGCAAAAGACATCTAAATTATTAGCAAATCAATTAAAAAAGAAACTTGCTCTGATGAAAATTAACTCACGCCTAGTGAATTCAAGGGAAAGCATTCTGAAGCTAAAGT
This sequence comes from Charina bottae, assembly GCA_023362775.1. NCBI lineage: Eukaryota > Metazoa > Chordata > Lepidosauria > Squamata > Charinaidae > Charina > Charina bottae. Next base: position 167,303,608 of record JALMGJ010000002.1, read on the forward strand.
GATAAATAAATTGTCTGTAGAGTTTTATGGTATTCTTCAGAACACATGGGCCTAAATAAAATAGATTATTTTCTAGACTCTTAAAATCACTCCTATATCAGAGGCTCATCAAATGAGTTACAATCAATCATACTCCAAGGAGAAAACAGAAGTAATTTAGAGATTTGAAATTAAATAAGTGCCCTGGAGTTGATGGCAGCTATTAATTAATTAATTAAAAAACACAGAATAATAATTGTCTGTTATGTACATTCTCCCTGATTCACAGCATTACATCTGATTAGTTATGATATCAAAGCTTAACAGTTAGTTGACTCCTACTGACCAATTACACTTTTGAACCAAGATGAAAAGATTTTTACAGCTTGCTTGGACAAAAGGCTAAGTAAATTTACTGAAAATTTGATTAATTTGGATCAAAATGGATTTATTTAAGATAAATAAATAAATCCTATTACAAGAAATTTAAACTGTATTTTTGATGGAAATGATCTAAAAACCCACTAATTCCTAGATATTTGTAAAGCTTCTGTTCAATTTCAATCATCATTACCTAAAATGGTAGAGAAGTTCAAGTGAAATGCAAAGTGTTACAAGATGTAAAGGAAAGAGGAGGATTGGGTTTATTGGATTTGAAATTATATTTTGCAGCTTGTTGTTTGGTTTGGATGAAAGAATTGGTGTTGCTGAGAAACAAAAGACTTTTAGAGTTTGGATGGCATGGTATGATAAAGTTTGTGGTATGATAAAGTTAAAATTAATGTGAATTAAAAAAAACATTTTATTAGATGTGCCATACTGAGAATATGGAATAGATATAAACCCAGGCTATGCCTGAAAACACCTCTATGGATCTCAGCACAAGAAGCATTTTACAGAAGAGAAACAACAGGCAATGGTTAACATACCTGGAATTATTGGAGAATCATCAAGGGGAATATAAAATTAAATCAAGAGAGCAACTAATGGCAGAAGGATACAGTATAGTTGTCAATGGTTTTCCCATTTACAGTTATCAGAAAGATTTAAAATTTAAAATTTATCCATTTTAAAAGACTTATGGTATGCAAAATAAATTGCCAACCTAGCAATTCGAAAGCATGCAAATGCAAGTAGATGAATAGGTACCACTTCGGTGGGTAGGTAACAGCGTTCCGCGCATGTCATGCGGCCACATGACCGCGGAAGCATCTTCGGACAACGCTGGCTCTTCGGCTAACAAACGGAGATGAGCACCGGCCCCTAGAGTCGGACACGACTGCACAAATGTGCGGGGGAACCTTTACCTTTACCTTATGCAAAATAAGACAGAATTTGAAGTGCAATTGTGTACCGATGATGAACATGTAATTGCTAAAATGTATAAACTTTTCTTGAAATTTGAAATGGAAGAAGAACAGGTTAAAGAATGCATAATAGAGTGGGCTAAGAATTTTGGTTATAATATACAGATGGATCAATCAGAAAATAATGTGGTCAAAAGGGTTGAAATTTACATTATGTTATGATCTTATTTTTATAAAATGATGTATTGTTGGTACATGATGCCAGATAAATTTTCTAGACTGTATAAAGGCATTCCAAATGTATGTCGGAAATGTGAACAACATGAAGGGACAGTTTATCATGCTTGGTGGACATGTAAAAGAGCTAAAAAAAAATTGGATTCAAATACACCCATTGATGCAGAGGATGTTAAAGATCAATATTCTGTTGAAGCCAGAACTTTTCCTTTTAGGACTGATGGATACATAGTTAGAAAAGAGTCATGGAAGATTATATCAATATATGATTACTGTGGCGAGATCATTATATGCACAAAGATGGAAAGCTTCGGCATTACCCACCATGGAGCTATAGTTGGTGAAATTGACAGAACTTGCTGAGATGGCCAAACTTCTTTGATTAGAGAATAGTTATTACTGACATTTATCAATGACTAGAAACCTCTTATGGACTTTTTATGTAAAAAAGAAAATGATTTTTTGACTTATGGTTTTGATGATTAGAAAGAATAGGTTATAGAAAGAAGGGAATTATCATGTAATATTAGAGAGAGAGGTTTGATTAGGATTGTATGTATGACTGCCAAGAGGAAGATCGGAAGCCACTTCTTTACATTTTTTTTCATGTTTTCTGTTCTTTTATTTTTTTCTATCCTTCCTTTCCTTTCCTTTCCTTTCCTTTCCTTTCCTTTCCTTTCCTTTCCTTTCCTTTCCTTTCCTTTCCTTTCCTTTCCTTTCCTTTCTTCTTTTTCACATTTACTATATCTTTTCTTTGAATATATTTCTTACTATATATGTAAAATCTTTCAATAAAAACTATTTTTAAAAAAAAAGAAAATCAGAAGCTGGGACAAATGTCAGTTTTCATAGGTGGAATGGCAGATCTGCTGCCATCAAGATATTTTTGTCATCTGAGCTCTTCTATCTATTCAGATTCTTCCAACTAGTTATGACACAATGCAATCCAATATAAATATAGGAAATGAGACATCTCGAAGATCAAGCCAACAAACTCTCCGTTTACTACATTTCTGAATGCTTAGGGGTAGTTTTGTTTGTTTTCTACATGAGGGATTCTGTTGGGGTTTGTATATACCCAGGAATTTACAGTTAGATAAATTATACTGGAGAGGCTTGATATCTAGGTGAGAGGGGAATTATTCTGCAAGTCACCCAATTAGCAGCCATTGTTGTAGGGATGATGTGGCAGTGTATGACTCATACTGCAGGTGCTATCAGTTAGCTGGGTGTGGCAGATGATGAGAGTGACCTATAATGTGATTGGTCAGTTTATGTATATAAGCAGAGAATATCTGGTATTCTTTCTTCTCGTTTGCTGTAACTTCTCATCGTTGTATCATTTGTTCATATATTCTGTACTACATATGTATATAAAGTAGATAGGCTATTTTATCTAATCTCTGTTTGAGTGTCTATTTACTGTATAGAACGTGGATCACTGGTGTCTTGGAAAAAGGAGCAGGCCGCCCCACGGTGCACACTCTGACAGATTCTATAACAATTTCCTCACTACGTCATTTTTAGGGGCTTTCTTCTAAGTGCTGGTTTTACAGCAACATCCTTTGCTGTCTCCTGCATAGTCTATTTCCAATTATAGCTGACTCCAAGAATGCCCTTTTGTACTAAACCTTTTCAAAACCTATTAATTATATAAATTTAAAGAGATGCCCATCTCACAATTGTGATTCTGGGCGGCGCATGTGGAATAAAACAAAACAAAATACAATGAAAAAAGTAAGAAAAAAATAATGGTGGCTGGGTATGAACCCAACTCTAATCGTAAGAAGGACAAAAAGTGATGGGCTCACTTGACCTGAAGACCCAATGCCTGAGGGAACATCCCAGTCTTCAAGGACTTCCATAATGCTAGCAGGGTTGGGGCTCCATGAATCTCAAAGGCAGGTGTTGCAATAGAGAGGGCACACTTCCATGGTCCCACCACATGGCAATGTTTGATAGATGGGATCCAAAGCATGCCCACCCTGTTGGATCAAGTGGGATGGGCAGAAATAAATGGGGAGAGGTGGTTCTGAAAATAACCTGGATCCATGCCAAAATTCCACATGAGGTATATCTGGAAGGCAGCAAAGATTCTTGTTTCTCATTTTTCCTTCTTTCCAGAAAGTACTTGGCAGTGCTCGTGGCCTTTACCAACATGAACACAAAGACACCAAATCACACAAAATGACATTTTGAAAATCAAAGAATATCTGTAGCAAAATGCACAGGGATGGAGTATGCAGTGTGGCATAATGGGAGCATTGAACCATGGGTGATATGGAGAGATTGACAAAGAAACTAGCTCGGTTTTTCTCCAAAGAGAAACTATAGTATCTCAAAATAGTGCTTCTAGTGCCTGATAACCTGGTCATAGCAGAAAGAAAAACTTTAAATAGTTGTCTCCAAAAGACAACTTGGATAAAAATGCATGACTCCCAAGGATTAAATTAGTATGCACTGCTGGTGGAAAGAACAAAGAAACCTTTTGTGATAGCACTGAATCAAAGGCTATAACCTAGGACAATTAAATTAATCAATGCAATAAATATACTGAAGGAATGCATTCTGCTGAAGAGATCAAACATTCCTCTCAATTAAATTTAACCAGCAGAATGTCAAGAAAATCTGTTCTCCATGGTGGAAGTGCATCAGGATGGACTCAAGAGTTTATCAATATCCATACATTTATTTGTTGCAATAGAGCATCTCATTTATCTACAGTGTTAATGTGACAAGACAGTATTGTAAAAAATATAAGAGCAGGAAGTTTCAATGTACACTACAACAGTAATATATCTCCTACTGGAACTAGATCACTGAGATTCAAGATGGAATCTATCACTTATTTTGGAATATATGAAAACTGTAGATTCACAATCTTAATCCACTGGGGGTGGGAATATTGGCTAGTTTTAAAAATGAACTGTGCAAGGACAAACATAATATCTAGTTTGGCCCAGAGATATGATTTTTTGTCTCTTCAGCTAAACAGAACTGAACAGAGCTGAGAATACCTGGGAAATGGAACCAGTGTTATTACACCATTTGCTATCAACAGTTTCTCCAGTCTCACCTCCTCATAATAGAATATTTAACATTTTCATATTTATTCTAGCTCAATTTTTAGTAAATATCATAGATTTGAGGCTAGCAAAATAGACTTATTTTGTCTATCCAAAGGAAGATTCTGAGAGACTACGAGTATGTGTCCTAAATATTTGGGTGTGAACTGAATGGTGTCCCTACTTAATATGCTGTGGTCTGCAGCTATATTGAATGGATCAATATAGGAACAATTTCAGTCAACTAGAATTTCCATCACCTATCTAATATTCTTGAGATATTTGCCTTTCTTCTTATGAAATTCAGCACTATTGAATTTAATGACAAATATATAGTTTGCTGCTGCTCAGAGCGGCAATAAAAAGTCTTATCGCACCATATATCCTGGCTATTATACATTCATTAGGCATGTGCATGCATTTCAGAATGAGCTAAAAATGGAATCAAATGAGATCCTTTCAGATCAGTGCTCAATTGTTTCAAAATAAAGAGATTGAATGTGAATAATTTTTCATCTGCATCAAAAATTGCATTCTGCCCATCATTTACTTACATGAGCATGTAGCAGCTTATCATATCACTGACAGTAGCAACACATTAATCCGTGATTATTTATTTCATGATTGACAACCACATGTTTCGAATATGGCACAATTGGTGTATCAAATCACAACTGCTTAACTTGAGTCAGTCTTCCCCAAGCTAGTTCTCTTTAGACGTGTTGGGCTATTCTAGAATTTTACAAGAGTTCTACCACACATTACATTGTCAAGTGGCAGCTTACCCACTGTTGGCAGTAGCAACGCATTAGTCTACAATTGTTTTCACAGTTACCAACCACAGGCTTGGAAAAGTGCTGAATTGGTGTGTGCAGACACTAAGCCTCCCAAATTGATTCTGGTTAACTTCCCCAAGCTAGCGCTCTTCAGATGTGTTGGACCACAACTTCCATCATCCTCAGTCTACATGATCCTTGGAGAAGTAATCCACTGCCAGTGATTCACATGGATTACTCATGATCTAAAAGACCATTAGTGCTTTGCAGACCTGTCCGTGGTGTCAAGCTGTTACAAGTCTATCAGGCATTGTAACAGAACATCCTTCATAATAGTATGCGGAGATGTTTCTTTACATGACTAAAAAGATGGGTTACAGGATGTAGGTAACTGCATGATAAGCCATACAGGTTGTATTATCAATATTCTAGAATTTTACAAGAGTTCTACTATGCATATGTTCATACATATACATGTACAGAAGAAAAAAGTTACAATCCCAGATACAGGTTCCCTAGCACGTGTTACAGGACCTTGAGAGGTTATGCATGCCAAAATTGCTTGCTACACCAAGAACCTCTGGGAAAGAAACATCTGGAACTGACAGAGGCAAGAGACATAATCTTTTAGGTTATATACAGGCTAATGTGGAAATTCACGACCCGTATCTGGAAATGTTCTGTCACATCAAGGCCAGGTCAAGATAGGTGACTCTTAGTTACAGCAATGGCAACAAAAGGCCTTGGAGCTGCTTCAAGCAAAAGGGGTAAAAACAGGACATTTTTAACTACATTTGAAGTAAGAAGCATTGAGTTGGTTGAATGGTTGAGGAACAGGGATGTCAGTGATGTGCTGAAGGATAATAAAGAAATTGCAAATAAGTTCCATCAGTCCTCTCACTCTGCTTTTCTTATGGAGACTGTAGGATAGATGTTTATGCTTGGATGATTTCTTTTTCAGAGTAACCCAAAGAACTGACTAATCAGAAGAGGCAAGAGATGAAGTTATTTATTTATTTTATTTATTTATATGTTAACTTGTATTACCGCTCCATCTCCCCTGAGGGGGACTCTGGGCGGTTTACAGTATTTTATTGCATCTAGCACTTGGCCCATTTTCTTTCCCAGCTTTTTAAGATGGGGATCTTCTCAATCTCTTAACCTTTGAGTGAACTGACAAAGAAGCTGTTTAACTGATAGGAGAAGAATATCCAGGTGTTCAGAATGTAAATTATTCTCATTGCATTCTATAGATGGCTAATTAACAAATTAAATCACCAAGTCGATACAGTAGCGACTTAAATTTCCTTAAGAAATTCAAATGTAAAATTGCTATCCCTCTCACAAAAATATACGACTTCTCTCTAAAATCATCATTTGAAATCAAGGGCTCCATAATATCAGAATTAACCCCAGCACATAAATATAGGATCAAAAGAGGATACAGAAAGTCAGCTTACTTTGTCTTCTTGATAGATTAGTGGAAGTGTACTTAAAAATAAAAAATATAGAAAGAAGTGCCAATCTTGCTAAAGAGGAAGGGACATAATTTCTGGAAGATTAAGTCTAGTCTGACTGGCCTTTTAGACTTTTTTGACAATATCAGTCAATAATTCAATGGAGATACTTGGATTTTCTGAAAGCAATTGATACACTCAAAATTCCTGAGCAAACGTAATAACCTTGGGATCAGAGCACAGCTTCTCTTATAGACTGCTTGTTAAAAAACAAGAAATTCAAAATACCAGTTCTCGAGAATGGAGCCAAATAGGTGACTTTTCAAGTGGAAAAATGTGTGAAGTGAATCCCCTAAGGAACCGTTTTGGGGTTCGTGTCTTTAATTTGCTTACAAATGAACTGGAAATATGAATGAGCAGTAAGATAGCTAAATTTATTATAGATTGCACATTCCAAAGGAAATTCTGAAATTTTCAAAAGGATTTTTCCAAACTGGATGAATGGATTTAAACTGACAGGTACAGTTCATGGAAAGCAAGTAAAAACTAATGCATATCTGAAGAAAATAAATCCAAACTGGATATACACCCTAACGCTAATGTTGCCTTCGTCTCACCTCAGCTCATGAGTGAGACAGGCTTAAGCAGGCCTTACGTGTTCCATTTTAAAGTAATGCTCCCTGGGCTACCGTTCCCCCAGCCAGTTGAACAGTTGTTCAGTGGGCTGGTATTGAGTGTTGTTTAGTGACAACCAGTTGTCTCACTCTTCTGTGCAGCTCCCCCAGCCTACTCGACTGCAGGAATCAAGGAAGGGAGGTTGCTGAGTTTTGAAAGAACCTTCTTGCTTGATTTACTGCAGAAATTTCCCTGTTTAAACAGGTGCTTTCTTTTGGGATGATACCCAGAGTCCTGCAGGAGAGGCACATCAGCCACCTGTCTAGACTTGCCACTTCCCCAAAGCTCATCCCTACATTGCCATCCCTGATTGGTGGATGGATTCCTGCTGGCTGGGGAAAGCAGGGGAGCAGCAAAACCAGGTGGTTTAACCAATCGCTTTGCTGCATGCTCCCACCCATGTGAAATCAGGACACTACCATTTGGCCAGCCGCCAGATCAGTGGCAGGTAAGGCAAGAGAGGGATTGCCAATGGGGACCGTAAATTTTATGCTGGGATAGTTGCCTGCCAATTCCTAGATTGTAGACAGCGCTTGGTGAAAGGCTCATAGTTTGATGATAAGATTCAAAGATAATATCCTCTTCTGGATAATAAAAGAGCATAATTTCAGGTCTGCAGCAGATTTTAAATAGTTGCAAATTGTATGCTTAAACAAAAAAGGTGACAGTCATTGTGGTAAAAAAGAAATTGATTTCAATTCATGAAATTGAATCCCTAGAAAAAGAAGACAACCCAGCAGCAAGGTGGATGGACTCAGGTACACCACTAGAATATATGAAAGACCAGGTTGGAAGATCTGAAGGATCAGAATCAGCTAGAGTTCTGCTCCATTGTTCCTCCTTTTTTTATTCCCCTGCTATTCCCATCCAGAAGTGTGCCTATTACTAATTTTAATTAAATGTATAATTGTGAATCAAACACTGTTTTAGTTGCATGTTATCTATCCTAACACTTACCACAAGTAATAAATACATCACGGCATGTAACCATAGAAATAACATCCTTGAATAAAGGGGCTCCTTGCAGGACTCAAGTTCTTTGCTGGAGTAACCAGTGGGAGTTAAGATACCAAAAGGTGACAGTCATTGTGGTAAAAAAGAAACACTCTTGCCTTCACAACTGTGCCACCAATCACTCAAACCTCAGACTACACCAGGTCTTCCGGCATCCGTGTTCTGTAAGATGTGCTGCTGGCCATGCCCACCCTCTCTCCTGATGATTCCATCACAATGTGAGGGGGAGACCAGGAAGCTTTGGGGGCAGACACGGTCCTTACCAGGCCTATGGAAAGCCAGAAGGCTCCTATGGGGCATAGGTGGATGATTTCTCTTTTTTAGGTGGCTGTCATAGTGCTGGTACTGATGGAGAAGACACTGCTGAGTCACTAACTGGAGAGTACTTTCACATCATGCAATCAAATCCAGGATTTTTCTGGGATGTGACTCTGAGTGGGATGACCTTCCCCAACCCAAGATGGACTGGGCAAACTGGGATAACTTAAAGCTAGCGCCTTAAAGTGGTTCCCATGTATTTATGAATCTGAATCAGAATTTTTAATTGCCTTCTTGGATGCTATTTTATACTTTATACTTATATTTATACTTTATGTAATATTTTTATTTATTTATTTATTATTTCAATTTATTCCCCGCCCATCTCCCATGCAAGGGACTCTGGGCGGGTTACAATAATTAAAAATTTAAAAGCTATACAAAACAATATATCTTGTTTTTATTGTATTTTAATCCTTTTTAGCTTTATTGTAAACTGCCCAGAGTCCCTCTTTTGGGGTAGATGGGTGGTGATGAAATTTGATAAATAAATTGATAAATAAATAAATAACTGCCAGCATGCTACCTAGATCAGGACCACAACTGGAGCAAACTGTTAAAGGTCTCTACTGTGCTGTATTTAGTGTAGTGTAAACAAACAAAAAAAAGCTATGTTTTTTACCTATGTCTGCAGAGTAACATGTAATCTGACATAAGTTTGGGAAAATTTCCTGTGATGTGAGTCTGGCCCAAGCTGGGAAGAGATTTGAGCTTTGGCAGCCATGTCTTTGCCGTGTCTCTGAAAGGTCTTATATGAAGACAAGGGCTAACTGTGGCCCAGATCTTGCAAAACAAAGATCTTTGAAAGGTTTCATAACCATTCAAGAAGGCAGAAAGAGGTATCAAGGCAAGACCCAGCACGCAGGCTGAATGGCAGTGAAGAATCTGCTCGTCATTTCCATTGCTACAAGTACTTTCCTTTAGACTTAAGCCACATGGAATAATGCTATCACCTTAAGCACGTGCTGTGTTTTGTAATTGTGCAAGACCCTGGGAAGTGGGGAGCTGCTGGGGCCTTGGACTGAGGAGATAAGATCCCAGGAAGGGTATAAAGAGGGAGAGATTCCTTCAGAAAGTTCCGTTCAAATTTACAAGACACCAACAGACAGAATGAAAGTCCTGTGGATCTTTGCCTTCCTCGGAGCAGCAGGTGAGTTTTAAAACATGTATTTGATTTTGGTACCATCTTTTATGTTGTAGTGTACATATGCAGCAAAACAGTAAAATGAAAGAGGTACAGTTTCAAACCCGATGTATGGGAATTTTTCCCAATTCTTTGTTATTTTTGCACACTTTTCTTACATGTATTTAGTCCACTGTGACGAATGAAGACATGGTTTTCTGTAACAAGAAGGGCAACGAAACCTCCCTCAGAACACAAAACAGCCTTTGTGAAATTCCTTTGGATTCACTTAAATTAAATTCCTTGGATGACTGACTTATGAGAGAACCCTAGATTTGCTTTCTATTGTACTTTGGGTAAAATCTACTGAAAATCTACGTAGGTACACTGATAAATATACACAGTCTGTCTTCTCTCTTAGAATTCCTCTTAGGATTCACCTGAGAATAAATCTAAATAAGTTCTACCTTTTGATTTTGGTATTATTTCGGTCTGTTGTGTGTTGTCTCTCTCCTGTTTTCCTCATTGCTTCCATATTTCTATCTCTGTCCCTCTTTCCTTTAGCAAATATAGTGCGTATCGTCATTTATTTGAAGTGGGAATGGTGTTTCATTGTGGGAATGGAGTTAGGATCAGAGGCATCTACAGGATCCATTTTTTGGGTGGGGGCTGCCTATGAATCAGTGTTGACTCCTGGCGACTGCCTGGACTAGTCCCTGCAGTTTTCTTGGCAAGGTTTTTGCAGAAGTGGTTTGCCTTTGCCTGCTTCCCAGGGCTGAGGGAGAGGGACTGGCCCAAGGTCCCCAGCTGGCTTTGTGTTTAAGGTGGGACTAGAACTCATGGAGTCTGGGTTTCTAGCCTGATGCCTTAACCACTCCCCCAAACTGGCTGTCACAGGACCTGATGTTTTCATCAAAATGATGAAACAAGTGTCAAGCCATCATGATGCAATCTCCACTCCTTTTGTACACATTTGAGACTTCTCAGTGCACATACAAAAGGGGTGAAGCTTGTGTTGTGTCAGTGAGACATTCGTTTTGTCATTTGCATCCCCACACATACCTTCCCTCCTCTCACAGATACTTCTGGTTGGGTTGGTATACAGTATTTTAGAGTCTCAACCCAATCCAAAGAGCTACTCTTTGATCTTTGAACTAGACAGTGAAAAGAAGTGTACATTTTAAACTGTAAGTGGGACTTGCATATTACATATCATTCCTCCTTCTAGAATAAAACAAAATACATAGAAAACTAGACTATTTGGGAGTTAGCTTAATGCCTAGAATTATTCTCTCTGAAATTCCATGTTTTAAGTGTGTATGATTTCTTTTGATTTCTTTTGACATGGGGGAACTTTCAGTCACGTATCATAGACATACACATGCATACAAGGGAGGGTCAATAAAGTCAAGATGGGGGGCATTCAGATGAGCTTCATGGTGGACTAAGATGTCTCTGAAGAAGTGGAGATGGCGTTGCAGTGGTGACCAGTGGTCACAGAACAAATTCTGGCTGGTGGAGCCTCTCTGGACAAGGAGAGACCAAGAGATCGCCCACCTGCACTCCTGACAGCTGCTCCTCATGAGGAGACCTCAGGAATTGAATGCTCTTGTGGCTGACTTGTGAGTTGAGCAGCTAGGAGTAGAGGGAAAGCTAGCACACTCACACCGGCAGCACAGCCTTTAAAGGACACCGGCAGCACAGCCTTTAAAGGACACCGAGTTTGCTCAAAGCCTCATTTTCTTAATCACTTTTGGAAGCAATCAATTTACAGCTGAAGAGTGATCTTCAGACTGGCAGGAAGAAAAAAAAACACTCAGTGAGTCAGCCTTCATTCCAGATCAAAGAAGAAGAAAGGAAAATGATAAATTTTAAGAATTTAAAACTAACAGCAAAAAACTTAGTAAGATTTTGACCTAAGAAAGTTATAAACAGACAAGTTTGAATTGAAAGAATTGATAGTTTGACGAAAGTACTTTTGATATTACTTGGAAACAATTAGATGAACAGACCATACCTTTGGGGGAATGTTGATTGTTTAACATCAAAGGAAAAGACAGTTGGTGGATTTTACAAAACAAAGAGATAAATGTAATATGAGATAGACTGTGTGACTATGTGAAAAAAGGAAAGACTCTGAAATACCCACAATAGAGGAATGGCTGGTGGGGATGACAGAATTAGCAGAGATGGCAAAATTGACTTGTTTGATTAGAGAAAGGACAATAACTACATTTATTAGTGACTGGAAATCCCTTATGGACTTTTTGCTGAAAAAGAAGGAAATGAACTTGTGATGTATGGGTTTGAAGATTAGAAAGGGTAGACTATGGAAAGAAGGAAATTATGTTGTAACCTTAGAGAGAGAGGGTAAAATATAAATGTACTTGCAACTGCTGTTAAGAAGATTAGAAGCCACTTCTCTGTAACATTCCCTCCCCTCCCCTCCCCTTCCCTCCCCTCCCCTCTCCTCTCCTCTCCTCTCCTCTCCTCTCCTCTCCTCTATTTCTTTCTTTGCACTTGTTTTTCATTTATTACTTTTCTTTCCTTTCCTTACTTTTTTCTTTCAAAATTTGTATGGTTTTTATTCTTTTAAAATTTCTTTAATAAAAAAATTATATACTGTACATACATACATAGTCAAGATGGCAGCCACAACTGTGTGATCTGCCCCTTTTTTTACTTTTTTGACCTGCTCCCTGGGGTCACCCCTGAATACGTGGCTGGAGAAGTATCTATATGCTGAGAAAGTACAAACCACAGTTTATCACCAGTATACTGGGAATTAGGCTTCATAAATTAGTAATGCTTGAGGAAGGTATTAGGGGCTGTCTTATCCCACATGCTTTGAGGATTTCTAGGAAGAATCTACTTGAAGTCCGGCCTTTGTAAGAAGTAAAAGGATTAGAAGACAGGCCTTCTCCATAGTGGCCTCATATTAGGGAATAAGATGCCTCCAGAGATGTACGTGGCCCTTCCATTACTGGCATTCAGGAAATCACTGTTTTTTAAGCAGGCATTTGATATGGTGTTGATTATTGGCAATTATTTTTAATTACTTTTAGTTATGTTTTACTGTTGCTTTTATATGTGAGGTAGAGTTATTTTATAAGGTGCCCCTTTTCTGCTGTTGTTTTCTTGCATGCCACCCAAGATCTTTGGAGTGGCTGGTATAAAAATCATGGCCAATGAATGAATAAATGAATAAAACAGGAATTCAGCAACTGCAATACAAACTGATTTGATATATACAAAAATAGGAGAGTTGTGCTTCCCCTCTATAAATGGCATCTGTTCCATCAGGACCAGATCATGGTATCAAGAAAACATGAACTCCATTTGGCTTGCTAGTTCTACATGTTGATGTCCCTTTTCTTATTAGTTGCTGCCACCTTGGATGATGGTGATGACGACAAGATTGTTGGAGGATTTACCTGTCGGAGAAACTCTGTCCCTTATCAGGTTTCACTGAATGGTGGTTACCATTACTGTGGCGGTTCCCTCATCCATGACCGATGGGTCCTTTCAGCTGCTCACTGCTTCAAATCGTGAGTGAAGGGTATTTTTATACTGATATTAAAGCAACTTTTGGTAAAAAAAAGAGAGATGTCTTTAGCCATGGAAGCTGAAAAAGTGCTAACAATACATCACTGGCATCTTTACATAAGAAAATATCGCATATTTGTGATCCTACTTTTATTTATTTCTAGTCTGTTTTTTCATTGTTAAAAACAATTCTAAAGCAGAGAAATTTCCATACCTCTGATATCAAGATAACTGCCTATCCTATGATACATCCTATGATATATACTAGGATGGTAATAAGTAGATCACCTAAATGAATCAATTACAGTTAAGTGGAAAAGTAATAAAGAATGCATAAAAAGCACTTCTGGAGACAGGCTTCCTTCCATTACATACATTAATTTGCTAATCTTATTCATTATATGAAAGTCACATCTCAGAGCTATCAATTTAAGGAGCACATTTTTTACCAGATGGTTGCATCTGGGTCTAGATTGTGATACCGCAGCCCAGTTCAGATTCTCCAAAGACAGTGAACTGACTCAGGATTAAAAAGTAGCAAGCAGAAAGTACCCTTTTGTTAAGAAGAAGGGGTAATGTCAGACCCTAGAATTGCAACAAGCTAGTCTCTTTCAGAAGCTTCCCACCATCTACCAAACATCAGGAATTACTTTATTCTGTTTCTTTGTAACTTAAGAGGGCTTTGTGGCCTAAGTACAGTAATTCCTGATGTTTTCTAGGAACATGACCTAAGTACTTGTTCCTAAGTGGGAATCTTAGGTTTTTAAAGTTAGACCTATGCTTAGGCCTTAGAGCATAAGACTAGGTCTAACTTTAAAAACCTAAGATTCCTACTTTGAGTTCTTCTTGCATTTCATTAATAATAACTTAGTATTTATTTATTTATTTATTTATTTAATTTATATGACCGCCCATCTCCCCTCATGGGGAACTCTGGGCGGTTCACAATAAATAAATTAAAATAGAATCTAAAATATATAAAAACCACAATAATACAATACAATAAGTAATTATAAAATCCAGATGGACGAAGGCATTCATTAAAAGAAGGACATTAAAATTAGGGTATTAGCCACCCCCATGAGGAACTATCCCTTCCTCCTTCCCATGCCAGGCGGCAGAACCAGGTCTTCAGCTCTTTCCTAAAAGTTGGGAGGGAGGAAATCTGTCTCAACTCTGGGGGCAAGATGTTCCATAGAGTGGGTGCTGTCACAGAGAAGGCCCGCCTCCTAGACCCCATCAGATGGCATTCTCTAATTGATGGGGTTTGTAGCAGGCCCTCTCTGAATGACCGGGTGGGGCGGGTCGATAACATGGGGATAAGACGGTCCCTCAGGTATTCTGGTCCCATGCCATGTAGAGCTTTAAAGGTGATAACCAACACCTTGAATTGTACCTGGAAGCAAACCGGCACCCAATGCAGCTCGCGGAGCAACGGTGTTACATGTGCAGATCTTGGCGCACCCAAAACTGCCCGCGCGGCCGCATTCTGCACCATCTGAAGCTTCCGGATAATCCCATGTAGAGCGCATTGCAATAATCTACATGGGAGATGACGAGAGCATGAGTGACTGTACGGAGAGCGTCGCGATCCAGGAATGGGCGTAACTGGCGCACTAACCGAAGTTGTGCAAGAGCCCTCCTAGCCACAACTGCCACCTGCTCTTCAAGCAGGAGTCGTGAGTCTAGAAGAACCCCCAGATTACGCACCAGTTCCGAACGGGGTAGTGCTAAATCGAGAACCAAAGATGATAATTTCCCGGAAGACACTAAGCCATCAATCCACAGCCACTCGGTCTTACCAGTGTTCAACTGAAGCCTGTTGTTCCCCATCCAGGCCCGCACAGCCCCCAGGCACTGGGACAGGGTGGACACTGCATCACTTACTTCACCAGGGATGGAGATATATAATTGAGTATCATCCGCATACTGATGATACCTCATCCCATGGTGTCGGATGACCTCGCCCAGCGGTTTCATGTAGATGTTGAATAGGAGAGGAGAGAGAACCGAACCCTGCGGCACCCCACACAGGAGCAGACGCGGGCTGGATCTCTCCTCCCCTATCACCACCGACTGGGAGCGGCCCCGGAGGAAGGAGGTGAACCAGCGCAAAACTATGCCGCCCACCCCCAACTCCCTAAGCCACCCCAAAAGGATACCATGGTCGATGGTATCGAAAGCCGCTGAGAGATCCAAGAGAGCCAGGATGGATGCACTACCTTGTATTATGGCAGAACATTATTTAAACCTTATACTGTAGTTGTTTACAAGTTTTAAAAATCCACTTCTTCTGTGATTAGGGATGTGGAAAACAACAAAAATTGTATCCACTTTATTGTCCACACTAGTAGGGCAATATTCCAGTCTGGTTGAATACCTGGAGACTTAGTATGTGTTTGACTTCTCTTGACTAGCTAGTCAAGAACCTGCAAGAATGAATTTCCAAGGATATGAAAGCTCAGATGTTGGTTAATTTTTTAAAAAAAAGCTTAAGAAGCCATTAGAAAAGGATACCAGTGACTGCTAGGAATCAAATACAAGATTTATTGATATTGATTGATATTCAAATTCTTGCATCTCTTTCTCCCACCCATATGATGCAACGGGCTAGAAGCCAATCTCTTCTGGGTGGGAGTCTCTCCCTTCCCTTGTTTTGGTAACAAACTGATCTGCTATCAGGTTGTTGCTTGTGCTTCTGAGAACTGCCACTCACAATATGCATCTTCCACTAAGTTAAGTATCTGTTATATAAAGTGCCTCAACACATTTTTGAAGGCAGATTTCCTTGCATTAAATGTGGCTTTGACATATAGGTGTTTTCTTTATGTGGGATTTTTAAAACACAATTTGTTTAGAATTTGATTAGGATAAGCAAACATCTCAGACATTGGTCTGATGCCAGCATTTGTGCTCCTGTGGAGAGAAATGAAAGTAGAGTATTTAGATGCATTCCTAATTCTGACAGGATAAACATCAGTTATATTTATAGAGATTGATATTAATTTTGAACAACGGGAAAGTTTCCATTTCAGAGCTGAACTCCTGCTAAAACTGTGTTCATTGAGTTGACAACTTCTTTGGTATGAGGAATACTGCCCTTGTTAAGCTTGAGACTAGACTCTGTACAGTGCAACCAATATAGAATTGCATTATTGATTTTACAGCCGCCTTGCTGTGAAACTGGGAGCGTACAATATTAGGAACCCGGAAGGGGATGAGCAGATTATCATGGCTGAAAAAATAATTGTCCATCCAGACTACAACTCTTGGCTCTTGGATAATGATATTATGCTCATCAAACTGGCATCACCGGCTGTACTTTCCAGAAGTGTCTCACCCATCACCTTGGGCTATGGATGTCCAGCTGTTGGTACCTACTGCCTTGTCTCAGGATGGGGTAACACTCTCAGTGAAGGTGGTGAGTATTAACAAGAATTGACTAACTCACTCTGAGTCCCAGGTTCTTGACTGAAGAACTCTAATTGCTACAGCCTGCCATCTGCAAACAACACATGCTAAATCTAGAAATGTGTTTCCCAATCACTGTCAAATCAAATCAATTTTTATTTGGTCATAGACCAGCAAATAAAACAGAAGATTCACATCTAATTAGAATAAAAGGAAAAACACTAAAAATTCTAAAAAATCTAAGAAAAATTAGAAGAGATATTGCGGCGTGCTGTACAAATTATAAAGCAATACTTACAGTAGCTATGGTCAATGAAGTAAAATCAGATTGGTCTGATTAAGATAAAATGAATCCGAATGACCTGGATGTTTAGTAAAAAATGGAGATAATAATTCCTGGCAAGCATCTGCATAGAGAGGACAATACAAAATGATGTGTTTCATCATTTCAATTACTCCTCTGCCACATGGGCCCCAATCACTGTTGAATCACCATATACTTTAAATATTCACGGGATAGATATGTTTAGAGGAAACTTATATCTATTGTGAAATTCCAGGTTTAAGTTCTAACATTAAGAAGAAAAAGATTGTTGGACTAAACCTTGAACCAATTTAAGCATGTAAATGCTGGTTTGGATGGTTTTAGAGCACTCAAGATGATTGTGCATTAAATTCCACCTTTCTCTTTATTGTGGAAGTTTTCAGACACTTTTGATATCTTGAGTTGATCACTTCAGCTCAGATATCATATTCCATAAACTTATGTAGCTAGCTAGTTGCTTTTACTTGTCTAGAATTACAGGGTTGCTGCTGATCTTTTATTCAGAAAGAGTCTGGTAGCATCTTTCAAGACTAACAAATGTTATTATAAGGCATATACTTTCATGAGCTGCTGCTCACTTCCTAACTCCTTATTTTTTCCTTTCTCTTTCCATCTAGTAAACTACCCTGATTATCTGCAGTGCCTGAATGCTCCAATCCTAAGCGATGAGGAATGTAAAGCTGCTTACCCAGGACAAGTTACTGAAAACATGGTCTGTGTTGGCTACCTAGAGGGCGGCAAAGACTCTTGTCAGGTGAGGACACTTGCCTTCTGACCATCTAAAAAAACAAAACAGAATACCCATCCTCCTTGCTTTTGTTTGAAAACAGCCACCCAGGTATAAGGAGTTATAATAAGGGCAAATTGTTCGATCTTTGCAGTTTATCCTGTGCATAGCTGGCATTTTCACTCATTTTCTTTTTTCTTCAGAGAAAAATAAGTGCTAAGAATCAGGGTACAAGCTCTGTTTGAGGGTGAAATTTGCATCTCAGAGCTAGAACCATTTCCAGTTTGCTCAGGAGCCAGGTTTTCATGGTGAACCACATGTTGCAAGCCAATTGGTCCAATTTGCCATGTTATATTAGATCCTCCTATTCATTCATTTCTCCTATGAGACATGGAGGGTAATTGTATTGCTAGAGAAAACGTTTTGATTTATAATAACCGCCCAGGGTCCCTCCTTGTGGGGGAGATGGGCGGGATACAAATGTGATAAATAAATAAATAAATAAATATGCCACATTTATGCCATATCAGATGTGTATACATTTTGAGCAGTAAGGTACAGAGAAATGTGAGAAGAGATCATAGGACATCATCACTTTAGTGTGTTTTGTGGCTGTTTGTAGTGGGACATTGCTAATAGTGGTCTTGGTTCAGGGAATCAAAGCACCTCTCCTGTATTTTTATTTGAACTGGAGACAAGTATGCAGGGTTTAAAAGTTCTCCATATATTTGAAGAAAGGTTTGCGAGGCTGACTTTGAAGAATTTTGCCGGGACCACAAAATATTTTGGCCAGTCATTTGATGTGCTTTCCTTACAGTCTGAGGTTCTATGTGGTTACATACAGTATTTAAATTTTATTATAGGTAACTATAATATTAAAATATTATAATATTAAAAGGGGGCGGCGTGGTGGCGTAACGGTTAAGACTACCAACTGTCAAACGAAAGGATGGCAGGTTGGCAGTTTGAGACCCGGAAGCACCGTGTAACAGGGTGAGCTCCTGTTCTCGCCCATCTCCTGCCAACCTAGCAGTTCGAAAGCACGTAAAAATGCAAGTAGATAAATAGGTACCACTCAGGTGGGAAGGTAACAGCATTCCGTGCGCCTTGGCGTTTAGTCATGCTGGCCACATGACCACGGAAGCGTCTATGGACTACGCTGGCTCCCTCGGCCGAGAATCGGAGATGAGCGCTGCCCCCTAGAGCCGGATACGACTGAAAGGGGAAACCTTACCTTACCTTAGTGTATCAAGATGTACTTGAAAAAGAGTACTTAGAGGTATTTGACCTGTTTCAGACTAATTTCTGGCCATATATGACTAAGGCTCCAATATTTTTATTTATTTTATTTTTATTTATTTAATTTATATAACCGCCCATCTCCCCCAATGGGGAACTCTGGGCGGTTTACAATAAAATAGTTAAAATAAAATATAAAACATCAGTACACAATATGTAAAAATAATAAATAATTATAAATCCAGATGGACGATGATATAGTTCCTTTCACACCAGAAATGGTGTTTTTTGAGGAAGTAGGATCCCTGCACTAGTTCTAACCATTTGCCTTGTTGTTGTTGTTGTTGTTGTTGTTGTTGTTATAGTCCTTCAAGTCAATCTTGACTCCTGATGACCACAGGGACAGCTCCTCATAGTTTTGTTTTCTTTTCAAGATTTTCAGAAGTGGTTAGCTAGTACTTTCTTCCAGGATGCTTTTTTTTAAACTTCCCAATCTAGGACTGAAAGAGAGTGACTGATTCAAAATCAGAAGAAATGAAGCTGGCAGAATCCCCCAATCCCCTTCTTTAACTTGGCTCACAAGAATACAAAAGAATCGTACCCTTTGCCTGCCCCGTTACTGTTGCAGACTAAGAATTGGCAATGGGGGCAGTGCAATTTATGACAGCGTACTTTTCTGTTGACTCAAAGATTGTTGGAGAGCACTTTAGCCATGCCATCTGGAAGAGCCCTGGGAAATTTGCAAAAGGCAGAATCCTTGGTTGCATCGGCAAGGCTACACGTGCACAATTTATAAGTACATATGGTCTATTCCCACAATTGTCTGAACATACTGTACATACAACAGGCATGGAGCCCAGCTCTAGAATTCAGCCCTTCCTTTGAAACATGAATATGGTTGTGTACACCTGTACATGGATATATTTTGCATTTGTCATGGAAAAGGGGGATTTTAAAGGAAACTTTTGAAGAAAGGAGAAACTGTGCCAGACAGTAGTTTGAGTAGGATGCTTTATCATAACAACAAGAGAGAATTTGCTTAGTAACATATGAAGGTTATTGAATTAGAGAAATAATTATATGAATAAAAAAAGGAGATGAAAGCAGGAGACCAAGGTGGGGACCACTTATTAATTAAAATTTAAACCAAAGAATTTGAGCTGAATAAAAGAGGTAGAAGTCAGGCTCCAGATCTGAGATGAGGCACCATAGGGCTTTGAGAAATGAAGCAGCTAAAGGGATCAAGAGACGCTACAAGGAGAGCTGCCATAAGTTGGCTAGAGTGTAATGGGGAGTAAAGAGAGAAAGAAATGACAAACATGCCAAAGGAGAAACTATCTCAGAACTTCCCTAAACCCTTCTTCTTTCCAACTCTTTTGGCCTTGCAGGGGGATTCTGGTGGCCCAGTGGCTTGTGATGGAGTGCTCCAGGGCATTGTCTCCTGGGGAGTAGGTTGTGCTCTGCCTGGCTATCCTGGAGTCTACACCAAAGTCTGCAGATACGTCAACTGGATCCATGACACCATTGCTGATAACTGAAACAACCGCTTTCCTCGTGTTCCAACCTTTTCATGTGATTCATCTTAGTAGAATATGAAATAAATAGAGACTGATTACCAAAACAACCTGGTGGACCATTGTTTTTATTTTAATAGTGGGACAATTGTGTAGATTGAAGGATGTAGCTATAATCCAGAGTCCTTGAATTCTGGTGCCTTTCAAAGTTCCAGTTATTTCAAGCTCCCTTATAAAAGGCATTGCCTACACTTGGTGGCCATATCCAAGTAAGAGAAATGTGAATTCCACATCACTTTTTCAGAACAGCATTTCCACACTCAAAAGTAAATCCAAATTCCAGAAGGCATCCCTTTTCCTCGACAATGGGGGAAGCCTGGAACAAGACTCCCTGGTATGAAGTCTAGTTCAGAGTTTCAATGGGGTTTTATTTGTGGAATGAAGAAAGTGTGCATGTTTTTTTAATTATGAAGTGCAAAAACAGACAGTTCATTCTGAATATAAACCCACCTCCTTTTTATGTGTAGCTGGGTGAAGTTTGAGACCCAGGAGTCCCTGGAGATTAAAACACTATACAAATGTGATGGACTGACTGATTGATAAATAGCTAAATCAACCAATACGAATAAACAGCCTGCAAATATTCTGTTCCCAGTTGGAGGTTTCCCTCTGCTGAAAAGTTGGGCAATATTTTTTTTAAAAAAAAAGCAAGAGAAAATTTTCCATGGGACATCTAATAGCATGTGCCAAAAGGTACCTACAAATCAGGCTTCTCTTCCATGTCTGTGAGAAAACTCACAGAACAGTACACCAAATCAGGGAGGGCACCATGAAATTTGAGGGGACACCAGGGTAGCTAATGAGCAGGATCTGAGATCCTATTAAAGGCAAGAAAGGTGTCTCCCAAAAACGGAAGTCTTGCCCAAATGAAGAGAATCAAAAGGAACATAAGTTATGGAAAAAGTTATGCAAGTAGTTGATAAAAGACATTAAAAATGTCTTCAAATGCATTTGGAATAGGAAACTGACCAGGGAGGTCCTTGGACTATTCAGTGATAGTGCATTAAGAATGTGCTGATGGACAATAGAGAAATAGCAGAGAACCTAAATTAATTGCCTCTGTCTTCACTGCTAAGGATGTAGGACAGATGCACATGTTCAAGCTGGATTTTCAGGAGGAAAATTGGATAAACTGAGAGAGATCGAGATAACAGTAGATGACATCATAAGTCAAAGTGAAGAACTAAAAATAAATAAATCACTAGGTCCAAATGGTATCCACCCAAGAGTTTTTAAAGAATTATTATATTGCTGATCTTTTCACTAAAATATCCAACTTCTCTTTCATAAGCACTGCATAGCTAACATGCCTCCAATTTTTAAAAGGTATTTGGGGCAATAAAGGAATTTATCACCCAATTCGCTTAGCATCTTTTCTGGGAAAACAGTTGAAGGAATTTTGACGGATGGGACTCCGTGGATTGCAGGCCACTCGTGGGCCATGTTCCCATAACATGGAGAGACGAGCCAAAAACTGCAGAACGGAAAATGGGACAGAATCATCAACCTACTCCCTGAAATTTTATTTCCCCTTTCCTGTTTCATCTCCTTTGTCTCCTCATCCAGTCCTTATCCTGGCCTTCCTCTTTCCCTGTTCCTCCCTTCCAAGCTGAATCCACCTGATTTAGATGAATTAGAGGAGGCAGAGAGACATTCAAGAAGCATCACTGTTTCTAATCAGATTTTGATAGGCAAGAAGGTCATCCTAGCCATACTATTTCCTGACACTCATTTGTACTTCCTAGGAGACTTCCCTGGACTTCTTGGAAGGGTACTTAATTTGCATAGGAATTTGCCTAATTGGTCAGCCCATTACCATAAATGCTTTCACCTTTAGTTTCTTCTAGTGCTTAGTCACGGATCCCACCAACTTTGTCAGTGATGTCACCCTGCAGGCTAGAGAATACCTTCAGTGCTAATTATTCTTTCTTATCCACAGACTCTGAACACCTTAAATTAACACTTATTGTTAACTTTCTGACTAAAAACTACTGTACACTCATTCACGCACTTGCACTCCTTTGTATATGAACCCAACTGTGTCAAGCTGCACAGGCTTGGTTTGAGTTTTACAAGAATCAAGCTGGGTTGCCAACACTGCAAGGTATCTCATTTTATGTGATGGCTTGAAAGGACTATATTTCCCCTATTTACCTCCTTCCTTCCTTCCTTCCTTCCTTCCTTCCTTCCTTCCTTCCTTCCTTCCTTCCTTCCTTCCTTCCTTCTTTCTTTCTTTCTTTCTTTCTTTCTTTCTTTCTTTCTTTCTTACATTTCTATAACTCCCTCACATCTCATGACTCAGGAGAATTTGCAGTCAATCAATCAATCAATCAATCAATCAATCAATCAATCAACATAAAAATCACATGAAGAACCCAGGTCCACTGTCTGTGCCCAAAGCTCATCAGAATAGGATATGTTTTGCATCTTTAAGGGGCGTGGTGGCTCAGCGGGTAAGACGCCAGGCTTGTCGATCGGAAGATCACAAGTTTGGAGGTTCAAATCCCTAGTCCCGGGTGACGGAGTGAGCTCCCACACTTGCCCCAGCTCTTGCCAACCTAGCAATTCGAAAGCATGCAAATGCAAGTAGATGAATAGGTACCACTTTGGTGGGATGGTAACAGCGTTCCGTGCACGTCATGCCGGCCACATGACCGCGGAAGCGTCTTTGGACAACGCTGGCTCTTCAGCTATCAAACGGAGATGAGCACCGGCCCCTAGAGTCAGGCACGACTGCACAAATGTAAATCAAGCAAGCTGTGGTGGGGGCCCTTACCTCAGGGGATATGATATTCCATAATGTGGGGGCTGCCATCAAGAACGCAAGCTTCTAAGTCCAAATCTTTTTAACCTCATTAGCAGAAGGACCTAGAGCACCCCCTCTCCAGAAAAATACACAGGTTAAGCTAATTCCGGTTGGGAAAGATGATCCTGCAAATGCATGGGTGCCAAGCCTTTAAAGGTTAAAATCAGCACCTTGAATTGGGTCCAGAAGCTTAACACTATTTATTTATTTATTTTTTATCCTGCCTTTATTATTTTCATAAATAACTCAAGGCGGCTAACATACCTAATACTCCTTCCTCCTCCTATTTTCCCCAAAACAACAACCCTGTAAGGTGAGTTGGGCTGAGAGAGAGTGACTGGCCCAAGGTCACCCAGCTGGCTTTCATGCCTTAGGCAGGACTAGAACTCTCAGTCTCCTGGTTTGCCATTGGCTCCTTCCTAGGGCTGAGAGACAGGGACTGGCCCAAGGTCACCCAGCCGGCTTCCACGCCTAAGGCGGGACTAGAACTCACAGACTACTGGTTTGCCATTGGCTCCTTCCTAGGGCTGAGAGAGAGTGACTGGCCCAAAGTCACCCAGCCAGCTTTCACGCCTAAGGCGGGACTAGAACTCTGTCTCCTGGTTTGCCATTGGCTCCTTCCTAGGGCTGAGAGACAGGGACTGGCCCAAGGTCACCCAGCCAGCTTCCACACCTAAGGCGGGACTAGAACTCTCAGTCTCCTGGTTTCCCATTGGCTCCTTCCTAGGGCTGAGAGACAGGGACTGGCCCAAGGTCACCCAGCCGGCTTTCACGCCTAAGGCGGGACTAGAACTCACAGACTCCTGGTTCAATTTAGTGAACTCAACATGGGCATTATTCTTCTGAACCTACCTCTTCCTGGCAACACTTGGGCTGCTGCGCTTTGGACCAAATGTAGGATAGCCTAATTGCAAAGTGATCAGAGCACGAATCAGTATTGCAAGGGTGTCCCCATCCCCCAAAGCCCTCAATGAGTGCACTAACCGGGCTTGACAAGTTTGGTGCTTTTCTACCGGAGGGGTATCGCCTCATCCAATTCAATTCACATGGGAGCACTCAGTTGCACTGGGGGGGCGGTGTTCATCTGTTGCTATGAGAACCATATTGTTTTGTGTCTTCTTTCAAATATTCAAGTCTTTCAAGTTTTTTTGGGCCTTTCCAAATGATGCATGTGTTGAAACCCTCCTGAGCAAACTTTTCTGCCTCCATGGCCTGCCCTAGGTGGGTTTCATGTCCTCCTCTCTTCCATATTTCATGCACACCAATACATGCCATAATTATATGGAATGGCATCATATACTGACATTATATGCTAACATTCATATAAAGGTTTTAATTAATTCACTAATGTGGTTATATATGATGGACGTATTCTAAGATCATCAGCTTGCTTTTGAATGAGTGCTCTGTTAAATTCTCAGCATTCTGTTTTGGTGTAAAAGGGGCCATTTCTAGGTGGGGGTGCCATCCTAGCCCTCCTCCGCTTTTCCTAGCTGTATTAGGTCCTGTCTTGCTCTTCAAGGAGGCCATCACCACAGTGATGAAGAGAAGCAGTGGTAGGCATCTGAGCCCCTGCCATCTCTGCTCCCCTTGCTCTTCCCAGTGGGTTTGGGTCTCTCCCAGTTCCACCACTGGGTTTGGCAGTTTCAATTGCCCTGGGACCGGGTGAGCAGAATTTTCTTCTCAAGTTGATGTCAGCCCCACCAGTTAGACCAGATCAAGAACCAAATCCACAGAAAGGCTAAAACTACTTTGATGGAGATTGGCTAGAATAATAGAATCTTGTAAGTCTGATTTTGCTGTGCCTCCTCTCCTTCTTATACCTGGTGAATTAGGGAGTTGTTTATCTGAGCCAGTTATGCATACTTTCTGGTCTAGTGGTTAAGGCAACGGGCTAGAAACCAGGAGACTGAGAGTTCTAGTCCCGCCTCAGGCATGAAAGCCGGCTGGGTGACCTTGGGCCAGTCCCTGTCTCTCAGCCCTAGGAAGGAGCCAATGGGAAACCAGGAGACTGAGAGTTCTAGTCCCGCCTCAGGCATGAAAGCCGGCTGGGTGACCTTGGGCCAGTCACTCACTCTCAGCCCAACTCACCTCACAGGGTTGCTGTTGTGGGAAAAATAGGAGGAGGAAGGAGTATGAGGTATGTTAGCCACCTTGAGTCATTGATAAAAATAATAAAGGCGGGATAGAAAATAAATTAAATAAAAATTAAAAATAAATAAACCATGTTTTTCATCTTGTTGTTTTGGCTACAGATCTGGCCTACCTATGTTAAGGTCATCTTCCTTACTCTCTCCAGCTGATGACAGCCCTATCATCTCAGCCCCATTGTCATTACCACCTTGAATGGCATTTTGAGGAAGGCTGGGCCACTAGGCTACCTTTCAAAGGCTTTGATGCCTCTTTTGAAACTACAAACAGCTCATTTCCCTCTTTGGTGGTCCCTGTAAGAATGCTGAGAATGAGGGTCTCTGTTGGTGTGTTTTTCTTTCTACCCATCACTTTTTCCTTCTGTGTTGCATCTTTGTAGAGCAGGGCTTTCCAAAGTGCCGCCGCTGGCGACACACCCAGCGGCGGCGGCAGCGGCGGCAACACGCACGCGCACGGCGACGTCGCAGGGGGGCGTGCGGCGGCGCGCGCGCACGGCAGCGGCACGGGGGGGCATGCGGCGGCGCACGCGCACGGCGGCGGCGCGGGGGTGTGTGCGGCGGTGCGCGCGTGCACGGTGGCGGCGCGGGAGGGGCGTGTGGCGGCGCAGGGGGCGTGCAGCGGCGCGCGCGTGCATGGCGGCCGGCGTGCAGCGGCGCGCGCGTGCATGGCGGCCGCCGTGCACGCGCGCGCCGCCGCTTCCGGGTGGTATGGCGACACACCACACTGTGTGTGGCGACACACTTTTGTGTCGCGACACACAGTTTGGAAAACTCTGTTGTAGAGTGTGAACCTGACAGCAGAGACTTCCTTGTTTTTATTCAAGAGTAAACCATCCCAGGCTCCTTTGGTTGGGCCATTTGGGGGTGTAGAAACACTGCAAAACAAACATGAAGTCAATAATCAGACACTTTCTATAAGTGTAATAATGTAAAACAACTGAGTATAAAATGGGGTAATCTCATATTTTGTTAAAAGATTTGTTAGATCTAAATCATGTCCCTCAGACCAGAACTGTTTAAGACTCACTATAGCCAGCAGATGGCAAAGTATACAGTAGCAAAACCCTTCAACCGCTAAAAAAGAAAACTTTGGTTGTGGTGGTTGTTTTTTATACAAAGCCAAATCTTCTTTGAGTTACGCTTATTTATTTATTGCTCACATTGATATGGCTGCCCATCTCACACAAGGCAACTCTGGGCGGCGTACAACCGTGAGATAAAAACAGTTCCTTGGCGACTTCGTTTTCTCGGCTGCAATATGGCAGTGGTCTGCTGTGGCTTGGGATGCCTCCTTACTTCCCAATCTAACCTACAGCCCTTGGATACCCTGGTGGTCTCAGTCCAAATCAAAATCACATCCTACCCTGCTTAGCTTTGTGAGATCAACCAGTCAGATAGGGGTTGCAGACTAGCTGAGCACCTCTAGTGCTGAGGATTGTTGAAATATTGGTGCAATAGTATCTGACTTTAGTGGGGAGGACAACACCTACCTAGCTCCAAAGACTGCCACTGCATGAAAAAATATGACATCTACTGACTTAAAATTACAGGGGCATTGCAGGGGGGCAAGTGACCTTGTGAAGTGTGTGACAATATTGTGGTTTGTGCTGGACATACGTGCTTAAAAATTCTAGAGCAGAGCTTTCCAAACTCTGTGTTGGGACACGTTAGCGTGTCGGCTGCAGTGTCTGGGTGTGTCACCCGCTGCTGCTGCCTCCGAGCCCTGCCAGGATTCCACGCAGGTCCTAGTGCCTGCCTTGTGCCTTGCTGCCTCCAAACCTGTCCTGCCAGGATTCCGCGCAGGTCCCAGTGCCTGCCTTGTGCCTTGCTGCCTCCAAACCTGCCCTGCCAGGATTCCGCGCAGGTCCTAGTGCCTGCCTTGTGCCTTGCTGCCTCCAAACCTGCTGTGATTCCGCACAGGTATATACAGTATGTTCCTGCCTTGTGCCCTGTTGTAAGAGTGTGTTGCAAAATGATGCATGTCTAAAAAGTGTGTCACCAACATGAAAAGTTTGGAAAGCTCTGTTCTAGAGGCTGCTGACCTGCTCTTCCTGGCTTTCTCCTCTTGTGCTGCTCTTAAATGATAGATGTCTTTCCAAAGTTCCTGGGCATGTAACTTGCTGGAGCATAAACAAAAGTTCATAATGGACAATGAATTTACCAGGAGAGGCAGAGCGACAGGTCTGATGATGTTAGAGTGCTGGATCTGAACAATCCCCCAGGAAACAGCTATGACAAATACAGTTTTGATCCAGGCATAATTTGGCTCCTTGAATCTATTTGCATCAGAACTACAAGAACAAAGGAAGACTCTGTGTGTTTCTTTTGTGAATCTCTCTTTCCTACCAACCCTCCACTTGGTAATCTTGAAATTAACTTGTTTAAATTAGTTTGTTCTTAACTAGAGTCCCTGTAACACAAAAGGGAAACATGGCAACAGAAGTGTGAGGACCAGAACTAGCCTATCCTTTGTTGAGATTTGCCTGTCTGCCTAACTCTGTGGATTTATTTTACTTTTTAAAAAATGTTTTCTACTTCAGCCTTACCTTCCCCTTTCCTTATAATTGTTGGAGCTGTGAGCTCTTCAGCAACATGATAAGCATCTATCATTGTTACAGGAGTGCCCTTTTCCAGGACATCCCATGCTACCCCGTTTTCTCCATGATTTCTAGTCATGCCTTCTCCAATATGTCAGCCAGCATATAATTCCTGGCAGACCTAATATCTTCAGTCCTTCTTTGGCTCTAAGAAACCATTCTTCAGTTAACTCAGACAGGAGATACTTCTATTGCACAAGTTAAGTGTCCTTTGGGTCATTACAAGAGAAGAGGGTGTAATTCAACTTGCGTGAGGTGATTCTGCCCTCTATCTCACCAACCTCAGAGGGCAGATACTGCGCTGCCATTGGATCCAATCCAGTCCAGCTCAGCTTAGTCCAGCCACAGTTTTACAGATTTTTTACACAATGCACCGGAATATCTTGGTATCCTTCTAAAAAATTCACCTACATTTTGGAGTTCTAAAATTCTCTTACTTAAGCCAGAATTCAGGAGGAGCGCTTTGCCAAAGACAACGCATCAGTGTGGAAATAAGAGAATGGAATGCTGGGAAATGTATTCATTTTTAGATGACCTGAGGACCAAGGTTTTGTAGGAATTCTGATATGGTAGTACCAGAACTCCACGCAGCTTCTTATTAGTATATAGCAGAGTAGAAGCGTTCCCATAAACTTGCACAAGGCTTAATCAGTTCAAAACACGAAATAAACACACTTCACACATTAAATGTAACATTACATAAAAAGAGTTTACAAGTTTATTGTAACTCACAGTTCCTTAGTAGAAACGGTCCATGCGTGCAAGCAAGTGGTTCTGACCAAATCCGCAGTCTTCATTAATGCGTCCCTGCTGCATGGAAGTATGAGAAACACGTGCCAGCAGCCATGGCTGGCCACATCCTCCTTGGTGGGAGATTCAAGCAGAAAAAAGAGGAGGAAGAGAAAGGGAATAGGAAACAGGAAACCGGGATTCAGCCCCTCCCACACACAGCAAGTGAGAGCAGGTTACAGCAGAGGCTGTCTCCTCCTTAAAGTCTGTGCGTGAGACGTGCTTGATTGAAACTGGATCTCTAACATGTCTTAGATAGTTGGAGGTGTGAATCCAATGGCATAGACTCTACAGCACCTTATGACTTATTAACGATAAGGGGGCAGTGGGGTGTAGGTGGAGAATTAAGGATTTCCTCTGGATCCCCTCTTTGTCTATCCCTCTGCCTCCTCTTTGTCTAAGAGATTGCCGAGGTGACTTCCTTCTGCTGTAGTTCCCAGGCACACTTGCACAAAGCACATGCTCTTCAATTCTCCCCTTGGCAGGATGTAGTTAGCTAGGTGCTGGGCTTTGCCTATTCCTACAATGTATTTCCTTAAATAAATATCCTTCCTGTTATAGTTATAAAACTTGCTTCACTAATCATTGCTTAGGTCAGATTTCCACTCTCAGGAAGGCTCACATATTCACACAGGACACTTCAAATTCCAACCCAGACTGCATGTGATGGATTATTCCCTAGAAGCAACTGTATTTCTGGGCAACAGAGAGATTCCATTGAAAACTTCCCATCACTAGAATTACTCTTTAATGCAGTCTTTTCCCACTATGATTTAATTCAGAAGCCAGCAATCCAGCACAAAATCTGGCAGCATCAGTTCATTCAATGAGCTCCGATCTTTCACTGCCTCTTCATACATTCAAATCCAACTTGGGTGATGCCTGCGTGGAAGCCTTAGAGATTACCAGTGCAAACCATGAATTTTTATCTTCATTGCAGGCTGTATTTTCCAGCAGGCAAATAAAACCAAGTCCAACCATTTATTTATAAACACTTGTATGAGCTATATAAAGATGAGACTTGGACTATCGTCAGCACTTTGAGAAGGGCGGGCTTAGGAAGTATGAACCACCTGGCAGAATAGCTTTATGATCTCTTTGTTTCTTTCATCACTTGAACTGGATATTTCCTACAGATCAAATGATGTTTCGTTGGCACCTGTTCCTTATGGCTTTTCATTTTTCTATGTAAGAGAAAGGGAAATACTGTACTGGAGAAAGTGAGAGGGCAAGGGAGGGAGTAAGTTTGGAGACAGTAATCTGAAAGTGGCTGCAGAGAGACTTTATTTCCATTATGGCACATACATACTTTTGTGTTTCAGTTCTGATAAAATTGGTTTGCCAGATTTTACAGGGGAGAAACTGAAGCAGGGACACCAAGTCCTAGATAGGAACATTCAGGAAATAATTGTTGCATTTTCTTGCATTGTGAGTAGCCATTGCTACTGCTATGATGTTATTGAGTATAACTTACCAGCCCCTTAAGCCTTTCTTCTTTTGTTCTTTCTCTCTTTCTCCTTGTTATTACTCTGCATCAGAGCAGAGCACGTACTGCTCACACAGGAACCAGCCTGGATATCAGGGCAGCCTGGAGACAAGATTCAAATTAATTGCTACCAGAACAACACAGATCACAATTGGATGTACTGGTATCGGCAAACGGCAGCAAAGCAGCAGCTGGAACTCATTGGTACCATAATTAAGGGGACACCAAAGCCCACTATTGAAGATGGATTTAGAGATAAAGGATTTGAGATTCAGCGTGAGCATGATAAACACTGTTCAGTGCAAATACCTAAACTGAGCCCTGAGGACACTGCTGTTTATTTCTGTGCTTCTATGCTCACAGTGCTGGAATCCTTCAGGAGCCCCCTGCAGAAACTGGAGTAGGGCCTATGACATGAAGGACAGGAGGACAGAAGACAAAGGTGATACTGAAAGAGTCATCACAATAGAACCTTCACTTCGGTTGGAAGCTTGGATTCACGATTTACATCCCTCTTTTTTCTCTCCTATTCCTCTCCAGGAGGTAGGTAAAAACAGTCAAGATGGTGGCCACAACTGTATCACACAAAAAAGGAACGGGGCTTTGGTTGTGCTGCTCCAAACACCCCTGCTCTCTCCCATACACATACCAGAAAGATGAGCACTGGGTCTTCCATCAATCTAGCCATGCTACTCGCCATTTTGAAAAGGAAATAGTTATTTTTTTAAAGTGACATCTGTGTTTTTATATTTGTTGCCTTTACCTTATGAAATTAAAGCATTTTAAGAGCAATGCCAAACTTCTCTGTGAATGGATGCTGTAGTTGGACCACATGATAGACATTAGTCCCTTCTGGTTTCAGATTTGGCCACTGCGCATGTTTGCAAATCTATCTAGTCACGTGAGACTTGCAACAAATTAGAAGAGAACTTCAAGCTTCTCCCACATGAACAGGAGAATCAGATTGGTTTGGATATCCTCCAGGTTTTAATGAGTGTTTATAGATAATTTATTTATAATTTATAGGTAAGAATACCTAACAAATTCATATGTTTTTAAATGTTCAGCATTTCCTCAATAATGTTTAGTTTACTGTCAGATAAAGTAGTTTTATTGCCTCCATCTTGAAAAAGGGCTAAAATTTGAGCAGGGATTCTCCAGTTCATCACCAATGCACTACACAGTCTTAATTGTATCCCTCTTGTTTAGCTAAAATTTTAGTCTTTATGCTGTTGCTCTTATTGGTAACTTCTCTGTAGAGATTTCTTTTTTCCGACCAGGAAAGTGGGTAGTCAGTCAGTCAGTCAAAGTTTATTTTGGTCAAAGACCAGTATAGAAAAGTGGGTAGGTATCTCCGTTGGCCATCTCTGGGCAGATTGTTCACCCCCCCCTCCACAAAGGAGTCATGAAGGACACTCTGAAGAATGGCTACCAGTTTGATACAGTAGTAAGGAAGCAGAAAGGAAACATTGGCTGTTGTGGCTTTCTGAACAGAGAACCCTTTCAGAAACTCTGCACCTGCCTGCAGGACTTTGAAGGTTCTCACCAGTTCCGCAGCTGTCACTCTTGATGGAAACCATCATTCCACTGCTGGGAGCGGTGATGGAGCAGAAAAGTGAAGTCTTTCTGTATGAGACTCAATCATTGTGGGAACAGCGGACACAATGATTCATTTCACTGAGAGCCCTTTACAAAAACCCTCCCTTGCTTAACAAATTGGATCTAGCCACAATCACCACAGTAGATTGTACAATACAGAACTGGATGGCTTTTTCAGCCTAAGATCTCCGCCCCCTATGATTGTCAAGATAGGACCCACTTTCAGTCTTAGACCACACACTTTATTCATCTTCCCCCCTAAACTATATGGCTGATGTTACCCAGGCACAGGATTTTGAAAGGCACAAAAGCAAAGTTAGATACCCTTCTTCCTCCATCTCCTTTCTTCTTCTTTTCTTCTCCTTCCATCCTAGGAATGTATATGATACTTGGTCACAATTGGCATGGAGTCCAGAGTATCATGATGTCCTGGCTAAATCAAGAGATTCTTTGTTTATTGGAATTGTAATAGTAGGATGTGGCCGATTAAAATTATGCTTGGCTCATGGAACAAAGGAAAGGATTCCACAACCACTAATCCTGTCCAGTTTCTGAGGATTGAATTAGATAGCCCTGCCTTTCTGAGTTACCGGCACTGTAGGGTTTCTACACAGTGTAATTAGTAGTCAGTTGCATTTATTCTTTGTAATCACCCTATCTTAAGGTGACTCTTAGACTTCATTCTCTGGAGGACCATCATGAAAGAAACTCTTCCGTCAAATCATTCTATGAGGCCACCGGAGGTTAATAAAATAAGCCATGGTAATGCTGTGTTCCTCTTATGCTGCGCATTTTGGAAAAGGGACTCGGCTCACTGTCTTAGGTAAGTAATTCTCACAAATTACTTGAACTGATGTAGTAGTTATTCCTTCTCAGCAAGGATCTCTGGAAGCTATAATTTTGCCAGGGCTGGGAAATCTTTTGCCAGACCCCCACCAAAATATAGTAGCCTTTGTTTGGGGGAGGAAGCCATGGCAATTAAAACTAGTAGAAGACCAAAATAAACTTGTGGCTGTCATTTATATATATTTTGCCAGACCAAACAAATTCTCTGTTTCTGCATCGACGTTGTTCTCCAATGCATTAAAATCCTCTTATTCCCAGGTATACATAAAGAAATAAAATTGGTTAGTCATTAACCAGCCTCATAAAATGAAACAATTGTCTAAATGAGTATATAAACATACAATATAGAGCATAAAGAACAAAAAAGTATAAAAATAGGAAAAAATAGGGTCGTGTTTTTCAATGGTGTTGGAGGATTATTTATTATTATTTATTTATTTATTTAATTTCTATCCCGCCTTTATTATTTTTATAAATAACTCAAGGCGGCAAACATACCTAATTCTCCTTCCTCCTCCTATTTGTGCAATGTGGGTCTCAGGGAACCTAAATAGTTAGTCTCTAAGCATCAGTAGCAAGGCTCTGAACCTGATCCCCTATTAAAGGTTTCTTAATGCTTGTTGGCCAGAAGGAATAGCACCTTCTCCTTTTCTGACCCGCCAGAACAGTTTCATAGAAGAGGGCTTTTAGATCGGCACACCAGCCTCTATAGAGAGGGCAGTGCAATAGCAGAAGTGTGACCATCTCAGTATCACCAGCATATTTGGTCCTGATCTGGGATGTTGTTGCATCTTCTTTCCACAACACTGAAGACCAGGTATTAAAATTTGCTGGGGAGAAGGCTTTCGGATGTGGCAAGCACAAGATGTTCAAGAGGTGGCCGGAGCGAGTCTTTGGTCTTGCTCTGGTCATAGTTCTGACTTGGCACTGGGTGGGTGGGTGTGTATTTGTGTGGAGACAGACAGACAGACATATAATGACTGTTGAAATCTTTATCTATGGTTTCATAAAAGACCAAAGAAACATTTTTCTTGAAACTTGATTCAAGGGACAGTATTGGATGAGAAGGGATACAGAGATGTGATGCAAGGTCTGTTTAAAACAGAGCTTTCCAAACTTTTCATGTTGGTGACACACTCTTACAGCAGGGCATCATTTCGCGACACACTCTTACAGCAGGGCACAAGGCAGGCACTAGGACCTGCATGGAATCACAGCAGGTTTGGAGGCAGCAAGGCACAAGGCAGGCACTAAGACCTGCGTGGAATCCTGGCAGGACTCGGAGGCAGCAGCAGCCACGACACACCCAGACACTGCAGCCGACACACTAACGTGTCCCGACACACAGTTTAGAAAGCTCTGGTTTAAAATATAAACAGAAAAAAATAGGTATGTAAAGCAATTATGGGCCCTATGGCTCCACTTCATCAGGTGCAGACATATTATCCAAATAGTACTTCAGGAGGAGATTTTTAGTGGGCAACCTCCCTGTCTCGTTCACAACATTTCCAGGAAATCCAGAGACAATTGTTTTCTATTTGGATCTCTCTTGTATTTTTATATCACTTCTTTTGTGTATTTTAGAACACAAAGTTTATTTGGGAAGAAAAGATGGAATAGCTGCACAGAATCTTTTGAGGGCCTGGAATTATGCCCAGTTAGCATGATAGATGTACTTAATGATGTATAGAGAGACAAAAGCAAACTTTATAAACAGAGGGGGCCAGAAGATCAGGAAATGAAAAAAAGTAGCAACAGTACTATCTGAAATGTGTCACCCTTTGCTGCAGTCACCCCTGTATTTAATTTCATTTGGGGCCCATTTTGTGCCTGCATATATGATTGTATGTGTGATTTGGAGTTAATCATGTAAGTATCTTATGAAGTAGGCTTTGCTCCAAGATGAAGCCATTTGTCTCTAAAATGCCTCAGGATTCTTTGTTATTTTGGAACAACAGACAAACACAGCTGCCCCTCTGGAATGTGGCTCTTAGGTTTGAAAGATATATTCTTCGCATTCATCTTAGGAAAAAGGAGAACATATCTCACTGAAATTACACGAGATCAAGAGAATAAATAATGAGGTTCTGGAGACAGGAGTAGAGAGGAATCACCCAGAGGGAGAACCTGAACTCACAGGGACCTCTGATTCAATTAATTTTTTCCCCCATTAAAAGATAAAAAGTCCCATCGTTTCCCAAAAAGTTTGTTCATTTATGCGCTTATCTTGTGCGTTAATGAGAGATGCTTCACACACTAGTGAATTTGTCTTGAGCAGATAAGCTGTCTGGGATATTCTTGTAATTCTCTGTAATGCTGTGTTAAACACACAACTGTACTTCGGCCAGGGAACCAGGCTGACAGTGCTAGGTAAGTTCACTAAAGATTATTTTGTGAAGTTTTCTTGCCTGAGCCCTGTTAAATAAATGAGATTTGTGACAGTGTGTGGTTCAGAAAAGCCTTAAAATCTATAATTGTACACTCAGGAGTGAGAAGCTAAAAATGATAACCCTTTCCTAAATAATAAAAAAAATTCTACTGATCACCAAGATCCACCCTGATCATAAGATTATACATAATTTATAATTTAAACATTGAAAATCCCAGATGCATGTAAATAGAAAGGTTGCAAGTTTTTTTTTAAGGGGGATACCTTGAGATGGCCAAGCCTTGTTTGCTGGTGGTTGTTTCCTTCCTATTTCTCCTCCTTTGCACTTCAGTTGACAACTGAATGCCATTTGGGACATGAGTCTGCATTCAAGCTATAGCTGGAGAGAGAGGGGGGGAGGGAAGAAAGAAAGAAAGAAAGAAAGAAAGAAAGAAAGAAAGAAAGAAAGAAAGAAAGAAAGAAAGAAAGAAAGAGGAGACAGAGCAGACCCAACCAGAATTGCCATTCATTTTATGTAGCAACTTCATCACTGTGCTTTGATGAGCTGCACTTTGGAAAAGGAACTCATCTCACAGTACTTGGTAAGAGAAATCCATAGCTTATTATTGCAAGCAAGACTGAATTTCTTAAAATGTTAATGAATGAATGATCAACCCCTGGTCTAGAATGTAGAAATCCATAACTATTGCTCAAAACACACATGGCTGACGTGGAAATTGCTTCCAGCATTCATCCCTCCACATAAAATGTATTAATCTCATCAACATCTCTTTTGGCTTTCCTTGACCATCATAGGATCTATCGCCTGAGAAGAATTAATCATGCATGTTAGGATATGTGGGATTCTCTCTCTCTCTCTCTCTCTCTCTCTCTCTCTCTCTCTCTCTCTCTCTCTCTCTCTCTCCTTCTTCAACCCCATGAAATCTGTTGGGTTTTCTCAAAATGTCTATGTATGATTTGTTTGAGGAGGAAACATTGTTAGCAAATTTCACATAAATCACTTCCGGGCTGAGGCTGACTAATAAAAATATGCAGGAACATTAATGTTCTATGTTCTCTGCTGGAATTGATTGCCAACATCTGTCCTGTTCATATATATCAACAGGTTCGTTGGCAATTGATTACTGAATATGAGACAAAATTAGGGGAGAATCCAACACAAATTATGCCAACCTTCTATAAAAGTGGAGATACTGGAGAGATTGAAAGTTTAGGAGAGACTACAATTGGGATTGAATCCTTTCTTATTTGTGCTCTACTCTTCCCTAAAGAAGTCATTTCTATTTATGGGATTCCCGGCCACTAGAGAAAACAATGGATTGAGAAAAATTACTGATGGAGAAAACAAAAGTCTGCGTAAAGGAACAATTTGGTTCCTGCTTTTCATGCTGCACTTTAGATCTTCCCCCATTGACCTTTGTTTTGCAGTGATCAGTCAGTTGATAGATTCACTGCTGTCACATCTAGTTTAGCCTGAAAAATTGTAATGTGTTAAGAAAATTCTGTAAATTGAGTATGGTATCTGTGGGATGAGGTCTACAAAGGTCCATTCTCTGGTTCTGGTTCTGGTTCTGTCTCTCTCTCACTCTCTCTCACACACACTCACACTCACACACACACAGAAGTCACAGTGGATGTTGTAGTCAACAAATGATGGTCATGCAGATCAATGGATCAAACTTGCCCTCCCCCCCAACTTCAGTCTTTACATAGGAGCAAATTCATGCTCAGAGATAGTTTTGACTCCTGCTTTGTTGGCTTTCAGCCTCAAAGAGTGAAAGAGATTCTCAGGAAACAGATGCCCTTAGAGGAGGATGTGCTCCTAGCTAAATATCTGTAACAAATCAAGAGGAAACAAACATCTCTGCCTTCTAGCAGTAAACCTTATTCCTTTTCATGTTTTATCAGCACTGGATAAATTATGAACTAGGGACAGAGGGAGGGAACTTTGATGGAACAGCTTTCTAATTGTAACAGACAGAACAAGATGAAGAAAAACCTATCAGCTTCCTTATGGATCATCCAAAGGGGAATTTATTTCATGACCTTGCCAGCTGTGCAAACACTGAGCAGACCTACTTTGGAGCAGGGACCAAGCTGACTGCTTAGGGTAAGGAAATACATCCAATGGAAACTGGTAGAACCATGCTGAAAACATGGCTCCATGTTGTTATAGTGATAGGACTTGAGATAGTGTAGGTTATGGATGCTAAGGCTGGCAGAGATCAAAAGGCAAAGAGAGAGAAGTAGCAGTTGTAAATGTGTCAACTCTAATAAACCAATAGGCCAACATGGCCAGTAAAAGATGAATATGAACAGCATGTGGATTTTTTTCTCCTGCTCAGCTAGTCAGTCAAGGACAGCTCTAATCACCTGCAAACTCTATGATAAGGTCTTTTGAAAAATTGGCCCTGATGACCTCTATGCTCTCCTGGTGTTCATTACATGAAACCATACTATTTATAGGAAGACCACTAGGAGTGGTGGAGTGCTTTGACTTGGACTCCCCATTCTCAGGTACAAAGTTCACAGTTTAATTTCTCAGTTCAGCTCTCCCTCCTTACATGTCCCCCAATATCCCGGGCCTTTGAAAGAACAGGAGGATATGAATACAATGTGTACACGATTGCATCGAAATGTGTTGTAAGAATTGGATCTGAGTATAATGTAGCTGAGAGATGTTTCCCCAACAGCAAGCAACTAGAGAAAAATTTCCTTGTAGTGTACACGGGTGATGTTTTCTTTGAG
Source organism: Charina bottae (assembly GCA_023362775.1). NCBI lineage: Eukaryota > Metazoa > Chordata > Lepidosauria > Squamata > Charinaidae > Charina > Charina bottae. Next base: position 167,341,791 of record JALMGJ010000002.1, read on the forward strand.
CTGAAGCATCTCATTTAGTAACAGGATTTCATGCTGTGCAATACTTCTCCACTGAACTTTGGCCCAGGAACTCGAGTATCTGTGTTAGGTAAGCTGAATGAACTGCCATAGGCTTTTATATGTATTGAATGATTCTTTGCTGTGGAAGCTAGGTACAAGATGTAGGATCTTAAAAAGCAACTACTGTGTGAAAATTAAGGAGGAGTACAGTATAGTGTGTGAAAATTAAGGAGGAGTACAGTATAGTCGTATATAAGGTGGCATGGTAGCTCAGCAGGTAAGACACCAGGCTTGTGGATCGGAAGATTGCAAGTTCAGAGGTTCGAATCCCTAGTCCTGCATGATGGAGTGAGCTCCCGGACTCGCCCCAGCTCTTGCCAACGTAGCAATTTGAAAGCATGCAAATGCAAGTAGATTAATAGGTACCACTTCGGTGGGTAGGTAACAGCTTTCCGCATGCGTCATGCTGGCCATATGACCGTGGAAGTGTCTTCGGTCAACGCTGGCTCTTCAGCTAACAAATGGAGATGAGCACCGGCCCCTAGAGTCGGACACGACTGCACAAATGTGCGGGGAAACCTTTACCTTTACCTTACAGTATAGTGGGCTATGCAGCAGTAGACTTAAGAAACATGACTTTGACTCATTGATAAATAACCCCTTACAGTATTTCATCTCAGCTTGCCTTACAGGGTTGTATTGAGGATAACATGGAAATATATGTATCCCTTTGAACTCCTTGTATGAAGGATTCTCCTTGTAAAATACAGATCAATAACCTCGGCTGTATTGATGCTGAGAATGTCACCATGAATTAGAACAAGGTTTATGAGAACTGACTAGGTGACCCAGAAAAGTCAAGAAATCTCTTCCATACCATCTTCCCTGGCTGTATGAAATAAATGCGAATTCAATACCAATAAACATGGGCTCTTTCTGATGGCCACTGCAGCACAGTTTCTAAGAGTGTGCAGATCGATGGCTGATTATTTTTCTTTTAGTCATACAAATTGGACAATAGAAAATGTGAACAGCTGAAAGGAAGTTCTAATACAAAGTATTCATACTGTGGGCCACTAATTATTATAATATTAATGGCAATAATGATAGCAATAATAACAATGACTTTGAAAGAAGACACACAATGGATGCTAGTTAGTTAATTAATTAATTGGTTGAATTTATAACCTGCATGCTGTCAGTTAAGACAGCCAGTGACTGTTAACAGTAAAAATCAAACGTTCATTGATAATCTCCAATACTCACACAAAACTTAAGAACACAATATAAAATTTATAAATAACAATAATGCCCCAAGAGCAGAGCAAGCATAACTTCCAACATAAACCTATCAAGTTAAGAATATCAGAAGGCTTATTTCAACACTTCAGCTTTGGATGTTGTGTTTTTAGACTCAAGTTATAGTTCAGAAACAGCTTGGTTAGATGATAAACAGGAGACATTCTTTCAACATGATCTCAATAGTTGTTCCTAGAAGTTCATTTATAGGGCAAACATGCTGTGTGCTGCTGAAACGCTCCATTTTGGACAAGGGACTCGACTGACAGTACTAGGTAAGATATATGAGAATAATGGAGATCTGAAGCAATTATTTAGCATATTCATAAAGATAATCTGGTGTAGGACTAAGCAAACTGGTCTCCTCCAGATGTTTTGGACCTTAGTTCCCATTAGCTCCAGCCAACATGCCCAGTGAAGAGGTCAATCCAGTTTTCTTAAAATAACCGCAATGCTGCAAATTGGGGCTGTATTGTTTGCCATTCCTATATAACACACTGGGTGTGCAAATAGAGAGATGGTCAGTAAGTATGCATCTTGCAAGTTTGATACAAAGCCCGGAAATAGCTCATTTAGATCATAAAGCGAATAGAACCCCTCCAACACAGCCCCAAAGGTTTTTGAGTAGCATGCTTATTATGATACATAGAAAAAACATTGTGTGTCAGTGAGAAGCTGTACTTTGGTCAAGGAACCTGGCTTACTGTTCTAGGTAAGAATGGAATTAATGGCATAGGAAACTTGTATGGAGTACATTTCAAGGGCCTGTATGTGATTGTAGTTATCCTACAGTAGTAGCAATTCATAAGGGAGGACACTATTACGTTTTCACTCCCATAGTGCAACCTTGGATCTGAGGCTTGTAGTCTTTCTCTTAATCATAGTATGATGGTCTCTGAATCCCTGGATGATACTATAGGGATTATAATGTAGAAGGACAGCAGAAAAAAGGCTTTTTTTAAATGATGGGTGTCAAATCCTCCTACATTTCTCCAAGTTTTTCATTCTCAGTTCAAAAGAGTTTCTACTGGTCACCCTTATTGCTCTTCTCAGAAACTGTTTTCTGATAGTGTGCAGTGCAGTGCCAAGAACTGGATGCAATAATCAAGGTGCAGTCTCACCAAAGCAGAATAAACTATAGTTATTACTTCCTGTGATTTGGAAAGTATAATTTTGTTGATGAGCCTAAAATTGCATTTGCCTTTTGATTAACCCAGATTCAGCCAGGCACCTTATCCTGTAAGGGAATATAAGCAACCAGCCGGGTATGATTGATTTCATGTGTCCAGCAATGGTTTATCTGGCTGTAGATTCACTAGTACTTGCTGTCAGAAATTCATTCCCTTTGTAAGGAGAGATCTGTAAACCCTAGATTACTAACTCTAAAGCCTTCCCTACTCAATATATATTAAGCCACAAAGGCATATAGGGCAAGGGAACAAGTCCTTGACCACTGGTCTAGATTCTCAGGTCCTAAAAACTGATGTTATTTGGGAGAAGATGGGCTGGATACTTCCAGAGATTGAACTGCCTTAACTGTAAAAATTAAGCCCACTCCTTTCTCTGTGGGAAAGCCCATTTTGGAGGGTGGCCACACAGAAAAAGCCAGTCTGGCATAGTGGTTAAGGCACCAGAAACTGGGAGACCGTGAGTTCTAGTCCTGCCTTAGGCACAAAGCCAGCTGCGGGACCGTGGGCCAGTCAATCCCTCTCAGCCATAGGAAGGAGGCCATGGCAAACCACTTCTGAAATCTTGCCAAGAAAACTGCAGGGACTTGTCCAGGCAGTCGTCAGGAGTCAACACTGACTCGAAACCAAAAAAATAAACGAACAGCAGACAAACAAACAAAACAAACATGCATTCCCACCATTCTCTGAGTGTAGGTTTGGATACCAAGGACTGAGCATTGCTTGTGGGGGTGGGGCTGCTGGTGAAGCAGAGACAGTGCTTGAATTCTTCCCCTACCTCACCCTTCAGCTGATTCTCCACAGAACTCATGCCATCCCTGCAAGGTTGATTTTTATGTACTTTTATGTATGTAAATATGGTATTTAGCCTCTCTTTCTTGATTCTCAGCACTTAATGACTGGCATCTGAACAAGCTCATTTCATTGAAATGCCCTGTGTTTAAATAAGACAGAGGCAGCAAGTATTACTTGATGATGCATATGGCAAGCTGACATATGTGGGTCAACCATAGCTTGAGGAGGTCTGCCATCTCTTTCATTATATGTTGCTTTCTCTTCCAGAAAAGGGACATGCCTGTACACCCCCAACTGTGACCGTATTTTCTCCATCCAAGAGAGAACTACAAGAAAAGAAGAAGGCTACAGTTGTGTGTTTGGCCACTGATTTCTATCCAGATCACATCATTCTTACATGGTCCATCAATGGCGATTCTATAACAGAGGGAGTAAAGACAGAGGAGCCCAAATATGAAAATAAGAAGTATTCGCTGATCAGCCGTTTAAGAATCACCGGGAACCAGTGGCAGAATTCAAAAAACATCTTCAAGTGCAAAGTTGATTTCTACAATTGTTCTAAAGACAGAAGCTACCACGAAGATTTCATAACTGGAGAAGGTGAGTGAAAGGAAGCTCAAATCCCACTTTCTGGGGCTTTTCTGCACTTCACCGGAACTGTATACCTGCTGCCCTTGTGAGCATTTAAAAATATATTTTGCTGAACAAAATTACAAATTTTAACAAACATTTGCATGTTCAAGTCCTAGACAAATGTGATTGCTTATGATTCAGTCTCTTATAATTAACTATTTACCTTTTCTCTCCCTCAGTTGTATTTGTCTGTTTGCAAAATTTGATAATTTTCTGATCTTTGTCTAAGAGTTTCTGATATCGCCATGACACAGGCAAAATGTCAAAGCTTCTAGCAAAATTCTTTTACTATTTTTCCATTTTTTATTATCCCTGAAAATATTTACATATAACCTCTAATGCCAATCAGAACAATGACTTTCTGGATTGAGTTTTTGAGCCTTGCTTTGGGAACACTGCCTTCAAATCTCAAGTAAAATCAGACGTAGTAAAAGAGCACAAGTTTGCTTCCTTTTCTATCCTTTCTTCTTTCTGTTGGCTTTCTTAGTTGTAGTAAAAATGATGATGATGATGATGATGATTGATGATGATGATGATGATGACATAATATAGCTAATGTTCGTTTTCCTCCTTCTGTTTTTAGAATGTGATGGCAGTAACTTTACAGGTGGTAAGTCAAATTGTTGTTTCCAAATGTATATTGCACTGAATCTTTAGCTTTCTGCAGGAACCCTAAGAGTAAATGACCTTTGAATTAAGTCTGGCTGAGTGCAACATGTTACGTTCCTGACAGATACATTTAATTTGGCAAATGATTTGAATATATCTGTGAAATTTAACCCAAACAGTTAAATGTGTGTAGAATTGAATTCAGTATCACTGAGTATTTCCCCTTCTTCAAGAAAAACAAAACCCTACCCTGAAACATAAGCAGCAGGGCTATATTCATTTTTTAAAAGCTATTTTGACTTATTGGAGTCTTGGACAGATGGAATACAAATTACTGCCATTTGGGTTGGTGGTAGGAGAAGCATCAGCAATGGTTTATTTCTTTTAAATAGTTTGTAAAAAACAAGCAAAACCTCTGACATTTTAAAAGGGAAGCAAAGAGAGTGCCCATTAGACCAGATATGCAACCGCTTTTCCTCTACCTGGCTCCAGATGTGGGTTTGCACAAGAAAAATACAGGGTTGAAGTTTGGAAAGGTGGGGACAAGAGCGAGATGGCAGGTTGCCAATTCAGTAAAAGCGAATCAAAACAATCTCCCCACGTCTCAAACCTGGGAGTGAGGAAAGACTTTGTCCTTCCCTGCAGCTTCTGCTTCCAGGATATCTTTCTCAATGGGGGTTTTCCTCTTCAAAAAAAGGTATTGAACTATTGATCCATGGCTAAGTATTTAAATACGTTGCAGAGATGAGGTGCCACAGCTAAGCATATTTCTGCATATTCTGTAGTTCGGCTCTCAACATCTTGCATTCCTGAAACGTGCAGGGGAAGGGAGGGAGAGAAAATCAAATCAATCCAACAGAAGGAGGATGCACTGTCTGGCTTCACCTATATACTGTGTGTGTGTGTGTGTGTGTGTATGTGTATATATATATATATATATATATATATATATATATATATTCAAGAGTTATACAATTCTTACATTGTTATTTTTTCCCTATCCTTCACATTTAGAATCCTATCTCAGACAAACCAATCTTGGAAAACTGGTCTATATTCTTCTCATTTTCAAGAGTGCCTTGTATGGGGCATTTATAATGGGCTTGAAGCTAAGAAAAAAAGGTAATGTGCCATGTCCGTTCTTTATATCCAGGATTAACTGATTCCTGAGAAAAATGCATTGCAAGTGTTATCCTGCCCTTAAAAATATCTCAATCCAGTCTTTGCTGTTTAAAGACTCATAAAGTTAAAATGTTCCCCACCCATCCTTGAAGTGGAAGAAAATGATTGCCAATCTCGATCCTGTCTCCGTTCCCAATCATTGCCAGTCCCTTGATTTTCCTCCGAGGTGATGGGGGAAGAATGCCTTGAACCTGACTTTGGATGGAGGGTAAGAGGGATGTGTGCCTTACTCATGTTTGCTGGGGAGGAGACGAAGGCAAGTCATAGGGATGCAGCAGAAAAAACAAGGCTTCTGGGTGGATTTCTATCATGGTTAGGCGAAGTGGGGGAGGGAAAGGCCTTTAATTAGACTAATCTAGATAAGACGATGAAGATACATGATCCAATTCCCTGGCATCCATAAGGAGTCCAAATCATGGATGGACTCAGCACAAAGAGGGAAATTTCTTTCACCACAGTCATAGTCTGTTTTTGCAGGCTTTTTGGCATCTTCAGGTCTTTTTGTTGTTGTTGTTCCTTCGAGTCAGTGTTGAATCCTGGTGACTGCCTGGACTATTCCCTGCCGTTTTCTTGGCAAGGTTTTTTGGAAGTGGTTTGCCATTGCCTCCTTCCTAGGGCTGAGAGAGAGTGACTGGCCCAAGGTCACCCTGCTGGCTTCGTGCCTCAGGTGGGACTAGAACTTACAGTCTCCTGGTTTCTAGCCTGGTGCCTTAACCACTACACCAAACTGGCTCTTCAGGTCTACGCAATTTATTATTGCATCTATATCTATATCTATATCTATATCTATATCTATATCTATATCTATATCTATATCTATATCTATATCTATATCTATATCTATATCTATATCTATATCTATATCTATATCTATATCTATCTATCTATCTATCTATCTATCTATCTATCTCCACATACTCTATTCTTCTCTACTCTACACACTGCTGAAGTGAACTGTCATCTATGATACTGATAATCAATTGGTTTTCAAAGACTCTGATATGGTTCCCTATAGGCATAAGATATTCCCAACAGATATCTTTGTGTTCTACTCATATGTAAGATTGCATAAGTGGCCTTGGAAAGTAAACCCAAATATATGCTTCAGATCAGGAATATAAATGCCCCGAGGACCAGTATTAGTACTTTTATTTGATGTGTGCTTATATGTAAGTGCAATACAAACAAACAATAAAAGTCACCAGTATCAGCAATATAACAATTAATTTAAAACATTACCTGATCCCACTACTACCACTATCTAAATCATGATCCAGAACTGCCACCGAAAAGTAAAGTTCTTCTAGATTAAACAAATTTATGGAGTGAACCGTCCAAGATCTGCTTGAAGCTGGAACTGAACTGGAGCAGAGGGCACCATAGCTCATCTTGCAGGAAAAGTCAGATTGTCCAGTTTCTTCCCACATCTTCCCTTTCACTACGGGAATCCTGTAGTCTGCATCTGGGCTCTTTAATCAAAGAAATGTCATGTGTAAAATGTGCCCCTGGGTCTTCAGTGGCTGCTATGGTGTCTAGAGATAAGATTAGGCATTTAGCCCAGGACTAATGAGTTGCCCTTGTTTCCTTTTTTCAGTCCTGTGACAATTGATGCCATAGAAGCCTTTTGAGTTGAATGAATGCTGGAGAGAGAAGAAGAAGAAGAAGAAGAAGAAGAAGAAGAAGGAGGAGGAGGAGGAGGAGGAGGAGGAGGAGGAGGAGGAGGAGGAGGAGGAGGAGGAGGAGGAGGAGGAGGAGGATTCTTGCCTTCAAAAGTCCAGAGTAGCATTCTGGTTCTTTTTTTAAAAAAAAATAAAAATAATTGGTTGCCCCCAATTTTATCTTACTGTTCTTATTACTATCTCTATTGGAGTATATTGTTATAAAATCTCAGTGCATTTATTTTATTTTATTTTTATTTATTTAATTTTTATCCCGCCTTTATTATTTTTATAAATAACTCAAGGCAGCGAACATACCTAATACTCCTTCCTCTTCCTATTTTCCCCACAACAACAACCCTGTGAGGTGAGCTGGGCTGAGAGAGAGTGACTGGCCCAAGGTCACCCAGCCGGTTTTCATGCCTAAGGCGGGACTAGAACACTCAGTCTCCTGGTTTGCTATTGGCTTCTTCCTAGGGCTGAGAGACAGGGACTGGCCCAAGGTCACCCAGCCAGCTTTCATGCCTAAGGCGGGACTAGAACTCACAGACTCCTGGTTTCTAGCTCATTGCCTTAACCACTAGACCAAACTGGCTCTCTTTCTTTCACCACAGTCATAGTCTGTTTTTGCAGGCTTTTTGGCATCTTCAGGTCTTTTTTTTTTCCTGTTCCTTCGAGTCAGTGTTGAAACCTGCCGACTGCCTGGACTATTCCCTGCAGTTTTCTTGGCAAGGTTTTTTGGAAGTGGTTTGCCATTGCCTCCTTCCTAGGGCTGAGAGAGAATGACTGGCCCAAGGTCACCCTGCTGGCTTCGTGCCTCAGGTGGGACTAGAACTTACAGTCTCCTGGTTTCTAGCCTGGTGCCTTAACCACTACACCAAACTGGCTCTTCAGGTCTACCAAATTTATTATTGCTACTATATCTGTATCTGTATCTGTATCTGTATCTGTATCTGTATCTGTATCTGTATCTGTATCTGTATCTGTATCTGTATCTGTATCTGTATCTGTATCTGTATCTGTATTATGGCATTTTCGTTTGTGTGTGTGTGTGTGTTAAATTTTAACCACGTTTATTTGTAAGGAAATATACATAAAGTTGCAGCTTTACACTGAGCATGAATCTGTCCCCCCAGAAGATTGCCCCCATTGAGTTCAATAAGACTCATTGCCCCAGGGAGATGGCATAAGATTATAGTTATAATATGTCATTTGTTTTCAAAAGCAAAAAGATGCCACACAATCTGATGCATGTAAATTGTACTGAATGTGATGGGGTGGGATTGAGGTGCAAAAGATGGCAGCATTTTGAATTTTTTAAATTCTTATAACTGAAACCAGTAGGTTTCAAAGTGCTTAATGTTGACTTTTGTGCTTTTTCTTTATTTCCTTACCTGTTAATAAATCTTTCTTTATTTCCTTAGTTGTTTTTAGTAAAATCATTCCTAGCAGAACACTTTGGCTGAGTTTTCTGTGTTTCATTCATAAGTCCAGAGATATCAAATTTAAGATGATGCAATGTTGCAAACTAATTCTTCTAGGATAAATATCATTTTCCAAGTGGAGGGGGATGTTGAAGGGTTTTCCTGCTTTTACTGATAAAAGACAGCCCTAGTTTTTAGTGAAATACACATCTAATACTTTTCAATGAATGTTGGCATTATAGCACATAAAACCAAAGGCGATTAGGTGGGAATGAACACAAAGTCTGTATCTGTATTATTATTGTATACAGATGTAATCTGGTCATCCTGATGTTTTTCTTTCAGTTCAGCTCTTTGAGGTACATGAACTTTGGTATTATTATTGTTGTTGTTGTTTCCAGAGGTGTGTGCAGGAGGGAACCTATGGTATAATAATAATAAAATAATAAATAATAATAAATAAATAAATAAACAAACAAATAAATAAATAATAAATAAATAAATAAATAAATAAATAAAATAATAAAAATAATAAAGGTGGGATAAAAATTAAATAAACAAACAAATAAATAAATAAATAAGCAGAAGCATCACCACTCTATAAGCACTGCCTCTTTTGTACATGTGTTGTGATGTTGCACATACAGTAGGTATGAAAGAAGCAGAGCTTGCATGCAACATTGCAATATCTTTTCAGCATTTTGACAAAAGCAAACACCTCTGACATCTGCTGCAGCGCTCTCTCTCTCTCTCTCTCTCTCTCTCTCTCTCTCTCTCTCTCTCTCTCTCTCTCTCTCTCTCTCATCTTGCTTAGCTAGTCCCAGTGTTGAGTTACGTCCAGCCCAAATCAATCAAAATAACTATGCAGCTTTCTCAGGAGAAATATCTTGAAGCTCTGGAATGTTTTTCCCTGGGAAAGAAGTTTCAAGAAGTAGCCATTTTTTGCTCACACTGCTATGAGTGAGAAGGCCCCAAGTAGGACTTCCTCAGATTTTACTGCATATGAAACAGCATGCAAGAGGAGACACCCCTTTCACCTTGATTGATTCATATTGTAGTGTGATATATGGTGAGCTACACACGCAATGAGATATTGGTGTCACTTCTTGAAACAGAACCATCCTACCCAACCCCCTCTCTCTCACACATATAGGAAATTAGGAAGATAAATTCAATTATCCTCCTCTTTTCCAAAAACATGGCCTAGCTCTGATGGGGGTGACTGACCTACATCTCAAGGGATCACTTGTGAAAGCAGTGGGCGGAATCTTATGTTTGATGTTTTCCTCATGACACTCATACATACATACATACACAAACACACACATACCCTGTATGTGCAGCTGTACAAAAGGAGTAAAAAATAGTAACCCAAGAAATTAAAGGCCTAGGATACAGAAAGGAAACTTAGCTAAATTTTGTTTCCAGCAACACTATACCTCTTCATATCTTTCAACCCTTGCAAATCATCCTTGCTTCACTCATTTTCTTTTTGGTCTTTAAACTTCTCACTTCTCTCTTTTTGAGGATGGTATGATTTCTGTGCAATTCAATCCTAATTCATCCTGTCCTTAAGACCAAGGCACCTTAACATTCTTCTTTCATCCAGATCACTCACTTTTGTATTCAATCCACATTCATTCAGCATCTATTCATGCTTGACCCCATCACTTCTTTTTCTAATCACACACAGTTCATACACATACACACACATACACACACACACACACACCATTCCCACTGCATTCAATTTACTTTTATGTTTCTCTTGACATACCCAACTTTCACTTCCTTTTAACAAAGTGGGGAAAGGCATCCTGAAATCACATGGCTAAAATTAGGTGGCAAAATGGTGGAATTTCAGCATTGCAGTTTTGGGCCATTGGGATGGTGGTTAACAGTGGCTTTGGAAGTAGTTTACCGGCCCAAGACCCCTGGCTTCCCAAAACAGAAAAAAATGAGCCACACCCTTCCTGGTAATGTCAATGTCTTACAATAGCCCTCTGCAGTCCTCCTGGAATTTGGGAGGCTGATTTGTGTCCTCTGAACCCTCACAACTTGCCCATTGCTGCAGTTATGCAAACAACATGTGAAATATCAACATATGAATATTTTTATCAATAAGGAGGCAAGGAAGAAAATTTTTGAACAATATGGTTTTGGAGTTGTTTTGTTTCTAACGTAATTTCCCAGGTCCCTTCTTGCCTCCCTCCCTCCCACCCACCCTTTCCTCCCCTTCCCCCTCCTCCCCCTCCCCCCATCCTTCTAACCCATCACTGATATAATCGTATCTATTGTTACATTACTTTACCATAATATAATTATATAAAATGTGAAATCCAAGTGTTGTCTCCTGCAATCTGGGAGGCCTCATCAATAGTTTTTGTGAGACACAGACATTTTAGATGTGGTGGTTCAGGAAAGTGTCCAAGGACAACCCTTGGATTTAGATTACCTGCAAGAAGTAGGCTAGATGGTGATGCTAAAATGGATGCCCTCACAATCAGTTCCTGAAAATAGCCCCTAAATCAGTAAATCATCTTTTATTTTCTGGCAGGAGAGGGATGATAATTTTGTAATTTGCTCTGGGTAAATTATTTTCATATTAAAGTATGAAAAATTGTCACACTAGTAGCCATTTGTAGACTTTGTCATTCTCCCTGTATGAAAAGGAGGCAGAAGGGCTGGTAGAACACAACAGGATGTGGCTTGATATTTCCATGTATAACGGTTTCTTTTGAGCAGTGGTTATCACAGTACATGTTTCATTACAGTATGGAGGTTCAGTGATCTGTTACCCTTCCTGCTTTGGTTTTAAATAGCAGTACATCTACATATCTCACCTCTGCTAGTGGTTTTGTTGCCTGGAGTTATCACACCATCTTTTGCTTCATCCAAAACCTTTTGATTGATGTTGCAGGTGCACCAGCTGCAGACCAGGCAGAATGTCTCAAATGGAAAGTTTGTGGGGATTAGACGTCACTGCTGATTTGTTTTGATAAGCGGAGAGGATCAATGTTTTTCTGCGTTGAGCTGTCTCCTATGCTGATTTTTTTTTTAAAAAAAGTGGCCTCAAATGCTTTCGATTTCAGTGACATCTTACCATGTCCTTCAGAAGACTTGCCTGTTGTTTGGGACTTGCTTACTGTGGGACTGTGGAGACCTCATCATGTAATCTCCACATTTGCCTTTACGTGGGCTAAGAAGTGGTAGTACTGTGAATTTTGCTAGTACCTTACACCAAAGAAATAAATGAATTAAAAGCAGAGAATATAGGCTATATATGTAGCAGGGAAATAGCAGAGTTTTTTAAAAAATCAGGATATGGTTGTCCCATTTTAACTTTCCCACAAGTCTGCAAAAACAAGATAGCCAGTGTATAGTCGAAGGCTTTCACGGCTGGAATCCAATGGTTGTTGTGGGTTTTCCGGGATGTGTTTGTCCCATTTTAACTTTCCCACAAGTCTGCAAAAACAAGACAGCCAGTGTTCGTAAGTTTCATAACATTTCAATGTTGACCACCCTGGACCATGTCTAAAAAATGAGGTGGTACCCCACATGGGTTGCTTTGTTAATCTTTCAGATCTCCTTGTTGCTGGAATGTGAGTTCATTCTATATTTAATGCAACAAGCTTCATCATCACCATACAAACTTTGGGCATGATCCAGCCAATGATAAGCATATCTAAGTTACACTGATTTCACTGAGAGAACATGAAGTAGAGTGCTTATTATCCTGCTGTAAAAGCTTAATGTCAGTTGGATTATTATTTCCATTTTTTTTTGTTTCCCCAGATGCTCTTTTACCACCACTATTCAGTTATAAGAAGATAGCAATAGCATAGCAATGAAAATTACAGGTTTTGTTACTATAAGTGAAGATACATCTTTATGAATGACTCACAAAGCTTCCTCTGATTCCATTCTACTCGTCAAGTGATTCTTTTGTTAAACTTTGGGCACTGATACATTTAATATATTGGTTGAATGTAGATGCATTCATTTATATTTTAGTTTGCTGTAGAAAAATGGTGGTGTACTCATAGCAACACAAGTTCCTCCATAAAATTGCTTATCAAGAGCTGCTAGATACAGAAGTAGGAACCCTCAATTTTTTGTGGCATTGTATATTGTGATGGAAAATAGCTGTTCTAGCATTGTTTGGAAGTTTATTGAAAATTTCCTAACTAACGTTAGCCCAAAGTAATAGAAACGGTTATGTTAGGAAAAGCCTAGAGAAGAACAACTGAAAATGCATGCTGATAATTAAAAATATGGAGGTGTGCATAAATAAAAAACAGTGTTTATTAGTGATACTTAAGTCATAAGCAGGTTCATCATGACTCCTAGGTAACTGGTGTAAAAAAAAAATAAAAGAAAGAAATCATAATAAGAAAACTGGCTTGGATATGCTGAAAGAGAGAATGCTGGAATAAAGCTCATCTCCTCAGATCAGAAAGGATTATCTTACAAATGAAGGACTATAGAACTGTGTTATTCAAACCAAAAGTAGATTTGATGTTCATGTGATAAGTTTGTGGGCCACAAACACTGTGCAAGACATAAATATCAAACAGATCAAATCCATGTACCTAGGAGATTACTTAGATCAGAGCTTTCCAAACTGTGTGTCGCAACACAAAAGTGTGTCGCCACACACAGCATGGTGTGTCGCCACACCACCCGGAAGTGGCGGTGCACGTGTGCATGGCGGCAGCGGCAGCTGCTGCTGCTGTGCACGTGCACGCCGCCGCACGCCCCCCGCGCTGCCACCATGCACGCGTGCACCGCCGCACGCTCCCACCGCGCCGCCGCCGTGCACGTGCGCCCCCCGCACCGGCGCACGCCCCCCCGTGCCACCGCCATGTGCACGCGCGCCACCACCGCGCTGCCGCCGCTGCCGCCACTAGTGTGTCGCCAGCGGCGGCACTTTGGAAAGCTCTGACTTAGATTTAATCTGCCAATGTTACATTTGGGATTGTCTTCTCAAAGATGAATGATCGCATGTGCGTCTGAATGAGAATTTTGTGGAGTTCTGTGAGCCCATCTTACAGAAGAATAAGTATAATTAATAGTAAAGTAACATTTAAGAACCCAAAATGGATGATTTGCCTTTACAAAGAGGTAGCTTCTTTACCATCCCATTGTGCCTTTGGATCTGTCAGCTGATCAATTCACCCGGAGGTGGGCACGATACTTAGCACATAGATGAAGTAGTTCTTTTGTTCAGATATTATGTCTTTGAAACCAGGCCTTTTGTATGGAATACCATCTCTTGTTAAACTATTAAGATCTTAAACATTTCTTAGTACTAACAAGCATCAGCTTATGATATGCTTTATTCAGAGACTGGAAATGGATCCAGTGATTTCTCCTACTGCTTCATGTTGGTACAAATTCAAACCTGAATCCATTGAAATCCAGTTTTGGCTGGGTTCCCACTTATGCTACATCATAAAGTGCTATTTGTGGCTTAATGTGTTGTAGGAATCCAGCAACTTAGGTTCATGAATTGTGATTTATGGCTTAACATGTTTTGTGAGCCCAACTCACCATGGATTATTTCTGATGGATTCCTGAGAATTCTAATCGAGTTTCTGGTTGGGAGAATTGATGTTCCTGCTATGTATTTCTCACTCTGTGGGATATGAATAACACGATACTGCTTACAAACAACTCTTCCTATTGGGTTCTTGGTTTACTCTGGAAGAGTTGGAGGAATAGTTGAAACATGTTATTGGAAGAAGATTCACAATGAATACAATTAAGAACTAATTTGTGGGAGCAAGATAAAAAATGGTATTTCTCCCCCGGGACTGGGTCTTTGTAATAGAAAGTCTATCTCTGATTCTCCCTCTCTGAGGTGCAAAAGGGCTCTTCAGGACCTGCATGGTCTCTGTATCTGGGGCACATCCTACTCCAATTTTATGGAACATAGCTGGGTGTGGGCAAGAGGCTGATTGTAGGATGGCTGACCACTTGGCTCTTTGACTCTTATCCCTCATGTATAGATTTATGAAAATTGGTTGGATTCAGAGGTGATTAAGACCCTCTCACAAGAAGAAGCAATTTCAGCTACCTCAAAGGGGTGAGGTTGTGACATTTCTCCTAAAGTAATGCTTCCTGGACAAGGTTCCAGACTGCCTAAATGTGGACACAGAGATCTGGTTTTCAAAAAGGCAGTCAGATCCCATTCTCTCTTGTCCTTCCACCTGAAAGCAGAGAAGCCTGGCTACAGAGCTTTATGACCCAGGAAAGTGTGAAATCCAGGTCTCCTTACATCAGGTTCCACCACTACTCACCACTGCTTTTTGCTACAACCTGACTCTTTTGATGCTATTTCTTTATTCAACAGAACCAATTATTCAACAAACATCCTAATTTATGGGAGCAGGGGAGAAGGAGCATGGCAGCCAGTTATTCACCATGCAATATTCTCAGGCCTTTGCCAAGCTTTGAAGCAAGGGATTTGGGGGCTGTCACGGAGAACTTATACAGCTTTTTCCCAATTGGGCATCTTCCAAATATGTGGAACTAAACTGTCCATCATGCCCGACCAGCCATGCTGATTGAGGGTGGTGGGGATTGCAACATATTTAGAAAATGCTTAGTTGGGAAAGTCTGGCAATCAAATAATCACACCATTTTGGGTAGGAAATACATATTTAGAGCAGTGATGGCAAACCTATGACACGCATGTCAAAGGTGACACGCCATGTCGTTTTGGGTGATGCGCCAGCGTTCACCAACACCCAACAACAACTATTCTCCCTGTTTGAGTTACCAAAGGCATTGCAACTCCCCTCATCCACCTATCTTCCCCCCATCTCTGTCCTTTTGGCTGCCCAAAATTGGATTGTATTTTTTAAATAAATTAAAATGTAAAGGATTGTATCTCTTTTGTTTGGGGGGATGGGGGGTGACACCCCAGTAGAGTCAAGTTAGGCATTTTTTGAATTTTTGACATGCTGAGCCCAAAAGGTTCACCATCACTGATTTAGAGAGACTTCCACATTTCTTTGCCAAAGGCTGGGGAACTGAAGCTGATCAATGCAGATCCACAAGATGCAACTCTGAAATATCAAGGGAGCAGCTACAAAGGACCCTTGAGTAGATACAGGAGAACAAGGTATTTCCTTAATCAATTATGCCTACTGAAGATTTGTTTGGCTTTCTGTAGTGGTGCTAGTGGCTTCTAAAGGACAGAACTAGTGTGTAAGTGTGCTGCTCTATAGTGTGTTCAAAGCCCCTTCTACACCCCATCTTAGCAATCAGTTCAATATCTGTGCATGGTGAATCAGAATCCTTTTCCAGCAGAAAGTTTATGGTAAGGTGGCAGAAGGGAGAGTGAAGTTCAGTTGGAGTGGCTTGCTAAAACTCACAGCCAAAGAAACTTGTACCAAGGGCTTCACAGATGGGCTTAGCTACTGGTAATACTGTATGCCCTTAAAGGCTGTGATCAGCTTGGAAAGCTAATTAAGAATATCCTTTGCTATTGGTTTATTTTAATAGAAATAATGTTACTATGGTTTAATTATTGGTAAGAGATTATTTTTGTAAACTTATCTATATCTGTATTGGAGAAAGTCGGAAGTCACTTTTCCGTCTTTGTTTTCTGTCTATTGGCACTTTTATGGTTTTTTCTTTTTTCTTTAGTCCTATTTTCTTGCTTTTCTGTATTTTCTATTTTGTATTTTAGCTATACTCTGAAAATTAATAAAGTTTAAACTAAAAAAAAAAGAATATCCTTTGCTGCTGCAGGAATTAATTTTTATCTGTGTTTCTAAATGAAAAACTGCCTCTCCAGAATTCACTGTCAGAGTTGCTGTATCCAGAAATATAGATGTTTATATACTGTATGTATTCATCATCCGATGAAGTCGGTTGCACCTAAGGAACACTTATGCCTCTTAATAAAATTTATTAGTCATAAAAGATGATTTTTTTTAAGATCCAAAAAGGCAGGGAGCCATCTAGTGGTCACAGAATAGTATCAAAGCCTACAGTATTTTTCATGTGTGTTAATGTGCCTTTTCAAAGGAGGCTTTTCCCTGAGTTATTTGTAAAATATTTTTTAAAAATTTATATGGCTCCCGGTCTCACATAAAGCGACTCTGGGTGGCTAACCCAATAAAAACATCAGCACAAGAACAAAATAGATAAAACACAAAAGGAAAAAAAGAAAAAGAAAAATGTCCACCAAGGATAAACCAATTAACCATAAATTCATATACAGTAACTCACGAGCTCCTCCACCTCCTAACCCCCACCCCTGAGAGAAAAGGCAGGTGTTAAGAGCTTTGCAGAAGGCCACCAGGGTTGGGGCCAATCTAATCTCAGAAGGAATGGAGTTCCAAAGGGCAGGCACTGCTACAAAGAAGGCACACTTCCTGGGTCCCATCCGGTGACACTCTTTAATCAACAGGACCCAGAGCATGCCCCTTCTGCCAGGTCTGATGGAACCGACAGAGGAAATTGGAGAGAGGTGCAGGAGTTAAGTACCATTTAGATCAGTGTTTCTCAACCTTGGTAACTTGAAGGTGTGTGGACTTCAACTCCCAGAATTCTAAATAAATAAATATCTCGGGAAGACACAACTAGTTGCAAACCACTTTCTTTTTTGTGCTAAATTAAAATGTTCCGGCTTGCTCAGATGTTAAACTACAAAAAGTTAAATTCATCCCAACTCAAATTTAGATGAGACTTGTGTTTCAGGGCCCCATGTTGTAGAAAAGGCTTTTGGGGTCCCATGCAGCCAGGGAAGATTGCCTATCCCTGCGATAAAGCAAGGCAAGCCCTGGAATCCCCCTCCCCTCCTCTTCTTTCTTGCAAGGCAAGATTCCTTTAGATTAGTGCCAGGGTGGGCACAGATCGTGCAATTTGCATTGGATCTTCATTCATTGATTCTGGAGGTTGCTCACTTCAATTCAGCTTGACCAGAAGCTTCCCTCCCAATTGCAGCCTAAATCTCCCCCCCCCCTTTTTCTTTTGGTGTGCCTTTGAGTCAGTGTTGATTCCTGGCAACCACGTGGACTAGTCCCTTCTTGGCAAGCTTTTCAGAAGTGCTTTGCCCTTGCCTGCTTCCCAGGGCTAAGAGAGGGATTGGCCCAAAGTCACCCAGCTGGTTTCATGTCTAAGGCGGGACTAGAACTCACAGTCTCCCGGTTTCTAGCCTGGTGCCTTAACCACAACCCCAATGCTCTCTAATCTCCCCTAGATGATTATTAAAGGGGCCAAGCTTCCTTGAGCAGAGCTTGACTCCTGGTGACTACATGAACACATCCGGTGGGTTTTTTTGGCAGCAATTCAGAAGTGGGTTGCCATTGCCTTCTTCCAGGCTGCTGTTTCAGTTACCCAGTCTAGGGAGCAGCCCTTGTATTTCCTGGTGATCTCTTATCCAAGTCCAAATAGGTCCCATCCTGTGCAGTCAAGATCAGTTAGGCCCAGCTGATTAGGTGGGCTAAGGCAAAGAGGTTCTTCTTCACATACGAAACCATCAGGCAGATAACAAATGATAACACTAGTATAAGAACCATACACTTATCATTTTGGAGTGATGGCAGCAAGGTTTTAAACTGTAGGGAATTATTAGGCTGACCATATGTCCCGTTTTGAATGGGACAGTCCCGTTGTTTTAGCATTAGTTTTATTGTAAACTGCCCAGAGTCTACTGCAGTAGAGATGGGCGGTGATAAATTTGATTAATAAATAAATAAATAAATAAATAAATAAAAATTTTCAACCATCCCGTCATTTTGATAAAAATCTTGTCCCGTTTTTTAAACCCGGCGGGAATGGCGTGGAAGGAGGATCCTATTTAGGCAATATAGGTCTCGATGCGACCTTTGATCGACAAGCCTGGTGTCTTAACCGCTGAGCCATCACACACCCCTATTTAAGAATAATTGGGCACTTCCTTACAAGACAGGCAAGGCATAAAGCTAAGAGAAGTTGGAGAGCAGAGAGGAACAGTTGTCCTGTGTAGGTGCAGAAAATAACACGCCGAGGCAAGGAATCCTGTCTCTAGTGTTTATTGGTGCCTACATACAGAAATCCTGCTAAACTAACAGTGCACTGAGAAAGCCAAGGATATGAGCCCAACTAGGGCAGAGCTGTTCTGACGCGATTAGGGAAGAAGGCCAGGCTCTCTGAGCTACGTCCCCGTTTGACTGACATGGGCAGGCTCCCCCCTCCCTCCTCCTGTGTCTCCCTGACAACAGTTCTCCGAAAGGAAGGTGCTAGTAGCCCTGGTGGAGAAGTTATTTAATTATTTAATTTAATTATTTAAGAATAACATTGCCTAAATAGGATAAACCTAGTCTCTGTTTAGAGATACAGAAATCCATCCTTATTTACAGAATGATAGTTGACTTCTCCACCAGGGCTACTAGCACCTTCCTTTCGGAGAACTGTTCCTCTCTGCTCTCCAATTTCTCTTAGCTTTATGCCTTGCCTCCCTTGTAAGGAAGTGCCCAGCAAACCCTTTACATGGCTCTGCAGGCTGCCATATCATCACAGCATGACCAATGTCATGGGACAGACAATGACAGAGGCAAAAGCCAGTTTGGTCTAGTGGTTAAGGTGCTGGGCTAGAAACCAGGAGACTGAGAGTTCTTGTTGGGGTTTGTATATACCCAGGAATTTACAGTTAGATAAATTATACTGGAGAGGCTTGATATCTAGGTGAGAGGGGAATTATTCTGCAAGTCACCCAATTAGCAGCCATTGTTGTAGGGATGATGTGGCAGTGTATGACTCATACTACAGGTACTATCATTTAGCTGGGTGTGGCAGATGATCAGAGTGACCTATAATGTGATTGGTCAGTTTATGTATATAAGCAGAGGAGTCTGGTTGTATTCTTTCTTCTCGTTTGCTGTAACTACTCATCGCTGTATCATTTGTTACCCGTGTGGATGTATTCTGTAATACGTATGTATATATAGTAAATAGGATATTTTATCTAATCTCTGCTTTAGTGTCTATTTACTGCATAGAACGTGAATCACTGGTGTCCTGGAAAATAGAGCAGGCCGCTCCACCGCGCGCACTCTGACAGGTTTCGGGCCCAGCAGTGGAACGTGTGCAGCTGGCATGCTGGCACGGCTGTGAGGACTTTGGAAGCCTATCCAGGAGTTGTTTGGATATTTGGGGCGAGTTTGGAGCTTTTGCAGGTTCCGTGCCTGGCTGTGTATTTTTCCTAGGCCTGTTTGCAGCTGAAGGATGTTCTGATAAAGTCTGTGCTATTTATTCATCAGTGTCTGCCCGGGAGGGGCTAAGGAGGATGAGCACAGTGAAAATGCAGCCTACTGTTGGAGGTGGTTTTCCTCTGGAAAGGCTGAATGACTCCAATTACTTGTCGTGGGCGTACAAGATGGAAATGTTTCTTCGCTGGGGAGGTGTTTGGAAGATTGTACTTGACCCGCCACACGAGTTGGACGATGAGGAAGTTGTTCTACAGAACGAGAAAGCATTGGCAAGCATAATTTTATGTTTGGAGGACAGCCAATTATGTTACGTTAGAGATCTCCAGTTAGCCAGTGGGTGTTGGGAAGCTTTAAGAAATGTTTATCAGTTATGTTGACAAGGTAGCTTTATCATGCTAGATTACATGAAAATGAAAGTATTCTTGAACATTTGCATTATATGACTGGTTTGTTCCTTGAATTAGCACAGAGGGATATGCAATTCTCAGAAGTGCATAAAGTTTATGTTATTCTCAGTTCTCTTAATGAAACATGGGATAATTTAGCTACCAGTTTCGGGTCTTTATCTGAGAAGGATTTGACCGTAAATTATTTAACTGGGAGAATTCTGGAGGAGGAACAAAGGAGAAAAAGTTATAACGTAATTAAGCCAAAGCAAAGCAGTATGTCTGTTAAGGAATGTTATTCTTGTAACACTGATAATGTTTTATCTGTGAAATGCTGTTTTCGCTGTCAGTCTGATAAGCATTTGCAGAAAGACTGTGATAAAAGGAAACCAAAAGTCAAGCCGAGGATTTCCAAGCAAAGAAGTGCTGTCCAGCTGTCGGTGATTAATTCTACAGGACGGAATTTAAAGGAGCCGTGGCTTCTTGACAGCGGAGCAAGCCAAAACATTGCCAATGATAGGCAGATGTTTAAAAGGTTTACGCAGGCTGAACGGGATCATGTTAGCCTGGCAAATGGGAGTGTTGCATCTGTTACTGGCAAAGGGTTTGTGTATGTACCAAGTTTAAATACTGAATTATCTATGCTATGTGTACCAGACTTAGAGTATAACATCATAAGTGTTTCTCAGTTAGATAAACAGGGATATGATGTAAAGTTTGGTAAGGGAGAATGCATTGTTATGAAGGATAATCATGTCTGTGGTAAGGGTGTATTACAGAACAGTTTATATGTAATGGTGAAACCCAGGACAGAATTAACCCATGATGTAGCCATGATCAACAAACCAACCCATGATTCATGTGAACATTTGTGGCATAGAAGGTTGGGGCATCCAAGTTTCAAAGTGGTTGAAAAGATGTCTGAAGCAAGTTCTGGAATGGATTTGAAACCATGCCAAGCTTATCTGGATTGCACGGCATGTAAGGTTGCAAAGTCAAAGGTGTATCCTGTAAGCAAATTTAGTGATAGAAAGTCACATAAATGTTTTGAATTAGTTCACGCTGACCTAATTGGCCCATTACCAGCCACAATAGGTGGTGCTAAATATGTTTTAGTCATTGTGGATGATTTCACCAGATTTGGGTTCTGTTACCTATTGAAAGCTAAAAGCCAAACATTTGATAAGTTCAGAAATTGGGTGCAGTTTGTGGAATGTAGATATAGCACAAAGGTGCGTAGTTTGCAAACTGACCGGGGAACTGAGTTTATGAGTGGCAGTTTTCAGCAATGGCTCAGTAGGAGGGGCATTGCGCACAGGAGAACCAATCCGCATAGTTCAGCTGAGAATGGCGTAGCGGAACGAAGGAATTTAGCATTACAGACAGTAAAGGATTCATTATTAGTTACTCAGGGTTATCTAGAGGATACTGGGGAGAAGCTATATTGACTGCTAATTATTTAATTAACAGGTTATGGAGTGTGTTTGTAAATCAAACACCATATTATATTTTGTATGGCAAGAAGCCATCATTAGCTCATTTGAAGGTGTTTGGGTGTACTGCCTATGTTCACGTGCATAAGGGGGTACGTAGGAAAGGGCAGGTAAAAGCACAGAAGATGACGTTTGTGGGGTA
Organism: Charina bottae; assembly: GCA_023362775.1. Classification (NCBI taxonomy): domain Eukaryota; kingdom Metazoa; phylum Chordata; class Lepidosauria; order Squamata; family Charinaidae; genus Charina; species Charina bottae. The sequence continues at coordinate 167,363,806 of JALMGJ010000002.1, forward strand.
TGAGCCAGGAACCAAGGGATATAGGTTCACTGATGGCAGAAGACTTGTTATTTCCAGATCAGCAAGTTTTAGTGAGCACAGCAATTGGCTGAAGTTACACGGAGGGAGTGAGGTTTTTCTTCCTGGTCAGGGACAGGTCGAGCTATCAAAGCGGCAAGGGTCCAATGATGTGATTAAGAAGGAAGAGGAAGTAACTCCTAGTGTGCCAATGATGCAGGAGGCTACTGTTTTGTGCAGATCTGAAAGAGTTAACAAGGGCATACCACCTCAGCGTTACACACCAGGTGATGTTAAAGTGTGTTTTATTAATTATGAACCTCGTAGTTATGAGGAGGTATTGGACTTGCCACCACAAGAGCAGAAAAAGTGGAAAGCTGCTATGGATGTGGAAATGAATGCCATTAATTCCCATAAGGTGTTTAAATCTACCAGGCTGCCTGAGGGGCATAGGGCAGTAGGGTGTAGGTGGGTTTATAAGAAGAAGACCTTAGTCAATGGTGATATTCACTATAAGGCTAGGCTTGTAGCACAAGGGTTTTCCCAGGTTAAGAATCAGACTTATGATGAGGTTTTTGTGCCAACGCTAAGAGGGGAGACATTTAGGTTTGCCTTAGCTATGGCAGCAGCTGGGAATTGTGTAGTGAACCATTATGATATCACCACAGCATATCTGCATGCTGATTTGAGGGAAGAAATCTATATGGCTGAAGCTCCAGGATATGAGTCTAATGATGCAGGTAGAGTATACAAGCTGCAGAAAGCGTTGTATGGACTCAGGCAATCGGCACGTTGCTGGAATCTACGATTAGATGAGGAATTGCAAAGACTGGGGTTCAAGTGTAGCAAGGCTGACCCATGTCTGTATGTAAAGCAATGTGATAATGATGAACAGGTGTTGCTTTTGATTTTTGTAGACGATTTGTGTCTTATATTATTATTTTATTTTTATTTATCTTATTTATACCCCGCCTATCCCCTCCCTAATGGAGGGCTCTAGGTGGCTTACATACATGTAAATTCATATATATTATACAGCCATATATATTCAACAATGTTACCGCGTGATAGGGAGGAGGTGAAGGAACCGACTCTTCAGCCGCAGGCATCGGACTACATGCCCCAGAATGCCTCACTTCCGAGCCGGCTGCTGACGTCCAGGAAGTTGTCATTCAGGATCCATCATCCTCCGCCGCCATTGTCGGGATTCACCATGGTCCGAGGGTGACCCTCTGAAAGGACGCCAGCAAATTGTCCCACATAAGTGGTACCCATTTATCTACTTGCCTTAGCTTTCGAACTGTTGGGTGGACAGAAGCCGGGGCTAGTGAGGAGAGCTCACCTCGCCACGCGGTTTTGAACTGCCAACCTTATGGTCGACAGTCTAACGGCTCAGCGGTTTAACCCGCTGAGCCACCGCGCCCCTTTAGCTATCTTTATAGCTAAAGATCAAAGCAGGGTAATTGAATTTACTGAAAAACTGAAGCAACAATTTGATGTTAAAGATCTGGGAGAGATTAAAAATTACCTAGTCATAGGTATTCAGAAGGTTGATGGGGGATACGTTCTAGAGCAGCGGAAGAAAATTGAACAACTGCTAAGAGAGAACAATATGGAACATTGCAAGGAGGTTCCTACCCCGATGACAACTGATTTTGTTAAGACAGAGGCTGGAGACGATGACCAAACTTCATGTAATCAGGAACACTATCAATCAATAATTGGAAGTTTATTGTATTTAGCACAATGGTTGCGTCCCGATATCGGGCATGCGGTAAATGTACTGAGTAGATATGTTACACAACCTACCCAGAAGCATTGGAAAGGTATTAAACGAGTGTTTAGGTATCTTAAGGGGACTATTAATAAATGTTTATTGATAAAACCTTGTAAACCATTGGAATTAAAATGCTATGTAGATAGTGATTGGGGTAATGATATACATGATAGAAAATCAATGACAGGATTGATAATTATGTTTGGTGACACCTTGGTGGGGTGGAGGTCTCGGAAACAGAGTTCTGTCACAGTATCAACTGCAGAGGCAGAGTATGCTGCACTATCTGACCTATGTTCAGAGTTAATATGGTATAGGCAATTGTTAATGGATGTTAATATAACAATTAATGAACCTATATGTGTATATGACGACAGTGAATCATGTATACAGATTGCAAAGAGTGATAGGATCAGAGGGAGGAGCAAACATGTTGATATCAAGTATCACGATGTTAGGAATGCTGTGAAAGAATCTCTGATTAATTTGCAATATTGTCCATCTGAGAGTAATGTAGCAGATGTGATGACAAAGTCTCTAAGTATAGATAGACATAGGATGTGTATATCCAAAATGTGTATGTCTTCTATTCTGTATAAGTGAAATGTAATATCTATTGTAAATTGGAGGGGTGTTGGGGTTTGTATATACCCAGGAATTTACAGTTAGATAAATTATACTGGAGAGGCTTGATATCTAGATGAGAGGGGAATTATTCTGCAAGTCACCCGATTAGCAGCCATTGTTGTAGGGATGATGTGGCAGTGTATGACTCATACTACAGGTGCTATCATTTAGCTGGGTGTGGCAGATGATGAGAGTGACCTATAATGTGATTGGTCAGTTTATGTATATAAGCAGAGGAGTCTGGTTGTATTCTTTCTTCTCGTTTGCTGTAACTACTCATCGCTGTATCAATTGTTACCCGTGTGGATGTATTCTGTAATACGTATGTATATATAGTAAATAGGATATTTTATCTGATCTCTGCTTTAGTGTATTTACTGCATAGAACGTGAATCACTGGTGTCTTGGAAAATAGAGCAGGCCGCTCCACCGCGCGCACTCTGACAGTTCTAGTCCCACCTTAGGCCTGAAAACTGGCTGGGTGACCTTGGGCCAGTCATTCTCTCTCAGCCCTAGGAAGGAGGCAATGGGAAACCAGGAGACGGAGAGTTCTCGTCCCACCTTAGGCATGAAAGCCAGCTGGGTGACCTTGGGCCAGTCACTCTCTCTCAGCCCTAGGAAGGAGGCAATGGGAAACCAGGAGACTGAGAGTTCTAGTCCCGCCTTAGGCATGAAAGCCGGCTGGGTGACCTTGGGCCAGTCATTCTCTCTCAGCCCTAGGAAGGAGGCAATGGGAAACCAGGAGACGGAGAGTTCTAGTCCCTCCTTAGGCATGAAAGCTGGCTGGGTGACCTTGGGCCAGTCCCTGTCTCTCAGCCCTAGGAAGGAGCCAATGGCAAACCAGGAGACGGAGAGTTCTAGTCCCTCCTTAGGCATGAAAGCCGGCTGGGTGACCTTGGGCCAGTCACTCCCTTTCAGCCCAACTCACCTCACAGGGTTGTTTTTGTGGGGAAAATAGGAGGAGGAAGGAGTATTAGGTATGTCCACCGTCTTGAGTTATTTATAAAAATAATAAAGGCAGGATAAAAATTAAATAAATAAATAAAACAAATAAAAAGGAGTTGAACATCTAGACCTGTCCAAGCCAAACTCCTTCTTTGTTCCCCCCAACTCCACTAAGCCTCCACTAAAGCCCTTTCAGTGTACTTGCTGCTGGAAGAGAAATAGTAAAATGTGAATTTTAGAATAGCCTTGTGATACATTGCTTCAATATTCACCCCAAGGCACTGTCATTGGCAGCTCTGATTAAAGAATTTAATATGGGTGGAAGTTAGAGCTGATAGTCACAAAACGTTCCGTCTCTCTCACTTCATCACCCTGAAATTTTCTTCATTTGGAAAATCTGGGAAGAGATGATTTGATTTTTCACAGCACCTTTGAAAAATTCACATCCTCTTAAGCCATTAACGTGGCTTCTTTGGTTTACTACGTGATGTGATGCCAGCTGAGGTCCATCAGTCCTAGTTTATGGCTTAGTGGGTTTGTGATCCCACGCCACTGTGGCTTATTCAACCAATCAGTGTGGTTAAAGTGTTGGTCTAGAACTGGGGAGGCCCACATTCTAGACCAACTGCTGAGTTCACCCTCAGCGTGGGAGTTTGCCGGGTGACTCTGGGCCGCTCGCTCTCTTTCAGCTCAATCAAATTCTTAGGGCTGTTTTTGTGGGGAAAAATAGGAGGAAGGAATGCTATGTAGGCAGCTTTGACCCAGGAGATAAATCTAACAAACCATAATTAAATACACTTCAGTTTGCACAAATCAAGCCACTGCCCACATCCATATAATACTCTGAAATATTAATGAAGTGTTGGAAAGGGCGAAACTTCAAATCAGCTCCACTTTTTAAAAAATCCTGATTTGACTCAGGCGGTGAGAAATCAGTTTGGTTCAGGATTCAGTCCAGTTGACTTCACAGTGGTTACCAACTATAAAGACTATGAGACACTTGGGGTGTGGAGGTCAAATCTGTTCTTATTCAAGTGCCATTTAAACATATAGGCTAATGACTAAATAATGGCTAATGCCTATCCCATGAGTTACCCCCTACAGCCATTAGCTACCATCAGTTCTGATCAGCAAACAACTAACCCAAAGAAATGGATAAGCTCTCTTCATAGCCATCCAATGCATTTGGATCATATTGTGGTTAGTATGCCAGCGACAGCAGACTAGCCCCTGTTCTGGCATCAGGTGAGATATAATTGCTTTATTGCTGCTCTCCTTTCCAAGGTACCTGTTTGTGGGATAGGAGCTGATGAAAGTCTTTCCCTTCACTTCTCTCCCAGTTTCCTTCTTTTTCCTCTCAGGATTTTGTTTAAGCCCATTCAGCCATTTATCCCATCGGAAGGACATGAACCCAGATATACAGTGGGGCAAAAAAGTATTTAGTCAGCCACCAATTGTGCAAGTTCTCCCACTTAAAAAGATGAGAGAGACCTGTAATTGACATCATAGGTAGACCTCAACTATGAGAGACAAAATGAGAAAACAAATCCAGACAATCACATTGTCTGATTCGGAAAGAATTTATTTGCAAATTATGGTGGAAAATAAGTATTTGGTCAGTATCAAAAGTTCATCTCAATACTTTGTTATATATCCTTTGTTGGCAATGACAGGTCAAACGTTTTCTGTAAGTCTTCACAAGGTTGGCACACACTGTTGCTGGTATGTTGGCCCATTCCTCCATGCAGATCTCCTCTAGAGCAGTGATGTTTTGGGGCTGTCGCTGGGCAACACGGACTTTCAACTCTCTCCAAAGGTTTTCTATGGGGTTGAGATCTGGAGACTGGCTAGGCCACTCCAGGACCTTGAAATGCTTCTTACGAAACCACTCCTTCGTTGCCCGGGCGGTGTGTTTGGGATCATTGTCATGCTGAAAGACCCAGCCACGTTTCATCTTCAATGCCCTTGCTGATGGAAGGAGGTTTGCACTCAAAATCTCCCGATACATGGCCCCATTCATTCTTTCCTGTACATGGAACAGTCGTCCTGGTCCTTTTGCAGAGAAACAGCCCCAAAGCATGATGTTGCCACCCCCATGCTTCACAGTAGGTATGATGTTCTTTGGATGCAACTCAGCATTCTCTCTCCTCCAAACACGACGAGTTGTGTTTCTACCAAACAGTTCTACTTTGGTTTCATCTGACCATATGACATTCTCCCAATCCTCTTCTGGATCATCCAAATGCTCTCTAGCAAACTTCAGACGGGCCCGGACATGTACTGGCTTAAGCAGGGGGACACGTCTGGCACTGCAGGATCTGAGTCCCTGGCGGCGTAGTGTGTTACTGGTGGTAGCCTTTGTTACGTTGGTCCCAGCTCTCTGCAGGTCATTCACTAGGTCCCCCCGTGTGGTTCTGGGATTTTTGCTCACCGTTCTTGTGATCATTTTGACCCCACGGGGTGAGATCTTGCGTGGAGCCCCAGATCGAGGGAGATTATCAGTGGTCTTGTATATCTTCCATTTTCTAATTATTGCTCCCACAGTTGATTTCTTCACACCAGTCTACAATTTTGTTTCTGGTGTCCTTCGACAGCTCTTTGGTCTTCACCATAGTGGAATTTGGAGTGTGACTGTTTGAGGTTGTGGACAGGTGTCTTTTATACTGATAACAAGTTCAAACAGGTGCCATTACTACAGGTAATGAGTGGAGGACAGAGGAGCCTCTTAAAGAAGAAGTTACAGGTCTGTGAGAGCCAGAAATCTTGCTTGTTTGTAGGTGACCAAATACTTATTTTCCACCATAATTTGCAAATAAATTCTTTCCGAATCAGACAATGTGATTGTCTGGATTTGTTTTCTCATTTTGTCTCTCATAGTTGAGGTCTACCTATGATGTCAATTACAGGCCTCTCTCATCTTTTTAAGTGGGAGAACTTGCACAATTGGTGGCTGACGAAATACTTTTTTGCCCCACTGTACAACTTAATTTGTTTGTGCTTCTTTGACTATTGAGAACAGCTTCTGATTTGTTCCTTAAACCAGTTTGCTGCTGGAAAATCTTCTGTTACAATAGGACAGCTCAGCTGACATTATGAGAGCGCAGATATGCTTTCCTCATCTCAGCTGCTGGTTTCAAGAGATATTTACCAGGGCGTCTGTTCTCAGCCACACCAGGAAGGAACCTGATCCCCCCAAGGCAGACACTTGTTAGCTGTTTCACAACAGGCCAATGAATTTGTCCCAGTCATACTGAGAAAGAAAAAGGAGGTTTTTGTTGAGAGATTATATTATTTTGCACAGTGTGAGGCTCAAGGCACAATAATATATCCCAGAATCATTAGCTGTGAAGCTTGTGATATTCAGCAAGAAGTTGTCATTTTTTGGTCTCGAACCTTTGATATGGCTTGGCCCAACATTATTTGTGGAACTTCTAATTATTGAGAAGGTAAGCAGCTCTATTGGCCCCTGGGGTGTTTGACGGAACCAGTAAAGATAGGGAATGGATGATGTCTTCACTGAGCATTCCAAGAAAACGACAGTGCCCAACTCCTTCATCACCACTGATGGTGGTCTCTGGAGAATGGTGTACGGGCCATCACCTATGAATCTCCAAAGAAATTAGAAATTGTCAGTACAATTAGAAAATATTTATATTCATAGTAACATAGAACACGCTAGAACATGATGATAAATGCCACTTGCCATACTGAAAGTCTTTTAGCAGCCCTTAAAATTCCTCAGATGTTTTGTGTGAGGAGCCCAAAATTAGCACTGAATTTCCATTGTAGCAATATTTTAGCAGCAACTGCACTACAGGGCTATAATCATGCATGAACACACGCTCCCCCTCCTCCCTCTTCAGTGCTTGAGAAATTAATTAACATTTTCACATAGCAATAAATTGTCAGATTAATTGCTCATGGATTCTCTGTTTTACCTTTTTAAACTATTAATTTGTTTGCCATTCTGCATGTGTGGTTCATGCATTATATTACTAAAGTAATTTAAAAGCTTGCAGAGCTATAATGTTTATTACAGATTGCAATAAAACCTCCTTTAATTGTGTCTAGTGAATTCAAGGCAACACAAGGGAAAAGAAATGGAATTTTGCCACTGCCTTCATGGGGAAAGAAATTGCTTCCATGACTCATTTTAACTAGGTTTTCTCACACAAAAAAATCCACTACCTTTAATATTTTCAGGGACTTTTAGCCAATCATCAGATAAAAAAACCCCCCTGCCTTTGCAGCTTAAGATGTCTATGCAGTGTAAATAATTTTGGATATTTCACACTATATGGACTCATGAAATGAAACTGAGAAGTAGTAGTCCTTTTCACTAGGATTTCTAGAAAAGGACAAGGTTTCAGAGTAGACCTTAGAATCACACAAAACCAACAAAAGCAATGAAGGTTAGAGGCAGACTTTAGATTTAAAGGTAGCACGATGTTAGTCAATCCTGGTTGTGATATAGGCACTGATTTTTCTTATCTTGAAAATGTTCGGATAGGGATAATTAAATGAATAGAGGGCTGTTACCTTCCTGCCTGCCCTCTCTGGAGAGTTAGTTAGAAGCATCTGGATGGATGCCTTTGGAATGGGATTCTGAACTACCTGAACCTTCTGTTTGATCCCAAAGGGTCCAATGTCAAAGAGGTTTTGTGAATGTTTCTGCTGCTTCAGAAGCCCATTTGACCAAAGACAATAGCAAAAGGGATGAGCACGGACATTCCATTTTCAACCCACTTCCCCACCTCCACTTTGTTTTGAATTTGCAACCCTGAAATGAGAAATCATTTGTTTCTCAGACTGGATTCATATTTTGAGCAGCTCAATAAGAGAGGACAGTTCTGGCAATTTATCCAAAGACTCTTACATGTTGATTATCCTGCCCATCAAAAAGCCTTTCTCTATATCCTTGAGTTGGGGAGTTACACTCAAATATTTCTACTGTGTCTGATAGTTTGAATAAGTGCAGTTTCTATACCAAATATATCCTCATAGCATTATTGATTTACTCTATATTCAACGTCCATATTTCTAAATGACTAAACAACAAGAAATGAAAAGATAATCTACTTACATAAAACGCTTCCTGCCAAACAAAGAAGAAGAGCGGTGGACCATAGGTGTGCCACGAACCTTCTTTCTGTCATGCTGCTGATATTGGAAATCTCTTCCTTCTCCTTGATGGAGACACTTTTATAAACCCATTTCTCCTCACCGCATACATATCTTACTCTCACAGTGACCTCTGGTGAAAATGTCAGAAACTGCAGAAGAGGCTCCATTTTCACATGTCTTTCTTTAAAAAATAGTTCTTCTGTGGTTGACGTTGAGCAACTCAGACTATAAATAGAAAGAAACTCACAACCAGGGTTGCCACCTCTTTCACTGCTGCACTTTCCATAATAGGTTGGCATACAACAGTTTAGCGTAAAGCATTTTTCTCAGAATCTGGGAAAGGTTTGCTACAAAAGAAACTATATTCAGGAGAGGAGAAGGCTCCTGTGGTATCTTTCATAGTTCTGGAGGAAAGGTGAAATTTGTTGGCCAAGCTGTATTTGCTGAAATTCCTCATTCATCACAACTATGATGGGTATAGGAGCTCTCTGACCCCCTCTTATTTATTTTATCTAAGTCATCATCATTGGCGATCACTCGTAGCCGAGTAAGATTGTCTTCCAAAGGTAAAATTTTAACGGTGGATCCGTAAGTGGCTATAAAGGCCAATTCTGGATCCGCACAACCTCCCACAATGGGGGCATAGGTTTCCAGGTGGGAGACGGTCATGATGAGGGTTTGCCTGACGTGCCTTCCTTTTAGCTCTTTTCTCCCTTTCGCCCTGTACTCATGCTTCTTCAAAGTCCATAGCGCCATTAATAAAGGATGACCTCCAATTGAAACGCTCATGAGTTAGGGCTTCCCAGTTCTCAATGCTGATATTACATTTTTTAAAATTAGCTTTGAGAGTATCTTTGAATCTCTTTTGCTGTCCACCAATATTCCGTTTTCCATTCTTAAGTTGGGAGTAAAGTAGCTGCTTTGGAAGACGATGGTCAGGCATTCGAACAACATGACCGGTCCAGCGAAGTTGATGTTGGATGATCATTGTTTCAATGCTGGTGGTTTTCGCTTCTTCTAATACGCTAACATTAGTCCGCCTATCTTCCCAAGTAATTTGCAGAATTTTTCGGAGGCAGCGTTGATGGAATCTTTCAAGAAGTTGGAGGTGGCGTTTGTAGAGGTATCTACTTAGGTATCTACTTAGGTATCTACTAAGATACCTACTTAGGTATCTAAGTAGCAATGCTATGTTGCATCAGTGCAAAAGCACATTTGCCCATCTATCGCAGCAGGCATATGGCAAGCATCCAAGCAAGGCACAGTGACAAAAATCCTCCCATGTTGTTTGCCCTCTGACACTTAAGTATTAAATGTGCACAATATCATTCCATCACACACACACACACACACACACACTGTGCATACTTTAAGAATGATTAGGAAGAAGTGCTTCAGATCTCAGAGGAGTGAGAGAACAGCATCTTTCTGGTACTCATTAAAATAGTTTGTTTTTTCAGGCTTCTGTATAAGCCTGAATAAAAGTTGCTGCTGCTTTAAGAGTTTTATTAACTCTAATGAATCTGCTTCATAAGGTTAACAAGGGAACCAGCTTTAGAGCTGAGTAGACTGTGGGTTGATTTTCAAGCCATGCAACTTCCTATGCTGAGCAAGGGGAGGACAAAGCAAGAACCATATCTGGAGTATGTGGTTGGATTAGCTATGGACTGGACTCAAGATGGGAAAGGCTGAGAGTCTGGGAATGTCAGAATTTGAAGGACATCAAGTTACTATGTCCAAAATATTGATTTTCAAAGCCTGTAGAATTGGACTTAACTTTTTGTAACAGTGTAAATTCCCAGCTTCTTCAAGGTACTGCAATGATTCCAGACCTTCCAGAAGAATTAAGGAATCATGTGATGTTTCCCCCCCCTCGATAAACCTCACTCATTGAGCAATTAATCTCAGTTTCTTCTTGAGGACAAAGCAACTGGTACATCTTATATAAGGTGACATAGATCTCTAATGTTCAGCCTCTTAAATACTGCTGCTCCATAGCAGGTGGCAGCACCTAATTGACCTTGGCTGATCACAGAAAGCTAAGCAGGGTCAGGTCTGGTTAGTATTTGGATGGGAAGCTACCAAGAAATCCCAGGGCTGTAGGTCAGAATGGGACCCACCCCCCAGTCCATGCGATTGGCTTCCGCCTGCAAACCTGCCCCTGGTTCACGCGATTGGCTCCTGCCTGCAAACCCCGCCCCCGTGATTGGGTCCCGCCTGCAAACCCTGCCCCGCCCCCACAATTAGCTCCTGTCTGCAAACTCCGCCCCCTGGTCCGCGCAATTGGCTCCCGCCTGCAAACCCCACCCCCCTGGTCCGTGGAAAAATTGTCTTCCATGAAACTGGTCCCTTGTGCCAAAAAGGTTGGGTACCCCTGTGCTAGAGGGCAGCAGAGTTTTCAATCTTTTTGCTGGATCTACTAGTCATCCAGATGTTTGCTGTCCAGATATGGTAGCCCTATTAAGTCAAAATGCAAGTAGAGTTTCCAATTGTTACTTCTTGTACAAAGATTAACACATGTGGACAACAAATGCTATGCTGAGAAAAGTTTCACCAGGTTGTTGTTTATTCGTTCAGTCGTTTCCGACTCTTCGTGACTTCATGGACCAGTCCACGCCAGAGTTTTCTGTCGGCCGTCACCATCCCCAGCTCCCCAATGGTTGAGTCCGTCACCTCCAGAATACCATCCATCCATCTTGCCCTTGGTCGGCCCCTCTTCCTTTCGCCTTCCACTTTCCCTAGCATCAGCTTCTTCTCCAGGGTATCCTGTCTTCTCATTATGTGGCCAAAGTACTTCAGTTTTGCCTTTAATATCATTCCCTCAAGGGAGCAGTCTGGCTTGATTTCCTGGAGTATGGACTGGTTTGATCTTCTTGCAGTCCAAGGCACTCTCAGAATTTTCCTCCAACACCACAGTTCAAAAGCATCTATCTTCCTTCGCTCAGCCTTCCTTATGGTCCAGCTCTCACAGCCATAGGTTACTACAGGGAATACCATTGCTTTAACTATGCGGACCTTTGTTGTCAGTGTGATGTCTCTGCTCTTAACTATTTTATCAAGATTTGCCATTGCTCTCCTCCCAAGAAGTAGACGTCTTCTGATTTCCTGGCTGCAGTCAGCGTCTGCAGTAATCTTTGCACCTAGAAATACAAAGTCTGTCACTGCCTCCACTTTTTCTCCCTCTATTTGCCAGTCATCAATCAAGCTCGTTGCCATAATCTTGGTTTTTTTGAGGTTTAACTGCAACCCAGCTTTTGCACTTTCTTCTTTCACCTTCGTCATAAGGCTCCTCAACTCCTCCTCGCTTTCAGCCATCAAAGTGGTATCATCTGCATATCTGAGATTGTTAATGTTTCTTCCAGCGATTTTAACTCCAGCCTTGGATTCCTCAAGCCCAGCATGTCGCATGATGTGTTCTGCGTACAGGTTGAATAGGTAGGGTGAGAGTATACAACCCTGCCGTACTCCTTTCCCAATCTTAAACCAGTCCGTTGTTCCGTGCTCTGTTCTTACCGTTGCTACTTGGTCGTTATACAGATTCCTCAGGAGGCAGACAAGATGACTTGGTATCCCCATACCACCAAGAACTTGCCACAATTTGTTATGATCCACACAGTCAAAGGCTTTAGAATAGTCAATAAAACAGAAATAGATGTTTTTCTGAAATTCCCTGGCTTTCTCCATTATCCAGCGGATATTGGCAATTTGGTCTCTAGTTCCTCTGCCTTTTCTAAACCCAGCTTGTACATCTGGCAATTCTCGCTCCATGAATTGCTGGAGTCTACCTTGCAAGATCTTGAGCATTACCTTACTGGCATGTGAAATAAGTGCCACTGTTCGATAGTTTGAACATTCTTTAGTGCTTCCCTTTTTTGGTATGGGGATATAAGTTGATTTTTTCCAATCTGATGGCCATTCTTGTGTTTTCCAAATTTGCTGGCATATGGCATGCATCACCTTGACAGCATCATCTTGCAAGATTTTAAACAGTTCAGCTGGGATACCATCGTCTCCTGCTGCCTTGTTATTAGCAATGCTTCTTAAGGCCCATTCAACCTCACTCTTCAGGATGTCTGGCTCTAACTCACTGACCACACCGTCAAAGCTATCTCCAATATTATTATCCTTCCTATACAGATCTTCCGTATATTCTTGCCACCTTTTCTTGATCTCTTCTGCTTCTGTTAGGTCCTTACCATCTTTGTTTTTGATCATACCCATTTTTGCCTGGAATTTTCCTCCGATGTTTCTAATTTTCTGGAAGAGGTCTCTTGTCCTTCCTATTCTATTGTCTTCTTCCACTTCCGCACATTGCTTGTTTAAAAATAATTCCTTATCTCTTCTGGCTAACCTCTGGAATTTTGCATTTAATTGGGCATATCTCCCCCTATCACTGTTGCCTTTTGCTTTCCTTCTTTCTTGGGCTACTTCCAGTGTTTCAGCAGACAGCCATTTTGCCTTCTTGGTTTTCTTTTTCTTTGGGACGTTTTTTGTTGCCGCCTCCTGAACAATGTTGCGAACTTCTGTCCATAGTTCTTCTGGGACCCTATCTACTAAATCTAGTCCCTTAAATCTATTCTTCACCTCCACTGCATATTCCTTAGGAATATTAGTGAGCTCATATCTAACTGATCTGTGGGTCTTCCCTATTCTCTTTAGTCTGATTCTAAATTTTGCAATAAGAAGTTCGTGATCTGAACTACAGTCAGCTCCAGGTCTTGTTTTTACCGACTGTATAGATGTCCGCCACCTTTGGCTGCAAAGGATGTAGTCAATCTGATTTCCGTGTCGACCATCTGGTGAAGTCCATGTATAAAGTCGTCTTTTAGGTTGTTGGAAGAGAGTGTTTGTTATGCACAGTGAGTTGTCTTGGCAAAATTCTATCAGCCTATGTCCTGCTTCATTTTGTTCTCCCAGACCATGCTTGCCTGTAATTCCAGGTGTCGTCTGACTACCCACCTTAGCATTCCAGTCTCCTGTAATGAAAAAACATCTCTTTTTGGTGTATTATCTAGTAGGTGCTGCAGATCCTCATAGAACTGATCTACTTCTGCTTCTTCAGCATCTGTGGTTGGGGCGTATATTTGGATCACTGTGATGTTAAATGGCTTACCCTGAATTCGAATTGAGATCATTCTATCGTTTTTTGGATTGTATCCAAGCACTGCTTTAGCCACTTTATTATTAATTATGAAGGCTACTCCATTTCTTCTGTGGTCCTCTTGTCCACAGTAGTAGATCTGGTGGTCATCTGATGTGAAGTGGCCCATTCCAGTCCATTTCAGTTCACTGACACCTAAAATGTCTATATTTAATCTTGACATCTCACCAATAACCACATCCAATTTGCCCTGGCTCATAGATCTTACATTCCAGGTTCCTATGGTGTGTTGATCTTTAGAACATCGGATTCGTCGTTCACCACCAGCACCGTCGGCCGCTAGCCGTCCTTTCGGCTTTGAGCTAGCTGCGTCATCACATCTGGGGCTAGTTGAACGTATCCTCTGTTCCTCCCCAGTAGCATTTTGACCATCTTCCGACCTGGGAGTCCCATCTTCCGATGGTATACCGACATATCTTTGGTTGTACTGATCCATTTAGTTTTCATGGCAAGAATACTGGGGTGGGTTGCCATTACCTTCCCCAGGGATCGTATTTAGTCTGACCTCTCTGCCACGACCTTCCCGTCTTGGGTGTCCCTTCACGGTTTAGCTCATGGTTTCATTGAGGTGCTCAAGCTCCAGCACCACGACAAGGTAACGATCTCCTTTGCTGGAGTTCACCAGGTTACTACATATCAAACTCCTATTAAAAGCACACAAGTAAGTTCAGGTGGTTATTATTCTGGTATGATAGCAAAATTGAAATAAATATTGAAATAAATTACTCAGGGCAGTTTTGATTTAATGATGCAGGTCCTTGTAATAAGATCCATCGCTGTGCTTCTATTTTATCATTTGCAGGGATTCAACAAATTAGTGTTTTCAAATGTACTCTTATAACTCTACCTTACACGACTTCTATGCATTGATCCTATGTTTTGTTATAATCCATAGGTGCTTAATCTATAATTTATTTGTGTTCCGAGCTTCACTTTGGCAAACGGATAAAGATTCACAATTCAGGTTGTGCATCCAACCAATCTTTTAAGATTGACAGAAATAATAACTGTTATTATTTGTAGTCTGGACTAGAAACAGTTAATCCAAGTAACAAGAATCCAAGAGATCTGATTAATAGTATTTATTTGAGATTAAAGTTACAAAACAAGAACTCCAGCACATACCCTGCTTTCAAATGAGATACCTACAGTATATATAGGCAATTAAGGTGGCAAACTCTTGTCCATTTCCTTCTGTGCAGAGATGTCTGGAAGCTTTCCTCTTTTATGAAGGCAGGGCAGTCTGCATCTGTTCCTTATATTGATCATGGTCAGTGTGAGAAGAAGCTTAAGTAATTTATCTGTGAAATATAATCAAACTTGAGTGCAATTTAAAATAGATTCGAAAGGATGGGGAAATGGAAAGTTTGGTCATCTGGAAGAGCCCTTTAACACCGAACATCTTAAGCTTGGCATGGTATGAAGATGAACATTTTTACTTGTTAATGGCTGTGTTTGGACAGCTTACTAACCCATGGTTAATTAAGCCATGGTTTAATGAATTAATCCAACTGCCTGGGTTTGCATAACACACTGACTGATAAAAAGCCAAGCACATTCTAGTCTAGGCTATGCTAAACAGACAGATGTAAACCTGACCAAAAGTTGCCAATCTTATGGTACTTATAGGCCGTGTTTGCACAATGCATAGGGATCAAATGTCCAGTTAAAGAGTGCACAAAGGCTGATGTCCTACCCTCCTCTTCTGTCTTTGTGGCTCTAATACTGCAAAGGAGAGCCAGCTTGGTGTAGTGGTTAAGGCATCAGGCTAGAAACCGGGAGACCAGGAGTTCCAGTCCTGCCTTAGGCACAAAGCCAGCTGGGTGACCTTGGGCCAGTCCCTCTCTCTCAGCCCTAGGAAGAAGGCAATGGCAAACCACTTCTGAAAAACCTGCCAAGAAAATTGCAAGGGCTTGTCCAGCCAGTCTCCAAGAATCGGACACGATTGAATGGATTAAAAAAAAAATACTGTAGGGGTTTACTCTGTCTTCTCAACTCAAGAGTAGCTGCCTCTGGTGGTTTAGAGGAACCCATATCTGGGATCCATAAATGACAAGGAAAAATATGATGTAGACATTCATTAACTGGATACGACTTAATATTTTGCATGAAAATGCAAAGAGAGCCAGTTTGGTCTAGTGGTTAAGGCAACGGGCTAGAAACCAGGAGACTGAGAGTTCTAGTCCCGCCTCAGGCATGAAAGCCGGCTGGGTGACCTTGGGCCAGTCCCTGTCTCTCAGCCCTGGGAAGGAGCCAATAGCAAACCAGGAGACTGAGAGTTCTAGTCCCGCCTTAGGCATGAAAGCCGGCTGGGTGACCTTGGGCCAGTCACTCTCTCTCAGCCCAACTCACCTCACAGGGTTGTTGTTGTTGTGGGGAAAATAGGAGGAGGAAGGAGTATTAGGTATGTTCCCTACCTTGAGTTATTTATAAAAATAATAAAGGCAGGATATAACATTAAAAAAATAAAAAATAAATGAAAATGGCTATAATAATCTGGAGAACATCACCACACTCTTAAAATCATAGACTTTCAGAAATAACACAGAAGGCATACATGTTAAAGAAAGCCCAAACTTTACCCATATATTTTTCTAACGCAGTTGGAAAAATAGTTTGAAAATGTAATTTGATTGTGGGGAGGATAACAGTCCTCAGGGAAACATAATCCACTTTACCACCACCACCCCCTGCCCCACACTCTGTGATGAAATTCATAGCCTCTGCAACTGCTTTTCATTAAAAGAAGACGGTAAAGACATCCTGCAGAGTGTGGCTTCCGGAATTTGGAACACCCATCTGACACCTTTGCTCTGAGAACTGCGCTGGTAAGCAGTGGGTTTCTGGGTGCAATTCAAGGAGCTGGTTGTTGTTGAATCCCTATTTATAGGACCACCTTTCTCCAATTATCTCTGCCTCTTTTGTAATATCTGACAGGATGAGCATGCTCCATCTCCCTTCGGTTAACAATACCATCTTCTCAGATCCCAGAGGTGTGCCTTCTCTGTTGCTGTTCCTGCCCTGTGGAATACCATTCCCAGAGAGCTCCATATGGCCCCATCTCTGCTCTGCTTTAGAAAAGCCCTGAAAACCTGGCTGAGGTGTTTTGTGATTCCACTGTGTGATGATTGATGAAGGATGGCTAAAACTGTTTTTTAATATTTCCTTCACAGCGAGAGAGGACTCCCTGGAAAAGACCCTGATGCTGGGAAAGACTGAAGGCAAAAGGAGAAGGGGACGGCAGAGGATGAGATGGTTAGATAGCATCACCGATGTAACGAACATGAATTTGAGTAAACTCCGGGAGACAGTGGAGGACAGGAAGGCCTGGCGTGCTATGGTCCATGGGGTCATGAAGAGTCGGACATGACATGACTAAATGTCTATGAAGGTTCTCAGTCATCCAGGTGGAATTGTCTGTAGCTTGAATCATGTCAACTGGATTTCTATTTTCTTAGTGGAAACGTTTCACTCCTTATCCAAGGAGCTTCTTCAGTCTGAGTAAAGTTAGTAAGGGAATCCTTAAATATGTTTCTAGGCTGGCTGTGTGACCTTGCACCTGGGGCTAGGTCATGGTTATTTTGAGATGTTTGTTTCTAAGTCCCTTTATCATCTAAAGGAGGATCGTTAAGATTACCCTGCTGCTGTTGAGCTTGTGAAATGGTCTTAATCTCCCTAGGCACAGAAGACAAAGCAGGAAGGAAGATAGGGGAAAGGTTATGCCTGAGGCCCCCACCTCTATTCAAGGAAGGATTTTCCAAGTTGGCATGAATGGATTCCTTGACCCCTCTCTCAAACCACCTATCTTCTCTGTCTAAAATGTGAACATTAATGTCCTCAAATGAGTGTCCTTTTTCCTTTAGATGAAGATAAACTGCTGACTCTGGTCCTGTGGTGTTACTTCTCCTGTGTTGGGCCATCCTCCTGTACAAAGGTTGTTTGGTTTCTCCAATGTAGAGTTCAGAGCACTCCTCACTGCACTGGATTGCATACACTACATTGCTTTCCTTGTGTTTTGGAGTTTGATCTTTGGGGTGTACAAGCCTCTGTCTCAGTGTGTTGGTGGGTTTGAAATATACAGGTATGTGGTGTTTGCCAAATATCCGTTTTATCTTTTCAGACACGCCAGCCATGTAAGGAATGACCAGGTTCTTCCGTTTACTCTGAGTCTCAGCCCTATCTGTCACTGTTTTAGGTCTGGTAGACTTAGATTTAGTGAAGGCCCAATTTGGATATCCACAGGCCTGCAGAGCTGTTCTCAGATGCTGCTTTTCATTCTTTTTGGAATCCATGGAGGTGGGGATGGTTTCTGCTCTGTGTGACAATGTCCTGATGACTCCTAGTTTGTGCTGCAGTGGATGGTGGGAGTCAAACATCAGGTATTGATCTGTGTGTGTGGGTTTCCTGTAGATCCCTATTTCTAGCTTGCCACCGGTCCCAATGAGGACTTCACAGTCTAGGAATGCCAGTCTGTTGTCCTTGGTGTCTTCTCTGGTGAAGCTAATGTTAATAAACACTAAGCTAATAAACACTATAGATGCCAACATTAGCTTCACCAGAGAAGACACCAAGGACAACAGACTGGCATTCCTAGACTGTGAAGTCCTCATTGGGACCGGTGGCAAGCTAGAAATAGGGATCTACAGGAAACCCACACACACAGATCAATACCTGATGTTTGACTCCCACCATCCACTGCAGCACAAACTAGGAGTCATCAGGACATTGTCACACAGAGCAGAAACCATCCCCACCTCCATGGATTCCAAAAAGAATGAAAAGCAGCATCTGAGAACAGCTCTGCAGGCCTGTGGATATCCAAATTGGGCCTTCACTAAATCTAAGTCTACCAGACCTAAAACAGTGACAGATAGGGCTGAGACTCAGAGTAAACGGAAGAACCTGGTCATTCCTTACATGGCTGGCGTGTCTGAAAAGATAAAACGGATATTTGGCAAACACCACATACCTGTATATTTCAAACCCACCAACACACTGAGACAGAGGCTTGTACACCCCAAAGATCAAACTCCAAAACACAAGGAAAGCAATGTAGTGTATGCAATCCAGTGCAGTGAGGAGTGCTCTGAACTCTACATTGGAGAAACCAAACAACCTTTGTACAGGAGGATGGCCCAACACAGGAGAAGTAACACCACAGGACCAGAGTCAGCAGTTTATCTTCATCTAAAGGAAAAAGGACACTCATTTGAGGACATTAATGTTCACATTTTAGACAGAGAAGATAGGTGGTTTGAGAGAGGGGTCAAGGAATCCATTCATGCCAACTTGGAAAATCCTTCCTTGAATAGAGGTGGGGGCCTCAGGCATAACCTTTCCCCTATCTTCCTTCCTGCTTTGTCTTCTGTGCCTAGGGAGATTAAGACCATTTCACAAGCTCAACAGCAGCAGGGTAATCTTAACGATCCTCCTTTAGATGATAAAGGGACTTAGAAACAAACATCTCAAAATAACCATGACCTAGCCCCAGGTGCAAGGTCACACAGCCAGCCTAGAAACATATTTAAGGATTCCCTTACTAACTTTACTCAGACTGAAGAAGCTCCTTGGATAAGGAGTGAAACGTTTCCACTAAGAAAATAGAAATCCAGTTGACATGATTCAAGCTACAGATGACATGACTAAACGACTGAACAACAAAAAATTATTTAATTGTTATACCTTTTCCATTCTGATTGTTTTTATTCAGTTCTTGATGTAAGCCACCTTGAGTCCTTCCAAATTGGTGCTCCTGTAAGTAAAATAAAATAAAATAAAATAAAATAAAATAAAATAAATAAAATAAAATAAAATAAAATAAAATAAAATAAAATAAAATAAAATAAAATAAAATAAAATAAAATAAAATAAAACTTTCCAACCTCTTACTAGTGGCTCCATTCTGGGTCATATGACCAGGAGGAAGGTGGGGTTAAGAATATAAGAGTCAGTAATATTCCCAGTTGTTGCCAAGCTGCCTCTAGCATAAGGGGAATGTTTTTCACTGAAGCCCCTGGCTTGATCCAGGCCATTTTCAGACTTAGTCTTTTCCCCTACACCAAATTTGAGTTCTGTTTCTGGAGAACTAACCTGCTGGCAGACAAATGGACAGAGTCCCAAAACCTCTTCTATATTTTACTTCCAACATTTATTTCCAATATTTTACTTCGGTAGGGTTGAAAAGAATAAAAAAGGGGGTAGCTTGGGTAGCTGTTAAAATCTCTCTAATATAGTTTGGCCTAGAAACTTTGGAGAAGTTTGTGGACACAAGAAGTTGGAGTTTGAGGACACTGGTCTAAATAAATAAAAATGATTAATTAAAATAAATAAAAAACCACTTGGAAGAAAGTGGGAAAAGGCCTTCACCCCTCCCCCCCAGCCAAGCACTTGTGTTTTAATAGCAGCTAAATACTTGAAAATCCCAGTGGAGAATTGTTCCTGTTGTTTTCTTTGGGAATATGCCATTTTAAGAGGTGGAAGGTACAGTATTGGAGAGAAATGTATGCTCCCTTCCCCCAACTTTGGCTTGCCAACAAGCCAAGTAAAACAAGAAATGCCAGGCTCGGTCCTGATATGCAGGAATCAGAAGATTAACCTTCTTTTTTTTGGCATGGGGGTAAACATGATAATTGGCTAATTACTGCAGGTCAAACCAGTTGCAAAGGCTAGTTCAAAACTGGACAACCCCTTCTAATCCTACTCTTATCCCTAGCCAATCAAGTCTGGAAGCAGTTTCCAAAAGGCAGAGATATAAATGGGACAAGCATACATGCCAGGAACAGCCCATCTGCTTTTTATGATCTGAAGAGGAGCATTCTCAGTTTCCAGGGTTCATCTCGACACTGGGAAAAGTTTGGCCTGTGGTCCCTAGATGTAGTAGACTGTCTGCCTTACGTACTTTTAAATACTTACATCACCAGGAGAATCTCAGCAGATTTTCTCACTTCTTGAAGATACTCTGTGCCTACCAAAATACCTTCTCTATGCAAATTTTGGTAAGCCAAGGCTAAGTTGACAATGTGCTGAGCCATAAAGCACTGCAGGGTTAACATGACAACCTAAATTAGGGTTCCATTATTTGGGCTGAAATCATCTAGATCAGTGTTTCTCAACCTCAGCGACTTGAAGATGTGTGGACTTCAACTCCCAGAATCCCCCAGCCAGCATGGGGAGGGATTCTGGGAGTTGAAGTCCACACATCTTCAAGTCGCTGAGGTTGAGAAACACTGATCTAGATTGCCACTACAAGGCAGAAAACAGTTTTTCTGAATCTCTTTATTTATTTATTATTTATTCAATCAATGTATATAGTTACCCATCTCAACCACTCTGGGTGGCTATATAAATTCATTAAATCTCTTTGCTGGCATCTAGTGGTCACCCAGCATTTTCCAGCCCAGATCTGGTAGCTTACTAGACCTAGGACTGGGAACCTGGTTTCCTTCTGTCTTTGTTTCCTCTTGTTTCTTCATCTGACATTTCTAGAAGACAACTATTAAAGTTACAGCAGCTAGCCTGCTAAAAAAACAGCTCGTATTGTGCCTAGAAAGGAAATGGCTTCTGTAAAAAACATGGCAATCCTGTAACCCTGTTTAACGGAATTTGGGAAAAGTTTGAATGATTTAATGATGGAAAAATCAAGTCAACGTTTTGTGGACATTTGTTGAGGCAGTGTATCTGGGAAGAAATTCTCGGAACTTCAGGCAAGGAATAAACATCTAGAAATGCAACTATTTTACTTTTCAAAATAGTCCTACAATAAAATATTACAGCAAAGAGTATGTCAGGATGTCATCCATGCCATCCTGCCATGGCGCCAGGAAGGAACATCCCACCACTCCGTTAAACTCACAGGGTTGTTTTGGGGTGCCTGACAGTAAAACTACCAGATGTGTAAAGTAGGGGTTTGGTGTATTCACAGAACTGCAAACTATGTAAATCAAAGTCTCGGGCCGAGCATTCAGCACCCAGGATAGATCAAAGGGCGATATCGCCGTGTTAGTTGATTTGGACCCAAAAAGATCTGAGAACTGAGAGACAAAGGGAAGGGCGATCGAGCCGCGAATCCCAAGGGGGGGGGGAACTTGGAGATTTTTAAACTGTTGGTTGTGGGAGCTTGATTCACTCGAGTCTTTAACGTGCAATGGATCACTGGCTATAATAAAGATTCCTTCATATCACTGAGGGGCTTGTATCAGGTTAAGGTGCTGGGCTAGAAATCAGGAGTCTGTGAGTTCTAGTCCCGCCTTAGGCATGAAAGCCGGCTGGGTGACCTTGGGCCAGTCCGTCTCTCAGCCCTAGGAAGGAGCCAATGGGAAACCAGGAGACTGAGAGTTCTAGTCCCGCCTTCGGCATGAAAGCCGGCTGGGTGACTTTGGGCCAGTCACCCTCTCTGAGCCCAACTCACCTCACAGGGTTGTTGTTGTGGGGAAAATAGGAGGAGGAAGGAGTATTAGGTATGTTCGCCGCCTTGAGTTATTTATAAAAATAATAAAGGCGGGATAAAAATTAATTAATTAAATAAATAATAATAATAATAACAACAACAACAACTCTGATTTAATAGTCAACGGATCAAGGGCATCACAGAGTATTTCTGTTCATAATTAGCCATTCCATTCGATTCCCACCTGCACCGCTACCGCCAAATAGCCCACCAGCATTCTGTATCCACTGATCAACCTCGGTTCTCAAATTCCACTGTCTTCCTTCTCCTTCTTTGGGATATCTTTAATTTCTACCTTTTTTTCCTGAACTCCTGCACACATCTTGATTCCCCCAAGCAAGCTGATACTTCCTTCTTGAGGGTTTGGCACTATTTTGAGTACATAAAATTGGCACTCTAAGAATGAGTTTCTTATTAGCAACATTAGTAACATGATATTAAGAGTTGCAGCCCCAGTCCTTTTTGACATCAGTTTAAGTTTTACAGCAAAGAATAATTAGCAAGGTGGAAGTAGGATTGTCACTTTTTTTTCTTTAAGAGCATCTTAACATTTGAGTATTTTGAGAAAAAGCTTTTATTGCCTGATTGATCTTGCTTATTTATGAAACTTTTGGAAGGATCTGATGATATAATCATCTACTTGTAACCCTTCCAATTTTTTCTCAGTGCTTCTTCCATCATTTTTCTTTTCCTAGAGAAAATCCATGATTCCATGAAGCAAAGATGGAATAGTTCCTAGTATTCCAGCAGTTAAGTGAAAAATCCTCCATCTGTACCACAGTCTTCTTGTATGCACCATACATTGCTTTTAAGTTGGTATTTGGTTCTATCTAAGTGTTGACTCCTGGCAACTGGACTGGACTGGTCCCTGCATTTTCTTGGTAACATTTTCAAAAGTGGTTTGCCATTGCCTGCTTCCTAGGGCTGAGAGAGAGGGACTGGGCCAAGGTCACCCAGTTCGTTTTGTGCCTAATGTAGGACTAGGAGTCACAGTCTCCCAGTTTCTAGCCTGGTGCCTTAACCACTACACCAAAATGGCTCCCATAATTAAGACTACACCAATATAAATATTAATTCGTATTAAAAATTTTACATGTACATTTTAGCGATACAGTCATTTTATAGCTCAGTATTAATAATTCTAATTAATTAATTATTAATTAATTATTAATTATTAAGCTCCCGCACTAGCCCCAGCTCTTGCCAACCTAGCAATTTGAAAGCATGCAAATGCAAGTAGATTAATAGGTACCACTTCGGTGGGTAGGTAACAGCGTTCCACGCGTGTCATGCGGCCACATGACCGTGGAAGTGTCTTCGGACAACGCTGGCTCTTCGGCTAAGAAACGGAGATGAGCATCAGCCCCTAGAGTCAGACACGACTGCACAAATGTGCGGGGGGAACCTTTACCTTTTTATTAATAATTCTAACTTTAAGTTATTTCTCCATAATGGTTATTTCTCAGAATGGTTGTAATTTTTAATAGTACTAATGTTATTTTATGTTATCCAATGCTGAAATAAAGATTGAATGACATCCTTAATGGAAATGGGTAAGATTAGATTGCAGTACACATTAGAGAAAAGCAAAAGAGACAATTATTTGAAAAAATATTCACCCTTTCCAATTTCTGGAAATTTTGCATATCTTTGCCACTGAGTGTTTTCAGAGCTTCATATGGAGCTTATGAATATATAAAGAAAGTGAATGTTTGGTCTCTGTCTCATTTATTTCATAACTAAATTGTCCAACATGAGATGTGCCAGTGTAAAAAAGTAGCCACTCCTTTAGATTTAGTAACTGGTTTTACCATATTTTGGCTGCAATAACTTCAACCAAGTACTTCCAGTACCTGGAGATCAGTCCCTAACATTACTGTGTAGAAAGTTTTGCATATTCTTCCATGACAAACTGCTTCATTACAGTAAAAATGTATTGTTTTCTAGCATGAATTTCTCATTTCAGGTTTTGCTATGACATTTCTATGGGGTTTAGATCTGGATTTTGACTTGGCCATTGTAAAACATTGGATTTGTCCTTCATCCATCCTTTTGGAATCACTGTGTTTTACATGTCACATTTCTGCCTCAGATTCAGCTGACAGAAAGATAGCTTGATAGTGTCCTGTAGATTTCTCTGATGCAAAAGAGAATTCATGCTTCCCTCAGTGATGGCAAGTCTTCCAGGTACTGAGGAATCAAAGCATTCATAAACCATGACAGTGTCACCTCCATGCTTGACAGGTGATAGGAGGATATTATTATGTAATGTGGCGTTTGGTTTTCACCATACAAAATGACACCTATGTGGCCTCCCAAATTTCCCTTTTGGCTTATCTGTCCATAGAACATTCTGCCAGACGTCTGGAGGGTCATCCAGGTGCTTTTCAGCAAATCTGAAATGAGCGTCAGTGTCCTTCTTAGTAAGCAATGGAATATGCCTTGCTACTCTCTCATTTTTCAGAGATCAAAATAAGTATTTTTCTAATGGTGGAATCATGAACACTGATTTTAGCCAACCTAAAAGGGCCTGTACTCAAGAGCCAGTTTGGTGTAGTGGTTAGGACATCAGGCTAGAAACCAAGAGACTGAGAGTTCTAGTCCTGCCTTAGGCACAAAGCCAGCTGGGTGACCTTGGGCCGGTCACACACTCTCAGCCCTAGGAAGCAGGCTGAGAAAACTGCAGGGACTTGTCCAGACAGTTACTGGGAGTCAACACTGACTTGAAGGCACCAAAAAAAAAAAAAAGAGAGAGAGAGAGAGAGAGAGGGATTTAGGCTGCAATTGGGAGGGAAGCTTCAGGTCAGGCTGAATTGAAGTGAGCAACCTCCAGAATCAATGAATGACTTGAAGGCACACACATACAAGTGGGGCCTGCAGATTCCTGGATTCTATTTTGTGATACATTGAGACCCTGCATGATTTTATGCTGCACTCTTGGACTGGTTTTGAGAAGACAGCTGCTTTTCTCAATATCAAGATTATGTGTATCATTTGACCCACAGAACCTTAGTTTTGTTACTTTTTCCAGACTGATAGGCATCATTGACTTTTTTCATAGAGATCTTCAAAAATCTTTTTTGATCAGGGCATGATGTACTTCTAGAGTCTGCACGGCGAGAATGTCACTGTGATGATGGGAGCCAAAGTCTATGAGATTTATATAGGGCAGGGCTGGCCCAAATCAGCCCTGTTTAATGAATTGCTCATACATCTGGCCTTGGTTATCCATTTAATTGAATTGACGGAGCTACTGTATATTTGGGGATCAGATTTGTGCAAAAATGCATATCATGTATAATGCGTCAGAACATTAAATTTCAAGATGATATACATAGTTTTGTGCAAATATTGCATAGTATAGCTTTCTTTTTGTTATAATAAACATAAGCAAAGTAGCAAGGAAGAACAGCCAGGGTATCAAGAGAGGAGACTTTGGTGTCAGCAGGAGAGGAAACAGTAATGCTTGGTGCTGATTGCTCAAGGGAGAATTTTCATTCTAGAGGGAACCAAATGAAAGAGAGTGAAGAAACCACAGCAGGGAAAGAGCTTAATAATGAGTTTTCTTTAAGGATCCATAAGTAGCAAAGAATGGGGAATGGGCTAGGAGACCAAGGAACGTTTGCTTCTCTAGGGCTGGGTTTGCACACATGTACTAGGCTAATGTTATAGTTATAGTTGTGTTGTGTGAATCTGGACAGTTGGGTTAATTCAATAAACCACTGTTCCATTAGTCAGCCATGCAAACACAGTCCAAAGTTTGGAAAGATGCAGTAAACCTTACACACATATTTTTCCACCTCCCAGCTGTGAATGGCAGGTTTCTATTTCTTAGTAGATAAAACAGTCTTTACTTCTGCTGTACCTACAGTAACCCTGCAGTGTTTTCTAGCTCTGGAAATTTGAACAAATCTGCCAAGACTGGGCATTCAGGTATGTGCAGAGCCAGCAGCTGTTAAGGAACACACCCAGCTGGCCTGCAGATCTTTCTGCAGAAGTGGCTAAGTCTCTTCTTTCTGATCCAGCAGACATTGAGACCTGGAGCAAAATGCAGCAGTGTCTCTAATTCTCTTTCTCTCTTTCTCCCTCCGTCTCCCTCTCACATGCACACACCCTCTCTCTACTTGCTTTGTATGTGCCATACAACAAGCAGGACCTAAACTTGGCATGGATTGAAAATATGTATTTTGGAGCATCAGCCTAATTGAGCAATAAAGCACAGGGCTCTGGGAAGGGCTAACCGTTTCCAGAGGGTTTAAGACATCTGCAGCAAAGACAACCAGGAGTCTGGTGTCATCTTAAAAACTAACACATTTGCTCCTGCATGAGCTTCCATGAATCACAGCCCACAGCATCAGATGCATGCAGTATTGTCCTGGGAAAGGAATTATACACACATAACCCATGGCTATTACTCAGGGAGGCGGGGAAGGACAGGGAAAGGAGGGAATACTGAAAGGGGAGCAAGAAACAGAACTGCTTTAGGCAGTGGCCAAAAATTTACAGTGCTGCAGTAAAACTTCAATTTTACAAGCTCCCATTCAGCTGACTTTGGCTGCAACACACAAAAGCTGAAGTGCTTTGCCAAACAAAAGACTTGCCTGTTGTGTGGTCAATCAATCTGGGTAAGGTTAATGCATGCTGGATAATTTATGGAACAGCAATGTAAATTATGTAAACTTGACACACGTTAATGTAAACTTACATAAAATTTACACACATTGTGTAAATTTGGATTTAACAGCCATTTGGCTTTACTAAATCCCTTTCCTCCAATTAGTTTGTAAAACTAAGATTTTATTGACCTTGACGAAGTTGTTTTTGTTGTTGATTTTAGGTAAACTCTAGTTATGAAGTCTCAGCAAATGGTGGCGTGTGTCTGGCCTTGTCTGGGCTTGGAAATCTTACAGGAACAATCCAGATCAGTACTTGGAAGAGAGACCACCATGGAATATCAGGGCTGTGGGCTAAACTGGGAAATGGAAAAAAAATCTGAAAGGGGGAAATGGCAACCCATTTTTATTTGGTTGCCAAGGAAACGTACAGATAAAGTCAACAAGAATTGAGCTTGACTTGAATGAAACTTGACCATTATGGTTATGAATGATTAAATAAATATTGGCTTTTAAATAGATGCAAATAGTTTGGGATGATGTATTTTCTAGCTCCAAACTTTCAGAGATCAAATAAGTACACTATTGAGTGCATGTTTATTGTGCTTGCTATTTTAGCCTATCTCTGCTGAAACATAGCTGAAACTAGTAAAAATATTTATATCATCCATCCATCCATCCATCCATCCATCTTCGATCTATCATCTATCTATTAATCTCTCCTCACAAATATTTTAATACACAGTAACAGCTGTTACTGTGTTAAAGGGCGTGGTGGCTCAGCGGGTAAGACGCCAGGCTTGTCGATTGGAAGATTGCAAGTTCAGAGGTTCGAATCCCTAGCCCTGCGTGCGGAGTGAGCTCCCGCAGTCGCCCCAGCTCTTGCCAACCTAGCAATTTGAAAGCATGCAAATGCAAGTAGATTAATAGGTACCACTTCGGTGGGTAGGTAACAGCGTTCCGCATGTGTCATGCGGCCACATGACCGCGGAAGCGTCTTTGGACAACGCTGGCTCTTCGGCTGACAAACGGAGATGAGCACCGGCCCCTAGAGTCGGACACGACTGCACAAATGTGCGGGGGGAACCTTTACCTTTACCTAACAGCTAAAGCATATCCAGCTGCAGTTTTCTGATTCATCTGTTTGTATGCAGAAATTTTGAATTCATATATTGTGCATTTAGGCATACAGTTGATACAATAGCACAGCATGCACCAGTGACCCCTCCCTTAGTATTTTGATATATTAAGACCAAATATAGTCTGAAGTAAACTGGGACAATATTATCTATGTGAATGATTGAGACCCTGGTTTCCAGGCAAGGGGTTTTAAAAAGCTCCATTTTATACACATGAGATTTTAGGCTGCTGTTAAATGCAAAGGAACAGATCATTAAGAAAAATCTCAGCAAACTAAGACACTGAGAATATGGTTTTTGAAGAAAAAGAGAAACTTTTTAAAAAATAATTAAAACAATCCAAATAGAAATGAACAATAATCACAGATATCTAAAGCATTGTATAAAAATATTTAAGTAGCAATTAGCAGTTGGGGAAAAAAATTAAGGGGGGAAAGAAAGGTGGGTACTAGAACATATTTTCCTGTAAAGTTTTTTCTTTTTCCATTTTTTGTTTTCCCTTTTTATTTATTTTTATTTTTTATGATCATATTTTCACTTCAACCTTCGCTCTAGGGTAAAGTTTATTCCATGTATGTACTATATGCATTCCTTTCTCTTTTCTTTGTTTTTTCCTTTTTTGTTATTTGCTTTACCTAATTAATAAAAAAAAACCATCAGCAACATTTGAAATGTTGGTTGACTGTCTATCAAGTGCTCCATCCCTTTGCTGGATTTTGAAGAAGCAGGACAAGAAGAGTATTGATGCCTTTGAACTCTGGTGTTGGAGAAGACTCCTGAGAATTCCATGGACAGCCAAGAAAACAAACCAATGGATCATCGAACAAATCAGCCCAGAGTTCTCACTCAAGGCACAAATGAACAGGCTCAAATTATCCTACTTTGGACACATGCAAAGACCCAGCTCTCTGGAGAAGGCTCTAATGCTGGGAAAGGTGGAAGGAAAGAAGAGGATGACCAGCAGCAAAGTGGATGGACTCAGTTACAGTGGTGATGAGTACACCATTGGAAGACCTGAAAGACCAGTTTAGCCAATCGAAGAGAATATTTGTAGCTCAGGGTTGAACTGTGGAGTCCTTGGTGCTCTCTGAGCCTTGTTGTTTTCTTGCAGATGTTTCATTGCCAGGCTAGGCAACATCTTCAGTGCGAAAATCCAAAAATGCTAGAGAATTCCTGGAAGCTTGGCACTCAGACAAAGCAGCCATCAACAGACACATGTAAACAACATTTACATACCATTCACAAAAGACAATAGAAAAGGCAGAAGACAAGAACACCTCCTTGCCAGCAATCAACAACCAGATAGGCAAAGATTAACAGCAAGATTAGCACCAGAGGAGCAATCAAACAACACAATAGACCCTAATCAAGGAACTATTAACTCAGTCAATCAACCAAGCAGCAAACAACAACCCAATCAAGGTACTACCAAGGAGAGTACAACACCCCCACCAACACAGGCAGGACAAGCCAGGGTATATAAACTGTCGTGTGCAGATGCAGAAATAACACGCCGAGGCCTGGAATCTAGTCTCTAGTGTTTATTGCATACCTACAAGCAGAAATCCTGCTAAACTAACAGTGCCTGAAGATTCCCAAATATATCAGCTCAACCTAGGGCGGAGCTTTCTTCTGACGTTTGGGGAAATAGGCTAGGCTCTCTGAGCTGCGTGCCCGCTTCTTATCCAGTGCTCCGCCCTCTTCTCTGCTTCCCCTGACACCACCCCCCTCCCCATCCAAAAACTCCATAGCAACTCCCTCCCCCCGTTCGTCCTTGGTGTCGGGCAGGATCCCGTGTGAAAAAGTGTCTATCTGCTCCTCTTCCTGGGAGCTGGGCAGTGAAGGGAGGTCATCCAGGAAAGGAATGTCGGGGGAAGGCTCGCGTCTCTCTGTTTGATCTGATAGTCCGGGTGCAGCTGGCCTCTCCTGAAAAACAGCTAAATCGTTAGAAAGGTTCTCCCTCCCCCCTCCTGGGAGCTGGCAACCACAGGTGGAGGGATGCGAATCCTCCTCCTCCCCCCTCGCTGGGTCTGACGGGGGGAGCAGGAATGGTTGCTGGCAACTCACGAAATCCTCAGGCTGGTCGGCTTCCTCGTCTTCAGCTGGGGGCTGTAGCTCTGGGAGTCGCACTGGCCGTGGCTTGTGAGGAAAAATCTGATGAAACCTATGCACTTGGAAGGGTGCGTGAACATCTTTGGCATTTTCCCAGGAGCGCTCTGTCTGAGAATACCCCTTCCAGTGTATTAAATACTGAATCCCCCTGCCCCTCCTTCTGGAGTCCAAAATCTCTTGCACTTTGTACTCCGGTTCCCCTTGGACCAGTACTGGAGGTGGGGGGGGGGGTATGCGACCGCAAGGCACTTGGAGGGGAATCTTTGACTAACAAGGACTTGTGAAACACCGGGTGAATCCTCATGGAGTGTGGAAGCTGCAAACGATAAGCCACAGGGTTTATTTGCTGTATCACTTGAAAAGGGCCAATAAACTTAGAGTCCAGCTTCTTGCAAGGTCTGTTAGTGGGCAGAAACTTTGTAGAGAGCCAGACCTTGTCTCCTGGTGATATGGGGGGTCCTTCCTGTCTGTGTTCATCTGCGTTCCGTTTATAGGCTGCCTTTGCCAGCTCTAGCTGCTCTGCTAACAGGTGATGGGCTGCCTGTCTTTCTGCCAGGAAATCCGTGGCTGCAGGCACAGCTGTTTGTTGTGAGGAAAGGGGCAACACTCTCGGGTTTGTGCCATAGAGAGCCTGGAAAGGGGACATCTTGGTTGAGGAATGTACTGCATTGTTGTAAGCGAACTCTGCCATGGGGAGAAGTTCTGGCCAATTGTCCTGCCGGTAGTTAATGTAACATCTGAGATATTGCTGCAATAACTGGTTAGTTTTCTCTGCTTCGCCATTACTGCACGGATGATTCGCAGAGGACAAGTGTATTTTGACCCCCAACGTCTGGAAAAGCGCCCCCCAGAACCTGGAAGTAAATTGCGAACCGCGATCTGAGATCAAGTGGTTAACCATACCTCTATATCGGAAGACATTGTCCAAAAAGAGCTGTGCTGTAACTTGTGCTGTTGGTAGGCCCTTGCAGGGAATGAAGTGCGCTATTTTTGTAAAGCAGTCTACCACCACCAGGATGGAAGTGAAACCCTGTGCCTGTGGTAAGTCGGTGATAAAATCCATGGAGACAGTGTCCCAAGGTTGGGGGTGTGTGGGCAGGGGCTGCAAAAGGCCTGCTGGTTTCCCTGCAACCGTTTTAGCGCGTCTACACACGTGGCAAGAGGCCACGTAAGTCTTGATGTGTGCTGCCATCTTGGGCCACCAGTAGTCTCTGAGTGTTCTGTGCAGTGTTTTGAACACCCCCCCCCCCCCCGTGTCCTGCCGTTGGGCTATCATGACAGAGCTGTAATACTTCTTCCCTCAGGGTCTTGGGAACATAAAGCCGCCCACTATGCCAAAGGGTCCCTGCCTCCGCTGTGAAAGGGGACGGTGTACCATGCTGGGCCCCCTGGAGGTCATCCAGCCTAGCCCGTGCGTAGGGGTCCTGTTGCTGCTGCGCCTTGATTCTTACAAGGAGATCGTCTACTAGTCTGACTGCTGCCAAGTTCTCTACTTGGACCCCTTCGGGAGGCTTCTCAAAATTTTGAGGGTGCAAGATAGTGGCTTGGGTGGCTTGGTCAGGTTCTGCAATGTCCTGCAGCTGCCTAGACAACGCATCAGCCAGCTTGTTTTGTTTGCCTGGCAAATACGAGATGACGAAATTGAAGCGTGAAAAAAATTGACTCCATCTGACCTGACGGGGGTTGAGGGATCCCGAGCTCTGCAACAGCGCTAAGTTTTTATGGTCTGTGTAAACCTTGATTGGCAAAGCTGCTCCCTCTAACCAATGCCTCCATTCTTGAAAAGCTGATTTTATGGCAAGCAGTTCCTTGTTAAAGACATCGTAATTCCTCTCTGCTGGTGACAGCGTGCGAGAGAAATAGGCACAGGGTAATAAATCTTCCCCCCTTTCGTCCGCCGCTTGGAGTAAAATGGCGGCGACGGCAAAGTTAGAGGCGTCGCACTGGACGTGGAACTGTTTTGCAGGGTTCGGGTGCCTCAGGAGTGGTGGGGAGGTAAACAGCTGTTTAAATTCTTGAAAGGCCGCTTGCTGCTGTTCCCCCCAGCAAAAGCGTCTGTTTTTCTTTAACAGCTGAGTAAGGGGACGCGCTTTCTCCGCATATGAGGCAATGAACTTGTGAAGAAAATTCGCATACCCCAGAAATTGTTGGAGCTCCTTGACGTTACGGGGAGTCTTCCATGACATAATTGCTTGGACCTTTGCAGGATCCACGGCTACGCCTTCTGTGGAAATCCTGTATCCCAGATAGTCTAATCGCGTTAAGTCAAAAGCGCACTTTTCTAATTTCGCAAACAGCTTGTTCTCCCTTAATCTCTGCAGAACATTACGCACATGGGTAATGTGGGAGGTGGGGTCCTCAGAATAAATCAGAATGTCATCCAGATACACAATGACATATTTATCTAACAAGTCTGAGAAAATGTGGTTCATGAACCTGGAAAATACTGCCCCACAATTACTTAGTCCAAAAGGCATGACTAAATACTCAAACTTACCATATCTGGTGTTAAAAGCCGTTAAGTATTCATGGCCTGGCTTTATTCTGATCAAATTGTAGGCATTCCTGAGGTCTAGCTTGGTAAAAATACGAGCCTTTTGCAGGCGATCTAGCAACTCCGATATCACTGGAAGAGGGTAGTGGTCTCTAACGGTGACTGCGTTGAGTGCGCTGTAGTCATGCACCGTGCGCATGGGGGGTCCCTTATCGCCAGCCTGTGCCGCCGGGGCGAAAGGATCGGGCTTTTTAGGCACGAAGAAGGTAGGTGCAGATGCCGGTGATGTCGATGGCTGAATGAAACTCTTTTTTAGGTTGGCATCCAAATATTCCTTCAGTATAACTAGCTCCTTTGGGGACATTGTGTAATGCCGTGCTGCTGGGATCTTGGCTCCAGGCTTCAAATCTATGGTACAGTCGAAAGATCTATTGGGGGGCAACACCGTGGCCTCTTGCTCTCCGAAGATGTCTGCAAAATCTCCATATTTTGTTGGCAGTGGAGCCTTCCCTGCTTCCCGGCTTGCAGCTGCCGGTTGGGCTTGGGTAATGCCCTGCAATTTGTGGTGCCGACAGTCTTGAGAGGGAAAGGAAACTGCTCCGGTCATCCAGTCCAAATTGGGGTTGTGAAGTCTCAACCAAGGTGCCCCGAGAATGACTGGGACTTGCAAGGAGGCAGTAACGTACAGTTGGATCCACTCCGAGTGATCTGCGATGTTTAGCTGAATCGGCAGGGTGCAACGTTCGATCGCGCCGGCCTTGAGAGGTTGCCCGTCGATGGTTTCAACCTGCATGGGGCTTGGTAGTGCAATAGTTGAAATGTTAAACTTTTCCACCACTTCCCCATCTATAAAATTGGTTGTCGCCCCGGAATCAATCATAACATTTACCGGTAATAGTTGCTTGGAATCTGTAGTCAGCGTGGCTGGAACAATATAAAAATCTTGGTTGTGATCTGCCGTCTGAGCCCTTCTTAATTGCTGGATGGCCGCCCTACGGGGCTCTGACAAGGGGGGCCGTTGGAGTTTAACTGCTGAGAAGAAGCGGCTGGAATGTGGGCCTGCTCTGTGCCTTGGGTTGTAAATCTTACCGGGGCTGCCTGGCGTCTGGTCGGGCACACCCTTGCAATGTGCCCTGGCCCCCCGCAATAAAAACAAAGTGCATTGTCCCTTCTCCTTTGCCTCTCGGCTTCAGAGAGCCCCCTTCTTGTGGCCCCTATCTGCATGGGTTCTTCCGCGCTCAGGGGAACAAACGTGTTAGAGGGGGTAGCAAAACCTGGAAAAGCCGGTCGGGTTCCTGCCCTATTTCTCCCTGGCCGAAGCTGCTTTAACTCCTCCAATCGAGCATCTATGACGACTGTTAACTGGTATAGGTCTTCCAATGTCGCTGGAGTGCCCTGCCGCACTAACTCCGTCTTAATCTCTTCGTCCAGTCCTTGTTTATACTGATCCTTCAATGCCACCTCATTCCAGCCCAAATCTCCTGCCAGCAGTTTGAAATCTGCGATGTACGCTCCTACTCTCCTGTTCCCCTGTCGGAGCCGTCGGATCTCTCTGCTGGCAGTGACTTCTCTAATTGGATCATCAAAATGGGCTCTGAAACGGGCCATAAAGTTCTGGTAGTTGTCCAGAATTGGGTCGTTAGCTTCCACCATGGGGATGGACCATCTTGCAGCTGAGCCTTTCAGCAAACTTAAAATGAATGTGACTCTGGACCTCTCCGTCGGGAACTCGGCTGGTCTGCTGTCGAAAAACATGGTGCACTGGGCGACGAAGGTCCTGAGCTGTGCCGTCTCTCCCCCAAATTTCTCTGGTAAACACCCTGGGGATCGCAGAACGACTGGTGTGGGTGCTGCCACTGGTGCCGGCTGCTGGACGACTGGGGCTGGTTGTTGGATCTGCTGAAGCATCGCCGCCTGTAAGTTATTAATCTGGTCGTCGACCTGCTGCTGGTGTTGTGTCAAGGCCGCTGCTAATTGGATTATGGCCTGCTGCAATTCCTGTGTCTGAGAAGCCATTCTCCTGGTTTATGTGTTCCTCCCTCTTTCGATGGGAGTTTTGGTTTAGCAGGATTGATGTCGTGTGCAGATGCAGAAATAACACGCCGAGGCCTGGAATCTAGTCTCTAGTGTTTATTGCATACCTACAAGCAGAAATCCTGCTAAACTAACAGTGCCTGAAGATTCCCAAGTATATCAGCTCAACCTAGGGCGGAGCTTTCTTCTGACGTTTGGGGAAATAGGCTAGGCTCTCTGAGCTGCATGCCCGCTTCTTATCCAGTGCTCCGCCCTCTTCTCTGCTTCCCCTGACATAAACAGAGAGCAAGTCCCACCCCCTTTTTGCACTGAAGATGTTGCCTAGCCTGGCAATGAAATGTCTGCAAGAAAACAACAAGGCTCAGAGAGCACCAAGGACTCCACAGACCAGTTTAGGAACAGATTGTCATGGAAAAAATATATCTATGTGGTTGGTAAGAGTCAACAACAACTTGATGGCATATGATCCATCAATCAATTAATCAATCATCCCTTTGCTGTGTAGACTCTTGATGGGTTTCCTCAAACAGGAAACAAGGGTGCTGCTGTAATGCTCTGGGATAATGTTTGAAGATGTGAAGTGATCTAGAGAAGCCTGCCATTGAAGAAAAACAGATTACTATGGACATCAGCAGCATTCAATGACCTAATAATCTTTCTCCCCAGTCCCCAGGAGAATGATAGCAATGCTGAGGGAAGGAAGGCTCCCTAGTTGAAAATCTTCACTTCAATGGAACCCGGGATTTTCTTTGGAGAGTATAAGGATTGGGGCATCCTTACATGTCTGCCATATATTCCTGTTGTTTATTTGTTCAGTCGCTTTCGACTCTTTGTGACTTCATGGACCAGCCCACGCCAGAGCTTCCTGTTGGCCGTCACCATCCCCAGCTCCCCCACGGTTGAGTCCGTCACCTCCAGAATATCATCCATCCATCTTGCCCTTGGTCAGCCCCTCTTCCTTTTGCCTTCCACTTTCCCTAGCATCAGCTTCTTCGCCAGGGTATCCTGTCTTCTCATTATGTGGCCAAAGTACTTTGGTTTTGCCTTTAATATCATTCCCTCAAGTGAGCAGTCTGGCTTTATTTCCTGGAGTATGGACTGGTTTGATCTTCTTGCAGTCCAAGGCACTCTCAGAATTTTCCTCCAACACCACAGTTCAAAAGCATCTATCTTCCTTCGCTCAGCCTTCCTTATGGTCCAGCTCTCACAGCCATAGGTTACTACAGGGAATTTTGTTGTTGTTCAGTCGTTTAGTCGTGTCCGACTCTTTGTGACCTCATGGACGATAGCACGCCAGGCCTTCCTGTCCTCCAATGTCACCCAGAGTTTACTCAAATTTATGTTCATTACATCGGTGATGCTATCTAACCATCTCATCCTCTGCCGTCCCCTTCTCCTTTTGCCTTCAGTCTTTCCCAGCATCAGGGTCTTTTCCAGTGAGTCCTCTCTTCGCATTAGGTGGCCAAAGTATTTGAGCTTCAGCTTCAGCATCTGTCCTTCCAATGAACAGTCAGGGTTGATTTCCTTTAGGATTGACTGATTTGACCTCCTTGCAGTCCAAGGAGTCTTCTCC
The DNA here is from genome assembly GCA_023362775.1 of Charina bottae. Lineage (NCBI taxonomy): Eukaryota > Metazoa > Chordata > Lepidosauria > Squamata > Charinaidae > Charina > Charina bottae. Next base: position 167,399,848 of record JALMGJ010000002.1, read on the forward strand.
AGCACCACAGTTCGAAAGCATCAATTCTTCGGTGCTCAGCCTTCCTTATGGTCCAACTCTCACAGCCATACATTACTACTGGAAAAACCATAGCTTTAACTACAGGGAATACCATTGCTTTAACTATGCGGACCTTTGTTGTCAGTGTGATGTCTCTGCTCTTAACTATTTTATCAAGATTTGCCATTGCTCTCCTCCCAAGAAGTAGACGTCTTCTGATTTCCTGGCTGCAGTCAGCGTCTGCATTAATCTTTGCGCCTAGAAATACAAAGTCTGTCACTGCCTCCACTTTTTCTTCATCTATTTGCCAGTGATCAATCAAGCTCGTTGCCATAATCGTGGGTTTTTTGAGGTTTAACTGCAACCCAGCTTTTGCACTTTCTTCTTTCACCTTCATCATAAGGCTCCTCAGCTCCTCCTCACTTTCAGCCATCAAAGTGGTATCATCTGCATATATTCCTACTTTCTTTTATATGTGTGGAGCAAACATGGCTTTCTCTCAGTCTGTAATTCCCCATTCTTTGAACATGCTCAAGCTGCCTCAAGCATTTTTAATCCACACTAAAAGGCAGGATATAAATCTTGCAGTGAAGGTATTTTTGAAAATCAGCTTGAAACTGTGTTGTTGTGTGTAGAGAATGTGTGCGTCTGTAACACAGGTTGGCCACCTCTTCTTGTTAGCCCTGCTTCTAAGCTTTTAATGTGAGCCTGCCACATTTAAAAATCAGAAGATGAGTCTCTTCTTTACAGTGGTGATACGATTCAAAGGAATGTTCCATGTGTGCATGTGTGTGTTTGAGAGAGAAATAGAGGGTGGTGGTGATTTGTAACTTTTAGCATAGTAGCCTTTCTCTTTTTCTTTCAAGATTGGTCTGGTTCAATTTCTTAGCATCAATTTCTCAGCATCATACTTAGTATGCTGGTTTGCTTATGTAATGGTATGTGAGAACGACCTTGTGAGACGGGGTGAAGATATGCTGCCTAGGGAACAGTCAGATAAGAGAGAGCATAGCCCACAGCTGGATAGTGGGTGGAGCAAGAGGCTCAGAAGGGACCTCCCTCTCCCCAACTTCTCCAGCTGTAAAGGAGACGGCGGGAGATTTGTAGTGGGAGATTTGTAGTTTCAGGCTTGCAATATTCTGTTAATGTAGCCTTACAATAAACTAGAATTAGCTCATCTGGTCGTGTTTCCTGTCTGGTCTACCTGGGAAGGCTGACAGCTTATCTGTGTTTTCTTAAAGAAATCACAGTTGCTTGGGTTCATGCACTAGATTCAACCACAAACCAATAAATTATATTTGGGTTTAGTATGATATGCAGGGCGTGGTGGCTCAGCGGGTAAGACACCAGGCTTGTCGATCGGAAGGTTGCAAGTTCAGAGGTTCGAATCCCTAGCCCCGCGTGACGGAGTGAGCTCCCGCAGTCACCCCAGCTCTTGCCAACCTAGCAATTCAAAAGCATGCAAATGCAAGTAGATTAATAGGTACCACTTCGGTGGGAAGGTAACAGCGTTCCGCGTGCGTCATGCAGCCACATGACCATGGAAGTGTCTTCGGACAACGTTGGCTCTTCGGCTAACAAATGGAGATGAGCACTGGCCCCTAGAGTCGGATACGACTGCACAAATGTGTGGGGGGAACCTTTACCTTTACCTTTAGTATGATATGGGAATCCTACCCCAAAGTCCCTTGATTCATAGTACTTTGGATATAGTGAATATACAACTAGAGCTACTGAATCTGGGCTGCAGCTCCTAGATAGGAACAAAGAGAGTTTTCTGCATCACTTTGCTGCCCATCTTGTGGTGACGGGGTATATTTATCTATAGTTTATTTATTTTAGAAAACTTATGTGGCCGTCCATCTTACGTACCATAACTCTGGGCAGCTCATAGCAACAACAACAACAAACCATGTAAAAAACAATTTAAAAAACCCAACATCCAAAAATGATACAGTGTCCTGCACCATCAAACAACACTCCCCAATAGCAATAACAACAATCACTGGGTTCCAGCTCCACCTGATCCCAATGCTTGGGGGAAGAACCATTTTGGCAGCCCAGATACTGTATGGTGGCCCCATTTCACCCTGCTGCCTTCCACTAGCCTTAATCTTTGGGAATTCTGGGAGTTTTAGTATTGAATTGGGGAAGGCTGATCTAATTTGTATAATGGTATATTTACAAAGGAATCCCGAAGTAAAGTTGGAGTACCTTGTCCTTTGGAAAGCAGTCCTAAATACAGATGAGCCTTCATGGCAGTAAGAACCTGAAAAGCAATGGAGATATTTCACTGTGGGCATGGTGGGGACAGGAACATCAATGTTTTAATCTCTTTTGTATTTTTTTCAGACAGGGAAGGGATATGAATTTTGGTGCAAAATGGAAGGCGTGGCTGGCAAGCAGGCAAGCACTGTCTGGCTACACAGTTATTAGCCAGAAAGAGTAGACTGTGAGTACACTGCGAGTTCTATAAGTTCTGTACTCACAATCACGTAAACATGTCTATGCCCGTAGCAACTTGATGTCTGCAAACTATCAAAAGAGCATATTAAAGCCAAATCAGAAGAGTTTGGAGATGGAAACCTGGTTGCCTGGAAGTTCCTCGGGTCTAAATGTTAAGAGCATTTAGTTGATCTTGACTGGGCTCAGCCTGACACAGCAGGCATTTTAATGGTTTTGGAAGAACCATGCCGTGCTTGTGAGCAGGCTTGTCACACTTTTTCTGATATAAAAATACTCATTAAAGTTGCCAACTAACGGGAAAATAACAAGCTGGCATGTTTTAAGTCTTTTCCCATCAGCTGGATCGAACAAAAGCAGGTAACACTTCGCCTTCACAGTAGAGCGATTAATGTTATCACTCACAAAGGCCCAGCTACAGAGGAACTGTTAGAAGCCAGCACCCCCTACTTATGGGGATGTTGTAAAGCTCTGGGGCAGGTGCGGGCCCAGAACTTTCCAAACTGTGTGTCGTGACAGGTTAGTGTGTTGGCTGCAGTGTCTGGGTGTGTCGCGGCTGCTGCTGCCTCCGAGCCCTGCCAGGATTCTACGCAGGTCCTAGTGCCTGCCTTGTGCCTTGCTGCCTCCAAACCTGCCCTGCCAGGTTTCCACGCAGGTCCTAGTGCCTGCCTTGTACCTTGCTGCCTCCAAACCTGCTGTGATTCCGCGCAGGTCCTAGTGCCTGCCTTGTGCCTTGCTGCCTCCAAACCTGCTGTGATTCCGCGCAGGTCCTAGTGCCTGCCTTGTGCCTTGCTGCCTCCAAACCTGCTGTGATTCTACGCAGGTCCTAGTGCCTGCCTTGTGCCTTGCTGCCTCCAAACGTGCTGTGATTCTGCGCAGGTCCTAGTGCCTGCCTTGTGCCCTGCTGTAAGAGTGTGTCGCGATATGATGCATGTCTAAAAAGTGTGTCACCAACATGAAAAGTTTGGAAAGCTCTGTGCTAGCCCTTTGTCTGAAATCATATACCGTCTGTGAGTAGAGTAGCAAGCTGTACTGCAAGAAAACCTGGCTTCCTTCTGAGAGAGCTGCTAATGCTGATTCTTGGATGGTTATCTCCATCCCATATGCTGCATCCTCTGCTTGTGGCAACATTATGCAAGCAAATTTCTTTGCTTCCTCTCCGTGCTAGGAAAAGCTTCTTCTGATAAATATGTGAGAAGATGATATGCTGTTGTTAAAAATAAAGGTCTGAGTATATTAACACTCAGCTTTTTAGCAGAGGATTGTAATACCAGTTAAGAGAAGGGAGAAAAGGTTAAAGCAATGGGTGTTGCCGTGGTATGTGCTGTAGGGGATGGCTTGAGGATATATTCAATAATGCTTGAAATCTGTTATACAAACTGGTTAGAGTGTTTGCTTTACTGGTGTAATAGACAGGTCTACCGTCAGTCCTTGGAAAGAGCAATCTTGTTCTAGAAATACAGGTACATACATGCCAAACTCCAAGCTCCTTTCTCCAGAGGCCAAATGTATCTGGTCTTAGGAGTGCAAAAGGGATAGGGAAGGAGAAACTCAACTAGAAACCTTGGGCGCTGAGAACCAAATGCTGGTAAAAATAATTCCAATTATTTGTGGAATGGGCAGAGCTTCCTTTGCACGGTGGTGGCCTCCATCTTGACTTTTTTGATCACAGCCTGCAGACACCTCTGTTTGTGGTGCATTTAAAAGAGTTGTAAACAAGACCTGGCAATTACTGAAAACCTGAGATGGGCTGAAAGGGCACATTGCTGTATTCTTTGTTCTCCGTTGTTTGAAGAGCGGTCATAATTGTTTTAAAATACCTGTAATACAATAGAGAAAGGAATGAAGGGCCTTTTGTCTCCACTAAATTGACATAAGGGATTTCTTCTTCTTGTTGTTGTTTGTCATTTGAAGTCCATGACTCTGCCATGGCAGCGTCATAAAATTGGTGAGGTGTTTTGTTTTGAAGGCAGGAAGAGCGGGGAAGCTTTCAAATTCTGCTCCTCGGCTAAACAAATGATAGGAACTCTGTCCTTGATTTAACTCTTAGGCATTTTTATTTCTGCTATAAATTGCCTTGAGAAACTGCAGGGGACAAAAGGTGGAAAGGTGGATTAAAAGTAGATAAAGCAAAACACACTTTGTGTATACATACCTATAGGCACATACTGTACATATACCCATCCATCCTTTGGGGCTGCCAGGTCCCTGGAGTTTCCTTATACATCTCAGGTACTTTAAAGAGATTTGGAAATAAAGATTTAAAAACCTGGATCAGGACACCACTCAGATTTTGGAAAGTGAGAGAATAATTTAGCAATCCAACTAGATTTGACGCCTCACTTTTGTTTAATATTAATATGGTTTAAAGAACTGATAGGCCTACATTTAACAGATATATGTTGCATATCTGTCAGGAACAGGAAGCCTAAACCAGAGTCTTTAGGGGAAATTGGACAATAGTCTTTTTTCCTAAGCCATTGGGGCTTCCTTAAAAACTAAAGTCCTTTAGATCTCTAAGCCCTACTTCCTGGGTCTTGACCTGTCTCCACTGGGAAAAAAAATCATTCCATTAGTGCTAACTCAAATGGAGTCTTTCCCTGTGCTAAAAGCAACATTTTCTGCCTTCAGATGATCTCCCTATTTTCCAGCAACAAGGCTGTTTCACCTTACCCTGGGCTCATGCAAACTGTCTTCAGCATGCAAAAATTTTTGACCATGAAGATCCCTGCTCCAGAGTTACTTCTCTGTGTCTTTCGGGCTGGTTTCTAATGGAAAATTAAAAGCTTGTAAACAGGTTCATGTTCAGGCACAGCACACAGGTACATCTTCTGTTAAATTGGCCTTTGAAATAGGAAGGAAAAAAATCTGTCTGAAGGCATAGCTACAAATGATGTTTAAATGATCGAGGTGGTGACGGGTAAGGGACGTTATGACGGGAGCTGGAGGGCAGGCCATCGTTGGGGAAGGCGCCCCCGGTGTTTATTACCGGTGGCGTGTTCCGGCCCTCCAAGCTCATACCCAGGCCCTGGTAAGCAGACCTTTGAGGGCCCCAATGTCCGGCTGCTGCTCCTTAATGCCAGGTCTGTGAATAATAAGGCTTCCCTCATCTGCGATTTATTCGCGGAGGAGGGGGCAGACCTGGCATGTATAACAGAGACCTGGCTGGGCCCAGAAGGAGGGGTTGCCCTTTCGGAAATGTGTCCAGCCGGGTTTCGAGTATGGCATCAGCCGAGACAACGGGGCAGGGGAGGCGGGGTGGCAGTTGTTATCCGAGAGTCTCTTATGGCCTCCAGGGGCGCTGCTCCACAAGTGACCGGATGTGAGACCCTGTTTTTCAGGTTGGGTTCCCAAGCACAGTTGGGAGTGTTGCTACTGTACCAGCCCCCCTGCTGCGTAGCAACCTCTCTGCCCGAGCTGCTCGAGGCCGTCTCTGGGTTGGCAGTGGAGTTCCCCAGACTCATGGTTTTGGGGGATTTCAATCTGCCGTCCCTGGGACGGGCCTCGGAAGCGGCCCGGGAGTTCATGACTACCATGGCAGCCATGGGCCTGTCGCAGATTATTCGGGACCCGACTCGAGACAGTGGTCTCACGCCGGACTTGGTTTTCTTGTCAGAGCAGTGGCAATGTGATCTGAGGGGAGAGTTACATCTGTCCCCATTGTCATGGTCAGACCATGCCCTGGTGACCTTGAGGCTCTTGTGTGCTGCCCCACTCTGCAGGGAGGCAGGACCTAGTAGATTGGTCCGCCCCCGGCGACTTATGGACCCAATGAGGTTTCAGAGGGAGCTGGGGGTTATACCTGAAGATCTGCAACACGGTCCAGCGGAGGTCTTGGCCGCAGCTTGGAATAAGGAGGCGTCCGAGGCCTTGGACAGGATGCAACCTCTCTTGCCTCGTTCGACCCGTCACTCCCCATGGTTCACGGAGGAGTTGAGGGTTTTGAAGAGGGTTAAGAGACGTCTGGAGCGCCGCTGGAGGAAGACGAAGACTGAATCTGACCGGACACAATCTAGAGCCGCTATTAGGGCCTACCTTGTGGCGGTAAGAGCGGCGAAACGTGAATATTTCTCCGCTCTTATTGCATCCGCAGAATGCCGCCCGACGGCCCTGTTTAAGATTACGAGATCTCTTTTGGGTCGCGAAGATACAGTGACCCATTTACAGGGCCGGTCGGAAGAGTTTGCCGAGCATCTGCAGGAAAAAATCGCTCAGATTCATTCTAAGTTAAACTCTAAGCGTGAGGCACAATCTGGGGAGATACCAGGGGTACGTACTTACCCTGTTATCTGGGAACGGTTTGACCCTGTTGGGCCTGATGAAGTAGACAGAATCCTCCGGATTGTAAATGCCACCACATGCCATCTAGACCCGTGTCCCTCCTGGCTGGTCAAATCAGCCCGGGAGGTTACATGTGGTTGGGTCCAGGCGATGATTAATACATCTTTGGGGGAGGGGGTATTTCTGATGGTCTTCAAGAAGGCCCTGGTGCACCCCCTCCTCAAGAAGCCTTCCCTGGACCCTACTGTTTTAAACAACTTTCGTCCTGTCTCCCACCTTCCCTTTTTGGGAAAGGTGGTTGAGAAGGTGGTGGCGCTGCAACTCCAGAGGATTCTGGATGAAACGGATTATCTAGACCCCTTTCAGTCAGGTTTCAGGCCGGGATATGGGACAGAGACTGCATTGGTCGCGCTTATGGATGATCTCTGGCGGGAGCGAGATGGAGGGAGTGCATCCATTCTCGCTCTCTTGGACCTCTCAGCAGCTTTTGATACCGTCAACCACGGTATCCTTTTGGGGCGGCTCAGGGAATTGGGGGTGGGCGGCGTTGTTTTGCGCTGGTTCGCCTCCTTTCTCCAGGGCCGTTCCCAATCGGTGGTGATAGGAGAGGAGAGATCTGACCCTCGACCCCTCTTGTGTGGGGTGCCGCAGGGTTCGGTTCTCTCTCCTCTCCTATTTAACATCTATATGCAGCCGCTGGGTAAGATCATCCGTCACCATGGGATGAGGTATCACCAGTACGCTGATGATACCCAGTTGTACATCTCCATCCCGGGTGAAGTAAGTGTTGCAGTCGACACCCTTTCTCAGTGTCTGGAGGCTGTAGGGGCCTGGATGGGGCACAACAGGCTTCAGCTGAACCCTGGTAAGATGGAGTGGCTGTGGATTGATGGTGTCTCAATTTCCAGGAAGTTGTCATCTTTAACTCTGGATGGGGTGGCACTACCCCATTCAGATTCAGTACGAAACTTGGGGGTCCTCCTGGACTCACGACTCCTGCTCGAGGAGCAGGTGGCAGTCGTGGCCAGGAGGGCCTTTGCACAGCTTCGGGTGGTGCGCCAGTTGCGCCCCTTCCTGGATCGGGAGGCCCTCCGAACAGTCACTCATGCCCTTGTCATCTCCCATATAGATTATTGCAACGCGCTCTACATGGGGCTACCCTTGAAGAGTGTCCGGAAGCTTCAGCTGGTCCAGAATGCAGCTGCATGGGTAGTTCTGGGTGCTATGAGATCAGCACATATAACACCGCTACTCCGTGAGCTGCATTGGGTACCAGTTTGCTTCCGGATTCAATTCAAGGTGTTGGTTATCACCTTTAAAGCCCTACATGGCATGGGACCAGAGTATCTGAGGGACCGTCTTCTCCCGACCACATCTACCCGCCCCACCCGATCATGCAGGGAGGGCATGCTTCGGATCCCTTCTGTAAAAGAATTCCATCTAGCGGGATCCAGGAGGCATGCCTTCTTGTCAATAGCACCCGCCCTGTGGAATAACTTGCCCCCTGAGGTGAGACTGGCACCCTCGCTCCTGGCCTTTAGGAAGTCCTTGAAGACCTGGCTCTGCCACCGGGCCTGGAGTGAAGGAAATGATAGTTCCTCCTGGGGGTGGTTGGCTTAGTGGTTTTCCTCCTTTTAAGAACAGACCATTTCTTGGATTTTTATTTTTTATTTTTATAGTAGTTTTAATGTATAGGTTTTATCTTTTATATTGATTGTAAACCGCCCAGAGTCTACCATGGTAGAGATGGGCGGGGATAAATTCAAATAACTAATAAATAAATAAATAAATAAATAAATAAATATAAATGAGTTTTTGTAAGTTTCTTGTCTGTACATTCAGACGTAAAGATTGAATTATCAGACATTATGTACAACAGTGTAGTGCCAGACTGGCTTCAGGAAGACCACATTCAACTCCCCCCCTCAACCACGGAAGGTCCCTGGGTGACTTGGGGCACTCTCTTTCTGCCCAACCTATCTCGTAGGGTGGTGGTTGTAGAGAAGAACTAGAAGAGGTAGCATTAAGTATGTCACCTTGAACTCGGAAACTCTAACTCACTCCACCTTCTGTCCCATGCTATGCTCTCATCTGATTAGACTTATCAACTTGGAAAAAATCATATCCTAGTCTACTCACCAGGATGTACTGAAATGAGTAGGCAAGGGTTTTTTGTTTGCTCACTTTACAAACATTGTTATTTCTGGCAAATATTTGTTCAAGAAGCTGCAGTCCCCTAAGCAAATTCCAGTCTAAAATTGTTCTTATACCGAGTTGTCAAGTTGCCCCTAAAAATAACAAAATTACAGATGCCATCCCAGATACTTTAATGATCACTCAGGCATCTTAAGTTATTCTACGTTGTCCCGATTAACAAGATGTGCATTTCCTCCTTTCCATATCGTGTTCAAGAACTGCACACTGACTCAAGTAGCCAAGTGTTTTTCTTTGCTGTCCTCAGTCAGATGATGGCCTATACCAGCTTGTCATAGGACTAGGGTGAACATTGGTAATGGTTCACACCCACTCTTCTCTATTAGCGGACTATTCTCTTCAACCCTATTTTGTTTTAGAGACCTTTCTCATAAATGAATAAGAAGGGGGAAATCCTGTCAAGTTCATCAGGGTGTTTTCAGTATAACTCCATTTTGGGGTAAGAAAAGCTGGATTCTGATTTTTTCCCCCCTGAGGGATAGGGAGAGGAAGAGAAAAGAAGGAATTAAGTTCTGCAGGGTACTGAAACCTTCTTCTGCCCCTTTGTGACTTTTCAAAATCTTACTCAAATCAGCCCATTGTTTTGTGAGATTTTATTGGGCAGACCAATTCGGCCACGAGAGCATGAGGTAGTTAAACGACTACAAACATGTTTTCCATGTCGTAGGCATTATAAACTTAAAAATATCCCATATAATTGGACCAGATGGTGTACTGGATACCTCAGTATATTCCTTATCAAAAACAATGTTTAAGCCACAATAAATACAGGCAATTTTATCCTCAAAGTGACTTGCAAACCTATCATAGCAGGACTTCAGGGCCCCACCACTGGGTTTTCTGGGGCAGATGACAATAAGACCTTCACCACCCCAAAGAGCTTTCCTGGATAAATACATGAGGAAACCACGGAGGCCACAAAATACACCTTCTTTGTGGCCTTCATCACCATGCAGTAGGTATGATCATATGCATATAGACCTGTCCAGTTGTTCTCCTGATGTGACTTAGGCCACCTGCAATCTAACTATCTCCTTGCCTGTTTCAGGGCACAGAGATCCTTAAAGAATCACGGAGAAGCTGGGTTTCCAAAGAACTGGCCAGGGCACTTGGAAGAACCCTGTCAGGAGCCCATTCCACTTCCCCATTCCATCAGTCAACAAGGGCCTTGACAGGATTCCCCGGCTTCAATTTGTGTTCCTACCAAATTCTCATAATGGTAAGCATCTACCATTGCTTTCTTCTGAGCATTTGCACATCAGTGTCAAACAGTGTTTTAGGAAAAAAAACTCATAAAATTCATTATCAGTGCCTGCCACTTCACGTGTACCTTTCCCTTCATGCTAATACAATTTTTTATTTATTTATTACATTTATATCCCTAATACAATACAACTAATACAATAGTTGCAGCATGCAGAATTCTCCCTATCAATGTATGTGTAAGGTGTCCCTCCCTAAGGCCTAGGAAGCTGTCATGACAACGTCATAGTGCTGGGCATTCTAGAAAACTTAATTCTGTCGGGTACAAAGCATCAACTGTGAACAGAAGCCCTTTGGGTGGAAGCAATGTGACAAAGATGAAACTTTAGAAATATTGTGAAACATTCAAACATCTGAACAATATTAACAATGGGTGCTTTTTCTGAGGTAAACCAGACTTTCAGTGGGGTGAGGGAAGGTCATACAGATACTAAGCTATATAATGGATGATTCAGCATCAACAGGACAATCAGTAAATTCTGGGTAAATGGAGCATTCTGCTGGCACAATACATCGATCATCCAGAAGACCTCTCAGTGCCACATGATCTCTTTGTGCTTTCACCAGATGAGTTCGGAGGTAATGAAATGACAGTGATTACATAGTTCTCCCATTTTAATCACTAAAATGTTGGCTTCAGCAGGTATTTAAAGTATCTTTTGCAGAGGGTATCATAATTATTACCTATTTCTTTATTTTTTAAGTTGCTCAAATAGCACCAGAATACTTTGGCAGCTAAACAAGGAAGTGATGACTACTGCAGTTATCCTAAGGGCCTTTCCACACCCACAAAGGGAGGCACCTATCCTGGATCAGTGCTATTCTTGCAAGTCCCAATGGCTCTGCAGGGGCTTTAAGAGTGCAATGGAAGCTGTGCTGATGAAGTCTGGAAGTTCTTCAGCTCAGTGCTCAGTGCAGAGGAAATGCCACAACAGCAGTTTTGCAGCACTTCTTCTAGAGCTACAGGGTCGGACAGCTTCATTGGAGGGAACTTCCAGTTTGTCTTCCTCCTGGGATTTCTTCAGATCCCTCCGGAAGCCAAGAGCATGTTGATTTCTTTCCGTATCCTTCTGTGTTGAACTTGGAGTACCTTTGTTGCTCTCCCACCAGTAGGAGTAGAGCTTTCCAAACTTTTCATGTTGGTGACACACTTTTTAGACATGCATCATTTTGCGACACACTCTTACAGCAGGGCATCATTTCGCGACACACTCTTACAGCAGGGCACAAGGCAGGCACTAGGACCTGTGCGGAATCACAGCAGGTTTGGAGGCAGCAAGGCACAAGGCAGGCACTAGGACCTGTGCGGAATCCTGGCAGGGCAGGTTTGGAGGCAGCAAGGCACAAGGCAGGCACTGGGACCTGCGCGGAATCCTGGCAGGGTTCGGAGGCAGCAGCAGCCGCGACACACCCAGACCCTGCAGCCGACACACTAACGTGTCCCGACACACAGTTTGGAAAGCTCTGGAGTAGAGGCTAACATTTTCCCCTTTCCTTGACTGCAGAAAGCCTACCTGGTGAGATGAAGAGTGGGGGCGGGGTTTTGGTTCTTCTAGTTATTGGTGTTTTCCACTTGGCTACCAGGAGGGAGTATTGGCCCCTCAAGACAAGCAATAGCTTTTACTGAACTGCAGGGCAGCAAGAGAAATGTTGCTGTCCTTTCGGATAGCAAAGCTGCGGGTAAAGACAGTGTGGAGCTGTCCTGGATATATACTGGATGTGACCACTTTGTAAACCCAGTATATGACTGAGTGTCCAGGTCAAAACCACATCACTGTGGAAAAGAGAAGAGAAGCTGTGAAGTTGGCATAATTGTTCCCTGCTTTTTAAACAAGAATATACTTTTTTTTTCTTTTAATGAAGGGGGAGAAAGCAGACTGGGAAAATGCATGAGGTTTGCACAGGGGTGAGAGCATTATGAAGACTTCCCTTTCCTATCCCCTGCACACCGCCCATGCCATAAAAATGTGAACAAATGACTGCTAAATTTATTTATTTTCTTTGTCTGAAAGCAGCAATGGGTTTTGCAATGAACACTGAGCTCTGGAGGAAACAATAATTATTTTCAATATTGACTAGCTTGGTGCTAGAGGCAACTTCTGAATCATGTCAAGAAGACTTTTTCCAGAAGATGTTCAGATTTAAATTTGCTGGTGTACAACTCAGTTTTTCCCTTTTAGAGGTCATAACATTCTTAGGTTTGCGAGTATCCAAAATTCTGTGTATTTTCTGATTTGCAGAGAAAACACAACCCTGAAAACCTGTAGCAATATGAAGCAGGGGAAACCGTACATTCAAATTTCCTCTAGAACTGGTGTACATTGCTGTAGAACTCCACGACCTAGTCAGATGTTGCTGCAAGCCATTTTAGTTTACTTGATTGAAGCCTAATGCAATGTCTTAACCGAGCCCCTGTGTCACGTAAACCATTATTTTTAGCTTAGCTAAAAATATGTGGATACAGCCCATTGTGGCTTGGGCAACCAACCATAGCGAAGAGTGAGATGTGAACCCCATCCACCCTTAAGACAGAATGGTGGGAAAGGTTTGGCTCCTAGATGTTCTGAGTTCCTTCATTTCCCATCCTACCAAAGCTTTTGCCTTCCTCCTCCTCCTCCTCCTCCTCCTCCTCCTCCTCCTCCTCCTCCTCCTCCTCCTCCTCCTCCTCCCTCCCAGCCTTCATCTCTGCTTCTTGTCCTTCTTCGGTATGCAGTTCTCGTTCCCCCTCTGTGCATCGTTGTGCCACTTGGCCTCTTTGTGCCTGTCTTGTTCATTCTTCCTCTTTCAGCTCGGCTCCCCTCGTCTGGTTCCCCCCTCCCTTCCCTTCTCCCTCACGGGTGGTTTTGTCTCACTGGTTTGTGTGGTCTGCCCTGTACATTCCAGTTCTTTTTCTCCTCAGGACCTGACATGTTCCCCGCAGAAAAGGGGATTTATCACATGGATTATGCTTTTCATTCTGGCTTTGTTTTCAAAAATCTCAACTCCCCCCCCCCTTTTCTTTTTTCTCTTGCTCCTTGTTCCTCAGATACACAAACTTCACAATACACATATTTGGGAGCTTTTCTGGTATTTCTGATGTATGCAATTCCATGAGTGTTTTTGGTTTGTATTTCTTTATTAATTTCACGCACACAAGCCTGACTTGGCTAACTCAGAGATTTTTTTCCACTGCTCCACAGATGCATAGGATTAGGTCCTTATATTCCACTGTTTCACATTTTTGTGTCTGTGTGTGTGTGTTTTCTCTGTGCCTGGGAAGAGTGAGAGAGACAGAGAAACACACATTTGTGTCCTTATTCTCACCAGATGGTTCTCTGTGGCTGGATCCCACCATTCCCTTCCATATTGCTGGATGCTTTTTTCAACCAGCCAGCTACATGGTGCCTTTCCTTGCTCTGCAAAAGGATGTCCATCACTGGTTTCTGAAGCACAGAGTGTATATTATGCTTAAGAGAATTCTGTAATCCCTCAGTGAAACTGGCCGGATTTAGTACAGAATAGCTGCAGCTCAAATCCATTCAATACCGTCTTCCTTTTTAATAGTCAGCCAAGAAACAAAATAGTACGCTGGCATTTTAGGTTTGTGTGTGTGTATTTCTATGTGCACATATTTCACACAACCCATGTAATTTATACAGACCAGAAATGTGAGAAGCTGAGTGCTGCTGTGTAGAATCAAATAAAAAATTGTATTGAATTTAGGAAGCAGACAACTGGAATTGTGGGAGGATATATTTCGTTTGTATCTTAGCTGCAGTCTTGTTTGTCTTCTCCTCTGAACAGTGGCAAATCTGAAAGTTTAGAGCAAGAGAGGCAAATCTTGCATTAACATGCATGCCCAGCTATGTTTAATGATGGGGTAAACAGAGACCAGTAGAAGTGCCTTGGAATAAAATTCAAAGAAGAAGGCCGACGAAACAAGGATTTGAAGCAGCCAGTCTGGCTGTTGGTGCCATGGACATGTGCATCTGTGGCTACAGGAACTTTGCTCAAACTTCATTCAAAGCAGTAGGTCTTTCAGCCTTGGCTTTTATGAGGGGGAGGGGGTGATAGGGGGAACTGTTGGCCATTCCATTAGCACCGAAGGGGAGAAATGTTGTGATAATCAGTTGACTGAATCAGCCACATCTCCTTTCCCCACCTCTGATGCAGTGGTGAAGCCCATGCTCTTCTGTATGGGTCAGCTGCTCCTCTTTGTAGTAAAAAATGGAGCAGAAAAGGGGAATGAGACGTGAAGAAATTTACTACGCATGTTGTACCAAAAGCACTGATCCTGAGACAAGCTGAATGCCTATAGCTCTAGTTTAATTGCAAAACGCTCATCCAATTTCCTTTGTTTGAGCAGCTGTCAGGATCAGACCCTATTTAATATGTGTCAAGTTATCCAGCCATGAGAATGGAAGAGAGAGGGTGGGGGTGGAGTGGCAGCTTCATAGTAAATGGCTGTGACTCAAATCTCACAGAGAGGGATTAAGGATTGCTGGCTGTGTTGTGGAAGACTCTGGAACCCATACAGTGCTGCTTCCACTGAGGTGGCCAACCAGTGGCCTGAAAAATGCCAGGTCTGTGGGTAAAACCAGGATGTGCAATAACTGAGGCAGGGCAGGTTGCTTTGATAGGCCAGGGAGTGCCACCTAGCACTCTGGGCAGGTCAAGGAACACAACTGGAGGTTTTATTCAGCCGTTTTTTTATTACGTCTGAGAGAATAACACCAAATAGGTTAGTAATTAAGCCCAGAGTTGTGAACCCCAGCCTCCTTTCAAAACTGTAGAAGTTACAGGCCTGCCTTGTGGGAAAAGGTAGTGGGTGATACAGCATTGTCTATTTGCATGATTGTATTTATTTATTTAGATAATTTATGTGGCCGCCCATCTCACGGAAGTAGCTCTGGGTGGCATACAAAGATTAAAGACCCTAACAATTCGAAACAATAACCCATGTTGCCTGAGGTAAATGATGAGTTCCAGTCCTAAAATCCCATCCACAACAGAGTGTGCCTAACCTGCCCCAAATATCGGGGAAACAGCCAGGTCTTTAGAGTCTTACAAAAGGTTGAGAGGGTTAGGGCCATCTGAATCTCTGGGGGATGCTCTTTCATAAGGCAGGTGCTGCCACAGAGAAGGCACAACTCCTGGATTCAACAAGATGACGTTGTTTAATGGAAGGGATCCAGAGAATGCCCCTTTTGCTTAGATCCTGTGGGGGAGCAGAAACAATGGGAGAAACCAGTCCCACAAGTATGTCATGCAGGGCTTTATAAGTGACAACCAGCAACTTGAATCACACCTGGAAGCCTACTGGGAGCCAGTGCAGCTCATGGAGCAGGGGTGTTATTTATTTATTTATTTAATTAATTTTTATCCCGCCTTTATTATTTTTATAAATAACTCAAGGCAGCGAACATACCTAATATTCCTTCCTACTCCTATTTTCCCCACAACAACAACCCTGTGAGGTGAGTTGGGCTGAGAGAGAGTGACATATATATATATATATATATATATATATATATATATATATATATATATATATATATAGGCATAGCGAGAGATGCCAAAAACTGCTTGCGCTGCTGCATTCTGGACCAGCTGCAGCTTGCGAATGCTCTTCAAGGGCAGCCCCATATGGAGTTTACAGTTTCAGTAATCCATTGCTGTGGCCCAAGCCATAAATCTCCGGAAAGAGCTGAAAACCCAAAAAGAGCTGAAAACCCAAAGTCCAACTGGAAAAGGGTATGTGAGGAGCAGGGAAAGGGGTAACAAAAAAGGGGAATAACCAAATGGAAATGACCTTGGTTATTATGCCCAAGCATGAAATGTAGAGCATATAAGGCAGGGGTGGGGAACCTTTTTTCTGCCAAGGGCCATTTGGATATTTATAACCAGGGACCGGGGTGGGTGGGGGGCGGGGTTTCTGGGATTTCCGCAGACCGGGGGCCAGAGTTTGCGGGCGGGAGCCAATCACAAGCACTGGGGGGTGGGGTTTGTGGGCAGGAGCCAATCACATGGTAGGGGTGGGGTTTGCAGGCAGGAGCCCCGCGGGCCTTAGGCAGGAGCCCCGCGGGCCTTATACGGCCCGTGGGCCTGAAGTTGCTCACCCCTGATTTAAGGGGAGTGTGGGAAGAGGATTAGACACTTTCATTTTATTTACATACAAAATTATATCATGCAGCATAAGGACATTAAAGGGGATTTCTATAAAAGGACTGTCTTTTCAGAATTGCCTGTGGCTCATTCAGAATTATAGTGCTACGTATGTGGAGCTATCAGATCAGTAGCATTGTATGAATCTAGCTGATCCCATGCTGGCTGTGAAACCAAGTGACATGAGGCCTTTGCTTCATCCAGTATTTACCAGAGGGGGTGCCATTTTCCTGTCTTTATCTTATTACTGCTCTTGTTTGTAAAATGTGCTGGGTAAGGATATCAATCTGTCTTTTTGCTTTAGTGTTAAAATACCTTCAGCTGTGGTACATATTAGAGTAGATAGAGGTCGCAGCTATCCCAACGTGGGTGAACCATACTATTATCGGTAAGCTTTGAAAGCTTTTCTCAATTGATAAATGCCCATCCAGGAGTTTTGGCCAGTCACAGATCCTAATAATGTGTTTATGTGTTTTTAGATATGTAGTACTCTTTTTAGTTTAGCTCTTGCCAACCTAGCAATTTGAAAGCATGCAAATGCAAGTAGATTAATAGGTACCACTTCGGTGGGATGGTAACAGCGTTCCGTGTGCGTCATGCCGGCCACATGACTGCGGAAGCGTCTTCGGACAACGCTGGCTCTTCGGCTAAGAAACGGAGATGGGCACCGGCCCCTAGAGTCGGACACGACTGCACAAATGTGCGGCGGGAACCTTTACCTTTTTTTTTTTTTTACTCTTTTTAGAGCTATGAACAATGAATGCTTGACTCACAATGGACAAGCGCAGGTCATCTTCTTATTTTTTCCCTTATGCAGGACATGTTGCAGAGGTCTGTCCACCCATTCAAAAACACACAAAGAACCTTTTCTTATATGATCAGTTTTCTAAATGTAATGCTTCTAATAAAGCACAGGTGCCCTCGAATCAAGCTTGACCCTTGGTGATCACATTCATGAGGTTTTCCTGGCAACAAGACATAAGTGGTTGGACATTGTGGCTTTTTCGGGGTTTTCATTTGTCTCTTTCTGCGTTTTCCCTTCATAGCCTAACCTACAACCTTGGCGTTCCCTAGTGATCTCTCATCCAAGCCCCAACCAGGCCAGACCCTACTTAACTTTCGAATCCAGTCAAGGCCAGCCACATGCTGCTATCTGCTGGGATGACTAAAGGGAAAAAGACGTCTATAGTGAAAGTCACCAGCAGATTGATTTCCCACCATCTCTGGTGACTGAATCCTATCTTCTGAAATATAACGCAGTTTAGCTCTCTTGTAACTACATTTTCGAAATTCATATAGGGATTCCAAGTTCAAATGCTTATCCAAATGGAAAGAAAACACTCTTCTACATTGAAAATTAGGTCTCACCTTGAAAAGTATTTTTTTGAGATATGGTAGATTTCTATAATTGTGGAGTTGGATGCATGGGATCATGAAACGTTACTTCTCTCCCAAAAGTGGTATAGAAAGGGCTATGCCATGTGTTGTCTATGGGTATGTTATCTGAATTTTGAGTATATTCTTAAGGTAGTTGTTACCCAGAAGTGGACCACATGCCTCTTTTTTGAGCTGTATCTCAATTCTGAGGTATGTGTCATTAGCTACTGGCATAAAGCTGGGCATGTGGAAAGTATGTTCAGTTCTCAGTGAGTAAGATCAAGCTCTTTTACATGGGATTATGCCCTTTATTAATTTGTATGCAAACACTTTTTTGGTGTATTTTCCACAGAAGAGCTATGGTTTTTAACATTCTTTTGAAATGGAATGCTCTGAGTCCAAGCAAATAAGGTGTCTCATTTGGCCAAAGAATTCCCACAGAATTTCAGGAGCAATTTCCCATGTCCACAATGAAGAACAGCTGTCAACATACTGTATGTCACTTAGACATCCCATTCCACTTTTTCCTGTTTAAAGTTATAAAGGTAGCCATACTGTTTTACCTCTGTTATGTACAGTACATGTCAAAATAACCATTTGTGAAAGTCACAAGTTAATCCAACGTAAAGCTTGACATGGCTCTCTCAGAAGAGCAGAAGCAAACAAGTTTCAGTTTGAGGCTTATCAAAGAATTACAGCACTGGGATTTAACAACTCTTAAGTTCAATAAGCTACCACCGGAGCTGGAAATCAATTGGGCTAAAAGCTGTACTCCTAGCTGTACTCCATGGAGTAAAAGCCATTAAATCCAAGTATTTGAGTTAATATGGTTTGTATCTGGGGCGCGATGGCTCAGCGGGTAAGACGCCAGGCTTGTTGATCGGAAGATCGCAAGTTCGGAGGTTCGAATCCCTAGCCCCGCGTGACGGAGTGAGCTCCCGCCTTCTCGCCCCAGCTCTTGCCAACCTAGCAATTCGAAAGCATGCAAATGCAAGTAGATAATAAATAGGTACCACTTCAGTGGGATGGTAACAGCGTTCCGCACGCATCATGCCGGCCACATGACCACGGAAGCGTCTTCGGACAACACTGGCCCTTCGGCTAACAAACGGAGATGAGCACCGGCCCCTAGAGTCAGACACGACTGTGCGGGGGAACCTTTACCTTTTATGGTTTGTAGATTCAGTTGTTTTTGTTTATGCAGGCCTTTGTGGTCTGGTGTATTTTTCTCTTTCAGTTTTGCATGTTGCACCATAACCTGTGTGTTAATTGCTAGAGGTGCTAATTTGCTAGGTAGCTATATTTGGAATATTCTCTTTCTTTGAGGAGGAATGGATGAGATAACCCTTTGTGCCTTATTTTTTGCATTCTGTTTATAGATTCATAGGACTGGAAAAAGTATCTATAAATCTAACCAATGAAACAGTTTTCAAGCTTCTCACATCATCTTATTTCTAGAAGATTCTCCACACGGCTCAAGTTGTGGCAAAACATTTGGGGTTATAGTGTAAGATGTGCACATAATAATTGACACAGAATTGTGGTCAGCCTTTCTGAGCTACCTACAGCTGCCTTAGATTAATATAGACTGCAACCTAGGAACTATTTATTTAAAAAATTCATAAGGCCGCCCACCTTAAATACATAAGTCTGGGCTGTGAACAACCAATTAAAAAAAACAATACAAAGGAATCCTGTGACCAAACCTAATTTTAAAAAAGGCATCATATAGCAATTTCACAAAACAAACATGCTTACATTGGTCTACATCCTGGCCCTGATGCCTGGGGGAAAAGTCAGGTCTTAACAGCCTTCTGGAAGACCAAGAGAGTTGTGGCCCTCCAAATCTCAGAGAAGAGACTATTCCATATGGCAGGTGTTGTGACAGAGAAGGCACATATCCTTGGTCCCACACGATGACACTATTTATTTAACTGTCACATCTAGTGGAATGGCCAGCAACCCTCATAGATAGATGGCCCCACAAATAACCTGGTCCCATGCCATGCAGGGCTTTAAATATAATAACCAGGACCTTGAATTGCACCCAGAAGCACTTTAAGATATTAGCAGGACTGCCTCTTTCATGTAGAATCAGCCCATCCCAACAAAATCTATTAGTAGTCCCACATTACTGAGAGGTGGAGGGGTGGGGGCAGTTTCTCTGTGGCCGTCCCTTTCCTTCGAAAGAGCCTGCCCTTGGAGGCTAGACTAGCACCCACCTTGATGGCCCTGCAGAAGTTAGTGAAAGTTGAGTTGTTATGGAGGGCATTTGGAGAGTGATTAATAGAAGCCACCCGCATTTTGCATTGTGGCTCTGTGTTCTTGTTTTGGTTGTAATTCTGCTTTTCTTATTTTGCTGGGAGTCTGTGAAGATTGTGGCATATATTAACTAACTAAATAGGCTACCCAATGTTACACTGTGGCTACACAAAGGCCGATAGTGGGAACAGTAAGTTTTTCAGATGTGTGATGCTATGCTAACTTCCAAGGTGTTACGGAACAGAATCTGACAACTACTGATTTAGTCCAGTGTCAAATGGCTTCAGTCACGCTACCCATGTCTGCTTCTTGAAATCTTCCCAGGAACAGTGGGAATTTTATAGCAGGAACCTTGGTGGGAGAGTGCTGCTTTCAGAGGCCGTGAGTCTACTGAGCTACCATGGAGAAGCAAGGAGGACGATGGCCTCGAATCAATGACACTGACAAGCCCATGCCCCTCCTAAGGGCAGAAAAGCCTGGCTATTATAGTAATGTGCCCTAAAAACAAGCAGAATGGCATGGCAGGACATGGCAGAGCTAACAGGCTCACCCTTCTTTTTCCTGCCTCGTATGTTCCTTGGATACCAAACTGGAATGGGTGATCTGATCCCCAGTGCAGTGTAGTGATTATGGTGTCCAATTTGAAGGCTGGAGAGATCCAGATCCAAATCACCACTCAGACTGCAACGGTGGTCCAAGTCACACTCTTTCAGAGTAACCTCAGCACCAAAGACTAGGGTTAGGAGAAACGGAGGGAGTACTGTGAGGAGGAGGAGGAGGAGGAGCTATAAACGAGATAAAATGGCATCTCTACTTGTGTCACAGATTGGCCACGAGCAACTGCCAAGGCTTCCTTGTTGGCTTTCCTGATAGGACATTTGCTTGCATGACTATTTAATCAGCCCATTTTCTTTACCACATGTGCTAGCTGTGGTACAGTGAATTTGTACCTAATTCTGAAACATGCTCTCCTGCAATTTGGCCTTTAAACAAATGTAACAAAATCCAGATGGCTGCTTTTGTTAGGGAAAAGTTATTTCAGAAGGGGGCGGTTTGGATCCAAACATGTGGGGAGTGTCTATGTGTTTAACTCTCTCTCACTGTCTATGGTTTTTCTCTTGCTACTCCTTCCCTTCCCCATAGGATTCCTGAAGTATGTTTATCTTTTGTGCACTATTTGGCTGGTAAAATACCCACTGCTTGGACGGATCAAAACAAGAGTAGCTCAATACATTCTGAGTTTTAAAGTCTGGGAAATGTTAAACCCTAGGGGAGCTATGTTTGCATGACCCAATGGAAAATGTCCAGATTTGAGGTATACATTTTCTAAATCATTTGGAAAAGTACCTTTTAGGAAGTTAAGGTTTTGATATTCTACAAGCAGCCTTGAAAATTACGTAGTAGTATACTGGTCTCTCGTAACCGAGAAAGCTGAACATACGAATTTTAATTGGTGGATTATTCAACTACAGCTAATCACAGGCAGCTAATTTAATCTTTCGCAAATGTAATTGGTGGAGTTGAAAATTAATTTTCGAAGTCCCTTTGCTGCTTCTGGTGCCTCTCAGCAAGAGAGGATGAAAATATTCAAAAAATAAAAAGAGCAATCGCCTTTGTTGTTCAACGGTAAGCTATTTTACACTTCCTCCAATA
The DNA here is from genome assembly GCA_023362775.1 of Charina bottae. Taxonomy (NCBI): domain Eukaryota; kingdom Metazoa; phylum Chordata; class Lepidosauria; order Squamata; family Charinaidae; genus Charina; species Charina bottae. Next base: position 167,421,505 of record JALMGJ010000002.1, read on the forward strand.
CTCAAACTTGGAATCTACGCTAACGTTTTGGCCAGGGGCCAAATTACTTATGTGGAAGACCCAGGCAGGATTGCCTGGCAATTCCTTAATTAACTGGCAGCCTTAACACTACGAGAAAGAAAACTTCACATCGAGCTTTTATCCAGCCCTATGAAGGGCTTCCTGCTGCGAGTCGTCTCAGCGGTTCCACAGGTATCCTCGCCGTTTGTTATGCCCCGAAGGCAGCAAGACCCTTTACGGTCCCCCGGTCTTGCTGCAGACCGAAGCGGGGCGAGGCGGCAGTCCGCGACGAGGCTACGGCGCAGCGCAGGTGGCGGCGCATGAGCCCCGCCGAGCCCAGGTACCCCTTCGCTTAGAACTCCAGCCCGGGCGAGTTCGGCTGGACGAGCCTTTCCCCAGCAGCCGGGAAGGGTGGAGGACAGCAACTTTGCGGATTCCTCGCAAGATTCTTGCTGCTGCTGGTGGTAGGGAGCGCGGAAGGCAGGGCAGGGCCTCCGCTCGGAGCTCCGCCTTCAGGACGCTGGGCTGCTCCGCTTGGGGCCGACGAAGCCGGTGCGAAGCGAGGGGGAAAGACCACGGCTGCCCTCGCGGGGTCTGCTTGCGGGGGGATCAGATCGGAGCCCCCTCCCAGTCCGCTCGGAGCAGGGGCCCTCTGCGCGGGGAGTGAAGTCCCGAGAAGAAGCGCCAAAGAGAGCCCGCAGGAGCGTTTGTGGAAAGAAACCTGGCTAGCAGGCTGGCAGAAAGGCGCTTTGACAGAAAAAGAGCTGGTCGCCACAAGGCAGCTCCCGTCCCAAGCCAAAGGTCTGGGGCTGGCCGAGAGACTCCGGATCGCGGGGTGGGGAAGGCCGGACGAGGAAAGGGGGACCCGGAATCCCTGCATTGGGCTATGAGAACTCTCTCCGAGGATTGCTTTAGGAGCCCAGACAACAGGCTGGCTGGGCGGCCGGCTGGCAGGTTCCCGTCTCGCGGAGGCGCTGTAGAAAGGCTGCTGCTGCTGCTAGCGAGATCCCAGTGAGTGGATCGTGGATCCCTTCGAGGGATCCCATAACAATATATATATATATGTCTGAGCGAGAAAGAGAAAGGCGAGCAGCAAGAAAAGAGCGATCGGAGGAGCACTTTTCCAGGACCTCATCGCCGCCACCGATTTAAGCGACCGTTCTCCGCTTTTCTTTTTCCCGGAGAGATCCTGCCACTCTGATAGAGCATCCTGACCGCACCAGCCAGGTGGGTACTTGGGAGCAGAGTTGAGCTGCAAACTGCTCGATTTCGCTGCCTGCCCTCCGGCTTGGGGAAAGGGGGCTGGGGGCCCATTGGAGAATCTGGAAGTGTGGCCCCAGGGGGCTGGGCCCATCGGTGGTCTCGTCCTGCTTCCCCTTTTTTCCTTTCTGCAGACCACTCTTCTTTCTTGTGTCTTGGCTTGGCTAAAGGGGGAGGGACGTGGGGAGAAGAGGCATAATTGAAAAATCAGGTCATGATTTCAAACTGCTGCACAGCTGGCTCGTGGCTGATCCACACTCAGCATAGAGGCAGCCCTTTTTTCTGTGTTTTATTGTTGTTGGATACAGTTCTGTAGTTGTAATCTTCTCCCTCTCTCTCTCTCTCTTCACCCCCCCCCCAAATTCTGGAGGGTTTATGAAGAGCATCTGTTGAGTTGTGCTTGACTTGTCCCCCCCACCCCCCACTCCGCCCCCAGAGATGAGATCTGTGTCTGTGTTGGGGAAAATTGCATCCTTTTGGATAAATGGTTTAAATGCATATTCCTTTGTGCGCAGGGCAAAAAGGGCCTGGAGAGAATTGGGGTGCAGTGGGGGTTGAGGGTATCTCTAAAGAGAGCAGAAGCATGCCCTTTGATGGGCAGGTTTGTGATGCCAGCTGCCTCGCCTTGATTCTTCATCGCCCTGCTGATTTATTTTGAATTCCTTGAGAGAAGAGAGATTTGCAAACATCTGTGGTCTCTTTTTCACAGTATAGGTCGGCTTGCTTGCATCTCTGCCTCTTCTGTGAAAAAGAGATTCTTCTCAACCCCCTCGCAGCAGCGTTTCCTTTGCAGCTCCCTTTGCGAGATGGTGTTACTTACATCACCTGGAATTTCCCCTCTCCATTTGCCCTGGCAGATCTGCCCAGCCTGAGGGGGAGGGGGAGGGGGAGGGAGAACCCCTTCTTATTAGAAACACGAGTCAAAACATGAAACTTGTCAAAAGCTTTCTTAAATCACAGCTAATCCGCTCCCCCTGCCAGGCTGGTCCAGACTGGCTCCCCGCTCTCTATTATGTGGGATACACAATGAATGATTTTTCCTGTCTTTGCACCGATTATGCACTGCACTTACAAAGGCAGTGGGAACCACACAGACCTGGATTTGTTAATCCAGTGGGAAGCTAGTATGATCTGCTGCCATGCTTTCAGACAGCTAGATAGGGCTGTGGTGGCCATTGGCCTTTTTACACAACCCAGTGGTGTTTGTGTGAGCTGTTTTCCTGTGTTTCCTCTGGTTCCGATGTCCAGTTTTCCAGGCATTGTAATGGGGAGGAATTCTTCCTGACCGAGCAATTGAGGTTTGCTATGTTCCAGCTAGCTGTAAATGCTGAAGCTTGCAGGATCTGAGCCTAGCAGCAACAGCCTAAGAGGAACGTTCTGTGGTAACCGAAGAGTAGGGTACACATTTATGGAACAAATGAGGATATTTTTCAGAGAGCTGAAAGAACCACCACTGGTAGTTTTGTATCTATTCAATCCCCTTTCAACTCTGTTAAGCAGATTCCTATACTTTCAAAAAATCTGCAAAAACTGTTTGAACCCGAGGTAATAGTGGGACAAATATATCTTCTGTGTAGCTTGAAAAGGGCTGCCTCTCTTGAATGCCTTCTCAGCTCTCTCCATTTACATAATTTATACAGTCTAGGAACAGTTTAACCCTGAATCTGTTTATAAGATTGCAGCCTTCTGTGCAGCAGCGCAGAACCTGCTGGGCTCCATTCGGGATCTCTTCTTGGGCAAAGTAGCCAACTGCCGTTCACCTTTTGGACCTTCTGCGGCACAGTTCCATCTGCAAGACCCTCCTGTGTTTTGGTGTTAATGGATAGAATTGGAAAATATTCCAGAACTGGGGTGTGCAGGCAGATGAATCAAACTGAGCTTTCCACAATTGCTACCTTAAAACCGTCCCTGAGGTAGAAGTTCTCACTGCCTCTTATGAAGTTCCTCTACCAAAGCACACACAGCTGACAACTTGTACCGGGCAACACAACTGTCCAGTTGTGCTTGGACACATTTCCTCTCATTGCCCGGCTCCAATCTATTTGGTTTCCACCTGAGCAAGTTGTTTGCGTTCTTCTTTTAGTGGGCCATAGAGAATATATTTCTCCTTTCAGCAGCACTTTAGACGTTGAAACTAGTGTTAGTATATGCTTCCTTAATCTCTTTCATCTCTTTCCAGGTCTTTGCCAAAATATTGCTGTGATCATAACTTTTTTCTTACCTTCCAGTCTTCGATTAGATGATCTCACTTTTGCCATGCATATTTAACATGGGCATAGCTATCAAAACATGTTCATCCTAAGGGTGCCTGTGTAAGTGAATTTCCCTGTTAGATGGTCCCATGTGCACGGAAACTCCCTCTCTTTCTTTATCACACTTTGCTGCTCCTGTTGGCAGCCAAAGTCTGCTGCCTACGTTGGCTGGTTGAGCTTCCTCAGTCAACCGAGCTGAGGCCACTTTTTATTTATTTTGTATTTTTTATCCCACCTTTATTACCTTTATAAATATACTCAAGGCGGCCAACAATTAGAAGTACCTAATACTCCTTCCTCCTATTTTCCCCACAACAGCAACCCTGTGACACCAGTTGGGCTGAGAGAGAGTGACTGGCCCAAGGTCACCCGGCTGGCTTTTATGCCGAAGGCGGGACTAGAACTCTCAGTCTCCTGGTTTCTAGCCCGTTGTCTTAACCACTAGACCAAACATTTGCTGCCAAGTTGGAGCAAGATTGTTGCTCTCTGTGTCTTGCATGCTGAACTTTTGTGATCATGCATCATTGGAGGCTAAACTCTGTAAGACAGTGTAACCCTTTCATTAATAATGACATAACCTACTGAGAAACCCTGTTTTCTGTGTCTCTATGTAGAGCTTCCATTTTTCGTTTTATTCCTGAATTTATTCCTGCCAGTAGTATTGTTTTTTTTTCTTTTTCTAAATTTCATTACATAGTGAGATGAAGTAAAGTCTTCTCTGAGTTAAGTGATGGGGTGTACGCTGGCGTATAGGGAAAAAAATCGAGGCTTGAGAATAAACAGACAAGAGTGCAGCTTTTAGGGCTAAAAGTGTTTACTTGTAGCATAAGGCAATAATGCATATACAATCACATTATCGCGAAAAGGAAAACAAAATATATATGGTACAGCATTGTAAAAGGAAAAACAAACTTATAAGCAGAGTTTCGTGTCATCATTGGCGATCACTCGTAGCCGAGTAAGATTGTCTTCCAAAGGTAAAATTTTAACGGTGAATCCGTAAGTGGCTATAAAGGCCAATTCTGGATCCGCACAACCTCCCACAATGAGGGCATAGGTTTCCGGGTGGGAGACGGTCATGATGAGGGTTTGCCTGACGTGCCTTCCTTTTAGCTCTCTTCTCCTTTTCGCCCTGTACTCGTGCTTCTTCAAAGTCCATAGCGCCATTAATAAAGGCTGACCTCCAATTGAAACGCTCATGAGTTAGGGCTTCCCAGTTCTCAATGCTGATATTACATTTTTTTAAATTAGCTTTGAGAGTATCTTTGAATCTCTTTTGCTGTCCACCAATATTCCGTTTTCCATTCTTAAGTTGGGAGTAAAGTAGCTGCTTTGGAAGACGATGGTCAGGCATTCGAACAACATGACCAGTCCAGCGAAGTTGATGTTGGATGATCATTGTTTCAATGCTGGTGGTTTTCGCTTCTTCTAATACGCTAACATTAGTCCGCCTATCTTCCCAAGTAATTTGCAGAATTTTTCGGAGGCAGCGTTGATGGAATCTTTCAAGAAGTTGGAGGTGGCGTTTGTAGAGGGTCCATGTTTCACAGGCGTACAGAAGGGTTGGTAGTACAATGGCTTTGTAAACAAGCATTTTGGTCTCCCTGCGAATGTCCCGATCCTCAAACACTCTACGCTTCATTCGGGAGAAAGCTACACTCGCAGAGCTCAGGCGATGCTGAATTTCAGCGTCGATGTCGGCTTTTGTTGATAGATGGCTGCCGAGATAAGAAAAGTGGTCGACATTTTCTAGTGACACACCTTTAAGCTGGATTGATGGCTCTGCAGAGGGATTGGTTCGAACTTGCTGGTAAAGCACTTTGGTTTTTTTAATGTTAATCGAGAGGCCGAGCTTTTCATATGCTTCTGCAAAGATGTTTAGGATAGTTTGAAGATCTTCCTCGGAGTGTGCACAGACTACGTTATCATCAGCATATTGAAGTTCTATAACAGAAGTTGCAATTACCTTATTTTTTGCATTCAGCCTACTAAGATTAAAAAGCTTTCCATCTGTTCGATATATAATTTCTACACCAGTAGGAAGTTTCTCTTCAACAAGGTGCATAATCATAGCGATGAAGATAGCGAATAAGGTTGGAGCAATAACACATCCCTGTTTAACGCCGGATTCCACTTTAAATGGATCGCTTTGAGAGCCATTGTTATTCAGGATTGTTGCCATCATGTCGTCATGGAGTAACCGCAAGATGTTCACAAATTTATCAGGGCATCCGATTTTCAGAAGGATGGTCCAGAGAGCAGTACGATTTACAGTATCAAAAGCTTTAGTCAGATCAATAAACGCCATGTACAGAGGGCGGTTTTGCTCCTTGCATTTTTCTTGAAGCTGTCGTGCAGTGAAGATCATATCCACTGTTCCCCTGGAAGGGCGGAAGCCATTTTGCGTTTCAGGGAGGATGTCTTCTGATACAGATAGGAGACGGTTTGCAATGATCTTTGCCAGGATTTTGCCTGCTGTGGCTAGAAGGGAGATGCCTCGGTAGTTTCCACAGTCTGTTCTATCACCCTTTTTAAAGAGAGTGATAATTATGGCATCCCTAAAGTCTGCTGGAATCTCCTCCCTCATCCAGATTTTTTCGATGAGCTTATGAAGTTGTTGTGTAAGTTCAGGCCCGCCTTCTTTAAAGACTTCAGCAGGAATCCCATCAGGTCCACTAGCTTTGTTATTTTTCATTTGTTTAGTGGCTTTACTGACTTCCTCCAAACTAGGGGGTACTGCAAGCTCATTTCTTATTTGTTTTTGTGGGATTTGCAAGAAGACTTCGTCAGCCACAGTAGAGTGACGATTAAGGAGATTGTAGTAATGCTCTTTCCAGCGCAGTGCAATAGACTCTTTGTCCTTTAGAAGTTTAGCACCATCTACTGAGCGTAAGGGATTTGTACCATGGTTTGTTGGTCCATAGATGGCCTTTATGGCATTAAAAAAGCCCCGTGCATCGTGAGCATCTGCAAAATGTTGGGTTTCTTGGGCTTTTTTTATCCACCATATGTTCTTAAGTTCTCTAGTTCGTCTTTGGACTTCTGCCTTTGCACTGGCGTAGATTTTTTTCTTAACGGCACAGTTAATATCTTTTTGCCATATCTGGAAGGCTTTCCTTTTCTTGTCAATAATATGTTCAATCTCACTATCGTTCTCATCAAACCAGTCCTGATGTCTCTTAGTCTGGTATCCGATAGTTTGTTCACAGGCTGAAATGATAGAAGTCTTCAATTTAATCCAGTGTTCCTCAACATTTTCAGGAAGTTCCATAGGCAGATGTTCCTTGAGAGTTGATTGAAAGCAAGCTCGTTTAATAGGATCTTGAAGGGCCAGTGTATTCATTTTACGCCTTGGTTTTCTTCCTTGGAGCCTACGATGAGGGACAATCTTTATGGCCATCGTGGATCGAATTAATCGATGGTCTGTCCAGCAGTCATCGGCACTCGTCATGGCTCTGGTGAGAAGTACATCACGGCGATCTCTAGCACGGACAATTACATAATCTAAAAGATGCCAGTGCTTCGACCGTGGGTGCTTCCATGATGTTTTAAATTTATTTTTCTGGCGAAAGAGTGTGTTAGTAATGACAAGGTTATGCTCTGCACATTTAGTCAGAAGTAAGATTCCATTCGTGTTGCTGTTGTCAACTCCTTCTTTCCCAATGATCCCTGGCCACAAATCAAAATCACGCCCAACTCTTGCATTGAAATCGCCCAGGAGGATAATTTTATCCTCCTTTGGTATCTCTGATAAGATGGTGTCCAGCTGGGTATAAAATTTTTCCTTGATATCCTCATCTGCATCTAGTGTTGGTGCGTAAGCACTTAGGATAGTTGCCTGTTGGTTTTTGGCGAGTTTTATTCGCAGAGTTGAGAGTCGTTCGTTAATCCCAGTGGGAACTTCTGACAAGAGCTTCACAATGTCGTTTTTGATAGCAAAGCCTACCCCATGTATTCGTCGTTCTTGTTCAGGCAGTCCTTTCCAAAAGAAGGTATAACCTCCTTTTTCTTCCTTCAACTGTCCTTCTCCTGCTCTTCGAGTTTCTTGGAGTGCTGCTATATCGATATTAAAACGTCTCAGCTCCCTTGCAATAATGGCAGTCCTACGTTCAGGTCGTTCACTATCCATATTGTCTTGCAGTGTCCGTATATTCCATGTTCCAAAATTCATGTGTTTTTTACGACCGCTAGATGGTGACCCCACTGGTCGCGGTAATCCAGTCAGGGAGAAAATGAGGCAGACTATGTTTAGGGCACCTTTTCTAGCCCCCTCCCCATATGGGGTGAGCAGAGTGGATCCTAAATAGGGCTGCTCAGTCGTGGATACAGCTGCCGAACTACTCAACTGCCTCGATCCTTGAGTCAGGGCGACTGAATCCGTATCCACCGCCCATGTGCTGATCCATGACTAGGAGCTTCCGGATTACACAGTCCTGCCCCCGTTGCCATTCGTCAATCGCCATGGGACTTTTGGTTGTTTTGGGTTTGGTGTGGTTGGAAGACGCCTGTGCGTGAATTTGTTTTATGTGTGGAGATCGGTGCACAACGATCAGCACACAACCTTCACAGAAAAAGGCTCTAATCCAATGGCATGGATACCATGACGATTGGTGACCTTTTGTCTGCTGCAGCCTTCATCCGCCTTCGCAGCCGTTGTAACAATACACCTTGTTATCTTCCGCCTGTTCTGCCGTTGAGGACTTTCTTGGATCGTTCTTTGTCTGGTTCCTCCCCCTGGACCTTACCGCCATGGGTGACCCTGCCAGGAGTACATGACTCCCGACGGCTTCGCTCACAGGGTTCATTGGGAACACACAAGCCCACTCACCACAACAAGGTGACGATCCAGCGAGTGAGTTTCGTGTATTGATCCCAGGGCCAGAGCTCACGCCACGGCCTATACCCAAAGCCAGGCATAACTACGCACTGCCCAGTCTGCAGAAGTAGAATACACGTGAAGAACTACATGGCTAAAGACACAAAAAGTCAAGAAGCATAGAACACCATTTTGCATGGTTAGATATTCAGTTCTTCCAGCTTTCTGATTGGCTGGACGTTAGGTGTGACACACACTAGGCCTAAAGCAGTAGGCCATAGCACATTAGCGTGACCTGCTATTGGGTGGCAGTGCTGCGTCTCAGCAAGCATGCTGTCTACTCCCTCCCTCTGCTCCCCCTGGAGCAGGCTTCCCACGGAGGGACTCAGGAGACATTGTTCCCATGCAATCTAGCCATAACAATACACACGTGACGGTTGTTATCTGGCACCTGCACTTCACGTCACCATGAGAAACTTTTGCTTTGTAGAGAAACCGATTTGCCAATCTCATACGAGATATCTGACATTAAGCTTGATTCCTGGTGACTTACATAGTTCATGCCCATGATGTTTTCTTGTCATGATATGGAATTGCCATTGCTTTCTTCTGGAATGTCTAGAACTTCTCAGTCTAGCCCAGTATTTCTCCATCTTAAGATGTATGGACTTCAACTACCAGAATTCCCCAGCCAGCATGCTTGGGAATTCTGGGAGCTGAAGTCCACACATCTTGAGGTTGCCAAGGTTGAGAAACCCTGGGCTAGCCTACAGCCTTGGACTTCCCAGGGGGCTCCCCATTCAAATACTAACTGGTGCCAATCCTACTTAGCATTCTAGATCAGTTGAGGTTGGCTAGATAGTCCATCTTGCTGAGGCTATAATAGAGGTGTTGCCAGACTAAAACAGGAATCTTGCTGGATCAGAAAAAAAAAAAGTCTTATTCAGTCTACTTCCATCATTGTTTTCCAAAATGGTAGTTCAGTGCTTCTGGGAAACTCAAAAACTTCTCCACTTTGTGTGCATGAATATTTATTCTCTGGACATTTGAGCCAGAGACCAGAACTGTATTTTGTAACACAACTTATCCCGTTATAGCCTCTGATTTGCATCGCCTTTGGCCAGGGTGCTGTATTGGAGAATGGTCTCACGCAAGCAATCTTGAAAACAAAACATTAGTTTTTAATACATGGAACTGTGGATTCTCTATCAGTTTTGAAATGCTAAGCATCTGGAGAAGGTAATCATATCAAATACAACTGACCTGTGAGATACAGCTGGTCTACTGACTGCTACTCAACATCCTTTTTTACTTGTACTAGCCCAATGGCCCAAATTCTCAGGGTTGCTTGTAGTTTCAGTCCTGCCTCCAGTTTCTCCATTCAGGGCCTTCTGGAATCAAAGCATATTTCCTACTCAGTATCAGAATTATTGAACCAGCATTGAATCCAAGATTCTTTGCAGTGATGCTTGGTAGGCTACCTGATTAACATGGTATGGCCTCACCAGAAATGCTTCTATATGGCAACAATGGTTATATGTGGTGGCCTTAATGTGCCACAGCTGCTCACAAGCTGGATTCCTTGGACAGTTCAAATAAACTTCATGCCAGTGTTATACCCTCCTATAAACAGTTATTCATGGAACAGCTATTTACAGAAGGGTATAACACTGGCATGAAGTTTATTTGATAGGGTGGCTCTGGTTGATGATGGTCAAGGATGCATGCCAGGGTGGGCAACCTACTACCCCAATCCTTTCTTGTAGCACCTGGATCCTCTCTGACTTCACTGCCAACATGATGTCCTACAAAATACATGGTTACTATAGTGGAAGGCTAAAATAGGCTTCCTATAGTTTAGAATAAAGCAAAACCCTCCTCCATTTAGAAAGCTGGAACCATTCATGTGCATGATGAGACCCAACTGCTTTGTTTCTTTGTCCTGCATAATTGAAGCCTCTAATGCCCCCCACCCCCAACCACTAAACTGGTTGCCATATTCTATGCATTCTGGGCTACCAATGAAATTCTGTGTGGACGAAATCCCAATTCTGCCAAGAATGGTTAAGTTTTGGAGCCTTATAAATTATGCAAACTCACATACTTTGTCTGTTCCATAATTCATTATGCTAATTTTACTAGATTGCTTCTGCTGATTTTGGAGTAGGAAGGGAAAACTATACTGAACGTCTCTACTTTGGACATGGGAAATCTTAGTTCTTGATTTTAAAAATCTTAACGTCTGCAAGAACCTCTCCCTTCTTGGAGAAAGCTAAACTCCGAGAAAAGCACATTTTACATTGCCAAATTGCTGTACTTTTGTGGGCCCAAGGATAATAGCCACATATACTTGCTGTTTGATTCAGCAAGGGTTTATAATATGATTTGATTATATATTGATTTCTGGATGCTGTTTTCCAATAAATTATCAAAGGGAAAAATTACATGGTTTTAGTCTGGCTTATTCATCATATGTTCCATGTTGACTATTAGTAATGATTATGTAGAATTATTTAAGCTTGTTTTCTCACTTGCAAAAGTTAAGCTACCAAATCTGGCTATTCCTCAGTAGCTTCTAGTATATTTCCGGGCCCAATTTTAAAAAGCTGGTTTTGACTTTCATAGCTTGGGGCTGTGAGACTTGTATAATTACTTTTCCCCACATATACATGATCAGATCTTTAATGCTATATATTTTACCTTGTTACTTTTTGAATTTACTTATATTTCGTTAGAAGGTGCCATGAAAACATTCTGTAAGAGGATAACCTGTAAATATAACAAATACTTAAGGATAATAATGGATTTTTTCCCCTAGGGTGACAGGCTTGCATATAAGTACCTGCCATTTATAAATCAACAATTTGCTTTGTTTCACTGGATCTCCTACCCGCACACACAGTACTTATAACAGGTATAAGGCAGAAGAAGAAGAGAAAAGCTTCTGTATGTGGTCTTCTAGTGGGGATACCTGTCTGTCACAGGAAAGGAAGCAAATTGAAATTTGTAAGTTTGGAACACTATGACCACTCTATTTTGTGAAAATCTAAGCCAACTTCTTATATTTTTAATTCCCATGAACAGATGTGTTTTAAGGGCGGTTTCAGGCACATATGTGAATTCCTTGCAAATTGTAATTTTCAACATGTGATCAGTAGCAGTTCTGTTGCCCACGTACCCGCCATTGCAGGTAGATCCGAATCAGCACTTCTTCCTTTTCTAGACTCATGTGCTTGTTGAATGGGACAGCAGGACTGGGTTTTCAGCTCCACTGGTAAGTTTGTACATCTCCCCAGCCCTGTCTTCCAAATGCCCTTGGGGTTGTATATGCATGCCCAGGAAAGGAAGGTTCAAGTGTCTGAGCTTCTAGAGAACATCCTGCTCCTATAGAAATCTCAGTGTGTAAACATCTTTTTCTCAGGTGTACATGCTCCTCAGCGTATGATGGATGGGGGAGAGGCAAGGAAGGCCTGCTCTCTGTTTCATAAGGTGAACCCTACATGCATGAAGGCGTGCTTGGAATCTTCCGTGGTTTGGAGGATTGGCTGACCCGGACCATAGTACTATTTCTAAATAGGTGTGTTTTAGATACCTTTATGTTGAATCCAAGCAAGAGATGTGACTAGTTATCAAGACCCAAGTAAAAGTGGTATGCAGGCCACAGTGAGCTCATTGGCAACTTCTACAGTAAGGTGGGAAAAGGTGGACTAGAAGAGGGGTGGGTTGGAGCTGCTCTTCATTTACTGCTGAATTTTGGTAGCAAACCGCACCACTGAATTTCCAGAGGTAAATGGAAATAATAATAATAATAATAAGAATAAGAATAAGAATAAGAATAAGAATAATAATAATGTGTTTGTTAGATGTATATCCTGCCTTCCCTTCAGGAGGTCAAGGGAGAATGTGGTAGTCCCTTCTCCCATTTTCTCCCATATCAACCACACTGTGAGGTAGGTTGAGGTAGACAGCCAGTTTGGTGTGGTGATTAAGGCACTGGGCTAGAAACCGGGAGACCATGAGTTCTAGTCCTGACTTAGGCACAAAGCCAGCTGGGTGACCTTGGGCCAGACACTCTCTCTCAGCCCTAGGAAGGATGCAATGGCAAACCACTTCCAAAAAACCTTGCTGAGAAAACTGCAGGGATGTGTCCAGGCAGTCTCCAGGAGTCAAAAACTGACTCAAAGGCACCAAAAAAAAAAGTGAGGTAGGTTAGCCTCAGAGAGGGTGCCTGGCCCAAAGCCACCCAGGGAGCATCTGTGGCTGAGGGGGAATTTGAACTTGGGTCTATCTGGTGCCAGTGTGACTGCTTAAACACTGTATCACAGTCTAATAATCTCTGAAATTATCCAGAATGGTATGATTATATACAGTTAAAGCTCAGAAGTATTTTGGAATTGATCTGTTTACCTTTTAAACTAGGTTTTTTTGTCTTTTCAAAAGCCTAAAAGGTAAAGGTACCCCCCGCACATTTGTGCAGTCGTGTCTGACTCTAGGGGCCAGTGCTCATCTCTGTTTGTTAGCCAGAGAGCCAGCGTTGTCCGAAGACGCTTCCACGGTCATGTGGCCGCATGACACGCGCGGAACGCTGTTACCTACCCACCGAAGTGGTACCTATTAATCTACTTGCATTTGCATGCTTTCGAATTGCTAGGTTGGCAAGAGCTGGAGCTACTGCGGGAGCTCACTCCGCACGCAGGGCTAGGGATTTGAACCTCCGAACTTGCAATCTTCCGATCGACAAGCCTGGCGTCTTACCCACTGAGCCACCACGCCCCCCTTTCAAAAGCCTACTTAATGACAAAAGGCACTGAATGTGTTTTTTGTTAAAATATATGCTGGTCAAAGACCAAATCAAAGATGATGATGTTGTTGTTTAAATATACGCAGTTATTTTGGAAGCGGTTTAAGAAAAAAAATGGCAAAAATAGTTATGCATCTGTGCTGTCCTGTCTGCTAAAGCTTAGATACGTTCTTTCTGCACATGGTGGAAGCATCTGGCTGGCACTTCTGGAAGCAAAATATTTATTTTAGGTTTTCATTCATTTGTTTGATTACAGCTTTGGGATTTTTTTAAAATCTGGCTCCGCCCACTTCCATCTTTGCCTCACTGAACTATTCTTACCGCTCTTGCTTGGCACTCCACACAAGATTGAATGTAACTGTTGGATCAAAAGAAGTTGTCATCTCTGATCAAGCAGGAATGCTCTTTTGCTTTGACAAAAAGTAAATTTGCCCGTGGTTGGTTTTTGCCCGCCAAAGAGGTAGAATTGAGAAGTACCTTGAAATAACTGTTCAGAGACCTATTGTTATATGTACTTGAGATACTCCTTCTATGAATTTGCAGTTTTCAATCCGGCAAACAAAAGTAACATGCATCCGCATCCCTGGCCACGTTAGAGTTTCACGATGAGATTTCTCTGTTTGTAGCCACCGTGCAGCCCTGAGAATTTCCCAGAAGAAAAACAGGTGGTAGGAATTCTTTTTCATTTTGGGGGGGAAAAAAACCCAACAGCTCTTAATTATGAATTTTTTAAAACCTGCAGTGTGTGTTGAAATATTGGTCTTTTGTAGACGGACTCTTAGATTGCAGACAACTTTTAAAAAATGTCGCAGATCATAGTGCCTCATGGTTTCTAGCTGTTGTGCTGGGATAAATTCCGTGCTTTGGGAGAGAATGTACAGCGTGGAAGAGACACTTCCTTGCCTGCAGCCTGAAAAGGAGTGCATCCTAGCCGAAGCTTTACCAGTTGATTAATCTGATTGTATAAAGTGGCCCTTGGGCAGCTGGGCTCTTCTCTTGTATTAAGCCTTGAAGGAGGTCTTGCTAATTGATGAGGTGTAAATGGCTTTGTCGGAGGAGAGCTGCTTGTGATTCCAAAGGGACACCTGCTTATCCGTTTACACATGTCCGTGCAAAGGTTTTTTCCCTCTCCTGTACACAACATGCTGCTCTGTACTGTTCCCTTTCCACCACCTCTTTGTCTGGGCTGCCTGTAGCTTGTTAACCTCCTCTGGCTTTTCACATCCTCTCCCTTCTTCCCTCCTTCTCTGTGTGTTCCCCATCTGGGAAGGTCACGCAGAATTGATGCAGGGCAAGATGGCTCCAACACGTTCTTTAAACAGCACCTGCTCATTCCACCTTCCCTGCCATCCTTCCTGCTTTCTCTTCTGAGCGGCAGTCATTCCAAACGTGTGCTGCCATTTATGCACCCCACCTTCACCTCTCCCTTAACTCTCCGAGCAGAAATCCATCCTGTGGCAATTATTAATGTACAGCTCTAGCTTCCTAGTTAACTCCGAGACCTCAAGGCTGTATTACTACAAAGTACTCAGTATCTAAGTAGGTGGGTCATTTGATCAACCCTTATGTCTGTGAGCTTGACGTAGTAGGTTTAGCCAGCTACATCTTTCATTGATTGATTGGTGGGGACAAATTTTAATCAGTTTATCAGAAAATTAAGAGCACCCTTGTTTATTTGGGGAGTCAGGGGAAAGAGGCTGTGGCCGTTAAAATTTAACAGCTAAATTATGTCACATTTCCTTCAGTGCTCTTTCCTTTTACTCTGTGATAGCTAATAATAATTTCCAAGGAGCTCCAATTTGTCCTTTACTCAGTATCCATATAAGAGGTATCTGATCACAGGTGGAATGAAATGACTTTTTTTCTTTTATGAAACGCTTTTTAAATTGTAAATATGCAAGGAAAGAGTAGTTAAAAGCAAACAGGCTCTTGTAACAGGTATAGAAACCATATGGTATGTCAGATTCCCAGAACAACAATTTGTTGTTTATTCGTTCAGTCGCTTCTGACTCTTCGTGACTTCATGGACCAGCCCACGCCAGAGCTTCCTGTCGGCCGTCGCCATCCCCAGCTCCCCCACGGTTGAGTCTGTCATACGGACACCTTAATGTTGACCGACCATTGGAGAATTGCCAGTAACCGGCACCGACTGCCATGCCATTAATATGAGGGTGGAGTTTCTGCAGGTAGGTAAGAAAGTCAAAATGGTGGCAACAAATATGCGATCAAAGCCCAACCCCTTTTTGACCCCATCACTGTGGACACCCCTGCATGAGGAAAAAATTGAGGTTAAATTGTTCGTGCTTAATATCTGTGTTTATCCATATTCCTAGATCATGTGAGATTCTGAAATCCTGTGAATGGATAAAAAAAAAATACAAGAACAAATAACATTCAGAACCATGAATTGATGGAGCAGCTCCTTCTCTAAAATAAGGCCTGTATTAAAAGGGAAAGGGTTGGACTGTGCTAGAAAATGCCAGTGTTTTGTATAGTCTTGTTATAAAAACTGAAACTTTTATTTAGATTTCCTTTTCCTTTCATATCTTCTGAGCTTGTATATCTCTAGTGGGATCATGTATGCTTGGAGGAGGGGATGATGTGACAGTATGTACTAGATCTCCAAAAATGATGCTTGGGCCCCCCTCAAGTTCTTAGTTCCAGTTTCTTCCCATGTAGCTAAACAAGCTACTTTAAGCTCAGTTGCTTCACCTGGCTCAAAATCTGACTTCTATACGCAAGAATATAATTGTAGCTGTGTTGTTTTGAGAAGTAAAGCAAAGATCCATTTCCTTTACCCCCAGAGACTAGATGTAGTGTGATATCACAAACACCTAATGCAGAGTTGGTATTTGGTTCACCATCTTTGTCTAGGGACTCACTTAAAATGCAGTCCTCATGGCTTAAAAAACTAATTTGGGGAATCTCCTCCTCCTCCTCCTCCTCCTCCTCCTCCTCCTCCTCCTCCTCCTCCTCCCCCAGTGAAGAACTCCAGTGAACCCTGAAGTGTGCATGCTTTTTGGTCCTAGTGAAGGATAATGCTGCTATGAAGTATTAAAAAATAATGAAAATTTCTTAGCTTTTGCTAGGAAATATCAACGGAACAAGCAGTTGACCTACACAAAGTGCAGTCAGTTCAGCAGCCTCTTTGCTGCTTTTCTTGAGAGGTAGGAAGGGCCTGTGTGAATGATCTGTGCTCAGGAGGCTGACTGATTCAGATACTCAATATATTGTTAGCTAGATGCTCACGGTAAGGCAGAAAAATCAATGGTAATGGGCTTGCTCATCAACACCTGAACATGCTGCTTATCCATATTTTACAACGGTGTGTTTAAAAACCTGTTGGGAATCTCTTGCATTTTGCTGGTGGTGGGGAAAATGTTGGGTACGCTTAGGAAATGGGTACTGGGTGCTTGTTTGTGTTTCCAGAATCTGCCTCTACGTGAATAAAATTAGCACAACCAAATGAGGTTGCTGTAGGGGACTTTTTTTCCCACCTCTTTTGTGAATTTGGCTCCATCTGTGTCTTGTGTGTTTTACTCTGAACTGTACTGACAGAAAAGCTATATTCTTTCTGTTAAAAAAAAAGGCAGGGAGATAAAAGAAGGATGTTAGAAATGGAACAGCCGTACAGTGAAGGCAGTCCAGTCAATGCTTTTTTCCCCTTTTACTTTTTACTCTGTTTTTTAAATCCTTAATTCAGTTTTCACTGACCCAGATATGTTAGATAACCATAAACGTGCTGGTGATACTGCCTGGGGATAATAAGGTTTATGATCCAACTGGTGATTGTCCAACAATTTTCATGGATCAGGCTGGCAAAGGCTACCTGACATACATAGTCCTTCCATCCTTGTTCTCACTGTCTAGTGATCAAAGCTGCTGTTGCACTTCTGGCTTCTTCTGCCACCACTGTTGTGGCATCTGCCAAGCCATCGTTACTTCTGAACCATAATTTCCAAGTTGGAAACTCATTTGAAAGAATGGCTTCAGTTACAAAGTTAGAGTCAATTTATTATTATAGTTGGTCAGACTTCAGTAACACAGAAAGTTTAACTTCTTATGAAATAGGGAAGAAAGGAGTATGATGGCGCTCTTGTATGCTATCTGATATCTTAGAATCAATCCTATGACCACTGATTTGAAGCATGGCTTATAAAAAGTAGACATTTGCTGGACTTGATTGGTTTCAGGGCAAAAAATGGGCAAAATCCATTTTCACATTTTATTTTAGCAATTAGCTTTACTGCAGCTTAGCAAACTCTGTTTCATCTGATGTGCATTGTTCCTAAACAATGGGTTTGAAGTCATTTGGATTTTAGACAAGGTAACTGTGCACCAAATCCATGAAAATATTGCCAATTGGTTTGTTACCAGTTGGGTGAATGGGACGGGGTTTGATTTGTTATATTTATATGTCTGATCGGCAGGAAAAGTTGAATGGCAAGTAGTTGATTGCTTTGTGCAAACCCGATAGTTAGAAGTAATAACAGCTGGCTCCTTTCCTATTCATGGTAGACGTTCATAGAACAGAATCTTTTTGCCAGGCACAGCTCACTTATAAAATATCCTTCATTCAAAAAAACCCAAACAAGCAACATAAATATATATCTGTCATACATTGTTATTGACAGTCTGTTGGTTGTCCCTTAGATCTTTTATTGTTCTTTTTACTGTTTTCATTTGTCTGTTCTTGTTTTTATGCCTTGTTAGCTGCCCAGAATTATTTGATTAAGACAGGTGACCATATTCATTTGCCAAATAAATAAATAAATAAATAAATAAATAAATAAATAAAATCTGCATTGGCTATGACAAACCAATGGCAGACCATGTTCACAGACACTACAATTGCTGAGGCCATTTTCTGAGCTGCTCTGGAACCCACTGTTGTTCGTAGAGGGAGGTATAGTTTTTGTTTTCTTTAAAAAATATACAGCCTTAGCAGAAGAAAGAAGATAATTAGGTTGTGAGGAAAAAGGAGCTTATAGAGAATGAAGGATATTTTCTATGCTTTCTCTAGGAAGGGAGCAAAGGTAAGAATGCGGGGAGAAGAGGCAAGGGCTTGGAAGCTGTTTGGTACCTGTTTCTGTGGCTGAAGAAAAGGAACAGAAAAAGCACTGGATGGATGGATGGATGGATGGATGGATGGATGGATGGATGAATGAATGAATAAAATCTGCATTGGCTATGATAAACCAATGGCAGACTATGTTGAAATTCAGGGATTCCTGGGGAAAGTGAGTGAAAAAGCCAGATTTAGGTGACAAAAAGAAGGAAGATCTGGGGCCAGTTTGGGAGATGCTAGGGGCCAACTGAAGAGCAAGTCAGGAAGAAAACCTCTGAGAGATCCTAGGGAATATTAGTGGCTATATTATTTATAGCAAATGGACAGCTGAGAAGGAGGTTAAAAAACCTTCTTGACTACTAGTCTCTTGTATCTGTGTTAAATTGTGCATGTCTCTCATTCCCCAGAAATGCTGTTGATGAATTAGGAGTTTAGAGAGGAGCAGCAGAAGCTATTAACGGGCCACAGAGGATTGATGAGGTACATTACTAAAGGGATGGCAGATACAGGCTAAATGATGACTAAAAAGATTGCTTACAAGTGTCTGGAGAGTGTAAAATGATAGAGAAGGTGTGCTCTCCCCTCCCGCCCCCCCCCCCCCCCATGGATTTAAGCTTTTGATAGCCAAAGCGCACACATTTTTGTTAATGAATTAAGATAGGAAGAATACTTTTTTAAATCTGAGAAAGTACTGTTATTGAGCAAACTTTCCCTGCGCCTGCCATGTGCTAGACTGCACATGTTTTGATCCCTAGTCAGTATAAATTACCCAACCCATATGCTTTTTATGAGTTGCAGATGTAAGTGTATTTAGAGGAATGACTTGTGAAAAGGTATGGATCATTCCCAACCAAGTAATTCTGCTGGCACAAAACTGCCCATCCCCATTGGAAGGCGATCAGACCAGATCAGTGACTCACGCAGAGCTGCATTGAGCAGCTCACCTCACTTCACAACACAGTGCTTGAGAGTTCCATGGGTCAGCAGAGATTTTTTGTAAGGCTTACTGAGACAAAGAGCTGTACCCTGAGAGGTGGTGCTGAAAGCTCCCTTGCTCGGTTTATTTCAAGTTAAGCCACACACATACAAATATCTGTCTCCATTGGACATATGAGGAAATTTGAAAAAGATGTTAAGTAAACAGATTATTTCTCTGCACCCTTATCCCCTTTCGAGCTTGTATGATTCCAGTGAAAAGAACTCCTCCATCCCTGAAGTGGGAAAGGTTTCTATCCCTGCAGAAAAATTGTCTGGGCTCCTTCCAGATCTTGCTGTGAATCAACACAGACGTTTGCTCTGGGTGGCTGGGTGGTGGTGGTGGTGGTAGTGGGGGGGGGGGCAGCTCTCTCCCTCGCTTTCATGTTTTAAGTGTGATTGCTTGGTTTTCCATTCAAATGTGGTAGTTGACAGGGCAAAGAGGTCCCCCCAAGCCCTATGAAATACAAATGAACTTGTGATTGTGTAGGATGCAAGATGGGCTCTGGCTGAGGTTGATATACTGTATTAGTGTTTCTTCTAATTCCAGCATTAAAAACACAAGCATACAGCAGAATGTGAGCCTCTTCTCCAAGATTTGGTTGTATTTCCACCAACCAAGCAAAGAAGCACCAAGTTGAAAAGCAGAATTTGAGAAAAGAATGATCAAGGCCTTCTGAGTGTCTCTGGAGGTGTTTGCCTGCACGTATGGGTCCCAAAACGGGGGATGGTGATGGTGAAATATACAGTATGCAGTCTTGGGCCCCCCAACCCTTCCCAATTTTAAGCTTTCATGAGGAGGCTCAACCTGGGCATATGCTTTTTGCCAGTCACCTACATTATGCCTCCTCTATCCTAGCCTGTTAGATAACATAGGAGATAGGGAGATGAGAACAAATTTATCTGTGTCCACGTAAAAGATAGGCCCAGGGCCATCTCCAAATAAGTGTGCTGCAGCTTAAATATATTTTAAATATATTATTAAATATATTGCAAAGTTCATTATGGGTTCTGCACTTGTACTCTGATTCTGATCTTCATGTAGACATGCCAGCAGTTTGCATGTTCTTGAAAAGCAACTTCCCACTTCTGACAAGCTTTTGTAAAATATGCATCCCAGTGTGTATTATAAAATTACACTGAAAACTAATGTATCTAAAATTCCATTAAGAACAAACACCATACATGTTAATATATTCGTTTTGGAAGAGATTAATAAGGTTAATCATAATGAATATTTTTTAAAAGAAGAGTTCCAATGTTATTCTAGGAACTGAAAATAAAAAAAAAAAGAGGAAGAGGGGAAAGGAAAGATCTTGCCCTGGGACAAAAACAAAACAAAACAAAACACAGATACTGTATTAGATAAGATGAACACAGATTAACACATTGAATCTTTCTTCACCTATTAATTTCCCAAAGTTTGCCATTAACAGTGTTAATTTCCAGTAGGTTCAGAGGAAGCTGACTTACACCTGGCCTGACTCTTGGTCTGCCTGACCCAGCCTTTCAGAAGCTGGGTAGCTTCCCAAGGTGAATGGACTTCACCTCCCCGAATGTTCAGAAGTGACCATGTTGGCTTGGGAATTCTGAGAGGTTGCCAGGGTTGGGGGACAGCTGATCTGGTTGCAGTCCCCAGGGCAACAAGCTGAAGTAGTAACTGGAGTAATCCCAGTTCCTTCTTCGCCTGACATCTGTGTTAATTACAGCAAATTAACCCTGACTGATGAATATTCAGCACTTGGTAGGATTAGTTAAAATGCATAACTTTGCCAAACACTAAGCAGACATTGTTGTTTGTAGCAGAGCATGGTTGCACCATTCCTTGGCCGATTCCTTGCTTTCTACTGATTGCTCTTGTCTATTCTTGCATGTATTGGTACGTCCCCATTTAGCGAAACCCATCCTTGTGGTTTAAGTTGCTTTTCCTTTTTTCTGAGTACCATCCCAACGATCAAAATCAGCTTATGGCATGAACTGGAAGGCTTTGGGGCGTAATAGGAAGCAGTGTTTTAGAATTTGGCAGAAAGCAAGATTGGATGTAAATATTTAGGCAGCTGAGGAAAAGAGGGGTGGGAAGGAGGAACGCAGCCTGTATTATGGCCAGTGATCTCAGCCACAGTGTGACTTGAATTGTGAGCACTGTAGGGCCTTTGAAAGTTCATGGTTATTCAATAACAGACAAGAAGGTTGCCAGCCTGCTGCTTCTTCGGTTCCTCTCCAGCATTTCTATTTGGGGGAATGCTATTTTCTGTTTTTGTAATTGGTATTTCTGAATTACAATTTTCAACTTGGCCCAATATGTCACTAAAAAGCACATAGATGATCCAGATTTTTTTCTCCTTTTTCTTTTTTAAAATACTTGCTTATAACGGGATATACATTACCATTCCCGCTAAACCCTCTGGAATCCTGCTTCCATCAGGGCTGGCAGATGGAATCATGCATGCCATTGTATAAACTTGCCTGCTCCAGTATACATGGGAGACGTGGATTTCCTCAGTAATTATCATCCTTTTCTGTTGTCTAGAAAAGGCTTATTTGAGATGCTTGTCAAATACTGTCCCTTGCCAAAGCATTTACTCTTCTCTTAAGTTAATGGCCCATTTGTTGCTTTGAAGTGATAAACTCTGGCAGTCTAGACTCTTTCATCTTATAAGAACTTCAGTTGGGGAATCTTTTCACCATATTGTTTCACTTCAAAAGAAATACTGACCGACTGTAGGAGGCTTGTTAACATTGGCTGATGCTAAATTAGCATGAGAAATTAATTCAGGCTTTTTGAAGCTGATTGGTTCAGAGCTTTTGCTTTAAATCTACTTCAATCACATCCTTCCCTTGGTTTCTTTCTTTTGAAAGAAGAAGTGATTTCTGTGGATGAAAATGAAGCAAATTTGGGCCATCTGAAAAAGTATTAGGAACCAGGGCAACCCTGTTTGTGTAAGGCTTAGGGATGAAATGGGAGGATATGAGGCTATCTCACCATGCAATGTTCCCATTTCTCCTTGAGTGGCAGTTCGCAGCTGTATATTGCAGTCAACTGACAGATTAAGCTCTGCGACATTTTCTTTGTTCCTTCTCATGTGGTCTTAGTTAAGAATGTCATATGGTATCACCTTGCTATGCGGCCAGTTGGCTATATACCGTTGTCTCGAAGGATAACCATTTGTAGCCTGCAATTTTTTTCTCACCTTCTTTTGATGCACCAGGAATGATTTTACAAAGATGGGGCCATGTCTGATTTGTGCAAATATTGTAACCGGATGGTGCCTTTGACTGTCTGCAAGGATGCCTAATTTTTTTGTGTGAAGTGGGGTTGCAGGGGAAACTCTTTATCTGATGACTTGCTTTCAGCCTGTCAGTCAAGTATGGTGGTGAGGTCAGAGATGCTCTGCTTGATGAGAAATAGCCTGGGGTTATGATAGCCAGCAACCCTTAACAGGGAGAGAAACATGTGTGCAAGGCAACAGCAAGCACACGGCTGCTGGAGAGTCTCTCCCCCCACCATCTACATTTCCTCTTCTGGCACCAGACCAAGAGGACAAAATTCTGGTTGGGACTGAAAAATTATGGCAATCCTCAACAGAAGACAGCAATCTTAAAATGTGTAATTCAGGCCCACTCTGTACCTGTCTAGTCACCCCCAAGTATGTCTGCAAAGATTGTAGGGAATCAGCCATAAGCTAATATACGAAGAGCGACTCTCTCTATTGCTCAGGCATGCAATTATATTCTGAGTTAGGCGCCTGAGAAATATTACAAAGATATAATCTCCCCATATTGGGTAATTAAAAAAGAGCACTCAAACCGCCAGAGCACCCATCAAGTTATATCTTGCCAAGGGAAAGAAACTAGTGCAACACTTCTGAGATCCCCGTCGTTTTAAATAACTCACAGTGATCATGAGGATGTAGTAATTAATGATGAGAAGATAAAGGGATATTGTCTCTCTTAACCATTTATTCAAAATAATTAAAAGCTCTTTACCAGCCTCCACGTGTGGAGTATGTCTGCTAGTCCCCACTTAGGGTGCCGCGCACATACAGCGACTACAAGGAGTCTCAGTTTTGGTCATGCAGCCTGGGTGGCTTAGCAGAGAGCTCTGGAGAGGTTGGGGTTCAGTTGGAATCCTTGTCTGGTGAAACAGACAACCTTGCTAGGAATGGCCTGGGGCAAGTTAGGTTTGGAATGCTTTTATCTTTGTTCTTTATTACTATTTTAATGAATATGTCCATTTAACCCGTCCCACTCCCACCATGCACTGCCTCTTTAAAGTTGTATGGCAGAGGGTGCCATTTGACGTTAAGGACCTCTTCCTCAAGCTCATATGGTAATGCTGATTTTTCTAGTCTGGTGGGTTGAGCTTTCTCCTGTTGGGGAGAAGGGCTCTGGAGAGCGCGATGGAAATGTGGGAGCTCCTGAGGGGATGGAGGGAAGAAAGGAGAATGCTCCAAGAATGTCTGAGAAGAAGCCTGAAGATTCATGACGCAACCAGCTATGAAGGTCTAAGACTTATCAGTCCTTAAAGGAGATTGTCAGGGCATCTTCTATATACCACTCTGTCTTCTATTTTGGAAGAAAGATGGGACGTAGATCTAACATACTGTAGATGTACGTGGAAGACGCTCTGTGTGTGGCTCTCATTCCCGGAGTGGAAGACCCTTGCACCTGCTGATCTAGGTATGTGATTAAAAAGACGGACTTCCTCTTTGTGAAAAAAATAAGAGTATTATGTGGCAGAACTGATAATATTTCTTGTGTTTTCATGGACTCTAGGTTACTACCTCAGTTGTATAGGCAAGTGCTTTCTTCAGCTGGAAGTCTGTCTGTTTCAACCTACTCTATCCTGGGCCTGCTAGCTCCCATAATATCCCAAGCAGCATGAGGTCCAGCCCTTGGGAGGCCATATGGACCTATTAACCATAATGAATAGGTCCAAAGACCATAAACTACCATAAAAATCATGGATGTTTTATACTCTTAATTTCTGTACAGATCCTAAATACTAGTGTGGTATAGTGGTTAAGGTGTTGAGCTAGGAATGGGGAGACCAAGGTTCTGGCCCACCTTCAGCCATGGAAGCTCACTGGCCAGTCATTCTCTCAGCCCAATCAACCTTACAGGATTGTTGTGGGGAAAACTGCAGGAGGGAGCACTATGTACACCACCCGGGGCTCCTGAAGGAAAGGCAGAATATATATACAGTATATATGAATGAATAAGTAAATGTATACAAATTAATAGGAACAGGTCACAGCAAATGGCAGCATGTAACTGACCTTGACTGATCTCATAAAAGCCAAGCATGGTTAAACCTGGTTAGTATTTGGATGGGAGACCATTGAGAAATTCCAGTATTATAGGCTAGACTGAGAAAGTGGGGGGTAAAACCAGTTTGGAATAAGGCAGTGTTGAACCATTTCTGTCTTGTTGCCAAGAAAACTACACAAAGGTGTCCATGCTGCAACCAGCAATCAAGCTTAATATGGGAGACTTTATTAATATCAGAGTATTACAATATTTCACAACAGTAGCTCACAGGTGATTGTACTATCTTGCTAGCTAAATTATGCTGCTGCTGCTGATGATCATATTAAGTAGGAAAAATCCAAGTTTAAGTTTGATTTGAATGGAACCTAATGTGCCAATTATACTCGGTTCAATTTTTTTTTTTGCTAAAGCCTTGGTCAGAGATATTTTGATTAGAAGCATGGCAATATACAGCTTAGTAGCAAATTAAATCTTGCTAGTGGTTCCTGATTACTATGAAAAGTGTCATTTAAAACTGACCTGCTTGTCTGACACAGATGGTCAAAAGATATTGTTAGTCAGACATTGTCCGCATGCATAGGACATCTTGGATATTATACCACTATAAAGACTGCCTGTTTCAACTTGCCAATTGATTGACATCATGGCTCTCTATCTCTGTATCACAGAGGCTTTGTAGACTGTAGCAGGTGCTTTGAAAATCAAGACACAATTGCTTTGAGATGCTACAGAAATAACGGATCTCTTTCTTATATATGTTGCTACTGTGGGGAAGAGTGGAACAAAGAAGTCTTTCTAGACATCTTTTTTGTTCTTTGAGCCTTTCCCCCCCACTTCCTCCTCCAGGTGCCACACATCTGTCAACTTTCTATCATGGTACCTAGTGGACTTCTGTTGTGCCTTAAGCCAAGGCTGTCTCATCATTCTTTCCTTTCTGTCTGCCTTTTCCTAATCAACCGTTTATTCCAGCTCAGGTGGCAGCCTTCCCCTGGCTCAGCTCCTTGCCGCCTTTTGTTTTTCTCATTTGTCATGTCTGTCTGAGATGGCAAGGTTTCAGGCCAAGAAGATGTTAAAATCCTGAAGAGCTTAGGCCAAGTTGAGATCTTCTGTAGGGCTCCTTTTCCAGTTCCTTCACTCCATAAGGAGAAGCAGAGGACTTATTTAGTGGTGGCACCTGGTTGTAGAATATCCACAGAAAACACATTTGCATCATCTTGAAGGTCATCTTGGCACCAGATGAAAAGCTTATTGTTTTCCATGGCCTTGAATAATTTTTCCACCTTGGTTTCTTTTAAAGATCGATACATTTTGCAACAGTTTTCCATATACTGCTGCTACTGCAAACTTTGTTATATTTCTTTTATCCCAAATGGCTTTTTTGGTTGTTGTTGCCTTAAGTTTTATACAGCTGGCTCAAGAGCTTTTCTTTATGAATGGTACATAAATTATTTAAAATAAATAAATAAATAAATAAATAAATAAATAAATAAAGCGATTAAATTATGCAGATTATGAAAATACAAAGCTGCCTTCTGCTAATTTAGCCCGTTTGTCTTAATACTTAATACTGTTGACCCCTCAGTGGACGAAACAAAGCAGTGGCCTTTGTTAAAAACAGATTTTTAGGGATGTTGATTTTGATTAGGAGTCCTTGGAAAGGAAATGGAAGGCTAATCCTCCCCCACCTCCTCATCTGCATCTTCATCTAACCAAAGAATTTTGGTTGAAATTTAAGATTCCTTTTAATTATGAAAAAGTGTTTTTTTAAAAGAATAAAGCACAATATGGGGGAGAATATTACTCATACCTTAACAGATGATTCTGGACTGAAATTTAAGGTCATAGTTAATGATGAAAAAAAATGATTTTTGAAAAATAAATAAATAATAAAGATGGCTCCTGGGTTTAGATGGGTTTTAAAACTGAGCAGCTTCTTTATTTATTATCCCTCTAAGCCCTGATCTGGTCATTCTTTATAAACACCATGAGACAGACTCCCATTTTAAAGAATGGTTTGGAAGGATGTAGTGAAAAAACTGGTGGTTCTCATGATACATAAAGCTTTGATTTAGGAACCGGCCGGTATGTGGATGCCATTCTTTGCCTGTTTTATGATAAATCAGGTGGGCCAGAGCAGGGTTTCTGACCTCTGGGGTTTAACATTTTGAGGAGGGCTAAGGCCAGAATGGGTGGAATGTTGATTCAAAAGTGGAAAGGAGCAGGTTTTTCATTATTCTCTTGGGTTTTTAGTAGGGAGTTATTTTAGAACTACAAAACTTGCCCAATTCCTGTTCCAAAATGCAGGGAAACTGAAATTGATTTATGGGTAATTTAGCTGCGGCAGCCCTGGAGGTGATAAATGTAGTTCAGGGGCTGCAGGTTATCCGCCAGTGATGTGAAATAATGTCTGTTTTCTGCTCAAAAGTTAAATCAGCTGAGAGTAAGTAATAGTGCCAGGATCTAATCAATTCAGTTTGATAAAAGTGGGTCTATGGGTTTGCCAAAGCCCATCAAATATCCAAACTAATTCAAAGATACTTGATTTTATTAAACACGGTTCAGTAATTCAGTCTGAAGAGTTGAATTGAAGGAGTGATTCAGTCTGATCACCTGGAATGAAACTTTAACACAGCTTTACTGTGTTACTATCCATACTATATAATACTGTTTCAGATAAAGCCATCCAAGTTTATTCTGAAGTATCAAAATACTTTATAGCTGTATCTGTTTGCCTTTCTTAAGAATAGACCCAGTGGCTTTGAAAGACCATGTGAAATGGGAATGGACCTTCTTTCTGATTATATACAGTTATTTCATAGCACATTCACTTTTGCTGCAATTTAAATGTAACAACTTCCTTTGGGATGTCTTTGAAAACCAAATTTGAGACATAGTCTTAAATAGCCAAACAGGTGAAGAGGTCATGCTGAAAGCACATCGGAAGCATTTATTGTGTAGCCCTGCTAAATTTAGACTCCAGAGCTTCCAACTGTGCTGGGAGAAGTGGAGGAAAAGTTTGTTGCCCTTGATAAAAAATCTGGGATCCAATTCTCTTTGGTCTACAGAATAATGCTTCCTGGGCACTCATCTCATCTCCACTGTCAATAACTTTAAAACTCTGTGTGTGAGAGTGAGTGAGTGAGAGAGATGACTGCTTATTCATTCTTACAAGTAGCAAGAATGACTTGTGATTAAGTGAATGGCTTTCAATCAGTGGTGATTACCATGTAATAAATACTTAATTACCCACCCAAAAAACCCTTTACATATGTCAGATATCAAATGTTTCCAAATCTAAAATAATGAAATAAATGTATTAAGACTATGATAGAGTACTTTTTTTTTTTACCTGGGATTAAGCTCACGAATTCAAATATAAATTTGTCCTGTGAATCAGTCAATTCCTGATTTGAGATTGGATCTTAGCTTTCACCTCCTGAAAAGAAGCTACTTTATAGGCCCTCATTCAAAAAAATATTTTTGTGGTTGTTCTCCATCCTGTAGAATAGACCCTTTTACTTTTATACTAAAGTAAAAAAGACATACAATATTACACTCAGAAGTTTCTCAATTGTACACCAGGTATTTCTTAAAGGAAAAGTATGTACTAATTGTTAAAAAAAAAGTCCTCTTACTGTAACAAGCACTATCTACAGCAAGCACTTGAGCTATATAAAGAAATGTATACTAAGACATCTAGATTAGTTGAGTTTAAGCTGTTTTAAGTCATGGTGATTTTTAGTGGAAGAGTTAAGCAGGTACTTAGATTTCTTTTCGCTGCATTCATTTGAACTTAAGAGAGCTTATCTTTGGATAGATCGTGCACAATACATTTACTGGCAATTTTAGAAGTGGCTTAAAGCACAAACAAAACTTAAGTTGCTCTGGAACAGTAATTAGATGTCTCTACTCATTCATTCATATATTGGATTTACTAAATGGGTTGTTTGGTGAGGAAGAGAATAGTGTCCTGATTTTTTAAAAAAAAATTACCATCTTTTATTGCTGTTTTGCAATCCTCAATTTGTCAGCAAGCCAAATGTATGTGGATAGCTTTTTGTGAGGATAGTAAAGTAATTATTCACCCAGCATCTGAAACATTCATGTAACATTTTAGGCACGGGCAGAAAATAGTCAGCATGAACTGCTGGACGGTAGTACTGCCTTCCTCATCTTCTTCCCAGGTGGCCAGGGAGAGAACTAAAGTAGGATTTAGTTCTACTTCGCTTGATTCCTGACTTGTCTTTCACGTGAACCTGAAATCTTACCATTTTAATTTTCCAGGGAAATGAGCCAGGATTATAGTCAGTTTGTTTTACCGTTGACTGAATTTTAAGCTGTAATTGGCTGCTAAAGATAGGAACTAGAGACCTTCATTGGGTGGTTTGTTCCGCAACTGATTAGGTTTATTTTGAATTTATTTATTTATATTTTCTATCCCGCCTTTATTATTTTTATAAATAACTCAAGGCGGAGGACATACCTAATACTCCTTCCTCCTCCTCTTTTCCCCACAACAACCACCCTGTGAGCTGAGTTAGGCTGAGGGAGAGTGACTGGCCCAAGGTCACCCAGCCAGCTTTCATGCCTGAGGCGGGACTAGAACTCTCAGCCTCCTGGTTTCCCATTGGCT
Source organism: Charina bottae (assembly GCA_023362775.1). Lineage (NCBI taxonomy): Eukaryota > Metazoa > Chordata > Lepidosauria > Squamata > Charinaidae > Charina > Charina bottae. The sequence continues at coordinate 167,450,581 of JALMGJ010000002.1, forward strand.
CCTTCCTAGGGCTGAGGGACAGGGACTGGCCCAAGGTCACCCAGCCGGCTTTCATGCCTGAGGCGGGACTAGAACTCTCAGCCTCCTGGTTTCCCATTGGCTCCTTCCTAGGGCTGAGAGGCAGGGACTGGCCCAAGGTCACCCAGCCAGCTTTCATGCCTGAGGCGGGACTAGAACTCTCAGCCTCCTGGTTTCCCATTGGCTCCTTCCTAGGGCTGAGGGACAGGGACTGGCCCAAGGTCACCCAGCCGGCTTTCATGCCTAAGGCGGGACTAGAACTCTCAGTCTCCTGGTTTCCCATTGGCTCCTTCCTAGGGCTGAGGGACAGGGACTGGCCCAAGGTCACCCAGCCGGCTTTCATGCCTAAGGCAGGACTAGAACTCTCAGTCTCCTGGTTTCTAGCCCAGCACCTTAACCACTAGACCAAACTGACAGTTCTATAGCAGTTCTATCACATTTTGAACCCCAAAGGGGTCTTGTTAAGTAAAAGTGTTATACACAAATATTCCAAAAGGATCCAAGAAGGAGAATTTGCAGTAAGTGAAGATGTCCAAAATTTGCTATTAGTCAAAAAGTATGTACTTTTCAAGATTAGGAAACCCACTGCAAGGGAGTGAAGTTGGGGTTGCTGTCTGTGCTTGGGAAAAGTAGCTGTAGCCAGGCAGAAACACCATGTCACCCCATTTCCGTCATTCATTCATTCATTCATTAATTCATTCATTCACAACTTTACTCACAAGCATCCAAGCCGGCGTTCCAGCTGCCTGTGATAATTGAGCCACACCCTGGCGTTTTCAGGGACGTGCAGATGTCCAGAGGCAGCCTCATCCCACCCACCCAGGCTCTTAGCTTACAAAAGCAAAAGCAACACTGGTCAAAAGGTTGAGAAAGGCTGAACTAGTGGATGATAACAAAGCAACTTAAGAGCAGAGCTTGGAGCTTGGCCTGGAGCTTGGCAGCAACTAGAAAAGGAACAACCACACTGAGGCAGCACCTCACTCCAACTAGTGCAAGAACATCTGGAAGAAGGCAAAGGTTGTGTGCTACTTTACAGACTTTGAGACCTTTGTTTGACCTGAGTATTGAAAAACTGAGTATAAGGGACTGAGTATTAAAGATGTATTTATGTGGCAACAGCAACTTGCAAGTCTTAGAAGGGTGGAGTTGACCCAGAGCAATACCCTGTTGTTGGGGAAGGTGTGTGCTGCAATAAAGCATTGTGTACAGATTTGCTACGCTGTGGTGTGCCCAGTCCTTGGAAAGCAAAGAACCCTCACACCCACCCACCCCAACTTTAACTGACAATTGCTCCAATCTGAATGGCTTCATTACTTGGAAAGGGGCCAAGCATCAAAATACAGTCAGCCCTGCATAAAGATAAGCAGGATTTGGGCAAAATGAAACCATATGCTGTATTGTGGTTCCTTCTCCTTCTCCATCTCTTCCTCCTCCTGAAGAGGAGGGAAAGTAGGGGAATTCACTGGACCTCCACTCTGGTGTTGCATGTGCGTAGATGAATCATCCAGTTGTGAACATGAAGTGAAAAAAAAGGTGTGCTCTTCTCACAAACTCTATTTCATTACATATGAATGTACCCTGTGCTTACCAACTTGCAGAAAAGAATCTGTGGAGCCCTTGGTGCTCTTTCAGCCTTGTTGTTTTCTTGCAGACGTTTCATTGCCAGGCTAGGCAACATCTTCAGTGTGAAAAGGGAGTGGGACTTGCTCTCTGTTTATATACCATGGCTTGTCCTGCTTGTGTTGGTGGAGGTGTTGTTCTCCCCTTAGGAGTTCCTTGATTGGGCTGTTGTTTGCTGCTTGGTTGATTGACTGAGTTAATAGTTCCTTGATTAGGGTATATTGTGCTGTTTGATTGTTCCTTTGATGCTAATCCTGGTGTTAATCTTTGCATATCTGGGTGTTGATTGCTGGCAAGGAGGTGTTCTGGTCTTTTGGCTTTTATATTGTCTCTTATGAATGGTATGTAAATGTTGTTTACCTCTATGTGTCTGTTGATGGCTGCTTTGTCTGAGTGCCAAGCTTCCAGGAATTCTCTAGCATTTTTGGAATTGGCTTGGTTTAAGATGCTCACAGTTTCCCAGTTGAAAGTATGGTTAAGTCTGTCCATGTGTTGTGAGATTAAGGAGTTTTCATCCTGTCTTCTGACTGCTAGTTGGTGTTTGTGGATGCGCTCTGCTAGTCTTCTGCCCGTCTGTCCTACATAGTGGCTGCTACAGTCCTTACACTGTATGTTGTAGATAACTCCTGTTTTTTCTTCTTGGGCTACTGGGTCTTTTGGGTTACTTAAGGTATTCTGAAGGGTTTTGGTTGGTTTATGTGCTACGGTGATGCCATGTGGTTGTAACAGTCTATTGGTAGTTTCTGAGATGTTTCTGATGTATTGCAGTGTTATCCTTTTCATAGCTTCTGTTGGTTGTGTTGTAGTGGGTTGGGTGGTCAGGCACCTTTTGATAAAGTTGCGTGGGTATCCATTTTGCTGGAAGATGCTGTATAGATGATTTGTTTCCTTTTTCTGGTGTTCTGGGTTGCTGCAGTGCGTTTGTGCTCGTCTGAATAGTGTTCTTACACAGCTTCTCTTGTGGGAGGTTGAGTTGTTGCTTTGGTAATGGAGCACTTGGTTAGTGTGGGTAGATTTCAGGTAGACCTGTCTTTCTAGAATGCCATAGTTTCCTCTACTGATGAGGATGTCCAAGAAGGGTAGTGTGTTGTTGTTTTCTTCTTCCCTTGTGAATTTTATTCCATTGAAGATGTTGTTGATGGTTTCATGTGTTGCTGATGGTTTCATTTGTTTCTTCCGGTTGTTCCTTTTTTAGAAAGGAATCTATATTTTGGAATATTTAGAAAGGAATATCTAGAAAGGAATCTATATTTTGCCCTTGTGTACGAGTATAGAGTTTTATTGGTAACTAGAATTGCCACCAGCTTTTATGCAATGCAAAATGTTTGATCCAGTATTCACTGACACCCCTGCAGGCTGCTCGTGAGCTTACATGATTTCCTCCTTGCCATCACTGGAGATTGCAGAGTCAGCTGTTGAAAAACTAAGGGAAAGTTCTTGATATATTTATTTATTAAACTTATATAGCCACCCATCTCACATATGTGGCTGATGTTGGGTCAACTGGAAATCTCTTGAAATAAGAGACATTGGGCTTATTATATAGGAAACAATATTGCAGGCAATGGCTGTAAATTTTTATAACTAGGTTGTATCTAGCAATTGAAATAGCTTATCACACACACCCCAACACACATTTTAAGGGTCTAGAGTTTAGATACCTATTGCCAAAAATGTGAGTAAACATTCAAAGGCAAGGCAGCTTAAAAGTAGCTGCATCCATACCAATGCTTTAGTAGTTTTGCCACTTCATCCCCACAAAATAGTTTTGCAGTTGTTTGGCTTGATGTAAACATCCGGACCTATTTTTGTGTGTTAATTGGTAGAGAGTTCTTAATTAACAGGTGCTAGTCCATCCAATTGTTTCTTTTTTCAGGAAGCACAGGACTGTTTTTCATAAACAATTCTTGACAACCTTATTACTGACTTGTATATTTTTTATGTTTTTTAATATTAATATTTGTATATTTATTTTTGTGTGTATATATATATATATACACACACACACACACACACATACACATACAATATATATATGTATATTTGTATATTTATTGTATATTTATAATTGTATATGAATTGTATATTGTAAATATATTGTATATTGTAAATGAATTGTATATGAATTGTATATTGTAAGGGGAGCGATGGCTCAGTGGTTAAGACGCCAGGCTTGTTGATCGGAAGGTCGGCGGTTCGAGACCCGTGCGCCGCGTGACAGAGTGAGCTCCCGCACTAGCCCCAGCTCTTGCCAACCTAGCAATTCGAAAGCATGCAAATGCAAGTAGATTAATAGGTACCACTTCGGTGGGCAGGTAACAGCATTCCGTGCGCGTCATACTGGCCACATGACCGTGGAAACGTCTTCAGACAGCGCTGGCTCTTCGGCTAAGAAACGGAGATGAGCACCGGCCCCTAGAGTCGGACACGACTGTGCAGGGGAAACCTTTACCTTTTTATAGGGTTGCACTGTTAGCTGTTATATACTTTGAGTGAATTGATGCCTGTGAGTTTTTGTAGCTTTCTGAAGATAGCTTGCAAATTCAGTCCTTATAAATTCTTCTGATTTGGCCAATGCTTTCAAATTTATCTCCCTTGACTCCAGTGGTCTTGAACAAATCCCAAGGACTGTTAGGCTTTCTGAGGTGCAGGTGCTCAGGAGGAACTTGGAAGATAAGCAATGATGTTGTAAAGAGGGTGGAGCCTAATAGAAGAGGAAGAGCCTGGTAGGAGAGGGAAATAGTGTCTATGAGCCACAGAAAGATGTTAATTGAGCCTTGTGCCTGATAGAAACTGTTGAGTAGTGAACATTAAAAGAAAACCTCTTGAGACAAGGGTAAAATAACTAATCCTTTGCTTCTTGCCCATCTTTCATAAATGCTAAACAGCCCAGAGAAGAACAAATCCTAGAAACTTCTGGTCAAACCTTAAGACCAGGCAACTTTCAGACCTAAGCCAGCCATTTTAGGGAATCAGGGTATTAAGGACTTCAGTAGACAGAGGAACAGGCTGACAAGGTTATCTTCTGCCCAAAGTTAACAAGAGTTGTTAAACGTTGTAAAACGTTTGAAGGATACTTCCCTTCAGATTTGGGTTGCTTGGTGCTTGCTTTGGAAATGAGCCAGAAGAAAGCTGTGCACACAGTTCTGACACTCTTTTTGGCTTTCAGAAATGCTTGTTTACTTAAGATTTTTAAGAATTCTTTCATTGAATTTCCTGGGTCATAGGTGACAGATGGCTGGATGAGCCTATTCAAATTCATCATTTTGGATCTGTGGGCTCTTTGAATAAATTAAATAGAAGCCAGAGAAAACGAGATTGAGATTTCCAAGTTGGCCAAGTAAAAATGCTGTTGTATTTTGTTTTTCTTCTGCTACTCAGATCCTGCCTGCATAACAGAATCATACAATACATCCCAGATTCAAAGTACAAATTATGTGGCTTTTGAGTTTCTGAAGGGAAATGTTTATATTTTGGTTTCCATGCTGTTGCTTCTGACTGGTTACAAGTCCATACTACTAATGCTGTACAGACAAATAGTCAGGAATGATGCAGTTGCTCCCAGTCTCCTCTTCTTAAATTTATTCTCTTTCAAGCATAGCTTGACACATGTAGTTCCTCTGAGAACAAGGAGTGGCAGGTGATAGATAAACGTAGGATGTATAAAGTCAGATTATTTGTGTAGGAAACATTTTAGTTGGTGTCAACATCCAGAATCAAATCTGAAACTCTTACAGAGTTCTAGGGCAGAGCTTTCCAAACTTTTCATGTTGGTGACATACTTTTTAGATATGCATCATTTCGTGATACACTCTTACAGCAGGGCATCATTTCACGACATGCTCTTACAGCAGGGCACAAGGCAGGCACTAGGACCTGCGCGGAATCCTGGCAGGGCAGGTTTGGAGGCAGCAGCATCTGGGACACACCCAGACACTGCAGCCGACACACTAACGTGTCCCGACACAGAGTTTGGAAAGCTCTGTTCTAGGGAATGCAAATACAGACATACCAGCCAATAATGGGAATTGCCAGGAAATAAATTTCAATTGCAAGCAATTGTAGCATGTCTCTATTGTGTATAGTATGGATCCTTTCAAATCAGTTTTTACAATGCTGTTGTCCTGCTTCAGTCATAGAACCTTCCAGAAGGTTCAGGGGTCACTGTATTCCAATTCCATTCCATTCCAATTTTCCCCATGTTTTCCTACCAGAAAAATATCAATTCAAGAGGAAAAAACAAACTTGGCCTCTCATATCCTCTGGCTGATACCACTAAAAGCACTAACATCCTTCAGAAGACCTTATCTTTGCACACGGTTGTCTGCTGATAAAAAGGAAAAGAAATCCTCACTATCTCCAGCCAGTTATCTAGGAAGCATTGAGGCAGGGCATGGAGGTAGCAACATTCTTCCGTTACTTCCATCAGCTGGTATGCAGTGGTACATAGTTGCTGAATGTGGAAATTTAGTTCACTTAATATGAGTGTCTTCCATTAATTCATTTAATTTAAACCTTTTTCCATTACTACATCTTGGGCATCCAGTTTCATATAAAGCATACATTTTGTATAGAAGAACTTTATTTTGCCTACTTTGAAACTCTTGCTGCCCATATGTTACTTTACGTTTAGGAACCCCATGATTATAAAACAGGTGGATTTGGGGACTGCCATTCACTGGTACATATGGAATTACATGTAAGGTGGATGAATCTGACATTTTTCATTTCTTTCCATTATGAGTTTTTCTAATCATTAACTTATTCTCTCCAATTTATGTATTTGTGTTTGTGCATGATTCCTAATGCATGTCTTTACGTAGCCCAGAACATTTTTGCAAGCAGTTTCCCTTATATAATAAGCTTCTTTGTACTTTTTTCTGAAATGAATATTTTCATTATTTTTGTACTTATGTCCCCAGCATACCTACTGTATATTTATTTGAATAACTGATATATATATATATACTGTATATATATATATATGTTTTACAAAAAACTAACACAAACTAATAAGAAGTAAAAGAAACAAAGAAAGAAAAAGTGCAAAAAGAGAGAACAAAAAAGAAATAGAAGCTTCCAATTTCTTCTGCAACAAATATAAGTACAATTACAAAATTAACTCTTACTCTATGATTACAAAAAAAAGCTCACTTTTTTCTATTGTCCAGTTTTTTCCCCCTAATCATCAAAAGTGCATCTTGTTCTGTTTCATGCAAAAAGTCTATAAGGGGTTATTTGTTTGGATAACTGTTCTGTAACATTCTGAAAAATATAAATACTGAATGTTAATTATATCCCGACTCACATCCTGAGAAATGTGAATTTGGTAAGCTGATATCAAAACTGTTTCTTCATCCACCCCAATTAGAAGATGCATAGAAAGTGTAATAATTGAAGAAAACCTAGGAGAAATAGTGAGACTTTGGCAGAATCGAGAAGGGCATGTACAGTATATGGGCATATACATGGGTGATTTCTTGGGAGTGCAGAAAAAGATGCTATGCAAAATATATGTGTGGGTGTTTTCAAGTCAATGTTGACCCCTGGCGACTACCTGGACTAGTCCCAGCAGTTTACTTGGCAAGGTTTTTTGGAAGCGGTTTGCTATTGCCTCCTTCCTAGGGCTGAGAGGGAGTGACTGGCCCAAGGTCACCCAGCTGGCTTTGTGCCTAAGGTGGGACTAGAACTCAAAGTCTCCTGGTTTTTAGCCTGGTGTGTTAACCATGACACTAAACTGGCTCCGCTTACGCAAAATATACTGAATGCAAAATTTGGAAAGACTGTTTCTAGTCACTATGGATGTAAAGACTATTAGGTTTGACATTACATGGGTAATGAAACTGGAAAATTAAGAAGTGAGAAGGAAAGCTGATATGGGGATGGGGATGTTTACTTAATTTTTATATGTATAACTGACATTTCCTCTAGCAGTTCTAAATGGCATACAGTACCTGCGGTCTCCCCCAAATTGTATTCTGACATCAGTCACTTTGTGAGGTGGGCTGAAGGGAGAGAAAGTGTTTAGATCAAAGTCACTCACAGGTTTCCATGGCTGTGTGGGAATTAGATCCTAGATCTCACTGAACCCAGTCCAACATCTTAACTATTTCACCACCGTTAAGTATTCTGCACCACTCTTTTAAAATCTACCTGTAACTATGAAACCAGAACAAACACAACAAAAAGTTAAACAGTGGGGAAGAAGCTATACAAATGGGGATAAGGTTATAAGCTAATGTTTCAATTTCCATCATTTGTAGTGGAATGCGCTTTAAAAATGTTTAGAGATTGTACATATAGCATGCAATGTAGTACGAAGGTTGAGCTTACAGTGAATCAGAAATGCTCCAAAGGGAGGTCTAATTCAGGGGTTTTGTGCAAAAAGGACTTCCCTCAGGGCAACATGTATGTAAATTTTTAGGATAAATAAGTAAACAATTTATAAAATAATGATTTATGTTTATTCCTTCCTAGTAAGATACTAAATTGGGGAGTTTTTCAGGGATAGTCTGTTCAGAAGAGTTGGTGTAAGAGCTTTTGTCTATCACTTTCTTCTTTTATTGCAGACCCCCTCATCTCTTTTCATGTGGAGCTGCCTGCCTTTGATACATTTAGACCTGTGGCCTTTCTTGTCCCCTGGAATATCTGTTGTGGTAACTCTGGTTTATGGAAGATGCTGAAAGTGCTGGAGAAGCTAAATGGATCCTAACACCATCAGGAGAATGAAGGAACAAGCGATGATAATGGTTTGGCTAAGGATAATGTGCCTCCTTGGCCTAGCATCTTCTCTAGAAGGTAATTGCAAAGTTGATTCATTCCATAATGGAAATATGATTGATTGATTGATTGATTGATTGATGATGTGCCATCAGGTCATTTTTGATTCCTAGTGACCACTTAAGATAGATTTTCTCCATGATGATCTATCCCTAACCTGTTCTTTCAAGTTTCCCAACAGTGCACCCATCGCCACTGTAACAGAATCCATCTACCTTGCTGCTGGTTGTCCTCTTCCTTTCTTTCCTTCTACCTTTCCCATTGTGTCTAATACTTGTCCACAACTTGTTTACTTACTAGTGGCACTTGCTGCTGACTAATATTTTCAGAGCTAGCTGAGGATCCTTGTTGAATGCTTTTGCTAGGCAGTTTTGCTGTTGTGAGCACTGATTGTTGAATGAAGCTTCTAGGTATTTTATGCCATACAGTATATGTGTTATGGCTGGAGAAAAGTAGATCAAAGTTCTCAAGTCCTGAGTTTTCCAGTTCTCTAAAAAAATGAACATCCAGAGGCTACAGATTCTTTGGCTTTTATGGTGCATCTTGTCTCTGTCCCACTATTTAATTTATGTTTAATAAATAAATAATATCAAATATGCCAAAAGGCTGGTTTATTATTAACCCCCCAAATTTCTTGCCATTCAGAGAAACACTACTAAGCTTCTGTGAATCCTGAAAGACATTGGAATTATTTGGGTTATTACAAATTGCCACACAGCAAAAGATAACAAAAGATACTGCCTCTGATGGCTTTTTTTAAAAATTAAAACTTCTAGTCCTTGAGGTTTATAGAAGGAAAAAAACCCTTCAAAATGATGCTAAAGAAAGTACAAAGTGATAAAAATCTCAGATTGAAATTTAATATAAAAACTATGTGGGTTTAAGGCAACAGCATAGGAGCATCTAAGGAGCCACTGAGAATCTCACCATTTTTGATAGCAATCTTTGGATGGTATTCCTGGGGAACTATCTCCCTCTTGTCTTCTGAACTTCTGTGGATCCCCTGTAATTTATGAAGTAGTAAAAAAAACCTGTACTGATTTCATGGCTGATTCAACTATTGAGGCAAGAAAGTATTGAGCTCAAACTAGTTTTATTTGGAGAATATAGTTATACAGATGTTTGGAAGGAGCATGTACATCTCAGCAGAGTGGCAGATTCATTAAAATTTAAGGGAGAAAACTGCAGGTGTGCAAATAGAGGAAAATGTAGGTCTTATTCATAGGTAAATGTTTACTCTTTTCTGAGTTTTTTTTTTAACTCAGTTACCAGTCACGGTCTTGAGGCAAGCATAATGGGGATTCAAAATATATAAATATATACTTGATTGTATACAACTGCTGTGACTTCTGAACATGCAGATGTTTCAAAAAGAGAAGAGAAAATGTCATGGCACCACAATACTTACCAACTGACTCTTTACTATTGTTAACTCATACAGTAACAGGCTCCTATGTATAGGTACTGAGAACCAAAGCTTGGGGATTAAATATAATATGGTGCAGAAACATTTTAAAGTGGTGCAACAGGAGCTATGTTGTGGGCCTGGCTTTCCCATCCCTGCTCTGAGGACTAGTTTACACTCTGCTTGTTAATTGCCAAAAAGAAGACAGCCAACATATCAAGGGAAGAAGATGTATGCCACACCCTCAATTGTGACCATGCAAGCAATGTGCTGTCAGTTGTGACCTAACCCACTGCTCATTTAAATAATTGGATTTCTATACTATAAACATAGGATGGGGGGGGGGAGGGATCCTTCCTCAGCGGCTGCTTCTGTGCTTAGAGATGAAGAAGCACCATCAGCTGTCAGTCTTCCCCCACTCGGACCTGCTACCCACATTTCCTTCCCACAATTGCACCCCTCCTTCTGAACCAAGACTTATGGAGCCTTGCAAAACAGCAAGGAAGTTTACTTTCTTACAGCCTCCACGTACATTCTCTGCTGAGCCAAAGGGAAGGAAGAAAATGGATTGCAGAGCTTGGGTGCGAGTTAAACAAGGAAGTAAAGGGACAGGAACCCAGACCAAAAAGGCTGGATGATGGCTTTAAGATGATTTACCCCAGGTTTCTTTTTCTTAAAAGAGAAGAAATACCAAAAGAAATGGAAGAAGAATTGGGAATTGGGAGGGATGAAAGAATGATGATGATTTGATGACCATACTGCCTGGATGATTTATAAACAGTGAACGAACAGGGAGAGAATTTTCTAAGCTAACCCCTTTGTTTGGAAGGTGGCCCCACTTTCCTTTTTGTCTTCTGGTTCTCTTCCAAGTCCCGCACACCCCAATGCTACTTGTTTTCACTCATCACAGCCTCCTCCTTTGCATTTGTTGGCTTTCCCCCTGCTTTCTGACCTGTCTTTTTCAGAGGCCTTCATGTGGGAGAGAAAGATGTGCATTCATCATGAAATGGCTCAGGTCAGTGAGCAGATGTGGCCGCAGGGATTTTCTTTGGCCCGGCTACAGGAGTGCTCGTGATACCCCTCTCTCTCCCTCTCTGGTTAACTTTCTTCCCTTGTTTTCCCTCTCCAGTTTTCTTTGTGTGTTTTCTGACATTCTTCTTCCTACTGATACAACATCACCAATCTCCTTACTGTACAGTATAATATCCTCTTCCTCCATATTGTTGTCAATCATGGCAAAACATGAGCAATATAATCCCTAACAGAAACTTCTTTAAAATAAAATCTTTGTACCCCCATTTAAAAAAAATTCTGTGCCACAAGAGGATCTGATCCCCCCCCCTTTAAAACCCTCTGCATTGGTCTCTTGACATCTAAAAAAGATTCCTTCCCTTCTCTCCCCTTGCTGCCTCCTGTTACCTAAATTCCAGCCTAAGAAGTATTTTTGAAGTACCCATTTTTTCTACGAAGCCACCAACTTAACCATTAGTTTTTCTCTTCAACTGAAACAAGACCTACTACATAGATTTTGTGTTTGGCTGGCATTTGCCCCTCTCCCCAATTAGCTGTGATGCCTAAATGGAAGCTCCATAGCCAGAAATTGAAGCATCTACTGATGATGCTACTGAATCTTGTTTGCAGGGTAAGGGTAAGGTACTTGATTTCCTGCTATGCCTGTGGGATTCCCAAAGATATCCAGTTGGCAAATGTAGGAAACAAGGCATTGCAATTCACAGGCCTTTCATTTGATCCAGCCATTACACTCCATATAATGGAAATGTTGATTAAAGTCATTTTTTAACCTTATTATTTGATGAAGCTGCATTATCTTCATTGGCAAGCAGCCCTAATGCTTCACAATTACAATGATGTTCTCCATCTATAAAATTCTACCTTTTGCTTTTATTTATCTGTGATGATTGCTACATACAGTATGTTTATCAGGTTTATCTCATGTTCCCCTCTGCACATATATATTGATTTATACAAGAAATGATCTGTTGCCTCCTCCTAGGTGGTTCTCAGTATTTACTCTTTATACCATTTCAAGTCCAATCCTCCCAGTGGACTCATTATCAAAATGGCTCCTTGCAGGTGTGGGAAATGGGACTTGGTACATTTGTGGGTGAAGTAAAAGCTCTGTTCCAACCCAACAAAAATAGCCTGACCTTGGTTCTTAGGCTTTAGCTATTTCTTTGGACTCCCTGAAGAATTAAATCCTTGAAAGCTGGCACGGGTAGCTAATTCTCTTCCTCCATCAGCTTCCTTACCTTGGTCCATTCATGTACTCCATTTCCTCTACAGCCTAAATCTTTCATATGTTTCAGTCTGTACTAATTGCTATGTACATGACTGCGGAAGCGTCTTCGGACAACGCTGGCTCTTCGGCTAACAAATGGAGATGAGCACCGGCCCCTAGAGTCGGACACGACTGTGTGGGGGAACCTTTACCTTTTTACACACCTCCTAGTGGTTCCATTTGAGATTGCTCCTTTCAGTCCCCGCTGCCACCCCAGGACAGCTTCAGAATAATCATGCCTTAAGACAGGGGTGGGGAACCTTTTTTCTGCCAAGGGCCATTTGGATATTTATAACCGGGGACTGGGGTGGGTGGGGGGCGGGGTTTCTGGGATTTCCGCAGACCGGGGGCTGGAGTTTGCAGGCGGGAGCTAATCACAAACACTGGGGGGGCAGGGTTTGCGGGCGGGAGCCAATCGCATGGAAGGGGCGGGGTTTGCGGGCAGGAGTCCCGCGGGCCTTAGGTGGGAGCCCCGCGGGACTTATACGGCCTGCGGGCCTGACATTGCCCACCCCTGCCTTAAGAGAAGGCAGAAGACAAAGAGTATAACACAAGCCATGTAGAACTGTTAAGTCTACTCGGGCATCTTGTTTTCCCCAGTAGCCAACAAGTAGCCAGCCACAAGCTTCTGAGAAGTCATAAGCATGACTTGAGCCCAGTAGTACCCTTCTGCTCATGTTCTCTAGAACTGACATTCTTCCAATATTAGAGTTAATATATGGATTCTTACAACTAGTAACCATTGAAAAATTTATCTTCCATCACTGATTCCGTTTTAACTCCATACCAGTTGATGGCCATAACTACATTCACTGCTAACAAAATTCATAGTGTAACTATGCACTGTGTGAAAAAAGCACTTCATTTTCATCTGTCACCAATCTCCAGTTCTTCAGCTTTGTCTGGTAATCCCAGGTGTTGATATTATATAAGAGAGGGAGGAAAACATGGTCCTATCTATTTCTCACTTATTTCTCTTTTTTCTAAGTTAAGAGCTCCAAATGTTACAATCTTTCTTCAAAAGGGAGTAGCTGTAGGTCTTTTGTTTCATCTTTTCCAACATATCCTCCTTGAAGACCCAAGACTAGAAAGATTTGATACATACAATTCAGAGTGGTTGACATACTGTATGTAGAAACAATTTTGTACCTATACACAATTCATGACCACTCTGTACTTTTTGCACAGGGGAGGGCCCTAGCTGGGCTGCTTAAAGTACTCATTGCATCCTTTAAATACCCAATAACACCCTTTCTATGCTGTGTAAGGGTTAAGGGACAAAATAGGTGAAATATTTGGTCTTGCCACCCCAGTGATATCACTACATCTCCAAATGTATCTCCTGGATCTTCTGGGTGGGTCATAGTAACACAGAGTGCCCCATAGAATGAAAAAGGTAATGTGCCTAATTCAAAGTTGAATTATTGTCTTCAACCACCAAAAGGTTGATCATCTTTTCATTAGAGGATAGTTTACATAATTCTTTGCTATTCTAAGGAAAGTATAGAAGGGCTAAAGGACTAATAATGGAAGTTGACTTACCACTCCTTGAATCGAAATGGGATGATGACTTTATTTTTTAGATTTTTTATCCCGCCTTTATTATTTTTATAAATAACTCAAGGCGGCGAACATACCACATACTCCTTCCTCCTCCTATTTTCCCCACCACAACAACCCTCTGAGGTGAGTTGCGCTGACGGAGAGGGACTGGCCCAAAGTCACCCAGCCGGCTTTCATGCCTAAGGCTGGACTAGAACTCCTGGATTCTAGCCTGCTGCCTTGAATGTGGCAAGGAAACCTCCATTCTCCCTACCCCCTATGCTCTATATCTTATGTATATTTTCACCTGAATTTTCGCAGAATCCTGCATTTGCAGAATTGTGGTTCTATTAATGATGGTATAATATGTTCCATTCTAGAAGAAAAATATGTGATGGAATGTAATTGAAATATCTTTTTAAATCAAACTCAGCAGAATTTTTCCTAAAATGTTTACCTGGAAAACCCACCCAACTTTTAAGGGGAGATCTGTCAAGTCCCCAGACATGTGACCAAGGAAGCAAGATTCAGAAGAAGTCTCATTAATCATGTGTAATGCAACTAATAATAATAATGATGATGATACAGAATTTTGCAAAACAAATAAGTAAAACTCGAGCTCTCATATATTAAAGAATACATTAAAGTGGGGCCTCTATGAGTTGTTTGAACTTTTTTCTCCCAGTTTCCTGAACTGAAGGACTAAAGCTTTTCTTGAGAGAGAAAAACATCCCTCTGCTCTTAATTTGCCATGTTTTGAAATATTTCCATTTACTTTCTCAGACTATGAGAGTTCTCTTGCAAAATCTCTCCTATCCCTCCCTGACTTCATGACTTTGCTTTGGAGTCTTTTAGCTGAATCAACAGGAATTATTTTCTAATACTTAGCTTGTCTACCATGTCAGTTCTTATAGGGCACAAGGTGCTCATTTGCCTAGATAATTGCATTTTGTTTGCTCTACTTTACATCTTGGTACAACAACAAAGGTCTGTAGATTCATGGGAAGGCCACCTACCTATTATATTTTATGTCTCAGCCTTTCTTCCAGGAATGCCAGACAGAATGTGGTGAGAATTATTGCTCTCTCTTCCAACTATCCTTGTGGGGTTGAGAGAAGCTAAATGGCAGGATTAGGGCTTGAATCCACATTTTACCACCTATGACAGCCCTCATAAGATCCAAATACACTTGGATGTCAATGAATCAGTTTTTCAAATTGCAGATATATTGTCAAGTGCTACAGTGTGGGAGAGGATGAGACTTCCTCATGCTAGGAATGGGTCAGTCAGGCAGAAGAGTCTTTATCTCCAGTGGATAACCTGCTTGCATTTTAAGGGTCCCAGAATAGCTTTGAGTGGAAACTGTGAACACCCCAAAACATGGTTTCCTGGTTGTTAAAAACTGAAGCCAACAGCGTTGCAGTTTGCAGCATAAAAAGCAGTGCGGCTATATTGAGCAGCAGTGGGCAATTCTCTTGTCATTTTTTTAAAAAAACTTTAAAGATACTTTAAAGAGAACTTTATGAGAGCCACGTGAGCAGTTAACATACAGATCAACCAAGTACGAGAGAGATGGCCTTGGTTAAGTGCTAAATAAGGATTCCAAGGAAATTGCCAAGTTCAGTTTCTGATACAGAGCTAATGTATACCAGAATTTCAGACACCCTCTCCTTCTAAATGCCATATTATATTTGATTTTAAGCTGGATAATTATCAACTGGATGCACAAATAATTGTGCGGGCATCTGGAGACCAAAAAAAAAAAAGTAAATGTGCTTGGATGTACAGAGTATGTTTCATGAGCTTGCATAGAGTTGCATACAAAGCTCAATTAAGAAATTGAAAGGCTTGCTCAACTACCGTTGCAGCAATTCTAGGAAGACATTGCGGGAGAAAAATTGACAAGCAGTTCCAGTCTTTGCTTGGGGATCAAATCTAATGTGCAACCAGCCATAGGCTTTGTGGAAGAAGGTGGTAAATGCAAAACTGTTAAGTAAATAGGGAGAACCAAAACCAGCTTTTGGGGGTAATGATGGAGGAAATGCACATCTGTGCAGATGTGGTTCAGAAAGCCTGCTGATTTAAGAAACACCCAGTGGAATTTCTGCAAATATCTGAGGTAGAATGATGAAAAATTCCACAGGAAACGAAGGGGGAAATACTAGCTATGGTTTGTTGTTTGTAAACTAGCTAAAATCTCACCTATATAGTAAACTGTCATTTTATTTATCTGTAAAGATTTATTCTTTGTATACTTTTGAAAAAAAACTGACATAGTAGAAATAATTAAAGTGAAAAAAAAAGTCCAGCATTTAAAATCTGCTAACATTTTAAAACTATTAAATTAAAAGGATGTGTCTTAAATTTTTGACCAAATAAGAGAATGGCAGTTCAGAGAGAACATTTTACCATTCTGAACAATGCTGGAGATGTTTCTCATGTGCCTGAAAAGCAGGTCTGTATGACAAATGTTGCTCTCAAAAGGGCCTTTTCTGCCAGTTTTAATGCCTGAATAGCTTCATAGTGAAGGAGATGTTCTCTGAGATAACCAAACTTAAGAAGCTTAAAAATTAAGCTCATCACCTTCAGTAGATTCCAGAAAACAACTGGTTTCTGTTGATTGATTCTTTGTCCCTTATGTATACAGGTCCAGTCGTTAATTATTGAATCTGCCAAGATTCTGCTTTAATGAAGAAAAGTAGTTAATAAATTAACTATTGCAGACCAGTAGAGCATATTGCAGGATTCCAAATATAATCCAACCAAGGCATGGATTACTATTGCCAAATCAGGATGAGTAAGGAATGATGAAGTTGATGCATGAAAATGTGTCCCTTTCCATTAACACTGTCACCACCATCTGAAGATCCTGAGATAGTGTAGGACTCAGAAATACCTTTAAGACCCACCCACTTGTGACATTGTCATGGGCCTGTCTCTTGTGTTTTTGCCCATTGAAACACTGTTTTTGAAAATGGGGCTCACAACTGTGGGAAAGTTGTCATTTAGCACATGCACGCTGTTTGTCCAGAGCTCGAAAGACGCCTCCCATCCTCATCATGGTTTGTTTTCTTTGTTACCCTCTGGGAAGAGGTTCCGCTGTATCCGATGTAGAACAGCCAGACTGGGAAACAGCTTTGTCCCCCAGGCTGGTGGATTCTTGAATGCCAAATAGGTTCTTTTGTGAGTTAAAGTATGTATATTTTTTAAGAATGTATATTTTATAAGAATGGGTATTTTATAGTAATTATGGTTTTTTATTATTATCATTAGTATTTTATTGCTTGAGTGAATTTGTGAGCCAACTGCAACGAAATTTCATTCTATTGTGCACTTGTATAGTGTATAGTGGGATGACAATAAAGTTATTATTCTATTCTATTCTATTCTCAAACCAAACATACATCATCAGCTTTGTGGTATGATCTGCTCAGTGCCCAATAGCCCCCTGCCCTCCCCACCCCCAACTACATAGCAGTTGTAAGCAGGAAGCAAAAGTACATTTATAGAGCTCCTGGTGGTCAGGCAGACATACTTAGCTGACATGCCCCATTTGGATTGGCAGGTCATACAACCTATGACTATTTTAAATGCTGTGCCTGGGAGTGGCACTATATCTACGGTGACAATATTTGCTTGGAAAAAATAAAGGACAAACCTGGAAAAGGGGCAAATCTGAAAGAGGTTCATAAGAAATATATATATATACTGTATAATGATTTACAGAGAAAAATTCAAGAGCAAAACCAAGAAAAACTCTACAAAAATGCATATTCTAATAAAAATATCTAAAATCAAACAGTATATGTAAATTTATTTAAAAATGACAATTCCATTTCCATATTTTTCACATGAATGTGAAAGACTATATACAGTATTAAGACTGTATACCATTTGTACGGTGAAAGTTAAATGACCAAAATAAAGGAAAAAAGTGGGTTTTTGGAATATAAACACGGTAAATCTAAAGGAAAGCTTATAAAAGGCCATCAGTCTTCACAACTAGAATTAAAATGAAAATGGTCCTTTCCCCATTTCTAGATCCATAGCTGTAAAAAGAATTATAATCTACATATTTATGCTCCATTACTTCCTCTAAAAGTGCTATTGGATCCATTTTTTAATTTACTATAACTATTGACTATCAAACCTCAAAGTACTCCATTGTGTCTTGTCTGTCAAAGTTGATAAAATGACATACAGGTAGTCCTCGTTTAGCGACTGCCTCGTTTAGCAGGTTAAAATGGTGATGAAACAGTAACTTTATGACCACTCCTTGCATTTACGACCTTCACAGGTCTGTAAAGCAAAGGAAAGCTGAAGTAAGATCGTAAGTACAGTCACAGTTTCACTTGGCAACCACTTCACTTAATGACCAAGTTGCCGATTCCAATTGTGGTCACTAAATGAGGACTGCCTATTTATATTCTTCTGCAAATTGGAGGGGTGTGATCTGACATTTTAGTTTAGTTTGCCATGATTTTGAGCAGAGGAGCTAGGCCCATATCTGTTCTCTGGGATAAAAAAATGCAACAATTGGTCCCAAATATACTTTCCGTTCTCTCAAGAGGTTACAGTGCAGGCAAACGTGGATATGAAGATGACCTTCTCTGTCCTAAGTGGTCTGATACTGGTGAGCCATTAACCTGAATCTGTGTTATATCTGAGTGACTAAGAAGAATAAACATGCTCTGATTTAAGGAGGGTTACCATATTTGACAGATCAGTGGAGCAGTGCATGGTAAGGACGGTGATAAAGGATGCTGAAGTTAAGGAGCAGAGGAAGAAGAAAATCAATATCCTAATCTTTTAATAGTAAACATGGGTACCTGGGTGCTGATTAATTCAGAAGCAAAACAGGGCCACCAAAAAATAATAGAGCAGTTTTACCTACTTGGGAATTTTCTAGATAGTCAGCAATATATTGTATAATGAGCACATATATCATAAAAGAAAAACTGAAAACCAAATGCCTTTAAATATAAGATTTACAGAGAGTAGTATTGTCAGATGAGCCTGAGACAGCAAATCAATCTAAATTCATGTTGGAAGGATTTATGCATTATTCTGTTTCAGTAGATTTTCCGATTTAAAAAAAAAGTGGAAAATTCTTGTGTGCAATTTCCACAAATGCAGGTTTCTATGCAACTTTCCATAATGTAATTTTAAACAGCAAAGCTCCTAATGGAAACTTCTTACAAATTCAGCTGTGCCTAATACACATTTTTTTGTATGTACTATAAGCCCTTGTTTTGAATGCACATTTTTAAGATGTATCTTTTAAATTAGTTTTGGAGGCTAGGGTAACCTGTTCAGTACTGCCTATAACAACTGATCCCAATTTGCTAAATCACACCATTCTATCTCAGTTTGTGGTAGATTTCTTTTTCTTTTCTTTGCCACTGTACTAAAATCCTTCATTTTCCTATACAAGCTTCCAGAGTCTTGAGATTTCCCATTTCCATTGACAGTTTTTACTTCTCTGCACAGTACAAAAATGTAAAAGATGGGGAGAAGGGGAACTGATCTGTTAAAAAAACCCCATCTGTGAACCATTTTTTCTAGCCCCTATCAACTGGAATCTAGTATACTGCTTGCTGTATGTGATCTTCCTTTCCTCTGTCTCTATGCATCTTGGCTGTTTAAATATTCCTTACTGGAGGAGAGCCCTGTTACCCCCAGGTTATATGTATTTGCTGGCCCATGAAAAATTAATGTGTGCTCTCTGTCTCTCAATTTTAAAAAAAAAATACCTGGGTCACCGGAGACACCATCTGGGAGCATCATTCTGGCCAGCACTGAAGAAAATGTTTGTCTTTTTCTTTCTCACTTCCCACACTAAGAATGGCCTTAAATAAAATTTCCATGATTATGTTAAGTTGGTTGTCCAAAATAAAGTTTCCATTTTGATGGAAATCAAAGCTTACTTTGTTGGCTTAAAATTTCATCCAAAATACCCTTCTGCTGAAAGTGTCTTGTTTAAGCCAGCTCTTGCTATTTAGTTATAAAAGAGAAGAATTGATTTAGAGATGGGCAATGGTCTACATATAGGCCTGATCTTTGGTTATATTCTAGAACAGTGTTTCTCGACCTTGGCAACTTGAATATGTGTGGACTTCAACTCCCAGAACTGGCTGGGGAATTCTGGGAGTTGAAGTCCACACGTCTGAAAGTTGCCAAGGTCGAGAAACACTGATTTAGAGATTAATGGTCCAATCTGTTTTAGGAGTAGATTTTTGATCCAGCAAATTTCTGGCCTATTTTTAAATTAGAGATCTGTGGAAATTTACCAGATCAGTGCAGAATGCAAATAGGAGTTATACATTCTGTATAAGGTAGCTGAGAAGTGAGGGGTCTTTGAAAAGTACTTAAGAATACCCATGTGTCCACATAACATTGTGTGTTTATATGGCCATTCCTGAAAGCGCTGGGAAATAAGTAGCTTCTCTTGTTTCTACTGTAAGTGTGACAATTAAAAAAAATATCTGTGTTTTGTAACTCTTTGCCATTTTGCTCAACTGCGTTCATTGCTATACTGCTCGTCTGAAGGTACAACCTGTGTTTACAGGCTCATTCTTTGCTCTGGATGAAGTTGCACAGTCACTTGAAAGTTTTTGTTAATTCATTGGTCTGCCTCTTGAAAACCAAACTACATGTTTCTTTAAAAAATATTTTTTTATTCAAAAGTTACAGTTAAGTGTTGAATGAGATATTAGGGTAGGAAAGGGGGAAGGGGGCTTTGATCTCCACTGTTGTCTCAGGGCACTTCAGGAACCGCACTTGTTTCAGTAAGCTAAAGCTGCCTTGCCCCCTTGCTGGTGTCTTCAGCCAAGAAAGAAAATAGGTGCTAACTCTGTCTTTAAGGTAATGGCTTTGAGAATGGGTAATATGAGAAGAATTCAGTGTTTGTAAAAGCAAACTCTGCAACAGTTGCTTCTTGCAAACAAGCTCTTCAATGGAAGTTGGAATTAAACTGGTGATAAACGGTACATGTGACTCATCCCCAAAGTATGAGGTAGCTGCATGTAATGGATGAAACCACTTAACCAAAAATCATGCCTGAAGACTTGCAAGAAGTCACTTGCAAAGCTGACAAACTCACTCACAGTTCCCCCAGCCCTGATCCCATATTTGATAGCAAATCTGACTGGCCCTCAGGAGATGATATGGGAAGGCATTAGCTGCCATTTGGAACTGTCTGCTAAAATCATCATTTTTACCTGCTTATTTCTCTCTCTAACAGAAATCCTTTTGGATACAACAGGAGAGACCTCTGAGATTGGATGGACTGCCCATCCTTCTGACGGGGTACGTGCTTCCCTTCATTCTCTTTTGCTGGGAATTGCCCACCCACTCAAAACCTGGTAATGTTATGTTCTGCACATAACAAATACTCACATAGAAGCCAAGATGTAATGACTGAGATTCCTGACGGTGTCCCCCTCCAAAGACAAGCAGAGAAAACAAGAAAGGGTTGTCAAGCTGTTGACTGCTTTCCTCGGTCTGACCATTATTTATCTCTGCCAGGGCTTTGGATCTCCTGTCTTGGCAACTTCTTGGAGTATCACCATAAGGGGAGACAAGACAGGATTCTTCTCATAATAGATCCACAAAGGGGGATAGATTTAATTGTTCTTGTTATTTCTCTAAGGGCTAAAGTTTGTCTTCTTCAAAGGAGGTGAGACAGGCCCCATCGCTCCTGACCTTCCAGAAGAACCTGAAGACTTGGCTCTGCCATCTCGCCTGGGGCGGGAAGGGGAGTAGTTATTCTTGGGGGTGGCTGGCGCCTTAGAGCTCTCCTCACTGAATTAGATCTTTTATGGCCACTTGGATTTTATATTTATATTTACTTTTATGTTTATATTTGGTAATTTTGTATTTATATTTTAGATGTTATTTATGCTTATTGTTTTATTTATTTTATTTATTATTTAAATTTATATGACCACCCATCTCCCCCAATCGGTTTTAATGTGCTTGTTTTCATAAACTGACCAGAGTCCCTCTTTTTGGGGGAGATGGGCGGTGGCAAAATTTGAAAAATAAATAAATAAATAAATAAATAAAATTGTACAAAGCATTGCCAGAGAGCCACAATCTGCACTTTTTGCCCTAGTTTGGGATGTTATAGTCTTCCTTTGACTCCATGCTAATTATAGGTGCAAAACACAATGGAGACCCGTATTTTTTCCTGGATTTTTAATCCTGTTGACTGACAAAGAGTTCTTGGAAACTTAAAGTCTTTCTCAAAAAAGTGTCTATGTGTTCCTTTGAGTCTGGGATACAATAATGACTCTTTTAAAAAATCCATCTATGTATTCCAGGTTGACTGTAATTCAATAGGAGATATCTCAAATAATCCAGTGGTTTGTATTCTGATGGGAGAAACCTCAAAATTGTTGAGTGCTTGGCTATAGAAAACAATAGGAATTTGGAACAAGTTGCATACACCCTTGTTTTTCATCCCATGGCCACAATGATAGATGGGATGGTAGTATACAGTATACTGATTGCTACCTGCCAACCTATTTACATAAAAAATTGCCATGGGGTGATTTTTATTTTTTTTAAAAAACTAAAACTCTCCTAAGAAATAATGGATTCCTTTACCATTCTCTAGGTTGTCCGATTCTCGGAGACTGCCTTGAGAAGTCAGTTTTCTTGGCAAGATTTTTCAGAAGTGGTTTGCCATTCTAAAATACTAATGGGAAGAGGGATTGGGGAAATTGGTTAACATAGGCAACCAGATACTTATCAGCAAAGCTCCAATAGCAGTATTAATCCACTCTGGTTGCATTTGGTCAGTTACAGCAGTCCAGATTTTCTCAAACAACAAAGCTTCCAAAACATTCAGGTCCTGATTCACATGCTTAATAAATGGCTGTTTCCCCTCAGCACTCCACTCCCATATCACTTCTTCTTGCCTAAGCTGATAGTAGCAGGCATGTGACTAGTATCTGATCGGTCCAGATAGGCTGGAAACATCTAGAGAAAAGAAAAGTCAATCACAGGCCATGAAACAGCGTAGTGCCTGGCCCTCTCATAACGCTCTCTCTTGAAATAGCCAAATTTGGATTGCAGGCCGAGGCAAAAATCAGAAAAAAAAAAGAAAACTGTTACCAATCCCATAAGATTTACATTTCCAGCTTGTTTGTCTCTTTTTTCCTCCCCTCCCCAACTCCATACAGTGGGATGAGGTGAGTGTCTTGGATGACAGGAAGCACCTGATTCGAACATTTGAGGTGTGCAATGTTGCTGAGCCAGGACAGAATAATTGGCTGCGTACTCATTTCATAGAGCGCCGCGGAGCCCACAGGGTTCACATCCGCCTCCGCTTTTCTGTTCGTGACTGTGCCAGCATGAGGACTGTGGCCTCTTCTTGCAAAGAGACCTTCACCCTTTACTATCACGAATCGGAGGCTGACGTAGCCACTCCCGAGCATCCTGAGTGGCATGAGGGCCCCTGGACCAAAGTGGATACAATCGCCGCTGATGAGAGCTTCTCTCAGGTGGATAGCTCTGGAAAGGTGGTGAAGATGAACGTCAAGGTGCGAAGTTTTGGGCCCCTGGCCAAGAAGGGTTTCTACTTGGCCTTCCAGGACTCTGGGGCTTGCATGTCTCTGGTGGCCGTCCAAGTTTTCTTCTACAAATGCCCTGCAGTGGTGAAGGGCTTTGCCTCTTTCCCAGAGACATTCGCTGGAGGTGAAAGGACTTCTTTGGTGGAGGCTCCAGGAACGTGTGTGGCTGAGGCCGAAGAAGCCAGCAGTACTGGCTCCTCCGGAGTGAAGTTGCATTGCAACGGGGAAGGCGAGTGGATGGTGGCGATTGGAAGATGCGCCTGCCGTGCTGGCTATGAGCCTATGGACAGTGAGAGAATCTGCAAAGGTAAGAAATAGATGCTCCGGGGAGCGTCCCTGGCACTTTTCAAGTCAGCCTCTTTGGAATAAGTACCGGCAGTATCTTTGATAGTAGTTTCCAAACAATATGCAAGAGTCGGTGAGTTGTGTGAAAAACAAAAGTTAAAGCTCCTGTGAGTACAAAATATAAAATCCTCAGAAGAGGCTACCTGTTATGCTTTTGTGTGATTTGCTTCTGTAAGCTTTTCTCCTTCTAATCAACTTTTGCTAGGCAGAACATGCACATCTCTATATTGAGTCAATTTGGGGTAACTGGTCACACTTGATATAAGCCTGTGGCTTTCTTCAAAAGAGATTGTGAATATGGTTCAGCCTTGTTGGTTGGGCTCTAAAAGTTACCAGCCAGGTTTTACTTTTACTAGCCTGCTTCCTAAAATTCTAACTATATTAGTTATTTATGTTGCATAAACATTAACAGTCTGAAATAGGGATTAAGTAATTCAGTATTTCTTTTATTTTACAAAAGTCTTCTTGCAGTATCACACAGATGTGATTCTTTCTTATGTAGTGATAATTTACAAGTATATCATCTCATTCATTGATCTTTATAATTTAGTGAGGAAGAACCAGTAAACTCTGTTACTGTACTTAGAGAAGGTTCCACTAGTGAACTTTTTATGCTGCTGTTTTATTGTATATTAATGTTTATAAGCTGCCTAGAGCCATAAAATGGCGCCCGCCTTGTGGAATATCCTGCCCCCGGAGGTGAGACTGGCCCCCTCCCTCCTGGCCTTTCGGAAGGCCCTTAAGACCTGGCTCTGCCACCTGGCCTGGGACGATGGAGGTGGTAGTGCCTCCTGGGGTTGGCTGGCCCCGTAGCTCCACGATCTATTCTGCGGGTCCAAATCCATCTTGGATTTTATTTTATTATGTTATGCTTGTGTTTTTAGATATTTTGTATAGTTTTTAAATTTTTTATTTATTGTAACCCGCCCAGAGTCCCTTGCATGGGAGATGGGCGGGGAATAAATTTGAAAAATAAATAAATAAATAAATAAATAAAATGAGAGTGAACATCACACAAATTTTTAAATAAATAAAATAAATAAATGGCTATTACAGGTAGTCCTCGCTTACCGATTGCCTCATTTAGCGACCATATGAAGTTACGACGGTGTAAAAAAACAGCTTTGCGGCCAATCCTTGCATTTACGACCGTTGCGGCATTCCGCGGTCACGTGATCTCCACTTGCACGCTTCCCAACTGGCTTGCAACAAGCAAAGTTAATGGAGAAGGCAGAAGTAAAATTGCAAGTTGTGGCCATGTGATGTTTCGCTTAACGACCGAACGAGAAGTGACATTGTAAGCCTGTCATGGTCACATGATTTTCCACTTATTGACTGTGGTGCTTAGTGACAGAGTTGCTATTCCCAAATGTGGTCACTGAGCGAGGACTACCTATATTCCTATCTTTTGGTGATGGAACAGAGGGAAGTCATGCACTAGTGACTTATAGTGTCTTCTTAGGATCACCATCCCATCGTTGAAGTGACAGAAGTGTCCATATTGCTTTTATTTTGGTGTAACAATGGCTGGATGACTGTAGAAGACACTATAATTTGCTACTGTAAAAATGCCTGGAGAAGAAGAAAGAGAAAAATGATAATTAAAAAGAGAGAACTGAAATTAAATTCTATATTCAAGGCTTCAGTTAAAGGAATATGTTTTAATTTATATTACTGGTGAAGATGGACGTTAACTGTCTACAGGATTGGTTCAGATGTCTATGATTACAAGGTGATCTGTAGCTTGAATCATGTCAACTGGATTTCTATTTTCTTAGTGGAAACGTTTCGCTCCTTATCCAAGGAGCTTCTTCAGTCTGAGCAAAGTTGGTAAGGGAATCCTAAATATGTTTCTAGGTAGCTGTGTGACCTTACACCTGGGGGCATGGTTATATTGAGATGTTATTTTAAGTCCTTTTATTATCTAAAGGAGGAGGTATTACAAGGTGATGTGTGACTGTATAGTTCAGATACATTCTAGAACTACATTTCCATGCATCACTTGGGAAATCTGTATTTTCAAATTATTGAACAGCTTCAGAACCCAATGATACTTAAGCATTTAATATTGCTAGCATACTTTTTTGGTTTCCAAATATCCACTGCTCAGGAGGAAGTCTTCCTTGATTGTTTGATGAGTAGCATTCCCAATGGCATACCAATCATCTTGTTCTCTCACTTATACATTTCCAAGGAAGAGCATCCGTATCTTCCAAAAAACAAATGCAAGCATATCTCCATACTCTTTATGCAAATGGAGAAGACCACCTCTCCCTCTGTCCAACAGCCTATGCCTGCCACAGAACTCAAAGGGAAGGAAAGACGATTGGTGGCAAAGAAATAATATCTAGCCCTGGTCCACGTTTTGTGGGTTCCCTCTGGGCGTTCCAGGCCACCAGAAACTTTTCAGATTTGATCCTATTTTTGAAAGGTACCAATCTGAGTGGTAGTCCTGATTTTAACACAATGTTTCCCCTTTTCTCTCCCTAATAAAAATGGAGGTACCTGGGATAGGCAACTGCATTGTTTTCCAAATGAACAGCAAAGGACATGAAAGCCAGCTGGGTGACCTTGGGCCAGTCACTGTCTCTCAGCCCAACTCACCTCACAGGGTTGTTGTTGTGGGGAAAATAGGAGGAGGAAGGAGTATTAGCTATGTTGGCCGCCTTGAGTTATTTATAAAAATAATAAAGGCGGGATAGAAAATAAATAAATAAAATAAAATAAATAAAAGGAGCCTTTGCTTAGCCGTTTCTTCCAATAGTGCGGATCCAGTAGTAAGCAGCAGCTGTTAAAAATTGTATTTGGAGTAACTGGGCCCAAAGGGTAGGAGAAACCCCTTACTACTGCCTTCCTTCATTACAGTAGAAACAACTACGTGCTCTCCTAATATAATAGCTTTAATTTTCAGCTTTCAGCTGTGAACCTTGAAGGATACCTCAAACAATCATGCTCATTCCAAGTATTCCATAATGGTTAGAAAGTAATCTTAATTTCCCAAACAACATCCCATATTGTGAAATTTGGTGTATGTATTACTGTATGCTTTTCCTTCAAGAAACCATAGTACTTTGAACTGGACTGCTTGTCTATATGTGGGTTCCAAACTGCCATACCCAAACTTAAGAGTGGGAAGCAGTATTCCAGGTTCCCCCAAGTAATTTGCGGAGAGTTTGCACTGCAGCAGTTAGCGATATTAGATGAAATGAAATTGCGCCTTAAAGTTTAATAAATAAAAAGGCTAGGAACCTAGCATGGTCAATGGCATTGATTGATTGATTGATTGATTGAGCAAATTTATATAGCCATCCTCTGGGTGGCGTACAACAATCAGATAAAAAGACAAATATAAAAACAGCAGATATAAATATAAAAACCACATTAATAAATATCATCAAAACCAAAGATACAAACCATAGGCAAAGGGAGGATAAAAATGCCCCCCTCAACAATGGAGCCATCTAAGCAAGCTTCATACAGGCTGCCAGTTGCAAGTATTTCTGCTCCCCTAAACAGAGCTGTAGTGGAATATGGATCTGGATTCCTTCTTAAGTGGAGTTTAAACCCAGCACCAGCTCTTCCTTTAATGTTGATTGCAATTAATCTTAAACATAGTTGATATTTGTGCAAAATCTAAACTTGTAGTTAAAACCAGTGAGGAAAGTCCTTTCTCCAGAAGAGAGAAACTGGAAGAAGCATACAGTTGTCCATTCCATTCCCAGTCAAGAGTATTATGTATATACAATCTATTACTGTATGTAATGAATTGGCCTGATGAAGCAGCAGGGACACTTTACATAGTCTGCTTTACAAATGAACATTCAGTGTGGGGGCTGGGGTGAAAACCTTTACAAAATTACTGGGGAGGAGACTGTATAGTGCTTCTTTAATATATGCATAACATGAATTGAGAAAGGCAAAGTTAGTATTTAGAAACATTCTTGTATAGCATATTTAAATTTATTATTTTTAATTATTCAGTGAAGAGAAATTAAGAAAAATACAGATATTAATTGCCAACTTATTCTGAATTTTAATTACATCAAGAATGCCATAGCTCATTGTTAGCTTCCCTTTTATCTGGACATTTCTTGTTTGAGGTGTGAATTACTTGCAGTAGTTTTCAGTCTTTGTGGAGACATTAAGAATATTCTTTAAAGAAGTGGGTTCTCCTTGCCAAGCATCTGAATGAAATAGGTTCTAGATAACGTATAAAAACCATTCTGATTTTTTAAAAATACACTCCTTCCTGTGAGCTGATATGAAGAAATTAAAGTATAAATCCATATGTAGCGTTCCGTGTTACATAGACCCCTTTGTTTCTGATGAGCACATCTCAGTGCAATTAATAGTGTGGCTGTCATAACACCTTTTCCTTTAGAATGGGGCAGTTCCTTGCATTTGATTCCAAAAATATCCTCAAGAACAGGAGCCCCGCACTGCCCTGCAACTCTTTCAGCTATGCCTTTTCCCAAGAAAAGACTTGGCTACTCTAAGGTAAAAGTAAAGGTAAAGGTACCCCCCGCACATTTGTGCAGTCGTGTCCGACTCTAGGGGCCGGTGCTCATCTCCGTTTGTTAGCTGAAGAGCCAGCGTTGTCCGAAGACGCTTCCGCGGTCGTGTGGCCGGCATGACGCGCGCGGAACGCTGTTACCTACCCACCGAAGTGGTACCTATTCATCTACTTGCATTTGCATGCTTTCAAATTGCTAGGTTGGCAAGAGCTGGAGCTAGTGCGGGAGCTCACTCCGCACGCAGGGCTAGGGATTCGAACCTCCGAACTTGCGATCTTCCGATCAACAAGCCTGGCGTCTTACCCACTGAGCCACCAGACTCAAATTTTGGAATTGAATCTGCAGAGCCCCACGGCCACCACTTTTGCATAAAAATGGAACATCAGTTCAATGACTGCTCAGATTGTCTAATTAGAGTAAGCAATCATTAAAGCAATATTCAAATATTCTATGCATTGTTTAACTTTATAGCCATTGCAGACCCAAACTGTGCAAATCCAAGAAGGCCTTCATGAAAGACATGGCAGTGGTATTTTTCTAAGTGATATCAATGTGTCACCATAAATGAAGGCATTAATGAGAAAGAATTGGTTTTTTAATAGTCTTTCTGGCTCTCCTTATAGTCACATATGTTTTAGTCTCTCATTTTCCTTTCAATTTTCATGTACTTCCAGCGGGCTTTATCCCACTGAAAAATCAGATTGGCTGTGCAGCGTGTGATGCCTGGTTAACTGGGCTGCCTGTGCAGCAAATCTGGGGAACAGAAAGGAGCAGCAGCTATGGAGATTATTACACCATACAGGATTTGTGCAGTTTTCAGGAAAATCTTCCTTCCCCTCTTCCTATTTTTAGACCTGAAAATTGAGAATGAGAGCAGTGATTTCCAGATTAGTCACAGGGATTATCTTTGATATTGAAGAATTGCACAAGGAGCTGCATAAGTTTAATATACTGCAATCAAACGTGGCAATGTGATGCAATTACTAAGGGCAAGTAAAATCAATGGCCAGAGAAAGAAGGCAAAGGTATTGCCACCAGATCCATCACACTTTCACAACAGATCTGTGACAAAGTTACTTTTTCCAGCCATCTTGTCGTCATCTGGATTTTTGCAGCCCACATCTGGTAGCCTTATGAAAGCGAGGATGATTATTTTGCTTATTTACCGCACTTAATGGGCTGCCTGTACCATTTTTGCATCCTCTGTTAAAACATTCTCCGAAAGGAGATGGGTTTTGTTGGTAATGGAAGTGTTCCAAGCAAACTGATGTTTCAGCTTTGCCATAATTACAATAACATATCATTTAATGATCTTACTTCGTAGTGGATGACTATTTAAAAGCAGATGTCTTACTTTCTTGATTGACTGCATTAATCCTGTAAGTATTTGACCAGTGTTTGCTTAGTGTACAGAAGCAAAATCATTTCTATTTTGCAGAACTTTGCTTGCCTCCTTTCAAGAAACCTTGCGTGTTGAAAAGCCAGTCATCAATACTCATCCCCCCCCAAATATACTGTGTCTTATGACTTGAGTTTTATTTAAATGATGATATAAAAACAATGATCATACAGCAGTTCTGTGCACAATTCTCTAGAAGTAAATTCCTTTCAATGTACTGGAATCTGTTTCTAGTTATGTGTGGGCAAAATGGGAATGTGCTCATATGGCCAAATGTTAGCGTGCTTCTCTAATAGTAGCACTTAAGCCCAGTGCCAAAATGCATTGAAAATTATTGGTAGTTGCTCTAGACTAGGCTGACCATATTTCCTTCAGACAAAAACGGGACTTTTGGGATGGCAAAACAGGACAGGGTCTTATGCCACCATGCCGGCCTCCAAACCCCGCCCCCAGTCCACGCAATTGGCTCCCACCTGCAAACCCCGCCCCCGCCCCACACGATTGGCTCCCGCCTGCAAACCCCGCCCCCATCAGCGTGATTGGCTCAGATTTTAATTTTTTTTATTTTTAAAGGTTTTTTTTTTCTTCTAGCAGTAAATGGTGTGGCAGAGCTGGTGTGTTTGAGGGAGGCCGGAGTACACACACTGTGCACACAGCACCATCATTGGCCGGGGAACAAGGGGCAGGGATGGAGGGGATGGAGGCCCACCACTGCCCCATCCCCCTCAGGCTTGGCCGAGGGAGGGAGGAGAGTCGCTGCTGCTGCCACCACCGCAGAGCAGGAGAAGCAGGAGGAGCCGGCTGCGCTCGGCTGCTTCAGCCACACCACTCCGCCCCTTGCTGCCTGCTGAAGCCCTCCAGCGCGGCCGGCTCCTGCTGAGGGCAGTCTGTCCTGTGAGTGTGTGAGTGTGTAATTTTATAATTCTGGTTTATTACGGTCACTGACCAGTACAAGATTCTACAAGGTATACTCATTGAACCTTACAATATGCACCATCTGATTTAAAATAGTTTTAAAATTATAAGTTAAATTACATTGTTCCAATTAAAAATTAAAATACATTCAGACCAGAATGTGGCTGAGCCCCTTAATCAAATTTAAATATGCTCTTAATATTAGTCATAACTAATATTCTATCAGATGTAAATGCTTATAAAATAAAATATCATATATAAAATATGGTGTGAGATATATATATATATATATATATATATATATATATATATATACCTTTTAAAATTATTAAAATCATTACAAGGAGTACATTACTACATTTTTCCTATCATAGTCTGGCGTATCTTTATAGCAGCTGCACAGAATTTGGCTACTTGCGCCGTAACAGTTGGATCTTCATCTATAAGTAACATTTGCATATACTCTATATCTTGCCTCCTAGGATATTTCTTGGTCAAAGGTAATATTAATTTACTCCTAAGCTCTTTATAAAAAGGACAACGGAGGAGCACGTGGACTGTATTTTCTATCTCTCCATTATTACAACAGCACCACCTTGCAGCTTTTGGGATTTTTTTATATCTACCATCCAAGACTGCGGAAGGGAGTGCGTGGCTACGAGCTAAGGCAAAGGCTTTCCGATGGCTAGGGATTTCAAGTTGAGTAAGGTAGTTAGCAGAATTAACAATATATTTATTATACTCTGATGATAAGAAATTAGGGGCCTTCTCTAAGTCCATTTGTCTCTCTATGTCCTTTATCCTTTGCTTCAAGGCCAATTTTGCCTGTTCATAATCCATCCTGAGAGTGTGAGTGTGTGTGTGTGCATCTGACCGGGCTTGGCCGAGGGAGGAGAGTTGTCGCCGCTGCCACTGCCGAGCAGGAGAAGCAGGAGCCGGCCGCGCTGGGGGGCTTCAGCCACACCACTCCGCCCCTTGCTGCCTGCTGAAGCTCCCCAGGGTGGCCGGCTCCTGCTTCTCCTGCTCGGTGGCCCGACAGCTCTCCTCCCTTGGCCAAGCCCGATCAGATGCACACACACACACACATGCACCCCACACCCTCTTTCTCCAGCCTCCCCATGACCAAATGCACCCGCACCTGTTGCAGGGAGGCTGGAGAAAGAGGGTGTGGGGTTTGTGCGTGTTTGTGTGTGCGCGCGCAATTACTCTGAACAAGTAATCTGCACGCGCGCACACACACGCACACACACACACGCACCCTCTTCCCACAACCTTCCCATGCCTGCTTTCCATGGCCTCACCACTGCTGGGCAGACAATCTCAAGATCAGGTAAGGAGGCAGGAACCTGGACTGTGGTGCTGTGTCTGCTGCTGGGCTCGCACGTGGCAACTGGGCTTCCAGTTGCCGCACTGATAGGGCCTCTTCCGGGCTGCCTCCAATGGCAAGTCCGGCTCCAGTCCTCCTTCCTGTCTTCCTGTCCTCCTTCCCGCCGGGTTTAAAAAAGGGACAAAATTGAGATTTTGATCAAAACGACGGGACGGTTGAAAAATGCTAAAATAACAGGACTGTCCCATTCAAAACGGGATGTATGGTCACCCTACTCTAGACCTGTTTCTACCCTAGCTGTTAATTACTGTTTGCTTTGGTCTTTTTTAAACTGGGAGTGTCTTGTCCCTGTTCATCTCTTCCTGACCAATATGATCATTAGTGGATGCTCAGGTCCAAGGGCCAATCCTGTGATGTAAAAACTGTGGGTCGAAGAACAGTGCGTTCATGGTGAATGCTCTGAATAAGCAGTACTTTTCCACTGTGCAAATGACTGTTGCAGGTAAATGTTCCAGACAGACAGTGGGCTAAAACATCTTACTATCAGATTTAAAACAAAGAACTACCAACTGAAGGCAAGACTGTTTTGTTTATGTGTGGATAATGATCTTAAGTATGAAGCACAATAATTAAGATCTTAAAGGCATTACAAGAGTAGAATCCATGCTTCTGAATGGGAAATATGTTAGGCAATTAAGGGATAAGCAACATATATGAAAGTTTATGACAGTGCTTTAGAGCTGCGTTGCCAAAATTGTTCGGTGGCTTAGTCCCGAACGCATTTCTACATGCAGGAATTTGCAGAAATTATGAGAGAGGGCTTGCACATTCCTTGCGGTTCCTCCCATTCTCTGGAACTCCCTTCCCAGCAAAGTTCAATGTCTTTTGGATAGGGCCCAAAACATGTTTGTTTCAGCGAGTCCTTAATCTCCCCATGGGACTTGAACACGATCTGGCCTTCATTGTTTAAATCATGAGGTTTTGTTCTCATTTTTATTTGTTTTAAAATGCTTAACCTGCCTTTGTAAAAAAATAGCTTTGTTTAAAATGGTGCATAATATGAAAAATAAAACTCTGATAAAAGATTTCCAAGTTTCACTTTTCACAGTTTTTAATTCTTGGGAGAAATTCTGATTTTAAGATGAGCAACAGAATCTTTAAGAAACTTGTGACCCTCCTGGCAGAAGTGGAGAGGGCAAGAGAGAACACCACCTACTCTCCAGCCAACATGTCTTATGGTTATGCCAGTCTTGTCAAAACTATAAAGATTAAACGTCAGACGAGAGTTGAAAGCTACTTTGGACTTTCCTTTGTTTACATTTCTGAATTTGAGGTGCATTCATAGGGCGGCGCTTAAGCAACCCACTCCTACATGCAACTTGTAATACAGATGTTTAGCATTGAGATGTTGGGAAGCCAACTGGCAACTTCTTTCAAACTCCCTTTATTCCTTTCCCCCTCTTGGCTTTTCCATTTCAAACCACAGTGTGTTCATAGCCCTTCCAATCCCCTTGGGACATCGTTTGACCTTGCTAACTCCACCATCAGATGCTTCTTGCTTTGCCTCTTCTCTCTCTCCCTCCCCACTCTTCTTAAAATCTGGGTTGAATTTGCAGACTTTTCCCCCTCGCTACGGTGTATTATTTTCAAGCAGTGTTTCCTATTCATGTGATATATGGCAATCTTCGCTGGAAAGTGAATCCACATTTCCCTCCTTTCATATAAATAAAAGAATAGTCCCTGTCTTCTTGGCAGCTGCTCTCAAAAAGCTTCTTTTTTTTTTACTTTTATTAAAAAAATATTCAGTCTCAAGTTGGCAGACTTTTCAAGGATGAAGATGCGAAACCTTGAGCTGCATCATTTTCTGATCTCCCCCTGCCCCTTTATTCATGGAAACGAGAACTTCACAGTTTCACAGTTTAGAACTTGCTGAAATAAGCTAAAGTTTCTTGCTTTCCTTCATCGTCTTCTGCAATCTCATTCTTCTCCCCACATCCCTCAAATAACCCACCCTACTTTTGTCTAGCTGATTTTGTGGTTAAAGATTAACTAGTTAGCGCCTGCATAATTAGACAGTTGGACTCATGCCACAGTTTTATTCTGAACATGATTTAACTCGAGATCGGAAAGAAAATACATGTTCAAAGGGGCAGAGTCAGAAGGGATGCATTCTGAAACGGCTGCCAACTTGCATGTGGGCACAATAAGACATTGCTGCCAAAACCAACAACCCTGTCTTACATGCTAACTTGTTCCCTACCATTACATTTCCTATGATTAACATTGTTCTCTAACATTACACTGTGCCTTTCTTTCTCTGGGTAACAACATCGGTTATGATTGGCCCCGAGGCAGAAAACAGAAGATGTAACAATGTCAGTCTTGGGAAAGTTAGGGAGATGTTCTCATAAACTGGGGTCTTTCTACTCATTCAACTCAGCCTAGGCTTTCTTTCCTCACCTATGACACACCACCAAAGCAGACAAACAGATAACATAGAAAAACCTATAGCACAAGCCATGCGTGTCTCATTTTGTTAAGGCATAGCTTTCCAAACTGTGTGTTGGGACACTTTAGTGTGTCGCGACACAAACTGGAAGTGGACATGCATGGTGGCAGCACAGGGGCACACGCGGCGGTGGTGTGTATGGCGGCGGCGGCAGCGGCGTGCCATCAGTGCTTCCGCGTTGTAGTGGGAAACACGAGGCCGCCGTCGTGCACACCGCCGCCACCGCGTCCCCCCCCCGCGCCGCCGCCGTACGCACTCCCGCCGCTGCGCCGCCGCCACTGCCACCGTTGGTGTGTCGCCAATGGCGGCAGTTTGGAAAGCACTGTGTTAAGGAGACTTAATTCTTGGATATAATGCAGTACTTCGTATTTTTACCTGTTGTGTTCAATGGTGCTTACTCCCAGGTAAATATGTATCATGTTGGATGCCTAACAGGACAACCCCATGCATAGTTTCTCAGAAGTTCTGCTGTGGTCAGTTGGATTTTTTTTCTACTATAAAAGCCTGTGTTCATTCAGAAGCTTACCTTACAGCAAAAGTCACTGCTGCTTTTCCATATTTTTGACACCCAGACAATGTCACTCAGTTGGATTATATACATTGAAATTACATATGTCCACTTAAAGGAAATGGCAACTTTGAGAACAATGACTGGAAAATATTTCAGATTAGTTAGCATCAGGTACCTGACAAGATGGGAGATTGCATCAAACTACACTGATCTGTTGATAGCCTATTTATCTGAATTATTTCTTCTCTGCACCTTGCATAACGTTGCTTACTCAGGAAGGGCTGTTTATAAGTTTACAGGTAGTCCTCACTGAACAACTGCAATAGGGACCAGCAACTCTGTTGTTAGGCGGCATGGTTGTTAAGTGTGACATCATGTGACAACACCAATTTACATCAGTTCTGGTTGCGGTCGTTAAGCAAATCACCATGGGTCATTAAGTGTGATGTCACGTGAATCCAGAGAATAGCAAGGAGAGATAAGAAGGCCTTCTTAAATGAACAATGCAAAGAAATCGAGGAAAACAATGGAATGGGGAAGACTAGAGATCTCTTCAAGAAAAAGAGATATCAAAGATGGGCATGATAAAGGACAAAAAAGGCAGGGACCTAACAGAAGCAGAAGAGATTAAGAAGAGGTGGCAAGAATACACAGAAGAACTATACAAGAAAGATCTTAATGTCCCTGATAAATATGATGGTGTGGTCACTGACCTTGAGCCGGACATCCTAGAGAGTGAAGTCAAGGGGGCTTCACATGCTAGCAAGGTGATGCTCAAAATCCTACAAGCTAGGCTTCAGCAGTATGTGAACCAAGAATTACCAGAAGTGCAAGCTGGGCTTCGAAGAGGCAGGGGAACTAGAGATCAGATTGCCAACATTTGCTGGATCATGGAAAAAGGAAGAGAGTTCCAGAAAAACATCTACTTCTGCTTCATTGACTACGCTAAAGCCTTTGATTGTGTGGATCACAACAAACTGTGGCAAAGTCTTAAAGAGATTACCTGTCTCCTGAGAAACCTGTATGCGGGTCAAGAAGCAACAGTTAGAACCGGACATGGAACAACCGATTGGTTCAAAATTGGGAAAGGAATACGACAAGGCTGTATATTATCACCCTGCTTATTTAACTTATATGCAGAGTACATCATGAGAAATGCTGGGCTGGATGAGTCACAAGCCGGTGCTAAGATTGCTGGGAGAAATATCAACAACCTCAGATATACAGACGATACCACCCTAATGGCAGAAAGCGAAGAGGAACTAAAGAGCCTCTTGATGAGGGTGAAAGAGGAGAGTGCAAAAGCTGGCTTGAAACTCAACATTAAAAAAACTCAGATCATGGCATCTGGTCCCATCACTTCCTGGCAAATAGAAGGGGAAGAAATGGAAGCAGTGACAGATTTTATTTTCTTGGGCTCCAAGATCACTGCAGATGGTGACTGCAGCCATGAAATTGAAAGACACTTGCTCCTTGGGAGGAAAGCTACTGCAAACCTAGACAGCATATTAAAAAGCAGAGACATCACCTTACCGACAAAGGTCCGTATAGTTAAAGCTATGGTTTTCCCAGTAGTAATGTATGGCTGTGAGAGTTGGACCATAAGGAAGGCTGAGTGCTGAAGAATTGATGCTTTCGAGCTGTGGTGTTGGAGAAGACTCTTGAGAGTCCCTTGGACTGCAAGGAGGTCAAATCAGTCAATCCTAAAGGAAATCAACCCTGACTGCTCATTGGAAGGACAGATACTGAAGCTGAAGCTCAAATACTTTGGCCACCTAATGCAAAGAGAGGACTCACTAGAAAAGACCCTGATGCTGGGAAATACTGAAGGCAAAAGGAGAAGGGGACGGCGGAGGATGAGATGGTTAGATAGCATCACCGATGTAATGAACTTGAGTGAACTCCGGGAGACAGTGGGGGACAGGAAGGCCTGGCGTGCTATGGTCCATAAGGTCACGAAGAGTCGGACACGACTAAATGACTCAACAACAACAACAACAACAACAAAGCATACCTTTGAGCAAGAAGTATATACATACCGTGTTGGACAAATCATTTTGAAATGTAAACTAAGTTCAATAATTTAGAACTGTCTTTTCACACAGACCTAATTAATACTAAATTAAGTGATCTTTAAAAAAACATCAGTTTGTCAGCAGTCATTTGTCCATTACTGGCAGAACGATTATGTACCTTTAAGCCTTGGAATAATCTTACTTAAGCCGTGTCTTTACTTTAAAGAAAACTTTTGATTATACCAACATTAGACCTGTGTGTTTGATTAACTTCCTGGGCCTTGTAAACCTTTTTCAGAAAACAAGTCTAGAAACTTCTGGCTTTAAGTCAAACCAAAATTAAAGGCCTGTGACTTAACATCCAATTTAATATGTATATACAACATAGGAAAATAGTATTTTTGTAATTCATAATGTAGAGCACATTTTACTAGAAGCTGCGGGTTGATGGAAGGAATTCAAGGTCAGATTGATTTGGGGGACCCTATGTTTTCTTATTACAGTTATTTAGTTCTTGTCTTGGAAATTAAGAAATCCAATTAACTAAAAATCTTACTTCCCACTGAACTGATTTCTTTTAAATTGGCTGCTAGGTGATCTGTGTTGTTAATAAAAAATCAACTTGAAAACAGTTTTTCTTTTCTTACATCTAAGGCATTTTCCATCCTTGGGGATAAATTGGCAGTGGTGCTCACTAAGTTGGCATAAATGTTTAGTACTGGTATGGAAGGTATGCAAGACCTCAAATGGTGGGATTTGTGAAGTATCTTGTCCTGCCTACTGAAGACTGCAAAGCAACCAGAGCAATTGTCAAAACATACTGAATCTAAGGGTTTATGAACCCTTAGATTAGTTGCTTAACTGAGAATGAAGAGAAAATCTAGGCCAGGCATAGGCAGAAGATATTGGACTTCATGCACAAGGCTAAACTATAGTGTAGCTTAATGTAGGGATGGGCATCTTGAAACCTGAGGGATGCATTCAGGCTCTGATTTCCATCCTGTAAAGCCAGATTTTCCCAGAAACCATGATTAAAACAATCCTTGGCCATTAAAACAAACCACCCATTCATTATTTACGTAATTGAGATAAAGCCTACAGATTCATGCTGTCTAATAATTTCAGTGTTGTTATTTTCCTTGCCTGATCAATTGCAATGTCCAGCTTTAGAAGCTCAGTAGACTAGGCCTTGCCCTTCAAGCCTTGAGATTCCTAATTCTGAGAGCCTGAGCTGCTGCTGGCAACTTCTTCCTGGCCACCACATATGTTGCTCGGTAGTAGCTATGCCAAATGTATCAACTCCTGACACAACACAGTGAAATCTCATTTTTAACAGACCCTCACTGAATGGACTATGGATGCAGTGGAACACATCTGCATTTGGACCACCCCTAAAATAATGGACAGGTCTGTTTCTGTAGTCTCTCTGGACAACTGACATCATATTCATCAATTTAGGTAATCAGTTATGTCAATTACAAACATTTGGATTTAATGAACACCTTTCCCTCCTCCACTTCTCCAGACAGCCTATTAAATTGAGGTTTCACAATATGATGGAGGACTTGCTGCTGCACAGGGGCAGACTGCAGCGAGAGAAAGCTTTTTGGAGAAAATGGTGACTCATGCTAGCTTGCAGCATAGCTCCAGTTGTGAGCTGCTATGTTAAACCAACAGCTGACAAGGTAAATATCTAGAATCTAATGTCAACACAAGGACATTGTAGAATAATAGAGCAATCACATATCCAGTGAAGATGGGTTGATATTTGGAAGGCTCTGTGGCTGCTGCCTGCCAATCAACAGTATATGCTCTAATATGCCAGGGGCTTAGTGTTTAAATAAATTCAAGAAAATAAGTTCCAATTCTTCTTTCCTTTTGGGAATTTGCCATATGCCATGATGTCTGAAATCACTGCTTTATCATTGGACCTACCTGGGGGAGGTGAGGTGCCAAAAAAAAACCCTGCTGTGTTCGTCTATGTATAACTGATGCCTAGTCCCATTTTGTCTCATGAGAATATATCCTTCCTTAAGGGTTGACATCAGTATTGACAAGAAAGTGGAGGGGGGGAAAAAAACCTCCCTGGAAGAAGGCAATGGCTAAGCAGTTCCATAAATCTGCCAAGACAAATGTATGAGTGCAATTCCCGGGAATCAAACTTGGTTGGAGGATGTCTTTACCTTCCCTTATGCCAACAGCAATCTGTTGATCTGCTTCTGTTCTCAAAGGGCAAGCACCATATGATAACAATTAGGTCACTGTAATGGCAGAGCTGTCATGGAGGTTCACGAAAACTTTGCAGGGTTCTGCCAGTGCTGCATATTTATCCTTCAGTCTTAGGAATGAATTATTGAAACTCCGCCATGGATAATCTGGACATAAAAGAAGAAGCACAGGACATGCCAACTTCCTCAATACTGGCTTTGTAGGAGAATCGTGGTTTTACGTTTCCTCCTATCAGAAAGGGAGAACATTGGTAGG
Organism: Charina bottae; assembly: GCA_023362775.1. Classification (NCBI taxonomy): domain Eukaryota; kingdom Metazoa; phylum Chordata; class Lepidosauria; order Squamata; family Charinaidae; genus Charina; species Charina bottae. The sequence goes on from JALMGJ010000002.1 coordinate 167,489,842, forward strand.
AAAAAACAGTGTGGAGGTATGACCCCATAGATAGCCAGCCTGTGAGTGCTCATTTTTCAGGAATGTTTCCAGGCCAATAATCCCTAGTGCTAATAAATCATAGCAGCAATTAATAAGGAGAAATGAAACTAACGTTCCCTACTGTCAATGGATATTGTGCTTTTTAAATGTATGTTTGTGCTGTGTTTCATCTATAATGCTGTGGTCCATACTCAAATCCTGCCGTGCTGCCTCATTGTGATGGGGAAGGGGCTTCCTGGAAGGGATGAGCAAAAAATACTGGGAGTGTATGCCAAGAGTATATACTCCCAGCAGGGTCACCTAAGGCATGAAGTTCATCCCAGCTGCCCAGCTAAAGCAGGCAGGCACTTACATTGGGGAGTAGTGATATAGGAAGATGCTGGAAGCAGATGATCACTTTAGTGACAATGGCAAAGACATAATTTCATACTGTATGGGAGAAGGCAATGGTAAACCATTCCTGAATTTTTCGTAGAAAAATTCACATGGAGGATAGACAACATGAAACAATTGACAATATGGTGTTAGAGGAGCTCCTCAGATCAGGTGGTACTCAACATACTACTGAGAAAGAGGTGAGGATCTTTTGGAGTACAAACAGTGTTTATGACATAGCTAGATTAAAGCCTTCTGGATGTCTACTTGCTGATGTTGCCATGCAGGAAAAGAAAATCCAAAGCTGCAAAGACAGAATTAAAGTGGAAACATGGAACATAAGAAGCAAGAACATGTGAAAAAAGCTTAACACGGTGAAAGATGAAACAAATCAACTACACATTGACATCTTAGGCATCAGCAAATTGAAATAGTCTGGAATTGGACACTTTCATTCAGAAAATCATACTGTTTACTACTCAGGACACAAAAATCAAAGACTAAATGATGGCTTTCATAGACAGGAAGGATATAGTAAAGACAGTACTTGGATACAATGCACTCAATGACCAAATAGTATCAATTGGACTTTGCAGACTAATATGACAGTTATTCAAGTTTATGCTCCAACCACTGATGCAGAAGAAGAGTTTTATGAATTCTTTGGTCAAGTTCAATTGGAAATCAACAGAACATGCAAACAAGATCTGCTGCTGCTGCTTGTGTTTGGAGACTGGAATGCCAAAGTTGGAAATAGTAGGGCAGAAAACATAGTGGAATGTATGACCTAGGAAAAAAAACGGAGGAGGAAAACAGTTTATCAGCAATCCAGTGATTTCTTCATTGCTAGCACAGTCTTCATAAAACCAAAATGACACCTATATACATGGGCATTACCAGATGAAGTACATACAAATCAAATTTATTATATTGTTGGTACAAGGAGGAGGAAGAGCTCAGTTATAACAGCAAAGACACAGTCAGGGGCTGACTGTGGAACAGATTACAAACTGCCCAGTTCCAAGATAAGCTAAAGGAGAAAAAGAAAGCTGACCAGGTTCCACAATATGATTTTCAGCATATACCCACCATTTTCAAGGAGAACACCAGGGATCACTTTGAAGTCCTGAACCTTATTGATAGCGAACCAGAGAAACTGGAATGAAGTTATTAAGGATAAGTATGAAAAGAGATTGCCCAAAACCAACAAATTGAAGAAAGCAAACTGGATGACAGAAGAAATGGTGAAAATTGCCAAGAAGAGAAGTGAAGCCAAAGCCAAGAAAGACAAAGATCTTAGGAAGCACTCAACCAAGAATTTTAGAGAGAAGAGACAAGAAGCGGTATTACAATGACATCTTTAAGGACATTGAAAATGGAAACTGACACAGAAAAACAAGGAAATTCATAAGATCTCCAAATTCAGAAGGGACTCCAACCTCGAATTGTGCTAAAGGATGCCAATGGACAGATAGTTGTTGTTGTTGTTCAGTTGTTTAGTCGTGTCTGACTCTTCGTGACCTCATGGACCATAGCACGCCAGGTCTTCCTGTCCTCCACTGTCTCCCGGAGTTTACTCAAATTCATGTTCGTTACATCGGTGATGCTATCTAACCATCTCATCCTCTGCCGTCCCCTTCTCCTTTTGCCTTCAGTCTTTCCCAGCATCAGGAACAGATAGTAACTGATTCAAATAAGATCTAAGCAAAGATGGAAGGTTTTGTTGTTTATTCATTCAGTCGTTTCCGACTCTTCGTGACTTCATGGACCAGCCCACGCCAGAGCTTCCTGTCGGCCGTCACCATCCCCAGCTCCCCCATGGTTGAGTCCGTCACCTCCAGAATACCATCCATCCATCTTGCCCTTGGTCGGCCCCTCTTCCTTTTGCCTTCCACTTTCCCTAGCATCAGCTTCTTCTCCAGGGTATCCTGTCTTCTCATTATGTGGCCAAAGTACTTCAGTTTTGCCTTTAATATCATTCCCTCAAGTGAGCAGTCTGGCTTGATTTCCTGGAGTATGGACTGGTTTGATCTTCTTGCAGTCCAAGGCACTCTCAGAATTTTCCTCCAACACCACAGTTCAAAAGCATCTATCTTCCTTTGCTCAGCCTTCCTTATGGTCCAGCTCTCACAGCCATAGGTTACTACAGGGAATACCATTGCTTTAACTATGCGGACCTTTGTTGTCAGTGTGATGTCTCTGCTCTTAACTATGTTATCAAGATTTGCCATTGCTCTCCTCCCAAGAAGTAGACGTCTTCTGATTTCCTGGCTGCAGTCAGCGTCTGCAGTAATCTTTGCGCCTAGAAATACAAAGTCTGTCACTGCCTCCACTTTTTCTCCCTCTATTTGCCAGTCATCAATCAAGCTGGTTGCCATAATCTTGTTTTTTTTGAGGTTTAACTGCAACCCAGCTTTTGCACTTTCTTCTTTCACCTTCGTCATAAGGCTCTTCAACTCCTCCTCGCTTTCAGCCATCAAAGTGGTATCATCTGCATATCTGAGATTGTTAATGTTTCTTCCAGCAATTTTAACTCCAGCCTTGGATTCCTCAAGCCCAGCACGTCGCATGATGTGTTCTGCATACAGGTTGAATAGGTAGGGTGAGAGTATACAACCCTGCCGTCCTCCTTTCCCAATCTTAAACCAGTCCGTTGTTCCGTGCTCTGTTCTTACCGTTGCTACTTGGTCATTATACAGATTCCTCAGGAGGCAGACAAGATGACTTGGTATCCCCATACCACCAAGAACTTGCCACAATTTGTTATGATCCACACAGTCAAAGGCTTTAGAATAGTCAATAAAACAGAAATAGATGTTTTTCTGAAATTCCCTAGCTTTCTCCATTATCCAGCGGATATTGGCAATTTGGTCTCTAGTTTCTCTGCCTCTTCTAAACCCAGCTTGTACATCTGGCAATTCTCGCTCCATGAATTGCTGGAGTCTACCTTGCAAGATCTTGAGCATTACCTTACTGGCATGTGAAATAAGTGCCACTGTTCGATAGTTTGAACATTCTTTAGTGCTTCCCTTTTTTGGTATGGGGATATAAGTTGATTCTTTCCAATCTGATGGCCATTCTTGTGTTTTCCAAATTTGCTGGCATATGGCATGCATCACCTTGACAGCATCATCTTGCAAGATTTTAAACAGTTCAGCTGGGATACCGTCGTCTCCTGCTGCCTTGTTATTAGCAATGCTTCTTAAGGCCCATTCAACCTCACTCTTCAGGATGTCTGGCTCTAACTCACTGACCACACCGTCAAAGCTATCTCCAATATTATTATCCTTCCTATACAGATCTTCCGTATATTCTTGCCACCTTTTCTTGATCTCTTCTGCTTCTGTTAGGTCCTTACCATCTTTGTTTTTGATCGTACCCATTTTTGCTTGGAATTTACCTCTGATGTTTCTAATTTTCTGGAAGAGGTCTCTTGTCCTTCCTATTCTATTGTCTTCTTCCACTTCCGCGCATTGCTTGTTTAAAAATAATTCCTTATCTCTTCTGGTTAACCTCTGGAATTTTGCATTTAATTGGGCATATCTCCCCCTATCACTGTTGCCTTTTGCTTTCCTTCTTTCTTGGGCTACTTCCAGTGTCTCAGCAGACAGCCATCTTGCCTTCTTGGTTTTCTTTTTCTTTGGGACGTTTTTTGTTGCCGCCTCCTGAACAATGTTGCAAACTTCTGTCCATAGTTCTTCTGGGACCCTATCTACTAAATCTAGTCCCTTAAATCTATTCTTCACCTCCACTGCATATTCCTTAGGAATATTAGTGAGCTCATATCTAACTGATCTGTGGGTCTTCCCTATTCTCTTTAGTCTGATTCTAAATTTTGCAATAAGAAGTTCGTGATCTGAACTACAGTCAGCTCCAGGTCTTGTTTTTACCGACTGTATAGATGTCCGCCACCTTTGGCTGCAAAGGATGTAGTCAATCTGATTTCGGTGTCGACCATCTGGTGAAGTCCATGTATAAAGTCGTCTTTTAGGTTGTTGGAAGAGAGTGTTTGTTATGCACAGTGAGTTGTCTTGGCAAAATTCTATCAGCCTATGTCCTGCTTCATTTTGTTCTCCCAGACCATGCTTGCCTGTAATTCCAGGTGTCGTCTGACTACCCACCTTAGCATTCCAGTCTCCTGTAATGAAAATAACATCTCTTTTTGGTGTATTATCCAGTAGGTGCTGCAGATCCTCATAGAACTGATCTACTTCTGCTTCTTCAGCATCTGTGGTTGGGGCGTATATTTGGATCACTGTGATGTTAAATGGCTTACCCCGAATTCGAATTGAGATCATTCTATCGTTTTTTGGATTGTATCCAAGCACTGCTTTAGCCACTTTATTATTAATTATGAAGGCTACTCCATTTCTTCTGTGGTCCTCTTGTCCACAGTAGTAAATCTGGTGGTCATCTGATTTGAAGTGGCCCATTCCAGTCCATTTCAGTTCACTGACACCTAAAATGTCTATATTTAATCTTGACATCTCACCAATAACCACATCCAATTTGCCCTGGCTCATAGATCTTACATTCCAGGTTCCTATGGTGTGTTGATCTTTAGAACATCGGACTTGTCGTTCACCACCAGCACCGTCGGCCGCTAGCCGTCCTTTCGGCTTTGAGCTAGCTGCGTCATCACATCTGGGGCTAGTTGAACGTATCCTCTGTTCCTCCCCAGTAGCATTTTGACCATCTTCCGACCTGGGAGTCCCATCTTCTGATGGTATACCGACATATCTCTAGTTGTACTGATCCATTTAGTTTTCACGGCAAGAATACTGGGGTGGGTTGCCATTACCTTCCCCAGGGATCGTATTTAGTCTGACCTCTCTGCCACGACCTTCCCGTCTTGGGTGTCCCTTCATGGTTTAGCTCATGGTTTCATTGAGGTGCTCAAGCTCCAGCACCACGACAAGGTAACGATCTCCTTTGCTGGAGAAGATGGAAGGAGTATACTGAAATTCTGTACAATAGAAATGTCAACATCCAAGATACCTTGGAAGAACATCTACTACTAGAAGATGAAGTTAGATCAGCACTCTGTTTATTACCAAGTCAGAAGACTACTGGAATTGATGAAATATCTACAGAAGTATGGCAAGCAACAGAAAGAAAATCTGTACAGGAAGCCACAGTCCAGATGGAACATGGCAAAACAAACTGGCTTCAGATTGGCAAAGACGTGAGACAAGTCTGTAGACATTCTCCTTATTTATTCAACCTATATGTTGAATATAACTATCTATGTGGTCGCTAAGAGTCAACACTGACTTGATGGCACATAATCAATATGCTGAATATATATTGAAAGGCTGGATTGGAAGAAGATGAGTGTGGTTTTAAAATTGGAGGAAGAAACATCAATAATCTGCACTATGCTGGTGACATTATAAAAATGCAAATGATCTGGAAACTCTAGTAATGAAAGTCAAGCAGTACAGTGAACAAATTGGACTAAAATTAAATATAATCAAGACCAAATTAATAACAACAGATATAGCAACCAGCCTTAGAATTGACAATTGAGATATTGAATAGGTGGATAGCTTCTGCCTTTTAGGATCAACTATCAACAGTAAAGGAGCCAATAGTCAAGAAATATACCACAGACTAGCATTTGGTAGAGCAGTCATGAAGGCCATGGAAATGATATTCAGATGCCATGATATGCTTATACCTAAAAAAAATCAGAACCATGCAGGCAATAGTTTCCCTGTGACACTCTATGGAAGCAAAATAATTCGAAGAAGCAGGATGGAAAGAGTTTTGACATTTTTGAAATTTGGTGTTGGAGAAGATTCCTGAGAATACCATGGATAGATAGCCAAGAAAATAAGCAGTTGGATCTTAGAACAAATCAATCCAGAGTTCCCATTTGAAGCACCAATGACCAGGCTCAAATTATCATATTTTGGATATATTATGTGAAGACCCAGCTTGGTAGAGAAGTCTATAATGTTGGGAAAGGTGGAAGGAAAGAAAAGAAGACGGTGAACAGCAGCAAGCTACTGTAGATAGACTCAATTACAGCAGTGATAGGTATACTATTGGATGAGCAATGAAAGTAGCAAAGGCAGTGAAATGATGGTGGAAGGGGAAGCCAAAAGGCAACTGTGAAGAAAGCAGTGAACCTGCATTGTCCAGGGATATCAGCAGCCTGTGTGGGGCACTCTTGGCTAGTTCAGCTCCCTGTATCCTCTGTCACTTCACAATACTAAGAGTGAGAGACTCGATTCTTTCAGACACTGTTTACTGATAGCAGTCAACCACCAATACATCCTATGGTCCCACTGCAGGGTGTCTGAAGCAACAAGATTGCTTACCTTCCCTCTTTGAGAGTAGAGAGAGGTGCAGTATCAACTGTGAACATTCAAGGAGGCCTCCAAGACTGGAAGTGTCTATAGATAAAAAAGGGCCAGGTTCAGTACAGGTTACCTGGAGAAGGTGTGCTCTATGTGGTCACTAAGAATCAACATCAACTTGATGGTACATAATCAATCAATCAATCAATCAATCAATGCTGTTGGTACTCTGCTTTAAGTACTGAATATAATTTTGAAGTTAGTGACTAAATGGGCAGATGAAACTATCCTGTTCTGCACCAATTCATTATATCCTTTGCCCAAAAGGATACAACTTTTGTTCATTGTTTCCAAATTGGTGTTTTAAATAGGGCTAAAATACTTTCACAACTACAGTTTGTATAAATATTTATAATTAAAATATAATGTCAGTTAAAGAGTGCTCCTGAATAATATTTTTAAAAAAGATATATGGGAAAAACGCTTTCCCATCTCAGCCACTTTAGCTCTGACTTAACTAGAACCTGATCTGAGTTCAGATGATACACTAAGCATAACCACAGTCTGGATAGCATGTTGTACGAATTAAGTCATAATTGGCTGGGTTCACATATTACACTAAGTCATAACGTGGCTTGTTTGTTTTTGGCTTAGCTTGTCATGGGATTTGTCGACCATAGTTTATGGCTTAGGTTTTTGTGCAAGTCCAGCAGTTGTGACTGATTCAGTGAACCATGTATAAGACAAACCAGACGGCTTAGTTATCGTAATTCTGTTTAAAATAAGGCTGCCCAGATGTACTCTACACATTCAGATATAATGCTGTTTGCAAATGCTCACTCTTCTATAAACTGCAAAAATTATTTGCCTCTGTATATACAATTATTCTGAATGGTATTTGGAATGAATTATAGGTTCAGGAAATTATTTTAACTTATTTTCCATCTTAAAGCATATCTAACACAACATTAGATGAATATACAAACCAATTAACAGCATTCCACCACGAAGAAAGAGAAGCTGGGGGCCAGCTTGCATTTCAAGGCAGAAATCACCAAAGATAGACACCAGGTATCGTGTTTTCTATAACTGAACATCATTTGTTCCATTGGGGAAAGTGTTCCAACTTTCCCTTACAGGAGCCCTATTCTGCAGGATGCCAAGTGGGCTACAGTATCAACTATAACTGATGGCCAAAGAGCTACTCTAGTTACGACTAGCCGCTCTAGTCTACAAAGCTTTCAGGGAGTTCTATGTAGTCTGAACACTTTATCCTCCAGGAAGGAGATCCTGCGAGACTGAACTCTTACTTCTCACTCTTCTTCATATAAGGTGCCCCTGTGGAACCTAGACTTTTTGCCTATCTTCAAGTTACTTTTGCTTCATTTATTTGTCTATTTGTCTAGAGCAGAGCTTTCCAAACTTTTCATGTTGGTGACACGCTTTTTAGACATGCATCATTTCGCGACACACTCTTACAGCAGGGCATCATTTCGCGACACACTCTTACAGCAGGGCACAAGGCAGGCACTAGGACCTGTGCGGAATCACAGCAGGTTTGGAGGCAGCAAGGCACAAGGCAGGCACTAGGACCTGTGCGGAATCCTGGCAGGGCAGGTTTGGAGGCAGCAAGGCACAAGGCAGGCACTGGGACCTGCGCGGAATCCTGGCAGGGTTCGGAGGCAGCAGCAGCCGCGACACACCCAGACCCTGCAGCCGACACACTAACGTGTCCCGACACACAGTTTGGAAAGCTCTGGTCTAGAGACCTGAGAGGTTTCCTGTCTCTTAGATGTTTCCATTTGTCTCTGCCTGGTTGATAGTTTCATTGTTTCTGAAATTTTGATTCTGCAGGCATTTGACATGTTAACCCCATATGAGCTCTGACACAGAGGGATGTGCATTATTTGTCTATGCACAGACCACACAGAAATGCATTGCATTGCCCACTTCATGTGCACACTCTCCACATCCTCCTTCATGAGATGGACACAGGAGCATAGACACTCAGTACCCCAAATCCATCATTCAGTATATGTGAATGTTCCTCCAGGGCTGTGTTTCTCCATTGCTCTGTCATATTTATTTATGATAAGTGGGGATGCCATTAGACCCAGCAGTGACAGTGTGGCTTATAGTTCCATCTGAGATCCAAATCAGATGCGGGAGGAAGAACAGAATGTGGGGGAAAGGCTGCCTATGCTCAAATTACTGTATGCTCCCTGCATGAAATGTCACCTTTCCCTTCCAGGTAGAGCATTGAAAGCCAAACCTTAGCATGGAGTGGGAGCTGAAACTCTCTGCCTCATCATATAGGATGGCCTCTGAGTTAATTAAAAATATTTCTACCTTCTCCAGGTGTGTTCCATTGGTGTCAGGGAAGACTGAAAGCAGATGAAAACTGGGTGTTCCATTCTGGTAGAGAAATTGTGGTTGTTCCAAAGAGATGCAGTTAAATGTAACATTGGTCCCCTCCTGCCAAGCCTGGATTGACTCATTCTTTCTTAGATCTTTTTCCAGTCTTCCTTTCAGCCATAAAAGATTGTACTTCACTTATTCCATTATCGTATATTTCACCCCCTCCCGCCACGAGGCAGATGTTTTGCCTTAAAAGTTTCAACAGTATTAGCTCTGTAAGTAGCTCTCTTGGCAGTGTGAGTCCCCTTATGAGCCTGGAAGGGGAAGGAAGGAAAGAGAGGAATTAAAAGAGTGATTGGGGGCAGGCAGGGGATAGACAGATGCACATTCCAGGTGTGATCAAGGTAAACTGAAAACAGAATATAGTACATATGTCTTCAACCCCCTTCACTGTATTATGAAAAAGGTGGTTCTTCATCCTGAGGAAACCAGTTCTTCATCCACAAGGAGCCCAAAAGCTAATCCAGGTGCTAAATATCTTGAACAAAAGGAAAATATGGGATGGGATTTCAATGTAGCCTTCCACAATCAATTGACGTTATACTTTTTAAAAAATTAATAAGCTGCAGTTCCCTGGATTCACACAACACACTGAGACACAAATAAGCAAACATTATGGCTTAATAGGATAGGTGATGTCAGCTGTCACACTGCAGTTGAGATAGAGGCATCTTGAAAGGTTGACTACACCCAGACTAGCTAACAATACAGTAGTCATTTTGCTTGCTGGCTTCTCCCTGTGGTTCACCAGCTACGACCGCCACCGGGTTGTTTGGAGCTACTTCATGGTTTAACTTCTGCTCATGTTAATCCATGGTTTGTTTTAAGTGTGTTTCTCTTTTAGTGGTGGGTGGAATTCAGTAGAAGAGCCATAAAACAAATCCTAAACAAGCCAACATTGGCTATTGGCAGTTTCAGGAAGCAATCAGCAAATGTAATTTGTTTAACCATCATTTGTTGGACAAGCAACACTTGACTTGATTTGCATAAGCTGCTAAGGCAGTGGCTGGGCTTGCACCCTACAATAAGCCAAAAACAAGAAAACCCATTTCCTTTTAGTGGGCTGTGTGAATCAAGCCATTGTGAGAGATGGCTGAGAAAGAGTGGGAAGGTCTGAAGTACTTGGAATACTTCTCTGGGAAGCCTCCATATGCTGCCTTTAAAGTCAGTCCCCTGCTAAGAGCTTGGCTTCCCTTGGCATCATGGCAGAAGTTGGTTCTCTTGAATCCCAAAGATGCCCTTGCTCTCACTCCTGGCTGGTTTGGACTTTAAGTAGTTTACAGCAGAGGAACAATTAATTTGTAGCTTACAAAACTTCCAGATCTTGCTCTGATAAATGTCAGGCAAATTAAAGAAAACAAACACCAGCCAGAAGCAAAATGATGCCATGATGACTCCTTCCCTTGGGCATGGATCTGAAGGAGGTAACCCAATGCCTTCCAAATACATTGTATTATAACTTTCTTAAGCCTTTACTGCTGGCTAGGGGAGATGTGAGTTCCTACTTAAAGTATCTGGAGAATATCACATTGCCTCCTCCTACCTTGTTACATATTAATTAATTAAGGATGGACCCAATTCAAATTATCAGGCTATTTTTCTAAAGAATGGAAGAGGAAGTCATTATTTCCATTGGGAAGGGTAGTGATTTGGAGTCCTCTATCTCACTGCACCCTGAGCTCCCCTCCGACAAGCCCAAGTAGAGTTTGTATGGTTCAAACAATACAAAGTATTCATAGATACTACTTCTTTTCCATCCTCCATCCTCTCATACTGCCTAAGTTATTGCCATGGCAGTGAGCCAAGTACCAAGGAAGAACTGTACTTGTTACCCCATACCCAAATCAGAAGAGATAGAGGGATAAGTGAATGGTTGAGTTGGGAGTGGAAATGAAAAGCTGATTCCTAGATTACAATCTGAACCAGATCTGAACCAGGGAAGAACCATTAGGCCAGCAGCAGAATGGAGCTGAGCCCCAATTCACATTTATGAGGTGTGTAGAATCCCCCCCCCTCCAGCTGTGTGTTGACAAAGGGACTCTTGCTTGCTCTTTGCAATTCAGATTATACAGAAGTGCTGTATGTGGATGCAGCTCTACATTCAATTTGGCAATATTGAATAAAAGATAAAAGAATAAAAGATTGCACAGATAAAAACCTCTGTGCAATCGGAATCAGTGATTGTGTTATCTGGGGTGGTGAGACAGCCACACAGAGAGATTTTGGGAATGGGATTAATGTAGATCCTTGTCTCCTACAGAGGTTGATATTTCCTGTTCTGGCATTATGGTAGAACAGAGCTATTTAAAAAATGAAGACAACTGAAGATGAGTGTCCTTTACTCTTCACAGGAAGCTCATTAGGTCCTTTAATGGAACTTAATATTTATTTATTTATTTAGTTTATCCCCGCCCATCTCCCCGAATAGGGGACTCTATGTGAATTCTACTGTATATGTGAATTCTTCTCTATAAAACATGTGGAAAATGAGAGGAAGAATTCTAATTCCCAATTGTCAGTGCTAATTTTCCATAGCCACTTCCGCATCAGAAGGTGTGGATTTTTTTGTTTCTTTTAATGCAGGAATGTCCATACATACAGATTTGACATTGCAACCTAAAGGGTAGTAAAGGTAAAGGTTCCCCCCGCACATTTGTGCAGTCGTGTCCGACTCTAGGGGCCGGTGCTCATCTCCGTTTGTTAGCCGAAGAGCCAGCGTTGTCCGAAGACGCTTCCACGGTCATGTGGCCGCATGACATGCGCGGAACGCTATTACCTACCCACCGAAGTGGTACCTATTCATCTACTTGCATTTGCATGCTTTCGAATTGCTAGGTTGGCAAGAGCTGGAGCTAGTGCGGGAGCTCACTCCGCACGCAGGGCTAGGGATTCGAACCTCCGAACTTGCGATCTACAAGCCTGGCATCTTACCCGCTGAGCCACCACGCCCCTTAACCTAAAGGGTATCTCCTAGGAAAAAATGCTGTGTAGTTCTGTAAATGTAAGTTGCCGATAACAGTCTGAACGTAAGGGCTTCCTGCATTTTTGCTGCCACTGCTGGTGAGTAGTTCTGCAGTCTTTGCTCCGTCTCAGTCTTGTGTGTCCCAAAGGTCAGACAAATTACACAGCAGTGGTGGTGGCAAGAGCCTCCACTGCCTGGCCAAAGGCAGATGTTCTCTGTCTCCCTTTGCTATTTCCCACGTAAAGTTTATCCCAGGCAGCCATGTGATGGTGTAGGATTTCCGGTATGGACTGTGCCCTCCATTCTGTCCTTTTCCGATGGCTTAAACTTACTCCAAAAATGTAGAAGTCTATAGCAAGACCAAACTCCTATATGTAATCATTGCTTTTTTATTTCTTTAATACCACATTTCAGGATGGCAAAACGGGATGGGGTCTTATGTAATATTCCATATCCATGAAAAAGGGGTCCCCACCCCCCCGTCTGCGCGATTGGCTCCCGCCTGCAAACCCTGTATTTCTAATATCTTTGTGACTGATATAAGCAGCCGTATTTAAACTCTTCATTACACAATTTTGGGCCGTGTGCCTATAGGGAAATACTATAACATCTTTGACCTGAACCAAGATGGAACCAGAGTTCCCTTCTAAAATATTGACTGTAGTACAATAGCTACTAAACTATAGTAGAAATATACTGTATTAAAGTATATATATTCATAGTAGAAATATACTGTATTAAAGCTGTGTTTATATTTCTGTTAGTAAACTATCAAAGGTCAACAAAATTGGCTGGACTGGCCATTGAGATGCTCCATTATCTCCCTTGCAGCAAGAGAGAGACTGCTTTGTTCGACCATTTGATGACTTCTCTGTGCAGAAATGCAACAAAAGAAAGCCACCTCTTAGAGAAGGCTTCCATTGTTCTTCCTGTCTCTAAATGAGTTCCTCCTCTACACTCCTGTCCTTCCAGTCTGCAGACACATCTGAATCAATGACTCATGTAGAAATCCAAGGTGCAGGTTCTATTAATTATGAGTTACCTACTTCAAATGCATTATTAGTATTATTATGTAGAATGAGTGAAATGTGCTGCCACTTTTAATTCAGAAAAAAGGATGGCTCAGCTATCAGCAGTTTGGAGAACAAGGGCTCTGTACTATAGCTGGCAGCTAAACAAAGCTGTCGTATCTGCAAGTCTTTTGTTCAGCTGCTTTGTTTTTTCCCAAGTGGAACACAGACCAGATGCGATATGCAGAATGACTGGTTTGAAACTCCAAGCTCTGGATTTGTTGCAATCATGCTAGCATTGTAATGGCAGATTGGACGTGGGTACTTACACCAACACAGACTTTATGTCAGTTAGCACAATGTGACAGATTGGAAATAGCTCCAAATTTGTATAGGAGTCTGACCATTCTTTCACTATCCCCATTCTGTAATACTATTGCTGAAAAAAACTTCGAATTAGTGACACGTATATCTGTGAATATACATTCGTTTAAAAATTAAGGTAAAGGTTCCCCCCACACATTTGTGCAGTTGTGTCCAACTCTAGGGGCCGATGCTCATCTCCGTTTGTTAGCCGAAGAGCCAGCGTTGTCCGAAGACGCTTCCACGGTCATGTGGCCGCATGATGCGTGCGGAACGCTATTACCTACCCACCGAAGTGGTACCTATTCATCTACTTGCATTTGCATGCTTTTGAATTGCTAGGTTGGCAAGAGCTGGAGCTAGTGCGGGAGCTCACTCCGCACGCAGGGCTAGGGATTCGAACCTCCGAACTTGCGATCTTCCGATCGACAAGCCTGGTGTCTTACCCGCTGAGCCACCACACCCTACACATTTAAAAATTACCCAGCATTAAAAAAACCACTATCTAGACCAGAGCTTTCCAAACTTTTCATGTTGGTGACACACCTTTTAGACATGCATCATTTCGCGACACACACTTACAGCAGGGCACAAGGCAGGCACTAGGACCTGCGCGGAATCCTGGCAGGTTTGGAGGCAGCAGGGCACAAGGCAGGCACTAGGACCTGTGCGGAATCCTGGCAGGGCGGGTTTGGAGGCAGCGAAGCACAAGGTAGGCACTAGGACCTGGGTGGAAGCCAGGAGGCAGCAGCAGCCGCAACACACCCAGACACTGCAGCCGACACACTAACGTGTCCCGACACACAGTTTGGAAAGCTCTGATCTAGACTACAGAATGAAATAATGGCTCCAAGTCTGGTAGCCTGTTTATTTACCACGGAATCTCTTCAGTCTACCTATGGAAGGCCTTTGATTTTGGAGGACTTTATAAGTTCAACTGTTTGGCAGTTTTTTCACACGGCATAACTGGACACTTCACAGCTATTATCTCTGCTAGATAAATAGGCCCTCCATATGGGGCAGCACTACATTTAGCAGGAGATTCTGGTCTAGAATGCCAGCAACTTTGTGTCTGTTAGTCATTGTTCGAACAGAGTCATGGAACTAATGGGAGCAATGAATATGATCCAATGGGAACAATTAATTTGATCCAGACAGACTGTTTTGAGTTTGTGTTTTTACTTTTAAAACATAAGATTCTCTTACCATCTACATGGGTGGGATACTATTAGTGGAAGAGAATTTACCAGAAATAGTTGGGACAATTTAGCCATTCGCTATCCAGTGTTAATTGCTGGAAGCACAATGGGTTAAATTCCACAGGCCGTTGACTGAGGGAGGGACCTGCAAGAAGTCTGATGGGACATCATCAGTGATTAGGATTCTTCTTGTCCTGGGAAAGCAATCCTGAGTCATAGAATCCTACTATATACAGTATATTAACCTGTCCCTCTCTACTGCTACTCCATCTTGTTCCTGGTGCCTTGCAAGCATTTGGACCAGAGCTATCTTGCAGTCTTTGGAGCCAATTGTACCCTCCATCATTGTCTTATGTCAAAGAGCTTCTTATGGGGCTTCCCACTTATCTGATTGAGAATGATTACGGGAGTCTTCAGTCATAGATTTTCTGCTTTTGTGCTGGGAAAACTAAGCCATCCAAAGCCTTTGAGATTTTAATGGGATTTTGTCTCCTTCACTTGATGTTCCAAAAAAATCTGTCTGGGCAGATGTAGAATATGCCCTCAGGGTGATTGTATGCTCTTTAACAACGTTATTGCAAAGTGCAGCTGTAAACATAATAACTCATTACATTCCCAAGCATGTGTAACACAGTGTTCATGGGAGTGAGTAAGGTAGTTGCAAGCTCCACAGCTGGTACTGATTACCTGCCCAATCTCTTTCTCTCAAGTGTGTAAGACTGCCAGACAGCCGAGGTGGACTAACCCATCAAAGCATGCGCAGCAGGTGTTCTCCTAACTTTTTGAAAGCTCAGTGCAGAAAGCTCAATGTTAACTGGAAAGAGCAGTTCTAGTCTGGTTTGTACATTATTCAAGGATGTCAACCCTTCATCCCAGTGGTGATGCAGAATCAGCAGAAGACTAGAGTCCAAGGCAAGAGGACTTAACAAGGTTAGGGCTGCAAAAACAAGAGCAAAACCTAATTCTATACACAGCGAAGCTGTGACATGTATATCTTTTGAACACATTTTTCTTGGTTTGCCTCCTTCACTCTGAAATTTTATTGTGTCATATAATGTAATGTCGAATCCCTAGCCCCGCGTGACGGAGTGAGCTCCCGCACTTGCCCCAGCTCTTGCCAACCTAGCAATTCGAAAGCATGCAAATGCAAGTAGATTAATAGGTACCACTTCGGTGGGAAGGTAACAGCGTTCCGCATGTGTCATGCTGGCCACATGACCGCGGAAGCGTCTTCGGACAGCGCTGGCTCTTCGGCTAACAAACGGAGATGAGCACCGGCCCCTAGATTCGGACACGACTGCACAAATGTGCGGGGGCAACCTTTACCTTTATAATGTAATAGCCAGAGTCCTAGGAGGTTACTGAACCCTCCTGTTTTGAAAATCTTGTCTCATTTAGAATTGCTCCATCCTTCTACCAAAGAATACATGGAAATGTTCATAGCTACTCCTGCCTGTCCTCCTCCCCCATTTTATCGTCGCAACAGCCTCACCAAGAAGATTAAATTGAAAGTTCAATAGCCTAAGGCCACCTGGTACATTTATTAAGAAATTAAGCTCAGGGTTCTCCAGCCCAAAGCTAATATCCTAACCATTATAATGCTCTGCCCTGATTTAGTCTTTCTTTTGGTATCCTGAACACATTTTATTAAACCAGAGCTTTCCAAACTGTGTGTTGCGACACAAAAGTGTGTCGCCACACACAGCGTGGTGTGTCGCCACACCACCCGGAAGCGGCGCCGCGCGCGTGCACGGCAGCCGCCGTGCACGCGCGCGCCGCCGCACACCCCCCGCGCCGCCGCACACCCCCCGCGCCGCCGCACACCCCCCGCGCCGCCGCACACCCCCCGCGCCGCCGCACACCCCCCGCGCCGCCGCACGCCCCCCCGCGCCGCCGCACGCCCCCCGCGCCGCCGCACGCCCCCCCGCGCCGCCGCACGCCCCTCCCGCGCCGCCACCGTGCGCGCGCGCGCGCTGCCGCACGCCCCCCGCGCCGCCGCCGTGCGCGCGCGCCGCCGCACGCCCCCCCACCCCGCCGCCGTGCGCGCGCGCCGCCGCACGCCCCCCCCCGCCCCGCCGCCGTGCGCGCACGTGTCACCGCCGCCGCTGGGTGTGTCGCCAGCGGCGGCACTTTGGAAAGCCCTGTATTAAACAGTGTGCACACACAGTTCAGGGAGAATGTTTTAGGGTGGCCATTGTAACATTATCATCATAAGGACCAGAAAGATGTTTTTTAATTTCATGCTAAGCTTTTTCTGTATTCTTTTAGAACACGTAGTACATTCAGCCATACATTTATGCAGCCTGCTCATTCTGTACAGAAACAGAACCCAAAGAACCACAGCTCTTGGCCTGCTCTAAGATTGTTCCTGTCTGATTTTCCCGCTCACGGATCTGTATTTAAAAACTCTGCCTTTCAAATAAATCATCTTTGCCCTTTGCTTAGCCTTGCCTTAGAATTATGGAGTTCTGGGAAAATTGCAAGGCAGCAAAAATGTTGAGTCAACAGTTTCAGCCCCCATTTTAAAATAAACTTCTGTACATGTATTCTATAGTTTTAAAAGGCGAAATGAGTCCCTTGGTAACAGAAGGAATTTTTTACTGGAATAATTTGCCCCTGGCAATCGGTCTTCTGTTAAATTGCTTGCAACTGCAGTGCAGTGTTATCAAAGAAGCTTCTAGTTAACTGGAATCTCTCTCACACACATGCACACAAAATAGTTTCAGCATGCTTCCAGTAGCCCTTTTCATGTCTTCAAACTTGATCAATCCAATGTTTTCCTCGTGACCTCTTTCCTGACCAGATCTTCCTTTCCCTTCGTCATCTCTTCCTCCCCTGGCTTTAGATTCTCTGTAACCCCATTTCCACCAAATTCTGTTTCACGTTATTTGTTCCCCTCTAAATCCCATCGAGTCCACCACCATCTTTCAGCTCGGTTCTTATTTATAGAGAGTAGGTTTTCCCAGCTGCATTTTGTTGGTGGAATGATTTTGGGCAAATATTGATCTTTTATAGGTGTAATGAGTCACAGCAATAATAAAACAGCCAGAAAACTTGACTGTTGCAATGTGGTATATGTGGAGCTTCCACTGAAAAGAGTCCAGAAGTTGCAATTGGTGCAACTTCTATATATCAGCCAAGCTGCTATGTTAACCATTGCAAGGTACAGGAATCACACAATGAAAGATCTACGCTAGTTACCAATTGCTTACCAGGCATAATTTGAGGCAGGCCTTCTCGGCAGTGGCACCCGCCCTTTGGAACATTCTCCCCCTGGAGGTGAGGCAGGCCCCCACACTCCTGACCTTCCGAAAGCAATTGAAGACCTGGCTCTGCCACCTCGCCTGGGATGGGAGGGGTAATAGCTCCTCTTGGGGGTGGCTGGCACCATAGAGTTCCTTTAAACAACAACATTGCCTCTTGGATTTTATATATTTATATATTTATATCTAATTTATTTAGAATGATGTATTGTATTTTATATGTTTTTAATTAATCAATTTTGTTGTAAACCGCCCAGAGTCCCCTTGTGGGGGGAGATGGGCGGTGATATAAATTGAACAATAAATAAATAAATAAATAAATAATTTATGGTTATGTATTAACTTTTAAATGCTGTAAGACTTTATTAGCACTGTGCTGTTAGAAGCCCATCTGTTTGGCACCTGGGAGAAGGCTTCCTCTTCCCTTATTTCCAGGCTATGGAATAAACTTTCCTGGAATTGCCTTTAAGCCTCCCTCTTTCTTTTTGCCAGGTTTTTAATTTTAATTAAATTATTTTTTTGTACTATTGTACTTGCTTGAATAGAAAGATAAATTAATTAAATGATAACAACCCACATGCCCTTGAAGACTACCCAGAAGTTTCAGCTGGCCCAGAATGCAGCAGCGCGGGCAGTGATGGGCGTGCCTTGGTATGCCCATGTAACACCTCTGCTTCGCGAGCTGCACTGCTTGCCAGTTTGCTTCTGGGGGCAATTCAGGGTGCTGGTCACTACCTATAAAGCCCTACATGGCATAGGGCCTGGTTACTTGAAGGACTGCTTGTCTCCCATTGTATCTGCCCGACCGGTTCGATCTGGCAGGGTTGGCTCCTGGTTCCATCGATTAAAGAATGCCACCTGTCGGGACCCCAGAAGCACACCTTCTCCATTAGCAGCGCCTGCCCTCTGGAATGTGGTTTCCCCCAAAATTTGAATGGCTTCCACCCTACTGGGATTTCGAAGGGCCTTAAAGACCAGGCCTTTGGAGAGGACCAGTGATGCCCTTTCCTTCCTTTCTGTTCCCCTCTGCCATCATTATCCCTTTGTCTTGTGCTGTTTTTATGATTTCTGTATTGTGGATAAACGGGCCCGTGGGAACCAGCAGGCTATTTGCAAAATCTAACTTTCCCTAAGTTGAGAATAGCATTTTTAAACCCAGATACAACATTCTTCCATCAGCTCTACTTCAAGGCAGGTATAATAAAATCCCTATAGCAGACCACATCTGTCTGTGTGGTGATAAAGAAGTTGAATCCACCTTACACGTATTATTACATTGTAAATTCTATAGGGATATAAGGGCTATTTATATTGCGCCCCTAATAGATAAATTTCCTGGGAGATCAGATAAATTTTATCTCAACTATCTTCTCAAGGATTTAAAACCCGCTATTACCTCTGCAGTAGCCAAATTTTGTGTTGCCGCAATGAAAATAAGGCAAAAAGAGGTAAAGAAGTAATTGGTTTAAGAAATTCCCACTTTTACCTATAATATCATTTTTGGATTGATATTTCTTAATTTAAAAGTTGCCAGGGGATATTCACTCTATATAATAGTTTTTAGTTTTTAATTTTTACATTTATCATTACTTGGGTAATTAATTTGGTCTAGTGATTAAGGTTCTGGGCTAGAAACCAGGAATCTGTGAGTTCTAGTCCCGCCTTAGGCATGAAAGCCGGCTGGGTGACCTTGGGCCAGTCCCTGTCTCTCAGCCCTAGGAAGGAGCCAATGGGAAACCAGGAGACTGAGCGTTCTAGTCCCGCCTCAGGCATGAAAGCCAGCTGGGTGACCTTGGGCCAGTCCCCCTCTCTCAGCCCTAGGAAGGAGCCAATGGCAAACCAGGAGAGTGAGAGTTCTAGTCCAGCCTTAGGCATGAAAGCCGGCTGGGTGACCTTGGGCCAGTCCCTGTCTCTCAGCCCTAGGAAGGAGCCAATAGCAAACCAGGAGACTGAGAGTTCTAGTCCCGCCTTAGGCCTGAAAGCCAGCTGGATGACCTTGGGCCAGTCACTCTTGTTGGTGTGTGTGTTATCTTGCATATGCAGAGTATCAGAAAGCTTTAGCAGTAGAGACCAATAAAGACGCCAGGCATTGTAGTAAATCAGTTGCAGTTGTATTAGTTCTTCATACAAACAAATAATATTTACAGTTCTTCTTCCAGATCCCTGGAAGTGTTACAAATCCTTCACCACATACCAGAAGAGAGTAGTAGCAGGAAGCAAGCAGGAGTAGAAGCAAGGCAGGCAAAGCAAGCAGGCAGCTAGCTGGGCGGCGCAGGGCAGGTTCTTTTATACTCTTCAACCTGGATCACGTGCTGCCTGACCTTTTAAAGTTTGCAGGTACTTAATTAACAAGATTTGTTGCCTTGTGACTTCCCCTTAAAGAATAATACACCAACAACTCTCTCTCAGCCCAACTCACCTCACAGGGTTGCTGTTGTGGGGAAAATAGGAGGAGGAAGGAGAATTAGGTATGTTTGCCGCCTTGAGTTATTTATAAAAATAATAAAGGCCGCATAAAAATTAAATAAATAAAAAAATAAAATTGACTGCCTCTGTCATTTATGTGATTAACTATCCCTCTGTATCTAAAACCATATTACAGTATTAGAGGAGACTATGTAATAGTACTATGTGATTTGTCTTTTAATATACCACTGTTTTAATTTGTTTTACTCGGTTATTGTTTTTTAAAAAAACATTTGCTGGCCATTGACCAAATAAATACATACTACTACTATGTTTTCTGTATTGTTCTTTGTTTTTTTGAATGTTTTAATGATTGTAAGCCGCCCAGAGTTGCTGGGAGTAGGGCGGCATATAAATTTAATATTTTATTTATTTATTTATTTATTTGTGGAGTCCTTGGTGCTCTCTGAGCCTTGTTGTTTTCTTGCAGACGTTTCATTGCCAGACTAGGCAACATCTTCAGTGCGAAAAGGGAGTGGGACTTGCTCTCTGTTTATATACCATGGCTTGTCCTGCTTGTGTTGGTGGAGGTGTTGTTCTCCCCTTAGGAATTCCTTGATTGGGCTGTTGTTTGCTGCTTGGTTGATTGACTGAATAGTTCCTTGACTAGGGTATATTGTGCTGTTTGATTGTTCCTCTGGTGCTAATCCTGGTGTTAATCTTTGCATATCTGGGTGTTGATTGCTGGCAAGGAGGTGTTCTGGTCTTTTGGCTTTTCTATTGTCTCTTATGAATGGTATGTAAATGTTGTTTACCTCTATGTGTCTGTTGATGGCTGCTTTGTCTGAGTGCCAAGCTTCCAGGAATTCTCTAGTGTTTTTGAATTTGGCTTGGTTTAAGATGCTTATAGTTGAAAGTATGGTTGAGTTTGTCCATGTGTTGTGAGATTAAGGAGTTTTCATCGTGTCTTCTGACTGCTAGTTGGTGTTTGTGGATGCATTCTGCTAATCTTCTGCTGGTCTGTCCTACATAGTGGCTGCTACAGTCCTTACACTGTATGTTGTAGATAACTCCTGTTTTTCCTTCTTGGGCTACTGGGTCTTTTGGGTTACTTACAATGTTCTGAAGGGTTTTGGTTGGTTTATGTGCCACGGTGATGCCATGTGGTTGTAACAGTCTATTAGTAGTTTCTGAGATGTTTCTGATTTATTTCTGTTTATTTATTATAAACCTTGTCCCTCCCAAATCCCAAAGAGCTGAAACCATAAGCTTCAGCTTCACGGTATTCCACTTAGGCTTGGGTTGTATCCTTTCTCTCAAAGCCTTCTTCTAAGGGTGCCCAATTTATCAGTGAAAGAGTTATCTTCCTCCTATTGCTTGAAACATTTTAGTAGCCAATTAAGAGCAAAGGCAACTTCATAATTCTAAGCCAAGGGTCGGAAATGGCGGCTCGCGAGCCAGATGCGGCTCTTTGGCCCCTTGAGTGTGGCTCTTCCGCAGCTGAACTCACCCCCGCCCCTTCCACGTGATAGGCCCCCGCCCGCAAACCCCGCCCCCTGGCTCTCGCACTGAGCGAGGCCTGGCGCGGCAGGGAGGCAGCGCCATCTCCAGCCGCAGCAGCCCCTGCGCGGAGAGAGGCAAGCAGGCAGATAAGCGGGCAGGCCTCGTTTCCCGCCCCCATCATCATCTTCGCTCAACGCGGGCGGGCGGAAGCAGCCGAGGGGGGCGGGCCCGGCGGCGGAGGCCAGGGCTGCCCGCTTACCTGCCTGCCTGCTTCTCTCCGCGAGGCCCCCGATCCGGCTTGGACCCTGGGAAGGCAGCGGGGGGCCTCGCGGAGGGAGGTAAGCGGGCAGGCCTCGTTTCCCACCCTCCATCGTCTTCTTTGTTCAACGCGGGTGGGCGGAGGCGGCCGAGGGGGGCGGGCCCGGCGACGGAGGCCAGGGCTGCCCGCTTACCTGCCTGCCTGCTTCTCTCCGCGAGGCCCCCGATCCGGCTTGGACCCTGGGAAGGCAGCGGGGGGCCTCGCGGAGGGAGGCAAGCAGGCAGGTAAGCGGGCAGGCCTCGTTTCCCACCCTCCATCGTCTTCTTTCTTCCACGCGGGCGGGCGGAAGCGGCCGAGGGGGGCGGGCCCGGCGACGGAGGCCAGGGCTGCCCGCTTACCTGCCTGCCTGCTTCTCTCCGCGAGGCCCCCGATCCGGCTTGGACCCTGGGAAGGCAGCGGGGGGCCTCGCGGAGGGAGGCAAGCAGGCAGGTAAGCGGGCAGGCCTCGTTTCCCACCCTCCATCGTCTTCTTTCTTCCACGCGGGCGGGCGGAAGCGGCCGAGGGGGGCGGGCCCGGCGGCGGAGGCCAGGGCTGCCCGCTTACCTGCCTGCCTGCTTCTCTCCGCGAGGCCCCCGATCCGGCTTGGACCCCGGGAAGGCAGCGGAGGGCCTCGCGGAGGGAGGCAAGCAGGCAGGTAAGCGGGCAGGCCTCGTTTCCCACCCTCCATCGTCTTCTTTGTTCAACGCGTGCGGGCGAAGAGCGGCCGTGGGGGGGGGGGGCAGGCGGCGACGACAAGCGGCGCGCTTCAGGCTTTCAGCGCTGGAAGGCGGCCTCCTTCCAGCGCTGAAAGCCTGAAGCGTGTTGTTTGTCATCGCCGCCCCCCCCCCCACGGCCGCTCTTTGCCACAGATCCCGCCGGAGCTGATCTCCCTGGACCCCGGGCAGCTGGGCCGGGTGGACGCCCTCTCCCGCCCGCAAACCCCGCCCCCTTCCACGTGATTGGCCCCCGCCCGCAAACCTCGCCCCCTTCCATGCGAATGGCCCCCGCCCGCAAACCCTGCCCCCTTCCACGTGATTGGCCCCCGCCCGCAAACCCCGCCCCCTGGCTCTCTAGCATTTCAAAATGTGCACGAGCATGTCAAAATGGCTCCCGGCATAAAAAGTTTGCCGACCCCTGTTCTAAGCCAACGATTGAGTGGGGAAATTTTTTTTGTTTTTGTTTTCAGAAGCTGCTGCAAAGTTGTAAATGCAATCAGCGCTGTCGGGTTCCATTTATGCATTTCTTAATTATATTTAAGAAGGCTGCAATCTATTACACTCTTGCCTGGGAACAAACCTCATTGAAGCATCCTGGACTTTCATCTGGATGGGTTTGTGTAAAAAGGTAAAGGTACCCCCCGCACATTTGTGCAGTCGTGTCCGACTCTAGGGGCCGGTGCTCATCTCCGTTTGTTAGCCAAGGTTTGTGTGGGTTTGTATTATTCAAGCAGCAATTTAAACTTTCTATAGAAAAAGGAAGTATTTCTGTAGATGGTTTTGTCTTGGCCAGAAAAAAGGCTGTCTGAAAGAACCTGTTGCTGTGTTCTTTGTGCAGTGAGTTTATTGTTTCATACTTGGTAAAGGGCCACAATCTTACGCATCCTTATCTGGGAATAAGCCACATTTAATCTAGGGAAACTCACTCTGGAATAGGCAGGCAAACGAGCAGCTTTTTCAGTTTAAGGCTGTTGTTAATTTCTGGGAAGGCATGTAGAGGACAGATGTATGAAACAGATGTCCTTGTTTATGGGGGGGATCCATTTTAATTTTGGTGCCACTGAAGTTGGAATGTGGCCTTTGGAATCTTTCACAGAATTGGCCTGTAAAAAGTCCTTCCTCTCTGATGTAAACGTAATGATGCAAACATTTTTTTCAAAAATCATTATTTTGGTTGGTTGGTTGGATTTGTACAAAAACTATCCCTTAGCCTTGAGAAACAGAATAATAATTTATTTAGCAATATTTATGAACCATCTCAATTCATGGACTTTGGGTGGGCTACAAAACAGATTAATCCTAACTAGCCCCCCTCCCGAGCCCACATAAAACAATACAAACCTTAAAATGGTCGACCACAATTCTTCATTATGGGTCAAAGGCCCTCAGGAAAAAAACATTTTTAAAGACTTTCCAAAATATCAGAAGGGTCTGGGTCATCCATACCTCTCGGGGCAGGTAAGGCCTGCCTTCTAATTTATACCCCTTTTTCTTCTTTTGGAGGTAGTACCTTCAGAAGGCCCTTTGTAAATGTGCAGACCAGACAGGCATAGTCATGCTTAGGAAGAAGTCCATAGTGTAATATATCCAGCACCACAATACATAGGCCTTTATAGGTAAGAATGAATTTTGGCCCCTAGCTGATTTGAGTGGAGATATCTATCTTAGGTACCTAATTTATGGTTGGTTGGTTGGTTGGTTGGTTGGTTGGTTGGTTGGTTCTTTCTTTCTTTCTTTCTTTCTTTCTTTCTTTCTTTCTTTCTTTCTTTCTTTCTTTCTTTCTTTTTCATTGTTTGCCATTCAGAATCCTTCAGGATTGGAAGGGGTTATAATCACTGTTAATCATGGACAACCATGGACCTGATCCAGATACCCGGGGGCCTGTCACATAGCAGAGGTCACATATTAGATCTAGTTTTTGTCTTGCAGCAGTGGCGACATGATCTGGTGTAGAGGAATATGGAGGAAACATTCAAGAAGATACGTGGCAGCTGTTAGTCTTGGCTTGGGATGAACCTAGAGTTTTGGTTTATAAACCATAATGTTTTGTTTGAACCCAGCAAATGGTAGTTTATTTAACAAATCATAGTGAAAATAGCTCTCAGTGTGATAAATGAATCCAGTCACTAATATCTTCCAGTATTGCAGATATCAGATCTTGGAGTAAACAGGAGGTACTGCTTGTTAATCAAACTGGACAGAATGCAAGGTTCCTAGTATTTGTATCAGACCTGGCCAACCGGGAGGTTTTGTTTCCTGCCAACTGCAAGATCCATTCCAGTGTACTTCGGTTCCCTTCCTTGCCCAGAAAGGGTGGTAAGATCTGAGCACATGGAGGCTCAGCTTGTTCACTAACTTGGGTCCCTTAGGACACGAAGCTTGTGTTCACAATCTCTGGATGTTTTCTCAAATCAGCAGATTTATTTCAGCTGCTCTTCTTTTCATTCTTGCCCAATATTCAGTGTCCCTCTCTCAAGATACCAAGCCAGTTTTTGAAATGGAGTCCTGTTGGAAGAAACCCAAAGCAGTGATTGCTCCATGCTTCTTATTCCCTTGAAATTTGGACTCCTTTAATGAAAAGCGTTCACACTTCTCCCACCCAAAAGTCAACAACAAAAAGATGGTTCTTTTCAAAGTCTCTGTAGAGCAAGTGCCTATTTAAATCAACGATCGATAAAACTCAAGTCAAGCTCTTGGCAACAGTAGAGAAGTCATTTCCCTTTCCCTTTTCTGGGCTATTTCTTTAGCTTCTTTAACTTCCCACTCTGGCCTTCAGCCCTGCGATTTCCCAGTTGTCTCCCAACAAGTTCTAACAAGGTCCAAACCTGCTTAGCTTTTATGAGATCAACCAAGGTCAGCTAGATGCTGCTACTTGCTGTGGACCAGAAGTGGATATGTGCCATATCTTCAAATTAGGAAAGGCAGGGTACAAATTGAATAAAAAATTAACTGGAACTGACTGTCCATTGTCTATTCTAAGTATATTTTCCAAGTTTTGAAAAACAACTGTCAGACTTCCTTTTATTAAATGGACCTTGAGATCAAGACTGTATTTATATATCATGCTAAATCCCAGAACCTCAACATGGTACCTGCAAGTACCTCCTTTGGTATCCTATGCTCCACCTGATTTTTAAAAGTTTTTTTAATTTTTTTTAATGGAAGTTGTAAAGCAATACAGTAGTCTTAAGTGTAATCCTTATTTCCAGGGTATATCTTTTACAAAGGGGTTGCAGCTCAGTTTGTTTGGAAGTATGCCTTGTTAGTGGCAAACTGAGGCAGAAGAGAGCATCCCAGAAGGGTGATGGGGAGCATTCTCACTGTTTGCCTTTTGGTAAATGAATGCTTTCTGATTGGCTGATCCTACTGTGGTGCTCTGACATGCTCTCAAGATTCCAAATTTGCCCGTTGGTCCTCAAAAGTTGGGGACCCATGTTTACTTCTATGTGGTTTATTGAATAAACAATTGTCTAGGTTCACATTATGCCATAGGTCATGGTTACGAAATCACAATGACTGGGTTTGCGCAACACATTAAGCCACATGTTGGCTTTCCACAATGTGTGAATCTAGATTAGTCGTGAAAGCCATATCTTCAAGAATGAATACAGAAACTGCCCCTTGGCTACTTCTGAGTCGTAGAAACCAAGATCAACTTTGCTTCAGTCAGTCAGTATTCATACTTTGGGTTGGGTAGGATACCCCCAGAACCCCCATTTATCCAAAACATTGCAGCTTTAAATGTAAAACTTCCCTCTTCTCACTTCCCTTACTGATACACAGAATTCATATGGTATCCCCTACCATCGAATAGTAAACTTTGCTTGTGATATGCTACAGGAAGACTAAGACTAGAAATAGTATCTTATTGAATCTGACTAAATATACATCAAATCCAGTATTATTCCCTTCTGATAGCATATTCAGGCAGTAAGTGCCAGTGGAACTGGATCAAATCAGAATGTCTGTTAAACAAAGGTTTGAACATGCTCCGGGAACCTTTGTAAACATGCAAGAATGTTTTTAAAAAGCTGAGAGGAAGAACAGCCCCCAATATAGGCACTGCTGTCTGAACAACTACAGAATGTGGATTGTCAGGTTGAATAAATAGAATGGGTCAGGAATGTAAGAGTTAACGGTTGTTAAACAGGGTCTCTGAACAGGAGCACCACACTGCAGCATTTTACCTGCAGGCCGCATTTCTAACATTGATTAACAAATCTTCTGGACTCTCACATTTAGCATTTTGTAGTCAGGGGTAAATTGTCTGTGCATAAGGAAGTGCCATTTTTAAGCTATTACGGCTATTTATGATGGCTAAGCCTATAATCTGTTGATTTCTTTTTGAAGGATTTAAAAATTAATTTGTTACTAGCTATCTAACATTTATTACCTCAACATTTTGTGATATTGAGCACTTAATATTAACTCTGGCTTGTGTAAAGGTGTAACTTGCATAATTTGCTGACATGAGAAATGCTATTAGTTCAGATACCTTTAAATTATGATTTATAGAACATAGCTAATTTAGCCATTAGTGGCTATGAATCTGTGTTCAGAAGCAGTAGATCTCCGATAAGTGGACACCTTGAACAAACAACATGGGGATGGATGTATAGGCTTCACTTTCATGTCTTGTTTATGAGCTTCCAGAGGCACCCAGGCTGCTTTGGAAACAGAGAGCTTTTCTAAATGGACATGATTCTCCATTGCAATCCCTGTTGTTTTTACCCATATTTTATTGGTAAAGCACATTTTTGCATTACATTCTGCTTTGATTTTCCAGCAACTGTTGTACATCACTGCTAAGATTCATACTTGACATGCAGAACGTTGTTCTGATTCTGCACATCGGCTTCCAATCTGGTTTCAGTTTTCAAGGAAGGGAAATTGTACACTGCGGGGTATCTTACATTATAATCACTGTGCCTCTATGAATACAGGCCCACAGTCAGGTGGAGTTGAAGAAGGGAGGTCAGTGAGGGGTTTTGAAGTTGAAACGTAAATCTGTGTGTTGCACATGTACATCAACTGTTTTGATCTTTCATTTTTCAAGGAACCTATCGTCTTGCATTTAAACATGCTTTCTCTTCTCTTGCTGAAAAGGAGTGCAGAACGTAATGCAAGGCTTTTCCGCACTGTGTCTCCCATGTGTAAACTGGTTGGAAATGAAGCTGGCGTAAGAAATCCCTTTCTGGGTTTCAATTCCTTCTTCTACTTTGGCCGCAGCGATGCCTGGGTGTTGTGTACAGACCACAGTTAAAATGGCCCTTGGTTGGTGGATTCCCTGCTTCTTTCCCCCTCCACCCCCATGCCAGGAAAATAGGCACCAATTACTTTCCATTGTGTGGACCAGTTTTATCTTTCTTCCAGTCATTTGGGCTAGAAGAGAAAATTTGGCAGAACTTTTGTTAATTTCACGCAGTGAAAAGGAAAAAACAAAACCAAATATGTTTAAAAACAAAACAAAGAAACCACCAGCATTTCACCACTGAACTACAGAACCTGCAAGAAAATCAGAGTTCCAGCCTTTCCTGGCAGAGAGCTTACCAGCCCAGTAAGAAATGGCCATTGAAGGTGGAGAGTGGGGACTGGATGGAGGAGTATCCACTGGCACACATACCAACCAATTGGGATGAAGAGATTTGTGCAAGATGGAATGAATGTGGATGGTGAAGCAGACTGCCCTGCTTGAGCCAGTGGGGGAAAACACTACTTTGGTGCAAAGCCAGAAACCCTGGGTGAAGATTGCCTTCCTAGCAGCCTAAGGGAGGGTTGAGGACAATGTTGTCTGTTCCTGTCCTCCAAAAATGACAGGTGGCCCATCCTCTTGCTGGGGCAGGCAGGAAATGCAATCATCCCATTGTCTTATCAATTTAAAATGTAAACTTGTACCATGAGTGTATGAATCCAACTTAATGTCTTGATATTCAACAGAATGGTAAATATGGAGAGGTTTGAACAAATACAGAGTTGAAGCTTAGTTGCTGCTTATGATAAGAAAGGTATAGGAAGTAAAGTGTATGTGAGGATAAATGTAGTGAATGGTGCAACATTGAGCAGGGATTAAGACAAGGTACTCTGATGTTCCCTTTTGTAGTTTTATGTATTTATGGGCAAATGTTTATAGAATGCTTATGGAAACATTAAAGGTATGTTAGTTGGAGACATGAGTGGGTGTGTACTTTAATATGCACACAGTGCTATGTTGGCTGAGAACCTGAATGATTTGCAGGGAATGATGCAATGAGGAATACGGAATTGAAAATTATTGCAATGAAGAGTAAGGTAATTGTAATGAGAGGGGAAATGGAGTGAACAACAGTTATTTATAAATGGTGAAAAACTAGACATGTAGATGAGTTTGGATAGAAGTGTACTAAATATAGAAAAATAGATTGACACATTTTAAGATGTGCCAATGCTGGTAGAAAGTTGGTGGGTAATATATTGTCTTTCAAAGAAAAGTTTGCCGACAGCAGTAAAAAGGGCTATGTATGACAGCATGTTTCTGCCCAGTTGGTTAAATGAATGTGAGAGTTATGTATGTCAGGAGAAACATGAGCATCAGCTGAATGCAGTAGGAATTGCTTCATTAGGAAACATGGGATGGATCATGCATGAATGGGTAATGAATGAAGATGAATTAAATGCAGAAGTTAACAGTACAAAAGAAGTGCATTGGTTGGTAATATAGAGAGAATGAATCAGGATCGAATTGCAAAAGAAATTTATCAAGAAAGAATGAATGGGTTGAGAGGAAGGGGGAGTCTAAGAATGTTGTGGTTGGAGTTGATGAGATTTTCAAAAACAGAAAGACCGAGACATTTCAAGAACAAAAGCCAGTGTATGAAGTTGTGATATATCCAGTGGAAGCAAGGATGGTTTGCAAGGAGAGAAAGATATGGAGAGATATAGCAAATGGTGCTACATTTAGCTAGATTTCCTTTCCTTCCCTTTTGTCTCCTGCTTTTAATTTCTTTTGCTTACCAATTGTCAAGCTTTTTCTACACCTTGCATAGTGTTCCTTGCCCTGAAAGAGAATAGCATGGTTTGTTGTTCATGTCTGTATGATAATACATGGACTAAAGACTTGTATACAGTATAGAATATTGAATGGCCAATTTAAAATGCAGGCCATGCTTCACCTCCTAATTAATTGTAAGTAGGACTGAAGATAATAGGATGATTATAATCATTCTATGATGCCCATATATGTTATTATGTGGTCTATTTTTTCCTAGATGTCAGTTGGTCAGCTTCAGCAGGATTGGGGCTTATCCAGAGCTCGTGTGTTGAGCCTTCCTAGTTTAATGATGCTTGAATGCAACCTAAGTATACAGCTGTACTTGGGTTGAAAACAATGCTCATACAATGATGTGAACTGGCAGACACATATTTCCTTGATAGAACAGTGAATAGCGTGTCTCCCTTGAGTGTGCCTGGAGCACAATCCTTGTACCATGAGCACTTGCCTTAGGAGATTGTGCAGTGATTCTCAAGGTGAGCGAAAGAGTGGAGTGGAGAGAGTGTAAATAGAAATAGAGCTGAAGAAGACTTGTATAACCAACTAGAGATGTCAGTGAAGGAGAACCACTGCCAAATACCCTACAGCAGCTTTGAGAATGAAAGGCGTAGCTTAAACTACATTCCAGCCTAGGGAGGTAACAGCAGCAACAGATGGGCCTGGGATAAGAGGCCCTAATCACTCACTAGCGGATAACTGATTTTGTTGGATTCTGTCCTCTCCTACTTTTTCCTTTGTTCCACAACATACTTTCCATGATAGAGTTAAGTGAACTGTTCCTCTGGTTTCTTTCCCTTTCATCTGCCTAATTAATTCCTTGTTAGCAGATACTTTTGACATTCATCACATCTTTTTTCAATTTGCCAATTATCCTAGTATTATTTTAGTGGGTAAGTGGAACTTAAAATGAGCTGTGCACAATATTTATCATTGTTTAGGTACAGCTAATACATTTCCAGGAAGCTGAAGCTGTGTACATTTATGCAAGCTGCACAGACACAGTGATGAGTTTGCAGACCAAAAGGAGCCCTGGCACAGGGTCAGATCAAGAAGTCTCTTTTTTGGCTGGTCTGATCAATGGGTATCTGCTCTATAAAACGGCTTCTAAAAAGACATCAACTGCCCATGTGCAATAGTTTGAGCCAAATCCCCAATCAAAATAAGACCAGATTAATGTATCAGAGCCACTCATGGTGACATGAGAATAAAAATAATCAGAGAACATTTAATCCTGGGATATATGTATGTGAAGGTGATACCTATAACGCCATTGTCCCTGAGCAAGCACTCTTTGAGTCATGGGTGAAGCAGATTCAAAGGTTTGGGGCGTTTACATAACTTTTTATTTCATTTCTGCATGAGGCTCAGCCAATTGACTGTGAAAGTTAAAATAATGTTATCAGGACAATTTAAGAGCTTGGCAGCCAGTCAAAGCCTAGCCACTGAGGAAGGAAGGAAGGAAGGAAGGAAGGAAGGAAGGAAGGAAGGAAGGAAGGAAGGAAGGAAGGAAGGAAGGAAGGAAACAGTTGCCCCATGCTGGGGGCATCCTTTTGGGCACTGGATGGCTCACTGCTGAATAAACTCTGGGCAGACTTATCGTACAGCAGCACTTAAGAAATCTCAAGAAACAGGTGCAAACAAGGGCATCCAAGGGAGTATTGGTGATAAGGCCTTTAATCTCAGGCCTGGCTGCTGTTGCTCTTGCTGCTGAACACCAGTTTGTTTCTTCTCTCTGCTCTCTGTCCTTCACCTTCAGAATCACTGCACAAAAAATATCTCAGAATCTCCTAGGCTAGCTGGTTATGTTAAAAAGGATTGTGGTCCAGGAAGAAATACATTGCACATAATTTCATAATGGGGAGGTACTCTTATGGAGTGAACAGGCCTGCAATCAGAGGGTGCTCTTAGATTGGATTCACAGCTCCCCACTGACCCACAGAGTCAGTGGAAGTTGTGGCCAGGAGGACTTTTGCATAGCTTTGGTTGGTGAGCCAGTTGCAGCTTTATCTGCAGGATGGTCTCTCATGCCATTGCCATCCTTCTATGTTAGATTACTGTAATTTGTTGTAGATGGGACTACCTTGAAGATTGTCTGGAAACTGCTGGTGGGCTCAGTGGTCAGTCATAGTCAGAGTACTGTTGCTGTGGGAGCTGCACTGGATACAAGTGTGTTTCCAAGTATAATTCAAGCTGCTCTCATGGCCTTCCAGAAACTGATACAAACTATTTTACTTGTATTATTATTTATCCCTGCTTGAAGTCTGTCAAGAATTGAGGTGTGAATAAATCTCATCAATAAATGAAGCAGATATGGGTTTACTGATTCATGTAATAGTATGTGCATTGTTTCAACTCAGGGATAGCAGCATAAACTCTAGTTTGGACAACATTAAATCTGGAGTGCTCCTCCTGTGGGTGCTCTGGATAAGCTCCACCACTGCTGATGTTGCTCCCAGGACATTGGACTCCTGGAGACATTTGGCATGACTTCTTCTAGAGAAAAGTCTTCATATGTAAGGCTGTAAACTTGTCAATTTGCAGGTGAAACGACCCTCCATTGTCAGGGTTGACTCACATGGAAGCCAACACACCTACAGCTGTACGCATGAAGGCTTTCACTCTGAGTGACAGTGGGGCTTATCCAGAATGCTCTTAAGGGATTTAACAAGGCCAGAATAGGGCTTTAAACTCTACCATAGTTGGACCTTAGTATCTGGATAGAGAACAGATGATTGCCTGTAAAGAAATTCTCACAATAGTCTCAAATAATATAAGTACAGTGTGAATATACTTTTAGTGTAATATGTGACCCCCCTGAGTTCTTACCATATCAGGTAGATAAAATCTATAATAGAACTTTCCCAGCTGATTGAAGTGTTACATTAACAATCAAAAATACCTTTCAAAATCCAGATTTGTCTACCAGAATTTTGTATTCTACCTATATATTTTTTTATTTCAAAGACAATAGCTACCAAAAAGTTTAAGCATTACTTTTTAAATAAGGTTATGAGAAATGCAATCATAAAGTGTTCTTGTTTATATTTCTGGAGCTAATTTTCCAATATTCTCTGAATGTACATTTCATGGGAAGATTATTGTATCCATAATCAGGAAACTACTACGTTCAGCAGGGTTTTACTTTGCTGCGTTCCTCTCTTGCAAAGATTAAGCTGTGTGCAAATGGCATTTCCACCTTTCTGCTTTTTGTTGGCTAAGTTTTAACTGAAGTTGCTATCCTCCATCTGGTTTATACCGACTCATAGAGGAGGGAGCTCATCTTGTGAAATGTTTTCTGGCGGGAACAAAAGAGCAAAGAATTCTGCCCAAAGAAAAGAATCATATCATGGAGAAAGTTAGACTAGAACTTTTCACCTTGACGTGCTAGTTTTTCAGAGCTCGGGATTTTGTCATCTTCTTTGATATGGGGGATTATTCAAACAATCTTTCTGCCAGAAGCAATAGAGCCAAGACGCAGATGAATCACCTCCGTGAGAGCTAGCCTCAGAGCTATTAACCATGTTTCCCAGGCAATTGTTTTGTTCCTGCCATCCTCTAGCATTTAAGCAGGCTTCACTTTCCAAGAGCAGAAAACTGGGGAGAATTTATGTGCAAGCTGCTCCCTTTCCTGGAACTCTTCTTCAGAACTGAAAGTTAGAGAACCTTTTTCGGCAGGCTGAGTGAGATGACTTGCTCAGGTTTCTTTTTGATGTTGACTTCCATTCTTTATCATAGTCCCCTTTTGAAAATGATTCATAGAATGAAGGGCAGAACCAATTCACCAGTCCACCAAACTGTTGTGTTGGTTTCTTGGAATCTGATCGGGCTATCATTGCCTGGTTTCCCTTTGTTGGCCTGTTACGCTTCCTGGTTTGGGTTTAAATGCTCATTGCATAATAGTTCTTGTGCACTATATAAGAATAAAATTGAGCACAAGTTTCTTCACTGCTTTACAATGGTACGTTGCAGGTGGTTGATGCTAGTAAAAATACAAGGAATCCCATAAAAATCTATGCTGCTTTCTAGATCAGTTGGGTATCTTTCTATACTGGTTTCCTTTGTTTTAACCTCTGGATTTCACTTATTTCTGTCTGCTTTGTTTTGTCATAATTGTTCAGGAATTTATATGCTGCTAATCCGTCTGGCCAAACTGTGCAATTGAAAATATATTTTAATTGAATATACTGCCCTTTCACTGTTTTAGGGAATCCAGATGCCTCTTGTAATAAATTCAGATGGTTAAAAAAATATTTTCTGTAAACTGATCTAAAATACTGATGACCCTATTGTTCCAAAATTTATTTATTTATTTATATATAAAGTGTGTGTGTGTGTGTGTGTGTGTATGTATATATAAGATTATCCTGAAGTATAATTTTATAATGTGTCTGTTGATGGCTGCCTTGTCTGAGTGCCAATCTTCCAGAAATTTATTTATTTATTTATTTATTTATTTATTTATTTATTAAATTTATATTACCGCCCATCTCCCCAATTCTCTAGCATTTTTGGATATGGCTTGGTTTAAGATGCTCACAGTTTCCCAGTTGAAAGTATGATTGAGTCTGTCCATGTGTTGTAAGATTAACAGAAACATAGAGGTAAACAACATTTACATACCATTCATAAGAGACAATAGAAAAGCCAGAAGACCAGAACACCTCCTTGGCAGCAATCAACACCCAAATATGCAAAGATTAACACCAGGATTAGCACCAGAGGAACAATCAAACAGCACAATATACCCTAGTCAAGGAACTATCTTGCTGTAACCCGCCCAGAGTCCCTTGTATGGGAGATGGGCGGGGGATAAATTAAACAAATAAATAAATAAATAAATAAAACTATTAACTCAGTCAATCAACTAAGCAGCAAACAACAGCCCAATCAAAGAATTCCTAAGGGGAGAACAACACCTCTACCAACACAAGCAGGACAAGCCATGGTATATAAACAGAGAGCAAGCCCCACTCACTTTTCTCACTGAAGAAATGCCTAGTGAAATGTCTGCAAGAAAACAACAAGGCTCAGAGAGCACAAAGGACTCCACAGAAAGATTTAAATTCCAGTTTAGCAAACATAGAATTTCATATAATTCTGGTATAGGTTACCCTGCATTCAAAAGTTCTTAACTTTTTTTTCCAAATATTCTTATTTAGATCTTTTATTCTTCTTTTCCCATGAAACATATGCAGTAATGACCATAATATGGTTTAAAAGCATCCCAAACATTACATTAATAAAATGTCTGTTTATGGAATAATATACTTCAAAATAATTGTTCTTCTTTTTTATAAAAGGTGAATCTTGTAATAACGATTTTTTAAAAATACCATCTTGAGAAAAATGGGATGACCTTTTCTTATAATATCTGATAATGTTACAGGGGCATGATCTGATATTGTAGGAGGTTCTAGATTACATTTATCTATCTGTTCAGTTGCCAAGATACTAATGATCCAGCTGGGAACAAGTCTGATGTGGAATTAAAAAATACATATATAAACTTGCAGTGAAGGATTTAAAAGTTGCCATACATTCACTAAATTATTCATTATAGCAAAATTCTATGATTTTCTATATACATCATTTAAATTTAGCTGGAGCAGAATTATAATCTAGTATGGGATTTAAAACTTGATTAAACTCTCCAGCTACAATTATCTTATCCACAGCTAAAATTAATAGATATTTATTTTATGTAAACATCTGGATATGATCTCAATTCGATTTCGGGGTAAGCCATTTAACATCACAGTGATCTAAATATATGCCCCAACCACAGATGCTGAAGAAGCAGAAGTAGATCAGTTCTATGAGGATCTGCAGCACCTACTGGATAATACGCCAAAAAGCGATGTTATTTTCATTACAGGAGACTGGAATGCTAAGGTGGGTAGTCAAACAACACCTGGAATTACAGGCAAGCATGGTCTAGGAGAACAAAATGAAGCGGGACATAGGCTGATAGAATTTTGCCAAGACAATTCACTGTGCATAACAAACACTCTCTTCCAGCAACCTAAAAGACGACTTTATACATGGACTTCACCAGATGGTCGACACCGAAATCAGATTGACTACATCCTTTGTAGCCAAAGATGGCGGAAATCTATACAGTCGGTAAAAACAAGACCTGGAGCTGACTGTAGTTCAGATCACAAACTTCTTATTGCACAATTTAGAATCAGACTAAAGAGAATAGGGAAGACCCACAGATCAGTTAGATATGAGCTCACTAACATTCCTAATCAATATGCAGTGGAAGTGAAGAATAGATTTAAGGAACTATATTTAGTAGATAGGGTCCCGGAAGAACTATGGACAGAAGTTTGCAACATTGTTCAGGAGGCGGCAACAAAAAACGTCCCAAAGAAAAAGAAAACCAAGAAGGCAAGATGGCTGTCTGCTGAGACACTGGAAGTAGCCCAAGAAAGAAGGAAAGCAAAAGGCAACAGTGATAGGGGGAGATATGCCCAATTCAATGCAAAATTCCAGAGGTTAGCCAGAAGAGATAAGGAATTATTTTTAAACAAGCAATGTGCGGAAGTGGAAGAAGATAATAGAATAGGAAGGACAAGAGACCTCTTCCAGAAAATTAGAAACATCGGAGGTAAATTCCAGGCAAAAATGGATATGATCAAAAACAAAGATGGCAAGGACCTAACAGAAGCAGAAGAGATCAAGAAAAGGTGGCAAGAATATACGGAAGATCTGTACAGGAAGGATAATAATATTGGAGATAGCTTTGATGGTGTGGTCAGTGAGTTAGAGCCAGACATCCTGAAGAGTGAGGTTGAATGGGCCTTAAGAAGCATTGCTAATAACAAGGCAGCAGGAGACGATGGTATCCCAGCTGAACTGTTTAAAATCTTGCAAGATGATGCTGTCAAGGTGATGCATGCCATATGCCAGCAAATTTGGAAAACACAAGAATGGCCATCAGATTAGACTCCAGCAATTCATGGAGCGAGAATTGCCAGAAGTACAAGCTGGGTTTAGAAAAGGCAGAGGAACTAGAGACCAAATTGCCAATATCCGCTGGATAATGGAGAAAGCCAGGGAGTTTCAGAAAAACATCTATTTTTGTTTTATTGACTATTCTAAAGCCTTTGACTGTGTGGATCATAGCAACTTGTGGCAAGTTCTTGGTGGTATGGGGATTCCAAGTCATCTTGTCTGCCTCCTGAGGAATCATGTAGCAATGGTAAGAACAGATCACGGAACAACAGACTGGTTTAAGATTGGGAAAGGAGTACGACAGGGCTGTATACTCTCACCCTACCTATTCAACCTGTATGCAGAACCCATCATGCGAAGTGCTGGACTTGATGAATCCAAGGCTGGAGTTAAAATCGCTGGAAGAAACATTAACAATCTCAGATATGCAGATGATACCACTTTGATGGCTGAAAGCGAGGAGGAGCTGAGGAGCCTTTTGATGAAGGTGAAAGAAGAAAGTGCAAAAGCTGGGTTGCAGTTAAACCTCAAAAAAACCAAGATTATGGCAACCAGCTTGATTGATGACTGGCAAATAGAGGGAGAAAAAGTGGAGGCAGTGACAGACTTTGTATTTCTAGGCGCAAAGATTACTGCAGACGCTGACTGCAGCCAGGAAATCAGAAGACGTCTACTTCTGGGGAGGAGAGCAATGACAAATCTTGATAAAGTATTTAAGAGCAGAGACATCACACTGACAACAAAGATCCGCATAGTCAAAGCAATGGTATTCCCCGTAGTAACCTATGGCTGTGAGAGCTGGACCATAAGAAAGGCTGAGCGAAGGAATATAGATGCTTTTGAACTGTGGTGTTGGAGGAAAATTCTGAGAGTGCCTTGGACTGCAAGAAGATCAAACCAGTCCCTACTCCAGGAAATCAAGCCAGACTGCTCACTTGAGGGAATGATATTAAAGGCAAAACTGAAGTACTTTGGCCACATAATGAGAAGACAGGATACCCTAGAGAAGATGCTGATGCTATGGAAAGTGGAAGGCAAAAGGAAGAGGGCAAGATGGATGGATGATATTCTGGAGGTGACGGACGCGACCATGGGGGAGCTGGAGATGGTGACGGCCGACAGGAAGCTCTGGCATGGGCTGGTCCATGAAGTCACGAAGAGTCGGAAGCGACTGAACAAATAAACAACAAAAAAACATCTGGATGGTCCTCACAACAGTCATAGTAATTAATAAAAGCATGCAGTTACTAGACTATTTAGTTACATACATAAATACATACATACACTCAGTCATTTATTTATTTATTTATTTATTTATTTTTCAAATTTATTCCCGGCCCATCTCCCATGCAAGGGACTCTGGGCGTTATTTCTTGTTCCACAACAAACTTTGAAAATGTGTTAATCAAAGTTACTATTTTTGTTGTTGTTCAGTCGTTTAGTCGTGTCCGACTCTTCATGACCTCATGGACCATAGCATGCCAGGCCTTCCTGTCCTCCACTGTCTCTCGGAGTTTACTCAAATTCATGTTCATTACATCGGTGATGCTAGCTAACCATCTCATCCTCTGCCGTCCCCTTCTCCTTTTGCCTTCAGTCTTTCCCAGCATCAGGGTCTTTTCCAGTGAGTCCTCTCTTCGCATTAGGTGGCCAAAGTATTTGAGCTTCAGCTTCAGCATCTGTCCTTCCAATGAGCGGTCAGGGTTGATTTCCTTTAGGATTGACTGGTTTGACCTCCTTGCTATACTCTGGCAGAATTTAAATTTTTACTCATATATATTTGATCAACCTATCTTCCAGACAAAAGTCTCTCTCATGTGGAAGGCTATGAGTAAATAAATAAACAAACAAAAATGGGTTTTAAATTGCCCAATTTAGTTAGCATCTCTCTTCCCTTGAGGGAATATATAAGACATTTTAGATTCCAAGAGGCAGCTAAAGTCAACATAAATGGGGAAAAATCTGATATTTTTGGGGGGGAAAAGCAAGAGAAAAAAATGGAAAGTAAAAATGAAAATTAATTGGAAAAGAAAATGAAAAGCAACCAAAAAATTTAAAAGACCCCAAATAGAAATACAAAGCAAACTCTTAAAACAAAAAGATACTATTAGTATTACTTGCAGATGCAATATGTGAAAAAATAGTACAGAAACTCTTCCCTCCAAACCAAAGTGGTGCATCTCCCTATGAAAAATGTGTAGAAAACTGCTTCTTCTTTGCTTCAGATGATTTTGAAACAATAACAGTTTTTGCTGCCTCTGGATCATAAAATTTGTTCACACTAGAATCCAGGGATAGATTAGAAAACTGCTAGAAGAAGGAAAGATGATAATTAATTCCTTTTTGCTTAGCTGCCAAACAAGCTTTGCTGTATAACTCAGGGTACTGAACTCTTTGCGGAAACAAATTCAGGAAAATCATTATCTTTTCTGCACTCAATTCCAAAGATCCTGCTTGCCAAGATAAATGCAGTTATGATCATACACTGCAAATGTCAAAAATCTCATAATAGCATTAGGGTTTTGTATGGCATGGAAACTGAAATTCACATGATAAGCAGCTTCAATATCAAGCTTATACTCTGGCTGCAGTAAAAAAAACCCCTCACATATAAATGTTTTCATGAAGGCTGCTATAGACTTACCTTGTTCAGTACTGTAAGTTATGTTTAGAAACAATACATAATTTCTGTGGAGCACATCTTGCAAATAGGTCATTTCATTGTAATAATAATAATAATATTATAATAATTATTAAATTTATATGTCGCCCAACTCCCAGTGACTCATGAACTTCTTTATTCGCTTTCAACACTGTTTCAATATCCGTTGAATGTTGTTTATCAGAACTGACATGCTGAATTATTCTTGTCTTATGTGATTCAATCTCTAGGGATTTTCTGGTCCTCAGTATCAGATTTTGGCTTCAGCTTGAAAAAGTTCTGATTCACATGACATATTAAGGTTTTTGTCTGTATAAATTCAGTCATTTTAAAAGATTGTAAATCATGGGAAAAAACTTTAAAATTGGTAAGCAATTACACCTAGCTTTCTTTATTTCTTTCCATTGTGGGTCAGGAATTAATTCAGCCACAGCTAACGCTTTTGGCTTGCTGAAACAGTTACTTTCTCTCTTCTGAAGAAGAGGGAGATGATTCCCATTTTCACTGCCTTCTCCATTTTGGACTAATAATTGGGCATATGAGAGACCCCACAAAACAGTAATTGAGATGAAGAAGAAAAAAATTGGTAAAGGTTTCCATTTCCCTATTAAGCAATAAAGTGATCAAAGGATGAGATAACTCTCAGCTTGGGAGAAGAACTGAGTTCAGAAGTTCAACTTGTTGCCATAGACAACCAGAAGAGTGTCACCATAGTTTTGGATATTTTTCTGGCTGAACTTATTTGCTCTCAGTTTCATTTTTCATTATTTCCCTCCCAGCCTTTTACAGAAGATCTTCCCCTTGTAGCTTCAACCTTTGTTGCCTCACAGGTTGTTCGTTCATAAATGTTCATCTGAACACATTGTCGGGTAGGCATAGATGTGAACTGAGACTGTCTGCAGTTAAGAAATTGAGATGAATGGAGCAAACCAAGCTTGCTGTATCCCATTTCCTTGGCTGCCTATCACATTCCCATTGTTGAAGTGGGGTGAGTGTTCAGGCTGTGCCAGCAGTGTGTGGATATAATTCTGATAAATAATACTTATCCGTGTTTTTGCATCCCTTATGTAGTAATCTTTGCCTTCTATTCTCAGTTTTCTTTCCGCAGTCATATACGTACTAATCAAACTTCTTTGTGTTCTATAATAGCATGACAGCAGGAATTGGAGGATGGGGATAAAGTTTCTAACTGAGATAACTAATTCCACCCAACAACTCTGCTACTTCCTCCTCCTTCACTGCCCCCATTTACTCAAGCATTGTGTACAGTTTTTGATGTGAGCAGATAGCAGGGTAATCTTTGCAGAAGCACGCAGGATCAAGCACATAGGTGGAGTAAGGAAAGTCAGAATGAGACTAAAGAACATAGTAAAGAATTTATATTAACATGATTCACTGATCATCCAGATGTTCTTTTATTCTGCTTCAGCAAATTTCTCATATCTAGTCTCTGTCTAATGGGCCACATCAGTCAGTGACATTGACAAATTATTTTTTTCTCACAAATAATTTAATCCAATCAGCATCACCTCGAGATGAATTCATCTTAGAAATTCAACATGATGTTATCAAAATTTATTTGGATTTCTTTGAAATTCCTCAAAAGTTTTAACTTGTGGAAGAAAACTCCAAATCACATTTAAATTTAGCTTTGAGATAATGCTGGAAATAACCAAGGTTGTGTAAACTTGTTTCCTTTGTACTCCAGGAAATGTAACCTTGGTGCTCTCTGAGCTTTGTTGTTTTCTTGCAGACGTTTCATTGCCAGGCTAGGCAACTTCTTCAGTGCGAAAAGGGAGTGGGACTTGCTCTCTGTTTATATACCATGGCTTGTCCTGCTTGTGTTGGTGGAGGTGTTGTTCTCTCCTTAGTGTTGTTCTGGGTTGCTGCAGTGCGTTTGTGCTCGTCTGAACAAGGCTCAGAGAGCACCAAGGACTCCACAGTTCAACCCTGAGCTACAAATATTCTCTTCGAAATGTACGTAACATTATTGTATTGGGTGTAGGCTGAGAAGAATCTCCAAAATAACTTTGGACATTGATTTAAGCGAAATCTGAACAATCTATGGATGTGTGAAACCTTTTAATATTTCTTTCTCAATCCCTTGCAAGTTTCATTGTGGAGAACTTGTATGTTTGCCTTCAAATTTTTGCTTTGAAAGTTCAGTAACAACTAATGTACAGCTAGGAATAATCAGTTTCAGACTTTTATTTAAATACATATAGAAAATCCAACTCATCAATATGTGTATCCAAACCATCAGCTGTCCCATCACAAGAAAATCTAACCTATCTTTCTTATTTATTTACTTATCCATCCATTTATACCCACTGCAATCAACAGGACTCTCAATGGTTCCCAGCAAATAAATGCAATAACGATGCAGTAAAATGTTCACAGTAAATGCATAAAACAAATCATAAAACCAAATCAGTTGATCATCCGTAAGTGCCATCTCACTCCAGCCCATCATATTCTCAGTAACCTTAGTTAACAGACTATCTTGCCCTCTGAGGTGAGGTTGGCCCCTATTCTTCTGGCCTTCTGGAAGAGCGTTAAGACCTGGCCCTGCCAACTAGCTTGGAGATCCAAGAGTGGTAGGCAGCCCTGGGGGTGGTTGGTGATTTGAAGACACTCTCTCCGCCTTTTTAGTTTTTCTCTTTTAACACTGTGTTTTTTGTACTTCTTTTTATTTTTTTTTTATTTTTATTGTGTTATTTATACCCCGCCTATCCCCTCCCTAACGGAGGACTCTAGGCGGCTCACATACATAT
The DNA here is from genome assembly GCA_023362775.1 of Charina bottae. Taxonomy (NCBI): domain Eukaryota; kingdom Metazoa; phylum Chordata; class Lepidosauria; order Squamata; family Charinaidae; genus Charina; species Charina bottae. The sequence continues at coordinate 167,532,104 of JALMGJ010000002.1, forward strand.
CTATATATATATTTTTAACATTATACATTATACAATATCACCAAGTGTGTAATTCACCCGCGCACCAGGAGAGGGGGTAAGGGAACCGGCTCTTCTAAGGCTCTGGACTACAATTCCCAGGATGCCTTGAGCCGGCTGCTGATGTCCTGTTGATGTCACATCCGGATCTGTCCTCACCGGCACGATTCAATCTTCCTCCGCTCTTTTTCCTCCGGTGGAACGATTCCCGACAGGACGCCAGCACATTTTTCCCACGTAAGGTGGTACCCATGTATCTACTTGCATTAGCTTTCGAACTGTTGGGTTGACAGGAGCTGGGGCAAGTGGTGAGAGCCCACCTCACCACACGGAGATTCGAACTGCCAATCTACTGATCAGCAGACCTACAGCATCAGTGGTTTAACCCACTGAGCTACCGCGCCCCATTATAAGCTACTTCTTATAATGGTTTCTATTATTTTTTATTTGTAAACCGCCCAGAGTCACTTTCATAGTGAGATGGGCAGTGTATAAATTTGATAAACACATACATACATACATACATACATACATACAGCCTCACAGAAGACTGATAACTGTTACTGTCTGACCAAGGAAACTGCAAACTATATTTCTCTGGTTTTGAGTAATTTTCATTCACAGTTACAGGGTGATTCTAGCTAGCTGTACGCATCATTTGCAGGTATCTTTTATTCCCCCTTCCCCCTCCCCATCTGACCTTAGTTCTTTCTCCCATCTGCAATCCCATCTTTCAATCCCACAGTGTCTCCTTTTGTTTATTTCCACCCACCCTGATTGTTCCTTCTTCCTTAATTCTGTAATGCATGCTGGGAACAGGTGAAGTCCTCATATCTCATGAGCAAACAAGAATAGAGGAGGAGAGAAGAGAATTGGAAGAAAGTGACTTAGTGTTTCTGAGCATGATTTGTACCCATTTGAATTACAGTTGGAAGGAGGAGAGGGGAAAAAAGGACCGAGACAGACTAGAAGGGAGGTACTTCCATCCTTGATTCAATGGAAATCAGCAGTTTTCTTTGCCCCCTAACATAATGTAACTCCAGCCTCCACTGAAGGACTCACCTTGCTTGTATTTTTGTCTAACCTTGTGAGTTAAACTAACTTTTTCCAACAGTCAGTGCTACAGTTGGAGTCTGTTAAGAATCTTCACAGAAAAATATCTTGATGCTTCTGATCAAGGTTCATCTAATGCACTGTTGGGTTTGCAACAACAACCAGCCAGGTGGTTTTGAACATTCAGGAGTAAGAAAATAAACCTCTAAATCCCCATCCTTTCACTTATTGAAACTTAAAAAAATCAGAAATGTCCCTGACTTCTGCTGTTTCATTAGGCATTGTTCACAAATTTTGTAGCATGCTATAATCATACAAGTTAATCACCATTTTTTTGTATTTTGTACAAAACCGTGAAATTCCAAGTAAGCTGAAATGACCAATAGCAACATATCCAGCAACTTTTCTGCAATCTCATGGACTCACGGCCCATCAGAAGTCCGTTTAATTAAAGATCCATTCACTTCACTGCTTACCAGACTTTCTGGACCATAGGAGTCCAAAGTGCATTTCCATCTTGCCAAAGCTCCCAGATTTAGAAGCAGAAGCTACAAATGGAGAAGACATATTGAATACTCATGGGAAGAAGTATATAAAAAGCAATCTTACCAGTTTGGTCCATGGGAAAAAAAAATCCAAGATCCACAGTTGAATGATTTATTTTATTTGTTTATTATTTATTAAATTTATATTACCCCCCATCTCCCCCATCGGGGACCCTGGGTGGTTATGATAATTTTACTAAGAACATTTTTTGAGTTCTCTAGAATTCTTCATCAGGCAAGATGTTGCAGAAGGAAGGTTAGAGAAGAAGTACAAATTTAGGCTAGATATTTAAACCCTGAGACCTGTAATTCCAAATCAGTACCAAGATAGGGGCAGTGGACTGATGGAGAATCAGTGTACTGTAGATCATGGGTGTCCAACCTTTTGGCTTCCCTGGGCCACATTGAGCGAAGAGGAATTGTCTTGGGCCACACATAAAATATATAATATAGTTAATGTATATAAGTAATAAAACTTCATTTATTTTTTAATATTTTTATTATATTTTTTTAAAAAAGAGGGTAACATAAAACTAGTGGGATGTTTGACCTTGTTTTTGTGAAACTAATGCATCAATGTCTGGTTTGTTGAAAGTGGTTACAATTCTCAGTGAGTTCTCAAGGTGCTCATCAGAAATTTTAATTCTAATTTTACTCTTTGTGTGCTTCATGCTTGAAAATAGTTACTCACTTTGGGTTTGATGGACAAGGAGCTGGAGAAACAACATGGACTTTTGCTTTTATATATGATCACAGCTGCAAAACGTTTATACGCACAGAGATGGAAAGATCCACAGATACCTATGGTTGAAGATTGGATTGTTAAATTAATGGATCTGGCCCAAATGGCTAAATTAACAGCATTAATTAGGGAACATTCAGTTTCTGGATTTTTATCTGTTTGGCAACCACTTCTAGAGTACTTGCTTGTGGTAGAAAAAAATGATGTTCTGATTTTGGGTTTTAATGATTAATTGGTTTATTTTAATAGAAATAATGTTACTATGGTTTAATCATTGGTAAGGGATTATTTTTGTAAATTTATCTATATCTGTATTGGAGAAAGTTGGAAGTCACCTTTCCATTTTTGTTTTCTGTCTATTCACACTTTTATAGTTTTTTCTTTTTTCTTTAGTTCTATTTTCTTGCTTTTCTTGCTTTTCTATTTTGTATTTTAGCTATACTCTGAAAATCAATAAAGTTTAAACTACAAAAAAAGAAAAGAAATAAAAAGAAAATAGTTACTCACAAATGTCTATGAAGGTTCTCAGTCATCCAGGTGGAATTGTCTGTAGCTTGAATCATGTCAACTGGATTTCTATTTTCTCAGTGGAAACGTTTCGCTCCTTATCCAAGGAGCTTCTTCAGTCTGAGCAAAGTTATTAAGGGAATCCTTAAATATGTTTTTACATTACTCACAAATGTATGTGCTGCCAAAAAGCGATGTCATGAATAAGGCGTGATTGTGAAGCAAGGGATATTTTTCTCTGGGAAGATAGGTCTTATAAAAGTCCAGTAGAGAGACATGATCAAATTTTTCTTTGAGTTGAATGTCTGATTGCAATTCAATGCATTCCATTTGAAAACTTGGAGCTAATGTAGTTATCTCGACTGAAAATGGAGTTGAAAATATACCAAAATATTGATGTTTTTTCCAGAAATCTTGAAACCTGTTCTCAAATTCCTGTATCAAACCGAAAAGTAAGGCTGCATATTTCTCGCTGTTCACAGGACTGTGTTTAGCCAACGTATTAAAATGTATAAAGTTATTTTCTATAACTTGAGCTTGCCATACTTTAAGTTTCATTTCAAACACTGTTATGGTTTGAAACATTGCAGTGATAAGTTGGTTTTCACTTTGAAGACTCATGTTTAACTCATTTAAATGAGCGGTCAAATCCACCAAAAATGCTAAATCTGTGAGCCATTTTTCATCTTTAAGTTCTGGCACAAATTTTCTTTTTGATTCCATAAACAACTTGATTTCATTTCACAAATCATAAAATCTTTTTTTATATATATAAATTTTATTAAGATTTTAAATATACAAAGTTAAAAGTTGAAAATGAAATAGAAATAGAAGTACAAATTAAGGAAAGAGAAGAAAAAAGTGTAGTAAAGCAAAAGAAAGAAAGAGAAAACAGACATAGAAATTAGACAACTCCCGATCTATCTATGGTCATAGGAATAGAGAAAAGTAATTTGTTCTTACATGCTGGCTATTCATATAATTTTCATATACATTTCTTGTCTAATATATTCTATTTATATATAATCTAATCATCAAATCCCCATGCAAGCTTTGCTCCTCCTGCTTTTTGCAAATAGTCCATCAAAGGCTTCCACTCTTTAAGATAGTAACGATTTGAGTTTTCTTTTAATAAACATGTCAATTTGTCATTTTCTGCCATATCCAATAATTTCAACATCCATTCCTGTATTGTTGGTTCAGTTTGGTTTTTCCAGTTTTGTGCATATAAGAGTCTTGCTGCTGTAATCATGTATTGTATTATTCTGAAGAAATGTTTTTCTATTTGTACATCCAAAATTCCGAGTAAAAAAAATTCTGGTTTAAATGGTATTCGTATTTGTAATATATTTTGCATCAGTGAATGTATTTCAATCCAAAACTCCTTTGCCATTTTACATGTCTACCACATATGGTAAAAAGACCCCTCTTGTTTTTTACATTTCCAACATAATTTGGAAATATTCCCATACATTTTTGCAAGTTTTTGTGGGGTCATATACCATCGGTACATCATCTTGTAAAAGTTTTCTTTTAGATTATAACACAAAGTAAATTTTAATCCTTTAATCCACATATCTTCCCATTGTTGCAATTCTATATTGTGGCCAATATTTTTTGCCCATTGAATCATACAGTCTTTAACTTGTTCCTCCACCATTTCTCCTTTTAACAACAATTTATACATTTTAGCAATTAAGTGTTCATCAGTTTCACATAATTGTATCTCAAACTCTGATTTGATTTGTTCAAATTCTATTTTTTTAATCTAATTTAAATTTCTCTATAAGTTGCATATAGGAAAGCCATTGAAAAGTATACCCTTCTTGAGCAAGTTCTTCTTTTGATTTTGTTACATAGTGCCCTTGTTCCTTTTTTAAAAAATCCATATAAGTCAGCCACTTATCCTTATTTCTTACTTCTGTTCTATGAAATGCTTCTTGCGTGGAAATCCATAAGGGTCTCTTATAACATAAGGTTGATTTATATTTATTACAAATTCTCAACAAAGATCTTCTAATATAATGATTTTTAAAGTCCACATTAACAGTAGCTTTATCATACCATAAATATCCATGCCATCCAAATCTTAATTCATGTCCCTCCAAATACAATAATTTTTCATTTTTCAAAACAATCCATTCTTTAAGCCATACCAAACCACAAGCTGCATGATATAATTTCAAATCCGGGAGGCCTAAGCCTCCTCTTTCTTTTGAATCTTGCAAGACTTTGTATTTTATTCTTGGTTTTTTCCCTTGCCAGATAAACTTAGAAATATCCCTCTGCCACTGTTTAAATGGTAACTCTGATGTCAATATAGGTAGTGTTTGAAAAAGGTATAAAATTTGTGGTAATATATTCATTTTGATCGCTGATATTCTACCTAATAATGATAATTGCAATTTTTCCCATCGATCTAAATCTTTTTTAATGTCTATCCAAAGTGGAATATAGTTATTTTGAAATAATTTGACATTCTTAGATGTTAAATAAACTCCCAAATATTTTACTTTTTTCTCCATAGAATATCCTGTCATTTCTCTCAATTTCTCTTGTTGATGGTAATCCATATTCTTAGTCAAAACTTTTGTTTTCTGTAAATTCACTTTGAACCCTGCTAACGACCCAAAGTCTTTCAGTTTCTGCATCAATAACTCAATCCCATCCAGTGGGTTCTCTAAGGTAATGACTAGGTCGTCAGCAAAGGCTCTTAATTTATAAACTTCCTTTTTGACTCTAATGCCATGAATACCATTATCTTGTCTAATATCTCTAAGCAAGACTTCTATGACCAATATAAACAAAAGTGGAGATAAAGGACAACCTTGTCTTGTACCCTTTTGTATTTCACATGGTTTACTAAATTCTCCGTTAACAATTATTTTTGCATGTTGTGGGGTATATATTGATTTAATCCACTTAATGAAATTTCCTCCAAAATTCATAGTCTCCAATACTTTAAACATAAAAGACCAATTTAAATTATCAAAAGCTTTTTCAGCATCTATAAATATCAAGGCAGCTTGTTTTTCATTATGTTGTTCCAAATACTCCAAAACATCCAGGACAAATCATAAAATCTTTTCAGTAACATTATTTCTATTAAAATTTTCTGACTTAGCCACCTTACTTCAGAAAAGTAAATGATGTCCTCATAATCAGCATCTATACTTTTAAGGAACTCCTGGAATTGGCGATGATTCGATCCCTTGGCCCTTATGAAATTCACTGCTTTGATGACAATTTGCATGACATTATCTATTTTTAAAGCTTTCGCGCATAAATTTTCTTGATGTAGAATGCAGTGATACTTCATCAAACGTGAGTTGCCGGTGGCACTTGCATCATCTTCTATCAATTTTGTAAGTCCCTCACTTTTACCAACCATCGCCAGGGCTCCATCAGTAGATATACCAGATATGCTGACAATGGTTAAAGAAAATTGCGTTAATCTCATTTTTACTGCTTTGTACAAATCAAGAGATTTAGTTGTGTTTTTTAATGGCACCAAAGAAGTCATTTCTTCAGTGACATTATATTTGTTATCAATACCTCTAATAAAAATGGCAAGTTGAGCCGTATCTGTAGCATCAGTACTTTCATCCATCGCCAAAGCATAAAATTTGAAATTAGCAGCTTTACTCTTCAAAACGTTTTCGATAGATTTTCCTATTTCTTCAGTTTGCCTGGCTATAGTCTGGTGAGACAAACTGATTTTAGAAAAATCACTTTTTTTATCAGGACAAATTATATCTGCCACACTTTCCATACATTGCTTAATAAGATCACCATCAGTAAATGGTTTTGATTTTTTTTGCAATCAAGATTTGCTACCAAATAACTAGCTTTTATAATAGAGTCCTTTTGAGTTGTGACTTTTTTAAAAAAAAATTGTTGAGACGACAGACACTTTTTCAGTTCCGCTAATTTGTCTTTACGACAAATTCCTTGATACGCTTTGAATTTGGCAGCATGTTTTTCCGTATAATGCCTTTTCAAATTGTAGTCTTTGAAAACTGACACATTTTCCCTACAAATTAAGCATAGTGACTTAGCATTTGTCTCAACAAAAAAGTACTCATCTGTCCATTTTTTGTTGAATACTCTTCCTTCATCTGCAATTTTTATTTTTTTACTTTCTTTTTTCGGTTCTGTTTTCTGTTGAAACGACGTTGAAGCCATGCTGGAATAAATTTATTAAGGAATAAATATTTTTCTTAAGAAATAACACAACAAGCCCATCATAAATTGTTAGGTAGGCAAATAAACAAAGCAAAGTTTAATAATCAAATAAGAAAACTTACATGTCTACTTAATAATAATAACAATAAACGCCTGTCATCACAGAACACGTGTAGGTATAAGTTGAAATATTATATATAACGCCAAGTCAACACAAGCTGACGTGTGTAGCAGGCAGCGGCGGCGTTAGCACTTCACTGCCCCCTCCCCTACACAGCGTTCCATTGTTTCTACCTATGCAGTCCACGCTCGAGCACCGCGCAATCGAGTCACGAAAAAAATAACTAAATAATGTTAAAAGTTTACAATTTTTGGGGGCCGCATTACTAGCTGTTCAGGGCCGCATGTGGCCCATGGGCCGTGGGTTGGACACGCCTGGTGTAGATGTTGTTGGTATCAGATTACCGCCACAGTTAAGGAACAAAGGAAAAAGTTGCTCCCCAACTCTGAAAACACAACCTGTAGTTAGTAGCAGTCTGGTCTGGTCTTTGAGCTGTCCCAGAAATTAAGGAACAAGACAATGGCTATGTTTGCATGTTGAGCCTCAGGAAAGGATTAGAGAAGATATGTTCACCTTGTCCTTACCACCAGCCCTGCCCCAAATCATGTGCAGTTGATGAACTAGTTTTGGAGGCTTACTTCATCTTAGCATATTGTCTATACCAAATTCCTGTTCCACTATTTTTTTCTGGGTGGGGACAACACATTAAACCTCAGATGAGCCCACAGTTCTGGTTAATTAGCTGGACCACAGAGGTTAAGATGGTCACCCTTTCCTATGCCCTAGCACAGGGATTCTCAGCCCGGGTTCTGTGGAAGCCTAGGGTTCCACGAGAGGTCACTAGGGTTTCCCTGGGAGATTATTATTTATTTTAAAAAGTATTTCAAATTTGGGCAACTTCACATTAAAGAGGCAAGTTTCATTCTTTACTTTTAGTTTAAGAACACTGTTAATGCATATATACAGGCGTACCCATGAAACGAATATAATCATTTTGTAACTTCTGGCCTATATTTGAGCCTGAATGTGCAGGGATTCCCTGAGGCCTGAAAAATATTTCAAGGGTTCCTCCAGGGTCAAAAGGTTGAGAAAGGCTGCCTTAGCATATCATGTAGATGCAAGTAATTGTATTATTACCATGATTTAAAACCTTTACCTTGATCTGGAGTGCAGTCTCTTCATAAGTAATGGCCTGTTCATGAGCAGCTTCAAGTAATGGTGTACACTTGAAAATCTGCTTCTTCAGTGGCAAGAAAGTGGGTGAGCTTAGAGACCAAAGTATAAAGAGCTGAAGAAAGTAGAGAAAAGAGGTCTGTGATATTCTGTGGCCTTTCCCTCCTTTCACTTAACCATGGCATAAACATACGGAGGCACCTGGCAACAGCTTTTTTCTGCTGTGACCCTATGACATTAACTTCATCTTATTCCAGCCCAGGAGTGAGAGACGCTTGAGTCATCCCTAACCATACTATTATTAAAGTAGTCTTTCCCTCCTTATTCTGATGATGTCCAAGGATGGCCTCACTGGGGACAAAAAGTTATGTAACACACATTACCTTGGAGGGAAGTTGGGTAACTAGCAGTCTCTGGGAAAATGCAATTAAGGAAGGATAAGGTTCAGCAATGATGATGGCAATTATTTATCTACCTACCTACACAGGGAGATGGGCCTTAAGAAGCATTGCTAATAACAAGGCAGCAGGAGACGATGGTATCCCAGCTGAACTGTTTAAAATCTTGCAAGATGATGCTGTCAAGGTGATGCATGCCATATGCCAGCAAATTTGGAAAACACAAGAATGGCCATCAGATTGGAAAAAATCAACTTATATCCCCATACCAAAAAAGGGAAGCACTAAAGAATGTTCAAACTATCGAACAGTGGCACTTATTTCACATGCCAGTAAGGTAATGTTCAAGATCTTGCAAGGTAGACTCCAGCAATTCATGGAGCAAGAATTGCCAGATGTACAAGCTGGGTTTAGAAAAGGCAGAGGAACTAGAGACCAAATTGCCAATATCCGCTGGATAATGGAGAAAGCCAGGGAATTTCAGAAAAACATCTATTTCTGTTTTATTGACTATTCTAAAGCCTTTGACTGTGTGGATCATAACAAATTGTGGCAAGTTCTTGGTGGTATGGGGATACCAAGTCATCTTGTCTGCCTCCTGAGGAATCTGTATAACGACCAAGTAGCAACGGTAAGAACAGAGCACGGAACAACGGACTGGTTTAAGATTGGGAAAGGAGTACGGCAGGGCTGTATACTCTCACCCTACCTATTCAACCTGTACGCAGAACACATCATGCGACATGCTGGGCTTGAGGAATCCAAGGCTGGAGTTAAAATCGCTGGAAGAAACATTAACAATCTCAGATATGCAGATGATACCACTTTGATGGCTGAAAGCGAGGAGGAATTGAGGAGCCTTATGACGAAGGTGAAAGAAGAAAGTGCAAAAGCTGGGTTGCAGTTAAACCTCAAAAAAACCAAGATTATGGCAACGAGCTTGATTGATGACTGGCAAATAGAGGGAGAAAAAGTGGAGGCAGTGACAGACTTTGTATTTCTAGGCGCAAAGATTACTGCAGACGCTGACTGCAGCCAGGAAATCAGAAGACGTCTACTTCTTGGGAGGAGAGCAATGGCAAATCTTGATAAAATAGTTAAGAGCAGAGACATCACACTGACAACAAAGGTCCGCATAGTTAAAGCAATGGTATTCCCTGTAGTAACCTATGGCTGTGAGAGCTGGACCATAAGGAAGGCTGAGCGAAGGAAGATAGATGCTTTTGAACTGTGGTGTTGGAGGAAAATTCTGAGAGTGCCTTGGACTGCAAGAAGATCAAACCAGTCCATACTCCAGGAAATAAAGCCAGACTGCTCACTTGAGGGAATGATATTAAAGGCAAAACTGAAGTACTTTGGCCACATAATGAGAAGACAGGATACCTTGGAGAAGAAGCTGATGCTAGGGAAAGTGGAAGGCAAAAGGAAGAGGGGCCGACCAAGGGCAAGATGGATGGATGATATTCTGGAGGTGACAGACTCAACCATTGGGGAGCTGGGGATGGTGACGGCCGACAGAAAGCTCTGGCGTGGACTGGTCCATGAAGTCACGAAGAGTCGGAAACGACTGAACGAATAAACAACAACACACAGGGAGAGAGAAAGAGAGAGAGAAATCAGGATTTAAATGTCCCCATAAGAGAAATCATTGGCATTTGGTGTAATCTCCTTCTGCCCTCTTGTGATGGCCCTTAAAGATTTAGGTTGAAAGGGGGAGTAGCATTACCTGGGAAGAGTGAAGTTAGGTCCTTCTACGTACAGCAATTGTGCCACTCCTAGATTGGCCCTGCAACTCAGTGATAATGTGTAATCATTTTGTTTGGCAGCAGAACTAATTAATATCTAACTCTTCTACAATACAATCAGAATGGTTGCAGAGGCAGGTTTGATGCATTTATTTATTTATTTTATATGCCGCCTTTATTATTTTTATAAATAACTCAAGGCAGTGAACATACCTAATACTCCTTCCTCCTCCTATTTTCCCCACAACAGCAACCCTGTGAGGTGGGTTGGGCTGAGAGAGAGTGACTGGCCCACAGTCACCCAGCCGGCTTTCATGCCTAAGGCAAGACTAGAACTCTCAATCTCCTGGTTTCTAGCCCGTTGCCTTAACCACTAGACCAAACTGGCTCTCTAAACCAGGGGTCCCCAACCTTTTTGGCACCAGGGACCGGTTTCAAAAGATGATTTTTCCACGTACCGAGGGTGTGTGGTTTCTGGGATTTCCGCGGACCGGGGGCGGGGTTTGCAGGCAGGAGCCAATCGCGCACACCGGCAGTGGGGTTTGTGAGTGGGAGCCAATCACAAGCACCGGGGGCGGGGTTTGCGGGCGGGAGCCAATCACATGGAAGCAGGCGGGGTTTGTGGGTGGGAGCCCCGCGACCCAGTTCCTAACAGGCCATGGCCAACTAGTGGGCTGTGGCCCACAGGTTGGGGACCCCTGCTCTAAATAACTCAAGGCGCCAAACATACCTAATACTCTTTCCTCCTCCTATTTTCCCCACAACAGCAACCCTGTGAGGTGAGTTGGGCTGAGAGAGAGTGACTGGCCCAAGGTCACCCAGCCGGCTTTCATGCCTAAGGCGGGACTAGAATTCACAGACTCCTGGTTTCTAGCCCAGCACTGTAACCCAGAGCTTTCCAAACTTTTCGTGTTGGGGACACACTTTTTAGACATGCATCATTTCGTGACACACTCTTACAGCAGGGCACAAGGCAGGCACTAGGACCTGTGTGGAATCACAGCAGGTTTGGAGGCAGCAAGGCACAAGGCAGGCACTAGGACCTTCATGGAATCCTGGGAGGGCTCGGAGGCAGCAGCAGCCGCGACACACCCAATCACTGCAGCCGACACACTAACGTGTCGCGACACAGTTTGGAAAGCTCTGCCTTAACCACTAGTCCAAACTGGCTCTCTTAATGCTGGTTCTTTCGGATGGGCAGCTTCCCACCAGTGGGAACTCTCACTTTGTCCCACCTCCTGGTTCCTGGGTCTTCTAGTGGAGGCTAAACTGCTGATATGCCACACTACCATTCACTTGTCCCTTAAATGGAGCAGAGGGGCAGCTTGGTGACGGAAACAGCAAAGAAATAGGTTTAGAAAACAGCAAAGAAATAGGTAGAATAATCTGGATAGGAAAATAACATGGTAATGGTTGACTGCCATTTTCTAAGCTCTCTTTAGACAGCTGGATTACTGTAGTGCTCTTGATGTATCAAGGTCAATGGCAGTGCAGTTAGTCACAAGGGAGTATATGAGATGAGAAAAGGAAAAGTTTAATTGCTCAAAAATTTAGGCTACAATGATTTTTTTTCTCCAATTACATTTTTATTAGAAAGAGGGAGGCTTCAATATCAGCAAACACAATTTCTGAAAATTGACTTTGCAAGTGGTAGTGTAATTTCATTTAGTTATTTTTCTTCTTGTCTAGCAAGCCTGAGTTGAGCAGGAAACTTTCAGGCTATTTCTGACCTCCTTAATAATAGATCATCATCTCTAAAATACATTTGTATAAACCCTTGGGTACAGAGCGCAGTTGCTACAACTCAGCATTCTAGTACTAGCACTGCACTTTAAAATACGTAACATTAAACCAAAGAAGAAAGAAATCTAAACAAATCATTGCCGTTGTGGGATAAAATAAGAGCTATTCCTGGCTCCATTACAGCCAGTGTTTGGGCAACAGCTCCAAGTGACAGTCAGGATGGAATAATTTTAATGACTCAACAACTTCTGAGAGCCAGTTTGGTGTAGTGGTTAAGGCACCAGGCTAGAAACTGGGAGACCTTGAGTTCTAGTCCTGCTTTAGGCACAAAGCCAGCTGCGTGACCTTGGGCCAGGCACACACTCTCAGCCCTGGGAACAAGGCCATGGCAAACCACTTCCAAAACCTTGCCAAGAAAACTGCAAGGACTGGTCCAAGCGGCTACCAGGAGTCAACACTGACTCGAAGGAACAAAAAAAAAAAAAGCTTCTAAAAACAACTAAAGAGACTTGCATCCAATATTTCTATTAACAGCTCCCCCAGAAAGGAAGGGATATTGGAGAAGTAATATTGTAATGATCCTTATTGGAATGATAGTGATAGGTCAAAAAATAGATTTCAATGAATACTACTGTATGCATGTTAATGTCCAGGAACAAATTGATGAAATGGAAGTAATAATTGCTGTGAGAATGTTGAACTATGGTGAGGCTGCCAATGTAGATGATATAACTGGAGAAATGTTAAAATATACTGTAGGTGTGATTTCTTATGGAGTGCTTATGCAGCTTGTTTAATGTAGATATGAAGAATGCATCTGTGCCTGATGGTGGAAGACAGGGATGGAACTAGGGTCTGTGTCACCCGGGGCAAACATGGATTCGGGCCCCCCATGGGTTATTTTGTCATTTTGGCACCCCCCGGGCATCATTTTGGTGCACCGCCCAGCGCGGCGCCCGGGGCACATGCCCCGCTTGCCCCCCCTAGTTGTGGCCCTGATGGAAGAATGATGTTATTGTTCTCTAAATGACAGTTAGCAAGAGTGAGCTGAAAAAGCACAATGGCATTAGTTTGTTAAGTGTGCCTGAAAAAGCGTTTGGCAGAATTCTGATTGAAAGGATATAAGAACTGACAAAGTATAAAAATTGGGAAGTGCAGTGTGGCTTTTTTCTGGGCAGGAAGTGTGCAGACCAGATTTTTGCTCTTCATTGAGAAATATATGAAAGTGAGAAACCATGCATATATTGATTTACAGAAAGTGTATGATGAAGTTGAAAAGTTTGAACTATGGGAGGTTTTGTATGAATATTGAGCTGAAGATTGTTTGCTGAATGTGATAAGAGCAGTAAAGGATGCACAAGGTTAAATGGAATCCTTAGTGAATGGTTCATCACTGAACAGGGAGTAAGAAAAGAATGCGAGATGTCTCTTTAATGTATTCATAGATAAATTTATAAGGCATGTTTTTGGTGGAGATATAGACTTGTTGGTTGGGGATATGAATGTGTGCATACTTTTGTATGAAGATTATAGTCAGATGAGAACCAGAATGATTTGCGATGAACATCACATAGATCAGGGGTCCCCAACCTGTGGGCCGCAGCCCACTAGTGGGCTGTGGCCTGTTAGGAAGTGGGCCGCACAGCAGGTGAGCGGTGGTGGTCCGTGCGATTAGCTCCCGCCTACAAACCCTGCCCCCTGCTCTGCGCGATTGGTCCCCGCCTGCAAACCCCCCCCCCCCGGTCCATGAAAAAATTGTCTTCCATGACCGGTCCCTGGTGTCAAAAAGGTTGGGTACCCCTGACATAGATAGCATTATTGATTTATTGATTTTGAGACAAATTCCTTGTATGTTTAGTCATACTTGGCCAATAAAGTATTCTATTCTATTCTATTCTATTCTATTCTATTCTATTCTATTCTATTCTTATTGGCCGCCCAACTCCAGTGGACTCTGGGTGGCATACAAAACTAGGAAAAACATAAAAACAGCTAAACACATTAAATCAGACAGACAGCCCAGACTAAAATGATATAATAAAGAACAAAATCAACAAAACAAAACAGGGGCCTTAAACAAATAATAAACATCAACCCCAGGCCAGGAACCAAAGCCACATTTTCAAAGCTTTCTGGAACCCTAGGAGAGAATAGGATCCACTGAGACATGGATCTGAAAATTAATGCATTAAAGACTGAGATACTTGTGTTTGACAGAGAAAATGAAGTAAATCTTTACAAGTTGAACATAAATGGTGAAGAACCAAAGCAAGTAGGTGAATTTTTTTACTTGCTAAGATGTTTACTAAAGGTGGAAAATGGATGGAGAAATTTTAAGATGCTGATTGAAATGTAGTGAGGAACATTCGATGAAAGAAGCAAAAATGACTTCTTGTGTATAAGAATGTTTGTGTAGTTATATAGAAGTGAGAGTTGGGTGTGTCAGAAGAAACAAAAAAAGTTAAGTGGAATGGAAATTGGTTAATTAAGAAGTGTGCGTGGTTAAGGAAGAGACAGATTCTTCAGTGATGGGTGCTGAATGAATGTGGCTTGAATAGAAAAGTGAGTAATTAGTACAGAACCATACTGAGGTAGTTTGGTCACATAGAGAGAAAGAATGAGGATTAAATCGTAAAACAAATATATGAAGGAGAAGTGAACGGGATAAGAAGAAGGAAAAGACCCAGAAAATTGTGGTTGGATGGTGTTGATAAGATCCACAAAAAGAACAAAAATGTATGAATTTGTGGATGGATATGATAGAAGGACAATTTGCAAGGACAGAAAGGTATGATGTGAGATAATAGATGGTGTAGGTATAAACAATTTTAGCTATGTTTCCTTTTCTGTTCCTTATCTCATGCCTTTACTTTCTTTGTCCTACAGTCTTTTGCTCCTTTTCTGAGCTTGGCATAACATTACTTACCCTGAAAAGGAATAGTGTGGTGGTTGTGTATGTTTGTATGTATGTATGTTTAAGCTAAAAGTTTTATTAATTTATAGGTAAGTGATTGATTAACAAAAGTTGCCATAATAAAAACAGTGATTCTAAGGAAAAAAGGCTCATATTGTGTTAACTGATGTACTTGGAAGATCCCAACTTAAAACTTCTCCCCATCTGTGACAGAGAATGCAGGGAGATGATGATAGTGATGATCATTAAGATGATCGTAGCCATCCTATTTTTTAAAATGTCATTAAAAAAAGAACAGTTTTTTAAAAATTTATTACCCAAGAAATATGAGGCACACTTTTAACAAATCAATGAAAAGTCTGCTTCAAATAATGTAATAATGATCAGCTAAAGCAGCCTTCAGTCCCGGTTACAACCTGGTTGTGTAACCTTTCTCCCAGAGCACATACAGATGTTTATATGAGACTGCTTCACTGAATCTCTCTCTGTGTTTAGAACTTCTACGGTTCTGACATAATGGTGCTGCATGTTTTTCCACCCCTTCTTCCCCATTCCCGCATTGACTACAACTGGTGGAGATGACAAAATATTTAGCATGGTTATATTAGGAGAGAGGGTAAGCAGAACTATACATTACACATGAAGGGAGGATGGGATTCTGGGTAGAGTCATCATTTTTGGATCCACCTCTGTGTTTCTCCTTTCACTGCTGCCCAAAGACATTTCATCCCTCCTTCCCTCTCTCTGCTAGGTTTCTCCCTCCCTTCCAAAAAAAAAAAGCCATTCTTAGACTTACCAGGCATATGGATTTGCCCTACTTTTCATTTCCACAAAAATTCATTAGATTTCAAGAGCTGCCTCTGAATACTGGACAGAGACAGAAGTGGAGGGTGGAGGGGGAGGTACTTCCGTCAGCCAAGCATATCAAGATTTAGCCATAGCCTCGACCACATTGATGCAGGTCTTCTCATGCATAGCTGCCATTCGGAGCAGAAAATATCATTTCAAGACGTGGCTCTGTGCTGTCTGGCTGAAGAAAAAAATTAAAATTTAATTCCCACTTATTGTGATTCTGAACATTTGTTAGCTGACTTCCCCATGTGTGCTAGGAGTGGGGCACAATTAAAAAAAAGGCAATCTAAAAGCGAGTAAGAACATTAGTAGAATATACTAAAATCAGTAGTAAACAGATTCTGAAAAGTGGGAGCTATTTGAAGTCTTAGACTGGAAGATTTATAAAATGGAGGTACTCACTAGCCAGCATAACACAAAACAGCAATGGGACTGGTGGGTCTCAGGCAGACTGAATTCTGTAGCAGGAAAAGTGGGGTTTGGTGAGATACACAACTCCTATGGATTAGATCAAGTTCATGTGTTCATATTAATATAATGTATTTTAGGTTTTGGTACTTGTAGGGAGGGAAGGGGCTATATGAATACAGTGAAGGAACCCCAGTGAACCTTGAAATTTGATCCTCATTCTGAAATGTTTCTTAAATATGGCAGATATTTTGGGAGAGAAAGAAAGAGCTTTTCCACATAAGAATTCAGGTCCAGTTTGAAAGCAGCTTCAGGTCTCCGTGTTCCCACCGCATCAGCAGTGTTGGAAAGTTGGATTGATTTATTTTAGGTCAGTTGAGACTGCTGTGAACATTGGATTCTTTAAAAAAATTTTTTAGAGACGGTGGTTCTGTTGCCACATGAAAGGGAATTCACCCCTTTTCCAAGCTCCCAAGTTTTGCAATTTTCCCTCAGTAGCTGAGACAGAAGGATCCTGACAGCTGCTGCTTAGAAATTGTCTAGACTTTCTTCCAGTTGACGAAGAGCAATGCACAATACTGGTGCCACAGCCATTGCCCCTTCCTTCTGTTCTTGTTACTGGCCTCAGCACAATTATTTTTGCAGCAAGAAAAAAAAAAAGGATATTCTGTGTTAGAATAGCAGAGCTGCACCTTAAATCTGCCAAGCAGAATTTGAGAACATTTCAGGGAAGAGCAGAAGGTCTGAGGAATTGGACTGCAAGATAAAAGGAGCGATCCAGCAATGAGAAAACTACTCACCTACTGCTCCAAAGAAATTGCTGGAGTGTTTGGAAAGAGCCTCAGTTTCCCATCTCTCTTCAGCAGTGTTTCTCAACGTTGGCAACTTTAAGATGTGTGGACTTCAACTCCTAGAATTCCCCAGCCAGGAGTTGAAGTCCACACATCTTAAAGTTGCCAAGGTTGAGAAACACTGCTCTTCAGTATTGGAGCAAGTAGGGTTTTTAAAATTATTTTAAAATTATATTTATTAAGAATTTTACATAGAATAAAAGACTAATCGAAAGAAAAGAAAGAAAGAAAGAAAGAAAGAAAGAAAATAAGAAAGAAAGAAAGAAAGAAAGAAAGAAAGAAAGAAAGAAAGAAAGAAAGAAAGAAAGAACGGAAGAAAGAAAGAAAGAAAGAAAGAAAGAAAGAAAGAAAGAAAGAAAGACTTCCAACCTTCTTTTCAACAGATAATTATAGTCCCTCTTCCCTCTTAGATATTATACAAGTCCCTTCAGCCCCTCATTTAATACACATCTTTCTTAATCTTCAAGTATTGGAGCAAGTAGTGTGCATTTTTTTTCTAGGCATTTTTTTTTCTAGGAGCTGCACTAAACTCATGCAACTAGACCCTGATGCATGTGTTGAAATGTGCTGATCCTGCTTCGGAAGAGGCAGCCACGCTCATGTGGCTGGGAAGGGAAGAGCTGGGAAAAGCTATGCCCCCATCGGGAGACTTATATATGAGGATTACATGGTGGCAAGAGAGCCAGTTTGGTGTAGTGGTTAAGGCAACAGGCTAGAAACCGGGAGACCGTGAGTTCTAGTCCCGCCTTAGGCACAAAGCCAGCTGGGTGACCTTGGGCCAGTCACTCTCTCTCATCCCTGGGAAGGAGTCAAGGGCAAACCACTTCTGAAAATCTTGCCAAGAAAACTGCAGGGACTTGTCCAGGCAGTCTCCAAGAATCGGACATGATTCAAGGAATTAAACAAAAACATGGTGGCGGCTCTGTTGGTCTGCCCTTTCTTAGAAGATGAATTTCCTTCTCATTCACTTTGGAGATTCAATGCAAGAGAATCCTATGAATCTGCTGTTTGGGGCATATCAGAGGCCAAAAGGGTCCTTATACCTTCTCCAAACAAGAAATCACCTCTTTTGCATGAGTTGAAGAAAGGCCGAAGCAGACAGGCAGGGAATACCACAGAGTACCCCAGAATGAAAGTTTATCTGTTCATTTATTTGTCTGCGAGACTACAGGAAAATAACCCTGAGGGTAGAAGTTGAATTCCACATAGCAATTCTTTGTGACTGTGTCATTTTTGGGTCGGTGGGGGGGAAATTCTCCGCTGTGAACTGCCTGGGAGCTCTGTTCTACCCTGCTCACTTGTGAGCCCTGAGTTACAGCTGGTACAAGCCCCAGCATGCATATTAAGTTCTGGTAGCTGGGATTTGTTTTGGCCGGGGGAGGGGGGTAGGCAGATTTTTGTCCACAAGGATGATCGCTCTCTTGGAACTGTCACACCAAGTGGTGTGTGGACAACGGAGCCTCTCTTTCATCTCCTGCCTAATTTTCCTCCAGCTCATGAGAGCCCAGAGGCAAAGGCAGCTGCTCCCTCCCTGCCATTTCCCATTCCATATCATGCTGTCCCTGCCCATCCCTCTATATGGCAGTAGGGTGTGGCTTGTTTTCTCAGCATCAAGAAGGATATGCCAAGGCAATGCTTCCTAATTCCTTGTTTTTGGGTTTTCATCTACAAGATGCTTCTATTGCTCTGGTCATTCATGGGCTTTCAGTTGCATAGGCATTCATCTGAAAGGCTACCTTTTTCATGTTGGTTGAATCAGTGTAGAATCAGATTTACAGAGGATTTAAACCAGGAATTACCCAAGGGCCACTTGTAGGCAATTTTTGGCTTCCTGTACTTGGTATCCCACTGTGGGTGTGTGTATATCTCTCTCTTTACAGCTCTACAGCTCACTCGCTGGATCGTCACCTTGTTGTGGTGAGTGGGCTTGTGTGTTCCCAATGAACCCTGTGAGCGAAGCCGTCGGGAGTCATGTACTCCTGGTAGGGTCACCCATGGCGGTAAGGTCCAGGGGGAGGAAGATAACAAGGTGTATTGTTACAACGGCTGCGAAGGCGGATGAAGGCTGCAGCAGACAAAAGGTCACCAATTGTCATGGTATCCATGCCATTGGATTAGAGACTTTTTCTGTGAAGGTTGTGTGCTGATCGCTGTGCACCGATCTCCACACATAAAACAAATTCACGCACAGGCGTCTTCCAACCACACCAAACCCAAAACAACCAAAAGTCCCATGGCAATTGATGAATGGCAATGGGGGCAGGACTGTGAAATCCGGAAGCTCCTAGTCATGGATCAGCACATGGGCGGTGGATACGGATTCAGTCGCCCTGACTCAAGGATCGAGGCAGTTGAGTAGTTCGGCAGCTGTATCCACGACTGAGCAGCCCTATTTAGGATCCACTCTGCTCACCCCATATGGGGAGGGGGCTAGAAAAGGTGCCGTAAACATATTCTGCCTCATTTTCTCCCTGACTGGATTACCGCGACCAGTGGGGTCACCATCTAGCAGTCGTAAAAAACACATGAATTTTGGAAAGAAATTGGAAATCATTGGGAAAGAAGGAGTTGACAACAGCAACACGAATGGAATCTTACTTCTGACTAAATGTGCAGAGCATAACCTTGTCATTACTAATACACTCTTTCGCCAGAAAAATAAATTTAAAACATCATGGAAGCACCCACGGTCGAAGCACTGGCATCTTTTAGATTATGTAATTGTCCGTGCTAGAGATCGCCGTGATGTACTTCTCACCAGAGCCATGACGAGCGCCGATGACTGCTGGACAGACCATCGATTAATTCGATCCACGATGGCCATAAAGATTGTCCCTCATCGTAGGCTCCAAGGAAGAAAACCAAGGCGTAAAATGAATACACTGGCCCTTCAAGATTCTATTAAACGAGCTTGCTTTCAATCAACTCTCAAGGAACATCTGCCTATGGAACTTCCTGAAAATGTTGAGGAACACTGGATTAAATTGAAGACTTCTATTATTTCAGCCTGTGAACAAACTATCGGATACCAGACTAAGAGACATCAGGACTGGTTTGATGAGAACGATAGTGAGATTGAACATATTATTGACAAGAAAAGGAAAGCCTTCCAGATATGGCAAAAAGATATTAACTGTGCCGTTAAGAAAAAAATCTACGCCAGTGCAAAAGCAGAAGTCCAAAGAAGAACTAGAGAACTTAAGAACATATGGTTGATTAAAAAAGCCCAAGAAACCCAACATTTTGCAGATGCTCATGATGCACGGGGCTTTTTTAATGCCGTAAAGGCCATCTATGGACCAACAAACCATGGTACAAATCCCTTACGCTCAGTAGATGGTGCAAAACTTCTAAAGGACAAAGAGTCTATTGCACTGTGCTGGAAAGAGCATTACTACAATCTCCTTAATCATCACTCTACTGTGGCCGATGAAGTCTTCTTGCAAATCCCGCAAAAACAAATAAGAGATGAGCTTGCAGTACCCCCTAGTTTGGAGGAAGTCAGTAAAGCCACTAAACAAATGAAAAATAACAAAGCTAGTGGACCTGATGGGATTCCTGCTGAAGTCTTTAAAGAAGGCGGGCCTGAACTTACACAACAACTTCATAAGCTCATCGAAAAAATCTGGATGAGGGAGGAGATTCCAGCAGACTTTAGAGATGCCATAATTATCACTCTCTTTAAAAAGGGTGATAGAACAGACTGTGGAAACTATCGAGGCATCTCCCTTCTAGCCACAGCAGGCAAAATCCTGGCAAAGATCATCGTAAACCGTCTCCTATCTGTATCAGAAGACATCCTCCCTGAAACGCAAAATGGCTTCCGCCCTTCCAGGGGAACAGTGGATATGATCTTCACTGCACGACAGTTTCAAGAAAAATGCAAGGAGCAAAACCGCCCTCTGTACATGGCGTTTATTGATCTGACTAAAGCTTTTGATACTGTAAATTGTACTGCTCTCTGGACCATCCTTTTGAAAATCGGATGCCCTGATAAATTTGTGAACATCTTGCGGTTACTCCATGACGACATGATGGCAAGAATCCTGAATAACAATGGCTCTCAAAGCAATCCATTTAAAATGGAATCCGGCATTAAACTTGGATGTGTTATTGCTCCAACCTTATTCGCTATCTTCATCGCTATGATTATACACCTTGTTGAAGAGAAACTTCCTACTGGTGTAGAAATTATATATAGAACAGATGGAAAGCTTTTTAATCTTAGTAGGCTGAAACCAAAAATAAGGTAATTACAACTTCTGTTATAGAACTTCAATATGCTGATGATAACGTAGTCTGTGCACACTCCGAGGAAGATCTTCAAACTATCCTAAACATCTTTGCAGAAGCATATGAAAAGCTCGGCCTCTCGATTAACATTAAAAAAACCAAAGTGCTTTACCAGCAAGTTCGAACCAATCCCTCTGCAGCGCCATCAATCCAGCTTAAAGGTGTGTCACTAGAAAATGTCGACCACTTTTCTTATCTCGGCAGCCATCTATCTACAAAAGTCGACATCGACGCTGAAATTCAGCATCGCCTGATCTCTGCGAGTGTAGCTTTCTCCCGAATGAAGCATAGAGTGTTTGAGGATCGGGACATTCGCAGGGAGACCAAAATGCTTGTTTACAAAGCCATTGTACTACCAACCCTTCTGTACGCCTGTGAAACATGGACCCTCTACAAACGCCACCTCCAACTTCTTGAAAGATTCCATCAACGCTGCCTCCGAAAAATTCTGCAAATTACTTGGGAAGATAGGCGGACTAATGTTAGCGTATTAGAAGAAGCGAAAACCACCAGCATTGAAACAATGATCATCCAACATCAACTTCGCTGGACCGGTCATGTTGTTCGAATGCCTGACCATCGTCTTCCAAAGCAGCTACTTTACTCCCAACTTAAGAATGGAAAACGGAATATTGGTGGACAGCAAAAGAGATTCAAAGATACTCTCAAAGCTAATTTAAAAAAATGTAATATCAGCACTGAGAACTGGGAAGCCCTAACACATGAGCGTTTCAATTGGAGGTCAGCCTTTATTAATGGTGCTATGGACTTTGAAGAAGCACGAGTACAGGGCGAAAGGGAGAAAAGAGCTAAAAGGAAGGCACGTCAGGCAAACCCTCATCATGACCGTCTCCCACCCGGAAACCTATGCCCTCATTGTGGGAGGTTGTGCGGATCCAGAATTGGCCTTTATAGCCACTTACGGATCCACTGTTAAAATTTTACCTTTGGAAGACAATCTTACTCGGCTACGAGTGATCTCTCTTTGTGTGTATATTGCATTGCACTGCATTGCATTATTATTTATACTCTCACAATGGATGGATGAGTAGGTAGGTAGGTAGGTGGGTAGGTAGGTAGGTGGGTAGGTGGATAAGATAGATAGATGATAGATGATAGATAGATAGATAGATAGATAGATAGATAGAGCAAGCTTGGGATGGATACGAGAAACGGAGGGGGGGCTTCTATCCCTCTTTAACCCCAGGATGCTTACATAGAAGGTGTAGGGTAGGTAGGTAGGTGGGTAGGTGGATAAGATAGATAGATAGATAGATGATAGATAGATAGATAGATAGATAGATAGATAGATAGATAGAGCAAGCTTGGGATGGATATGAGAAACGGAGGGGGGGCTTCTATCCCTCTTTAACCCCAGGATGCTTACATAGAAGGTGTAAAAACAAAAACAAAACCACCTGAAATAGCTCTTCAGCCAACCCTACTTTTGTGGCTGCTCTGGCCTCATAGAATCAAAAAATTATGGCATTGGATGGTAGCATAAAGATCGAGTCCAACCTTGGCCTCCTGTCCCTATATCTGAAGGGGAAGCAAGCAAAGTTAGAAAGCTAGCTGTTTAAACATGGGAACAAAATATGGTTAAACCCTGTTTTAAACATCACATTTGACCCCATGTTGTAGAGATGCACAACATGCTGAGTTTTTAAATAACCTGGCTTAACTACAGTTACCAGATCTGGACTGCAATCACCTAGATGGCCACTAGATGGCAGCAGATAAAATAGTCTTCTGTATCTCTTTGCTGCTCTCTGGCGGTTGTCTGAATTTCTGCAGCCCAGACCTGGTAGACCTAGCTTAAACATATCATACGAACACTGGCTGCGGAGCATGTGGCTTACACCAGGAACTGATTGAAAGAGACAAATAAAAGAGAGCTAGAAAATTATTTCTGGAACCAGTCTTATGAGGAAGAGGGAGGAGGGAGGCAGAAAGCTAAACCATGGTTTCTTTATAGTTAATAGTTATAGTTTTCCAAATAAGCCATAGCTGTCTAAATTCACAGATCATACTAAACCACAAAAAAGCAAACTACATTTTAGCTTGGATGAGATGAGATCAGGGCAAATGAGGGTATAAGACAAACTAAGCAGGTCGAAAAGAAAAAATAGCGTACCTATATTTCATTGCAAAGTAGGCCCCAATGCGGGTCAAAAGGGAAACGTTTTCTTAGGAGAAGATTACTATATAAGTGGCATTCAAAGGATGTGTGCACTCAAACTGTTCAATAATAGTGATGTGTGATTCCCAACTGCATTATAGAAGCATTTTTCATCAGCTTTACATAATTTTCTCTTTTCCCCCAATGATTTATACCTCTGCTCAAATAAATTTTAAAACAACTCAAAAGCATGCTAAATTCATGAGCCAGGAGGAGCCAAATCACCCAGTGCTGTATATTAGACACATATATGCTTGCTTTTGTATAAGTTGGGAGGGGGACCACCCTTATATATAAAAATGAATTAACCAGTTCCTCCTGAATATGAATGCTTGAAATTATTTTTCTCCAACCTCATTCTGTATTTGCTGTATTGAAGCTGGGTTAGAGGAAAACAGCTTTAAAAGACCAGGGGTGAGGAAGAAAAAATGGGATTGGGACCAGATGTGGCTCACTTCCTCCAAATGCTCATTTTTTTATTTTTTTATTTATTATTTCAATTTATTCCCCGCCCATCTCCCTTGCAAGGGACTCTGGGCGGGTTACAACAATTGAATGGGAAGGAAGGAAGGAAGGAAGGAAGGAAGGAAGGAAGGAAGGAAGGAAGGAAGGAAACAAGGAAGGAAACATCATGTTATCTTTAAAATATTTCTGTTGTCCAGCCCACAACATAATTTATACAATCACAAAATTGAAGGCATTCCATGCGGTCCAGGTTTATACTACTTGTCTAATGCTTCTTAAGGAACCACATGAATATGCTAAATATTGTGGCTCCCTCTTATTCTAGCATAAACATCTTTGGGTGGGCCCACGCTTTTAAACAGCTACAGTATTTGCCTAGACACCCAGGATTGATTGCAAGTACATCTAGGCAGGTAGGACGCTTTGCAAAAATCAGTTTCTTTAAATCACAAGTGCCTAACAATTATATTCTTTGGCAGGCAGTAAAAAATATTTCTGACAAGTAAATTTGGTGTACTTATATTTAAGACTGAGGGTAGCATGGGAAGATATGATAAAGTGCCCGCAAACATTTAAACTTTATTAATATTATATTATATTATATTATATTATATTATATTATATTATATTATATTATATTATATTTATATTATATTTAAAAATATAAACTTTATATATACTGTATGTATGTGCATATATATATATATATATGTGTGTGTGTGTGTGTGTGTGTGTGTGTGTAAATGTATTAAGTCCAAGATATCCAATGCATTGTGAACTTTGGAGGGTTCTTTTAGATGGGGTAAAAAAAGATCTGTTATTAAACTAAAGACTGAACAACTAACTTCCTGAACAACTCTTGAATTCAGCTTGCATTGAGACACTCAAATCTAACAGGCTTATATAGCACAAGAAATGTTTCTTACTATAGCGGATATTACAGTAGGTAATGTCCTCCTGCTATACATGCCCAGTAAAGTAAGGATCTACATTACTTGGCCAATTTAACCTATAAAGCAGAGCTTAATAAAGATTTGTACATTGTTGCTGCTTATAATTATGGCTTAGATTACTTTTTAGTTTATTTATTTATTTATTATTTATTATTTCTAACTTATATCACCGCCCATCTCCCCCCACAAGGGGACTCTGGGCGGTTTACAATCAAGTCAGCAATTAAAAACATATAAAATACTTTATACAATCATTAAAAATATAAAAATATAAAAATATAAAATCCAAGAGGCTGTATGTGATGTTTACGAACCAAACTTTACGGTGCGAGCCATCCCCAGGAAGAGCTATTACTCATCCCGTCCCAAGCGAGGTGGCAGAGCCAGGTTTTCAGTTGCTTCCTGAAGGTCAGGAATGTGGGGGCTAGCCTCACCTCAAGGGGCAAGATGTTCCAAAGGGCGGGTGCTACGGCAGAGAAGGCACGCCTCCTGGATCCCACCAGGTGAAATTCTTTTACTGATGGGATCCGTAGCATGCCCTCTCTGCATGACCGGGTGGGGCGCGTCGATGCTCTGGGGATGAGGCGGTCTCTAAGGTAGCCTGGTCCCATGCCATGTAGGGCTTTAAAGGTAACAACCAACACCTTGAATTGGACCCGGAAGCAAACTGGTAACCAGTGCAGCTCACGCAGCAGAGGTGTCACGTGTGCCGATCTTGGGGCACTCATAACTGCCCGCGCAGCCGCATTCTGGACCAGCTGAAGCTTCCGGATACTCTTCAAGGGTAGCCCCATGTAGAGTGCATTGCAATAGTCTATATGGGAGATGACCAGGGCATGAGTGACTGTACGGAGGGCATCTCGGTCCAGGAAAGGGCGAAGCTGGCGTACAACTCGAAGTTGCACAAAAGCCCTTCTGGCCTCGACTGCCACCTGCTCTTCAAGCAGGAGTCGTGAGTCCAGAAGGACCCCCAGGTTCCGCACTGAGTCTGAACGGGGTAGTGCCACCCCGTCCAGATCTAAAGATGACAACTCCTTGGATCCCGAGGCGCCATCAATCCACAGCCACTCCGTCTTACCAGGGTTCAGCTGAAGCCTGTTGTTCCCCATCCAGACCCCCACAGCCTTCAGGCACTGAGAAAGGGCAGAAACTGCATCACTTAACTCACCCGGGATGGAGATATATAGTTGAGTATCATCAGCATACTGATGATACCTCATCCCATGTTGGCGGATGATCTCACCCAGCGGTTTCATGTAGATATTAAATAGGAGAGGGGAGAGAACCGAGCCCTGCGGCACCCCACAAAGTAGGGGCCGAGGGTCAGACCTCTCATCTCTTATCACCACCGATTGGGACCGGTCTCGGAGGAAGGAGGTGAACCAGCGCAAAACTACGCCGCCCACCCCCAACTCTCCGAGCCGCCCCAAAAGGATACCATGGTCGATGGTATCGAAAGCCGCTGAGAGGTCAAGAAGAGCCAGGATGGATGCACTGCCTCCATCCCGCTCTCGCCAGAGATCATCTGTAAGTGCAACCAATGCAGTTTCTACCCCATATCCCGGCCTGAATCCTGACTGGAAGGGGTCTAGATAATCCGTATCATCCAGAATCCTCTGGAGCTGTAATGCCACCACTTTCTCAACCACCTTCCCTAAAAAGGGGAGGTGGGAGACGGGACGAAAATTGTCCAACACTGTAGGGTCCAGTGATGGCTTCTTGAGGAGGGGGTGCACCAGCGCTTCTTTAAAAGCAGCCGGAAACACTCCCTCTCCCAAGGATGTAACAACCATCGCATGGACCCAGCCACATGTCACTTCCCTGGCCGCTTTCACTAGCCAGGAAGGGCATGGGTCAAGATGACACGTAGTGGCCCTTACAGTCCGGAGGATCCTGTCCACTTCCTTGGGCTCAACAGGATCAAACTGTTCCCAGATAACCGGGCATAGACGTTCCCTTGGCATCTCCCCAGACCATGCACCACGCTTGGAGTCCAGCTTAGAACGAATCCGAGCGATTTTATCCGCCAGATGCTCCGAAAATTCCTACGCACGGCCCTGAAGGTGGGTCACTGGGCCCACCTTACCCAGGAGAGATCGAGTAATCCTAAACAGGGCCGACGGGCGGCATTCTGCAGATGCAATAAGAGTGGAGAAATATGGACGTTTCGCCACTCTTACCGCCACCAGGTAGGCCTTAACCGCGGCTCTAGCTAGTGTTCGGTCAGAAGGGCATGTTATCCTTGGATGTAGATATAGACAGGATTATTCCATATTTGCCTGGTCCTTGCCCTTATTGGTTGATTACATCATATAAAAGATACCTAACTTTATTATCCAACTGAATTTTCTTTACATGAATGAGTGGGTCCATCTTGTCTGAAAAATGTCTGGGCTCATTGGATAGAGAAAACTTGCATTAGAACCAGCCGATTAAGGTTGGCAATTAGCAAACAACTCCCTATTTCCCTTTTTCTACATAAGGTGATTGAGCAGATGGCAACCTTTTTGCTCTGGTGTTTTTATTTTTGTTTAATTGAGGATGCTGGTTTTCTAAATAAATTTCAGACTAAAACTGCCTTGATGGGCATTCGGTGACTAGCAATAGAAAAGTACTTAAGCCTGGCCAAATCTGTGCCGCAAACTGTGAAGGAGCAGGATAGACTGGAATTGCCAGAGATCACATTGTAGTAGGCTTAATTAACCCTTCTGTTCCTCTGGCAAAGTTGGAGATAACTAGAGGCCAACCTACACAAGGTTTTTCTTGGTGCTGTAACATTTGGCTCACTCGTGTGACACCTGGCAAATTCCCTTAGCCATTTCCCGACACTATTTTCCTGTCAGTATGCTATTTCCACCCCACCCCCTGAGCTGGATAAATTTCATTAATGTTGCTGTCTGAAATTTCTGTCCATATCTGAATTATATAAACTTCAGTATGGAGATCCCATAAACATTTACTGGTGGGAGTATCTTCAAAGCCATAGAACCAGTCTGGCAACATTTCCACCCATCGTTCACCTTTGACCTGAGGCAAGATTGTTCTGCATTGCATTTGTTTTATAACTGGAGAGCTGGTTAGCCATGCTTAAAGGAAGAGCCAGGTTTTCAGTGTGCCTTTATACAGCTGACACAACGTTTTTCTTTTTTCTTTCTTTTTAAACCCCTAGTGCTCCAGAGATGCAGAAGTGGACTCATTTTTTAAAAACAAGTGAGCAAAAAAGAATATGTAATATCTTATCGGACTTCTCACATTGCAAAACTGTAGCAGAGTATTTGCGGCATGTACACCATGCTAAATCAGATGTGATCTTTCAAACTCATTCTGGTTCTCTTGCAATTAAAACACTGCAGTATGTGCTGGTGTGTGGCATTTGATTATATTACAGCTGCAGCAGATACTGTGCTGTATTCATTAGCATGTGACCTCTAGAGAGGCTGTTGCATAGGAAAAAACCCAAGTGGGCTCCAGCATTGACTATATCCAGAATTTCAGCACTGCACAGCAATTTAACACTCTTTAATAGGTTTGCTGGATTACAGTCCAGAAATCCCCTGTAGCTTTCAGGTTGCTAAAGCCTATCTCCCTCCCCTGTTGTTGTTGTTGTTTTTTACCACTTTCTTAGGGTTCTGCTTACTACTGCAGGTGAATTATAGACCAAAATGAGAAAATTAAATGGAAGAAAGCCTTAGAAAATTAAAAGTCCAAATGAAGTCTTCAGGTTGGAAAACGACTGTCAAATAACAGATGATTTTAAACCAATAAGTTCACTTACTTCTTGAATCTAAAATAGCAAAAGTGTTATTGTGGTTTATCCTATAATAAATATAAGTTTGTTGCACGATGAAGACTAACATGGCAACCTCTTTCGAAATTCATGACTCCAGTAGAAGATCAAATTCCAGGTTCTTGTTTGTTTTCATCCCCAAAGCATTAAACACATGTACACATGTATTTCGAATAAAACTGGAATCAATTGAAGTGGATAGAACTGACTGGAACTATTTATAAGTTCACCTTTCTCAGCAGAGCTGTCCTTTTATGCCTTTTGTGGATTCACAACACCTGTTGTGTAGAAATCTGGAGGCAGACGTGTTGTATTCCTGACCTCAAAAAGGCAGAGAGGCATTATAAGTAACCTAAGCAGCAGCAGCAGCAGCGGTAGCATAATGCTTTTATTAGGGCTTACTAAGTGCTAAGTTAGCTTCTATGAAACTCCAGATCCAAACTTTCAGGTCACAAGCTGGTCTTAAGGAAGGAAGGAAGGAAGGAAGGAAGGAAGGAAGATTTTAATCCGTTCAATCATGTCTGATTCTTGGAGACTGCCTGGAGAAGTCCCTGCAGTTTTCTTGGCAAGGTTTTTCAGAAGTGGTCTGCCATTTCCTGCTTCCCAGGGCTGAGGGAGAGTGACTGGCCCAAGGTCACCCAGCTGCCTTTGTGCCTAAGGTGGGACTAGAACCCACAGCCTCCTGGTTTCTAGCCTGGTGCCTTACCACAACACCAAACTGGCTCTCAGTAATGAAGATATAGTAGCATAGT
This sequence comes from Charina bottae, assembly GCA_023362775.1. NCBI lineage: Eukaryota > Metazoa > Chordata > Lepidosauria > Squamata > Charinaidae > Charina > Charina bottae. The sequence goes on from JALMGJ010000002.1 coordinate 167,561,728, forward strand.
ATATCCTTAGCATGAGCCAGTTTGGTGTCGTGGTTAAGGCGGCAGGCTAGAAACCAGGAGACCGTGAGTTCTAGTCCCGCCTTAGGCACAAAGCCAGCTGGGTGACCTTCGGCCAGTCACTCTCTCTCAGCCCCGGGAAGGAGGCAATGGCAAAGCACTTCTGAAAAAACTTGCCAAGGAAACTGCAGGGACTTGTCCAGGCAGTCTCCAAGAATCAGACACGATTGAATGGGTATATACATATGCATATTCTTATGTATATATATATATCCTTAGTATGTCAATTATGCTGCTTTTTTTAATAGATTAATTTTAACAAGTCTCTTTGAACCCAGTTAAGATGGATTTTCATTTTCGCTGTTTTCATTTGGCATATCAAAAATACACGCTGGATTTGGTTCATTTGCAGAAGATGGACAAATTAGTCAATTTCCACCCCAGGTTACTTCTGTGCACTGTTTCCAAACTGCATTTGGGAAACTCAGAAAGTGCAGAAGCTGATAAATACCTGAGTTCTAATTGGTATGTTAGTCTGTCAAGTGTTGATTAAGTCAGTTCATCTTGAAATTCACAAAAATAGCTTCTCTATTCAACCCCCAAATCCTCATTTTTCATTCCAGAAATGATTTTCAGTTTTCTCCTACCTTACTGAAAAAAACAACTTGCAAAAAGTCTACTTTTATATATTCGCCTATCACAAGCAGGGACTGTGACCACAGTAGACATTTCAGTCTCCTGATTGCTTTAGGCATATATTTTGGTGACTCTCTTGATAACTAAATAAAAAGCACTTCTGGAGGATGGGCCATCTGAATATTAATTAATTAATTGATTTGTGTGTGTGTCTGTGTGTGTATATCTTGGTTGTCCCAGGATTCTCATTTCATTCTGAGATATACACCTTCAGACAGCATGGAAGGTAGCTGTATGGCGGTGCCCTATATTTGCTAATGTAATAGGATATCTAATTATTCCACATAATGTGTAGAGATTTTCTAACTCCTGTTTTTCCAGTCTTTTTGCCCCTCTTCCAGTTAAATTATATGCAGCAGCTAATAAAAGCAAAATTAAAAGTTGATCCTTTGCTAAAAATAATGTTGCTAAACTGGCATTCATGGGGCGGGGGAGGAACCACATAAAGCTTCCTTGAAAATAAAGCATTTTGAACCATCATATTTTTGGATTTAGTTCCTACTTTTTTAAAAAGAAAGTCTATACTGTAAATCAGTGCTTCCCAAACATTTTCCTTCATTACCCAACACCTCTTATCAGAAAGTCCTTTTTACCCAATGTAGGTAAAACACTTTTAAGCCAACTTAAATATCCCGATTGTGATTAGGAAATGGGTTTGTGTGTTGTTACCCAGAAAAAAACACTTTTACCCAATTTTGGGTAATTTACCCAGGTTTGGGAAGCACTGCTGTAAATCATACCCTTCTCAACACTGGTTCATATTGTCAAGTTTCCTGAGTAACATTTTTGAGTATATTTATAACTTGGATTTTCCTATTGGGGAACACAGGGTGGCTTTTGCTGAGTTTTTAGCTAATCTTCTCTTGAAGCACTGTACAGGTACAGACCCAGGTTTGGTGGTTGCATAATTGATGTAATCTGTATAGCTTGTTTAGAGATATCCTCAGGATTGAAGGCTTTCATCCCACATGATGAAAGCAGCATCACCCTGTTGTAGGGTGACCATACGTCCCGTTTTGAACGGGACAGTCCCGTTATTTTAGCATTTTTCAACCGTCCCGTCGTTTTGATCAAAATCTCAATTTTGTCCCTTTTTTAAACCCGGCGGGAAGGAGGCCAGGAAGACAGGAAGGAGGACTGGAGCCGGACTTGCCATTGGAGGCAGCCCGGAAGAGGCCCTATCAGCGCGGCAACTGGAAGCCCAGTTGCCACGTGCGAGCCCAGCAGCAGAAGCAGCACCACAGTCCAGGTTCCTGCCTCCTTACCTGATCCTGAGATTGTCTGCCCAGCAGTGGTGAGGCCAGGGAAAGCAGGCACGGGAAGGTTGTGGGAAGAGGGTGCGTGTGTGTGTGTGTGCGTGTGTGTGTGCGCGTGCGCAGATTACTTGCTCAGAGTAATTGCGCGCGCACACACACACACATGCACCCCACACCCTCTTTCTCCAGCCTCCCCATGATGAAATGCACCCACACCTGTTGCAGGGAGGCTGGAGAAAGAGGGTGTGGGGTGCGTGTGTGTGTGTGCGCGCACACGGATTACTTGCTCAGCGTAATCACACACACACACACACACGCACTCACCCACCCCACACCCTCTTTCTCCAGCCTCCCCATGACCAAATGCACCCGCACCTGTTGCAGGGAGGCTGGAGAAAGAGGGTGTGGGGTGCGTGCATGTGTGTGCGTGTGGGGGGCGGGGTTTGGAGGCCGGCATGGTAGCATAAGACCCTGTCCCGTTTTGCCATCCCAAAAGTCCTGTTTTTGTCTGAAGGAAATATGGTCAGCCTACCCTGTTGTAATGTAAGCTCCACCTCTTTGGGAAGTGCATGCAACACTGCTTTCTTCATTTGCCCCCTCCCCACCCCCTGGAGATCGCTAAGATGACCAATGAACTTCAAAACTTTGGTCTTATCAGGGATTTTTAAAAATGTCGGTAGTTTTCAAAAGACGTTTGGGTGTCTTCTTTCATCCAATAATGTTGAACTTAGTTAAACTAATACTATTTAAAAAAAAACTAATAAGAAAAAGTAGTGATTTTCAAGGAGAATCTATGGTCTGAACTCTAAAGTTTGATTCTCTACCCGTGCTTGGGAGCACTGAATTCAAGGAAATACTTAACACTGAAGTAAAAATTTTCAGTGGAGTTTGTTTCCAGAAACTCTGGACCTGGAAGTAAACAAGACGTATTTGGGATACTATGATTAGAAAATTATAGGATCCTGTTGTAAAAGTATAGGGGACATTGCCCTCTAATTAGTAGAAGGACTACTGTAGTTTTTTGGGAGTTATTTTCACAATGTCTCCAAATATGCATTTGCTCAGCACACAACCAAAGGAAAGAAAAAGTTTTGATTTCTTAATCTCAGCTGTTTCTTTAAGAACATCAACATTGGTCACTGTTAGGAAACAGTATCCTCAGCTAAAATAAACGTCTATTACACAAGACAGTAGGATCCTGTGTGCTTGACAGAAACTCTTGTTTCAGCATCCTGCATTCCTTTGTGACAGGCAAAATTAGAAATGCCTGGTTTCAAATCAGACTTAAATCAGCCATGTTAAGGAGATCACATAAGCATTTAATATAAAATATAATATAAATTTGTAGCCAAGCAGGCATAGAGAATGACACTAATTAATATCATTATAAATATTATTAACAATATACTTAAATGTTAATAATGTTAATAATATTAAATAATATTAAATATATAGGGGGGTTTGGTTTGAAATTATGATCTTGGGTGGAGAATTTTGGACATTTCTTGGGGGCTTGCTTTTATTTCTCAAAAAGTCTTATTAATAGTAGTAGATCAAACACTGAGGATTACTCCTTTTTTTTAGATTTCACATGCACACAAAAGAGTATTGCATTTATGAGTGTGGCCTTCAGGTCCCCCCCCCCCCAAGTTGTGCCTTTAGGTATAAGATATTTTTATTTTATTCTTGGGGTGTCCACAGCAATGATCACTGGCTTAAAAGCAGTGAGTGTGACCAGATGTTCAAACCCCTGCCCCTTTTTATGTGTGGGCAATGCATGCATCACATGTTTAAAAGGGGTGGGGCCTTGTTCACCTGGTCATGTGCCCCATTTTGAAGCCAGTGACTATTTCTGCAGGTGCCCTGACTATTCTGTCAGCATACGCAAGAAATTCATATGTATCTAAAGTAATTCTCTCTCATCTCACTGAATTAGAACTGATAGGAAAATAGGCAGGGCTAATGCCCAGCATTAGTCACAGCCACGGTTGAAGATGCCTCCCTGGATTTCTCAGAATTCCCAGCCAGCATTGGGAATTGGGAATTTTGGAAATAAGGTACCAGGCTGGGAAAAGATGGACTAGAAATCTCTGTAGGTATTGCTGTGTTCAGTAACATCTACCATTTTGTCATCTGTTGTAGCTGGAAAACAGAAACTGCCCAGAAAAAATAGAGTTGCCGATCTGCTGAAATTGAACAGATTGTTCTCCGTTTCTGTCTCCATTATATTTTTAGCTTGTCCCAAGGGCACCTTCAAAGCTTCGGCGGGAGATGCCCCCTGCAGTCCTTGCCCTACCCACAGCTATGCTTCCATCCCGGGCTCCCGTGAATGTGCCTGCCAGACTCACTATTACCGGGCTTCTTCAGACATCTCAGATGCCCCCTGTACTAGTAAGTATCCGAGAGCGAGGAGGATTGGCTTAGCTTGGTCCCTGTCTCCTTTTATACCTTGGATTCTTCTTTTCTCCCGGTCTGTGTTGGCTTCATTTCCTTCAGCTTCTTCCATAATTCCTTCCCTGTGTTTTGGTTTCTTCCTCAAGCCCCTCGTTTTCTTCTTCTCTCAGGGTCTCTAGTCCAGTTCTGTTACATTTGATCCTGAGAGAGGTGTGTTTCCAAAACTGTCCTTTTGGAACTTCCTCATGTACAGAACCATGGAAATAATGGTGGTCCCCAGTCTTTCTAGGCTAGTTGCCTATTTAAAGTTATGAGGAACAAATGATTGCTGGGGGTGGGGTGTGTGGGGAGGTTACTCATTCACAAAGTGGCTGTTCAAATATGACCTCAAGACATATTTGAAAATGAAGGTGGTGGTGAAAAGTGGTGTGTGGTACTGCAGATTCCATTGGTGTAGCCACATTAGTCTGTGACCTCAAAAACAGCAAAGTATCTTGTGGCTTCTTAAAGACTAATGTATCTTTTTATAATATTGGCCTTCCATTGGTAGCATCCACAGGGATCAATATAGCCATAGAGGCTTCGGCACCCATCTTGATTCTTCTCTTCAGGGGTTCTTGATCACATCTGCTTTTTCCTTTATTACCTACCAAGCCACCCCATGTCCACCATCAGTGCTAATTGCTTTCTGGACATAATTTTAAAAGTTAAGTAGAATGTCTGTCAATCAGGGAATTGTTTGTTTTTTCAAAAGGAGAAATAGGATGGAAATAAATTCATTTTTAAGGTATATCCCCATGGCAAGCATTTTGTGAACAGCCATGATTCAGTGACATTTATTTTTTTGGTAATGCTCGTATTAAATTTGTTTGTGCTTAAGGTGCCACAAGATTCTTTGTTGAAACTCAGGTTGTACTTAAAAAAAAACCTTGAAAAACACTGAAGCAGAAACATAGTGAATGCTGCAAATAGGTTCACATTCATGAATACCTAAATAATAATAATTGCCTGGCTGGGTCAGGCAGTGACAGCTGGTTTAAACTGAAATCCTTCCTCATGTTTACCACACCATTAGCAAAACGTGGTGGGGATTTTAAAATGTAGGGGGGAAAATGGAAGTGGGGTTCCCTATTGGTGGTAGTAGCAGCAATTCTTGAAATCTGGAAATAATTTCTCATGGCTGTAGGCTGCTTTGGGGTACACACTGTAGTTTTCGTCCTTGAAGTTTGGGTTAAAATTGTTCCTTGAGAAAGGTTTGTCTCTGGTTAAGTTTTGCTTGGTTTGCTCCAGAGACAATGAAATAATGACACCACCTAGCTTTGCTCCTCTGTATTTGGCTTTTTCTATTACAGTTTCTCAGGAGTTCATTTTAAACTGTTTTGTAGGCATCCCATCAGCCCCTCGGGACCTCAGCTATGAAATTATTGGATCCAATGTCCTCCTGACCTGGCGTCTCCCAAAGGATCTGGGTGGTCGAAAAGATGTTTTCTTCAATGTCATCTGTAAAGTGTGCCCAACTGGCTCTCCAGGGCCTTGTGTTCGTTGTGGGGACAGTGTCCAGTTTGAACCCCGGCAGGTGGGACTGACCGAGAGCCGGGTGCAAGTGTCCAACCTCCTGGCCCGTGTTCAGTATACCTTTGAGATCCAGGCAGTCAACCTCGTGACTGAGCTGAGCCCAGATTCTCCACATTATGCTGCCATCAATGTCAGCACCAGCCAGTCAGGTGAGGAGCACTTTTTGTTGACCCCATGGCTTCTTTTAACCCTTCTTGTTCCTCTATTTTCAGTTGCCAGTCTTACCCCTCTTTTTTGCTGTCATTCAGATGTGGACGATCATGAAATGAAACCAAAGGAAACAGTGGGTTTTCACTAATAGTGGCAGTGTGGGAGGCATACTTTAGGTAGAACTTCAGTCTCATACTATCTATGACCAAATATCAACCTTTCAGATAAAACTGTGAGGGCAATTTATGTGAAACAGAGCTGGGTGAAATTGGTGAGAGGGTAGAAAATGTTTCTCTCCTCCTACCGTCTCCTGAAAAACTTACCCTGGATCTTCATCTTGTGGCTGTGTGAAGTCACAGAAGGTGCAAGCAGCAGAAGCAAATGTCCATTTTCTTATTTTTCATATAGTCTCCACCTCTCCCTATCTGCCCACTATGTTGTGGAAGGTGTGCACAGATGTATTTCAGGCTATATTCTTGTGATGTGGAGCCTAATGCTGGGACACTCTTGTTACCCAGCACTGGAGGAAAGGGAGCATTGGGGTGGGGCACTGTACCCCAAAATACTTTTTTTAATGGTCCAAGTCCAGGAAGATCACCAGATATTGATTACCTTGCAAGATTTTGTAACGATATAAAAAAATTAATAAATCTTGCAAGATTTTGAAATCCTATGAAATTTCAACACCATGTTTAGGTTTCATGGGGCCATCTAGAAGTGTCAGCGGTGTCTACAGGCCCCCTTTGCCAATACATTTGAGCATTTTTTATAGCTTGCAGCACCGTGCACAGGTTGTCATACTTCATGGGCAGGTAAGTCATGTCATCAAATTATTTAATGCAATTCATCAATATGTTTTATTAACTTCTCATATTTAATTTGCCACAACACTGGAAAATAAAGCTATCCTGCACTGCCAAGGCATATTCTCACGGCCCTTGATACAACTTTTTATTTTGTTTGTATCCACTCCCCAAAAACTTGGCAAAAGGGAAAGGGCTTGCCTTTGCAGTTCAGAAAAAGATCTTTGAAGTGAGATCTTTGGCTCAGTATATCATATGAAATCATTCTAAAATCTATGTAAATATTGAATATTATTAAAGTCATGCTATTTGGATTTACTGTCTCAAACATCAGTGTCTCTTGAGCCAGCCAATCTCTTTAGATTCTCAAGATAATATCCCTTCTCTTATTATTATTGCAGGTACTAAGATAACAACTGCTATTCCTACTTGGAAATTGTACAGCATTTTTACATGCTCAGTATGCTTTATATAGTTGTTCAACCATCCATATTATAGATGGGAAGATTGAGGTTGGGAGACAGTAGATTGCCTAAGGCCACTTAGTGAATTTATAGCTAAGGTGAGATCAGAACCACAGAATTTGGTTTCATAGCTTAATCTGCTGAAAATCACTGCTCCCCTTTCTCCCTCTCCTCCCCTCTAGCACAGTCAGATGATGGTACGTCTGGGTTTTTTCCTTAGTTGCTTGACAGAGTAGCCAACCATATCGGTCAGAGGAGCAGTTGCTATGAGAAATGGAACCTTTTGTCAGATTTTGGCAGGGGATTGTGGATTTCTGATGTAAGAATAAATAGCAATTTTGCTCTTTGGCTTTTTCCAGGCAGTAGTTTTCTCCCAACTCATGTAACAGGGTAGTTTAATGAACTGGGGGGTTGGGGATTCATGATTATGAATGCCACAAATATCTGTGATCTTCTTGTCTGTGTCCTTATTTTGTGGATAAATGCCACAAACAGCATAGGTATAAGTGTGTGATATTTAGAGTCATGTGCGTCTGTATTTTTTTTTTTTAATTTGTTCAATCGTGTCTGATTCTCGGAGACTGCCTGGAGAAGTCCCTGCAGTTTTCTTGGCAAGGTTTTTCAGAAGTGGTTTGCCATTGCCTCCTTCCTCTGGCTGAGAGAGTGTGACTGGCCGAAGGTCACCCAGCTGGCTTTGTGCCTAAGGCGGGACTGGAACTCACGGTCTCCCGGTTTCTAGCCTGATGCCTTAACCACCACACCAAACTGGCTCACGTCTGTATTTATTTGTTTATAAATGTATATTCCATTCTTCTAACAAGTACAAGTAACTCAGGACAGCTAAGAATGATCAAAACCACCAAAGCAAAATTAAAATAATGTAAGCATAAAGCATAAACAAGTTTGAGAAAAAGGAAACTTTTATAAAACCAGGACAAGATACAGTAGAACATAGCTTTCCAAAGTGTGTGTTGCGACACACTACTGTGTCGCCTGTGGTGTCCTGGTGTGTCGCACGCAAACCTGGAAGCGCTGATGGGGGGAACCGTAAGGAGCGGCACCCCCGCCAATCAGCGCCGCCACCGCTGTTGGTGTGTGTCGCCAACATTAAAAGTTTGGAAAGCTCTGCAGTAGAAGATGGCATATTTAGGTAAAATATACATTGCGAGTGATTTGACTCTCTTCCTAAAAAGGAAGTTCTCTTCTTCCCATTAATCAGAAATTATTCTGGTCCACCTTTTACTGTTTTCTGTAGTTTTGAATAGGGAAGAAGATGCACAAGTACGCCTTGAACTGCTGGTCCTTTACACTCTTAATCCCATGATATGATATGTTTCCATTCTATGATATCCATGAAGATGAATGGAAATTTAGGGAATAAAGGCAAAAAATAGAAAATAAGCAAAACAAACCATCAAATAAAAAGCATCTGTATCTCCAACAGGTTTGCAGGCTGAACATTGCTGTGAATTGGTTCTAGCTTCCAGCTCTGGATATCAGAAGCACAAATCCCTTCTACGTCTTTCCCCTCAGTTCAGTAGGGAAAGGCAAGGTCAAACAATGTGCTGCCACATCTGTTGGGTGAAATGTTATCTTAGGCCAGATGATGTGGTGACTTTGACACTGAGGTGTTTTGTTCAAGGTGACCTCAGCATGGATATTGCCATCAGCCTTAGGGTCCCATCCATTTACTCAAAGTCATCTACATCACTTCCCTCACTGTTAGTAGTGGGATGGAAAGTAAGAGAATCTCAATCTGTTCTGGCGTCCCCATCCCCAGTTAATGACTTGAATGTTGAGCAAAGAGATTGAATCCCTATTGGCCAAGGTTTAATTTCTCCTCTTTCCTGTTAGTTGAGCTGGCATTCATAAGCAGCACTTGCAGGCCAGCCACCCCTTTTACTCAGGTTATAAGGTGATCTGGAAAGGAGACAAGGCTCTCCCTTGAAAGGTTCGGTGTTTGTCCTTGTCACCCCAAAAGACAGGGCACAAAGTGGTGACCAAATACCAGTGACAACTTGTGTGCCTCCCAGGAAGCACTTATTCCTCAGTGATTAGGTCCTTATTGTGTTGGGCTTATCCTCAAAATATATGTATGCTTGTATGTTTGTATAAAGGTAAAGGTTCCCCCCGCACATTTGTGCAGTCGTGTCCGACTCTAGGGGCCGGTGCTCATCTCCGTTTGTTAGCCGAAGAGCCAGCGTTGTCCGAAGACGCTTCCACGGTCATGTGGCCGGCATGATGCACGCGAAACGCTGTTACCTACCCACCGAAGCGGTACCTATTCATCTACATGCATTTGCATGCTTTCGAATTGCTAGGTTGGCAAGAGCTGGAGCTAGTGCGGGAGCTCACTCCGCACGCAGGGCTAGGGGTTTGAACCTCCGAACTTGCAATCTTCCGATCGACAAGCCTAGCGTCTTACCCACTGAGCCACCACGTTTGTATACATGCATATATGTCAGTCGTTTACTGACTGCTGCATATACTGCTGTAATCTGTATGGACTGCCAATGCTTACAGCAATAAAACAATGGTAAAGCCAAGACCACAATACAATAATAATATTATAACCATACAAATGGGTACCAACTCATCATTGCCCAAATGTTCCCTGGAAAAGTTCTGTTTGTGCAGGTGCTAACTTCACCCCAAGAGTGAGGTTGTTCTGTCACATTGTCTGCAAGTCCCTGCCCCCTTAACCTCCCAATATTGGGGGAATGTTAACAGATTTTGTTGGGGAGCACACACATGGACAAGTCAATTCTATGATTCTGGAAGAAGACAATACTGAAGATGTCTAGAAGATAAACCATATAGCACTTTATAGGATTAAACCATGACTTTTATTCCAAATTGCACTTGGAAACCTACAGACAAAGAATGCAGGGCCTGAAGTGCAGGTGTTACATGGCTGTGGCAACCCCTGTTAACCAACAAAGAGGACACTACATTTTGCACCAATTGCAGCTTCCAGGTGTCTTCAAAGGCAGCACTAAATAAAATGCATTGCCAGAGCTTTCTACTCCAGCTAGTGCTGCAACTGGTGCCAACTTAATTTGGAAAAATCCAAGGCCTCTACCTGCTTATCCAACAGTAACCATGAGTCCAGGATGACCCCAAGTCACAGATTTGCCCCTTGGGGGAAGTGCCCCCCTCCCAAGTTATAATTGGAGCTGGCAGAGAATTCTTCTGAACAAAAAGTAATTCTCTCTTGCTTGGGTTCAGCTTCAGCCTGTTTTGTCCTATCCAGGCATATCAGCCTCCACAGACTGGGTCCACATGTTCACATCATCTCCAGCCTGGTCTGGGGGGAGATGTAAAGCTGTGTATCAAGACTGGATTGGAAAATGAGCATGATTTTAAAATTGAAGGATAAAAATAACATGCTGTGTTGATGACCTTACTCTGATAGTTGAAAATGGAGATGATCTGGAAGCTCTAATAATGAAAGTCAAGGAGCACAGTAAAAAATGGGACTAAGATTAAACAGAAAGAACACCAAACTGATGACAACACATATAGCAACCAGCCTTAGAATTCACAGTGAAGTTATTTAAGCGGTGGATAGCCTTTGCTTTTAGGATAGACTATCAACAGTAAAGGAACTAGCAGTCAAGAAATATAGTGCAAGCTAGCACATAATAGGGTGATATTAGCCTTTCAAGGTAGTCCAGACAAGAAGCACAGCCAGAGCATTAGGACTATCCTTATTGTAAGGTTACATTAAACAGAATCTTGCAAGGCTGAAAGTATTTCTCCCATCCTCTCTTTTTAGTCTCCGAAAAACTAGGGAGGGTCCCTTCTGAAATGCTTCCCATGCTTTCCCCCCACCTGCAGACTGAGCTGCCTGTTATCAGACCGTTGCCCTGGCTGCGGGTCTTCTTCCTGTCTCCCAAGGTCATTCCCACATACCATCACAAATGATGATGAAGGTCTTGGAATAGTTATTCATACCCCATGATGTGTCTATACCTACAAAGATCAGAATCGTGCAGACAGTGGACAGCGAAGAAAACAAAGTTTAAAAATTTATTAAAATATATGGTCATAGACCAAACATGCATTTTTTAAAAAAATATCTCATATGTTCATATTCATGTCTGAGCTAAACATATCTAGAAGATTGATCAAGTCCAAAACTGTCATTGCTATTGTACAAAATTTGGCTATGATTCCAGAGACTTCCCAATCCTGGTTGTTTAGTAGGTAGCTCAAAATTGCCTTTTGAGAATGATGTAGTTTGTAATAAGTAGTTTGTAATAAGAGGGGAGATTAACTCTACCCTCCAAGGGTGGTAGATGGGGCAATTCAGAAGTACGGGTCCTACTATTTCAATGTCAGAGTCTGAGTCTGAGTCTGAGGTGATACATAAACACTCTTGATAAGGCATACCATTGAATCTACCTGAACAATTAGGGGAGAGCATCCAGACTTGCCAATAGGAAGGACCTCCTATGAGATGGGACTAAAACAATACAAATATGTGGGAATAGTGAAGGAAGGGTGCATTAGCTCATTTTAATGGAGCTGAGGAATGATGCTTCTATCACTTTGTAAATAAAGATTTAAAAGTCATTGCCTGAGCTCTCTCCAGGCTTCATCCAAGCCTAGCATAGAAAGAGATTGGGGGGTCAGCCCACAATGAGCCAGATCATCCATTATTTGTTTCTTCAAGGGAGACTGGTATCTGTCTGTTGAGCTAGAGATTTTCTAAAGACAGTCCTTCAGCTGGCAGAGTCATAACGCAATTGAAATGCAGCCAACCTCAGGTCAGAGGTGCGCATTAGCCTTAGTTGGAGAACTCAAAGTAGAGATCTCAAGAATTTAGATTGAACATTGCGCACCATGTAGCAAGAGCCTTAGCAATTTAGCTTTAAAAAGTTTAATTACTCTGGGCGCATAATTGTTGCCCCTACATTGAGTGTCTAATTACTGTGTTGGAGGCTGTTTGGGCTCACCAGTAAGGAGTTGAAGAGTGAAAGCTTCCAGGAAGATGATGATCTGGAAATAACTGTAAAAATATTGAAAAGCCTTCACCTGCTCAATTTGATAGTTGTTATCTTAGTAATGTGGGGGTGATTAGCATGCCACTTGGTGAATGCAATCACCTTGGTGTTCACATGATTAATTTCTAGCATTTCAGGATCACAGTAGGAAGCTAACATGTGAAGACTACATCGCAATCCTACTTGGGATACAGGCAAGATGACAGCATTGTCAGCATGTAGCACAGGGCTTTCCAAACTTCTGCCGTTGGCGACACACCAACGGCCGGCGCGAAAAAACCCGGAAGCGCCGGTGGCATCAGCATCCTGGAACCCGGAAGCACTGATGGCCCGCCACCGCCACTGCCGCTTCAAAAGGGCAGGCTCCGGGGACCCTGAAAATGCCCTCGGTTCCGGCAGGGAGGCAAAAAGCCTCTCCGTGCGCGCACGCTGCTGGGCCACTTCCCGCCGCACAGCTGATCGGTGCAGAGAATTCCCCCCCCCCGCGCCAATCAGCTGTGCAGCAGGGAAGCGGCCCGGCAGCACACGCGCGCAATTTTTGCCTCCCTGCCGGAACCAAGGGCATTTTCATCAGCACTTCCGGGTTGTCACACGACACACTTGGGGCCCCCAGGCGACACAGTATTGTGTCGCGACACACAGTTTGGAAAGCCCTGATGTAGCAGAATGGCCAGGGAAGGAGGGTGGAATTCAAGTTTAGTAAGAGCCTGATTAATATTGTTGATATAAACATTAAAAGGGGGGAGCAGAATATATTTCTGTTTGACTGCCTTAGAAGTTGGAATAGGGTGAGTCAATTCTCCATTATTTGAACATTGGAGCTACATTGTAGTGCCTTGATGCTTGATGTAGTACTTTCATAATTAATTGCAGGAATTGGCAATCAATAAAGGAAGCTGCCAGTTTGCCACAGCCTTTCCCGAGGGACTGAATCAAATGCTACTTTCAGATCTATAAAAGCTGCATAAAGAGCATCTCCAGGAAGGTTAGTGTACTTTGCAGAGAGGTGGTGCAACATTAGTCAGCAATGGAAAAACCTGAACTGAAGCCAACTCCTTCCACTGCTAGAATTCTTTCTTGAGTCATCCAATCAGCAAGCTTACGGTAAAGATTTTTAGTGTATAATTTATTAATTATACATAATAGGCTGATTGGATAGTAGTTAGCCAGGTTGGTTTTCTCACCTTTTCAATATATTGGCATTGTAATATGGTTGTTCCATTTGTTTGGGATCTGTAGGGAGATGTTGATGCAGGTGAATAAGGGGGCTAAGACAGCCCACCTGTTGAGATTCTATTTCAACATTTCTGGAAAAGAAAAGAAATGGATTGTAGAACAAATCAATCCAGAGTGCTCACTGGAGGCACAAATGACCAGGCTCAAATTATCACATTATATGAAGACCCAGCTCCCTTGAGAAGTCCATAAAGATGGGAAAGGTAGAAGGAAAAAGAAGAAGATGGACTTAATTATAGTGGTAATGGGTCATTCTTGGGAGTCCTGAAAGAACAGATCATCCTGGATAATGTCCATCAATGTGGCTGCAGCAGCAAACAGGAGTCATGTCCAAACAGAATGCCTGGCTATCACTGTGGCCAAAGTGGATAAAGGAGTTGAAATCTGGAAAGGGATTTTTAAAATCCGTTTCATTTTGAGCCAGTTTACTCATGGTAGACAAACAGCTGAAGGATGCTATTCAATCTAATGTCCTCCATGTCCAGATGACCCACTAACTGCTTTGAGGTAAAGATGATGTGAAGCATATGTCTACCTATATGTGTAGGGCCAGATATTACCTGGGACAAATCCATCATTGCCATGAAGGCCATGACTACCTGAGCCTTCCCCAAACCCACCTCAAGAAGACTGAAGTCGCTAGCACTGGATATTGGTAGATTCCAAAACTATCCTTGACACATGATCCAGGAGCTCAGGAAGGGATCCTGCAGATTTCTTCTGCCCAATTCACCACAGAGGCATTCACACCCATCACCTGGAGTGAGTTCTCTCATTCATACCAAAGGTATATTGATAACAGAGCCTCCATCCAAAAGCAGATGTTTCCGGGTGGAGCTAATAACACTGTTATAGTTGCGATGTAAACACAAGAAATTACAGCAAATTATCTTAAAGGTATTCTGCTTTTCCTCCACTTCTCTCAGTAAAATGTGAAGCACACGGTGCAGCATTGTAATTGGCATTGTAATTCTGCCTGCCCTTTTGAATGACAATTGCAGCATTCAATTAGGCTATGTCAAACACTGTTATGCAAGCCATTCAGAATGGAGGGAGTTTGATAAACCCTTTTCATTGGTGGAACATCTTCCATTAGTGAACTAGGAGGGACTAATTTCTTGTTCCATGTCATTGGCGATCACTCGTAGCCGAGTAAGATTGTCTTCCAAAGGTAAAATTTTAACGGTGGATCCGTAAGTGGCTGTAAAGGCCAATTCTGGATCCGCACAACCTCCCACAGTGGGGGCATAGGTTTCCGGGTGGGAGACGGTCATGATGAGGGTTTGCCTGACGTGCCTTCCTTTTAGCTCTTTTCTCCCTTTCGCCCTGTACTCGTGCTTCTTCAAAGTCCATAGCGCCATTAATAAAGGCTGACCTCCAATTGAAACGCTCATGAGTTAGGGCTTCCCAGTTCTCAATGCTGATATTACATTTTTTTAAATTAGCTTTGAGAATATCTTTGAATCTCTTTTGCTGTCCACCAATATTCCGTTTTCCATTCTTAAGTTGGGAGTAAAGTAACTGCTTTGGAAGACGATGGTCAGGCATTCGAACAACATGACCGGTCCAGCGAAGTTGATGTTGGATGATCATTGTTTCAATGCTGGTGGTTTTCGCTTCTTCCAATACGCTAACATTAGTCCGCCTATCTTCCCAAGTAATTTGCAGAATTTTTCGGAGGCAGCGTTGATGGAATCTTTCAAGAAGTTGGAGGTGGCGTTTGTAGAGGGTCCATGTTTCACAGGCGTACAGAAGGGTTGGTAGTACAATGGCTTTGTAAACAAGCATTTTGGTCTCCCTGCGAATGTCCCGATCCTCAAACACTCTACGCTTTATTCGGGAGAAAGCTACACTCGCAGAGCTCAGGCGATGCTGAATTTCAGCGTCGATGTCGGCTTTTGTAGATAGATGGCTGCCGAGATAAGAAAAGTGATCGACATTTTCTAGTGACACACCTTTAAGCTGGATTGATGGCGCTGCGGAGGGATTGGTTCGAACTTGCTGGTAAAGCACTTTGGTTTTTTTAATGTTAATCGAGAGGCCGAGTTTTTCATATGCTTCTGCAAAGATGTTTAGGATAGTTTGAAGATCTTCCTCGGAGTGTGCACAGACTACGTTATCATCAGCATATTGAAGTTCTATAACAGAAGTTGCAATTACCTTATTTTTTGCTTTCAGCCTACTAAGATTAAAAAGCTTTCCATCTGTTCGATATATAATTTCTACACCAGTAGGAAGTTTCTCTTCAACAAGGTGCATAATCATAGCGATGAAGATAGCGAATAAGGTTGGAGCAATAACACATCCCTGTTTAACGCCGGATTCCACTTTAAATGGATCGCTTTGAGAGCCATTGTTATTCAGGATTGTTGCCATCATGTCGTCATGGAGTAACCGCAAGATGTTCACAAATTTATCAGGGCATCCGATTTTCAGAAGGATGGTCCAGAGAGCAGTACGATTTACAGTATCAAAAGCTTTAGTCAGATCAATAAACGCCATGTACAGAGGGCGGTTTTGCTCCTTGCATTTTTCTTGAAGCTGTCGTGCAGTGAAGATCATATCCACTGTTCCCCTGGAAGGGCGGAAGCCATTTTGCGTTTCAGGGAGGATGTCTTCTGATACAGATAGGAGACGGTTTGCAATGATCTTTGCCAGGATTTTGCCTGCTGTGGCTAGAAGGGAGATGCCTCGATAGTTTCCACAGTCTGTTCTATCACCCTTTTTAAAGAGAGTGATAATTATGGCATCCCTAAAGTCTGCTGGAATCTCCTCCCTCATCCAGATTTTTTCGATGAGCTTATGAAGTTGTTTTGTAAGTTCAGGCCCGCCTTCTTTAAAGACTTCAGCAGGAATCCCATCAGGTCCACTAGCTTTGTTATTTTTCATTTGTTTAGTGGCTTTGCTGACTTCCTCCAAACTAGGGGGTACTGCAAGCTCATTTCTTATTTGTTTTTGTGGGATTTGCAAGAAGACTTCATCAGCCACAGTGGAGTGACGATTAAGGAGATTGTAGTAATGCTCTTTCCAGCGCAGTGCAATAGACTCTTTGTCCTTTAGAAGTTTAGCACCATCTACTGAGCGTAAGGGATTTGTACCATGGTTTGTTGGTCCATAGATGGCCTTTATGGCATTAAAAAAGCCCCGTGCATCATGAGCATCTGCAAAATGTTGGGTTTCTTGGGCTTTTTTTATCCACCATATGTTCTTAAGTTCTCTAGTTCTTCTTTGGACTTCTGCCTTTGCACTGGCGTAGATTTTTTTCTTAACGGCACAGTTAATATCTTTTTGCCATATCTGGAAGGCTTTCCTTTTCTTGTCAATAATATGTTCAATCTCACTATCGTTCTCATCAAACCAGTCCTGATGTCTCTTAGTCTGGTATCCGATAGTTTGTTCACAGGCTGAAATAATAGAAGTCTTCAATTTAGTCCAGTGTTCCTCAACATTTTCAGGAAGTTCCATAGGCAGATGTTCCTTGAGAGTTGATTGAAAGCAAGCTCGTTTAATAGGATCTTGAAGGGTCAGTGTATTCATTTTATGCCTTGGTTTTCTTCCTTGGAGCCTACGATGAGGGACAATCTTTATGGCCATCGTGGATCGAATTAATCGATGGTCTGTCCAGCAGTCATCGGCGCTCGTCATGGCTCTGGTGAGAAGTACATCACGGCGATCTCTAGCACGGACAATTACATAATCTAAAAGATGCCAGTGCTTCGACCGTGGGTGCTTCCATGATGTTTTAAATTTATTTTTCTGGCGAAAGAGTGTATTAGTAATGACAAGGTTATGCTCTGCACATTTAGTCAGAAGTAAGATTCCATTCGTGTTGCTGTTGTCAACTCCTTCTTTCCCAATGATCCCTGGCCACAAATCAAAATCACGCCCAACTCTTGCATTGAAATCGCCCAGGAGGATAATTTTATCCTCCTTTGGTATCTCTGATAAGATGGTGTCCAGCTGGGTATAAAATTTTTCCTTGATATCCTCATCTGCATCTAGTGTTGGTGCGTAAGCACTTAGGATAGTTGCCTGTTGGTTTTTGGTGAGTTTTATTCGCAGAGTTGAGAGTCGTTCATTAATCCCAGTGGGAACTTCTGACAAGAGCTTCACAAGGTCGTTTTTGATAGCAAAGCCTACCCCATGTATTCGTCGTTCTTGTTCAGGCAGTCCTTTCCAAAAGAAGGTATAACCTCCTTTTTCTTCCTTCAACTGTCCTTCTCCTGCTCTTCGAGTTTCTTGGAGTGCTGCTATATCGATATTAAAACGTCTCAGCTCCCTTGCAATAATGGCAGTCCTACGTTCAGGTCGTTCACTATCCATATTGTCTTGCAGTGTCCGTATATTCCATGTTCCAAAATTCATGTGTTTTTTACGACCGCTAGATGGTGACCCCACTGGTCGCGGTAATCCAGTCAGGGAGAAAATGAGGCAGACTATGTTTAGGGCACCTTTTCTAGCCCCCTCCCCATATGGGGTGAGCAGAGTGGATCCTAAATAGGGCTGCTCAGTCGTGGATACAGCTGCCGAACTACTCAACTGCCTCGATCCTTGAGTCAGGGCGACTGAATCTGTATCCACCGCCCATGTGCTGGTCCATGACTAGGAGCTTCCGGATTTCACAGTCCTGCCCCCGTTGCCATTCGTCAGTCGCCATGGGACTTTTGGTTGTTTTGGGTTTGGTGTGGTTGGAAGACGCCTGTGCGTGAATTTGTTTTATGTGTGGAGATCGGTGCACAACGATCAGCACACAACCTTCACAGAAAAAGGCTCTAATCCAATGGCATGGATACCATGACGATTGGTGACCTTTTGTCTGCTGCAGCCTTCATCCGCCTTCACAGCCGTTGTAACAATACACCTTGTTATCTTCCGCCTGTTCTGCCGTTGAGGACTTTCTTGGATCGTTCTTTGTCTGGTTCCTCCCCCTGGACCTTACCGCCATGGGTGACCCTGCCAGGAGTACATGACTCCCGACGGCTTCGCTCACAGGGTTCATTGGGAACACACAAGCCCACTCACCACAACAAGGTGACGATCCAGCGAGTGAGTTGTTCCATGTACAGCATCTTTAAAGTCTGCCCCAGAGGTCTGAACAGTTCTCCATAACACTATTTTTGGGGAGATGGAGGGGGAAGGGAAGCTGCAAGGGGATGATCACAGGGGGAAGGTCTTCTATGTAACTCTGCAGATTTTGACTTCTGCCACATTGGTTTCCCACCCAGTAACCTGGACCCATGTTGGGAAAAAATAAAAACCCCATATCCTGGGTGTGGGGGGAATAATGGTGCTGCATAATACATCATGCTTGCATGCAAGAAGGTATAAATGCTGGTGAAAAGAAAAGGTAGATTTTGTACATCCCCATCACAAGGAAGAAATAATATCATTCTGAAGAGGTTCTTTCATTAGTTGCCCTCAATCACTATGATTTCATTTGACTGTCTGCTATCTGTCAGTTCCTGTTCCCAGTTAGCTATCTTTTTTTATCTTTTCCAGGACACATTTTTCCCTTTTTCTCCCGGCTACCTTTTGTTATATCTCTTCTGATCCTTGCATCTTTTCAGTTCCCATCAATTTCTGTTCCTGGCAACCTGTATTTCACAGCATTTTATAACGGATATTACAATAATATACCTGCCTGTCTGTCTTGAATGGGAAGGCAAGTGAGGGATAGAGAGAAGATAAAGTGATGTGAATTACTGGTCTTCCTGAATTTCTGCAGTTCGGTCTCTAGAGTTGGCCAACCCAATGTTGGGTGTAGAAAGCTCTTCTGTCTTCCTTAAGATTAGCAGGAATCAGAATTACATTTTGGAAACTATCAATAATGTAAAAAACAAAGAAAATAAATGGGTTGTAGGGTTAGATTGGGTGAGGAAATTCATAACTTGGTATATGGAGCTTATCTTAGATTCTCCTTTTTTTCCTTCTCTTAATTCTCTGTAACAATTAAAATCCAGTAAATATTTGAAATGGTTTTAATTACCTCTTAGTGTCATATGCTTGTAGGATGCAGACTTTACAAGTACTTATATTAAATTATTTGATCTGCATCTTGTTGACAAATTTTGACCAATGTTGTGACATACTTTGACAGTTTGAAAATATAAACTTTTGCACTTCAGTGCCTAATATGAGAGAAAAGATACATTCAAGTATGCATTTTGGCAAGCAATTGCAGAAATGTCCTGGAATTATAAGCAAAAAATATGTAAATGTGACATAGGCCCTAAATAGGCATATTTGCCCCATGCCTTAAAACATTATGGAAAAATGTTTTAGGAGCATTTATTGTGTTTATTTTTAAATGTATCAATATCGGCATAGCAGTATTACGAAAATGGTCAGATTAGGGAAGGACAAGTGTTGCTGCAATTACCCTAAAGTGTTAGCATTTCAAGATGTTCCTGGTTCAAGCCTTTTGTTCCCTGACATGCACAATGCAACTGGTAGTTTTTTCTCATCTCTGTTTTCTTAATGGTACTTCCAAATTAGACTTTCTTTCTGCAATAAACCTAACATTCATAGAGTTTTACAAAGCGGTCCAGGCATTGCAGTCTTCCATTTGTATTTCTCCCAGCTTTCCCACTGTGTCTTGGATCTTTTCTACACACACACACACACACACACACACACACACACACAGAGAGAGAGAGAGAGAGAGAGAGAGAGAGAGAGAGATTCACAAAGAAGAGAATAACAGAATAGATGCACTGTGTCTCATCTGATAGTACTACAAGCCTTCATCAGAGAAGCACCCTTAGTTCAGAGAAAAGGAGCAGCTAATCCTGTGTGCGGCCAGCAGGATGTCTTGTGTCTGTTTCTAAATGTGGAGAATAGCTCAATTCCTCCAGGGAGCTTCCTGGGGCTCCTTCGGCTGTTCATCCCCCAGAGGAGACTCAGGAGACATGAGAGTGCTGAAAGTCTCCCCTCTAGAGCAACGGTCCCATTGGATGGTTATTCTGATCAGGTGGTTCTTTGTATGCTGTTTTCCCCCCTCCCCTCTTCCCTTCTCCGGGATCATTAGGAGTGAGGGTGACACGAGCTGCCCTTGATTTATATTGACAGCTCCTGCTAACAAGGCCTCTCTTCCACCATCACATAGTTGTAGCTCAGCCCCGCCTCCATTTATTTGTCCCCTTTGGCAGCTTTTCATTTTAGTTAGCTTTATTCCCTCAATTACACATACATTTGGGAGGATTTGCCTGGACTCAGAAAAAGGCAGGGGAGGGGAAGAGATCTGGGAAGAGAGTAAAAGGAAACGCTTTCTGAATGAAGGGCTGCATTGCTTAGAGCAGTAGCAGTTAGCTGGCCAGATATTTCTGGAAAGCTTATAGGCAAGGCAGGAAGGGACAATCCTTCCTTCGTTTGTCCCCAGAATCTGGTATTTGGAGACGTAAGGCTGGCCCCAACCCTGTTGGCATTCTGGAAGGCCCTCAAAACCTGGTTTTGTCAACGAGCTTGTGGATCCCATGGTAGAGTCGGGCCTGTTGGATGGTTACATGATTGTTAACTGATGCACTCTCTGTATGCTGGCTGCCATTTTGCTTTGTTCTTTTACTTTGTTTTTACTTTTTATTTAAATTGTGCTTTTATTGGTTCTTATGTATTTTACTTTTATGTATTTTGTTTTATTACGTACGCCACCCAGAGTCACTATGTGAGATGGGCGGCTATACAAATATGATGAATAAATAAATAAGCAAGCCAGCCCCTGAATGGAAAAGTTTGATCAAGGTATTATAATTAGGGCTACCAGATCTAGGTTGCCAACATCTAGACGGACACTGTACCTCTTCCCTGCCATTAATGGTCATTTGGGTTTGGGTTGCCCAGACCTGGTAGCTGCCTAATCATAATTAATTGCCACTGGTAACTTGGCTGGTTGGGGAATTCTGGGAGTTGAAGTCCACACATCTTAAAGTTGCCAAGACTGAGAAACACTGGTCTAGATGTAAAACCATCTGTGTTCATCATGCTTTGTGGTTGTGAATTCCATAATTTAATTTGTTATGTGAGAAATTTCTTTGTGTGTCTATCTTAACTAGTAGCCAATTTGCTTCAGGTCTAAGAGAAAATCATCCCTGCCTTTTCTACTATCTGTGTATCATACATAGTTGTATAAGCCTCTGTCCTGCTAACACTCTTGATTTCTCTTCTAAACGAAAATGGCCACAATGCTTTCACCTTTCCTTTTAGGTAGCCTGCTCTAATCTCTTGATTATTTTGGGTTCCGTCTATAATCTCCCTTAAAGCTAAGATTATTGGAATTCAAGGAAGGGTTCTGTTGGTGATAACATTCCTTCTTTCCTAAATACAGTATTCCAATATATGGACTCTTTCTTACAGTCAGCACGCATGAATATTAATGATATTGAGGCTGTAATCATGTATGTGTGTACATAAAAAGACACATATCCACGTATGCACACAAAATATATACTCTATTTTGTCTAAGTCCCACCCACACAATACAAAGTAACAAATGTAATTAGAATGTCCATGAGAGATAAATTGAGGATTATAGCATTACTACCTTTTCTTCAGGGAAAAAAAAGTGTACAAATAAAATAATAATAACACAGGGGTTTATTCTCATTTTGGGAAAAGACAATGGCAAACCACTTCCATATAGTTCCCCAAAAAAACTTAATGTAGGTTTCCATAAAATCAAATCAAGTCAAGACCTACTCAAAGGAGATTTTACTTTTATTTCCACCAGATGAAAATAAAAGCCTGTGATTGGTAGACAAATTTTATACAAATTTTATAAAGATAAAAACAAGATGGAGAAAGGTACTCGCAACCAGTCCAAATTTTATTTGAAGCAATCTTGATTGTAATACAGTACCTCTTCTTGAAGTACATCATGCGATAATTATAACCATAATAATGGAGGAGAGCTTGTTAGTACTTTGATGGGAGACCAGAAGGAAATTTTCAGAGCTGTAAGACTATCTGGAAAATACAAACAAACAAACAAAGTACAACATTCTGGAAAAAGACCCAGCCTAGCTTTTCCATATTGTTGCTAGGAAGACATGGAGTCTTTTCCTTTTCATAATTGTTTCCGTCTGTTCAGCCAGTGATCTTAACTAGCCAGGATAGAAAAGAATCTAGTTTCACCCAGTAGTCACCAAGGGTTCTATCACCCACATGACTAGTATGATTTTTTCCCCTTTTTTCCTTTTTGCCTCTAAAGCTGGAAATAGATATTATGGGATGTTCACACCCTTGCCATCTAAACCAACAAAACCATGTTTTTAATTTCTTCTCACCTCAGGACACTGAAATTTATGTCCTCCACTTCATTAACAGCATGGGTTTTGCGAGGTTTTTTTTGCTTCCTCAAGAGACAGCTGATGATATAGAACAGGATAAGAAAATACATAGTGTAAATATCTGAAGAATTAACTTAAACTGAACAAGAAGACATTGAGGTAGAGCCAAACAAAGGCTTATGTGTAGGGCATTACTCCAACTTGCCAGGTATTTTTACATATTTTAAGGGTTGTTTCACTGTTCACAGCTTTTTCATTATAGGTAGTTGTTAATGGGAATTTCCCAAGAAGCCTCCCCCTGCCCCCGACCCCTGGGAAGATCTCTGAAGTTGTTCCTTGTTACACGAATTTCTCTATTGCATGCTTGTTAAGGATACATTTTCCCACTCTTAAGTTCTTTGGGGGGTGGGAGGAGAGATGTTATTTTCCAAGCACATCTCTCTTAGACGTTTGGGTTTTTTGTATGTAATTTTTTAATTGGAAAACAATGGAAGGATGGTAGCCCCCTGACAATGCAGCTGTCCATGGCACAATGCAGCACTTTTGGGCAGATTTCATTGTTTGTTCCCGGAGATTTCCAAAGTAGATTCCTTTTACATCTTTAAAGAAGGTGGGAATTTTTTTGTGGCAACCCTGTGAATATTGACTCCTCACCCTTCCAAAAGAAGTCATGTATCTAAATTACTAAAAAGTGAAGTTAGGTTAAATATTAGATGAAACTCCCAGGCTGCATAAATAATTCCACTGGGGAAACCAGCTGCCTCTGAACATGTGGCATTGCTGGTTTATTTTACTTACTCTTTGCCTGTAGGCAGGGAATCAGAAGAAATGGGACTTTTCTAAGGGATTGTTAGAACCACCTGTTTGCCATGAAGTTAATTGGATGCATAATCATTTATTTATTTATTTATTTTATTAAAATAATGTATATGGCCACTCAATCAAATAAATCTGGGTGGTTAACAAAACATACATAAAATAACACAGTATAAAAGCCATAAGGCAACTCATAGTTAAAAATAAATGAGGCTACTTATGAAACTGCCTTGCAGCACACATACTGGGCTCCATTATGGTCACAATGCCTCAGGGAAAAGCCAGGTCTTAAAAGCCTTCCAGAAGGCCCATAGGGTGGGGCCATATGGATCTTGGGAGGGTGGCTGTTCCAAAGGGCAGGCACCACAACAGAGAAGGCACATCTCCTAAGTCCCACTAGATGACAATATTTCACAGAAGGGACCTGGAGTATTCCTACCCTGCCGGATCTAGTGAGACAGGCAGAAACCACTGGAGACAGGCTGTCCCGTAAGTAACCTGGCCTCATGCCATGTAGGGCTTTGAAGGTGGCAACCAGCACCTTGAATTGCACCTGGAAGCCTAATGGGATCCAGTGCAGCTAAAACAGCAATGATGTTATGTGGGCATACTGTCAAATTGCACATGCCACTGCATTCTAGACCAGCTGTAGCTTCCAAATGCTATTCAAGTGCAGCCACATTTTGAGTATATTGCAGTAGTCCAACCACAAAGCAACTACAGAATGAGTGACCATGAGGAGAGCTATCTGATCCAGAAATGGGAGCAAGTGACACACAAGATGGATTGTGCAAAGGCCCTCCTGGCCACGACTCCCACCTGCTTCTCAAGCAGGAGATGTGAGTCCAGGAGGATCCCTAAATTGCTACCCTATCCAGAATTAAAGGTGAAGATCTCCATCAGGCCATCAATAACCTGAATCAGGTCCATTGTGGTCATGGTGGCAGTGAACTCCTGAACTGCTTCTGATTCTGGGCCTAAAGAAGGCAAATTGAAGTCCCCCAGAAATATATGTTTGGGAAATTTCACTGACAACTCTGCCATAGCATCGAGCAGCTCAGATAGGGAAGCAGCTATGCAGTGTGGAAGCTGGTACACTAACAACAACCCCATCTGATTCCTAAGGCTCAGCTTCACAACCTGGGTCTCATATCTGGTTATTTTCAGAACAGCACCCCTGGAAGCTACCACAGATTCTCAGATGCTTATAGCCACATCCCGCCCCTGCCCCAGAATCATGGCTGGTGCTGTACCCAAAACCCAAGCGGGCACATTTTGAGAGAGTAACCTCCATGATCAAATCAAAGGCCTGATTGCAGTCTGACCTTACATTAAGTAGCAGCAGATGAAGGTCTGCTGGTCTACCAAAGGTCTGAAGACCAGATCTCAGGACTGAGTGCAGGGGGCTGGAACATGGCATCAGTACCAAGCACTGAGGCAGCCTTCCTAAATATATAGTGTGGTATTGTTAATAACAGAGTTTCACTTAATGATATGAACATGCACTTAAAACTGAACCTGCTTTGTGTATTGTATATTTCACACATCAAGTGCTAGCGTTTCTGTGGGATGGGGTCCAAAAAGTCAATATGCAGCTGTGCCCACATGATCAAAGCCTCGCCCTTTGTATACCCCCCTATGGGTGCCCCTGTGAAATGATATCAAACTAGATGTCTATCTTGCTTTATGTGCGTATGAAAACTGTCATTTTTTCCAACCCAACAGAAGGTTGGGAAGAACTTACATAAAGGGGGTCATAGAGTCATGTCTACCTGTCATAAGGATAACTCTCTGAAAACAGAACAGTGCAAGGCCAAAGTTCGTGTGGAGGAAGAAGCTGACAAAGGAAAGATTGTGTTCAAAAATGGGCTCAATCCAGCTGGGGGTTGCAGAGAAAAAAAATGCAGAGAAAAAATCCCCCTATGGCAGAGACTGTTGGACTATTGGAATGTTTTCAGTTCCTTCATTCTAAGCTCCTCTTCCTTTCTAATCATGTGACCTAGAACAGAACTGTCTATTTATTTTTATTTTATTTATTTAATTTTTATCCCGCCTTTATTATTTTTATAAATAACTCAAGGCGGTGAACATACCTAATACTCCTTCCTCCTCCTCTTTTGTTAATATGGGTTGGAAAGAATTCCAGAAGGCATGGCGTGCATGTTTTCCCTTCCTTGTTAGGCAGCGTGTGAAGTGGCCCCATGTGCGTGATACAAGCTAGTACATGAACGTTCCCTTAATGCTTACTTCAGTTTGAACCCCAGAGTGATGTGCCAAGTCCATCAGATACAGTTGCTAGAGGATGCAGAAAAATTTGCAAAACAAATGGAGCCTTCCAAATGAGAGAGAGCTGCCACAGCTCTCTGCAAACACAGGAGCCTGCCTTGTACATTAACTGCCAAAGGAGTCCCTTATACACGTTTGAGTCAGGGCTATGGGATTTGGAGAACTAGCTACAGGAACTGCCAACATGTGATGAGGATTTCAGATTGAGGCAGTAACATTCACAGCCACTGGTGCATACGGGTCATAAAGCAAGCCAGGCTGAGAAAATAACCAGTAGGGAATGTTTAGGAATAAGCATGACCCTGGGTATATTGACTATGCAGCAAATTGAAGCTTTGTTTCAGCTGGAAAACAGAGCTAGATAATTTCTCTTGCTCTAAGACAGAATTTCTCAACCTCGGCCACTTGAAGATGTGTGGACTTCAACTCCCAGAATTCCCCAGCCAGCATTACTGGCTGGGGAATTCTGGGAGTTGAAGTCCACACATCTTCAAGTGGCCAAGGTTGAGAAACACTGCTCTAGGAAGATAAAACGGATCTGAAAAGATAAAACGGATATTTGGCAAACACCACATACCTGTATATTTCAAACCCACCAACACACTGAGACAGAGGCTTGTACACCCCAAAGATCAAACTCCAAAACACAAGGAAAGCAATGTAGTGTATGCAATCCAGTGCAGTGAGGAGTGCTCTGAACTCTACATTGGAGAAACCAAACAACCTTTGTACAGGAGGATGGCCCAACACAGGAGAAGTAACACCACAGGACCAGAGTCAGCAGTTTATCTTCATCTAAAGGAAAAAGGACACTCATTTGAGGACATTAATGTTCACATTTTAGACAGAGAAGATAGTTGGTTTGAGAGAGGGGTCAAGGAATCCATTTATGCCAACTTGGAAAATCCTTCCTTGAATAGAGGTGGGGGCCTCAGGCACAACCTTTCCCCCATATTCCTCCCTGCTTTGTCTTCTGTGCCTAGGAAGATTAAGACCATTTCGCAAGCTCAACAGCAGCAGGGTAATCTTAACGATCCTCCTTTAGATGATAATGGGACTTAGAAATAAACATCTCAAAAATAACCATGACCTAGCCCCAGGTGCAAGGTCACACAGCCACCCTAGAAACATATTTAAGGATTCCCTTACTAACTTTACTCAGACTGAAGAAGCTCCTTGGATAAGGAGTGAAACGTTTCTACTGAGAAAATAGAAATCCAGTTGACATGATTCAAGCCACAGACTGCTCTAGGAAGTACATCAATTATAGTTGAAAAAAAGCAAGCAAGTATGTGCTAGGGAAGGGCATGAGGTTTTCATCAGTTAATGCATAGTCAAACTCATTAATATGTAACCAGTAAAACAGACCTGCACAATTTGTGATGGCTAAGCCATAAAGAGCCTCCATATCATGAATGCTTCCCCCACCGCCCTCTACTGCCTCAGGCAGATGTATCCGTGTATTGTATCAGCATCTGTATCTACATCTATAATCTGCGTATTGACACATTCAGATATAAAGCTACTGGTGGGGCAGCAAAGATAAGGGTACAACTTTCTTTAGGCCACAGGCCACATCAGATTTGGAACAGCATGTCAAACAGCATGAGAAAGAAACCAGGGCCACATAAAAAAGATTCCTAAAAGCAGGCAGAGGAACAGAAATTAAATTTATTAAATGCTAATATTGTTCTCTATGCGAGCCAGTTTGGTGTAGTGGTTAAGGCACCAGGCCAGAAACCGGGAGATGGAGTTTTAGTCCTGCCTTGGGCACAAAGCCAGCTGGGAGACCTTGGGTCAGTCCCTCTGTCTCAGCCCTAGGAAGGAGGCAAGGGCAAACCCCTTCTGAAATCTTGCCAGGAAAAGTGCAGGGACTTGTCCAGGCAGTCTCCAGGAGTCAACACTAAGTCTAAGGTGCACGCGCGCATACACACACACAATATTTATTTATTTATTAAATTTTGCCGCTGCCCATCTCCCCCCAAAGGGGGGACTCTGAGCAGTTTACAATAAAAATAAAAACATTAAAATACCATAAAGATAAATAAATATCGAATACAAATACAATGTAACGTATAAAGTATAAATACAGTATAAAATCCAGATGACGATAATAGTTGTGGTACCACTCATGTATATCTAAAGGACCATTTTAGGGCAACAGCCATCTCCAGGAGTGATTACTTCCCCCCCCCCCCCCCGCCCCAGGCAAGGTGGCAAAACCAGGTCTTCAGTTGTTTTCGGAAGGTCACCAGAGATGGAATCTGTCTTATCTCTGGGGGAAGAATATTCCAGAGGGCGGGAAGCACTGCAGAGAAGGCCCGCTTCTTGGACCCCGCCAGATGGAATTCTCTTGCAGACGGGGTCCGTAGCATGCCCTCTCTGCATGATCGGGTGGGGCGGGTTCATGCAATGGGGACAGGGCAGTCCCTCAGATACCCTGGACCCATGCCATGAAGGGCTTTAAAGGTGATAGCCAACACCTTGAATTGCACCCGGAAGCAGACTGGTACCCAGTGTAGCTCGCAGAGCAACAGTGTAACATGTGTCGATCTAGGGGCATCAAGAATTGCCCGCGCAGCCGCATTTTGGACCAGCTGAAGCTTCTGGATACTCTTCAAGGGTAGCCTTGAATATTGTTCTATGCATTGATGTACTTATTTAACAGTTAATTTTAAGACCTCCATACATATGCCCTCATGGAGAAAATCTTATCTATGTGGTCACTAGGAGTTGAAATCAACTTGATGGCACCTAATCAATCAATCAATCAGTCAGTCAGTCAGTCAATCAATCAATCAATCAATCAATCAATCCATATCCCCAGTGGTTGCTATCTCCTTACATCCCAGTTGATTCCAGGCTTAAAATAAATGAAAACTCCATTCTCTCAGAGAGAGAGAGAAAGAGAGAGAAAGAGAGCAGCCTAGGGTTTTACCATTGTTGGGGAACAGAAAAGGGGGCCATAGAGGGGCTACATCGGATCATATGGCTGGCCCATGGTGTACACATATGTTATGGGGGGGAATCTGACATATGGTATATTGCTTAATAGTGTAGACTGAATTGTAACCCACCAAGGCAAATGTGAGTCACCAGCCATATGTGCTGAACTACTAGGAGCTTCATAATGCTTTTTTCATGCAGTGTGTTTTTAAAATATTTTTAACACTCTCCAATAGAAAGCCATGGAGATGGTCAAGGGCCACATAGACCATTTTTGAAGAGCTGAGAGCTGCAAAGGGAGTGCATCCACATGCATATGAGCAAGACTGTATTTGGGGAGTTGGTGGTTCTTTTTCCCCCCCTCTCCCTGGGGTGTACATATTTTAGGGTTTACCCTATGGTTTCCATGAGTTTCCTGCCTTGAAATGGCAGGACATTGACTTGCTAGTTTCCAGCAGGCATGGTCAGAAGGGCTTCCAAGAGCTGCAAAAATGGGTCTTTATAGTATCTCTGGGGCTATAGGTTGCCAAGCCCTGGAATAAATAGACGGATTCCCCAATGGATAATATTTACACAAATCCCAAATAGGATTATCCACCCCCTTCTGTTCTGAATACACACCCTTCTCTGAACTTAAAGTCCCAGCATTGTTTGTTTGTTTGTCTTTTTGTAGGGCAGAGATGGCTTAGTTAGAAGTGCTCTCATTCTTTGTGTTCAGGAGTTTGCAACTTATGCTGGTCCATCTGTTTAATCCTATACCTCTAGCAGATGGTATATCATTTGTCTTCATTTAAACTCCTCTGGAATTCCTCTGAAGGCACTAAAGCTGGGCAGGTAATAGAGAACTTCTCTTGATGGTGATAGTACTACTGAAGTGTAAGCAGAATCTAAGTTAATGCTTAGAATAGATAAAGCTTAATGTCTGAACTGCAACCATGGGAGCTGCATAAGAGGCACTGTGGTGCTGTTTTGTGCATTATTTTCCTCCAGCAGACAAATTCCATTCAGATATATGCTGAAAATCATGATTTATTCCTTGTTACATTGGCTTTTCAGGCTTGGAATAATGTAAACAATGTCCCTTTATATTTTCAGGAGTCTGTACTACAGGTTTAAACTAGGTTAAGAGTCATTCCTTGCTGGTGATTAAAGGGCTATGTTTAACATCTATCATGAATTATAAAAATAATAAAGGCGGGATAAAAATTAAACAAACAAATAAATAAATAATACACTTCTGTAGGGAATGGGGAATATGACAGTTAGTATGGAATGAATAAATTTGTCACTTATTCTTCCAATTTGTTCTAGGTTTTGGTATAATCTTGCTGGATATGGCTTTTGAAAATAGGTATACTGTACACTGCTCAACCACGTAATCACAACTTCATTTCTGCCATGGGCAGACTAATTGCCCTGGATCTAGGCAAGCCATTGTAATTCGTCCCTTAAATTGTGCCTTAATCTCAGTGATAATAATGCAGCCTTACCGATAATATATATTTTTTTATAAAGGGGACATTAGCTTACATAATAAAATAAAAGACAACAGAAGCAAAAAGAAGACCAAGAGATTTCTCTGAAAATTGCATCATCTGGTTCAATTCTCCTCCATGATATATAGGAATTTTACTTCTGATGCAACATTAAAAATCATCTGCTAGTGACAGACAGAGACATGGAGCATTAAATGTATAAGCTGATGACCTTGTGATAGCTGTTACATATTACAGGAGAGAGCAACAGCAGCCATCACATGATGTGCAGGTCCACAATAAAAAGAATCAGGCAAAAATAAGCTCATGAGAGGCTTTTTTTTTGGGGGGGGGTTCTTTGAGAAAGAGAACACACCTGCTGTAACACAAGGGTAATCAAATAATGGAGAAAGTACGTAAAGCTAATCATTAGTAATAGTAGTAACCATGCCATTCTTCAATTGCAATTCTTTTGAGTTGTTAACTACCATCTGGCTTTCTTGACTGCTGTACAAGATTCACTCATTAAAGTTTATGATCCCTAATGTGATAAATGGCAAACTGAAGGCAGTCACTGATATTTTTATTTAAAAAACCCATCCCACATTGAGGAGCTGCAGATCTTCAGAGATGTTTGCTAATACATCATCAGAGTTCGTATGCCAATACATATAGAACTTACTAGGAAAGTACAAAAGTTAGAATAGTGACAAGTAATCATGCTTGGTATTCAAGAGATATGGCATGCATAAAATGACTTCTAGAGTCGTGCTGCAGCGTATACTCCACTGATCCTCAGATTCTAAAACTGGGAATGAAATTGATGTGGAGGCTTAAGGCAATGTCTGCTTGACTACAGATCCACAAGCTAGTTTCTCTCAGATGTGTGTGCATGGATGCAGTTTGCCTGCATATTTGCATTATATTTCAAATCTTCAGGAGTGGTATTAATGCTGTGATGATATTATGTGCAAAATCATAACCTCTCCAGACAGTTGTATTGTGCTCTAAAAATGTTCATTTTGTGATAATACCAAGTCCAGATGGAAACTGGAAACTAATGGGGCAACTCTGTTTTCCAACGACTTGTGTTGTTTATTCGTTCAGTCGCTTCCGACTCTTCGTGACTTCATGGACCAGCCCACGTCAGAGCTTCCTGTCGGCCGTCACCATCCCCAGCTCCCCCATGGTTGAGTCCATCACCTCCAGAATATCATCCATCCATCTTGCCCTTGGTCGGCCCCTCTTCCTTTTGCCTTCCACTTTCCCAAGCATCAGCTTCTTCTCCAGGGTATCCTGTCTTCACATTATGTGGCCAAAGTACTTCAGTTTTGCCTTTAATATCATTCCCTCAAGTGAGCAGTCTGGCTTGATTTCCTGGAGTATGGACTGGTTTGATCTTCTTGCAGTCCAAGGCACTCTCAGAATTTTCCTCCAACACCACAGTTCAAAAGCATCTATCTTCCTTCGCTCAGCCTTCCTTATGGTCCAGCTCTCGCAGCCATAGGTTACTACAGGGAATACCATTGCTTTAACTATGCGGACCTTTGTTGTCAGTGTGATGTCTC
Source organism: Charina bottae (assembly GCA_023362775.1). Lineage (NCBI taxonomy): Eukaryota > Metazoa > Chordata > Lepidosauria > Squamata > Charinaidae > Charina > Charina bottae. Next base: position 167,593,680 of record JALMGJ010000002.1, read on the forward strand.
TGCTCTTAACTATTTTATCAAGATTTGCCATTGCTCTCCTCCCAAGAAGTAGACGTCTTCTGATTTCCTGGCTGCAGTCAGCGTCTGCAGTAATCTTTGCGCCTAGAAATACAAAGTCTGTCACTGCCTCCACTTTTTCTCCCTCTATTTGCCAGTTATCAATCAAGCTGGTTGCCATAATCTTGGTTTTTTTGAGGTTTAACTGCAACCCAGCTTTTGCACTTTCTTCTTTCACCTTCATCATAAGGCTCCTCAGCTCCTCCTCGCTTTCAGCCATCAAAGTGGTATCATCTGCATATCTGAGATTGTTAATGTTTCTTCCAGCGATTTTAACTCCAGCCTTGGATTCATCAAGTCCAGCACGTCGCATGATGTGTTCTGTGTACAGGTTGAATAGGTAGGGTGAGAGTATACAACCCTGCCGTACTCCTTTCCCAATCTTAAACCACTCCGTTGTTCCGTGCTCTGTTCTTACCGTTGCTACTTGGTCGTTACAGATAATACAGTCGATACAGTTAATACAGATTCCTCAGGAGGCAGACAAGATGACTTGGTATCCCCATACCACCAAGAACTTGCCACAATTTGTTATGATCCACACAGTCAAAGGCTTTAGAATAGTCAATAAAACAGAAATAGATGTTTTTCTGAAACTCCCTGGCTTTCTCCATTATCCAGCAGATATTGGCAATTTGGTCTCTAGTTCCTCTGCCTTTTCTAAACCCAGCTTGTACGTCTGGCAATTCTCGCTCCATGAATTGCTGGAGTCTACCTTGCAAGATCTTGAGCATTACCACCGACTTAGCTTATTCTAAAATTTACTGTTAACGGAAAGCTAGTGTGGTGCAGTGGTTAAAGTGTTGGACCAGGATTGGAGAGGCCCTGGTTCAAGTCCACCCTTAACCTTGGAAGTTCACTGGGTGACATTGAACCACTCCTTCTTTTTCTGTCCAACCTACCACAGAGGGTTGTTTCATTGGGGAAAAGTTGGAAGAAAGGGTATTGCATATGCCACCTTGAGTTCCAGGAGGGAAAGTAGGATATAAATTCAACTAATAAATAACTTAAACTTAAAACAATAGGTGTTCCTTGCAGCTTCTTCTGTTTCTGGGTTCTCTGGCTCCTTCCTCTGCTTCAGTGTAAGGAAGATATATAGGGGGGATATTGATAGGTCTGGGCATATGTTCAGTGTGTGCCACCAACCAAGAGAACAGGCCAGAGAGAAAAGAGGATGTATTGGTTTGATGAGAGAATTGCAGAGTGTTTGCCAGCCTGGTGCCCCCAAAACAATCTGACCCTTGGGTCTGCAATACTAGAAATTTTTAGCCAGTAGAAATCCTGGGAATGGTCATCCAGTATATCTGGTTGAAGGATGGCTTAGGACAGAGACAAATTGTTTGGGCCAATCGGCACAGTTGTATTTTGGAGGACAATGGCTTTAATATGAAATGGGTGCCACTGGGAGAGCTTGACTGTTCCCCAAATAACTACCATTGCAATATGGCCACTTACAGAACACCTCATTACTAGAAAGTCCTGGGAGACTGATCTACATTCCTACATTCCTCCAGTCCCGTAAGGTGTTTCCTATCACTCCCATTTTACCTGTATCTTTTATCTAGGCATTCTAAACGATGTACTGGATTATAGCCACCCAATACTTTCATTTTCTAAGAATGCGTATGGGTTCCAGAAACATTCTGGAAAATACAGATAGTGCTGGTTGCTTTGCAGCATTTCCACTTTCCCGTGTTTTGTTTTGTTTTGTTTTGTTTAAAATCTATAAAAAACTAAGGTTAGTTGCGGCAGGGATGCCTTGGGTATTAAAAGCTGGACACAAGCCCACATTGGGGATCCATGATGTAGGGCAGAGCTTTCCAAACTGTGTGTCGCGATACGTTAGTGTGTCGGCTGCAGTGTCTGGGTGTGTCGCGGCTGCTGCTGCCTCCGAGCCCTGCCAGGATTCCACGCAGGTCCTAGTGCCTGCCTTGTGCCCTGCTGCCTCCAAACCTACCAGGATTCCGCGCAGGTCCTAGTGCCTGCCTTGTGCCTGGCTGCCTCCAAACCTGCTGAGATTCCATGCAGGTCCTAGTGCCTGCCTTGTGCCCTGCTGTAAGAGTGTGTCGCGAAATGATGCCCTGCTGTAAGAGTGTGTCACGAAATGATGCATGTCTAAAAAGTGTGTCACCAACATGAAAAGTTTGGAAAGCTCTGTATTAAAGACTGAGATACTTGTGAAAGTATACAGAGAAAGTTCTGATGTTGGGCATGCTGAGAATTCTGTGTGCCATTTTTCCCTTCTATTTTACCATATTTGCAATATAGATGTTTTCTTTAAGTAAGAGCTGTAGCATCTGTGAATTTATATTCATGAGTTCTGCACATGCAGAACAAGTGATTGGGAACATTTAAGAGGTAAGCACATCTGTAGGGCCCTAGATTTTAATAATCTAAAACCTTCAACACAAAACTAGGTGGTATATTACCATAGATCCTAGGACAGCTCTTAAGGAGACTGCACCTATCCTGTTGGGACATTGTGCCACAAATAGCAAGTTTGTTTATTTGTTTGTTTGTATTTCAAAAAAGTTCCCATTCAGAAGGAGCAATTGTCCTCAGGGGCAAGTTTTCTAATCAACTGATTGACAAGTTGGTTTTGCTGGTTGTATGTTAAACACTTCCCACTACTTCCTGATGTTTCAGCTGCCACTTTATCTATCTATCTATCTATCTATCTATCTATCTATCTATCTATCTATCTATCTATCTAATTTCTTGGCCGCCCATCTCGTACACAACGACTCTGGGCGGCTTACAACAATAAAGTAACAATTATTAAAAACACTATAATAAAATCGTTATGTATGTATGTAAGTGTGTGTGTGTGTGTATATATACATACACACACACACACACACACACACAAATATAAAACAGATACTAATCTAAAAATACAAAAATATAAAATATAAAAATTCAAGATGCTGTTACTTTTGGCACAATCACGGCACCAGCCACCCCCATGAATGACTATCCCCCCTCCCGCCCCAAGTGAGGTGGCGTAACCATGTCTTCACCCCCTTCTGGAAGGCCGGGAGAGTGGGAGAGTCTTACCTCCGGGGGTAAGTTGTTCTAAAGGGCGGGTGCTACGGCAGAGAAGGCCCTCCTCCTGGACCCTGCCAATCGGCTATCCTTCATGGACAGGGTCCGTAACATGCCCTCTCCTGACCAAGTGGGACAGGTTGATGTAACGGGTGAGGCGGTTCCTAGATTGTGAGGGGACAGTTAAGCAATAACAGATGGAGGCAACTCATAACCCATCCTCTGATAGAGAAACACCTTAATGAGTAGGGAGATCATTTATTTCCAGCTTTATAAGTAAAGTCTTCTAGCAAATATTGGTCTAGTAAAAATTGCTCTTTGGTTACTGATTCTGAGAGACATACGTAAGTCAAAAACCACATCTCCATTTTACTTACAAAAATAGAATAGCCACAAAAATGGGCCTTGCTAGAAAGAATTGTGTCATGACATCTATAATTAAACTTACTAGCATCAGTTGTTGTATACAAAACCTCCTTTATTTTTTTCTTAGAACTGAGATGAGTAGAGTTTTAGGCATGAGCAGATCTACCCTATTTCACTCCATTGTTCTTTCACTGCAGCCCCTCTTGTATTCCAGTCAAGCTTCCATTCAGTAAAGTATGAAGACATTCCAAACTTAATTATGGAACTGATACTTGCACAGTTTGCTGAAACTGGTGCTCCTGTTCTTTTAAATGTTGAATGAACATAAAGCAAAGGCTACATCAGCAGAGTGTGTCTGCTGAGCAAGTAATGTAAGACATACCCTTTGGTTTGATCTGCTCCTAATTAATTAAACATCTCAAAGTTAGGGAGAAAGCTTTCTTTTAAGAGATCAGTTCCCTCATCCACACAAATTGGTATTGTTTGTTTGTATGGACTTTGGCTGTCCAGGATCTCAGAGAAGGGCTTGTTGAAGCTATGCCAGAAGATACCAGGAATTATGTGTGGAACATTCTAGGCTCAAAGCATGTGCTCTACTATTGAGCAATGATCCTTCAAGAAAAGATCAAGAAATTCAGCTTTAAAATGTGCTCTTTGTAGGGACCACTTTTTCCTACTTCTCTCCCTTTGGATTTTTTTGCCCCCCCCCCATCATCTCTCCTCTGCAGGGCTGCAACTGGGGGGCGGGGCAAGCAGCGCATGTGCCCTGGGCGCTGTGCTGGGGGGAGGTGCCAAAATGACAAAATAGTATTTGTATACTGACTTTCCTGGCACTTGAATACCATGTGTCGTGTTGACAGCGATCACCGATAGGTCACAGCATGCAACGGCAGGGGACCACCCCCACCGGCGGTGATTGGCTGCAGGGCAGTATGGAGACAGACCGGCCAGCCCGCCCCCTGCCCCGAGGAGGCCGAGCAGCTCTCATGCGTGCTCGCCATTGGCCGAGGCCGCAGCCAATCCTCGTCTGCTGAGCACTGCCCTCAATCCCAACCTACCTCTGCGCAGATGTGCCCCGGCAGCCGAGCCGAGCGCTTCTGCAGAGGCACCTCTTCCCGCCTGCCGCGCTTGATTCACTGGCGCTCTCTGCAGAGGGAGGGAGGTGCAGGGTGGTCCTGCCACTCTGATGCTCCAGGAGGGCCACCGCCATTGCCCAGAGCAGGCCCCGAGCCACTGGGCTGCACAATGGGCTAGCGGGGGCACTCCCGGGGTTAAGGCGGCATTTCTTGGCCGCGCCGGGGCTGCCCCTGGCACCCTCCCCTGCCCCATCCGTGCCGGCCGGCAGGAGCCCTGGCGTCCCTGGGGGTAGGGAGGGTCCCCTTCCTCCCCCACATCCCACCGCGCTGCTGTTCCCTGCGGGGGATGAGAGACTTGACCCTGCGGAAGGGCGCGGAATCCATGGGGGGGGCGCGGAATCCATGTTTGCCCCGGGTGACACAGACCCTAGTTGCGGGCCTGCTCCTCTGTTGTTTCCTCACCAGCTATAGCCGCATAACAACTGTGGCCATTTGTACACCAGACTCCTTCTGTACATGCATCTATACCGACATACACAATTGCTACAAAATGAGACCCATTTCATTTTGTTAGGTAAAAATAACCTAACAATGAAGGAGAGTAAGAGATATTTGATCTGCTGTATACTCATCGCAAATAAGGTGGTATTTGTTGCATTTTTATGTGGAATCAGGAGTCTTTTTTATTTTAAAGATATAGGTATGTCTTTCCTGTAAGAAACCATACATAAAAGAATTTAGAATATCCTTTATATAGAAATGAGAAGGTAGAAATCTGAACTTCATCACATTCTCTGGGATTTGCTACAGTAAAGGAAGAATCTGGATGTGATGACTTTTTTTACCGGAGCAAGCTCTGTATATGGGGGAGTATTAAAAATGACATTTTCTAGTATATCTGCATTTATAATCTGCATTAGCATTAAAAATTTATATAGATTTCACACGTGCACTACAAAGCCTTTTAACTTCTTTTACACATATGCATCCAACCATAACCAAAGCTTCATACAGATATGCCACCAAACTCTGGTTTGGTGTAATCAGTGGAAGCTTTGGTAGGCTTACTGTAGTTCACTTCACTCTACTTGATGTTACTTTTACACTTTAAAATTTAAAATAAAGTTTACATTTATTTTATTTCACTTTCTGTTTCACAATCCACCTTAATCTTATACCTTATATTGTATGGTATAAACCAGTGTTTCTCAACCTTGGGGAATGCTGGCTGGGGAATTCTGAGAGTTGAAGTCCACACGTCTTAAAGTTGCCAAGGTTGAGAAACACTGGTATAAACTATATAAAGTACTTGCTTACAGACCAGAACTGTGAACTAATTTGTGATTTCCAGTTTTAAGGCAACGTATAATTTGCTCATTTGAGATATACAAGAAGAAATTCAGAAAAATGTGAGGAAAGGGAAGAAAAGAAGCAGGCAATAGCTTGGTCATTTTCATGCCAGGTATGAATGAAGCCAAGGTCCAAGAATATTGTAATGTATTAATCCGGTATACCACAAACAATAAACTCCTTGGGTCAGGAACATGTTTATATATCTTCATTCCTTTGAAAAATGGCACCCATTTAATAAAAATAATAGTAGTAGATAAAAGCATTCTTGTCAAGAAGAAGAATAAAAAACAAGAAGTACATGAAATATTTCAGTATTCTTTTGTTTTTTTTAACTTGATTTATATTATTTGAAACTAGTTCATGCTTGCATAAGCTGGTTAAAGCCTCTTTGATTTCTTTCCCTCTGAATAAATTCACCTTGTTCATCTGAAAAAAAAAACTTAAACTGAGTCCTTTTATGTTTGTCAGCACTGAGGAGAAAACAGGCACCTTTGTTGATTTTACCGCTTTGTCAGATTTACCAACTGGCCCAGGTGTTCACAGTTTTCACATTGTTCCAAGTTTGCTAGTTAAACTAACTTTAATCTTAATCATTGAAGCAACTTTATTGATCTCAGGCTGCAGAATTTTGTGCAAGATTTCACTAAAAACACAGGAAGGCAGTAATTTCTTTTCTGCAAGGATTCTATATTTGGCCCTCTCATGTTACTTCTTCCAAGTAGATGTTAGTTCAGTGGTTATAAACTATGCTCCATGGAATCCTCCAGTTCCCTGGAAGCTTAACATACCCGTGGAAAGGGGGAGCTTGCTGCTCAGGAGTGTTAGATGGATTTTAGAGCAACATCTCCAGTAAGCTTGGCTGGGAACTTCTTTGGGAAATTTCTGACTATGAAATATAGGGTCTTTAGTAGGGATTGAGGTTAGATGTGCAGAAACATCCATTCAGATAATTCATTAGGGAAAGAGTTTCTTGAAAAATGAAAAATGTTCATGCGCGGAATGACCTTTTTAAAAAAATCTATATTCTGAGTGTCAAAACTATGCTTTCTGTAGGATAAATACAGGAAAATAGTATATTAATACTATACTATACTATAATAGTAGGAAATAATTCCAGTAGTGCAATGTTGTATGCCTTCCCAGCCTTTCCCATGTTCTAGGGATGTGTGATCGCTGAAATATTTATATTTAGAAAGAAGCTGAGAACAGTGCTCTTTTCCTGAAAACAAATCCTCTTTTTCTTTTTGTAATGTATTACAAGAAGTTCATAAACAAACCCAAGTTCTTCCTTTTCAGTCAGTGAACAACATGTATTTTGACTGCACAAAGAAAATGGCTGGATCAGACAGGGATTAGGACTTTCAGGTAGCGAGAGGAAAGATGTCTGTGACAATTTCAGTGCTATTCGGTTCATTATTCCAGCATAGGATGCAATCCACAGAGAAGAATACCCAGTGCCGCCTTTTACCTTCACCTGATCTGGTGGAGATTAAACTGTTGCCTCACACCAGGCCCTTCAGACTAACTACCAGTTTCTCTGAAACCACCACAAACTTGGCATGATTTTCTTCCTGGCCCAACTGCCAGGAACATTTAACTTTAGCTGACTCCCTGGGGAAAACGGCCATGAATATCGGAAGAAGAGCGAGAATCAGTTGGACAGAAATATAAACTAGGGAAAAGGGAAACATTCTCAGGAAGAAATAACATATGGAATGACTGGAGGATAGCCACTTTATATTGCATGAATAAGATGGATAAAGCACTGGCAACTGAGGGTTTCCTAGGAAGGCTCTTGAAGGGGTCCGAACAGTCTTTCGGTAAGTGGTGGGGAAGATGGACGAGACAGACTTAAGTCAAGCTGAGCTCCTTGGGGAAAGTGTAGGATATAAAGGTGATAGATAGATTTCATATAGCTTGCAATAAATGCCACATTAAGAGGTTGCATTATAATGAAACAATAAATTACAAATTGAAACACGCTTTGCACCTGGGTTTTTTAAGCTCAGTACTTTTGCTTGGCAGATATACTCACCACCTCTCATCACCTAGAGGTTTTATAATTGGGTGGCGTAGAATATTGTAAAGCAAATAAAAATAAAACCAAATATTAAAAATATACAGTAGAGGAAGAACAAGGAAGAACATATATAAGGCAGCTTAATCCTTCAAAGCCTCTTCAAATTAACAATGGATATATTCATGCAAGAGGCTTAGAGCTGTTTTTTTCTCCCATGAATTGGTTTCTAATGTGAATGTAAAACCTCCATTGGCCAAAGTGTGCATTTGAATTACAAATGGCTCTCTTTCTGGTTTAAATATTCCACTTTGAGAAGGATCTGACATTCACGTAAATAGCAGGTGAAAAGCAGGCTAAGCTTCACATGTGGAAGTTCCCACAGTTCCCCAATATTTTCAGGCATCCTGCAAGTATGAGTGGCAATTCTGTAAAGGGTCAGCACAGCCTCTGAAAACAATCCGGAATATTTTAGGAAGTACCCAGAAACAGTTATACTACTGACTTAAACATGTACTTATCAAAATTGCAATATGACAACCATAGTAGAGTTTATAAATCTTCCTTGTGGAGCTTAACAGGAGAGGGCCATCTCTTAAATGCCTTTAGTTGCCACATAAGTAACAGTAGACCAACATTGGCAAAGCCACCTTCAATTTGAATTGATTAGAACCACTGATTAGAATACATTAAAGGATGTATCAGAGATCTTTCGGCATGGCATACATACCATGGGTTAGTTCAGTGCTTCCCAAACCTGGGTAAATTACCCCAAATTGGGCAAAAGTGGTTTTTCTTTGGGTAACAACACACGAACCCATTAAATTGACTTAAAGTGTTTTAGCTACATTGGGTAAAAAGGACTTTCTGACAAGCGGTTTTGGGTAATGAAGGAAAAGGTTTGGGAAGCACTGGGTTAGTTGCACAGTCTTTGGAGTGTTTGCTAATGTTAAAATTATCTATGGGTTTGTACCCAAGCAAATACACACTTCTAGCCTTGGGTGCTGTGAAGTTTAGATTTAGGACTGCCAACTTTTAGTCTCAGACAGAAGGAGCAAATTCTCAGAATGAGGACTCAGAATCACAGGGGGAGGGACATTGTGCTTTGCCAAATAATTCCAATCTTTGCTTCTCTGCTATGCCTGTCATTTTTCACAATGGAGCCGCACATGCCAAGTGCAATCCTGAGTTCCACTAAAGTCTTATAGTCAGGATCCAAATCTTAGAAAAGCAGATAATTCGAGCAGTGCATGCGGTCAAACAGCAATTATATTGCAAGCAGGCAGGGTGACAATAGCTTTGGCAAACTGGAATTCTTCATGGTACAACTAATAACAAGCAGTTTAAAATGGAAGCAAGCAGCTTCTCTAATACATTTTCCCTCCCATGTTTTCTTCTTTTCATTGCAGTCCCTTCTGCTGTCCCTATGATGCATCAGGTGAGTCGCACCCCAAGCAGTATCACTTTGTCCTGGCCACAGCCTGATCAGCCAAATGGAATCATCTTGGATTATCAACTGCGCTATTTTGACAAGGTAAAGTGGTGAAAAAAGACCGGAGTTAAAAAATAGCATTTGAGTTTGGGGTTCAATTCCAGTTTTGCCTTCTACAGTAAGTCTACACTGTAAATTTTAACAAATACAACTGTTGTGGCTCCCCCTCTAGAAACTAGCATTGGTCCAGAAAAGTTGCATATCTCTTACTAAGTTCTCAGCACCCATAGAAATCTACAGTTGCCAGTTTCTTTGGGAGTAGACATGGGGCTTTAAAACCAGTTTAGGATTCAAATCGACCTGTCCTAATTTTTCTTCTCCTGCTTCGACCCAGAAGGTGAGCATGCCTCCCTTTTATATTACTAAAACAGTTGGGAAGCTGCCACTGCCACAGGATCTCATCGCGCATCATTCCAGAAATGAAACAAAGCAGAAAGGACTCACATGGGAAGGATAAAATTCCGTAGCTTCTAGACCAGAAAAGTCTCATTTCCTGAATGGGCCACTAGTGTTGTGGAAAGTAGCTGTGTTGTTATTATTGCCCACTGCATTTTGATTTCAGGGTTTTCATGTTACTAGGATGGGGTGGAAAATAGTTATTACAAGAAAGAGTCTTAGAGTTTATTGGAAGCTATGTGTTATGAAACAGTTTAACATTACCATAAGGGTGAGTCAGGCCATCCATCCTTGGAGCATTTTGCTATGGCATTTCCCCCCCCCCCTATGCAAATCACTCTTATTGTTCCTTTAGCCACCCATCCTCATAAAGATACAAGAATAAGGGGGAAAGGAGTTGATAATTTGAGCAATTAGTTCAGGAGTTTGGGCAGAAAGGAAGTTTGACTAAATAACAAAAATGTGGATACATCTGAGAAAAGGGCATTGCTGGGGTCAAAGAAGTGGGAGTCTATTGATCAGCCTCTATTGATTCCTAGTCAGAAGATGAAGACACTTCATTCACCTTAACCAGTGAGACTAACATGGCCACTATCTCCAGTCTAAGCCCAGGGAAGATATATGCTTTCCAAGTACGAGCCCGGACAGCAGTGGGTTATGGGCCATATAGTGGAAAGATGTATTTCCAGACCCTTGTAGGAGGTAAGTGACCCACCTTCTGAGTTTCCAAACCTAGATTTATTGATACCTTTCTCTCACACTCTTACCTGAACAATCTGTTTTCTCTTTTTATACCTCTCTTGCTCCTGCCTCATAAACTTTTATAGCCCTCACATACCTAACAGGCGAACACATGCCTTGACTCCCCATATGCTTATGTATTATCAAGTGTTGCTTCATTTCAGTATGTGGTGAGACTTGTGCATTTAAGGTGCAATCTAACTAGGAGTTATCCTAAACAAGCCTCATCATTTCAATGTGGTTTTTGTGGAAGAACTATTTGGTGAACTGTGACCATGTGAATTGCGTATGTGTTTGGCCAGAGGGGTAATCACAGGCATCAAAGTATCTTCAGCTAGTTCTAGCTAGCTTCATTTGCAAGAGCTGTGCAGAAGTGCCTTTGGAGAAAGGAGGGAAAGGAAGAGTTCTGGAAAAACTGACAATAAAAAAGACCTTATTTTTTAATTTAAAAATGAATTAAATAAAATGGCACAATGCAACTGGTGTGTGTGTGTGTGTGTGTGTGTGTGTGTGTGTGTGTGAGAGAGAGAGAGAGAGAGAGAGAGAGAGAGAGAGAGAGAGAGAGAGAGAGAGAGAGAGAAGGGCTGAGGGATTTGAAGAATCTCTTATAGTTTGGTAGATGATAAAGCAAAACTGTACAGAGGCTTGGGGTTAGGTCAACAGATCGACCTCTACGTGTTGCCTGGACAAAGGGGAGTGGAAAGGGGAGCTGATGGGGTCAGCATAACTATGACCCTTTCTGCTCTACTGGCTCAGGTGCTTCAGACAGGGGAAACAGGTCACTTCTGAATGTTTGTGGCTGTAGTTGCAGAGCTCCTGACAATGCTTTGGGAGTGTGTGTTCAGATGTTAAGACTGTATCAGAAGGCTTAAAGGCTATATATGAAAAGATAACAGACTGCCTTCCTTCTTTGACAGGTGAGCGCTCTGAGATGGTTCAGGACCGATTGCCACTTATTGTAGGCTCGGCGCTGGGTGGACTGGCCTTCATGGTAATTGCTGCCATCGCCATCCTGGCCATTGTCTTTAAAAGGTGGGTGTTCTGCTTCTACCCCAGGAAAGATATTTCTGATTCAACACAAAACTACTCCCAGGTAAGGGAGTACAGCATGATTTTGGAAAGCTGCTTTCAAACAGGAATCCTATTATGTCCTAGAACTCCACTGGGAGAGACAGTCTGCCATTTTTTCCATATTACATCTGGACTATTACATATTACACAAGAGAGATTCATAGTTGGAAGCCAGTATGTGTGGGGAAGGAGGGCATACCATTCTCCTTTGACCTCATACTCAGACCTTGAGGTTGATAGGAGAGCACCTTTGGTCAATATGTCCTCAATTATAGAGGTACTCTTTCTACTACATATGTTTAAAGGAAGACTGTAAATCTGGGGTAGACAACCTGTAGGCTGCTTGGGATCCTTGGCAACCCATTTACAATTCCAGAGTGTCCAAGGCCCAAACTTTTGAACATTTATTTTTTTAGTATTTTGGGGGGAAGGGGAATGTTAAATGGTGGAAATTATCTATTAAGCTTTGCAGAGGTGTAAAGCATCCTGAACACTCTTAAAACCACCACCCCTCCAACTGAGCTATATTTTTCTATTTTGGGGGGTGAAAGAATAAATGGATAAGCCTCTGCAAGACTTGTTGCCACCTTGACCCCCATGTGTGCACATTGAAAATGTATGTTTGGCCAGCCCCACTCACTTTGTGACATCACCAGTCATGTGACTCTGAGCCTGAAAAAGGTGGCTCATCTCAGCTATAGTTCAAAGACATGCAACCTCTAGCTTTAGTCCCCAGTCTAATTACAAACAGCCTCTGCAAGTGATCAGTTTAGACCTCTGGTAAGAGCTGTCTCACCTTCACCTGGCAATATGCCACCTGGTGAGAGAGAAGAAGTTATCAAAAAGAGAATAAACAGGGAGTCCGAAAAATAATGGGTTCCCCACTCACTACTTGCTTCAGGCCTGCCCACTGTTAACAAGTGGCCCCAAGAGATTCCCCCAAGGCATGCAAGCCTTGGCCAAATAAATAAATAAAAATCCCCATCTCTATTATAGATCAGTTTACAACTTCTGTAAGATAGCAAATAAGCAAGCTGTTTAAAAGTAGAGTCAAATAGCTCGTTTCCATTCTGACTTCAAATGAAATTTGTTACTATTTTTTGTCTAATCACCAAATCCCAAAACCAGATATAATTATTCATCTAATCTAAAGACTATTAAAGCACACAGGAGTTCCAATCAAATACATTTCACATCCTTACTTGGTACTCAGCCTAATTCATTGAAAATCATGTTCAAAATGCGACTTTTAGAGCTATATCATAAACTCTGTCACTGAATGAATAGTCATAGCTACCCTGTATAGCAGGGGGCGCAATGGCTCAGCAGTTAAGACGCCAGGCTTGTCGATCGGAAGGTTGCAAGTTTGGAAGTTCGAGACCCTAACCCCACGTGATGGAGTGAGCTCCCGCACTCGCCCCAGCTCTTGCCAACCTAGCAATTCGAAAGCATGCAAATGCAAGTAGATAAATAGGTACCACTTCGGTGGGAAGGTAACAGCGTTCTGCACGCATCATGCCAGCCACATGGCCGTGGAAGCGTCTTTGGACAACGCTGGCTCTTCGGCTAACAAATGGAGATGAGCACCGGCCCCTAGAGTTAGACATGACCGTGCAGGAGAACCTTTACCTTTACCTTATCCTGTATAGCACCTTACTGGGAATGCTGGCATAAATTGTCTTCATAACTGGATATGTGTTACTGAGCATCAAAACAAAATGTAAAAAGTGCACAAAATGAGCCTATGTTACATTTGATTATCAGATAACCTCCCAATAGAATTGCCAGTGTCATTTTGCTGTATAATAAATGTCCATTCAGTACTTAAGAATTTCTTGAGAGCTCTGCCAGATCAGACTAGCCAACATTATGTTTTTACTACATGCTTTAATTTACTGTTATACTTCCTTCATTTTTATTGAAAACTACTTAGGATTTTATTGAAAACTGCTTCATTTCCAGTATTACATTTTCCAACAATGCTCATCTAAATTAATGGCATATTTTACAGCCACAGCATCAGATGATCAAAGATCATTTAGTCCAACTCTTGCTAATGCTGAAAATCTATTACGCTAATATTTCATTGGGCTTTATGTGAAGTATTTTCTTTTGTCTACGCAAACCTCCAACAACCAGTCAGTTGAGATTCAGATTTAGCTATCATAAGAAAAAGAGAACAATCTTTTCTTTTTCTACTCCATCCTCACCATTAATCATTTTCTACATTCCTTCTGACCTCCTTTACATTGAAAGGAAGTTATACTTAATATGACCTACTCATAACTTAGGAGCAGACATAGAACGATTGGATGTTCCTTATCTTCCTCCCCCTTCAAGTAAAACCCCATGATTATTTCTCCAACATCCTGATAATTTTGACTGCTCTTGCCTGCACCTTTTTCTTAGCTCTAGAATAGTCCCTTGGAGCTGATGCATCTAGGAAGGTCATCCTATTTTGGTTTTCCTTTTATGTTTTCTTCTTCCACAGTAAGAGACGAGAAACTCCATACACAGATCGCCTGCAACAGTACATAAGCACTCGAGGTAAGCAATTGAGGGTCTCTTCTCTCTTTAATTGCCCCTTCTCTCAGGCTCGTAACTGATTCTGGAATCCGTGGTCTCCCTCACAGGCCTTGGGGTTAAATATTACATTGACCCTTCTACCTATGAAGACCCCAATGAAGCTATTCGGGAATTTGCCAAGGAAATTGACGTATCTTTTGTCAAGATAGAGGAAGTCATTGGATCAGGTAATGAAGGAATATTTTCTCATTTAATCTCTGCTATCGTATTTGCTCCTTAGCCCTATTTTTCAGAACACTTGTTCTCATTTGTAGCCTCAGACATAATTAAGTCTCCCATTCTGACCCTGCAGTTTAAACCTACTCTTTTTTGTTGGGTTGCCAATTTACTGATCTTGACAAGAGTCCATCCAATTGTCAGGTGCTCCTCCTCTTTTACCTGTTTTTTTGCCCCAATTCTTTATTTCTAATGGAACTTCACTCAAGTGTCATTACAGCATCTTCACAGTGCAGGCTTCATCTTAGGAGTTGGAGGAATTAAAAAAGGGTACATTCTGGGAAAAGTACTTTGTAACTATGTGCAGTGCTTCAGATCCAAAGCAGAAAAGATTCTTCAGAGTGGATTGGGTGTGCATGGCACACCTGCTAATGCCTCCTTTAAAAAGATGTGTCTTTTCGGACTTCCGGGGAAGAAATGGAGGACAAAAGACAGCTCCAAAAAGCGGAGCCAACGACTGTGGCAAAATGAAGAGCTGGCGAGTAGACCGACTCTTTGATAATTCCTCATTAGACAAGGAGAGGACTTGAGATTGCCCACAAGTGCTCCAGACAGCTGCATCTCGTGAGGAGACTGCAAGATAGCAGTGTCCAGGAGATTTAGAGCTCTGGGAGACAAGGGAATAGCCATCTTGCTCAAACCTTTGGTGCAGTCAGCACCTTTGAAAGGACACTACGTTCGTATACTTCCTTTTCTAACCACTTTCGGAAATTGCTTGTGAACTGCTTTTCTGCTATTAGGAACCTTTGGATCGACAGGTTTTATAGCACCAGGTGAGTTTCCTTCAATCCTTAGCGAAAGACGTTTTAGCTAGAAGTTTAAGAACTTAAAAAAAAATTTTTTTTTTTTGGAATAAACAGCAAAAGGGTGATTAAAACTTTGGCTTTAGAAAGTTACAAATGGACGAGGTACAGATAAATTTGAAATAAGATTTTGGAATTAATCATAAAGAATCCTTCCTGTGGGGAAAATGCTTTCGTTTTGATTTTTTTTAAAAAAACATAAGATAAGATTTTAAAAATTGGACACTAGAGGGAACTAAAGATTAGAATTAAAGGAGAAGAACTCTTAAATTTGACTTACTAATACAGAATGAAGCAAAATATTTTAACATTGGATATATTGAAGGATATTTTTGAACAATGGACCCAGAAGTTAATTTTAATAGTGTCTTCCTATGTCTAAAAGATGTTATGGAAGAGGAACAAGTTCTACTTGACAAGATTGAGACTGAGTTGAAAGTGAATCTACAGATGACAGGCTACAAGAATGACATGGAAAAAGATGTTTCAGTGGACATACAAAAGAAACAAGCTGATGTCTTAATCATTAAAAGGGATATACAAACAACAAATCAAGAGAGTGACATGGATAATTTTCCTATACTGGATTTATAAAAGAGGCTTGTTAAAGTTTGGAAGAACTTTGTGAGAAGGGACAAAAAAATTGAAAAGAAATCAAGTTCTAGGACATTTGAAGGGACTAAAGTTTGATATTTGAAGGGACTAAAGTTTAAGATTGTTAGAAGTAAAAGGAAGGAATATAAAGTTGGTTTATTTGATAAAAGTTAAAATAGATATGTGTCAGAGTCCAGCTTGACTCTGACTCTGAGTTAGAGGAAAACAAAACTGATCAGAGAAATGAAACTTACCTCAGGCAGCAACCGACAAGAACTCGTGATGAACAGGTGCAGGTTCAAAAGTGCAACGCTCGTGATCAGTCTCGTGATGAACAGGTGCAGGAGTCCGGACCTGGGGATGACCCAGCAGCGTGGGAGAATCCTGAGAAGCCGATTGGTGCTCCTGACTTACTTCCTAGTTCAGCACCAATCAGCGCAAGAGAGAGGCAGGCGGATAGGCGCACCAAACAGAGGGAGTCCCAATTGGCTACCGAGGAGAGAAGGTGCGCGAAAAACAGGATAAAAGGACGAAAGAGCAAGCACCCGATCGTCAGAGACAAACGTTCTACTGACCTAACAGCGTCTTCAGGAGAAATCCAGCCAGATTCGTCTTTGAAGTCCTGTCCTGTCACTGCTGCAGAATTGGAGTCAGATCTTCAACTCATTTATGAATTGAACCCAGCTGCAACAGAAGCCCAGGTCGCTTCAGCATCAATAGGGGTCGGAACGTTAGCTCATAGTTTCTCAGAAAGCCCCAGCGGGAGAGCTCCAGTCGTTTCGGGTGTTTGTCAGTGGGTGTCTACAGCTTTTGCCAGCCTTGGCAAGACAACGTCTTGCCACTACAGCTATGTACCTTGCTCAACCCTGTGCATCTTGTCGCATCAATTTCGGGTCGCCACGTTCTGTCATTGGGGGGCTTTCTAGTTTATCGTACCCTGCTCTGCCTGGCTTACAGGCAGCATTGCCTAGTGTTAGTAGTTTAGTCTGCCTTGCAGCTCCCATTACGTTCCTTGCGGTTCCAGTCCAGTCTGCCTTGCAGTTCCAGTCCAGTGTCCCAGAGGAACCAGTCCGCCTTGTGGTTCCAGTCCAGTGTCCCAGAGGAACCAGTCCAGTCTGCCTTGTGGTTCCAGTCCAGTGTCCCAGAGGTTCCAGTCCAGTCTGCCTTGCAGTTCTAGTTCAATGTTCCAGAGGAACCAGTCCAGTCTGCCTTGTGGTTCCAGTCCAGTGTCCCAGAGGAACCAGTCCAGTCCGCCTTGTGGTTCCAGTCCAGTGTCCCAGAGGAACCAGTCCAGTCTGCCTTGTGGTTCCAGTCCAGTGTCCCAGAGGTTCCAGTCCAGTCTGCCTTGCAGTTCTAGTTCAATGTTCCAGAGGAACCAGTCCAGTCTGCCTTGCAGTTCCAGTCCAGTGTCCCAGAGGAACCAGTCCGCCTTGTGGTTCCAGTCCAGTGTCCCAGAGGAACCAGTCCAGTCTGCCTTGTGGTTCCAGTCCAGTGTCCCAGAGGTTCCAGTCCAGTCTGCCTTGCAGTTCTAGTTCAATGTTCCAGAGGAACCAGTCCAGTCTGCCTTGTGGTTCCAGTCCAGTGTCCCAGAGGAACCAGTCCAGTCCGCCTTGTGGTTCCAGTCCAGTGTCCCAGAGGAACCAGTCCAGTCTGCCTTGTGGTTCCAGTCCAGTGTCCCAGAGGTTCCAGTCCAGTCTGCCTTGCAGTTCTAGTTCAATGTTCCAGAGGAACCAGTCCAATCTGCCTTGCAGTTCCAGTCCAGTGTCCCAGAGGTTCCAGTCCAGTCTGCCTTGCAGTTCTAGTTCAATGTTCCAGAGGAACCAGTCCAGTCTGCCTTGCAGTTCCAGTCCAGTGTCCCAGAGGTTCCAGTCCAGTCTGCCTTGCAGTTCCAGTCCAGTGTCCCAGAGGTTCCAGTCCAGTCTGCCTTGCAGTTCCAGTCCAATCCTTTAGAGTGTCCAGCTGGTCCAGAGAATCCAGTCCAGTTATCCTGAGAATTCAGAAGAACCTCATCCCTTCTATCCTGCAATCCTAGTTCCAGAGGCTTAGACCAGCCTTGTCAGCATTGATCCCAGTAATCCAAGAACTAACCTTGAGTCTCCTAGTCAACCTTATCTACCTAGCAGCTTGATCCAGAACTGTTGTTCTACTTGTTGCTGAATTTTAGTTGTGTTGCTGCATAGCTACCTACCTCCAATTGCATCCAGTGATCCAGTACTCTTCAGTTGTATTGATGGACTTATACTTGTAAATAGTTTTTATATAATAAAACTATTTCTATAAAGTTCTGGTGGTCATACTCCAAACAGAACAGTATATTGTTATCTCTGTAACCCTTAATGGACTTTTGCTGACATCAGGACTGAAATGATGCTTTATGGATTTGTTTATAGATAAGAGATGGGATATAGGAACAAGAGATCATTTACTGTATTTTAAGAGAAGGTGATAAGTTACTAAAATTGTTTATACTTGTGATGAAGGGGGAAGTCATTTCTTTATATATTTCTTTTCTTTTTCTTTACTATATTCTTATTTTTTCTTTCTTTTCTATTTCTCTTTTTATTTTTTCCCTTTTTTCTTTCTTGTCTGCACCTTCTACTTTCTTTTTATTCTTCTATTTTATTTCAGTTTGTATTAGTTTTTACTGTTGTAATTATAATCTTTAATAAAACTTCTATTTAAAAAAAGATGCGTCTTTTCCTCAGCTCACATAGATCCCAGGAAAATATATGTTTGACGCAAGGAGGCACTGACAGCTCTTCCGTGCTTGCTTCAAAGCCCCTTGTTGCATCCTGTTGATAGCTTGTAAATTTAAATGCATATATTCCCTTTTGAAGCAATTTTTCTCCTTTCGATCTGAAGCTCTGCACATCCCTAGAGCTTTGTAACAATGAGGGGATGCAGCTACTCTCTTCATGCACTCCTTGCCCATCGCCCTCAGTTATCTGAGAAGGGGCAGACTTTTACTCAGTTCACACACGCTGCTGAAATAGGACGGGAATCATTTCCTTATGACATAATCCCACACTACCAGAATTACAAAGGGCAGAGCCAGTTGCAGAAGAAGAAAAGTAAGCAGCATTGTATAAGAAAGGTGTACAGGGATAAGAAATATCTCTATGTAAGGGTCTGGTACTTCTTATTGGGGCTGAAGCTCAAGGCTGAACACTCTTCTTCATCTGAACTTTCTCTGATGCTCTTCACTCCTGACTGGCAGGAGACTCCTAGTATGTTGCAGCTTTTTTTCATGTTCTGCAAGAGAAGGCTTTAGGTTCCCAAAGGTCAGCTTCTGGTTTTTGTTTTTTTCAGGCAAGTTGCTGCTTGAGTTCTTAGATCAGTGTTTTTCAAGCTTGGGAGCTTTAAGATGGGTGGACTTCAATTCCCATGCTGGCTGGGGAATTCTGGGAGTTGAAGTCCACCCATCTTAAAGCTCCCAAGCTTGAAAAACACTGTCTTAGATAGACCAGACCAATGGTTGGACCAAGTGTGATAGCATTTAGCTTGTTCAACCAAGACTGGGGAGACAACCTCAATCCATGCTGAAGTTCTAAACTTTGGAGTTCATCAAAATCTGTTTCAAAGATAAAAGAGGGAATTGTTTAGCCTGATTTGAATCTGGGCAATAAGGTAACCTTACCAATGAAATGAACTCCAGAAAGTCATGAAGTGTTTGATTCCCAAAGCAGTAGGGCCCACAATCTTATCTCCCTCTGCATTTAAATTATGCAAGCACCAGTTCTTCCTCAGCCTGATGTGGTGTCTTTTCCATCCCTTACTCCTGGCAGGAGAATTTGGAGAGGTGTGCTTTGGCCGCCTGAAACCTCCAGGGAAGCGTGAATACACAGTGGCTATTAAGACCCTGAAGGCAGGCTACACTGATGAGCAGCGGCGGGAGTTCCTGAGCGAGGCCAGCATCATGGGACAATTTGAGCATCCAAATGTCATCCGCCTTGAAGGTGTGGTCACCAAGAGCCGCCCCGTCATGATTGTCACTGAGTTCATGGAGAATGGTTCTCTGGATTCCTTCCTCCGGGTACGGCCATCTCAGTTCCCCCTTTCCTTGCCTGCCTCATCTCCTCCCTTCCATTTTACATTTACTTATTTATTATTATTTCTTTAGTTATGTTTCAACATTTGCAAGGAATGTATCATTAAAATAATACCCAAGCAGTATACAAAACAGAGTAACATAAAATACAAGATGTAGGGAAATGATTTCAATAAAATAATATGCCAGCAGGCATCTCTCTATATATATATATTTAATCTGTTCAATTGTTTCTGATTCTCGGAGACTGCCTGGACAAGTCCCTGCAGTTTTCTTGGCAAGGTTTTTCAGAATGGGTTTGCCCTTGCCTGCTTCCCAGAGCTGAGAGAGAGGGACTGGCCCAAGGTCCCCCAGCTGGCTTTGTGCCTAAGGTGGGACTAGAACTCATGATCTCCCTGTTTCTAGCCTGATGCTTTAACCTTGATCTCTTAATCTCTATAATAAATGTTGATAAAACAATAACACTTCCCATATGGGGGAAGAGGGAGCCCTGAGCAAAAAAGCCTGTCTTTAACAGATATTGCAAACATAGCACAGGGGGACCTTTCAGAAGTCGGGGGCTAGAAAAAAATCATTTGTCAGTTACTAACATGTAGCAAGCTACAGAATATGGGGCCACTAGTAAGAATTTTACAATTGGAAGTCAATGACAAGACATGATTGCTGTTGGGAGAAAGAAGAGAAAATCAAGCAGACCAATAAAAGGCAAAAACAGTCTTTCAATAACTTAGTCCCAAGTTTTATCTTCCATAAAATTTGAAGATGACCATTTAACTTCCCTCAGGATAAGGTATCTGGTGGTTTGACAAAGAGATCAAGGTTAGAGATGACTCCCTTATAGCCCAGCATGGACTGTTATACACAGTTTTTGGACTATGGTCAGAGAACCATTCATGAAGTACGTATATACCTTCCTCCTTTACTTTCCCTTTCCCTTTCTTAGATTTAGAAGGCCACCTGACTCCATAATGGCTTTGGGAATTTTAACAAGAGCTGCCATTTTCCTTCCCTGGAAGGGCAATAAAAATAAGCAGGAAATATCAGCTGAGTGGTTGGGATTCAGTCATAACCGAGATATATTTCTCAACCAGTCAATAGCTATAATTGAACAAAGGAGACCTGTTTTTATGCAAAAGGAGCAGAGCATTGGTGTCTTCTAGGCTGTTGTGGGTGTGTATGAAAATAGGAGTTCATAAGTTGATAACAGTCGCATGATATACTCCAGTGAATGGTGATAATGGAAGAATCAGATATTGGTTTTGGGAAAAATGGTTCAATATGCTAAATGAATATGATAAAGGGGTAAATTACAGTGTAGGGGACATAAATGGATGGTGGGAACAAGACAAAAAGTACAGAAAAGTGGCTGGGCTCTTCAGAGGTTCAAGAATGAATTAAAATGGTGATGGGTGAGAATCTGCTTAGAAGAAGTTCTGTTTATTTTGCATTTGTGTTTAAGCATATCTCCACTCATGCATCCATATAACAACAGAATTAATACAAATCTGAAAGCATAATAATAATGATTCATTAAATTTATATGCCACCCAACTCCCAGCGACTCTGGGTGGTTTACATTTGTTAAAAACATTTTGATGGTTTATGATAAAAGATTGAAAGAATTGGTGAAAGATACAAGGGAAAGACGGAGTTCTGATCATGGGACAGGTCATTCTTTTGGTAGCATCAAGAGAGGATCTGGGGGGGAAATGGACTTAGAAGAAAAGATAAAGAAAAAATTAGAGTGATAGTAGAAAGTAGAATGACTGCAGGGTGAGAAAATATGAAAGTATGAAAAAAGATTACTCTCATAAGGGAAAAGGATGTGAAAGTTGTTTGGAACAGACTGAAAATAATTACATTAAAAAGTGCTACAGATGTGTGCAAAATTATTCTCATGGGAAGCATGAAGGATGCTTGGAATGCAGACGTGAAAGGGGGAGGGATAAAAAAGTACATATATGGGAATAGGAATTTATGGAAATAACAGTTTTGTGTCTAGTGGAATTGAAATGAGTGCTATAAATATGGGTGTCCAATTTAAAATAAATAATGAAAAGAAAGTTGTGAGAATGCTGTTAGAATGTTGAAAAATGGTAAGGCAACAACTGTAGATGGTTTACCTGGACAAATGTTAAAATTGAGATGTGATTTGCTTATGAAGTGGCTGGGTGATTTGTTTAAAGCACCTGTGATGGCTGCATCTGTGCCTGACATTTGGAAGAGTGCTGGTATTAGTCCCCTATACAAAGGGAAGGGAAGCAAAAGTGAGTATACAAATTATACTGCATTTGATTTGCTAAGTGTGCCTGGGAAGGTGTTTGGCAGAATTCTAATGAAGGGCTAAGAGAGGTAACAATTAGCAAAAATTTGGGAAATTTGCAGCTTTAGGTTTGGAAGGGAGAATGCAGACCAGATACTCGCTCTTCAGCAGGTCATTGAATGTGAAAATGTTTACTGCACATTTGATGATTCAGAGAAACCATAAAAGAAATAGAATTTTGGGACATTTGTATGAGGATGGTGTTGAAGGTTGGTTGCAGAGTATAATAAGGGCAGTATATAATGGAAGCAAAGTATGTGTGAGAATAAATGGTGGGCTTAGCAAATGGTTCAGCACTAAGCAGAGGATAAAACAGAAGATGTATCACGTTTCCACCTTTGTGTAATGTATTTATGGCTACACATATAATGAATATGTATGGTAGCATTAGAGATGTGTTGGTTGAGGATGTAAGCACATGTTGCTTTTGTATGAAGTTTATGCTACGTTATGTTTATGCTATATTATGGTAAGATGAAATTATTTGCTGTAAATGTTAGAGTCTATCCTTGTGGTATCATGTATTGCAAACCAAGGTAATTGTGTTTGACAAGGAAAAATAGAGTGAACTGTTTTAGGTTATCCTTAAATGGCAAAAAACTAGAGCAAGGAGACAAATTTCTGTATAGTAAATATTGTTTAGTATAATACTTACTCAATATTTATTTATTTATTTGTTTTTCAAATTTTGCCACTGCCCATCTCCCCCCAGACTGGGGACTCTGGGCAGTTTACAACAAAGCTAAAAAGTTAAAAACAGTAAAACCATAAATAGTACATAACATGTAAATACAAGTACAACATATAAATTTATTTATTTATTTATTTTTCCAACTTATATCACCGCCCATCTCCCTCCACAAAGAGGACTCTGGGCGGTTTACAGTCAAGTTAGTTATTAAAAGCATATAAAATACATTATACAACATCACTCATAAATTAAATATTAAATATATAAAATCCAAGAGGCAGTTATGTAATGTTTGCGAGAACTCTATGGCGCAAGCCATCCCCAAGAAGAGCTATTACTCTTCCCATCCCAAGCGATAAATAAATATAAATATAAATAAATATAAATATAAATATAAAATAAAAAAGTAAAATCCAGATGGCAATAAAAGATCGAGTTCCGTTTGTATGTATGTGAGGAGCACTCTAAGGCGCCAGCCATCCCCAAGAATAACTACTCCCCTTCCTGCCCCAAGAGAGATGGCAGACCCAGGTTTTCAGGTTCTTCTGGAAGGTCAGGAGAGATGAGGCTTGCCTCACCTCCGGGGGAAGAATGTTCCAAAGGGCGGGAGCCACTGCAGAGAAGGCCCGCTTCCTGGACCCCACCAAACGGAATTCTCTTACAGACGGGGTCCGTAACATGCTCTCTCTGTATGCCCAGGTGGGACGGGTCGATGTTATTGGGATGAGACGGTCCCTCAGGTAACCTGGACCCATGCCTTGTAGGGTTTTAAAGGTGATAACCAACACCTTGAATTGGACCCGGAAGCAAACCGGTACCCAATGCAGCTTGTGCAGCAGAGGTGTTACATGTGCCGATCTTGGGCCACCAAGAATTGCCCATGTGGCCACATTCTGGACCAGCTGTAGCTTCCAGATACTCTTCAATGGTAGCCCCATGTAGAGCGCATTGCAGTAGTCAATATGGGAGGTGACCAGGGCATGAGTGACTGTTCAGAGGGCCTCCCGATCCAGGAAAGGGTGTAACTGGTGCACAACAAGAAGTTGAGCAAAGGCCCTCCTGGCCACGACTGCCACCTGCTCTTTGAGCAGGAGTTGAAAGTCCAGAAGGACCCCCAGATTCCGCACCAGGTCTCTCTGGGGCAGTGCAACCCCATCCAGAACTAAAGATGACATATTCCTGGATAAAGAGGAGCCATTAAGTCACAGCCACTCCGTCTTACCAGGGTTCAGCTGAAGCCTGTTGTTCCCCATCCAGACCCCCACAGCCGAGAGAGAGAGGGCAGTCACAGCATCACTTACCTCACCTTATTTACCTCAGATGTATAATTGGGTATCATCAGCGTATTGATGATACCTCATCCCGTGGTGATGGATGATCTCACCCAGTGGTTTCATGTAGATGTTGAATAGGAGAGGAGAGAGAACCGAACCCTGCGGCACCCCACAAAGGGGCTGAGGGTCAGATCTCTTGTTCCCTACCACCACCGATTGGAACCAGCCCTGGAGGAAGGAGGTGAACCAGTGCAAAACCGCACCACCACCCCCAACTCCCTGAGTCACCCCAAAAGGATACCATGGTTGATGGTATCGAAAGCCGCTGAGAGGTCAAGAAGAGCAAGGATGGATGCACTACCCCCATCCCGCTCCCGCCAGAGATCATCCATAAGTGCGACCAATGCCGTTTCTGTCTCGTACCTGGGCCTGAAACCTGACTGAAAGGGGTCTAGATAATCCATTTCATCCAGGATCCTCTGGAGCTGCAACACCACCACTTTCTCAACCACTTTCCCCAAAAAGGTGAGGTGGGAGACTGGATGAAAATTGTCCGGTACAGTAGGGTCCAGCAACGGCTTCTTGAGGAGAGGGTGCACCAGTGCCTCCTTAAAGGCAGCTGGAAACACCCCCTCCCCTAAGGATGTATTTACAATTGTCTGGATCCAACCACACGTCACCTCCCGAGCTGCCTTCACCAGCCAGGAGGGGCATGGGTCTAGTTGACAAGTGGTAGTATTTACAGACCGGAGGACCCTGTCCACTTCCTCAGGCCCAACAGGATCAAACTGTTTCCAGATAACTGGGTAAGTACGCTCCCTCAGCATCTCCACAGACCATGCCTCATGCTTGGAGTCCAACTTGGAATGGATCTGAGCAATTTTATCCTGCAGATGCTCAGAAAACTCTTCTGTATGGCCCTGAAGGTGGGTCACTGGGCCCACCTTTCCCAAAAGGGTTTGAGTGATCTTAAACAGGGCCGCTGGATGGCATTCTGAGGATGCAATAAGAGCGGAGAAATATTGACGTTTTGCCTCTCTTACCGCCACAAGGTAGGCCTTAATAGCGTCTCTAGCTTGTGTTCGGCCAGGTTCGGTCCTTGTTTTTCTCGAGCGACGCTCTAGACATCTCTTAATCCTTTTCAGAACCCTCAACTCCTCCGTAAACCACGGGGATTGCCGGGTTCGATGGGACAAGTGAGGTCGGACAGGTGCGATCCAATGGGGTTTCAGAGGGAGCTGGGGGTTGTTCCTGAGGATCTGCTGCACGGTCCAGTGGAGGCCCTGGCTGCTGCCTGGAATAAGGAGGCGCCTTATTCCAGGCAGCAGCCAGGGCCTCCACTGGACCGTGCAACAGATCCTCAGGAACAACCCCCAGCTCCCTCTGAAACCCCATTGGGTCCATCAGTCACCGAGGGCAGACCAATCGAATGGGTCCTGCCTCCCTGTAGAGGGGGGTGGCATAAGAGAAACTCAAGGCCACCAGGGCGTGATCTGTCCATGACAGAGGGGATAGATGTAACTCTCCCTTCAGATCACATTGCCACTGCTCTGACAAGAAAACCAAGTCCGGAGTGAGGCCACTGTCCCGAGTCAGGTCCCGAATAATCTGGGACAGGCCCATGGCCACCATGGTAGCCATTAACTCCTGAGCCACCTCCGAGGCACATCCCAGGGATGGCAGCTTGAAGTCCCCCAGAACCATAAGTTTGGGGAACTCCACAGCCACCTCCGAGACAGCCTCCAGCAACTCGGGCAGGGAGGTTGCTACGCAGCAGGGAGGCTGGTACAGTAGCAACACTCCCAACTGTTCTTGGGAACCGAACTTGAAGAACAGGGTCTCACAGCCGGCCACTTGTGGAGCAGTGCCCCTGAATGCCACTAGAGATTCCTGGATGACAACAGCCACCCCTCCTCCCCTGCCCTGGTGTCTCAGCTGGTGCCATACTCAAAACCCGGCCAGGCATATCTCCAAAAGAGGCACCCCTCCTTCCGGGCCCAGCCAGGTCTCGGTGACACATGCCAGGTCTGCCCCCTCCTCAGTGATCACATATGAGGGGGCCTTGTTATTGACTGACCTGGCATTAAGAAGCAGCAGCCGGAGACCAGGGCCCTCAGGAGTCTGCTGTCCAGGGCCTGGGTCTGAGCCCAGAGGGCCAGAACACGCCACAGGTAATAAACACCGGGGGCGTCTTCCCCGAAGATGGCCTGCCCTCCGGCTCCCATCATAACATCCCCGGCCCATCACCAAATATGGGGAAATGGAAGGGGAAATTTGAAGACATGGTAGAAAAATAGTGGGTAGTATATATTGGAAGGAATGTTCCTCCCCAAAAAGTAAAAATGGTTGTGTAGAAAAGTGTGCTTCTTCCCCTTTGTTATATGAAAGTGAGAGTTGGTAATGTCAGGAGAAAATAAAAGTAACTTTTATTACTTGGGGATGTAGTTAAGGTCTAGAATGAACAGAAGCTGAAATGCATGTGGATTGAATACAAAAGCAAGTGACAAGTATGAAAGAAGTGTATTGAGGTGGTGTGATCATACTGTATAAAGAGAATGAATGAGGATCAAACTGAAAAAGAGAAAAAGGAAGGAAGAGTGAATGGGCCAAGAGGAAGACCAAGAAGTGATGATTGGATGGAGTATTGAGATCACCCCAAAGACAGGTGAGAATTTTAAAAAACAAAGGGCAACATACAAAGCAGTGATCGGCTCCTGTGAAAAAAACCATGGTGGGCAAGGGTAGTGTGGTATGGAGAAGTGGAGTGCAAGGTTTAATTTCTTTGACTTTCTTCTTACTCCTTTTCTGCACTTTTCATAATACAGTATCGCCTACTTTGAAAGGGGGTGGTGTGATGGGTATGCATATATGTACTCTAGAGTTCATATGCAAGCATAGAAGAGATAATCTTCAATACATCCTGGTGAATATATTCGTTTTAGAAAATGAATGCGTGATTCTAAAGAAGCTGAATTCAATTTTCTGTGCTTGCATCTGTTGTGGCAATTTTCTTTATGGTTTTAAAATATACTTGAATGTTTGTAGCATATCTAACAAAAACTCAGAAGTCAGAGGAGTTGTTGAATAAGATTTCCAGATGTAGGGAAACGTGGAGCCAGTGTCTTACAATATGAAATATTCAACAATACATAGTAGATGTTCATAAGATGTACCTTATTAAATTAAGAATTATAACGAACAAACTTATCAAAGTCAAAGCCAATGAATAGCATAATAATTTGTTCTTTATCTGCAATTTCAAAACAGAATAAATTGAGATGATTACTACGCATCCCTAATCATACTCTAATCTTACAAATTGGTTTTTTATAATATTAAATTATCCGAAATGTTTCTTTGACATTCATCCAGCAGTGGATGCTTATTATTACTTAAATGTTTTGTTCTCCTTGATATAGTTGCCACAACAAGCTCAAAATAAATGTTGTTTTTCCTCTTGGGATCAAGCAAATAAAGATGTGCACGCACACACACTCACAGACACCAAGTTAGTCATGGCTAAATTTGTTCCATCGACTTAAAGGGCACTGCGACATGAACAATTTCCTTGGGATCCAACCAAAAAGCATATCAGTACCTATTATCTTTAGGGGCGCGATGGCTCAATGGTTAAGGCGCCAGGCTTGTCGACTGGAAGATCGCAACTTCGGAGGTTCGAATCCCTAGTCCCGCAGGATGGAGTGAGTTCCCGCACTCACCCCAGCTCTTGCCAACCTAGCAATTCGAAAGCATGCAAATGCAAGTAGATTAATAGGTACCACTTCAGTTGGGTAGGTGACAGCATTCTGTGTGCGTCATGCCGGCCACATGACCGTGGAAGCGTCTTCAGACAATGCTGACTCTTCGGCTAACAAACAGAGATGAGCACCGGCCCCTAGAGTCAGACACAACTGCACAAATGTGCGGGGGGAACCTTTACCTTTTTACCTATTATCTTTGGTGTTATCCTTCTAGAACACCACTAAAGAATCTGCACAGATTCCTAATCTCTGTATGTGTCTGTGCCCTCATTACAGTTTTTACAGTATAAATATGTTTGAGTACTACGATATACATATTTTCTTATTTTAATATTCCCAAATCCCAATGTGTTTTAGAAATATAAATGTGCTTTATATTAAAATTCACTATCAGACTTTTTTCAACATATTCTTGTTGACTCTCACCTACTCGAATCACCTATATGTAGTTTCTGTCTAGATCAGTGTTTCTCAACCTTAGAAACATTAAGATGTCTGGACTTCATCTCCCAGAATTCCCCAGCCAGCATGAACTCCCAGCATGAGAGTTGAAGTCCAGACATCTTAAAGTTGCCAAAGTTGAGAAACACTGGTCTAGATGGTGATTCTCTCTTAAATGAAAGAACCAGAAAAGCAGTAAACTCTATTCAAACATTATATATCCTGATTATCATTTGACCCAATTATTTGGGATAGATAGCCAAATTTCCTTACAATAAAATCAGGGCAGTAATATTTTAAAAGAACATTTATACCTAATACCTAATACAGAAGATCCAGGCCTCAGTTTTAAACTATAAAGATTGAAGTTTAACTCAAATTATTTTTAATCCCATATAATTGGTCCTTTATATGCATAATAGGCATCCATATAATTTTCATACTAATATCAATTCAAGATTTCCCAATAATTAACTGTTACTTACTGTACATGACCAGAATTCATATCTTGGAATAGAGCTTTTTGATTTTATTATTGAATTTTGCAAGCTGCTATAAAAGATTAAACCACTTTTTATGTCTCCATAATACTTTTAGATGCAGTAGGTTCTGTATATAGGAAGATGAATTTTAAAAATGGAAACTTTAGAGTTAGCAGTATCTTTTTAAATAGCTGTACTTAGTGGAAAATTCTCCATTTACAGAGGGATTTAAACTGATTTAAACCTGATGGATTGGATCCAGATTTAGTTCTGGTTAGAGTTAGAACCACTGAAATTCAGATATTTTATTTAAAATTTAAAATTTAAATTTAGTTATGTTTTATTCAGATATTTTATTGATTTCACTGGGCCTACTATAAGCATGATTAACTCAGATCTCAGGTAAAATGTATATATTCCAAGTTCTCAAAATAAATTTTATAGCCTGAATATCTTCTGTTCTTATAAGATTAGAGATCTAGTTCTACTCTTCACTGTTTTGGTGTTCATCAGTGAGTTGTGAAAACAGGAATGTAATTTTTTTTAATGGTGTGGAAATTCACATTTAAATTTACATTTAAAAACATTAATACATTTGTTCTCATATTTTCACTATTAGAATATTAGAATGTTTAAGAAGTACAAAACATGGTAACTTCTGAACTACATTTTAAGAGAAGTTATTTGTATTGACACTTGTAAAGATAAAACTCCTAAATTTCTGTAATATAACAAATATTTTCTGTTCAAGCATTATACCCCATCCATAATAGCTTGTTCCTTCATTTTTCAATGAATGAAAAAAGAAAGAAAGAAAGAAAGAAAGAAAGAAAGGAAGGAAGGAAGGAAGGAAGGAAGGAAGGAAGGAAGGAAGGAAGGAATCAGCCTATTTTTGAACACAGTATTAAAGCTTGATCACACAAAATAATATTGATCACTCTTTCTATTATGTTGATAGAGCCAGCATAAACATAAAACAAACACAGGTTGGGGATCCAGGATTGTAAATCTGTCTTTCCAACACTGTAGTGCATAGGCAACTACAGCAACCTAATATTTTATCAAAATGGTGACCCACCCAGACTCTGGTGTCATAACACAGATTCTACATGTACATACTTGTGTCTCAACACCTGACATAAATATTTAAGTTGCAGTGTTTGCATCAGGATATCATGACATACATTTTTTCACTTGCCCTCCTGCAGACAACTTAAAGATTGTACACCATTGCTGCCCCCCCCCCATAAATCCACAATTCTTAAAATAATGTTTTGTTCCAAGTTTGGGATATATAATTCAGATGGGCATTCACATCCATAAACTGTATTGATCTTTGTAGCACCACATTATCAATGTATGGATAATCAGACCAAAATGGGGCAATATGATATGAATAAGTGTTCCCTCGCCCATTTTACACTTCCCACATACACCTAGTTAATAGCCAGACCCTTTTAAAAAATTCTCTGGTGAGTCCAGTAAATGAAAATCTTTTGTCGAATTTGTTTCCCCATAAGATAGTAAGAAATATACAGTACTAATATTCTTAGTCATTGATCTGTTAATATGGGATATTCTATATATTCAAATCCTATATTCAAGGGTTTTGCTCATTTTTATGTTAGTGATACTTAGTGATTATTTGTAAATATAATACTGTAGGCTTACAATAATCTAAAACATGTTTCAAAATTCCATATTAATTCAGGTGTTTTAGAAGCTGCTAATGCACCTGGATCAGACTGTCAAATGAAGAGATGCTTTAATTGAACATACTTCTATTTTGCAATTTTAGGCAATTTAAACTACTTTTGCAATTACTCGTGATTTAAAAACCTAATTGACAATAAAAGGATCCAGAGTATTAATACTCCTATTTGCCTGTGATTTCGAACAGAAAAAGAGTTATCTGCTATTTTCAAACTAGGATTGTCCGAGAGCATCAGTTTATCATGTAAATAAGGGTCAAGAATTATACAACCATCCCAGCATCTGCCAAATGTGCTTAATGCAGGAAATACAATGGTGTGATGGAAGCTCATAACAGAGGGAGAGGGGAGATCAGGCGATGGTAGGAGGGAGTGAAATTGCAAATGCTGCAATTTCCAAAGTCCTCTTGAGTCATGCCACGCATGGTAGTCAGTGAGGTGTGGGTGGCATCTCATTGTTTTTCTTCAATGATTCTTCTCTAAAACATTTAGAGATCATGTTTTGCATATGGATGTTGATTTTAAAAGTAACACCCTACTGGAGTTGGTGACGTGCAAGCCTGAAAAAAGATTCAACTGCTTAAAGGAATCTATTCATTAAAGTTAATGTATGTCTTACAGCAGCAGGAGGCTTTGTTGAATAGTATAGATTTGTATTTCGATTTTTTAATGATGTTGTAATATTGGCACTGCCTAGAGTCATTTGTTTTGGTGGCCTTATAAATCCAATGTGGTGTTGTTATTGAAATGCAGTGCTCCTTCAAGGTTTCTTTTTCTTTTTTTTAAATAAAACTTTATTATTTTTCAAAGTATAGTTAAGATACGAAATAGAAGATAGAGAAAAGATAGAGAACAGAACTAAAGAAAAAAGAAAAAAAAC
Source organism: Charina bottae (assembly GCA_023362775.1). Classification (NCBI taxonomy): domain Eukaryota; kingdom Metazoa; phylum Chordata; class Lepidosauria; order Squamata; family Charinaidae; genus Charina; species Charina bottae. The sequence continues at coordinate 167,625,105 of JALMGJ010000002.1, forward strand.
TATAAAAGTGTCAATAGACAGAAAACAGAAATGGAGAGTGACTTCCGACTTTCTCCAATACAGATATGAATAAACAAACCATTTAAGCACTAAAACCCAAAAACAAAATTCCATTTTTTTCCACATCAAGCAAGTAATCTAAAAGTGGTTGCCAAATAGATATAAATCCAGAAACAGAATCTCTTATTAATGCTGTTAGTTTAGCCATTTGAGCCAAATCCATTAATTTAACAATCCAATCTTCAACCATAGGTATTTGTGGATCATTCCATCATTGTGCATATAAAAGTCTTGCAGCTGTAAAAAGGTAAAGGTTCCCCCCGCACAATTGTGCAGTCGTGTCCAACTCTAGGGGCCGGTGCTCATCTCCGCAGCTGTAATCATGTATAAAAGCAAAACTCCATGTTGTTTCTCTAACTCCTTCTCCATCAAACTCAGAAGAAACAGTTCTGGTTTTTTTTTGTATATTAACTTTAAGAATCTTTTTAATAGTAATACATATTTGATCCCAGAACTTTTTAGCCTTCTCACAAGTCCACCAGAGAAGATAAAAGGTTCCTTCACCCTGTAAACATTTCCAACAAACATTAGTTGCACCATTATAGATTTTTGACAACTTATCAGGGGTTAAGTACCAATGATACATCATCTAATCCTGGAGGAACCCTTGAAATATTTTTCAGGCCTCGGGGAACCCCTGCACATGCAGGCTCAAAGATAGGCCAGAAGTTACAAAATGATTATATGTTGTTATATATGTTGGCCTGTATATATGCATTAACAGTGTTCTTAAACTAAAAATAAAGAATGAAACTTACCTCTTTAATGTGAAGTTGCCTGAATTTGAAATAATTTTTTAAAGAAACCATTATCTCCCAGGAAACCCCTAGTGTCCTCCCGCGGAACCCTAGGCTTCCACGGAACCCTGGTTGAGAAACCCTGCGCTAGAGGTTGATCCAAAAATACTCTCTCCAAACAGAAAGGCCATCAGTCAGAGACCAGGTTTGAATTAATGCTTCTCTGTGATGGTTTGGTACATCAAGTGATTTTTTCATACAAAAAATCTTGAAGGCTCATGAGCTCTACCAATCAAAAGCCAGGCACAAATATTGCACTTTAGGAAGAACTAGATTGGAAATGGTAAATTCAGAAAAGCAAATAGCTTCTTGAGTCTTTTCCTATCACACACGTCATTACCCAGCTAACTTTGTTTTTGCTGACATGAAAACCAAATTCTTGAATCTTGCACTAAGCTGTCATTATTTAGTATCCTCTTATTCAATCTCTACTGGGATTATCACACTACTGATGCAGATGAGAAACTAGAAAACATTTATGGTAATATCTCACAGAAGCTCTTCTCTCTTGTTTGTAACTCACAGCAAAAGGAAGGTCAGTTCAGCATGTTGCAGCTAGTTGGAATGCTGCGGGGCATAGCAGCTGGCATGCGTTACCTCTCAGATATGAATTATGTTCACCGGGATTTGGCTGCCCGCAATATCCTGGTCAACAGCAACTTGGTTTGCAAGGTGTCAGATTTTGGCTTGTCAAGATTCTTAGAAGATGATGCTTCAAACCCAACTTACACTGGGGCCTTGGTGAGTTCTTTTGCAAGAAAATACTTTTTCATGAATTTGCAATATTCAGGCAGGATTCCGTGTTTGCATTGTGCCATGTTTCAATGTTGTCTTGTGCCAAAGTTGTCATCAGTCTTCTGATGAAAAATATGGTTTATTTCTCTTTATACTGAAGAATTAGGTAAGCTTTGATGGTACTCTTTCTTTTGATTGTCCCAAGTTTTATATAATGAAAATGCCATCTTTTTGGAATGCACTCTATGTGTTTTAGTACTACTACTACTACTAAAACTCTGCTACTCTAAAATTATTAACTTGCTTTTTTTAATCTGAGAACTGACAAAATTTCAGTGCACTTGTTTTGAGCTGAGTGCTGTTTTATGCACACTGCTTTTCTTTCTCTTTAAAATTATAGGGTGGCAAGATCCCCATTCGTTGGACAGCTCCAGAGGCTATCCAGTACCGCAAATTTACATCCTCAAGTGATGTCTGGAGCTATGGCGTTGTGATGTGGGAGGTCATGTCCTATGGAGAGAGGCCCTACTGGGATATGTCCAATCAGGATGTAAGTTTTAATGTGGCCCAAACATTAAAAGTACATGTTCTGAACCAGATGTTTGCTTTTTGGATAGCATTCGTGTGTATGCCAACGGGAGCAGGTTCTAATGCTTTTCTTCCTTCATTGTAGGTAATCAATGCTATTGACCAGGATTATCGTCTTCCCCCTCCTCCAGACTGCCCTACTGTTTTGCACCTGCTGATGCTGGACTGCTGGCAGAAAGAACGGGTCCAGAGGCCCAAATTTGAGCAGATAGTCAATGCCCTGGACAAGATGATTCGCAAGCCGTCTGCCCTCAAAGCGACTGGCACAGGAAATAGCAGGTAGGAAGGGAGCATCAGGGAAGTGTGTAATCCACAAATTGGAGGGAATGATAGAAGAGCTGTGTTTTGAAATTTAGAAATGAAGCATGCCTTCTAGGTATTAACTTGGAATCTGATGCTTCCTCTGGACAAAGAAAACAATAATCAACAAGTGCCTAATACCTGTTATACATGTAGGGTCAACATGAAGTATACAAACCCTTATTACTCCTGTATTTAAATACTTTGCAGGGGGTAAAATTAGTGAAGGTAATCAAATGCATGGACACTGATGCCAAAAGGCAAGTAGAGGCAGGAATAAATGCATTTGTCAGGACAAAGAATCTTTTGTGGTAGTGGTGGTGGGTGGGTTAGTAATGCAAAGTGGGCATGACCAGGATTTCCTTGGGGAAGAGGGGGGGATCCTTGGATTTTAGGAAGAGTTTGGGGATTTAAGCTATTTTAGATAGTGCTTACAGTACAATTTGTGTTTCCCACCACAAAATGTCAGGAAACGCTGTCATTGGTTTTGAGCAACTGTAATATGAGGTGTCTTGGAGGCCACAAAAAAGGTTTTTGAGGACTGTAACCAGCCCTAGGGCCTTACATTTCCCACCTCTGATGTACATAGGGGCAGTATGTGTATATGTGTGTGTATGTGTGTATATGTGTATGTGTGTGTGTGTGTGTGTATGTATGTATATGTGTGTGTGTGTGTGTGTGTGTGTGTATGTATGTGTGTATATATATATATATATATATATATATATATATATATATATATTGTAATGTAGCTGTGGCTGTCACTATTATAATATTTGCTTTTTTCAAGCTATCATGGATATAAACTTGGGAAAGAATGTGGTGTTACTGATGAAGGCTCAGAAACAGGAGATAGGCTTTGGCTTCCATGGATGAAAGGAAGAAGTGAGGACCACAGACCATTAAATGGCTGTCTGCCCATAGGGACAGATATATATATATATATATCTGACATACATATAGGGCAGACAGCCATTTAATGGTCTGTGGTCCTCACTTCTTCCTTTCATCCATGGAAGCCAAAGCCTATCTCCTGTTTCTGAGCCTTCATCAGTAACACCACATTCTTTCCCAAGTTTATATCCATTCTTTCCCAAGTTTATATCCATGATAGCTTGAAAAAAGCAAATATTATAATAGTGACAGCCACAGCTACATTTTGAATGGATGTAACATTATCCTGCAACACATAATAAGAGTAAGTTAGTATTATTTTTTCTTAATTGTTGTGGGAAGGAGTGAGGCTGAAATGGAAGAGTGTTCATAATAGGTGAGATAAGGTGGAAATGGGAGTATTGTGGCTCATAGCCCACTCTCAGCCCACCATGCAACACAATGGCAATTATTAGTTTGCTCTATTAATAGGGTGCTTGATTTCAGATTCTGTGCTTGTTAAGTAAACTGCAGTATATGTGAGAGTTAAATGAGGAAAATTCTTGAAGGCAATGGTTTGTGGATTGAGGAAGGTGTGGGTGTTGGATCTGATTACAGTATGCAATGAGCAAAGGTGAAACCATGAAATTGGTAAAGAAAGGTCTGTCTCTGGCAATGACAAGGTGATGGTGGAACCTTCTCAACAAAAGCTGATAATAATGCATTGGAAATTCCTATGTTTCCATGTGTTCTTCCCAGCTTTATACAACCAGAGGCTTGGGATCAACCAAGAGGAGCTCCCTGGGGAAAGATACAGCCAGGATTAGATGAATTCAGAAGTGAGGAAGTACATCCTGTTGGCATGGAGAGATTTTCCCATGGGTATCTCAAACTTTCATCCAGAGCCAGGAAAGAAGAGAGGAGTCCTTAGTTGTATATCGTCGTTTTTTTAAAAAAAAAAACTTTGAATGCATAAAGGTGCCTTTATTTCCATCCAAAACTGTAAGAGGAAGAAAAGCAGAAAATATAGTACTTTAGAAGACGAAGAATGGGAGCCTTCTTTAGTAACATGGTTTAAATTCCATTGAAGATCATTTCAAGTATCAGGTGTACCAGTAAGAAAGCACAAATAAAACCCATCTAAGTCCTTAGGACTCCTTGGCAGATATGTCTTGCAGAGCTGGGGTTGGCAGCAATTCCCTGGTAGTGTCTTTTGCATGTTTCAAAAGTCATATCTTTCACCACTTCTCCTGCAATGTTTTGAATGGCTGATGCTCAGCATATCTCAGTATGTTCTTGTGCTCTTTGAACTGTCTATCTTCTCTCCTTCTTTATAGACCCTCCCAACATCTACTGAGCAACTCACCCCCAGATTTCCCTTCACTCTCCAATGGCCATGAATGGCTGGATGCCATTAAAATGGGCCGTTACAAGGAGAACTTCGACCAGGCCGGCCTGACTACATTTGATGTCATCTCACGCATGACTTTAGAGTAAGAACTGTATCTCCTATTGTGTGACAGTACAATTGAGTCTGCAGATAAATGCAAGTTTGGCTTTCAGATGGATATACCTACATACTATTTGTGTTTGCACAATTACAGTATGTCATTTGTATTTGTATACTTAAGAGAGAACAGAACATGGGTCAAAAAAATCCTCCAGCTCAGATGTGATTTGAAAAATATAGTGTTTCTTGAGAGAAAAGAGAGATAGATGAGTCACCTTTGTCAAAAGAAGGTCCATATCTTTCTGGACAAATGTTATGCACTAAAATTGTTTCAGTGTGGATTACATGTGCAGAATTGGATATTGTTTCTCCCTAAGTGTGCGGAATGGGGAGCATACTTGGCAGGAAAGTATGCCAACATAGGCCAGATAGTTTTTTTTTTTCATTTATCAAATGTGAGCACAATCAATCGTATGATTTCCTTATCTAAAGTCTGATGCCAAGAGAAGGTAAATTTGCCTACAAGACAAGTCTATTACTGTTGACTACACAGGCACATTTGTATGGTTTCCTTGGCACAAATAAGGAAGTAGTTTGCCACTATCTTTCCCAGGATATCTTTTTCATTTTAAAGTCTAGCCTATAGCCCTGCATCCCCACCCAAGTATTACCCAGGTGACCTCCCTTACTTTTCAAGCCCAGGTAAGGATGGCCAGGTGCTGTTATTTGGTGAGGCCACACTCTGATGTACTGTATTGTAAATGCTAAGGGGCTGTGTAGCTAGAATGTGTGATTTTGGAAATTCCGAGAGAACCAGGATTCTGGGGAACTGCAGTACAACAACACATAGAAGACCACACGGGGCCCATCCCTGATCTAGAATATGTCTTTGCATTCCTTTGGCCAGCATTAGTTGAAGAGCTTCCAGTACTGACTACTACTCAATATACTAATATAACCTAACTTCCGTTGACACGTAGATTGTGTTGAAGATATCCTGTGGTTAATGAGGATGTGTAGTTATGTTGCTGGCCCAGGTCCAAATTCACAAGCTTTCTGGACCCCACCCTTGATGTCCATATATTGATGATCAGCATCCCTAGGGAGAAGGTCTATGTATGGGGCCTTATTGGGGAGGAATTCTGATGGATTAAGCCCAGGGACCCCTTGCACATAAAAGTGTATAGATGCAAGCTTTTTTTTTCTTTTCTGTAGGTGGCCCTGGATGACTTTAAACACTCAAGCCCTTTTACATTATTTAAATGCATGAATATACAGTATATACCAAATAAATCTGTGAAAACTATTGTATTCTCTTTAAAGAATTAAATGCAAGTATTCATCTGCTATTCATCCAGTTAACTGGTTAATTTTACATTCATGTGCATACGGTGGAAACTTCAGTAAAAAAAACTGAGGTATTGAAGACAATGTGAAATAACATAGGAAGCTGATTTATCCTGATCTAGGATTCTGATCCAGATTCATCCCTTTAGCTCAGCAGTGATTATATTGTACATGCAGTACATCTGTGTGCCTTCCCTTCAAAGGTTCTAGGCATACCATACCATACAAACACCTGTATACAACAACATTAGCTAAACAAATCCCTAGTCTCCCCTAAACTGTGGCACCCTCTGCTTGGAAGGCTCTGCAAAAAGAGAGTTTTTACTGCTGTCCTAAATGATAAAGATAACAGGAAAGTACCCATTCTGGCCTTGGAGGACAAGCTATTTCATTTTTTTTATCAGAATTTTATTAAGTTTAAAGCAAAGATAAAAACTACAAAAAAGCAAAATACAAAAAAAAAGAAAAAGAAAAAAACTAAAAAAGTGAGAAACACAAGAAAAGGAATTTTAAAAGATTACATAAGAAGTGACTTCCGATTTTCAACAAGAATATATAGCAATTTCCATAATTAATCCTTTACTCTATATCAAACCAAGATCACATTATTTCTATATATCAATCCATCAGCACACATAAAAATCATTAAGTAATTGCTCCTTCCCCTTATATTAATATATATATATATATATATATATATATATATATATATACACATACACATACACACACACACACACACACACACACACCAGCTTCCCTCCCCTAAACACAACCTTTATTCAATTATTTCCTTCCTAACACTATTCTATATATTTCTGTCTACTATAATAAAAATCAAATTATAAAAACATATAAATTATCTACTTTTATAGTTAATACTACAACAATCTTAACCCTATTAAACCTAAAACCAAGCATTTATTTTCTTATTTTTTTTTCATAATTGGTAATACTACAACAATCTTAACCTTATTGAATCTAAAACCAAGCAATTATTATACTTTATAGATACCTTATAAATCTTAAAAATCAAACAAACCTTATAAAGAAAGCAATAAATCTTAATCCAAATCATTAAAAAGTCATAACATCATAAAAACCTCATTATCAATCCAGTTAAGCATTCGTAAATTTTACCCCACTTCGAAATATGTCAAAACATTTACATATCTCCATTTTAAAAAAAAAATCATGCCATAGTTGTTCTGTGATTTGCAGAAAAATAATGGCATCGTCCAAGACAACACAAAAGAAGCTTGTGGTCTACACTTTCTAGTAACCATACTTAGGTGTCAGGGAGATAACTGGAGGAGAAGGAGGGGGCTCCCTCCAGGGGGAGAAACGCATGCGTAGTACTGAATCCCTATGCTTCCCTCCCAAGAGGCTAAAGAAAGCCCCGCCCTGATTTCTTGGACTCTTTCTCTGAGCATTACCAGTTCATTTTAGTTTAGCTGGATTCTGTTAAGGAGAGTAGGACAATAAACATTAGAGCTTCAACTTCAAGCCTCAGCGTGTTATTCCTTCACTCGAAGTCAGGACATCAGTACTCCATACAAATCCTTTTTACACAACCGCCATTACTCATTGTTAGAAGAAAAAGGGTACCTCACCAAAATTCTCTTAAAAGAATTGAAAAGAACCTGAGGGACCGTCTCGTCCCGATAACGTCGGCATGCTTCGGACCCCCTCAACAAGAGAATTCCATCTAGCGGGGGTCCAGGAGGCGTGCCTTCTCTGCGATAGCGCCCGCCTTATGGAATATCTTGCCCCCGGAGGTGAGACTGGCCCCCTCCCTCCTGGCCTTTCGGAAGGCCCTTAAGACCTGGCTCTGCCACCTGGCCTGGGACGAAGGAGGTGGTAGTGCCTCCTGGGGTTGGCTGGCCCCATAGCCCCATGATCCATTCTGCGGGTCCTAATCCATCTTGGATTTTATTTTATTTATTTTATGCTCGTGAGATATTTTGTATAGTTTTTAAATTTTATTTATTGTAACCCGCCCAGAGTCCCTTGCATGGGAGATGGGCGGGGAATAAATTTGATAGATAGAGAGATAGAGAGATAGATAGATAGATAGATAGATAGATAGATAGATAGATAGATAGATAGATAAATGGCAATAGGCATTCCTTAACCTTCTCATTCCTGCAGTGACTACTTGCCCATGGAAGAAGTTAAGATGGCAAACCTTTTCCAATGCCCTGCCTGGCTACAGTGGCTTGAATACGTCTGCATGTTTAGACAGTTCCCAAGTCTTGGCTGAGATCTTCCTCTCTTTTCATTTGCAGAGATATCCAGCGCATTGGCATCAGCCTGGTTGGCCATCAGAAGAAGATCCTCAACAGCATCCAACTCATGCGGGTTCACCTCAATCAGCTTGAACCTGTTGAGGTCTGACACACTGAGCACAGTCCATTCCCCTTAAAACACCTGGAGAGTCCAATGAACATTTTGCTGTCAAAGAGAGGCAGAGCAGTCCATTTCAGGCATTGATGGGGGGCACAGGAAACATTGCACTCCACTTCACAGACCAGAGGAAATTTGTAGAGATTCTTTGCTTGTTTTTCTTTATTTTTTTATTGTAACTTGAAACACTACAAATCCTGTGTCATTTAGAGATGGGTGGAATTGTACATTGGGGTGGGGTGGGCTGATAGTACACAGGGTAGAGCTGAAAAGGTAGTTTTGGAATTGGAAATGCACTCACTGCCATTTCAATGCCAATGTATGGGATTGAACCCATAACAAAAACAGACACCTCAGAAGATTGTACTTTGGACTAGCGGCCTGTAAATGGCAAATTTTGAGCTGGATCAAGCAAAGTCATGTTTAGCATAGTTTTGCCAAAAGAGATCCCTTGAAAGCTTTTGTCCAGCTAGTGGAATTCAGTGCTGAGAAGAGGAGAAGAGCAACAGGCATCACCACTTTCTTTTAGGCAGTTTGGGCAAACAGACACAAAGCAAGACTGTGTGAATGCTGTCTCAAGCGGTGCATTTTGGATGCTGTTCAGGTTGGCAGAGATGGACAAATCCAAACCATGGGACAGAGTCTAGACTAAGGGCCTCGAACGTGTGGCCTAGGGGCCACCTACAGCTCTCCGAGTCATTTTCTGTGTCCTGCAGCAATGCTTTGTAGGTGCTGAAGACTTAGCCCAGCAAGGCCAGGGCACTAAGCACCAAGAAGAGGAGCGGCCTAGCAACTCACTCCAGCCCGACAACCTCACAAGGTCTCCTGGCAACAGCAGAGCCTGGTGGGCCAGGCTGCATAGGACACGCCTGAAGTCTCTCTTGCAAGCAACATGGCCCTTCTGGGACTCCCAGTTGCTCTCGCATTCCCTAGTGGCTGCCGTTTCTGAGGTGGTGCCAGACTCTGCTGGCAGGAGCAGCAGAGAGGCCAGGCGGCAGGGGCTGTGTGAGGGAGGAAAGGAGGAGGCAGCTGAGGAGAAGGGTTGGATACGGCTGCCCTGCTGCGAGGCTCTCTCTGACGGGCAAAGCATGGGAAAGACAGAGGGCAAGCAAGCAAGATCGCTGCCAGGCATAGGAAAGGAGAGAGAAGTGAGAAAAAGACCAAAGGAAAGATGTCGCTGTTCAGCAAGGAGAGAGAAGAAAAAGACAAGCAGGGATTGGACAGCTCTTAATGGGATGGCTTTCCTACTTTATATCCTGGGTATGATCATGAAGAAATATTGCATATCAACACAGTAATAAAACCAAATATTGGTGTTCTAGTTAATGAAAAATGCTGCCAGCTAAGTAGCCAAAGTGAAATAGCTGTTTCGCAGCACTGTTTCGCAAGTAGCTCTGTTTCACGGTACCTTTTATATTTAATAAATTTATGTTTAATGGCATAGCGCGATACTCTTCATTTTTTACTTCCTAGATACTTTTGTATCACAGTATGGAAAGGCTTGAAGGGTTGAGGCCCTCGAGCTAATGAACCAGTCCTGTCATGAATTGAGTTTGAGCCCCTGGTCTAAATGTACCGCAGTTCACTTGAATGGGATTTGCACTGGATAATTTTGTGGTGTATTGGGCCCTGTAGTGATTGGTAAGAGCTGCAGGGGGGCATTTGGGTTTTTAGTCTTAGGCCCCAAAGCGTTTTGGGCCAGCCATGAATTGTGTTGGTCCCCCGATAGGATGTCAACAGCCTAGTTCAAGTAAGAGTAGGTAGCAGTACAGTATGTCTGTCTCTAGAAAAAAGAAAAGCCCTTCTTTGCAATGTCCAACTGGATGTGGAGACCACAGAAACTGAAATAAAACATTTTACCAAAAATATGTTGACAAGACTTTCTTTGGGTGTGGGATTACATTGATTTTCTGGAGGCTGAAAGAGAGCAAATTGTTTGCACAAGAAAACAAAACAATTGAGCATCTTGTCCGCATTGAGACAGAATCCACAGAGAACACAGGCAGTGTGGATGAAGCAATACCTCCTCAGACCATAAAGACAACCCAGTTTTATTTGGGATGGGAGCAGCAGCAGTCATTAATTCATCAGGACACTAAATCACTATCCACCATGATGCATTCCTCTGGAACTAAATCTCAGTCTTGCAGAAAGGAGGGTAGATGTAGACTATATATCTCTCTCCCTCTCCCTCTCTCTCTCTCACACAAACAGGATAGAAGCTTCAAACATGGTGAAATCAACATGTACATATGACTGTCTCAAGTGAATGTTCAAATTTCCCACTTTTAGCTATAAACTAGTGAATGCCAACTGTCATCTGTAAACATTCATCTGTTTCTCTTGAATCAATTGTACACATTCACTGACACATCTGACAACTTAGCAGCTTGTTAGTGCATTGCTGCATGTGATGTGGGTGGATTAGCTGGATTGTTCCTGGAATGGCCTTGAGGTTATTTTTGAACTCCATCAGATTCGTAGTTAACCTCTCCTCTCCACAGAAATGAAAGGACGGGGAACTGAGTGGGGGAGGATGTATTAAAGCACTTGGCTATGCAAACAGACATCATCAACTTCACTCTCATATATTTACAAATATGTGCTAAAGCTTTAATGAAGATAGATGATAACCCAGGAAACAATAGTGTTCACAAATTTTAGTTCAGGCAATATTTGCTATTATTAATGGGGATGCTACAGTAATTTTTTGTGAAGTTTGCCAATTTGTAAACATGGAGGCCACAATTTAGCCAGTGCTATGTGTGCTTAAGACCACTGTAACTTTTGATCTTCCAGTGCTAAATAGTGCACAGATCACAGAAGAATAAACATATTGCAACATGAGGCAAGTTTCATTCATTCATTCATTCATATATAAACATATATATAAACATATATATATATATATATATATATATATATATATATATATATATAAAAGAGACAGACACTGTCAGAGTGCATAGAGCGTTGCACCATCCGCTGCTGCTGCTGCAAAAGAAATCTGCTTGTCTGCTGCTGTAATATACAGTCTGTTGCTTCAAATATATACAGACCTTTACTATACAGCACACAATATTTACAAATACACTCCTCAACCAACTACATACAAAAACTACCCACACACCATGTTTCACATCCACGGTATATATACACATAGTTCTGCTTACTCATACCCAGATACAGGTGCATTTAATTAGCAGCAGTCAATTACCTCTCAAGGTTGGTGAGCTCAGCTAACACCTGAGTTAATTAGTCTCAGCTGCTAGCCATTATCTCGTTTGCACGTCCTTGTCAGACCAGTAAAATCCCAAGAATAATATATTTTTCCTTACATACACTGACACACACACACAAATACATATGAATGAAACTTGCCTCATGTTGCAATACATTTATTCTTCTGTGATTTGTGCCCTATATATGTTTGTGTATACACACACCCCACATACATACATGCAAACATACACATACACAGTCATATGTGTGTGTAAGTATATATACATGTATATGTATAAGCAATGATACAGACATGGTGCATGGTCATTACCCTCTTTGTTTTTAATAATCACCTGAAAAAGATGCTGGATGAAGAGATTAGCAGTTATTTAGAAGACTTGATTAAGATCACCTTCCCCAAGCCAAGATCCACTGACCACCTCTGCATACAACCTGTTTCTAGATAGCCATTGCCCACCTCAAGTGCTATACAGTCTACATTAGCTGGAAACAAAAATCAGTGAATGTTGCCAGGACATGGCAACCATAAGCACAGAAGGGGGGGTATATTCAGCAAAGACTCCTGCTATTTTAAGTATGTGATATTTGGAGGCTGTCCTAATATTACACTGTTAATGTAGTGGCCCAGCATGAAGAAGAAGTTAGCAGAACATTGATTGATTCACAAGGGATTTATTTGTGAGTATATACATTACACAGCAGTACAAAGCAAATAAATGATTACTTAATCCTCAGCATTATATTTCTATTCTGCTAATCATTTGTCCCGAGACATTTGTGCTATAATGTCTCGCCGTATCTTACACTGTCAACAATACTTTTTTTCTCAAGATAATTTCCATTCTCTGGGATTAAGTGGCCCAAGTAGTTTTTCTTGCAAGAAATTCCAGTACCTGCAAATATAAAAACATGGCAACAAATCCATTGGCTTGGGAGGGCTTGCAATGGGGAGCACAGCTGTTATACAGTGGGAAAAATTGGACATGATCGCTGTGATAGATATTTTCATAAACAGGACTTCAATTATTTACAATAGATAGCAAGCAACAACAGCAGCATCTAAAGGGGTGATGGTCAAAATTGATTCTATGGTGGACAAAGCGTTTCAATGTATGTATGTATGTATGTATGTATGTATGTATGTATGTATGTATGTGATTTATAACCGCTCAAGAGGGATGTTTCAATGTAATTTCAATGTAAGCCCGTCGTTCAAAAGGAGCAGGGCCTGCGTTGCAATGCTCCCTTCACCATCTTGCTGATTTTGTCACGGCCCTCTACCCCCACAGATACCGCTGAGTAGCAATTTTGGAGCGGCCATCTTCGTCCACCCCCTCCATTAACCTCCTAATATAGCATAACAGCCAAACTCCAGAATTTCAATATGATAGAGACAGCAGCAACTGTTTTGTCACAGTATTGTCACAATGCTCAGCTTTGTTTTTTGTGGGAGGGGAGGGAGTCTTAGCATGGAAAATAAGGTAAATGCTAAAGCTTAGGATAAACCCTGAACAAAAGAACTAAGAGATATTCTTTTTTAAAAATCACAGAATCAGCTCAGAGTCTTCAATGTTCAATTCAACAGTAACTATATTAAATGTATCGGTCTCATAGGGGTGGGGAAGAAAGGAGTAAATGCTTGCTTACACATATTAGTTGAGTACAAAAGAGGGAATCTTAAATCTTCAAACAGAAAAGAGAGGCCCAGCAGAAAGGGCATATGGGGCAACAAGAAAAGGAACACAACATTTTGTTGGTGTGCATTCTGCCACGAATTCCATTAAACTTTCACTCTTATGGAAACAAGGCCAGTCTGTAAGCAACTTCCATGAAATGGACAGCTGTAGTCCTCAGAAAAACTGTACTCTTGGCTATTCAAAGCTAGGTTACATTTATTCCCAACTGCAGAGGAATAGTGCTGGCCAGAAAATCCAGATTGCAGTGGGAATGTATATATAATACTTGTGAGATGGCATTCGTTCAATTCATGCTGATCATTTCCCACATCAGCCCTAGAAGAGCTGTAGCAGTGGGAATCAGGACACTCCTGGGAACACTGCTTTGATACATTATTATTCAACTCTGGAGCATGGCTTTGTGGTTCTAAATATGGAGCTGGGATCTGCATGTGGGAATTTGACATCTGTGGCTTATTGTATTGTAGGCAGCAACCTTTTTTAAATGTGAGTAGTGACTCTTTTACTGTTTACGGAGAATTATCTGGAAGATACTCATTTTCTTTTCTTCTCAAAGGACATTATTCCTGATTCAGAGATAGTCACGCACAACAGTGTCTTTCACGTGGCCAGTCTTTGACCTGGTAATAATGGCCCATTGAGTGAAAACCCAATCAAGCAGTGACTCACCATAGAATACACACAGTCTGCTATTCCCTTCCTATTCCTCTGATTGTGCTTGTTTATGGGACAGGTGGCAGAACAATGAAGACAATCACCTTATCAAATGGCTGTATTCACACTGGCATGGTACCTCTGGACAGAGGACCATCTGTATTTATCAGCAGCAGCATCAATACAGAACAAAGTTTTACAGCAAGTTTAAAAACTTTCTTGAAGACCTAGTGAGAAAGGTGGACTACAAGCTTAGTTGTATAAGCTTAGTAAATGCATATACACATAACTTTTTAATTGTAGTCTCTGTGATTCACAGACATGGGATTGTGTGCCTGCACAAGCTGTTTGGTGGAAGCCATGTGTACACTGTGGCTAGACATGGCTTCCACTAAAGTCCTTGAATTACTTTTCAACCACACATGCTCATCTCTGAGTTCTTTGTCCTTCTGCTTTATCCAAATACTTTGCTTTTTATGTATTTTTTCTTATTGTTTAAAATAATCTCCAAATGCTTTTTTAAAAACCCCTTAAAATTGTTCATCAAGGCATTTTGTCCTCCTGGTGCAGGCATCAGACCTTCAGTTGTATAGCCCCTTGGGCTCCATTTCACATATGCTACTGATGTGGGAACATCTTTCAACTTGCAAGCCACACAAACCTTCTGAGATTGGTCATCATGATTAAACTGTCCAGGTTATACCAGAGTAATCTTGCAAACTGCCCAGAGTCGTCGTGATTTCCATGGGTGATGGCCCATTACAACCTTCTGTAACAAGGATGGGATACTCCCAATCTCTTTTCTTTTTCTTGGAATGAACCTCTGTCTTACCCAGAGACAAGTCCTCCATCCAGAGTTTGATTCCTTCTGTTTTACAGCCTGGAGGAATTGTTTCCATGATCCCACTAGGTGTTATGCTGAATTCTTAGAAGACTTCCATAAGGGCTTCCTCAGCAACTAACAGAAATCTTTGAGGACCTTGTCTGGAATCAGAGGTTCAAACTCAAGCAATATTAATCTTTCTCTTGCATATGAAACTACAAATCTTGGCTTTCTCTGAGGTAAACATATGTTTTGAGGTCCCCTTCGCCTTTATTCCTTCACTTTATTCTTTCAGCCAAGAATGGAGTACCCATGTGCATGTATCACAGAAGAATTGATTAGTTACCAGTAACTGCAGTTCTTTGAGCGGTCACCTGTGAAATCACACCATCTGCCTTCCCACGCTACTTTGTTTCAGGAGACCTTACTGTTCCTTCAGATCTACACTGCCAGTTTTAAGAACTGAAGGGCTTTTCAAGAGCCATGCCTAGTCGCATGACATGCAAGTGAGGATAAGATGCCAGCCAACGATACTGAAAGCTGTCTAAGGGGGCTGTGTGCAGGCAACCACAGAAAATACTGCCAATCTCACTTCTCCATGCCCCTATCCAGACAGCCCAACACTGCTTCAGAAGCAGCACCCATTGAGAGTGTGTGGAAGTTCTTAGTGTAAGAGATCTTGGGCTATGGACTGTGTGGTCCATCTATCCAAGCCCCACTGCTCCCAGGAGACCCATCAGATTGCCCCAGGGTGAGTTGTTAGGCTGCTACTGGTAAGGCACTCCTCTTCCTTAAGTGACCCAGCTATGTAGCCACATAGCACTCAGCAGCATCCTCAATACCTACAAAGCGCTGTTTTGAGCCATAAGGAATTTGAAGGGCCACGTGTAGCCCCCAGCCTGCAAGTTTGAGACTTACTGCTTTAGACTTTGTACTTTACCCAAGGGTAAAAGAATTAAACAAAAAACAACCATTGTTTCTGGGACAAAGAAACATAATTAAATGATTTGTTTGTTTGTTTGGTTGGTTGGTAGGTAGGTAGGTAGAGGGGCGTGGTGGCTCAGCAGGTAGGACACCAGGCTTGTCGATCAGAAGATTGCAAGTTCGGAGGTTCGAATCCCTAGTCCTGCGTGACGGAGTGAGCTCCCGCACTCGCCCCAGCTCTTGCCAACCTAGCAATTTGAAAGTATGCAAATGCAAGTAGATGAATAGGTACCACTTCGGTGGGTAGGTAACAGCGTTCCGTGTGCGTCATGCGGCCACATGACCATGGAAGTGTCTTCAGACAGCTCTGGCTCTTCGGCTAACAAACGGAGATGAGCACCGGCCCCTAGAGTCGTACACGACTGCACAAATGTGTTTGGGGAACCTTTACATTTTAGGGGAATAAGATGGATGTGAAGCAACCAAGCCCTGTTATCATCTACCACGCCTCATCACTACCAGACCTTCCACGGTCATGTGGCTGGCATGACGCACGCGGAACGCTGTTACCATCCCACCGAAGTGGTACCTATTAATCTATTTGCATTTGCATGCTTTCAAATTGCTAGGTTGGCAAGAGCTGGGGTGAATGCTGGAGCTCACTCCATCACGCGGGGCTAGGGATTCGAACCTCCGAACTTGCAATCTTCTGATCGACAAGACTGGCGTCTTACCCGCTGAGCCACCACGCCCCTTATTCCCCTACCTTCTCATAAACATCAGCTCCAATGACAGGCAACAGTACTTTTAGAATGTCAATTTAGCTTGTGCAAAGCAGCAATGGTCCATTTTCTTCTCTGAGCATGGTGAAAATGCTTTTCATAAAGGGGTAGTCCCACAGCACTTCTTGTCTCCAGTAACATGAAGAAAACTCACATGTGATAGGGCATCACTGGGTCACAATTTCCTTGCCTTAGCTCCACTTGATTGGCTGCTGTTTTCAAGGAGGCTGCCCTTCATAGGTGGAGCTAGACATTACAAGGAATGGTTATATTCCAATAGGAGTGTAAGAAAGCACAGAATGACCAGACATTACAGCCTGTGTTGTTCTGCACATAGTCATAAAGAAGAGAGAAATATAGGGCAGTAATAGCTCTCATCTTGATTTTGCTAACTGCCATTCCCCCTTTGATTAACGTCTATCACTGCTGGCATCAGTAAGATGAAATGTATTCTAGTTGTATAACGCAACTCAATTATTTCTCCAATTCCTTTCTTGTTCTAATTTAGCATATATGAAACAGTGTGCTTTACCAGGCCAATCAGGAGTTCTGTGAAATACACAGGACTTTAAATGGTAAAGGAGAACCTGTATTTCTCATTTCCACCCACAAGCATTGACCAATCTTCTTTAAGCAACCATCCAATCCCTAAGATTTGCAAAGACTTCTGGGAGGCTCTGAAAAAGGGTCTTTGTCCTTGAAGGATATCAAGAGCCCTTTTTATTTCCTGTGTCCTGTAGAGCCATGTTAACATTTCAATGCTGATCCAGATTCATGACCACGCCTGAAGAATTTTTGGAGTCTTCCACTCAAAAGTGGAGGTCTCCAAGTGATCCACAATCAACTGACAAACATTAGTGCCAGAAAATTTAATCAGAGAGGCTCATGGGCACAAAGGCAATTGTGGAAATATGGTTTCATAGCAATGATAATAATAAAAAAAGAAAACTGGGATAAAGAAAATGCAAAGTAATGTAACAAGCACTTAAATCCAATAACTTTGGAACTTTGATTTAGCAGGTCTCAATATATTAACTTGCATACAACAGACCAAATTTCTGTGTTGATTTACATCATTTGTGTAACAACATTATCACACAAATGACATTATTTGCATCAATTTATATCATTTGCTTCATGATTTCATAATGCAAATTAAGTACATTTTCATGATGATATACTTTCATATTTAGTGTATTGTATTGAATAACAGACACTGCCTGCCCCATTTAGTCCATTAAAACAAGGTTTTGCTGTACATAATACAGAAATAGTGATACAACATCCACACCAAATATGTCTTGATCCAGCAATCTTCTTGAATTGTCTATTCAAATTCTATTCATAATTTCCCATATGAATGTATGTTAAAATGTGCCTGTACCTTATACCTCTCAGAGCAATTTCCCAACAAAGTTTGGCAGCAGCCAGGCATTTGGAGCCTTTAGTGGAGTCCTGCTTGTTCCTTGGAATGCAAATATTTAACACTGAATATGCATCCACATTGACATTCATCTTTACTAGTATTTGACCATCATTATATATTATTATGTACCAATCGAAGAGAAGGCTCAGAGAGCACCAAGGACTCCATATTATTATGTGCTAGATTTAGCTCACCTTTCTTCCAGGAGCTCAAGTTGGCCTATGTGAGGATCTCCCTTCATTTTATCCCCACAATGGCAACCCTATGAGGTAGACTGGCTGAGAGCAGAGGGACTGGCCTAAAGTCATCCCACGAGTTTCTGGGCTGAGACTGGGCTTGAACCTGGGACTCCCTAGTGCTAATCTAGCTCTTTAACCCCTACACTGTACTGGCTGTCCTGCTTCTAAGTACGAGTGAGTTTCAGCTGGTGAGAACAACTGTATACCATCATTCTTTTTTGACCAGCTGTTCTGAGAAGCACGAAGATATACTCTATACATCTACCTGAGCAGCACTGTGTGCCGTGGTTCGAGAATGCTGAAGCTGTCTTCGATGTCTGTTGTATACACTTTTGAATGGAGACGCTGCTTTGTTAGATGTTGGTTTCTTTATCCCAGTTTATCTTACTTTCCACAGGGGCACTTGTGCCTATGTCTTCATACATGATAGACCTCCTCCTCCTCTCCCATGGCATGATTGGTGTATCCCTGCTTCGGGCCCAGCATACTCTGCTGTAATATGTTCCGCCGGCCATTAGAGTTTGCTGTGTTTGAAGGAGCACCAATATCCCTCTGCTTTTCTGACAAAATTGGTCGACCAACTTTTCCATCAGCTGCTACATCCTGTGTCATTTTCTGCTGCAGGTACTTTTTAAAGGCATCTCTTCGGTGATCTGTTTTAATACACAGCTGCTTTATTTCACAATGGTCTTCAACCCTGCATGCAAGATGTTAACAAAAGTAGTGAAGAACATGGTACAACTGGCTCATGCATACCTATCTGCACCATTCAAACTTCTCCAAAACTTGAATCAAGGTATTTGGAAGATTGCTTGGAACAATATTGCATTTATCTTAGCATAATTCCTACCAGGCCAGTAGCCGGAAATGATTGAGGATTAGAGGCTGCTAAAAATACAGTGGAAAAGGAGACAATGATTTATTAGTATAAAATGGGAAGATCCTAAATGCAAATCCTTTAATATGCTTATAATCATTCCCTTTATTAAAACTAGGTAATGTCTTTATACACTTTTAAAATGAGCTGATTTTAGGAGGCTTTGGCTGCCTCCTACAGAATTCCATGATCTTTGCCTTAAGAAAAATGCAATACATTTCTCCTATATTTAATTTACCTCATTAATAAAGACACCTGCCAAGGCAAAATCAATGTGAACTATTCCCCCATCTCTTTATTAATTGGTCTTTCCCCTTATCCAATTCACTTGAGAACCATAGCCTTTGTTACAACTTGGGTCCCAGCTTGTGTATCAGCAGGGTAAATTGAAAGAAGAATCCAATTTATCAGGCATAGTTAATTAGACGTTTCTCTAGCTTCAATAGCTCCCCACATCCTTTTCTGGACTTGCCGCTTATTCAAGAATTCTGGAAGATGTGACTGAATCTCCAGGCCTGCCAAGACCAGCAGATTGCCTATATTTTTGTCTCTTCTTCTCACTAGGAGAAACTATCTAGTTTTGCAGGACCATTTGTTGGTACTCACTAATTTAGCTAATTTAGCTCTGGAAACCTCAATATTTTCCAAGGATATGGATATTGTATTCTGTTCAATTACACTCCCACTATGTGGAATTTACGGTGGTCCAGGTATGCACCAGAGACAAACCTGTGGTCCTCCAGGTATGAAGAAGGTGCTGCCTTCCAAATTGTTGAATTTCATATCCTCATTTGAACTCAAAGTAATCAGCTTACAGAGAGAAAGTAAGGTAAGAATACCTGACTAGCTTTTCTTGAGATGTATAGCTTGTAACTAACTGGCTGTCCACTGTATCTGTATCTCTATTTATAGTCAAAATATCTTATCCCAACTTGTCTCTCCTACTTCTTTATTTTACTTATTTTTGTCTAAATGTAATTTTGTTTGTATCACTCAAAAATGGTAATTCTAGCATCTTTAAACTTAATGACAAGTACATGTCAGTCATCTCTATATCTTTGTGCATTAATAGGCCAGAATAACAACAGACATTAGAGAAGGAATCTTATTTCTTGTTAAGCAAATGGATTTAAAAACAAAAACCTGCCTTCACAGTTTTCCTTATATTTCCATAGGGAAAAAGATTAGAAAGGTAACACTTATTTTTTGAATGAAGCTGAACATGCGCTAAAACCTAAACTAAGCATTCAGTTTGCAGGGGACAGAAGAACTGCAGTGTTCTATCTTTTCCATTACCCCCACCCCTTAATTTTTGATAAAATTATATATAGGATGTGATTTGGGCCCAAACTGGACTGAATCAGAGAACAGAACACATGAATGAATGAATGAATGAATGAATGAATGAATGAATGAATGAATTTATTATTTATTTATTTATTTATTTATTTTTCGTATTTCTATCACCGCCCATCTCCCCCAATGCGGGACTCTATGGGGAATTTATGAAGGACATGCTACCTTTCCCATCCTAATTAAGGCATTAGTCTAATAGCGGTTTCTATTCCTGATATGGGCTGAATTTAAGCCGTGAGCAAGAAAATAGCAGCTCTCCCTATCCTATTTTAACCGAACAGTACAGAACAGGCAATCTGCAATCCCTGATTTCTCTTTCTATCACTTGGAACTTTGACTAACCCCATAAAGTGAACCTGTAGGATTCATTTATACCATATTCATGCAAGCTAAGTGGGCAGGCCTTAATTATGCATGTGATCCTGACCACTAAGCTTCATTGCAGATTAGCAAGAACACAATACAGGTGTGATTGAACTCTTTGGTAAAGCCCATTTTCCCACAAGCATCTACTAACCCCGTTGGCAGGCAGGGATTTTCTCTACAAGTGGAAGATGGCAAGAAACTGGCCGTCAATAAGAACAGTAGCTCTGGAACAAATGTGAATCGCATCATACCACCACGATGCTATAGACACGTTCCCTGAATCCTGCCACACAATGAAACACGTCATGATATACTTGACATTCTTGGATGCCCCAAAACTACCTTCAATTAAAAAAAAGAGAGTTCCTTTTCATAAATGTCAAGAAGTGCCTGACATTTTTGAACCTTTTTCACACTCATGCTGTTTCAGTGCTTTCTACATATGCCTCCATTATCCTTCTGTGGCTTTACATTCTTTATCATCCTTTGCCCATAGGGCTGCCTAATCCTGTTAGCTGTGGCAACTCACAGATGTGCTCAATGAGTTCCCAATGTTACTTTCATGTGAGGGGATCTCGGACACTTGACAATCAATCCCATGGGATTACAACAGGCAGTTGCATATATGACCCCAAGTACCTGGGGATCCAGTCAGAACAAGGCAAGGGAAGAGACAGGGCACTGAACTCAGAAGATGCACAGTAACTGTTTTGGCAAAGTGATTTTGCAAGTGAATGTTTGGTATTGCTTGTTCTATTTTCTGAGCAAATACTGTACTGAAATAAATAAACAACATTTGATACAATCCAACTTTTTCTCCTTCCAGTATATTTGAAATGTACTTTGGTGTTTGAAACCTATAGCCACTATATAATACAATATTGCAGGATTCTGCAACATAGTTTATTTTTTAGTTATTTGTTTGTTTTTCTGCCTTTGTGTTGACTCCTGGCAACTGCCTGGACTAGTCCCTGCAGTTTCCTTGGCAAGATTTTGGCAGTTTCCTTGGAGAGATTTTGGAAGTGGTTTGCCCTTGCTTGCTTCCTAGGGCTAAGGGGGAGTGACTGGCCCAACGTCATCCAGCTGGCTTTGTGCCTAAGGTAAGACTAGACCTCATGGTCTCCTGGTTTCTAGTCTGGTGCTTTAACCACTACACCAAACTGGCTCTCTCTTGGTAATCTTGGTAGTTATCCTAGTATTTTATATATAAAACTGCCTGGGTCTCACAAACTATTCTTCAGCTACTTCCATGGAATTAGAAGACTTGGTGCCTAGCTAGTCCAAAGCAATAAATGCCAGACTGAACACACATTATTTATACATTTGTCCCATCTCTTAGTGAGTGTCATCTGGTAGAGCCCAGGAAGAGAGCATTTTCTGACGTGGTGCCCACCTCTGGAACATCATTCCTCCAGAGATTAGACTGGCCGCAACCTTGTCAGCCTTTCATGGTTTTGTCACTGGGCCTGGGGGTCAGGAGGAGGAGCTGAGCCCATACATTGCTTATGCTGATTTCTTACTGATGAGCTTGTTTTTTACCCTGGGTGTTGTATTTTTTAAGTGTGTCTATTTTTTTATGTTTTTATGCTGTTTTTTTTTAATACAGGCAGTCCTTGTTTAGCGACTACAATTGGGACTGGCAATCAGGTCATTAAGTGAAGCAGTCGCTAAGTGGAACATCACAATTTTACGATCTTACTTCATCTTTCCTTTGCTTTATAGACCTGTGTAGGTTGTAAATGCAACGATTGGTTGCAAAGTTACTTTTTCACCACCGTCATAACTATGAACGGTTGCTAAACGAGTCAGTCGCAAAATGAGGATTACCTGTATTGTTAGCTGTCCAGAGTCATGAATTTGAGATGGGTGGCCATATAAATGAAATAACAAACAAACAAACAATTGTGGGTTTTAATTAACGAATGAAACATTAAATAGGCAACAAGCTAATTGTGTGTAAAGTAAATTGTAAAAGGCTGAGAATCACACACTTTTGGTGAAGAATTCAGAGATACGAAGTTAGTAACGCAAGTTCTGCAGGGGAGGGACAAATTTAGCCCTCAGAGAAGTATCTCCTGCCCAGGGATGCATGAAGAGGGACTGCAAATAGGTTTTACCTGCAGACAAGTATTTTTACTACTCTTTGTTCCCTCTTCTAAGGACCTCTTTGATACATTTAACTTTTAGGTGTATAGTTTGGTCTAGTGGTTAAGGCAACGGGCTAGAAACCAGGAGTCTGTGAGTTCTAGTCTCGCCTTAGGCATGAAATCTGGCTGGGTGACCTTGGGCCAGTCACTTTCTCTCAGCCCAACTCACCTCACAGGGTTGTTGTTGTGGGGAAAATAGGAGGAGGAAGGAGTATTTGGTATGTTCGCTGCCTTGAGTTATTTATAAAAATAATAAAGGCGGGATAAAAATTAAATAAATAAAGGTGGTTTGTTTCAATGCAGATTTCACTGTCAACATGTCTCATTCTGCCGTTAGTTAAATTAGATTTATATCTTGTGTTTCTTTCCAAGAGCTGAATATGGTTTGTTTATATGGGGATCTCTCTTTGTTTTAAATCCAAAACAACTCTGTAAATAGGTTGTGTTGAGGGGAGGCATGCTGCCACCCAATGGGTGAGGGTGGATGGCTGAAGCTGGAGTTGAATCTCATTCTGCAGTCCTAATGCAGCATCTTCACCATGACACCACACTAGCTGTGGGAAAGTGCAGAAGGAAAAAGATAGTTGAGGCATTTCCAGTGCAAGGAAATCAGGAAAAATTCATCCTGGCTATATCACACTTATGGTGATAGTCAACAGCGGATACAGAGAGGCAAACTGAATCCGTTGGTTCTACTAGAGCAATGGCTTCTTGCTTTCACCAGATGTTGGCATGCTTATGCCTTGAACAACTATAGATGGGTAGTGTGGGGGAATCCTTCCCCAACTCATATTAACAGCAGATGTTGATGTTGTGCTGGAAGATATTGTGTATATATCTGCAGAGGAGATGAAACACTGAAGAGGACTGACAACATAAACCAATCACTGCAGATATATTTCCCACTTTGCAGCATATTTTTAAATGGAAGCAATCTAAAAATGGTAAACAGTATGGAGCTTTGGAGCAGAACTTTCTTGTTCTGTTTCTTCCTTCCTCCGTGTCTATATGAAAAAACTGGGTCTTTGCTCTGCCAATATCTCATATTTAATCAATATTCATAGCGAGATCCCAAATCACTGCAGACAGAAAAAAGGCTCATGTTGCAGAAGCAGCCAACTATGACAGTCTCTCTCCCCCCACCCCCACCCCCGCTTGCCTGAATTAGCAGCAAGCAGAACAAAGGCAAGAACCCCCAACTGAATTCTCCTGACATTTACCTTGCCCTGTCTTCCATCCCCAAAGCAGGGGATGAACTGCCCTTGGAGAAGGGATGGAGGGAGTGATGGATTCCAACATAGCAGAAGAAGCCCAATTGCTGCTTTCAGAGAACTTTCAACCTGTATGTCTTTTCCTGGCAGGAAAAGATCACACAAAGTCCTTCTTCTATCTAATATCTGGTTCCCTAAAATGAGTTTTGGGGAAAGGGGAGGCAGGCAGGGATAGCTGACCAGCCGCTGTGCACTCCGGAGGGTAGAAACTGCCAACACACTTACTCAAGCTTTCTAAAGGCTAGGCAGTCCTGCTCAAGGTGTGGAAATGTACAGTTTACCACTTCCATGGTATTCTTGGTGCAGAAATTCCCACTTGTGCTCCATACAAGATCTGAGTCAGGAAAGGTCAAGTTTAGACATGGAAGGCCTTGGCAGAGTACTTAGAACAACAACAGCAACAACAACAACAAAAAACCCTTGCCTTACATCAAGTAAGACCACGCTGATTCCTCTAATCTGGGAATCAACAATGCTCCTGTCAAACCTTCTTTGGAATCTGGGAGGTTCTTGGCATTATTGTGTTTATTTTCTTAACTTATAGGATTTGAAGGGTTGTGTGTAAAAAGCTGACCTGTAGCTGCCCACCATCTTTATCCCCCAGAGTGCATCTAACTCCAGAGTGGATCTTGAGGCATCTTAGGAAGTAATGAGGGTAGGGAGCTGGAGACCAGCACTCAGCTCTACAGCACTTCCATCAAGATATTTTCTCAGAAATCTAGGAAATTTTACTAGCCGAAAGCAGCTGGCTACTCTTGATCTAGCTCAATAATTGACTGGCAGGCCTTACTACTTGAGATATTTTCTTCTGAAGATGCTATACTTTGTTCCCAGACATTTAGGGAAACAAAATGTGGTGGGCTTGAGATTTTCAGCTTAGAATCTGACCTAAATCTAACATGTTCTGCTACTTATTGTCATTTTTTAAACTAGAAATGTTTTCAGGCAAAGCATATGCTCAGCTGAATGCCTTAAAGTAGTTGCCAGATCAGATCAGTGAGGCCACATCATTCATACCTACAGCTTCATACCTGAGTTTCTCAAATTACTTAGGAACTGCCCACATCAGCATTATTCACCTACAGTATTATGATGAAGGAGGATTGCTAGTATGACAAGCACTTCGTGTTTTGGATACCCCTAAAAATGTAAGGGGCGTGGTGGCTCAGCAGGTAAGACACCAGGCTTGTCGATCGGAAGATCGCAAGTTCGGAGGTTCGAATCCCTAGCCCCATGTGACGGAGTGAGCTCCCGCACTAGCTCCAGCTCTTGCCAACCTAGCAATTCGAAAGCATGCAAATGCAAGTAGATGAATAGGTAACACTTCGGTGGGTAGGTAACAGCATTCCGCGTGCATCATGCCGGCCACATGACCGTCTTCGGACAACGCGTCTTCGGACAACGCTGGCTCTTCGGCTAACAAACGGAGATGAGCACCGGCCCCTAGAGTCGGACACGACTGCACAAATGTGCGGGGGGAACCTTTACCTTTTTAAAAATGTAAAGTGTGAAGGCAACAGACATCTTTTCAAATTGGGATTGATTATTGAGTGCATTGAGTGCGAAGTGTCAGATATCTTGCTGTGCAATGTATGAAATGGATTACGGTAAAAAAGTAGCAATAATTAGCTTATGGGATTCTCCATTTCTCCTGAGCTAAGTTTTAAGAAAAATATTTTAAATATTGCTTGAATCATAATGGGTGTTCAGTAACTAATGCTATAATTCAGGATTGCAGAACCACAGCCATTATAACTTAATGGTTGCATGAAATCTTAATTATCCTAAATTATTAACCTCCAATGCTCATGGAATTTTTTAAACCTGTAAAGGGGAATTTTAATGTTTGGGAAAATTTAAACCAAATAAGTGAAACCATTGTGTAAGATGAAAGTAAAGGATAAAAAGTCCAACATTTTCCATCTATCACAGTAGAAAAATATTATCATGATGTTTCTTTGGAAAAAGCTTAACGGATCATTGTGGCCTAAAATTTAACAGACGCATGGGCAGCCTATGAATGTATGGCTGGGAAAGTTATTAATTTTAATCAAACACACACATTCACACACACACACACACACACACACACGGTTAAGAGTATATCAGATGCACAAAAATCTAGGTGGGTATACCAACTTCCAGAATTCTCAGAAATAGTAATTCTTTCTAGGGAATTCTGTGAGTTGAGATCTATACATCTGAAGGGTGCCCAGCTTGGAAGGTTGATCTATATCAGTGTTTCCCAAACTTGGCAATTTTAAGATGTGTGGACTTCAACTCACAGAAGTCCCCAGCCAGCCACTGATCTATATGAACAGTACAGAAATCACTGCCCGAAACATTACAGTGTACTCACATTTAATACATAATCTTCCCTTGCAGGGAGGACAGGAGGAATGAAATGGAGGGGGAAATGGCTCGAGAATAAGCAGCAATAATGGAAAACAGTGGAGGAGAACAGACATGAACAAAAGTGCAGTGAAAACTTTAGTCACCACTTTTTTTTGGACAAAAATTCAATCTATAGTCAACAAAAAACTAAGCACTTAACTGGTGTTACAGAAAGTCTTGACCAAGAGCCTAATTATTTTTATTAGAAATTAATGCTGCCAAGGCCAGTGAAAATGTGGATTTGAAGAGAGAAATGTTCTGTATGTAGTTCATAGTCACACATATTTTATCTTTTCAGATTAAACATAAAAACTTAATTCCTTTTTATAAGAGGCCACAACATCACCAACAAACTGGATATTCAGTTTAGTAGTACTAGAAGTAGAATTTATTATAGTCATTGACCAATTCAAAAACAAAAAAGAAAACCAATTTGTGAAACAGCAAGTAAAATAGTATTCAAACTTAATAATTATAAAACTGATGTGGTCAAAATATGGTGTATCTTACAGATAGGAAAACAAAACATAGTCACATTCAGGGAAATAAAAATCACATTGATCACATGGTAACAACTGTAAATAAAATACATCTGGGTTACCGGGAAATCTGACTAGATGGGAAGTTATTAGCTACAACTGAGCACCTTTATAATGGTATTATAGCAAAATGTTAATGTTTCAGGAACTCCATCCCAGGGGCAAAGTCTTTGTTTAAGTGGAACACCCCATAATTTCCCTTCAAAGACAGCTGTTGGAAGGGCATTAAATTTTGTGAGGTTAGGGCTGTTCTGAATTTGGGAATTCAGTCAATGTTATGATTTAGCTCAAGGCACCATGTCATTTATAAAAATAAACAGCTAGTTAAGCATTTAATAATGGCATATCTCAACAGGGCACAATTATGCTGCTAAGCCTGATATGTATATTTGTAACTCCCATAAAGAGAGACAGTTTGGTGTAGTGGTTAAAGCACCAGGCTAGAAACTGGGAAACTGTGAGTTCTAGTCCCACGTTAAGCACAAAGCCAGCTGGATGACCTTGGGCCAGTCACTCTCTCTCAGCCCTAGGAAGGAGGCAAGGGCAAAGCACTCCGAAAACTGTTGCCAAGAAAACTGCAGGGACTAGTCCAGGCAGTCACCAGGAGTCAACACTGACTCGGAGGCACCCATAAAATGGAAAGACGATGTGGAATTTGCTTGGCACAGAATGAAAATAATTATGCTACAAAATACTACAGAGGTATGTGGAATTAGACTAGCAGGAAGTACAAAAAAGGATGGTTGGTGTAATGATGAAATGAAAGAGGTTATGGATGAAAAAAAATGCATGTAAGAGAATGATTGCTGCCAAAGAAGTGGATGATATTGCATATACTGTATAATGTACTTTTAGAGAAAAAGAGAGTTGCAAAGAATCCAGTCGAAGAGAGCAGGGAATGGTTAAAATTTCAAAAGACATTTTAAAAAATGAAAAAAGTTAATGGGAATAGAAAATTGTTTTGGAAATGAGACACCTCTAGAAGAATGAATGGAATTAAGAATAAGTGTGATGAATTTATTTGGAATCAACCTAAAGTGAGGGAAGGAATAGCTTAGAGATTTCATGGGAGTAATAGTGATACATTGAAGAATGGAATTGAAATGAATGTTAGATATGTTAGTGTCCAAGAAAAAATGGAGGAAAAGGAAGCATTAAATGTAAAAATGCTGAAAAGTGGTAATATTAATAGGCCAAGAGAAGGAACCTCTTTGTTGTCATAAATATAAATCTGGAATGTATTTAAAATAGTTCTTAATATCCTACTGTATGTTCTATATACACTCCAATTGCTGTTTGGCTCTGGGATTTGCAGTCTGTCTATTTTTGATCGATTTGAGCTAAACCAATATGGAATGGCAGAGATGCAATCACCACATGTCCTATCAAGTGTCTCCTTGTGACATGTGCTCAGATGCTGTGTGCTGGTTGCTTTACAAACCTGGCAACCTTTATGCCCTGTTCATGGCTGTATGCCTGTTGAACAACATTTGCATTTGAAAAAAATATATAGCAGCATAATGGTGCCTCAGGAAAAAATGAGCTCCAGTTTAGATCCTGTCCTGAAGACAGAAACCTTTTTCCACAAATGTATCTTTGTGATGATTACATTGGGGAGGAGAGGGAAGGGAGGGGGGGAATATTACTTTAATGTCATGATCATGATCATGATCACCATGATTCTATCTATCTATCATCTATCTATCATCTATCTATATACAAACACACACACACACACACACACACCACATACACAAGCAAATCCACATATTAAGAGAAGTGTTAGCATTTATCTCCTGTTCTGCTGGGAGAAAATGTTGGTATTGAGACTATTCCTTCCTAGGCCCAGCCTTAGATTAGTATTTCTGTAGTTCAATTCCACCATCTGTCTTGCTCCTTAATTCTGCTACTTCTCATCCATTTGACCTCTGTTTATGATTTCCCTATATCCACAAGAATATCCTAAATGCCAAGTTTATTAATGTTATGAGTTTATTAAGTAAATAGGTACTGATGCTATTTGGTTCAGATAGTAACTATTCCACACATAATCCTCTCTTTATCATAGAAGATATACAGAAATTACTCTACTGATATATGAGAAACCAGGAGACTGTAAGTTCTAGTCCCGCCTTAGGCATGAAAGCCGGCTGGGTGACCTTGGGCCAGTCCCTGTCCCTCAGCCCTGGGAAGGAGCCAATGGGAAACCAGGAGACTGAGAGTTCTAGTCCCGCCTTAGGCATGAAAGCCAGCTGGGTGACCTTGGGCCAGTCGCGCTCTCTTGGCCCAACTCACCTCACAGGGTTGTTGTGGGGAAAAGAGGAGGAGGAAGGAGTATTAGGTATGTTCGCCGCCTTGAGTTATTTATAAAAAATAATAATAAAGGTGGGATGGAAAATTAATAAATATAAATAAATTAAAAAAACCTACCTCAGAAATCTCTGGTCACCTAGCCCATATTCCTTTCCACAGATCCCTAAACGAGGCCAGAGGCACTGTGGGAGTTTGCGCTCTAGCATTAAGGTAGTGGAAACAACCTGAAACACAGAGTTTGGAAAAACTGGGTAGTCAAAATGTTTTATTAAATCAAATGGCTCCTCTCCTATCCTGGCTGGAACCTATTAACTTCTTCTTTTGTGATAGTTGATTTGAGGCAACCCAGACTGAAGAATCACTTGATTTCTATTTTGTAAATCCTCTGGAGGAGTATGAACATATGATGTCATATTAAACAATATTTGGAACCATTGTTCATCTACTCCTGATGCTTCAAGAACTCCACATGGAAAGGATTCCACATTCTTTTTCATTGTTTAATTCACATTCTCCAGCAGACGTTTATGGGGTATGTTTTTGTCCTTAACTTCTACATAAACACTGACGTGCCCATGGAACCTTGGGTAATATCCCTAAAGCAGGTTTTGGAGTTTCTCTTAGTTCCAATATGCAACATACTTTGATGAACTGCAGCATATCCATGTTCTTCACTCTGCCCCCTCAACTACAAGTTCAGGAAATGGTCCAAGTATGGCCCACTCTGATGGGGCAAGCAGGGTCAGAATAGTTTTTCTTTATCCCTTCCTCAGACTTTTTTTAGCATTTTTTTTACTCTTCCCTTAAAAGTTGGCAGCACTAGGTCTATGAAGGTTCTCAGTCATCCAGGTGGAATTGTCTGTAGCTTGAATCATGTCAACTGGATTTCTATTTTCTCAGTGGAAACGTTTCGCTCCTTATCCAAGGAGCTTCTTCAGTCTGAGCAAAGTTGGTAAGGGAATCCTAAATATGTTTCTAGGTAGCTGTGTGACCTTACACCTGGGGTCATGGTTATATTGAGATGTTATTTTAAGTCCTTTTATTATCTAAAGGAGGATCGTTAAGATCACCATGCTGCTGTTGAGCTTGTGAAATGGTCTTAATCTTCCTAGGCACAGAAGACAGAGCCAGGAGAAAGATGGGAGAAAGATTGTGCCTGAGGCCCCCACCTCTATTCAAGGACGGATTTTCCAAGTTGGCATAAATGGATTCCTTGACCCCTCTCTCAAACCACCTATCTTCTCTGTCTAAAATGTGAACATTAATGTCCTCAAATGAGTGTCCTTTTTCCTTTAAATGAAGATAAACTGCTGACTCTTGTCCTGTGGTGTTACTTCTCCTGTGTTGGGTGTAGGATATGGATCCTGTGTCTGCTGTATTGGCAGCACTAGGTTTTTCTCCTCAATTTTCCCCCAATCAAATTATTACTATACTAATTTTTAAAACCACTCTAGCACCCTTAGATTCTTCTCAGTCTCTGGATTTATGTAGATATGATTCTTATCCTCAGTTATACATCATGCATAATAGTATGCATATATGTGCATGAGTGAATAAATTTGAGAACTACATATTTATCTTTTTAAAAATCAGGCTTTACTTTTGCCCCTCCCAAAATTCAATTACATATACTTAAAATAGATATGATTATTGAAATCTTGTTTCCCCAATGATAAATATACAGGCGAAAAGAGTGACTGATCCAAAGAACTATTAGGAATCCTGGAATCGCAATGTAATTCCAAGTCTAATTCAGAAAGGATACCGAACATATTTTGGTTTCAATTTTATCAAGAGAAGACTCATCTCTGGTGCAGAATTTTGTTAAACAGCCACAAGCACTGTTTTCTGAATTTTTCTGCTAGCTTTCATTAGAAAGGAATTAACCTAAAGAGGATACTCTGCTCAGCTCAGCCCCCCTCCCCAACCCCTCCATCATGTACAGTCAATTAATAGGCAAAAGCTCCATCCCCTCACCTGTGCTCTCCAAAGTTCATCCTGCTCATGGGCCACACGCCAGTGGGTATCCCCCATCATGGCAATAAGGAGGTTGAGCATAAGAAGGGCAGCAATGACAGCAAAAGCAGAATAGGTGATGCCATACATAAAAGGCAAGTCCACCTCATAGTTGGCAGGTCCATCAATGATGGTGAGGAACAGCTGAAATGTGCTGTAGAGTGCCATGGGATAGCTATAAAAATGGCCCAGTTCATCTGGGTCTTCTGTTTGGAAGATGATGTAAAATGCTGGCAAAGAAAACAAAAGAACATGAGTTCAGTTTCTAATTGGAGGATGTGCCCTTGTTGAACATTTGCTATCTATGAACTTTTGTCTGCTCTCAGTATCATTGTGTAGCTGCATTGTTCCATCAGCCTTCATTGTTATTCTCCTTGTGCACCCCTTTTGCAAAAGAAACTCTTCCCAGATCATTTACAGCATGACATCCTTTCTAATCAGACTTCTCCATAAAACACACATTTTTTGTAAAGCTTTTGGCCTAATCTTGCTTATGGTTGCTGACTGTATTGTTTGGATTGGATTGGATTGGATTGGATTGTCAAGACTGCATGATATAAGTTTGATAGATATAGATAGTAAATAGACAGACAATCTTTCCCAGACTGAACCTATTACAATTCTATGATTTCTTTAGACAGTAACTAATTTCTTGGGAATAACAGGAGGAAGGAGTAACAGAAGGAAAGGCTGCTAAGAAGAGAGACATGATTTGTTTTTAACATGCAGAGTGATTATACGGTTAGGCTCTAACATGTGGTAAGCGTAAGGTGTAGCTCGAGGCTTGCCTAAAAGAACAGTATGAAGAATTGGTGCTGAAGTTCTACCTCCAAACTTCTAGTGATGTGTGTTTGCATTTGCTTATATTGGTCTTTTATTGCCATATCTCCTACCCTGCAAACATTTAGATTCTAAGCTCTTTGAAGCAATGATCTGACATTTAGGGTTGTGTAGTGTTATAGATGCAGTTCTGTGAAGTGCCATGTATTTTTATGGCACTGAATTAGTAATAGTGGTAGAGGATCTTGGCAAAACCTCAGAAACACTTCAGATTCCATTTTGTGATTTGATACATTAGGATGAGACACACAAGAAAGGCTAAGCATCATGGCCAGATTAAGATAGGCAGTGGTAGTCTGTTGTAGTAAAAACTATGAATCTTGTGGCAGCTTGTGGTCTAATCAATTACTGTGGCATTCCCTTCCATTAATCAGAACTTACTGTATCAGATTCATGAAGTTATCACCTAAGTAATGTACTGTATACATATATTATCTGACAACATAGAGAAAAGGAAGATAGAGAATGCAAGAAGCAAATATTTACACAGTGTATCAAGGAATTGGTTCCAGCCACAGGAATATAAAATTCTGTAGAATCCAATCAGATGAACCCATTGCAATCCAATAAAAGATGGGGGGCTCCCTCCTTTTTTCATGATTATCATGATTATTAATTTCAAGGTTACATTATACTATTCATATGTATACTTTTCCTTCTGTTAATTAGTTGGTAAAATAAAAACAAAACAAAAAAGGAAAAGGAAAAGGAAAAGGAAAAATCAAGACATGGGTACCACAGAAAATACTTTATAACCTGGCAGAAGGAATTTGCTAATATTCCCTCTCTCGCTGCTTTAAAGAATTGCTGGGCTTCTCCTCCTTGTAAGTCAAGCTCAGCATCATTCTGTACATCCAGAATTAGATTAATATTCTACTATCCTCCCCATCATGCTTTATTCTGTGTTCAGGCTTTTGTGATACTCTAAAATACAATCCCATTCCAAAAACAAATTGATCTATTGTAGATTAATTAATTAATTAAATTAATTAATTGTAGATTAACAGGTGTGCTATCCTTTTAAAAACATTTTAAAGGTAGCAGAGTGAAGTACAACCAATCCTACCCATCTTAAGTTCTGTGGATTCTGTTGGTTCTACTTATTTATTTAAAAGATAACTATATTGCTGCCAACTGAAAGAAATCATGAAGCAGTTCACAATAAGAGATATAATAGATTAAAACAATTGGTAAAAACATACATTAAAACATTTTATCAAATACAGTACAAAATGAGAATATCAAATCAGCATGCTAAGCATTAAAGCAATAACAGAAAATCAAAGCAGCAGTAAAAAAAAAAAGTTAAAAACCATGGCAGCATTACTTCTTGTGCTTTTCTAGCTTTGACCCAGATGATTCCATGCTCCAGGTATCATTTATTTCCATGATCTTTATACAGGCAAACACCAACTATTAATAATAGCTTATTTTACAAAGGTCTGGACTATGTCACCTACCAGATGCAAAGCCGAGGATGACCACCACCATGAGCCAGCAGAAACGGAGGAGGTCTCCAAATATCATCTACGTAGAAAAACATACAGTGACCAAGCAGCTCTTCTCTCACACAAACCTAAACTCAAAACACAGCATTCTAGATCAAGCCAAAGGTGTTCTGGATTAGATTGTATCATTCCTGTCCCATTCCAACTTCAAGGGCTCCTTGTTCTTTTCTTTCTAGATTCAAAGGCCATGCTGGTTAGGAACTGTGGCTACTGAAGTCTAACCCATCTGGAGGGTCCCAGGAAAAGGTCACCCTAACCCTAAGCCTTCAGTCAGAAATCAGGATTTTGGGAACAGCCACTTCAACATGAACTTGTTTAGATATTCCACTCAGAAACTGAAGCCCTGTAGAATATCCCCCTGATATAAGAAGGTTCAGTGGTGGAGCGACGAAACAGGATTTTCTTGACTGTGGCACTTAAATTATGGAATCTTTGTTCTAGACCAGGGGTCGGCAAACTTTTTATGCCGGGAGCCATTTTGACATGCTCGTGCACATTTTGAAATGCTCGAGAGCCAGGGGGCGGGGTTTGCAGGCGGGGGCCAATCGCGTGGAAGGGGGCGGGGTTTCCTGGGGAAGAAACAGAGACGCTGATTGGTGGAGGCGTCCTTCCTTCTGAGCCTCCACCAATCAGCGCGCGCCAAAGGAGAGCAGAGAGGCGGGCTGAAGCCTGCTGCTTCCAGAGACCGGCTTTCCGGATGTCGGGCGGCAGAGAGAGAGAGCGAGCCAGAGTCAAGGGGCCAAAGAGCCAGATCTGGCTCGCGAGCCGCCATTTCCGACCCTTGTTCTAGACTATTTTGATGCTAGCTGTCAATGAAATCCTAGCTCTTCAACAGAAGTTTTGAGATGGACTAATCAATCAATATCTCTGCTGAGTTTTGACTACCTCAGTTCTGCCTCTTTTGTTTGCAGAACTATTCTGGTATATGCTCATCTTTATTGACTGCTCCTGTTTCAAGTTGCTACAGGAAAGCATATAAAGATGGAAACAGCTCACACATTTGCCTCTTTTATTAGTATTAGGATCTTATAAAGCCATCAGGGTTAGCAGATTTTAACAGCCCTTCTCTCCCTTACCTTGTCAATGTATTTATCAAATTCTTTCTCAGTGCCATTTAAGCTGGTGGCCATTACTATGACAATTTTCTACTGATATTTTCTACTGAACTACTGAACTCTGGCTGCTCAGTATTTGCTTCTGTCTGTCTTGAATTTATTGCCAATCAGGATAGAAAGAAAACAGCCAGGCAATCTAAACTCACCAGGAAAATGAACCAGGCCCTTTAAGTATTCAACACAGAAATGCACAAGCTTCCAAAAGGGTGCTAGAATATTCAGAAGGAATGTGTAAGAAGTCCCTTTACCTCTGCCATCTCCTTTCTATTCCCATCCCACAAGAAAGGAGGAAAAACATTATTCTGCAGAAGAGTCAAGGTACCAAGAAGTGAAGGACTTCCTTGAAGATGGAAATGCCCACGGGGGCGTCCTCCTTTGTAACAGAAGAAAAATGACTGAATGATTGACAGCAGATGTTACACTGAATACAGAGTGAGGGAAAGCTTACTCTAAAGGGGAAAGTTAGTTATGAGTGGGAAATCTTTTTAAAGAGAGGCTGTACAATTGATGACATTAGATAATAATTAGTTGTTATTGCTATTTCACATACCTGTTCTAGTTAGGAATTCAGAAATATTTGAATATATGAAAAAATCATTACATCTCACCCCACATGCTAGATTTGAAGGACAGCTGCAAAGATGTGGAGAAAAAAGTCCTATTTTTCTTTATCGTTCAATAGATGGTGGCAGCTGATTATACTGGGGAGAGCTGGGATAAACCTTAAAGCAATCTACAGATGAGGGCCTTATAGAGATGTCCAAGATAAGTGATATCCACATCTTTCTCACTTGCTAGATGAAGATAATGCTGATGCAGTGACCCTGGCAGCATTTTTTTCATCAAATATCAGAAAGTTATAGATAAAAAGATCTACCTACCTACCTACCTACCTACCTACCACCTCCTTTGTGGGGAATCCCTTACTTTTTGTATCATGATGGTAAAGGGCCCGAGCATCTGAAATCCTCGTGCAAAGTACATGATATTGCACCAGCCAAGCACCAGAGCAAGAGACATGGGGACAACTTCTCCATTGGTGTTAGTGAGACGCATCACCATGGTCAGCAGGATCATACAGGCATACAGGATGCTGCAGAGGTAGAAACAGCAATAAAGAACAGAATTTGTATTGTTTTTTCAATAACTTTCAGTGGCAAACCAACTAGAAAGGAACCTTATATCCTTAATGGACTTTTGCTGGTTAATATGGAGAGATGAGGTTTAAGAGATGCACTTATTGAGAATGGGGTGAGGTAGGGGATGAAGAAGTGTTCGGTTTTACTTTAAGAGATAGCGATAAGTTGTAAATGTTGATTATACTTGCTGGGGGTGAGGGGTGAGGTTTCTTTTTCTCTTTTTTCTTTTTCACTTTTTTTCCACACTTTTTAATTTTTTTCTTTTTTAATATATTCCTATACTCTGTAGATTGCATTAGTTTTATTTGTATAATATAATCTTTAATAAAATTAGTGGGAAAAAAGAAGAAGAAAGGAATCTTACATGATGGCGTGGAAAGGTCCTCCCAGGATAGTTTGCCCAAAGTACTTGGTAATTCCAAATCTGAAGATATCTGGAATCTGGAATAAATCCATTGATCAAAGATGTGCTCTGCTTAAAAACAATTGCTTCATTTTCTCATCCATAAAAAAACAAAAAGAAACAAAAAACCCAAAGGAACTCAGACATACTAGATTTAAACTGGGCCTGGTGTGCAGGCAGCTGAATCTTTCAGGACTTTTTTTAAACACTAGAATCTAAGTGAATTATCTGGACTGCAACCACATGCTGAGACCTTCTCTTTCATTTTGGAGAAATCACTCCCTGGTGCAAAAGCTCCTGGTTCAAAATGTCCATGACTTCTGCAAAGGCCGATTTCTCAGTGAAGCACTATCACACTATAGATTAGCATTGCACCATTCAGTTAGGGTCTAGCATATATATTGTAGCAGCCTTCCTACAGGGGTCAGAGGATTTAGACAGAACTTATGTAAAACAATATTGCTAATCCTATTACGGAGTTTTTCTTCTGGTGCTCAGTTACTTTCTACGCATTCTTTTCGCACAAAATTTGGAGAAGGAAAATCATTCCTCTTACCTCCAGCATCAATATCACTATGGCTCCGACGACAGTGATCAACTCACCGACAAGCCTGTGTTTGTCTTCAGGAGTAATATAAGACTCCTGAAAAAGAAAGCAAGCCCATATTTGTAGGAACATCACATTGTCAAGAAGTAATATTTCAACGAACCAAGTTTCTTGTTTTCTAGACTTAGATCAAGATGATAGTGATGACCAATAAAAGTGGTGAATTCAGGATATATCCAGCACTGTAAAAAAAAAGGTAAAGCTTCCCCCCGCACATCTGTGCAGTCGTGTCCGACTCTAGGGGCCGGTGCTCATCTCCGTTTGTTAGCCGAAGAGCCAGCGTTGTCTGAAGATGCTTCCACGGTCATGTGGCCGGCATGACGCACGCGGAACACTGTTACCTACCCACTGAAGTGGTACCTATTCATCTACTTGCATTTGCATGCTTTCGAATTGCTAGGTTGGCAAGAGCTGGAGCGAGTGCGGGAGCTCACTTCTCACACAGGGCTAGGGATTCGAACCTCCGAACTTGCGATCTTCCGATCAACAAGCCTGGCGTCTTACCCGCTGA
This sequence comes from Charina bottae, assembly GCA_023362775.1. Classification (NCBI taxonomy): domain Eukaryota; kingdom Metazoa; phylum Chordata; class Lepidosauria; order Squamata; family Charinaidae; genus Charina; species Charina bottae. The sequence continues at coordinate 167,662,851 of JALMGJ010000002.1, forward strand.
GCCACCACGCCCCATCCAGCACTGTACTCCAATATAAAACATCTATGCATCAAATCAGAGACACAATATTAGTGACTACTCATCAATTTGCCTTTTCCTAGGAGACCTGTCACAATCTGTACATCTCCCAAAAGAATAGTGGATAAACACAAGACTGGCACAGTGGAATCCAACCTATGGTCCCAGATACAGTTCATGAAAACTACACAATTTCTTTAATGGACTGTCCATATCGGTCTGTAAAATCTTGAAGAAAAGGAAAAACAGCAGGAAACTTAGAAACATGAATTCAACAGATAGGGATTACTTATAAGAATTTGGGCTAATATGCTTTTCAGCTGGGTTTGAAAATGGAATCCCAGTGCTAGTCAGCTTTCAGAACTGAGCCAGTTCCAAGCAAAGTGAGCCAACTGCCTGACATTCAGATGATTTAAGGAAGTTTGACTTCATCTTGCTGTGTCGATCTGCCTCTCTTTCAAAGAGAAAAAGGCTTTAACTTCCTCATACCCAGGAGATTAAATGCTAGTGTTTCCTGTTTTGACAATGGAAACTAAACCTTCCAGAAGTAAAATTGTGACAGATGACAACAGGAATCACTGTATTAGGTGATAGTGATATTTTAGAGAAAGAGAGAGGCCAAATTCAAGGGAAAGAAACCTTTTATATACCGATGAGAAATTAATTCAGGACACAAGTATGTTATGGAGAGTCAGTTGTTTATTAAGAATATTAAACTGTTCAGCTTTAGGGATCCTACATATGTTTATCTGGCTATTTGAAAATATCACCATGGATTTAATGTGAAGATCTGCAATGAAACTATTCACACATTTGACTGAATGTGCTTATAGTCCTATTTAAGACTAGGAAGACTGCTATGGGAGAAATCCTGGGAAAACAGCATGAATGAACACCCACATCTCCCACCACATTTACTGCCACACTTTAGTGCTAAATGAAATGGAGCCCTGCACGGCACATCCACAATGTGGCTCATATAGAGGATCCCCTATTATTTGATAAGCACAGAAAATTAATGCTGCACAAACATCAGTACAAGCACAGTTTACAGCCAAGAGGCTCTCAGGTAGCTGTGCTGTTCTCCTTCCTCACAGGAACACAACAGCAGCCACATTGGTAATGTAAGGCCCCTGGCTTACTCTGTTTTACCCAAGTTACTGAGGTTGCCAATAACAGTCTTGAGTCGAGGCTTGGAGATTTAAAATAACAGCATTTATTTGGCCAAGCAAAGCTGGGTGGAATATCTGCAGACATCATGGCAGTGAAATGTCTGGGAAGATATCCACACACACACACTGCAGCTCCAACGATTATATAAGATTTGCAAAGCTAGTAAAGAAGCATGAATGAACTCTTCTCCTAGTGAGAGGGCAAGGTTGCAAGGATACTGTATCTGCATTTCTAACCGGCTTTCTGTTGCCTGGTATGGTAAACAAGCCTTGCCATGTGTTATCTAAATGAACACTCTCCTAGAGACAACAGCAAGGTCTTTGCACCTCCTTTCACCTAAGCTCCTTTAGCAAGCAGTTTTCCGAAAGCATGATTACATTGGTTAAGCTAGCCCTTACAGTAATGAGAAACCTTCCACCATATTTCTACACATATTTCCATTTTGCCTAAAATGTGTTCTCTCATAGTTGGGTCATTAACAGCCACCATAGCTAAAGAGCAATTTTCAGGGAGTTTTCTGAATTGTTATCTTTGTATTACAATTAGCTTGACTGCAGTACATTAACTGTACATTATTCTGGTTCTTGTACAAAAGCCACTTAGCTTTGTGTGCCCATCTACTGTATACCCAGCACAAGTCCCCTTTCAAATTACAAACCCTTAAAGCTGTTAAATAGTCTTCTAGCCTAATTGGGGTTCTGCATTCAGACAAGAAGTCTTGACTACCTATTGTGCATCCATCTGATGTGCTTTGGGATGAAGTTTTATGGTGCCATTGTTCTGCCTTGGTCACAGAATGTTACAAGACATCTAGACAACAGATCTTCTGCTTACTACTATCCTGCATTATCTCACCACTACTTCCCTTCCACAAAAAAATCCTGGTAAGAAGACAAAATAGTCCCACAACATTCTTCAAAATTGTGACGTGACAAGTTGTTTGTCTGGAAAATCCATTATCTAAGCCAGGGTTTCTCAACCTTAGCAACTTTTAAGATATGTGGACTTCAATTCCCAGAATTCTCCAGCCAGCATGATGGCTGAGGAATTCTGGGAGTTAAAAAAAAAAAAAGATAAGTGGTTGACATATAAGTCAACCACTTATCTTTTTTTTTTTTTTAGCCTTTTATAGAACAGAAGTAAGAAATAAAGATAAGTGGTTGACATATAAGGACTTATTAAAAAAAGAACAAGGACACTATGTGATAAAATCAAAAGAAGAACTTGCCCAAGAAGGTTATACCTTTCAATGGCTCTCCTATAGGCAACTTATAGAGAAATTTAAATTAGATTAAAAAAAATTAGAATTTGAACAAACTAAATCAGAATTTGAAATACAATTATGTGAAAATGATGAACGTTTAATTGCTAGAATGTATAAATTATTGTTAAAAGGAGAAATGGTAGAGGAACAAGTTAAAGATTGTATGATTCAATGGGCGAAAAATATTGGCCACAATATACAACTTCATCAATGGGAAGATATGTGGACTAAAGGATTAAAATTCACCTTATGCTACAACTTAAAAGAAAATTTTTATAAGATGATGTATCGATGGTATATGACCCCACAAAAACTTTCAAAAATGTACGGGAACATATCCAACTTATGTTGGAAATGTATAAAACAAGAGGGGTCTTTTTACCATATGTGGTGGACTTGTAACATTGCAAAAGAATTTTGGACTGAGATACATTCATTGATGCAAAATATACTACAGATACGAATACCATTTAAACCAGAATTTTTTTTACTTGGAATTTGGGAGGAACAAATAGAAAAACATTTCTTTAGAATAATACAGTATATGATCACAGCAGCAAGACTCTTATATGCACAAAACTGGAAAAATCAAAGTGTTCCAACAATACAGGATTGGATGTTGAAATTATTAGAGATGGCAGAAAATGATAAATTGACTTGCTTATTAAAAGATAATTCAAATTGTTACTTTCTTAAAGAGTGGAAACCATTGATGGACTATTTGCAAAAAGCAGGAGGAGTAAAGCTAACATGGGGATTTGATGACTAGATTATATATAAATAGTATATAGTATAATAGACAAGAAAAGTATATGAATGTTATATGAATAACCAGCATGTAAAAACAAACTATCTATTTTATTCTTATGACCATAGTTGGATCGGAGGTCATCCAATTTCTTTGTCTGTGTTTTTCTTTCTTTTTTTTCCCTTTACTGCACTTTTCTTTTCTTTTTCTCTTAATTTGTAGCTCTATTTTCATTTCATTCTTAACTTTTAGCTTTGTATATTTAAAATCCAATAAAATTAAAAAAAAAAAAAAAAAAGGAATTCTGGGAGTTGAAGTCCACACGTCTGAAAGTTGCCAAGGTTGAGAAACACTGATCTAAACTAATAGTGTCCACACACCTTTCCCCCTAACTACCAATTTGCCTGTTATTATGTCTGGTGCCAAGCTCAAGACTTTTGCTTACGCTGCAGTGGGAATAAACTTCACAGGGTACTGAGAGACTTTTGAACGAACATGCACAGGATTGCTGTGTAGAACACCATCTTGTTATTGTAGGGTTCCCCCCCCCACACACAATTACGTTAAATGGACAATGTCACTACTTTTTGCCTCACAGGCCAATTGTTCTTCAGGCCCTTGGTTATATCTGGTTCTGTACTATCTTTGTGTGCATGGAGGAGTTGGTCTCCTGGAATTGAAAAGTATAGGTGATTTTTACATCTTTAACAGACTCATGTTAAAGAACCTACCTGCAAAAGTTTCTGAACATAGATTGTGTTATCCCTTTCATTTGTTTTGTTGCAGCTCCGCTCTTTCAGTGGCCGGTAGACGCAACACATTGTGAAGCAGATCATGTACAGGACGTAGAATAAGGCCAGAATACAAAAATATGGCCGTCCATATTTATTCCACTTCAGGCTTACCAGCTCATTCAACGGAGTAAGGTCGAGGATCCTTCGGGCCTGAGGGATGTAAAGTAGCCTGTGTTCAGCCTTTTTCTTAGAAACAAATAATTTTATTTAGAAACAAATAATTTTCAAAGACAGGGAAAGCGGCCCTGAAAATGAAGGGGGTACAGGTAGTCCTCGATTTACGACCATTTGTTTAACAACTGTTTGAAGTTATGATGGCACTGAAAAAAGTGACTTATGACTGATCCTCACACTTACGACTGCTGCAGCGTCCCCATGGTCACATGATCAAAATTTGGGTGCTTGGCAACCGGCATGTATTTACAACGGTTGCAGTGTCCCGGGGTCACATGATCACCATTTGCAACCTTCCCAGCCAGCTCCTGACAAGCAAAATCAATGGGGAACTGTGTGATTTACTTAACAACCACATGATTCACTTAACGACCATGATGATTTGCTTAACTGCCGTGGCAAAAAAGGTCGTAAAATCAGGCTCACTTAATGACCGCATTGCTTAGTGACAGAAGTTCCAGTCCCAAGTGTGGTCATAAGTCAAGGACTACCTGTAGTTGGATCATTTTAAAAAGAATGCATTCCTCCTGGAGAATGAATTGAAAGATTCAGTGTCTCTAATTACTTGGGGGGGGGGGAGCTCTGCAGTCTTGGTTAGCAGCCTTCACTATGTAAAAATGGAAAATGGATAATGCTGATTGTGAGGATGGTGAGGATGAAGATAATAGCAAATGCAGAACATAGCTTGAAGATGTGTGAGATCTTTGAGCAGGGCAGAATTACACTAAGAATGCCACATTCGAGATCCAGGTCTCATGCTGGTTGGTAGCATTATTTCCTTCAATTGTTTTAAACACTGCATGTTCTAATAAGCAACCAGCATGACCACGAGAGTGGCATAGGGTACCACAAACAGGTCCTTAGCTCTCAGTAAAGATTAGATAAAGGTATCTTTGCCCTTTGCAGGTTTTTGATCACAGGGTGACTTAGGAAAGCTGTTCTCTCTTTCAACTTGCACTGTGGGATGCATGCACATCATTGGTAATGCAGGGATCATCACTGTGTCTACTTTAAAGGGTTGCTTTGAATAATATTGAGGGAATGTACCTGAAGTTCTTTGAACACTCAGTACAACAATGGCTTTCTTACTTTAGCTGATCAGAACATGTTGATTTTTTAAATCTTCATCTTCCACTTTTTGGAGATCTCTTTGTATGAGAGCTCGTCAGTCAGAAAATCTCCAGATGCCTGCCACAGAATCTCCACCATGTTGCAGACATTGGAGATATCCAACACTGACTAATGGATACACTTTGAAAAATCAGTTGTAGAAAAGAATCTGCATTCAGAAAAGATGATCTGTTCTTACTGAATAAACCTGACTCTCCACTAGAACAGCACTTTGAGAAGAAACATTCAGAACTTCGGTGAGATTCATGGCAAACTAGTAGGAGCAGGGATGGTATTAAGGCAGAGATCGGTGGCCAGATGGTGAATTTTGGTGGGCAAAGTCTCTCCGGAAAGAAGAGAGATTGTGAGATTGCCCACTTGTACTCCAGACAGCTGCTCCTCATGAGTAGACTGCAGGAACTGAGGTTTCTGTGGATGACTTGTGAGTTGAGTGGCTGGGAGTCGAGGGATTTCAACCAAGCTCACAGCTGTAATACAGCCTATATGGACATAAGGTTCACTGAACCTCATTTCTTAATCACTTTTAGAAATTGCTTCTTAACTGCTTTTCAGCTATTAGGAACTATTGGAGCAACACATTTTATAGCACTAGGTGAGTTTCCTTCAATCCTTAGCGAAAGAAGTTTTAAATACAAGTTTAAGGACTTTAAAAAAGTCTTTTTTTTTGGAATTAAGAGCAAAAGGGTGATTAGAATGTTGATTTTGGAAACTTACAAACAGATTAAGGGTCCAGATGTATTTGAAATAAGATTTTGAAATTAATTATAAGAATCCTCCCTATGGGAAAATGCTGTTGTTTTGAATTCTTAAAAAAACATGATAGGATGGGTCTTTGAGGGTTGAACACTAGAGGGAACCAGAAGGACCTAATGATTAAAATTAAAGGAGAAGAACACTTATATTTGACTTACTAATACAGAATGGAGAAAAATACCTTAACATTGGATGTACTGAAGGATATTTGTGAACAATGGACCCAGAAGTTAATTTTAAGAGTGTCTGCCTTTATAGATGGACTGTCTTTAAAAGATGGTATAGAAGAGGAACAAGAAACAAGTTTTACCAGACAAGACTGAGACTGATTTGAATGTGAATTTAAAAATGACAGGCTATAAGAATGATATGGAAAAAGATGCCACACTGGATATACAAATGAAACTGGCTGATGTCTTAATAACTAAAAGGATATACAAATAACAAACCAAGAGAGTGACCTGAATAACTTTCTTATATTGGATTTACAAAAGAGACTTGTTAAACTTTTGAAGGTTTTTGTGAGAAGGGACAAAAAAATTGAAAAGAAATAAAATTCTAGGACATTATTTGAAGGGATTAAAGATCAAGATAGTTAAAAGTAAAAGGAAGGAATATAAAGTTGGTTTATTTGATCAAGGTTAAAATAGATATGTTGTTATCTCTGGTAACCCTTAATGGACTTTAGCTGACATCAGGACTGAAATGATGTGTTATGGATTTGTTTATAGATAAGAGATGGGATATGGGAAGAAGAGATCATTTGTTTCGTTTTAAGAGGAGGTGAAAAGTTACTAAAATTGTTTATACTTGTGATGAAGGAGGAAGTCATTTCTTTATATATATATATATATCTTTTTCTTTACCATATACTTTTTCTTTCTTTTCTATTTTTATTTCTATTTTTTCTTCTTTTTTGCACTTTCTATTTTTTCTTGTTATTCTTTTTTTAGTTTGTATTAGTTTTTATCTTTTTAATTGTAATGCTTAATAAAATTACTATTAAAAAAAGAGAAGAAACATTCAGCATCGTTGCCTTCCAACAAAATACCTCTCTCTTTTTTGTGGTGACAATAAGCTCCAGGAGAGACCGATCATCACCCCATGAATCAATTTCCGTAAGGTCATACAGGGTGGATGTCAAAGGCCCAAAAGTCCATAGGACGTGTTTTCTTCTTTGCATTAGGTATTGGAACATCTGGTTTGGGGAAAACAAAAATTTCAGTCAGCCTGGACCCTTGTGCCATTGCTTGCAGTTGAAGGGGCATTTGTACAACCGTTATCTGTCATAATGCTTCTCTCTTGTAATGGTAGATTTACCAAAATGCAAACCAATAAAAAAGTTAGAATATAATGAAACCGTCAATAACATGCCTTACACAGCTGGATTCATAGAAGTCTCCCTGCATTTAACTAGCCTAGCTATTTGAGGGATGGTCTATCTCCTGTAGTTTGCCTGCTCTGTGCATTCCAACAGAATTGGCTCGTTTTGGGTCCTATCAATTAAAAGGTGTTATCTAGCAGGACCCAGGAAGCGGACCTTCCATGTCAAAACACCTGCCCTTTGGAACAGCATTCCCCGGAGATTCATACAGCTCCCACCTTCTCGCCTTCAAGCGATTGTTAAAAACTTGGCTTGTTCCCCAGGCCTTGGTTTATGTGTTGGCATGGATCCCTTCAAACTGAGAGTGATGTGGAAGAAAATTATGTTTTTCTCTCAAATCAGTGTTGCCTTTATATATAACATTGTTTTTTTTTAATTTTGTTTAAAACAAAACAGCCCATAGTTGGATGGCCTGGAAATACTGATAAACTTCCACCTTGAAATGTAGATTCCTGTCTAGAGCATGAATGCCAAATATGCTATACTAATATTTATAACCACCAGCAAAGGAGATCGTTACCTTGTCGTGGTGCTGGAGCTTGAGCACCTCAATAACGCCATGAGCTAAATCTTGAAGGGACACCCAAGATGGGAAGGTCATGGCAGAGAGGTCAGACTAAATACGATCCCTAGGGAAGGTAACGGCAACCCACCCCAGTATTCTTGCCGTGAAAACTAAATGGATCAGTACAACCAGAGATATGTCGGTATACCATCGGAAGATGGGACTCCCAGGTCGGAAGATGGTCAAAATGCTACTGGGGAGGAATAGAGGATAAGTTCAACTAGCCCCAGATGTGATAACACAGCTAGCTCAAAGCCGAAAGGACGGCTAGCGGCCGACGGTGCTGGTGGTGAACGACGAATCTGATGTTCTAAAGATCAACACACCATAGGAACCTGGAATGTAAGATCTATGAGCCAGGGCAAATTGGATGTGGTTATTGGTGAGATGATAAGATTAAATATAGACATTTTGGGTGTCAGTGAACTGAAATGGACTGGAATGGGCCACTTCACATCAGATGACCACCAGATCTACTACTGTGGACAAGAGGACCACAGAAGAAATGGAGTAGCCTTCATAATTAATAATAAAGTGGTTAAAGCAGTGCTTGGACACAATCCAAAAAATGATAGAATGATCTTAATTCGAATTCAGGGTAAGCCATTAAACATCACAGTGATCCAAATATACGCCCCAACCACAGATGCTGAAGAAGCAGAAGTAGATCAGTTCTATGACGATCTGCAGCACCTACTGGATAATATGCCAAAAAGATATGTTATTTTAATTACAGGAGACTGGAATGCTAAGGTGGGTAGTCAGACGACACCTGGAATTACAGGCAAGCATGGTCTGGGAGAACAAAATGAAGCGGGACATAGGCTGATAGAATTTTGCCAAGACAACTCACTGTGCATAACAAACACTCTCTTCCAACAACCTAAAAGAAAACTTTATACATGGACTTCACCAGATGGTTGAAACCGAAATCAGATTGACTACATCCTTTGCAGCCAAAGGTGGCGGACATCTATACAGTCGGTAAAAACAAAACCTGGAGCTGACTGTAGTTCAGATCACGAACTTCTTAGACCCACAGATCAGTTAAATATGAGCTAACTACTATTCCTAATGAATATGCAGTGGAGGTGAAGAATAGATTTAAGGGACTAGATTTAGTAGATAGGGTCCCGGAAGAACTATGGACAGAAGTTCGCAACATTGTTCAGGAGGAGGCAACAAAAAACGTCCCAAAGAAAAAGAAAACCAAGAAGGCAAGATAGCTGTGTGCTGAGACACTGGAAGTAGCCCAAGAAAGAAGGAAAGCAAAAGGCAACAGTGATAGGGGGAGATATGACCGTCTCCCACCCGGAAACCTATGCCCTCATTGTGGGAGGTTGTGCGGATCCAGAATTGGCCTTTACAGCCACTTACGGATCCACTGTTAAAATTTTACCCTTGGAAGACAATCTTACTCAGCCACGAGTGATTGCCAATGATAATGATATGCCCAATTAAATGCAAAATTCCAGAGGTTAGCCAGAAGAGATAGGAATTATTTTTAAACAATCAATGCGCAGAAGTGGAAGAAGACAATTGAATAGGAAGGACAAGAGACCTCTTCCAGAAAATTAGAAACATCGGAGGTAAGTTCCAGGCAAAAATGGGTATGATCAAAAACAAAGATGGCAAGGACATAACAGAAGCAGAAGAGTTCAAGAAAAGGTGGCAAGAATATACAGAAGATCTGTATAGGAAGGATAATAATATTGGGGATAGTTTTGGTGTGGTCAGTGAGTTAGAGCCAGACATCCTGAAGAGTGAGGTTGAATGGGCCTTAAGAAGCATTGCTAATAACAAGGCAGCGGGAGATGACGGTATCCCAGCTGAACTGTTTAAAATCTTGCAAGATGATGCTGTCAAGGTGATGCATGCCATATGCCAGCAAATTTGGAAAACACAAGAATGGCCATCAGATTGGAAAAAATCAACTTACTGTATATCCCCATACCAAAAAAGGGAAACACTAAAGAATATTCAAACTATCAAACAGTGGCACTTATTTCACATGTCAGTAAGGTAATGCTCAAGATCCTGGAAGGTAGACTCCAGCAATTCATGGAGAGAGAATTGCCAGATGTACAAGCTGGGTTTAGAAAAGGCAGAGGAACTAGAGACCAAATTGCCAATATCCGCTGGATAATGGAGAAAGCCAGGGAGTTTCAGAAAAACATCTCTTTCTGTTTTCTAAAGCCTTTGACTGTGTGGATGATAAAAAATTGTGGCAAATTCTTGGTGGTATGGGGATACAAAGTCATCTTGTCTGCCTCCTGAGGAATCTGTATAACAACCAAGTAGCAACGGTAAGAACAGACCATGGAACAACAGACTGGTTTAAGATTGGGAAAGGAGTACGGCAGGGTTGTATACTCTCACACTACCTATTCAATATGTCGATGAAGGTTCTCAGTCATCCAGGTGGAACAGTCTGTAGCTTGAATCATGTCAACTGGAATTCTATTTTCTCAGTGGAAACGTTTCGCTCCTTATCCAAGAAGCTTCTTCAGTCTGAGCAAAGTTAGTAAGGGAATCCTTAAATATGTTTCTAGGGTGGCTGTGTGACCTTGCACCTGGGGCTAGGTCATGGTTAAAGGGACTTAGAAATAAACATCTCAAATAACCATGATTCAAGCTACAGACTACCTATTCAACTTCTACGCAGAACACATCATGCGACGTGCTGGGCTTGATGAATCCAAGGCTGGAGTTAAAATCGCTGGAAGAAACATTAACAATCTCAGATATGCAGATGATACCACTTTGACGGCTGAAAGTGAGGAGCTGAGGAGCCTTATGACGAAGGTGAAAGAAGAAAGTGCAAAATCTGGGTTGCAGTTAAACCTCAAAAAAACCAAGGTTATGGCAACCAGCTTGATTGATAACTGGCAAATAGAGGGAGAAAACGTGGAGGCAGTGACAGACTTTGTATTTCTAGGCACAAAGATTACTGCAGATGCTGACTGCAGCCAGGAAATCAGAAGACATTTACTTCTTGGGAGGAGAGCAATGACAAATCTTGATAAAATAGTTAAGAGCAGAGACATCACAGATCCACATAAAGCAATGGTATTCCCCGTAGTAACCTATGGCTGTGAGAGCTGGACCATAAGGAAGGCTGAGCGAAGGAAGATAGATGCTTTTGAACTGTGGTGTTGGAGGAAAATTCTGAGAGTGCCTTGGACTGCAAGAAGATCAAACCAGTCCATACTCCAGGAAATAAAGCCAGACTGCTCATTTGAGGGAATGATATTAAAGGCAAAATGGAAGTACTTTGGCCACATAATGAGAAGACAGGATACCCTGGAGAAGATGCTGATGCTAGGGAAGGTGGAAGGCAAAAGGAAGAGGGGCCGACCAAGGGCAAGATGGATGGATGATATTCTGGAGGTGATGGATTTGGGGGAGCTGCGGGTGGCGATGGCCGACAGGAAGCTCTGGCGTGGGCTGGTCCATGAAGTCACAAAGAGTCAGAAGCGACTGAATGAATAAACAACAACAACATTTATAACGGTATATTTTCATGTGGCTTTATTTTAATGTAATGTCACAAGCCAATTACTTAAGGTTAGGGTCTCTAGCCTTTAGTTCTTCCATGCTAATAAATGTTTGCTCTGATGCTATTTTTTTGCCCAGGTATTTGGGGTTTCTCCTGGTAAGTCAAATCATTTAGTCTTTTATGGCACAGCAGCTCAGAAAGGCTGATGTACTATGTTGGATTGGGACCAAGGAGATCCTGGGTTTGATTCCACCCTCAGGTCATCTGAGGACTATGGATCAACCACTGTCTCTCTGTTTGACTTTTCACTGGGCTTTTATTGTGGGGAAAATATGGAACAGAAAGCTCTACATATGCCAACTTGAGGTCTTGGTGAAAAGGAATTATATCAATCAAATAAATGAATAAATGAAATAAAATGCTCAGGAAAAAATGTTAATTAAAATACATAGAGGCTGCATTTCAATTATCTCAGTAATGTACTAAAAATTAAGATCAAAGATTAAGCAGCTCCAAAACAGAGGGTAACCCAGCAATCTAGTCCCGCCTTAGGCATGAAAGCCGGCTGGGTGACCTTGGGCCAGTCACTCTCTCTCAGCCCTGGGAAGGAGCCAATGGCAAACCAGGAGACTGAGAGTTCTAGTCCCGCCTCAGGCATGAAAGCCGGCTGGGTGACCTTGGGCCAGTCACTCTCTTTCAGCCCTAGGAAGGAGCCAATGGGAAACCAGGAGACTGAGAGTTCTAGTCCCGCCTGAGGCATAAAAGCTGGCTGGGTGACTTTGGGCCAGCCACTCTCTCTCAGCCCTGGGAAGGAGCCAATGGCAAACCAGGAGACTGAGAGTTCTAGTCCCACCTCAGGCATGAAAGCCGGCTGGGTGACCTTGGGCCAGTCACTCTCTTTCAGCCCTAGGAAGGAGCCAATGGGAAACCAGGAGACTGAGAGTTCTAGTCCCGCCTGAGGCATGAAAGCCGGCTGGGTGACTTTGGGCCAGTCACTCTCTCTCAGCCCAACTCACCTCACAGGGTTGTTGTTGTGGGGAAAATAGGAGGAGGAAGGAGTATTAGGTATGTTCGCCACCTTGAGTTATTTATAAAAATAATAAAGGCGGGATAGAAAATAAATAAAATAAAATAAATAAATAAAAATCAGCCTTTAAAATCCAACCCCTGAAGAATGGGGGGAAAGAATCTTTTTACTACCTGTCAGAAGGAAGCCATGAAGGGGCTAATCAAGCTTTGCCAGAGATGGCAATATGTTGTTTTTCTCCTTTGTGCAGCCCCTTGCCAAGCTCACAACACATCCTCCTCCAGTTTTACAAGGAAGGGGATGATTGATAGTCTTCTCTACAAGATTTTAAAGATACACATTCAAGAAGGAGAAATGCTGGCAGTGGCAAGTAATAAGACTTGGCATTTCCATTGTACAAGCTGGGCTGAGGACTTTCAAAGGAAATATAGCAGGATTTCTGTCAAAGAGGCCACTTTGTCAGCTCAGGGATCTTCATTCCATCTTCATTCAGGGAAGCTTTGAGGTCTGTGGCTCCTTGGAAAGTGGGCCCAGAAGATGGACAAGATAAGAACAATCCTATTGCCTCAATGGACTTAGAGACACCAATCTGAGCCATCAGGATGTTTACTGAATATACATCACTTGTAGCTTTATTTTGTTTTAGGATCTTACGATTTTATTGTAGGCCTAGTTTGAACACCTTGAAAGGATTCTGAAAAAGTGGCATATACTTCGAATCGGATATTACAAAGACAAATAGTAAAGAAACTTCTTTACTCACCACGGTGTTGCCCTCCACCCCAGCCAGCTTAAATGGGGTGAGTCCGTCATCGTTGAGGACTGCATCCAGGTCACCCAGCCCCTTCTCTTTCTTGTCATAGCAAAGGAGGAGATTATATATTTGACATGCAGATACCTTGTTAGGCTGGAGGACTAAGATGTGGAAGACCGAATTACCTGTCAGGGGCAAACAGAAGGAAAGTTCATCCGTGTATCCTAAGGAGAAATTGGTAAATTGCTGATCCCTGTTCAGACTCTTCAACCTTCTTTTTGGCTTTGCAGGAAAAGGAGCCCAACATTAAAAACTGAAGAATGGGGTTTCATGCATTGAATATTTGTGCCAAGAACGTTTTGGCTGCTGTATGTTTTGGAACAGACTTTTTAATTTTTAAATTAAGAGATTCCAGGCCAAGTTGTTTAAACAACAGGGTCACCCAAACCAGCTGTAGCCAGTTTGTATCATTTTGGGCAACCAGTGGAGGATGCATCTTTACAGGATTCAGTGTATGAAATGCATACAGCATCTCTCTTCATAAAAAACAAATATGATACAGAAAAGGATCTTTTAACACGTTGTGTATTCAAATACATAATCCTTGCATGCATTCTGAAGTGATAATTGCTTAAAACTGAACAATGTGATGCTTCTGATCATGTAGCTTGGCTCTTAAAGCTAGGTTAGATAATCTGCATTTTTTCAGCATTTGCTTTAGGCTTCACACATAACAGTCTCATGCCTCCACCCCCTCCAACTGAGATGATGGTTTTCCATGACCAGCAAGGTTACTTGAATGGTTTTTTTGGGACAAAGGAATGCAGCCTGAAGCCAACCCCCCTCGCCCAACTCCCCACAAACTTGATCACTCTATAGGTCAGAAAATGGTCTTGGTGACCTCTGCAACAAGGAGCACTGTACCAGATAATATTGAGCTATGCAACTGACCCAGGAGTATCTACCTACATCTGCAGTGTAATATTAATGGCAGGAAGGAAGGGAGGGAGTTTCCCTTACTCAAAGGAGGAGTTGCATAGAAGCACCTTCTCTTCCCACACGTATGCCCTTAATATATGTGTAGACCCTTTGAAGAAGGCATACCCAGGGAATCCTGCACTCGAATGTTAGCACCATGTTCAATGAGCAACTGCACAATTGCTTCATTCCCAGCACATGCTGCAAAAGACAAAATGTGTTCCCCTGAGAAAGGAAGGAAAAAAGAAAAGGAAGATAATTTTTTTCAACATTTAAGCTTGAAAAGATTCTTCAGCAACATATCCAAGATGAAAATACTATGTACATGCACACATACACCCTATATATACATGGCATCTATTGTGATTACATATTTATATTTTATTACCACTATACCAGTGTTACTGATACAGATCTTTTAATATTATACTACTGCATCAAGAAAAATGCCCTTTACTCCAGTCTCCACTGTCATTAAACTGATCCAAATAACCTCTGAGAATGTACATTTCCCAACAGAATTGGAAATTAGTTAGAATGTAAGCAGCCAGAGGAGGAGGAGGAGGATGGCAGAATCTGGAGATACCCGCCTTTCATTCACACCCTCTCTCTGGAGTGTTACAATTTACTCACAGTGAAGATTAATGAAGAGTCATTACCAAAATGCTTGAAAATTGATCTATTAAGCATGGCTTAATTACGGTCTGAAACAGGTAATGGGGGAGCTCTCTATGCATAGCATGGCCAATCTTCAGCTCCACTGCAGCCAACTGGGAAATGTTGGCTGGGTATTTAGCTGTTGTTGAAAAAAAAATGAGTCTCTGAATCAAAATACCAGAGAAAACCAGAGGTGGAACAGCTTGCTAATAGCTAAAGGAGATCCATTTATCTGAATTGTAGTAGAATTCAACTGAAGAACATGACATCCCTAGGGAAAGTAAAAGGTAATGGCATATGGACACACAACTTACTGCTGGGGTTGGACAAATCAATCTACATCTATCTGTATCACTGCTACATGTCCTTGTTCCATGGACCTAAGTGCTAATTTCTTTCTTTTTAAAAATGTACAAAAGTATTATTCCAATAGGGTTTTAAAACCACATTTTCTCTCAAAATAAGCAGTTTTTAAAACATGTTGGTACATTTTTTTTGAAAAGAGAAGATTCAGGAAGCATGAAAGCTGCTATTCTAGTCCATATATCAGAACAAACTAGTTCTTTATGAGAATCTGCCAATTCCTCCCATGTATGTACCCGATTTTAACCAGTGTGGCCTCCTTTAAATAAGCTAGTAGTTGGTACCAGGACTGGGAATTCTCTATTAAGACATCTTCAGCACACTTCACTCCTCTTAACAATAGTTCCTTGGGAGCAAGCAAATGATTGCCATTTCAGAAAGGGGTGCAGATGCTTTCCTAGTCTCTGACTCAACTCTCACCTCAACCATGAATTCATTATGATGTGACCTTAATATCTTTCCATTAGCCTCTTCAGTGGGAATATTAGCCTACCTTTTACAAGCATTGCAAAAGCTATTGAAAGAATGCAACTTGCCAGCTGTTTCAGAATAGTTTATTTGCAAATTTAAGGAAAAAATAGGCAGTGATAGTAAAATTACAGACTAATATGAGAAGAAAACACACTTCTCTTACATTTGGCACCAGTGTTTCCCTCCTATGAATAGGCTAGTTTTCACTTTGATGAGAAAGTTCTGTTTGCTAAAGATATTTAACATGAGTTAAATTCATTTTGCCTTATAGGGCAAAACTATCATTACCCTATTTATTAACTTATTTTTTAAATTTACTTCTACTCTGCCACAATCAAATAAACCTCGGCAGTGTTATATAAGGCTATATAAATAAAAATTAAAACATCCATGCTGAGGTTAAAACCAATCAAAACAGCTGTAAGAATGATAACAATAAACATAAGCCCCCACATAGAAACAGAAACGACAAGAACAAAGAATAAAACAAGAGTAAACTTTTTAGTCACACATACGTATATCCCTAGACACACAAAAACATACTGAATCTCACTATTACTATTGTTTTAAATGCTTTTTTTTTACAATCCTAAAGCTTAGTGCTGGTCTGGGCAGTTAGATGCAAATTGCTGGTGCATTTGGTTAAGTGGGAATGAGAAAAGCTATACCCTTAGATTCCCTTTTCTACAAAACTATTTTGAAAAGGCTACACAACTGTCTTGTCCTCCTTTACATGGGTTGGTTGATGACTTCATGCTCCTGAATTGAGGATTGAGTTGTGACAATGGGCAAGTAAATGCTGCCCATCCCAGATCAGGTGCCATAGACTGAATTCCATGTATTCATTCATTCATTCATTCATTCATTCATTCATTCATTCATTCATTCATTCATCTCATTTATATCACTGCCCATCTCCCCCACAAGGAGTTATCATACCACTGCAGGAAAAATGATTTTCCAACTAGCCTTGCTCCTCAAAGCAATCCTCTTGAACCACCAGTTGTAAGATAAGCACGTGGACCTTCAGTGACAGAGGCATAATAATTGAGAGGACCACAGGAGGAGAGCACTTTGTGTCTCAGAACACAACTGCAAACTGCAGGAGGTGGGCTCAAGTGACAAAATGCTCCTCCTTACCATAGTGGTTCCTCCACATACAGTAGGTAAGGTATAATGCAAATTGCATATTATCCAAAAAGAAGGTGGTTGACTGCAGACATACCAAAATAGAAAAGACTGTCCCTTCTCCGCCTGAAAACGTATCCAGTGGCACGTGGCCCATTTATATCTGCTCCCTTCTCAAGCAAAGCTTTCACCAGGTCCAGGTTTTTGTTTATCACAGCTATGTGAAGAGCTGTCTCCCCTGAAATACACAACATTAACAAAGACCCTCGTAGCATCTTGGAAAAAAATGTATATGTATATGTATATGCTTAGGCATGCATTTTCATGGGCTATAATCTATTTCATCAGATTATCATGGCCTCTAGTGACACTGACTCCAGAAAGTCATCAAAACTAATCATCAGTCTTTTTCAACTGAGATCCTTTGAATTGAATCCCATGTTGGACCAAGAAGAGCTACTAGCCACTGATCCTAACTAATGGATCTCAGTTTTTTCTTATAAAGAGGGAGCCCCCAAGGAGACTTTTCCTGTCTGTTTTATTAAATCTATAGCCCTCGCACACATAAAAGAAGCTAGTATTCTGCTTCAATCCAGATTGCTCTAATTGTCTACCTCTCAGGGAGAACATTTTCTCCCTGATGGGACCAGAACACAAACGAGGACAACTGTACTCCACGAAACACAAAGTTACAGTATGATAATGTTGTTAGACTTTAAGGTACTGTAAGACTCTCAGTTATTTCCTCTACAACAGAAACTTGTTATTCCTCTGGAAACCATGATCAGCCTCCTGGACAGCTCATTGTACGATCAATGTAGTTTATACTGTAGGTTAGTAACTCATGAACAACATAAATACATATTTTAAATCACTTATAGTTTATATCAGCCTCATGCATTTTCAAAGAAGTTCATCTGGGTTAAATGCAGAAGGGAATTGAATTTGATTCAGTGTTAGTATGGAGGCTGGATTTAATTATTAATGCAATTGCAAAGTTAATTGCCGTTAAAAATGAATACTCAGGTTCTCATTCAAGAGTTTTAATGTTTAATGCACTGCTTAATATTCCATCTTGAATTTCTTAGAAAATACTTCTCAGGGGCCTGGTATAAGGCAGTGGCAAAAAGGCTGAACTGTGGATTCAGATCTCACTGCAAGCTCCCTAAATGGTCTAGGGCATCTGTTCTTAGCATCAGCACCTATACTGACAATAGGGAGTTAATAATACTAACCTACTTTGAATATGTAGTACTTTAAGTTGCACTATTATGCTCACTTACATTATGATATCGGCAGTTGTATCTTTTAGTCCTTTCATAATAATCTCTAACATGGAATTAGTCTTCTTTTGCTGCTGTCTTACACTGGGGATTCCACCAGAATCGCAAAAATGTCTTTCCATCAGAATCATAAACATTTCCACCAGAACTGCAAACTCTGTCAGTCCGCCTATGAAGCTTGGATTGCTTTACACTTACAATGAGCCATGTTGTTGTCCATGCACAAACTTTTGTTCCATCCATTTCTTTTTGTTCTTATCATTTGGTGTCATTTGAAAATTTGACTATTTCACTCTTAATCTCAAATTTCAAATTGTTTATGGAACAAGTAAAATATTGGTTTACAACACAGGTCAGGTTCTCAGATAGACTCTCATTTTAATAAGGCAAATTATATTCTCAGATGCACACTCAGTTCATATGGCAAGTTATTAGCCAAGTCAGCTATAAACATGTCCTACATGTCTCAAACACAAAGCGTATAACATACTCAATATTTCACTATTGCTGACCTAAATTATCACAATTTATTGTAGAATAAATGCTTGTCTGGATGCATCTATAATCACTCTTTTTAACTGATATTTAGCTCTTATGCTCAATAAATATGCATTGAAGTGCATCCTTCACATAGGAAAGTCAGCCTCTGTACACCAACCCACTGAGATGGTGTTCCGCCATGCCCTACTGTCATCTGAAGGTCTGGAAGTGGGCCCGAATGGTAATTGGAGAAAAGTTATGGAACATCTCACCATGAGTAGTTCCATTAGCTTTTTTTCTACAATTAGGCACCATGAAAAGACCTAGTTCTATTTCAATAGAGCGGAGCTTTCCAAACTTTTCATGTTGGTGACACACTTTTTAGACATGCATCCTTTCGTGACACACTCTTACAGCAGGGCAGAAGGCAGGCACTAGGACCTGCGTGGAATCACAGCAGGTTTGGAGGCAGCCAGGCACAAGGCAGGCACTAGGACCTGCATGGAAGCACAGCAGGTTTGGAGGCAGCAGCAGCCGCGACACACCCAAACACTGCAGCCAACACACTAACGTGTCCCAACACACAGTTTGGAAAGCTCTGCAATAGAGTTTCCTATAAATATATTCTGGGATTTTTTTCCCCCTTTGATTGTTAGCGGGAAGGTAACTAATTATGTTTATGATCACTGATGTTTCTTCATTGACACTTTATTCAGAGCGTGAGACATAAATCCAATAATCATAACAATTACCAGCATACAGCTCAGAGGTCACAGGTACATTCACAAGTTCTGGAGCTGCATTGATCAGGAGCTGAGCAGCTTCTAAGTTATTGTATAAGGCAGCTACATGAAGAGCTGTCTCTCCAACAGCACCTACAGAGGGTGTCAAAGAAAGAGAAGATGTCATGTGACGTTGCAATGATCTGGTGAGGGTCCTCCTAGAGATAGCCACAACTAGTTTACATATGGCAGTTATGTTTACAGGTCGTAACCGATATAGTGTCAACCACTTCTATTCCTCAGATCTCCTGTCATCCAAAAAACAGTATGTGACCTCTCTCCTGACAGGCAATGTGAATGCTCCTTAAGCAGGAGTTGACCACACATGTGCCTTCTGGATTCATGAGGGGCAAAAATTCTGTTTCCCACATGGAAGGCCAGGGAGTTCAAGGCATTTAGCCATCCTTCTCCTTCTTCCAGGATCTGAAGCTGCCCTTGGCACACACCAACCAACCACACATTTCTACCACCATCACTTCTTCACTCCTCAAATTGTGCTTTCTCTTAATAGGCAATGGGGCCATAATGAGTAGGTTGGACCACTACCTTTTTCATGCAGGTCACAGGTATGGCTGGCTACCAGCTTCCGGATGGACGAGGCATCATTTTCTTTTGCAGCCAGGAGGAGGGGAGATTCCCAGATCCTGAAACAAGCAGTGA
Organism: Charina bottae; assembly: GCA_023362775.1. Lineage (NCBI taxonomy): Eukaryota > Metazoa > Chordata > Lepidosauria > Squamata > Charinaidae > Charina > Charina bottae. The sequence continues at coordinate 167,682,937 of JALMGJ010000002.1, forward strand.
CAAAAGGCAATAAATTCAGAATACTGTAGGCTACAATTCACATAGGAATATCTTCTCATCATATCAGCTGTTGTTTTTCTAAACTAGGAAAATCATTTTTAATCATAAGGCAACTAAAAAATGCCAAGCAATACAGATATATGCAAGGGACTACCATCTTAACAGGTCATCTTCAGTAAAAGGCCTCCATTTTTAATTTTTTTTAAAGGGGGGAGTATTATTTTGCCTAAATAATAGAAGTCTTCAATTTAGTCCAGTGTTCCTCAACATTTTCAGGAAGTTCCATAGGCAGATGTTCCTTGAGAGTTGATTGAAAGCAAGCTCGTTTAGTAGAATCTTGAAGGGCCAGTGTATTTATTTTACGCCTTGGTTTTCTTCCTTGGAGACTACGATGAGGGACAATCTTTATGGCCATCGTGGACATCAAATTCAGCATCGCCTGAACTCTGCGAGTGTAGCTTTCTCCCGAATGAAGCGTAGAGTGTTTGAGGATCGGGACATTCTCAGGGAGACCAAAATGCTTGTTTACAAAGCCATTGTACTACCAACCCTTCTGTACGCCTGTGAAACATGGACCCTCTACAAACGCCACCTCCAACATCTTGAAAGATTCCATCAACGCTGCCTCCGAAAAATTCTGCAGATTACTTGGGAAGATAGGCGGACTAATGTTAGCGTATTAGAAGAAGCGAAAACCACCAGCATTGAAACAATGATCATCCAACATCAACTTCGCTGGACCGGCCATGTTGTTCGAATGCCTGACCATCGTCTTCCAAAGCAGCTACTTTACTCCCAACTTAAGAATGGAAAACGGAATATTGGTGGACAGCAAAAGAGATTCAAAGATACTCTCAAAGCTAATTTTAAAAAATGTAATATCAGCATTGAGAACTGGGAAGCCCTAACTCATGAGTGTTTCAATTGGAGGTCAGCCTTTATTAATGGCGCTATGGACTTTGAAGAAGCACGAGTACAGGGCAAAAGGGAGAAAAGAGCTAAAAGGAAGGCACGTCAGGCAAACCCTCATCATGACTGTCTCCCACCCGGAAACCTATGCCCTCATTGTGGGAGGTTGTGCGGATCCAGAATTGGCCTTTATAGCCACTTACGGATCCACCGTTAAAATTTTACCTTTGGAAGACAATCTTACTCGGCTACGAGTGATCGCCAATGATGATTTTGCCTAAACATTATACAGAGGATTAACATGATAACTCAGCTAGACTCTTTTTTTCGATATCTACAAATAGAACCAACAATGGCACAATGGTTCTGAAACTCCCCATGGTTTCAGAAGAAATTAAGTTCAACTATCTTAGAACTCTTCCAAATAGCCACATTAAAGTGCTATTCACTGATCCTTGAGCTGGCGGGAAAATATGCCAGCATAAATTGTGTTTCCCCACTGCCACCCTTCAAAATCGAACCGGTGAAGAGTACTGTCCTTACACACCTATTGCAGATCAAGTTAAGGAAAGGAGTTGGCGGGTGATTCCGGCTTCATTTCCGCTGGCGAGGAAATGACTCCCCCATCACACTTGCCAGTGTGGAGTAGAATGGAATTGGGCAAGGGTCAGCGGGTGCTTAGAACGTTACATGGCCCGACTAACAGCTCACAGGTGCAGTGGGGTGCTCAGGATGAAGCACTTCCAGTGCTCCTGCTCAGCACAACAGCTGCTCTACATTTATGACCTGTCAGTCTATTTCTGAACAGGGGTCCCATCTTGAAAAATAGAATATATGACAGGCAATAGGCATAAAGGAGGGATATGGGGAAAAACTACCTTCCATCCTTGAGTAGTTCTACAAGGGAATTACGGTGCTGGCACTAAGTGACCACCAAGCCCGGTTCCAATTGTGTGGCTGACAGCACTCGGAAGCAGCCAGTCGATGACCATGAAAAAGATACATTTGTGATTGGCCCACCTGTAATAACCTCACCATGGCCACCAACAGTCCTAACCATGGCCACCAAACATAAAAATTACAGCCGCATGAAACCCCTTCGTGGCAGAAGCAATAAGAAGCCTGTAATGCACCCAGAGCTAGTAACACACAACTGGTAGAACCCAGCTCTTTTTCCTGCTTCAAATCAGCTTTCTGTGCGGCACAGGACTCTCTCTCAAGAGCCCTGGACTTTTTAAAAAAATACAGGTCTAGCATTCTTTCAAAGGAGTGCTAAACATGTGTTTATAGGGAGCTCACATAAGGCCTGACAAACACTTTGGAAAGTCCTCTTCTGACATTATGTGGGCAGATGCCTCTGTGAAAGCTGGGTATTGAGACTGTCTTCAGACCAAGCCCAAATGGCGATGGGGGGGGGGGGGCTGCTCACAGCAGCCTCAAGTGGCCAGTAGAAATGGGCAGATCCCAATCTGCAGGTGCGTCAGCAATGCATCATGGGTAAGGCCTAGCAGAGCAATTCCATGGCAGGACGTGTGTCAAGACAAGCTGCTCTAAAACTAGTACAGTTAAGGATGACTTTAAGCTGGCTCAGCTGTGGGCTAGGGATGAGACAAAGGCAACACCATGAGGACATGGCAGAAAAAAAGCGATTACAAGGGCATTCTTGTGCCACAGTTAGGGAGATGTGAGGAGGACCTCTTAGTCTTGATTCAGCCCATCTTCTTCTTCAGACTATGAATAAACCAAAGCAGAATAAATTAAATAGGTAAAACTGATCTTTCAGAGCCTGGTTACCCATTACATTCACCATGTGAAGAATGCAAGCTTGCTTTTTGTTGCTGAGAATTTGAACTGATGTGTACCTAAAACAAATAACAGTTTCTAAAAGTGTCGCATCTACAATCAATATGTGTACATTTCTCTGTAAAGTTACTGGCTCCATCTGAAACATTGCAGTCCTCAAAAACAGTTGATTTAAATTTTGTTCAACCATCTCTAGAGGCATGACTTTCTTTCAGCTTCACATATTCAAAGGACAAGTGTGGGAATGAGGTTCCTTCCCTGCACACAGAAAACAAGACATCAGAGGAAATGCTGGGGTAGTAACTTTCTCTTTGACGTCTAGAAGGAAAAGGCTACTTGAACTCGCTTGGAAGTGATACTGTCAATCCTTTGAGGTAGATCAGGCTAGGAAACCAAAGTGATACAGGCTAATACAGGCTAATACTACTTTTATTATAGAGCTATTGTAACAGAATCTTGAAGTCTGAATGTGCTTCCCCCCTCCCTTCCTTTATCTTTGTGAGAACTAGGGAGGGGCTTGCCTGAGACTTTTCTCAGGTTACAGTTCTGGTTGCGACTCAGATTTCTTTTATCTGACCTTGGTTGCGGTTCTTCCTCCTGCTCCTCAAGATTACACCTTCTGCCCACTACAGGTACTGTCCAGAAAAAAATCACTTTCAGTAGCTGCCTCCATGAAAAATAAACACAAATCACATCAAGTTGATGGAGGGTTATATCACTGCCTTTTCCCAATTGCTTAAGATGGGTGGCCATATGAATTTAGGAAATTTATATGGCCACCCATCTCAAGCAAATAACTCTGTGCCACTCACAACGCAAAACAATAAAAACAGGATAAATACAAAAGCAGCTAATTTAATAAAGTGGAAGGCAAAATACAAAAGCCAAAGCACCTCACACCTAATCCTCAAAAACAGATTCACCAATATCAACCTCCGCTAGCAACTCAGCCCTCAGGCCTATGGGAAACGCCAGGTTTTTACAGCCTTATTTATAAAAATAATAAAGGCGGGATAGAAAATAAATAAACAAACAAATAAATAAATAAATAAATAAATAAATAAATGCCTTTGTAAAAGATATAACTTCTTCGCAACATGTCAAAGTAAAGGGTATACACCAAGGCCCACAAATGGTGGAGGTTTGTCAATATAGGCTACCAAGTTGGAAGATTAAAGAGATCATCAGTTAGCAGAGAGGTTCCATTCCATTGTATGATACTCACTAGGCTGGCTCAGCCTTGGGTGCCATGCTGCCTGCTTTCTAATTTAGATTCTCTAAACTTAATTTTAGAATTGTCATGCCCACAGTTCATTAGTTCTCCATGTTTGCATTGTTCTTTCCCTCTCTCTGTTTACAGGAAATTGAAGTATGAAGGCTTATTTGCTAATTGGGTAATAATACCATGCAATGCCTTCGGGAGTAGTGGTTTTTTTAAACATGGTGATTTAGTCTTTTTTTTTATTATTATTATTATTATTACAAATAGCTCCGCGGGGATTTCTTCAAAAGCAACAAATCAGCAACAAAATAGCAAATGCAAAATGTCAGTGTAAGTCAATGCAGAGTTAATGAATGTTGGGGCAATAGAAATAAATAAATATGACATATACATCCCAAATCCATGCCACTAGATGAATTCTCTGGATCTTTTCTGATGCTTCACTTTATGCCACAACCACAATTATATTTTGCTTTCTTTTGCTTTGCATTGAGTACTAAAGTTCAGATTTAGTACAAACCCTATAGAATTCATCCCTGAATATATGTTTATATGCACACTTTAAATTTAAACTTTTTAAAAAAAAAATGACATGGGGCCTATTTAAGCCAGTATTAATTTTATTTAAAAATGTAGATGGCTGAGGCATTCTCTAACTGCTGATTTTTGTTTGTGAGGAAAAAAACCTCTCAATTTTTAAAACTTAATTTGAGGTAAAATCTAGTGAAATCTAAGGTGTTGAATTCCAGGAGAAATGTTGCTGGTCTTATCCTACAGAAATATTATTTATATTACTGTTGTTATTCACATTTTACTTTAGAAAATTTGAGGTTAACATTATCCACTGTATTACAGTCAGTCCACTACAAACTACAGAAATAGTGTATCATAAATATGTAACATATTGCAAGCAGAAGTATGCTTGAGTCCTCCATTTTATTATAAACCAGCAGTAAATATTTAAAACCTGAACTCTCTCTGTCCTACTAAGCTTGTCTTAATTCTGTCCCTACCAACCATAATAAATAAATAACAGATCTTACACTGTTAAAAGTTAAACATATTTCTTAGGAGATGAATGTACCTCCAAGGAGTTGACTTATGGAATCTATAAAAGTTTCAGCCAACTGACCACCAGGAGATCAATTTAGCATATTCATAACAACAGATGCGGCATACTGTAAATAGATCATATTTCTCTATAAAAAAAGCAATACATGTTTCACTGAGTCAGTGTTCCTCCTTTTACAAGAGCAAAGGTGCTGCTTATATGCAATTTTCAAGCATCTACCAACTAAAATTGCTGATAGGATAACATTAAATCTGGTCAGAGCTGAAACTTTTCACTATTTCAACATGATGATACAGAACAAATAAGCAGCTAGTGGGAAACTACTCTTAACACCTATTAAGGGGGAATATTTTGGGGTGGCATTCAGATTAAGATCCAAATTCATTCTTTAATTGTGTTGGTAACACTCTTTAGTTGTAAAGAACACATAAATTCTGAAGAAAACTCATAACAGTGCTCTCTCCCACCTACCTTTAAAACTATATTCCAGCACTAGCAGAGTTAGCCCAGAGAGGGGGGAAAAATCAATTTTAAATGAAGAGAAAATTATAAACCATGGACTATATATAAGGGGCCACTTAGGCCATTGATTCCAACCCTTGCTCAGTTGGGGAATCCAAAGTACAGCATTCATGGTTGTCTAGCCTAAACTTGAACATATGAGAGCCAGTTTGGTCTAATGGTTAAGGTGCTGGGCTAGAAACCAGGAGACTGAGAGTTCTAGTCCCGCCTTCGGCATGAAAGCCGGCTGGGTGACCTTGGGCCAGTCACTCTCTCTCAGCCCTAGGAAGGAGCCAATGGAAAACCAGGAGACTGAGAGTTCTAGTCCCGCCTTAGGCATGAAAGCTGGCTGGGTGACCTTGGGCCAGTCACTCTCTCTCAGCCCTGGGAAGGAGCCAATAGCAAACCAGGAGACTGAGAGTTCTAGTCCTGCCTTAGGTATGAAAGCCGGCTGGGTGACCTTGGGCCAGTCCCCCTCTCTCAGCCCTGGGAAGGAGCCAATAGCAAACCAGGAGACTGAGAGTTCTAGTCCCGCCTTCGGCATGAAACCCAGCTGGGTGACCTTGGGCCAGTCACTCTCTCAGCCCAACTCACCTCACAGGGTTGCTGTTGTGGGGAAAATAGGAGGAGGAAGGAGTATTAGGTATGTTCGCTGCCTTGAGTTATTTATAAAAATAATAAAGGTGGGATAAAAATTAAATAAATAAATAAATAAATCTCTGATAATTGGTTCTGCTGTAAATTCCTCTTATAATTAAGAAGTTTATATATATACTATATATATTCAATTAGAATCTAGCTTCTTGTAGCTTCAAATGATTTTTCCATGTCCTGCACCCTGGAATGAGAAAGAACAGATCTTGAGTTTCCATATTACATCCTTTCAGGTATTTGAAGAGTGCTATCACATCCCCCCACTCAATCTTCTCAAGATGAGAAGTCCAGTTCCTTCAAGCTCTCTTTACAGGACTTTGTTACTATCCCCCAGAACAACTTTCATTTTCTTAAAATTAAAATCTGTAGAATCAGCATCTCCATTAGTAAAATGAGGAACCCTACTCAGAAAATAGATTTGGAGGTACCATATCAGCTAAGACACTATTATTTTTATATTATTTATTTAGCCAATTTATATAGCCAACCTCTTGGAAATGACAATAGGCATCATTACAGTTTTCTTCTTCCTATCATAGATCATCTCCAACTCGATGGAAAAGTAGGGGGTGAGATCATCATGTAAGTTCACTCTCAGACTATTCTTGGCATAATGGCCCCTCTGCCAAGGCAAGCTCCAAAGACCCAACTGAATCACAATGCGTAGACCTATTTATTTATAAGCTACTCCCTTCCATCTCTATGATAGTCCAGGAGGACCAGGTTACAGTATTCCTGAACCAATACAACTACCCCCTTAAGGTTAAATAACTATGAAAGAGTTTGCTCAATGCTTTTGGACTTTGAATATTTGTAAGAAGGAAAGAACCACCTAAATCCCTTCCAGGATTGTTGTGTACAATTTTTCAAGATTCAGGAAGAAAAATACAATATACACAGGGTTCTCAATGCAGTAAGGTACAGAGTTTTAGAGATTTTGTTTCATTTGGATGTACTCAGAGACTTGCCCAGTTTCCTTACAAAACAGTAGGAGGACCTATTTATTGGGGGGGGGGCATTATGTTCCAGTGTTCAATTGCAGGTAACAACCTGTACATAACAAGACTTTGAGCTTATGGCAATTGAGAAGTTAGGCTCTGAAGCACCGAATGACCAAAAATTATCCCCAAACTGCCGTAAATAAAAGGAAGAAGCAGAAATAAGCTGAGTTCTGTAACTTGGTTATCCACCATCTCTCTCACTCTAGTTTATTCAAAATCTATGAAAAATGTAAATACTGTATTTTATTCAAAGGAAAAAATACAGAATAGTTTTCTCTAGCCTTTGGCCTGCATCTCAGCCTAAATCAGTGCTGGCTGAATTCTGGGAGGAATTCTGGGAGTTGAAGTCCACACATCTTAAACTTGCCAAGTTTTAAGAACACTGGTCTAAATAGATAATTAATGAATACATAGGAAGCATATTTAGTTTTACATTTTTTTTGCTAAAGCCCTACAACTGAAAGACTCTCTATGGGTTATGGATCTGTGGGGCTTTGGAGTAAGGGCACACTAGGAAGCAGCCTGCACACCAAGGGCCATCAGGCAAATATCATTGAAATGCCAACACATCCTCTCAGGAAGAATTACATAGGGGAGCTTACTTAATTTCATTCTTGTCTCTAATGCACAAAACAGCCCTGTTCTTGGCTGTTTCCCACTTGAATTGTCTGTGACAGAATACCAGCCTACAATCTCTTGGTGTGTGGGAATAGCTGAAGAACGTCAAGTCCCAATGCCAGGAGGGAGCAGCTCGTCCATGCAGGCCAGGCCAAGGATGGCTTCAGTTAAGGAAAACAGAACCTGTCAGACAGGCAGCAGTTCTGCCCAGAGAAAAGAGCCAGGCCAAGTGCCACACCTCAGCCCTGATTCATTAAGCTCCCTGGGCTCTGGGCCAGCAAATGCCCTGAAATGAGGAAATGCAGTTGGCACAGGCTCCAGGCAGGAGTTCGGGCTGAACTGAAGGAGCCTGGCACCAATTTCTGGCATCCTTCTCCCTCCTGTTTTAGAACTATCAGAGCAGGCTGATGAGGTTTCTTTAACCCTCGTTGCATCTGTGAGAAAGCCTGGTGTTTAGATTTTTTTTATCCCTTTATTATTTTTATAAATAACTCAAGGCAGCGAACATACCTAATAGTCCTTCCTCCTCCTGCTTTTGCCACAACAACAACCCTGTGAGGTGAGTTGGGCTGAGAGAGTGTGACTGGCCCAAGGTCACCCAGCTGGCTTTCATGCCTCAGGCAGGACTAGAACTCTCAGTCTCCTGGTTTCTATCCTGCTGCGTTAACCACTAGACCAGACTGGTAATGTGTTAGGTTTCCTTTACTTATAGAGCCTCATGAGGGCTAGCCCCCTGAATCCCCTGAAAGGAAGGCAAGGAGGGGAAGCAGGCATAATGGGAATCCTGGTTTTGTTTGACTAATTATTTTTTTAAAAAATGTTCTCCTTTTTAACATAAACTTGGCTGTGGCTGTCAGCAGGATTTGGTAACTATCAAATCCCTTTAAAGCAGGGAGAGTGGTAAAACCCAGCTGAGAAGAAGGAAATAAGATCCCTTCCTGCATACTAGCCCCTCCCCCACTTTACATGTAAAAGAACCCCATTTTTTCAGGTTGACCTCTATAAATACAAGCCACATTATAAATGGTTTCAGGGAGAAATGTACAAGTACTGTAGGACTCAACATGCACACATACACTCCTCCTTCTCCTCCCGCTTCCCCTCCCCAAAGTTTAAATCTCCCTTTATCTGCCCTTCCTAGATTGTTAGAATGCAGCAAAGAAAGAGGAGAAAAGAATATGGATTTGTGTGTGTGTGTGTGTGTGTGTGTGTGTGTGTGTGTTTCTGGGCAAATGAACCAGCACTCCAAGAATTTCCTAGCAGCAACAGGGAAAATAGCCTGGAAGTACTGTATATCCAAAAACAATGGTAGCTGTTTTGCAAAACAGGCTGAAAGAAAGGCTGTGCCTGACTCTCCCCTAACAAACCGTTTCCTCTGTAATCTTTTTCTCTAGCTGGCTCCCCCCACAGCTAGAGATTCCAGTTTGTTATAAAAGCAGAAGATGAATTTAAAGGGGCATCTTCTCCCTTGCATTTATCTCTCAACTGCATTGCAATTTAGCAGGAGCTGCACTTCCTCATATACTGTACCCCTAAAATTAGAGGGTCAGGCTGTGATCTGATGTTTCTTATGGTCAGTATTTCCTATGGTCGCTAATGCCTAAAAGTCATTCAACCTCATTACTAAGTTTGCACGGCAATGTCAGTTTTCATGGGAGCCTGATAAATGGACAAAAGCAACTTAGCTTAATCATTTTTTCCCAAAGAATAGTTCTTTGTATTGCGCGCACATCTCCTTTTCTCAAGCACCACTGCGTATTGAATGCCATTATTGGGCAGATGAAAAAGATAATGTATTTGTATGTATCCTCATAATATATTATAATGAAATATAAAAATATAATGATTAAATTTGGAAGACTGCCCAGCTCCTGGTGACTCTGGCTGGCATGCAACATTAAAAGCAATAAAAAACAAAAAAGATAAAAGAACCGTCAGCAGCTGAGAAGAAAACATTCAGCAACATATAAAATCCTAAAAGAGGGCCAACCAGCCTAACCAAAGGCCTGGGGAAAAAGCAAAGTTTACAGAGACCTCTGAAAGACAGTCAGGGTGGGTGCCGTACCGATCTGGAGTGGGGACAGTATTCCAGGGGGCCAAGTAGTAACAAAGAAGGCATGCTTCCTGGGTCCCATCAGGTAACACTGTGTGATCGACAGGACCCAGAGCACACCCACCCTGTCTGATCAGACAAGATGGGCAGAAACAATAGAAGCTAGTTAGTCCCTCAGAAACTATAATAATGTAGTAGTAGTAAATTTGTCAATGGCACTGCTGCATTGTAGATGAAAGAATAGAAGTAGATTACAGAGACCCAAACACAACTAGGCTATATGAACAAATGTTAAAAACTCACTGCCCAACACACTTCCAATGAGGACATGGCGACCTAGACATCCCTGAAGGAGTGGGGATGGCATTACGGCCAAAATTGGTGGCCAGAGGATGGATCCTGGCCGGCGAAATCTCTCCGGAGGAAGGAAAGATTGTGGGATCGCCCACAGGTACTCTGGACAGCTGCTACTTGCAAGTAAACAGCAGGAACTGGGGTTTTTGCAGTCGGCTGGTGAGTCAAGAGACTGAGAGTTGAGGGATTCCATCTACACCCACAGTCCTAATGTAGCCTATATGGACATAAAGTTCAGCCGAGCCTCGTTTCTTAATCAGGTTTGGAATTACTTTTTTTTACTGTTTTTTTAAATATTATGAACCTCTGGAACGGCAAGTTTGATGGCATTCACTGGGTGAGTTTCCTTCAATCCTTAATGAAAGAAATTTTAAGTGTGACTTTAAGGAGCAATTTTGGGGAATGAATGGCAAACGGGTGATTAGAGTGTTGTTTTTGGAAAGTTACAAATGGACTAAGAGTGTAGATGGACTTGAAATGGGATTTTGAAATTATTTGAATGAATCCTTCCCATGGGAAAATAGTTGATGTTTTCAATTCCGAAAAAAACCAAACATGATAGGATAGGACTTTGAAGGTTGGACACTAGAGGGAGCTAAAAGGAAGTAAAGATTACAATTAAAGGAGGAGAACACATATTTGACTTTTTAACATAGAATGGAGCAAAATACATTAATACTGAATGTATTGAAGGATATATGAGAACAATGGACTCAGAAGTTAATTTTAACATGCCATCATAGATAGACTGTGTGAATGATGTTATGGAAGAGGAACAAGTTCTATTGGATAAAACCAAAATAGATCTGAGTGTGATTTAAAAATGACAGGCTACAAGAATGATCTGCAAAAAGGTGTAATACTGGATATACAAATGAAACCAGATGACGTTTTAATAATTAAAAGGGACATACAACCAACCAACCAGGAGAATGACTTGGATAATTTTCCTATATTGTATCTACAAAGGAGACCTGTTAAAGTTTTGAAAGACTTGGTGAGAGGGGACAAAGAAAAAAGAAAAGAAATCAAGTTCTAGGACATTATTTGAAGGGATTAAAGATCAAGATCGTTAAAAGTAAAGGGAAGGAATATAAAGTTAGTTTATTTGATCAAGGTTAAAATAGATGTTGTTATTTCTGGTAACCCTTAATGGACTTTTGCTGACCAGGACTGAATGAAGAGGTTTTAAGGATTTTTTCTATAGTTAAGAGATGTGAGATGGGATTAAGAGATTGTTTGTTGTATTTTAAGAGAAAGTGATAAGATGTTAAAATTGTTTATACTTTCTTTTTTCTTTTTTTGTTATATTCTTTTTTTTCTTTCTTCTCTATTCTTTTTTATCTTTTTTATCTTTTTTATCTTCTTTTCTTTCTTTTTATTTTTTTCTTTCTATTCCTTTATTTTTGTAGTTTGTATTAGTTTTTATCTGTATAACTGTACTACTTAATAAAATTATTTGGAAAAAAAAACTCACTGCCCAAGAACCACAGCTTCTCAAGCTTCCTGAGCTGGAGTGGACCAAACACTCTTATAAACACACAGCACAGCATCTTCTAACACAGAGTTTCTCAAGCTCAGCAACTTTAAGATGTGTGGACTCCAACTCCCAGAATTCCCCAGCCAGCTTCTGATTTGTGCTAGCATACATACCAGGAACCTTCCTCTTTGGGGTGTTTTTAGAGCTACCATTTTCCTATATGCAAATGGCAAAGTACCAGCATCTATGTCTGTTTGAGGTTGGGTTAGGAGAGGGGAGCAATATGACTGATATAGCACCATAACCAACTCCAGCTCACACTGAACAGGGCAGAATATGTGTAGGGATGGGAGGTGTATGCAGATTTCCTCTTTTCAGCCCAGAGGTTCTATGGTTCTATTCAATTCAAAGTTGCACTTAAAATTCAAGGCCCTGCATTCCCATTTAAAGGAACAAGAGAGAATAGTGTATATTAGCTTCAAGCTCAGGCTCAGATTGGATCCTTTTTAGAGCAGCTTCAGATCTTGTGGATCCAGAAGTGTTTTTTAACTAGATAACCAGTATAAGAATAAACTCCATTCTATCAACTTCATGCTCCATCACAATCCACTTTAGTTAGGTCTCTGATCCGTCCAAAACTTTTTATAGACTTCATCTTCTTTCCTCTAGTTCCATCCAGGTCCTACCAGACTTTACTTCTAACTCTCAGCAACTCCACTTAGGAACTCTGGAAGCATCTCCCACAAGCTGTTTTGTTTTTTAAAGAAATTATCATCCACCTGATCTTTGAGAATCTGCTGAATGCCTGAGGATTAAAAAAGGCAACAACAACAACAAAGCAAGCTCATTAAAACTATCTATCATACTGTTTTAATTAACATTTAATATAAAGAAGAGGAAACGTTCCCTGTATGCTTTTAAATATGAGGCTTTATTGGAGAACTTGACATAGGAATGACAATGTTTTGTTTCATATATCATAAAAATGAATAACCTAGCAAAGTTGAGAGTTGATGATGATGTAAACTATTAGTGAAGCAGGTAGGCCCAAAAGTCTCCTTTTGATATTAGAAGCTTAATTAATATTTCTCTGTTGCAAACATAAGACAGAGATAGAAGTCTTGCTCAATGTTCTTGCACGGATACTAACCCTTGTAACACAAAGGTGCAGACATTGTAAGTTTCCTATACTTCCCTAAACTCACAGATGGTTTACGATAAGTTCCCCTTTTGTTATCCTGTTTTGATGTGCTAATTATAAACAAGCTGCGCTTGTGACACGTAAGATGATTCTATGTCTGGAACAATCTGTTTGAAACAAGCTGAGCTTGTGACACGTAAGATCTTGTCATATCCTGATTGTCTGGATTACAAACCCTATAAAAGATAAGCCCCGGGTGTGACCCGGTGTTCAGAATTTGCCAAGTTATTACTCTGAACCTTGCTAGCAATAAACCTGTGTTCTCTAACTTCGCTTGGTCTCGTGTCCTGTCATTGGGAAGGTGAGTTTTTCCCGCTACATTAGAGCAGAGCTTTCCAAACTGTGTGACGTGACACAAAAGTGTGTCGCCACACACAGCGTAGTGTGTCGCCACACCACCCGGAAGCGGCGGCGCGCGTGTGCACGGCAGCCGCGGCAGCGGCGCGGCATCAGTGCTTCCGCGTTTTAGCGGAGGCTGCGGCCGCTGCCGCCGCCGTCCACACACACGTCGCCGCACGCCCCCCCGCGCCGCCGCCATGCACGCGCGTGCCGCCGCACGCCCCCCGCGCCGCCGCCGTGCACGTGCGCCCCCCCGCGCCGCCGCCGTGCGCACGCTGCCGCCGCCGCCACCACCACTGCTGTGTCGCCAGCGGCGGCACTTTGGAAAGCCCTGTATTAGAGTAATAACAATAATTGTTGCTATACTGAATATTATGATTTTACCTTCTGCTAGAGATTCTTCCCCTCTCCCCCTTCTCAATTTTTGGACATATAATGCCAGGTTAGAAAATGTACATTGATGCATTTTTATTATGTTTTACTTATAAACATATACAGTAGATATATGTAGAATGCCAATCAAAAACAAGTGTTTTTCTCTGTAACTCAAATCTATCCTTATTTAATCAGTCCAAAGGAAGTCTGTTTGGATTTGCAGCTGGATATTCAATCATGCACATTTACTTGAACGTTAAGTCTCTTTATGTTCAGAAAGTTTACTCTTACATAACTTAAAATCAGAAGGAACCTGGTGGCACCTTTTTGGACTAACAATTTTTTATTAAAAGGCATCAGCTTTCATGATCTCCAACTCACTTCATCAGAAGCACAGAATGATATAGTCTCTCTTACTATACTATCAATAATTTGTCTTTCGTATTAGATTGGATCAAATATTTTGTCTTTCAATTAGTTTTAGCTGGTAATGTCTGATTTTTCTTTTCTTCCTAATTACCTACAACTAGAAGTAGTCTAATTAATGTAGGCTGACCATACGTGCCATTTTGAATGGGACAGTCCCATTATTTTAACATTTTTGAACCGTACCATCTTTTTGAAAAAAATCTCGGTTTTGTCCCGTTTTCGGAGGCAGCCCAGAAAAGGAAGCCCTACCGCCTATCAGTGTGCGGCAAAGGAGGGCGCGAAGAGGCGGGCCGTGATGCACAAATGCAGCCCGGTGGGCGGCAAGGGGCGGCGTGGTGCAGCTGAAGCCCTCCAGCGCAGCCGGCTCCTGCTTCTTCTGTGCGGTGGTGGCGGCGGCTGCAGTGACTCTCCTCCCTCCCTCGGCCAAGCCTGAGGGGGCCGGGGCGGCGGTGGGCCTCCATCCTCGGCAGGAGCTGCGCTGGGGGGCTTCAGCCACACCACGCCGCCCCTTGCCACCTGCCAGGTTGCAGGAGCTCCAACAGCCCGGCGGGCAGCAAGGGGTGGAGTGGTGCGGCTGAAGCCCCCCAGCGTGGCCAGCTCCTGCCTCTCCTGCGCGGTGGCAGTGGTGGTGGCGGCGGCGGCGGCAGCAACTCTCCTCCCTCCCTCGGCCAAGCCCGAGGGGGCTGGGGCGGTGGTGGGCCTCCGTCCTTGGCAGGAGCCAGCCGTGCTGGGGGGCTTCAGCCACACCACTCCGCCCCTCGCTACCCGCTGAAGCCCCGCAGCACGGCTGGCTCCTGCCGAGGGCAGTCTGTCCTGTGAGTGTGTGAGTGTGTGTGTGTGTGCATCTGATCGGGCTTGGCTGAGGGAGGAGAGTTGCCGCCGCCGCCGAGCTGGAGAAGTAGGAGCCAGCCACGCTGGGGGGCCTCAGCCACACCACTCCGCCCCTTGCTGCCCGCTGAAGTCCCCCAGGGCGTCCGGCTCCTGCTTCTCCTGCTCGGCGGCCCGACAACTCTCCTCCCTCAGCCAAGCCCAATCAGATGCACATACACACACTCACACACTCACAGGACAGACTGCCCTCGGCAGGAGCCGGCCACACTGGGGGACTTCAGCGGGTGGCGAGGGGCGGAGTGGTGTGGCTGAAGCCCCTCAGCGCGGCTGGCTCCTGCCGAGGGCAGTCTGTCCTGTGAGTGTGTGAGTGTGTGTTTGTGCATCTGATCGGGCTTGGCCGAGGGAGGAGAGTTGTTGCCGCTGCCGCCGCCGAGCAGGAGAAGCAGGAGCCAGCCACGCTGGGGGGCTTCAGCCACACCACTCCGCCCCTTGCCACCCGCTGAAGCCCCCCTGCGCAGCCGGCTCCTGCTCGGCGGCCCAACAACAGCCAAGCCCGATCAGATGCACACACACACACTCACACACTCACAGGACAGACTGCCCTGGGAGAGAGAGAGAGAGCTACTTGTGGCAAGAAAAATACAGGATTCGTTTTTCACAAGGGAAAAGGGAAACCCTTGTTTGAGCTGTTACAGTTAATAGCTGTCGCTCCTCTGAGACCAGGGCTGCCGCTTCAGCCCAGTGTTTGTTTCACCTTGAAATTGGAACACTCCATTTTCTTCCATTTGACAAACTGATGTCTAATCTATCCGTGTTGTGGGGAAGCCAAAATATGAAGTACATTGGCACAGACTTGAGAAGTCAGGGTTATATTCCTGGCTGAAACATTAGGATGCATTTTTGATCTACCCAATCTAACCTGCAGCCCTGGGATACCCAGGTGGTCCCTCATCCAAAAACAGACCATGAGAGCTGTGCAGCTCTTTGGATTTAAGCACAAAAAAGTGCTTCCAAGTGAGCAGGAATGCTCATGTAGCACCTGTCATCCTAGATGTGTGTTTCTTATCACAAAGATGCCAAAGTAATAAAATGTAAGTAATGATGTCACAGTGCAAGCTATACTATTTTGTAGTTGGGTTGTAATGTTGCACACATGTATATGAGGGGTGGAGTTTGTGTCCACAACACAGGTGTCATGGAGTGTGAGAAGTTTTATGATAAGGTATTGAAAGACCGAAATTTGCTGCATAAGATTATTTCATCGGAGAAATATTGATGGTATGATTGTGGTGAAATACAGTCCCCCTCTACGTGTACCTAAATTTTTGTATGAGTTCTGTCACTGAAGAATAATTGTTAGCTCAATATGTTAATGTAATAAAACTTTTTCATTTTAATGAAAACAAAAATCTTTTTATATAAACAGTAATCTGTTTAAGCAAGGGTACCCAACCTTTTTGGCACGAGGGACCAGTTTTGTGGAAGACAATTTTTCCACGGACGGGGTGGGGGAGGTTTGCAGGTGGGAGCCAATTACGCAGACCAGGGGCGGGGTTTGCAGGCGGGAGCCAATTGCGCTGACCAGGGGCGGGGTTTGCAGGCAGGAGCCAATCGCGCGGACTGGGGGGCGGGGTTTGGAGACTGGCATGGCGGCATAAGATCCCGTCCCATTTTGCCATCCCACTGTCCCGTTTTTGTCTCAAGGAAATATGGTCAGCCTAAATTAATGGATTCTGTTATACAGAAATACCGCATATCAAATTAAAACAAGATTTTAAAAAGTTTTCTTCATTGAGCTGGACTCTGGGTGACTTCATGGACATATCTACAGTATGTAGCTTTGTAGGTAACAATACCGAAATGGCTTGCCATTGCCTTTTTGCAAAATCAGATTAGAAAAGATTAAAATAAATGTGAAAATGCCAACCTTTATTGCTGTCCTGAGTAGCAAAAACACCAAAGGAAAGATTGTCAAAGCTTTTGGCAGAATTTCATGTCTCCAACAGTGTTCTGGGAATTGATTCTGCCCAACCAAAGCCAAGATTAAAAAAAGGTAAAGACTTCCTTGAACAAGTTCAACCTGGGATGGCTACATGGATCCTTCTATGTAATTTTCTTGGCAGCAAATCAATAGCAGGTCGCCATTCCTTTCTTCTGGAACGCTTTTTCAACTTCCCAGCTTCATCCAAATACTAACCAAGCCCCCAAATGTTTAGCTTTTGGCAGTTAGCCAAGTTTGGCTAGGTCTTCCCACTTGCATGGAGAGAAAGACAAGAGCTCTGCAGCTGAAATCCTTTGCAAGGCCACAGAACTACCTAACTTGCTATTTTTCCCAGGCCCCCTGCTAACACAGACCTTTATTATTATTTGCTTTATTAATGAGATCAGGTTCTTTACAGCTTTCCTTACCTAGTTATCTATCATTTTGCCTCCGCCAAAGGCTCCAACATTAACAGTCCTTAAAATTTCATTGTACATAAGAAAAAGTAGCAGATCCTGAGCCAATAATTTGAAACTTCTTTTCCATTATCCACTTGATGAATTCTATCATTTCTTCCAAATCTCAAACCAAAGTGATAAAAATGTGTCAGTACAGCAAGTATAAATATACTGAAAACTGACACATTTACTTTTCTTACCCTGAATTTTGGATCATATATTTCTGTCAGTTGTTTTGGCAGAACCACTAGTTTGCTGACATTAGGAGCTTTGCTTCATAAGCTGTTAAGACTTTCTTCCTCCATTAAAACCTCCTGAGGCAGCTGCTTTCACACATGTTCAGCCTCATTCTGAAGCTAAAACGCTGCCATAAGTGCAGATTTGGAGAGAAATTCTATCTTGCACTAAATTCAAATACACTGGAGTACACTGGAGAGAAGGTGGGATCACCAAGATGGCAGTGATGAATACTCTTCAGCAGCCATTTTGAAATAGTCAACCAAAGTGCTTTTTCTGACAATAGAATCTCCCTTTTGTTGAACTCTACTTTTCTATCTTATTAACCACAAAGGACTGTAATGGCTTCATGCCACAAAGTGATATCCAATGTTCAAAATATCTGCTGATTTAAGACTAGTTTAGGCTATCTTATGTTGGCTCAAACTCCACAAATGAGGAAAGTGAAAGCTAAGCAGCTTTTCACAACAATTGAATATATATTTATACAGAAGATAAATATTTCTATAAAAATGTATGCATTTCACAAGCAAAATAGAAACTAGTTTTTACTCCATAAGTGTACCATAATAGTCCTTCAAATCAGTTTTGACTCCTGGCAACTGCCTGGACAAGTCCCTGCAGTTTTCTCGGCAAGGTTTTTCAGAAGAGGTTTGCCCTTCCCTCCTTCCTAGGGCAGAGAGAGAGAGAGAGAGAGAGAGCGCAAGCACAACTGGCCCAAGGTCACCCAGCTGGCTTCGTGCCTAAGGCAGGACTAGAACTCCCAGTCTCCTGGTTTCTAGCCTGATGCCTTAACCACTACACCAAACTGGCTTTCAAGAAATAATTAGCATATGCAATATTTTTTTTAAAAAACCTATGCTTTGTACATATGTTTGAAGATGGATTCTGGCAAACCGTTGATGATGAATGCCAGTTGCATAAACAATAGACTGATTTAACTTCAGAATGATAACCTGTGTTTGCAAACTCTTTCCTTTCTCAATAGTCTTTCAGAATAAACTTTGCAGCAATAGGGCCAGAACAACTAGTTTAGTGAAGGAGGAGTACTTTGCTTCCCAGAAAATGAAGTACTTTCTCCACGGGGAGCATCTGAAGATAAGTGTGTACTCATAGGTCTTGCAGGACAGTTTCTTCCAGAAAGTGTCCCAAATCTGTGCTAGTTTTTATGTGCTTTGTAAAACCTTTAATTAAAAAAATTATACAAAAATACCCAGAAGGTATGCCAAATCATTGTCTGTAGTCAAGTCATCCATATGCATTAGGTGTTCAGTATATTAGACAAATAGGAAGCCAATAAATGTCTGTCTCAACCAAAGCATCATGGAAAGGAAACACTCTTTCTGCAGTCTGTCCCCTTGAACAAGATTTAACACAGCCCTCTTAGCCCAGATGTCTTCCATCTTCTTCATGCATATCCAGAATGATGGAAGACCTAGTGATGCATCTCCTTAGCCCTGCCCTGTAGGCTATGCTTGTTTCTCTCTGATACTTGGGTGCATCAGTGACACACCAATACCACCATTCTTCCTACTCAGCCCCAAGATGGGTCCTTCCAATTGGCAGTTGAGTGAGCAAAAGAAGAGTAAAAGGTTTAGTTAGCAGACCTGAGTCAATTGAGGAGGGCTAGGTTGGTCCAACAGATATCATAAAATAGGTTTATGGGTCTCAGGACTTCTTATGCTGCCATACTGTTAACAGCAGCTCCTTAGAATAGCAAAGTTTCTATGGCCAACCTTCTATGATGGTAAAATATAGTAGAACATTGAACCATGAAGCAAAATGTACTAACTTTCATATCAGACTTTCAATTGTATTTAATAAGAATTGTACCAAATTTGAAATTGTGCCACTTCAGATATCCCAATATTCTTGGCAGCTTATAAACGGATGCAGAGGTCAAGCTAATGTTCATATGTGAAACAGACAATTTTTTCATAAACATACAAAGTAAGATTTATCATCACTACCTTCTCCTTGCTCAAGGATGAAAGCTCATTACATCGTGCTCCACATTTTTTTCAATATCTTGAAGATGGACGTTAAGGTCGAATGAAGTTCCACCTTGAAATGTAGATTCCTGTCTAGAGCATGCATGCCAAATCTGTTTCCCAATATCTCAATCTTCCAAGAAGATAAACCAAAGTACAAATGAAATTCATTCAGCCAGTTCCTGTAATTGGCCACAGGATCCTCCTCAAGTTATGCTGGCTGCCTTTCCTCTTTCTCTTTTCAACGCTCCAGGTATCACTCCTTCAGAGGCTGATTATTCTCACTCCCCTTCACAGGGAGAACAATTTGCTGCTCAAGGAGAGATAAGATAAGCAGAGCTTCCCAGGAGGGGGAGAAAGGGGGAGGCAATTCCATAGCCTCTTCCAGCTTTATGGATGATGGCGAGTACAATCTGAAATGCATCACAGCACCCAGTCATTGCAAGAAGTATGATGTCCTGAGAGCACATCTCCAGATTTTGTAGCAAAACCATTTGGCCAAACCATTACCTTATATCCTTGAGGGCTTAGAACAGACAAGGCCATATTGCTTTGGATCTTACTTAGAAATTCCGTTTGTTTTGCCAAAAGAAAGCAGTCAGGGTTCATGTTCATGTTCATCTTTTTGTTGTTGTTGTTGTTTACTGTATTTCATCAAATGGCTCTAGAGAAGCTATGATGGTCACATGATCCAAATCTACTATTTGCTGATGGACAATGCTATATATCCTTGAATTTGTGCTTTAAATAGATGAAACATTGTTTCCCAATGTTTGGGAAATGTTGGGGACCTTTGGAAATTTGAGACGAGTTTGCCAAAATTGCTGAAGGGGTGGAGGTGGTGATTAATGATTTACAAAACGGCTGCCATGCAGGACAGAATAATCATCAATCTACCCTGCTACCTTGACTTATCTAGGTCCTTTTTCTGGTCATGTGGCACACTCCAAAAGCAAGCCATCAGGCATTAACCACCCACCCATCATTTATTTTCTTAGAAAACTTAAGGGACCATTTGAGGCTTAGAAGAATATTGAAAATATAGACTTATTTATTTATTTATTTAATTTATATAACCGCCCATCTCCCCCAACGGGGAACTCTGGGCGGTTTACAATAAAAATAAATTAGATAAAAACATGAAATATAAATATATATACCAACAATTTATACAATTAATATAATAAATAGATATAAAAATCCAAGTGGGAGATAGTGTTAATAAAAGAAGGGCATTATAAAATTACGGGATTAACCACCCCCATGAGGAACTATCGTTTCCTCCCTCCCATGCCAGGCGGCAGAACCAGGTCTTCAGTTCTTTCCTAAAGGTCGGGAGGGAGGGGATCTGTCTCAACTCTGGGGGCAAGGTGTTCCAGAGTGTGGGTGCTGCTACAGAGAAGGCCCGCCTCCTAGCCCCCATCAGATGACACTCTTTAATTGATGGGGCTCGTAGCAGGCCCTCTCTGAATGATCGGGTGGGGCGGGTCGATAATATGGGGATAAGACGGTCCCTATATGGGAGACAAGCACCATGCTTTGCAGCTTGCCAGCTTCACCTGCTTAATTTTGTATGTAAAAAGGCAGATAAGAAAAGGAATCTAACAGGCATCACAGCTGCCTCAGGATTAGGACCTTAACTGAATACAGCAATAATTAGTTCAGGGTGAGAAGGGTGAGAGAAAGGCCTCTGTTTAGGCTCTCTTAATGCAAAGCAGAGACTAAAACCAAACTTTCCAAGTTATTGTAAAGGATTATCTGTCACCCACACATTCTCAGACAGATTCACTGTCTATAGCTGTGGCTATCTCTCGCCTCAGCTGTCTTCTCCGCCCCGCCAATTCACACTTGGAGAATGGATTGAAGCAATCCCAGCAGCTTTCCCACACTTTCAGCTTGGTGTTTCTTAGCAATTCTGTAAAACAATTACTTCCACCAGATTCAGAAATGAAACAGAGTGGGCTCTCGGTGTTGTCAATTCCTGTAGGAGTGACCCAAAGAAGGATTTTCCATTGGTGTCACTCTTGGGAGAGTTTGAAGATTTCAGCTTCGCTGTGTACATGACACAATTTTCCAGTAGTTCCAGTCATTGGCCTGATACCATCTGAGCTCCACGGGCAGAAGTTTGGGTCATTTTTTTATGGATAAGATTGCCCAATTTGTGGCAGGCTTGTTGTCAATTTGGATAATGTTTTACCTAGAGTCTATCATACCATCTATCGGAATCCAGAATCCATTTTGTTGCTTCTTCCCTGGAGAAGTGGATAAGGTTCGTGGATCTGATGTGCCAGTACTGGCCCATTAAAAGTTCTCTGTTAGAGTCTGTTCTGCCAACAGTCACCCAGATCATTAATATATTTCACTGGTAGGTAGAATTTCTTGCCACCTTAAAGGAGGCAGTAGTGAGATCTTTGCTCAAGAAAATAATCCCATGCAATCCATTGTTGAATAGGACACTTTTTATAGTGCCCATCACTGATAGCACCCAATTCAGCTTTCTCTTGGAAGCTGTTTGTTGAAGCAATCCCCCTCCTTAATACCGTTTAGAACCAGCTCAAAGCAAATGCATTTTCCCAGGCTTTTTTATTTTGACTTTTGTTTCTTCCTTTTTTTTAAAGAAACAGATGTTTTAGTGAGCATTGTAGGCTGTCGAAAGCTATTGCAGCAGTGGAGAGAATATGCATTTCCTAAACAGATGATCAATAATAATAATATAATATAATATAATAATAGAGGGCTAGTTTGGTATAGTGGTGAAGGTGCTGGCCTAGCAACCAGGAGACTGAGAGTTCTAGTCCCGCCTTAGGCATGAAAGCCGGCTGGGTGACTTTGGGCCAGACACTCTCTCTCAGCCCAACCCACCTCACAGGGTTGTTGTTGCAGGGAAAAGAGCAGGCAGGAGTATTAGGTATGTTCACTCCCTTGAGCTGACCCCCCAAAAAAGTAGTCTCTCTATTTCTATTGTTAAGCAGCTTCTTTAAGAGACAAGATGGATCCTCCTTGCTTAAATTCTGTTCACATATATGAAGTAAAAATGATTTTAAAAACTATTTGAAACTATTGCTATTTTGGCTATTGCCTTCTTCAGCTGCTCTGATACCAAAAAAGGGTGCTGTCCCAAACATGGCACGTATAATCTTTTGTCTTTTTCTCCTGTCAGAGCAGCTGAGAGTGGAAACAGAAATCTTCCCTTGCCTTTTAACATTTCTGTTTTGTGAATTACTCTCATAAATATGTTCTTTAAAGAACAAACTGAACATTCTGGAATCTAGAACAGAATTGTCTGACATGCTCTTTGATGCCCCATATGCAATATTTTAAACATGAAAAATTATTTTTTAAAAAAGTTTGTCCTTTATTTCTATTTTTGTTGTAGAGGAGGAAAATAGAAATAATCTTGCTATCATATCCTGAAAGACTGAATATACGTATGAGCAAATCTGATTTCAAAGCATTTCAGACTTATTAAGTCAATACACTCAAGTAGACCTTGCATGTACCAAATTCTATGCCAAGCACAGAATCTGCAAATTTTAGGACCATATCCTCAAATCAAATAAAATTGACTTTTTTGATTGGGGCACATGCCTGAAATACTCTCAGAAAAGGAGGTTAAGTTCTAAGGTTTTTAAGCTTCAGGCTCCAACTTACTAAGTATCACAAAGATTTTTTTTCTATTAGATGAAACAGGCAAAGTTCTTTCAAAATTATGTAATATAATAAGCGGAGGGGCATATAAAGTAAATGGCTTTTGTCTTGGTGAATTACAAATGCCACATCCACCGGTTATATGCACTGTGTACATTCTAATATTATTAGTATTAGATTAAGGTTTCAGTATCTAAGATCAAGGCTTACTAAGGTCAGTATGACTGGTCACAAATACAGTGAAATGAGCTCATTTTAAAATCTCTGAGATTTAAATGTGATCTTTATTTTAGGTTTTCGTTTCACTGATGTGCAATTCTCACCATGCATAGATATCTAGCTAATGTACCTAACAGAGCTGAGCTAATTTACTCTTTCTGAAAGCTGTTCTGTTTGAATTTCACTTACAAAAACAGAAATGAGCACATATGCAGACTGATCAGAGTAACTTTGATGGCAACCACATGAATTTCCTTTTTAACTCAGTCACATTTCAAGGCCAAAGGGTGGCAGCAGAGATCTACAGAAATCATCAAACTGTTCTCCAGAGTGAAAGAATTTCTCGGAAGTCTTCTGGTTATGCATTTAATGCAACCATCAGTATTGTGGGGATGTGGTCCATTATATTTCTCCCAGGAATCATATGAAATGCAAATGCTGAACACAAATCTTTGTATTCCAAAGTACCGAAGCCTGGTACCATCATGCTAAACTGGAACTGGACAGTTGGGGTTCTGGTGGTCTCTGAGCTTGGTCTTCATCTTGCAGATGCTTCATTACCTTCCTCAGTAACATCATTGGTGCACTAATACTGATGATGTTACTGAGGAATATCATAAGACATCTTCAAGATGAAAATCAAGCTTAGAAAAACACCAAGAACCCTACAATTCAATCCTGAGCTATATTTAGTCTCCATTATTGAAACTGGACATCCAGTTTTTATTCACTACAACAGTGACCCTCCATTCGGTTTGAGAACTGTTTCTGGCTGGGTCTTAAACATATACAACCTGTCTCCAGCCTCTGAAGATTGGGATGATTAGTTTAAAAACAGTGTCTGAACATGGTACTCCTAATATCTAAGGCAGGGCTTTCCAAAGTTTTCCCGCAGCGACACACCAACAGCGGCGCACGAGAAAACCCGGAAGCGCCGCCACCACTGTGGCGCTTTCGGATTTTCACGCACCGCAGCGGTGGTGGTGTCCTTGTGTGCCGTGCGAAAACCTGGAAGCGCTGATGGCCTGCCGCCGTGTGCGCGCTGCGCGCAGCGCGCAGCAGCGGCACACCATCAGCACTTCCGGGTTTTGACGCGACACACCTGGGCCCCGCAGGCGACATACTTTTGTGTCGCGACACACAGTTTGGAAAGCTGTGATCTAAGGGCTAAATAAGACAGGTACATAGACAGGATATAAGCATTTGTCAGGCTGATGTATGGCAGGGGTGAAGAGTTAACTTTTTCTATTAAAGGGATGGATGTGGGGAGCTCAACACACCTGACATGTCACCTCTTGTTCCCCACAACTTTAGATAGCTTTCTTCCTGCCAACACACTTCCTGTATGAGAACCATACACTAGTGTGCTGGAGCCAGCTTGCACCAGCTCATAAGAGCTGATCGTTAGATTTTCTAAAATTGTGCAAGCCTGCTGCCAGCAAAGATGAGCCTCGATGCCTAGCGTGCCAAACAGCTGTTGTGCAGCCAGCAGCATGGCACGGCAATGGACCCAGCAGGGTCAGTTTTAAAACATTCAGTAGTACACCACTGAATACCATGACACATGGTATAAAATGTTCCACCAGAATCAATGGTTGTTTACCTTTAAATGGCCATAATCTATTTCTCACTATTGCTTGTCAACTTACTCTAAATCCTACCATTGTGCAAACATATGATAATAAAAGTTGCCTTTGTTCAATGTGCATAAGCTGAGGAGACCAGCCCATGCGTCCACACCAATAATTACTGGGCACACTCCCATCAGCGCTCTTGTGAGAGAAAATGCCTCTTTCAACTTCTGGCCTCGCATTTCTTTCTGACGTGTGCAAAGATTCAGAACCCCACAAACTGTCCTTTAAAACAAACTCTGTAGTTTCCTTAGTTGCATTCGACATTAAAATGTCTTTGTCGGATCTTTCAGGCAGAGATTTGGCAAACTTTCCTCATATTTCTACAGAGATTTTAGTTTACCAGAAGAAGAGTTTGCACATTTGAGACAATTATGTACATATTTTTACACATGTTCATTTTTTATAATGGTTGGTTTGCATCCCACCACACAGGATTCATTCAAAATGCTGCTCAGCAGCTACTCCACTGGCAAAGAGCTGCTGCTTAGCTTAGAAGGATTGATGAATCCTTCCCTTATCTCTGTAATTAGCTCAATTGTCCAACAAATTAACATTTTTATGTTTTTGCAAACCTGTGAAAACTATTCAGAATCCTGTTGTTTTATTCAAAACAGTTAATTTTCATTTCTGGTTCCTAAAGCCATTCATTCATTCATTCATTCATTCATTCACTCTCACTCACTCACTCACTCACTCACTCTAGCACCAGCAGGATGGCTCCACATGTTGTAGGATATCACTGCTGAGTTGTGGTGCCCATGGTTAATAAGTCCCTGCAGATAGCCTTCCACTGTTATTGGTTCTCAGCAGATGTTGCAATCTGTGATTAGTACTGAGCATAACCACTAAGCATCAGCCTCTATCTGACTGATTTGGGTCTTTAAGGGGGAACTTTTGTTATTTCCAGTCAGATAGACATGGTCTTTCCAGCAGATGCTTAGGCAGGTGTGCTACATCCATTCTTCAGAAATGCCCAAACCAGCAAAGGAGTGACTGCTGGATCTTCTTCTCAACAGTGGGCTGTTGACTGCATGTTCCACCATCAATCACACAAGGAGATACCTAGGATCTCATTTCATCTGAAACATCTCCAACTTCTGAAAGTCCTGAGTAAGCAATGTCCATGTTTTTGCTACATAGAACAAAACTGGCTGCATTGGACACTCAAATATTCATTTTCAGGCTAATGTTTTTCTTCTTCCAGTGACACCACTGTATGCTGGCAAAAGCCACTTGAAAATTGGAACACTGCTTTCAATCATAGTATATACATCTCACAATGGAAGACAGCAAACATTTCCTATATTTCTGTCCCCAATGTGCCACTCAAACTATCAAACCAGAACTCTGCTTCAACTGCCATTTGCTGGACAAGAAGATCCTTCTCTACTGTACTGTATACCCAGCAAGGAAATGTCTTAACACTGTATTTCAACACAAATTTCAAATACTCTGGGCAAGCTGTGTCTCAGGGAAATTTGCCCTATGTCTATACTTCTTAGAGCACAATTTGAAAACTGAACATGTTTTAGAAATGATACAGAAGAGATACAGTACCTCAAAATGTGTGGAAGCAAAAGCACAGCATTTCTATAAATCTGCCGTACTTCTTTCAGGCTTCCATGTACACCTAAAAATGGATATAGCTGTTTCAATGAGTTGCATTAAAGACATGGCTACTTCTGAATAATTTTCACATCATGCGCAGACCTACTAAGCACGATTTCTAGGGAAGGTGACTCCTCGTATTTTATTTTGGTTCACTTTGCAGAGTTTCCACTTAGCAAGGGATCATTATATCCATATTCTCATAGTTATGTTTACTAAAGGAATAAATGGTATTGGAAATTAGGCCGGTACTGCTGGCTCAGTAGCCTCTAAATCAGGGTTCCCCAAAGTGGTCAATATCGACCCCCAAGGGTCAATGGGACTATCCAAGGAGTTGATAAATGGCCGGGGGTTAAAAGAGGTCAGTAAATGGCTGGGGGGCAATAGGTGGTCAATAAATGATGGAAGATCAATTGGGGTCAAATAATCTTTTGGGAGCTCTGTAGAGCTCCATGCCAGTCCCTAGTCCTGAAGGTGCGGTGGAGTTACTCAGGATTCCCACTCGATTATGTAGAGAGGGCATGCTCCGGACCCCGTCGGTAAGGGAGTTTCGTTTGGCGGGGTCCAGAAGGCGGGCCTTCTCGGCAGTGGTGCCTGCCCTTTGGAACAACCTGCCCCTGGAGGTGAGGCAGGCCCCATCGCTCCTGTCCTTCCGGAAGAACCTAAAGACCTGGTTTTGCCGCTTCGCGTGGGATGGGAACAGGAATAGTTCCTCGTGGGGATGGCTGGTGCCATAGAGCCCTTTTAAAGATCATGGTCTGCCTTCTTGGGTTTTCTACTTAATTTATAATAATAATTAATTGTATATTGTATTTTTATGTGTTTTTATAACAGAATTTTAATCTCTATGTTTGTAAACCGCCCAGAGTCCCCTTGGGGGAGATGGTGCGGTGATAGAAGTCGAAACATAAATAAATAAATAAATTGGATGGTCAGCTGCCAGTGAGAGCGGCCTTAAGTTGTTGTTATTTAAAGTAGTAGTTATTACATTATTTTCATAGAATAAATGTTTGGGGGTCAATTAACAATCTGAATGGGTCAATGAGCTGAAAAGTCTGGGGACCCCTGCTCTAAATGAAGTTATGAAGCTTTGTATTGTCGAAGGCTTATGAAGCTTTCTTTTCAATGTCTCTTCCAAAAATAATGGTATCTGGTAATTCAGACAGTTCCCACACACTCTCCACTTTCCACACCTGAGTAGCCTGGCTGAATTCCACCTGAATAATCAGGTATTCCTCTAGCCAGACTAGCAAGTAGGGATGATCTGCTTTACCTCTCTGTACAAGTTCCCTAGAAAATTTGACTGGAATTCATACCACCCACTCTCTTTCCCTAGCAAATCAACAGAAGGAAACAGAAGCTGCATCACCCACTTTGTTCCAAATACATCCATTGCACAAGCCTGCGGTTTCCAAGCTTAAGCGTCCAATGGCCCATGTTAAATTTACTCTTTACATATTGACAGAGATTAATAAGCATCATTGTCTGCTTTTGCAATATGCTCATACATCATTATACTGACATAAATTCTGACATTTCCTCAGTGTTCACATTCCAAAAGTTCAACCCTGTTGGAGAAAGAAAATCACATACTTCAAGGCACTGGTTGGATCTTTAACAACTTTTGTCGGTCTGCCATGCCAAATACAATTGACAAAACACTCATGGCAAGAGTTTAAAAGAAAATTTTGGTAGTTTAGTAGTGGTCAAGCACTACATAGTCAGCATGTAATGGATGAATACAAGGCTACCAAATGCAGACCATTTTATCTCCTTCCTGAAACATAGGATTCAGCATAAGGAAGCACAAGCAGCATCAAGTTCATCAAGATGAAATTATTAATATTTGCAGAAGGTGACTTCCTCATGTTATAAGCCATCCTTTGGAGAACTCAGAAGGTCTGCTCTGCTATTTGGGCCAGTCCCAAAGCAGGAAAGCTTATGTTCAGAGGATTTCCCGCCCCCCCCCCCCCAAAAAAAAGTGAGTGGAGCCTCCAAAGTCATCCATATGCCAGGAATTACATAGCAAAGAAATAAAATCCATAGGGACCATAACTACTTTCATCATGCTTAGTTGTTGATCATGCATATGTATATAAGACTTCAGATTTTAAGAGAAGTCCTTCTTTTCCATCCTCAGTTCTTGATGGGATGCCACCAGTCTTTGTTGTTGTTGACTGGCTTTTAAGCTCAGGTGGCACTCTGCCATTGACATGTGCCAGCAAACTGGTCTCAAGGAATTCACTTAACCTGGAACTTCACAATGAACCAGATGGCAGCGAAATGCTACTTATGTTCAATGCTAAGTAAGCCATGATATTGTATCATCTGCTCAATTCTACGGAAGATGCCAACATAGTGTGAAATGCACAGATTTGAAGTTTACAAATGCACTTTGTAAACTGATGAAATATAGCAAGATTCATTACTTCCAAATAAGCAATTCATTACTTCCAACTGGATGAGAATTTTAACACCTCACATTTACTATACTATGATTGGGTTTACACAACTTGATAAGCATGAGTGTTAACTATGATTGCTTGATTAAGTCTCAATTGGCAAAGTTTGCACAATATACTATGCAAAAAGAAAATATAATTCCATATGGTCTAGGTTTAATTCATTGTCTAAAAATCGAATCATCATAATAAAATTCAAATATATAATTTTGGCATTTCAATAGCCTAACATTTGCTTTATCCTTCATAGGTGTCTGTGCGTGTGTGTGTAATGCTTTTTATTTTTAGTTCTGTTGTTTACTTACTTGTTATTTTTTTCAAAGTTTTTAATCTGTTCTTTTAAATCCTTTCTATATGTCTTTGTTTTTTCTAATTCTTTTTTGTTTTTATTTTCTTTCTATTTGTATTTTAGATAGTTCACAGTACTCCTAGGGCTAGCCATGAGAGGTCAGAGCAGAGCTTTCCAAACTGTGTGTCGGGACACATTAGTGTGTCGGCTGCAGTGTCTGGGTGTGTCGCGGCTGCTGCTGCCTCCGAAACCTGCCAGGATTCCACAGAGGCCCTACTGCCTGCCTTGTGCCTTGCTGCCTCCAAACCTGCTGTGATTCCGCGCAGGTCCTAGTGCCTGCCTTGTGCCCTGCTATAAGAGTGTGTCGCGAAATGATGCATGTCTAAAAAGTGTGTCACCAACATGAAAAGTTTGGAAAGCTCTGGGTCAGAGGGTGAAGTGGAGAAATTTTTGAACATTATAATAAGCCACAGACAAAGGAGAGGTGGGGGAAGACTGGTTTAGCCTTTAAAAAACCCCAAGCATTTCTTTGATTTGGTCTCAGAACAGGGAAACTATCAGTTTTTCTCAATCTGGGCTCCTCCAGACATGTTAGGCCTGCAGCTCCCAGACTTTCTAAGCAACATTCAGAAGTAATCAGATTAAGAAAAGTTGGGGTACACCAGTGGAGCTGCACCCTCTGAAAATGTGTCCTAGTATTTTAAATCACCAGACCTGGCAATAGTTTCTCCTCGGCGATCAGAAATCCAGCATAATCAACCATTGTCGCTCAAAGACCACAGCAAATTACTACCTGAGTAATTAGGGCAGGCCCTTCCTAAGTTTCTTTCTCTGGACGTTACTCTGTTGCAGACTCCTTTCTCTTTTATCTGATTGTTTCCTAGGCAGCTTCTCACCACCGCCACCCGTCTTCCAAGGTCACCCTCACATTCCATCACATCAGCATCACAGGTTAGCATCACTTACGCTGGCCAAAAATACCAAAGAAAGACCATCTCTGGACTGCAGTGCCCACCGAGTCACTCCTTTGCTGTGTAATACAAGTCCCAGGGTATTTCACGTTGCTGTGGATCAGCTGCAACTAGCACCACCCCTTTTGTTTCTGAGAGGGCTCCTGTACATTCAGCATGTACTTCAAGGTAATAATTTATGCTTGAAGATGAAATAATGGAGAAAGTTCTTCCGCTTGATTTCTCACAGGCAGGCAGGAATAAGGCCACTTATAAGAACTTGTCAAGTGCTTTGAGCCGTATGCAGCACTTTATGTGAACACAGTGTCCCTTTTGATAAAACTCTCGTACAAAGAGCCTACACCAAATGTTGAGCTGTTTATCTTTGTTAAGGACATTCCAGATATCTCTAGAAATGCCACTCATCCTTTGAAAGGTATACAGTAAGAAGCAAATGAAAGAGAGAGAGAGAAAAATCAGTGACCTCATAAACATCACCTGAAAAGCTTTCTTAAGATCTAGGAAAGTAATTTTAACCATAGTCCAGCTTTATCCAGAAGTACGTTCCAATGAGTTCAGTAATACTTCTCAAAACTCAACGCGCATAAGAGTGGAGCTCCAATTTTCTTACTCTTTGCTAGAACAATAAACACCAAGGTGGCTTCACTTACAAATAATGCTAAGCATAATGTGGTTTCACCTCTGAATCACAGGTTGCCTTATCTACATATTTTCGTGAACATGCAAATTTAAATTCAATCAGAGCAGTAAAGAATATTGAGATAATTAATCATCTTCTTTCTAACATACAAATCAAATCAACTGACAATAAGTTGGTATTAATTCATAGAAGAAGAAATTTTCTAGGCCCTTTCTAGACTTTCTTCTTTGTCTAGTAGTACAAAGCTCCTTTCTTTTCCCTACTTTGGCTAGGATTACCCCATTACATCAAGCAAACAAACAAATAAATAATTCCCCCCCAGTTATTCAGATTGGAGAACTTGGCATTTTATTATTTATTTATTTTATTTTATTTATTTTCTATCCCTTTATTATTTTTATAAATAACAAGGCGGCAAACATACCTAATACTCCTTCCTCCTCCTATTTTCCCCACAACAACCACCCTGTGAGTTGAGTTGGGCTGAGAGAGAGGGACTGGCCCAAGATCACCCAGCAGCGGCGGGACTAGAACTCTCAGTCTCCTGGTTTGTAGCCCATTGCCTTAACCACTAGACCAAACTGGCTCTTTAAAATTATGTATACATGCCAAATAAAGTTTGTGAAGTTTACTTAGCTATTTAAAAGATCATATACTATTCACCCAGTGGCAATAGACAGGATTCATACAGCACTGAAAAAAAATGCTACTTTTGCAATAAAATGAGGCTGCAATTAAAAGCAAAAAATACTATCAGCCAAGTTAAAAATCTAAAGAAAATAACATTTTAACCTGGCACTGAATTGCATCATAGCAATGTAGACTTTTATTAATTGTTGATGGGTGTGTGTGAGAGAGAGAGAGGGAGAGGGAGAGGGAGAGGGAGAGAGAAACAACTTTGGAGAGGGGACAGAGATTTAAAATACAGTGCTTGTGTACAAAAGATGATTAAATAGTGTTTTTGGAGTAGAATTGGGAAAGAATTCAAACAGACTGCTTTAGAAGAACACTCCATCCAACGCAGTGTCACCAACGGGGCTGGGACAGTGGAATTCTCTGTTCCACCCCTAGAAAAGCCACTTTCCACCATGATGTAGCACCCTACAATGGGGAGTCCAGATGTCTACATTTCCTTGCCTTCTTTATCTCTCTCCATTTCCTTTTCCTTTTCTGTTCTCTTGTTTAGACTGTTAGCTTGAAGTTCACAAGTCTGTAAGATCCTTTCAGGCTGAGAAGCAGAGTATAAATATTTGAAAGTGGGTCGTAGGTGCTCTAAATAATAAAGAAGTCTCTGGGTCATTTCTCAAACACTACAGAGAAGTTTCATGACAGCTCAGAGTCCAACTGTTCTTCTGTGTGTTCATGCATTCTGCCCAAACGTCATTAAGTGTTGTATAATCAAATAATTGCCCTGCACGTATGACTCAGTTCTTACAACGCCTTTTTTTTTACAAATAGCATTCCACACTATTTATTGGTTCTTTGCTGCATTTTTTTGACAGAAGTGGAGCCTTCCAAACAGCATGTAAGGTTAATAGATAGCAATAATCATAAAACCAATAAATACAGTATATTGCAACATATAAATGTAGCTCCAACAGACAAAGCCTGAACATTCATTTTGGGATCTCACCACCACACTCTCTTCTCAATAAAAATATTAAAGATAGCCATCGAAAATCAACCAGGGTTGGAAATACCCTTGTGAGACGTCTTCTTGCGGAGGTTCTGGTGGCTTTTAAAAAAAAGTTAAAAACTGAACCAGTAATCAGCTCTGTTTGCTGCTTTCAGTGCTGTAATGATCAATGTTGAAGTTCAGGGGTGCATCACAACAGCCCCATAGTCAACTTCCCCCCCAAATAATTAATAATTAACCCTTCAAGTTATGCCTGTAGTTGTATCCTGTTCGTTCTTTCTATCTATCTATCTATCTATCTATCTATCTATCTATCTATCTATCTATCTATTTTCTATCCCGCCTTTATTATTTTTATAAATAATTCAAGGCGGCGAACATACCAAATACGCCTTCTATTTTCCCCACAACAACCACCCTGTGAGTTGAGTTGGGCTGAGAGAGAGGGACTGGCCCAAGGTCACCCAGCTGGCTTTCTAGCCTAAGGCGGGACTAGAACTCACAGACTCCTGGTTTGCTATTGGCTCCTTCCTCGGGCTGAGAGAGAGTGACTGGCCCAAGGTCACCCAGCCGGCTTTCATGCCTAAGGCGGGACTAGAACTCTCAGTCTCCTGGTTTCCCATTGGCTCCTTCCCAGGGCTGAGAAAGAGGGACTGGCCCAAGGTCACCCAGCCGGCTTTCATGCCTGAGGCGGGACTAGAACTCTCAGTCTCCTGGTTTCCCATTGGCTCCTTCCTAGGGCTGAGAGACAGGGACTGGCCCAAGGTCACCCAGCCGGCTTTCATGCCTAAGGTGGGACTGGAACTCTCAGTCTCCTGGTTTCTAGCCCGTTGCCTTAACCACTAGACCAAACTGGCTCTCTTATACTTAATGGAACTAACACTGGTTAAAAATTCCCTTATAAAACATGACATCCAAACCAAACCAACCACTAATAAATCCTCAAACTCAGTTTACAAATGAAGACTGCAAACATAGTCACAGTTATTCAAGAGTAAGTTCCATCTATCTTGCTTATTGCTTATTTCTGACTGTAGAGGTTTGGCTCACAATCAATTTCTAAAATATTTAAAGAAATATGAAAGCCTGTCTGGGGAAGGAGTTGCAAAGAGAAGGATTCAGTGATCTTTCTAGCTGTGGCACCTAAATCAGTTTCCTTCATTTTATTTTATTTTACTTTACTGTATTTCACCGCCTTTCTTTTCAAAACAGATCAGGGAAGTATAATTATTTCAGAATACCCAAACGAGGAAGTTTATATTGAAGAAAGCAGGTGGACTGAATTGAACATACATTTCTGAATATTCACACTTCCAACATTTGCCAGGTTTTCTCTGAAAACTATAAATATTGAACACTTTAGATCTGTTGCCATGTTTTGTTTTGGCAGGCACTAAATATAAAAATCCTTAAACTGCCTGTTGTCAAACACTAAATGTCATCCCATGCCTTCTTTCAGATACCCAGTATCATTGCATACCAACTATCAAATGCTGCAATCAAGTTACAAGGCATGTAACAAGTATCATCAATGAACATCAAGTGTGGGCGTCTGGTGGGAATGTATCCTGTTCCGACTAAGACCCAAAGCAGGAAGGTGTGGATAAAGTACTTTATTTACACTTAAACACACAAATAAATCTAGAGAACCATCGATACAAGGTGCTCACAGAGTTCAAGTGGAAAGCGGTGATCTGTTCCCAGTTGGCGTGCATGTGGGCAGCCACCACGTGGCTGCGTTGCAAGGTCCCAGCATGAGGCTTGGGATGGCTGTGGTGCGAGACTCCGGCGCAAGGCTCGGGATGATCAAAACATGAGGCTTGGCGCGACTGCAGGATGCGATTCCAGCACAAGGCTAGGCGCGGCGCCTGCAGGACAAGATACAGGCTTGAGGCTTGGAGTGAAGGCAAGGCAAGATTCCAGCGTGGGGCTTGGTGCGGCAGCTGCAAGGCAAGGTTCTGGCTCAAGGCTGCATGCGGAGGCTGCAAGGCGAGGTACTGGCTCGAGGCTGGGTTTGAAGGCAGGGCAAGATCCCGACGCGGAACGGGGCACGGCAGCAAGGCTAGGTTCTGGCACGAAGTGCGGTGGTGCTGCGAGGCAGGGTCCCGGTGCAAGTCTTACAACTTACAAGGCAAGGCTCTGGTGTGGAAGCAGGGCGAAGTCCGATTGGGAAGTCTGGCATTGTGACAGGATCGCGATTCACTCTAGGACGCGGTACAGAACGTGAACGGTTGTCTCCGGCAATGGGTGCACGCTGCGCTCGCATTTTATCTCTTTGATTTTCGTGCCATTTGTAAGCGGGAACCAATCGTGCCTCGCGTTGCTCTGCTCGCCTTTCCCACCACCGTTCTTGCATGCTCATAGGTGGAGGCAAGTCTCCTTCTGGGTTGCCTCCAATCAACTGTTCTGAATCTAGTTCAAATTTCGCACCAATTCCATCCTTTCCTGTTTCTATTGTTATTGATCCTTCTATTTCTAAATCAAACTCATCGGACTCATCGGGCTCAGCCTCCATCCTGACAGAATGGCGGCTTGAACAGCGTCTCTTTGCAATTTAGCTTCGCAAGTAGACCTGGCAGCATGGCGTTTTAGGGCTCAGGCAGGATTCCCTGGAGCCCAAAAGTGTTACCTAGATAAAGGAGAACCCTAGGAATTACCCCCTGTGTCCTCCGGACAGCTGGTCAAAGCCAGAAGATTGTAAACAGAGTTTATAGATCAAGCGGTGAGTGATCAACTGGGAGGTGGAGTGTCATCCTTTCCCAAGCCGCGCTGCAGCCGTTTAAACGGACTCTAAAACTGACCATCCCATTTCTTAATGCACCAATTTACTTGCCTTTTCTTTGCTTAAAAGAGGCTTTTTCCAACACAGAGTTGAGATTTCTCTTGGTAACTTTTAAATTATGTTTGAAACTTAACAGTTGAACACTAGAACTTGGTTTTGTACTTTATGTTTTGGGCAAGAAGTGCCGAAAGCTGAACTCTGGATTTATTTTATAGAAGCAAAGGAATATGTGTGTGTGTATGTGTGTGTGTATTTAATTGGCGGTATTCTTATTGTTTCCTTTTGGGATTTAATGAATCTGTCCTGTTGGAATTGGAACTTTCATGGCTATCGTGAGAAAGTGAGTGTTGCTTTTTTCTTAACGAGTTAATTGGATACTTCCTGTAAACACCTCTAGTGGCAAGACTTTCACTTTTGAATGATCTCAGTCTCCATTGTTTTTCCATTGACTTTAAGATTTGGTTGTATTGGCTAATTTTAACCACCAGAGGGAACTAATTATGGCTTCTAGGAGACCACCTGGTTGTGGTTCTGATGATGGGGAGATGATGAGAAATATGATTGATGAAATTTCTAATACCTTTAAACAATCTTTTGATGCCTTTGAGAAGAAAATGGAAAATAGGCATTCTGACTGAGAAAAAGATGGAAATTAAATATGGAGACTTTGAGAAAATGATGGAAAGTAAATATTCTGACTGAGAAAAAGATTGAACATCAAATGGAAAAAACTGATGGAGAGGTGAAACAAGTAATGGATTGAGTGTAGGTGTTAGAAACTAAGATAATACTGAGCAAAAGAAGAAAAAGAGCTTGATAAAATGGCTCTGTTAGAACTTAGGGACATGAATTTTTGTCTGAGACTGAGAGGAGTTCCTGAGGTGAAAGGGGAGAATATTGTTGAAAAAATCCTACAGGTTTTGGCAAAATTATTGGATTGGGAGGAAGATAGAATGGAGGATAAATCAGATAGTTTTTTGCATCAGCTCAAGATATGCAGCTGTAAATAATAAACCAAGAGTTTTGGTTCATTTTGCAAACTCACTTTGAATCATGATTAAATATTGACAATGTGGATATAATTGTTTTGAAAGAGATTCCTGTAAGGATTTTGAGGAAAAGACTATGCTTTTTTAACAGAGATTCTGAAAAAGAATAAAATTGTTTTTCGATGGGAAAGATTGGAAGGTGTAAGTTTTATGTTCCAACAGCAAAGATTCAGATTGACCTCCATCCATAAGGCCAAGGATTTTCTTGCTAGATATGGATCTAGTTTCGATTGGGGTGTAGATGAGAAATCTGCACCTGGAACTAGACCCCAAGAATTTGCTCTACAAGGTGTAGACATGGGTGCTACATCCAAGGACTTTGATCAGATGTCTGCTTAATCATGGCTTGCACTTACCTTACTTGGAATGTGAATGGGGCAAATGCCCCGCACAAAATAATTTTTTTTCATTATTTGAAGAAATTGAACCATGATGTGATATGCTTACAAGAGACTCATATAAGGAAAAAAGATATTAAATATTTGATGAATAAAAAATTGGGAGAGGAATTATTTCTGCAGGTTTGAAGAAGATAAATGGACTTGTAATATATGTTAAACCACAACTGAAACCATGTTTATTGCTTTCTGATGAACATGGCAGATATGTAGCAGTGGAAGTCAAGCTTAATGGACTTAAATCTATTGTTGTGGGGATATATGTACCAAATGAGGATAAAAGTAAATTTTTTAGACACCTTCTGAATGAATTGTCATCTTTTTCATATCAAAGCTGGTGCCTACTAGGAGATTGGAATGGTGTAACTTCCCCATGATTGGACAGGACATCTGAAAAGGGAATTAAGCTTAAACAAGGAAGACTCCCACAGTCCTTTTTTGACATGATAGACAATTTGGCATTAGTAGATTCCTGGCAACACAAAAATGGATTGGCAAGGGAATATACCTTTTACTCAGAAAAACATAAATCCTTTTCAAGAATTGGTGTTAATCTTTGCATATCTGGGTGTTGATTGCTGGCAAGGAGGTGTTCTGGTCTTTTGGCTTTTCTATTGTTTCTTATGAATAGTATGTAAATGTTGTTTGCCTCTATGTGTCTGTTAATCTCACAACACATGGACAGACTCAACCATACTTTCAACTTGGAAACCGTGAGCATCTTAAACCAAGCCAAATCCAAAAACGCTACAGAATATCTGGAAGATTGGCACTCAGACAAAGCAGCCATCAACAGACACATAGAGGTAAACAACATTAACAACTGGATTACCACCAGAGGAACAATCAAACAGCACAATATACCCTAATCAAGGAACTATTAACTCAGTCAATCAACCAAGCAGCAAACAACAGCCCAATCAAAGAACTCCTAAGGAGAGAACCTCCACCAACACAAGCAGGACAAGCCATGGTATATAAACCGAGAGCAAGTCCCACTCCCTTTTCGTGTTAGAGATATCGGGTTTCAACCAAGAACGTCTCACACAAGCTTGAAGGAGGAGGCAGCTTCTGCTGTAACCTAATCTTACTTGCTTTGTGTGGGAGGGGCTTAACTCCAATTTCCTGTTCCTGTTCCCTTCATCTTCCCTTTTTCCTGCTTGAATCTGCACCAAGGAGGATGGTCAGCTATGGCTGTCCACATTGCTCATACTTCCATTCAGGTGGACCACATTAAGAAGCATGTGGGTCTTGTCAGAACCTATTGCTCGCATGCATGGACCGTTTCTACTATGAAACTGAGTTACAATAAAACTGTAAGCTCTTTTTATGTTACTTTACATTAACGTGTGAAGTGTGTTTATTTTGTGTTTTTGAACTGATTAAGCCTTGTGCAAGTTTATTGGGATGCTTCTGCTCTGCTAAACTAGATAAAACTGTGTGGACTTCTGTTACTAGCATTCCAGAATTCCTACATTTCGCACTGAAGATGTTGCCTAGCCTGGCAATGAAATGTCTACAAGAAAACAACAAAGCTCAGAAAGCACCAAGGACTCCACAGTTCAACCCTGAGCTACAAATATTCTCTTCGATTGGTATCTAATACTTCTTGAAAACATCAAGTTACAGACATTTAGTTTCTTCCTTTGGGGACCTTCTGACTGCTACTCTTTGAAATACAGGAAGCAATTCAGTAACATTTCAATCGTGTCTCAAACAACAGAACCACCAGGGGTGTCTGTAGCAGCGAGTCAAAAAAGTCAAGATGGTGGTGGCAACCGTGTGATTAAAGCTCTGCCTCTTTTATCAGGGTCAGGGCTTTGATCATATGGTTTTGTCCACCATCTTGACTCTTCTAACCCCTCTTTGTGGACACCCTTGAGAGCCACACTCCAGGGTAATCATATAGTGCTGCATGAACCTTGCCACAGCCAGCATCTGCCAGAAGATACAAAGGTTCCTATCAGAAGCCAATTACATACAGGAGGTGTTTCCAGAGTGTTTTGGGATATAAATGGCATCACTGTAAATTCACTGAGAGAGCGTTCAAAGAATGCTGAAGGGACCCCTTTGGTTTTACATACTCTGGAGACTCTGGAGTATTTAGAGCAGTGCTTTCCAAAGTCCTGCTGTTGGCGACACACCAATGGCGGCGGTGGCATGCACGGCGGTGGCGGCCTTGTGTTTTGCAGTAAAACCCGGAAGCGCTGATGGCGCGCCGCTGCCGTCGCCACCACGCGCGCCGCCGCCGGTGACGCGTCCTCAGCACTTCCAGGTTTTGTCGCGACACACAGTTTGGAAAGCTATGATTTAGAGTGTTTGGGAGAGGTTTTTGTACGATTGGCCGACTTGTGTTCTTCTACCTTCCACGGTTCAGGCTAACATTTGTCTCACCTAAAATAACACAAGCCTAGACAACTGGTTACGTTAGTAAATGTTTGACCACAGACCAAATGCCAGACTCAGCCTTCTCAGTGTAGCTGTATAGCTGTATCCTCTCTCAATAGGCACTCACTGACTGATCCCACTTTGTACTTGAATTATTTATTCTTTTTCACACCATTCCCAAGTACAAAATGGAAGTAGGGAATTTTGTGTAAACTGTAGAAAGAGGAGGTTTTTATAGAAGTGACTTGACCTCCCCGTTGTAGTGGTGGGTAACCCCATTTGTAGCCTTCCAACCACCCTGAGTGATTTCAGATGCTACATATTCCAAATTCTCATTTCAACAAAAGAGAACTAATTTGTCATCTTTCGGAGCACAGTTTTGACTGCTTCCCTAAACCCTAACAGAAAAGGGGCCACCCTGGCCTTGGAGAGCAAGCGGTTCCTAAGTGATGATCTGTGATAATGAAGGCCAGTCTCTGGTCCCCTGCAGCCCTAAAGCACTGGAGGAGTGTTCCCAGGAACATTGCTATATCTGAACATGCTGGTTGCCTGATGGAGGAAAACACAGAGTGATGTTTTCTTATTCTCCCCACCCACACCATGGTATAGCAGCTTTGGAGGCAATTTCATAAAGAAAATAACAAGGGATAAAATATTTAAATCTCCTGGTCTCTGCCCTCCGCTTCACTATTGTTGCCATTTACTTCTACGTCCAGGTATTTGTTGCAAAACCTTTTTAAAGGGACCTCACAATTTACAGTACAGGACTGTAGAGCATCCCATCTTCAATTTTTCTTTCTTTCTGGTCAACACTTCTTCTCTGAATTCCTCTTAAAAATCTTACCTTCTCTGTATCTCCAAGTCTTTTTCCTCAGTCCCTCTTATCCTCATCCAGTGCTTCTGCCTGCATCCTTTTGCCTAAGATTTTTTGCCTGCTCTAAACGTCTATGATGTGAAGGTAGCTCTGCCAGCCATTTCTACCATTGCTACTACCAAACCCCTCTTCTTTACATCAGCGTTACAGTGCATTTGTATGGAGTGCTTTTACTTGAATCATGAGTAAACTAGGATATAAGTCACAGGATATAAGTTTCAAGGGCGGATGCATGAACTACTGCAAGACACTCTACTGAATTGTCAGACGTTGGCTGGAGTTGTAGATATCAATAATGGCTGTGAAGCCAAACATCTAAGTCAGTTGCAGCATTGTGTTTGTTGCTGTTTTTGCCTGTCAAGGGGTATAAAGGCACCGTTTGTCCTAATGGTCTTTAAATCAGAAATATGCCTCTTGCAAACAAAGTGATGCAATGCACAGTATTTTTGACCTCAGTGACTTCAATGTTATCTACTGCCCTCAGAGAACATTCATTTATTTCTTTGCAAGTTTTCCTGAATGTGTGTGATTAATCTATACAAAATATAAAACTACAGTGCAATCTTTAAAATAGCAACACATGAAAGCATAAAAATGCAACTATTACAGCTGAGTTAAACATATTTTTTTTAAAAAAAAAAAGGAGAGGAAAGAAAAATATTTGGTTTTAATCGAGGACGCCAGATTTCAGCCTTTGCCACTGCTGTAATGGCAGAGGATCATGTAGGAAGCATACTAAGATCTTGGTCTTCTCGTGTGAATTAAGGTCCTCCCTAAATTTTGATTCAGTAGCACAAAGTCAAAAGCTTTAGATGCAACAGATGTCTGTGTATGAGCAACAACAAGTTGTGTACACATACTTCTATATCGCTATGTTGTGCTGACACTAGAAATTACTCAGAATTCTTTGCCAAGGAATTTGGCCACATGGAATGCTCAGTTTCCTGAACCTTCTGTACTTTAATTAGCAAGTTATTTATGTAGATGCTATTCCTGTTACTCATCTGGCTATGAATCTCTTCAAAGCTATCGATACATGGCATTATGACAAAGAAGCTACAAGTTTCTCTTATTGTCATAGCCTTTTGCTGTTGTTGGCAAATTTAATTAAAGGTGATTTTAGAAAACAGTAAAAGGCAAACTAAAAGGTGGAAAGGGCAAGCCAGGACTGAACAGATGATCAACTTAAAATATGCAGAATCCCAAACCACACCAGCCTTCTAAGTATGCAGCTTCTTTCTTTTCTTAATGAGCTCTTATTAGTACAGTATATAAAATGGTGGCACAGAATGTAAGATGTTGCTGACATTGTATTACACCAGTTTCAGGTATTCAACATTCTGTTGAGAGTTCTAGCATTTTACCCCATTAGGACACCCAACTTATTTACGTGATTCTAATCCTCCCTCCATTTCCCCCCTTAACCCGTTTCTGATGATGTTTGTGCGTGCGTGCGTGCGTGCGTGTGTGTGCATGTGCACATGTGCACATATCTGTAACTTTAGTTTCTGTACACTACTGAGTTATGTTTGTGCCAATTTAGCAATATTATAGCTCTTCTCCAGTGGTATTGGTTTAAAAGCTGAAGAACTTGTTTTTCAACATTTTCCCCACCTTCTCTTTTAAGCTCAGGCAGGGAAGATTTGCAGGCAGGAAAGACGTTGCCTCCCACTGACAGCACCATTTAAACAAAGGAGGTGCAGGAGGACATGGGAGCTCGCTGACTGCAGCTCCATCATCATCTGCAAAAGCACAATTAAACAAAAAAACTAGCCCTTTATTAAACTATGCAACCCCCTCCACATAGACCTTTTTATATTGATATATTAATTATTTATTTAGTCACTTCAGACCATTTTCTTGTAAAGCTCTTAGATACATCAAAGATAACATCCGTTTCATATTGAACTTGACTCCTGGTGCCTTCAGGGACACATGCTGGGGCGGTGGGGGGGGGGTGGCAGCAGTACAGAAGCAGTTTCCCACTGAGTTCTTCCAGGCTGTTTTTTGACTTTTCAATCTAGCCTCAAGTCCTGATATCCCCTAGAGGTCTCCCATACAAGTATTAACCAGGCCTGACTCTACTTAGCTTTTATGAGATCAATCAGGGTCAGTAATATGCTGCCACCTACTGGTATATATTGCTAAGAGACAACACTTCAGTACTTTAGTTCTAAGCAAAATCAGTAATTACTTTTTCCGATAAATATCTAAGTAACTAAGTATTCCAATAAATAATAAGTAGTTCAGAACCACATAAGGCCAGCTGAGGAAATGCCTCCAAGACATATGCTCTAAAGATTTATTGGAAAACCTATATTATAGCGACTAAACATAACCCCTATTATCACAACCGTTTTATCATTTGGTCCCGTATCAACAGTGTTCTCTAACAAAAATGAAGGACTGAATGTCAGTCAGACCGCTCCTAAGCACAGACTGAAGATTAACTGCATGGTGGAGGAAGCTGGAGACTTCAGTGCTTCCCTCCCATTATAATCCTTGGAGCTGTTTGTTTGTTTGTTTGTTGTGCTGGTGTTTAAGACTTGTGAAGTAGCCTCTCAAAATCTAGGTTCTGAGGCAAGTCATTCAAAAGATTACTGAGGAGGAGGAGAACAGAGTCTTTAAAAAT
This sequence comes from Charina bottae, assembly GCA_023362775.1. Taxonomy (NCBI): domain Eukaryota; kingdom Metazoa; phylum Chordata; class Lepidosauria; order Squamata; family Charinaidae; genus Charina; species Charina bottae. The sequence goes on from JALMGJ010000002.1 coordinate 167,725,676, forward strand.
GTCAGCATCCATGTTTGTGTTTTATCATTCAACTCCAAGCAAGATCAATGTATTATGATATTTTTTGTGTTGTTTGTTCGTTCAGTCGCTTCCGACTCTTCATGACTTCATGGACCAGCCCACGCCAGAGCTTCCTGTCAGCCATCGCCATCCCCAGCTCCCCCAGGGTCGAGTCCATTACCTCCAGAATATCATCCATCCATCTTGCCCTTGGTCGGCCCCTCTTCCTTTTGCCTTCCACTTTCCCTAGCATCAGCTTCTTCTCCAGGGTATCCTGTCTTCTCATTATGTGGCCAAAGTACTTCAGTTTTGCCTTTAATATCATTCCCTCAAGTGAGCAGTCTGGCTTTATTTCCTGGAGGAGGGACTGGTTTGATCTTCTTGCAGTCCAAGGCACTCTCAGAATTTTCCTCCAACACCAGAGTTCAAAAGCATCTATCTTCCTTCGCTCAGCCTTCCTTATGGTCCAGCTCTCGTAGCCATAGGTTACTACGGGGATTATGACATTACCTAGCACCTAATTCCCCATTTGCCTTCCTGCCCTCCCTACATTCTCCCAATGTGTTTTGAATGTACACTTATCTTCCTATTAGATTATGCCCTGCAATCAAGATAATGCAAGAATGCCTTGAAATCATTTTGATCAAGAACCAAACAGCATCATAATGCACATGGTATTTATGTTTTCCTCAGGAGAACTGGAAGTGAATGAAAGTATAACACCTTTGAGCATCCAAGTGAGCTGGAGCCCAATTAAAAGACCTGAATGTTTAAAATCCCTCATGAATATGGCAATGATTTAATACTGTAACGTGTCCCAACCTGGTGCCCCCAGATATCTTGGGATTACAGAATTCTCAGCCAGAATGGCCAGAATTCCCATACATATCCAAATTATTTCATTAACATGTCTGAGGAATGCAGTATACCTAAAACAAGTAAATGAGCTAAGAGAAGATTCTGGATTCAACAACTCTCACCTCAGCTTCAAATTTAGCAAGACCAGACAGTAGCCATCAGCTTCAGTTTTCTTTACCCTATTTCCACTTCAGCCACAACCCAAATGGCCTACTTTACCAGCCAGTTGTAATACTGAAATAAGCATTGTGCTATGATTTGATAATTTAAAGCTGCTTTAGAAATGCCAGATTTTACAAGAGGAAAAAACAGCCTTCTTTATACCTCTGAAACAACAACAGTGCAGTAAGTAATCATACAAAGCACAGCTCGGCACCATTTTTTCCTTCTTATCTTGCTCCCTTCTTTGTTAGGTAAAGGGAAGGGAATAAGTGGTTTCTCATAGGGAGAATGAATTTAATCCAGTGCTGACCCCTGTCTTTATACCTAACGAAGAATGGGGTATGGTTATACTTCTGTTCAGAGAAGAATGGACATTCAAGTTGCTGGGTGGTTCCTTCACATAAATAAGTGGCATCCATTGGGTTCTGGAAGGGTTGGATGCCACTGAAAGGAGTACATTTACAACTTCTGAACTTCAGGTTTTCTTTCCTGTAATGCAAGGTGGGGCAGCTACTTCATGTGGCTGGTTTTAAGGGGGCATTGTTTTGATTTTTTTTTGTTTGAGCACCCCCTAAGCCACAGCCATACTCTATAGGGCAGGGGTACCCAACCTTTTTGGCACCAGGGACCGGTCGTGGAAGACAATTTTTCCACGGACTGGGGGGCGGGATTTGCAGGCGGGAGCCAATTGCGCAGACGGGGGCGGGGTTTGCAGGCGGGAGCCAATCGTGTGGACTGGGGGCGGGGTTTGCAGGCGGGAGCCAATCACGTGGACCACCACCGCTCACCTGCTGTGCGGCTCACTTCCTAACAGGCCGCAGCCCACTAGTGGGCCATGGCCCACAGGTTGGGGACCCCTGCTATAGGGAATTTAAATGGGGCTTCTGCAGAAAGCCATCTTAATTCATTATCTACCATCTACAGGGGGAATAAATTTTCTTTATGGGGACCAGCTCCTCATCTGTTGCCCAGTACAACTGTTGGATGTACAGTAGCTGCCTTATATAAACCACCCTGATGGTTACACAACTAAAAGTGATGAAGTTGACCATTTTTCAGGAACTCAAACAATGGGTTTTGATCTGGACCTACTCAGTTCTTCCTCCTCTCTGGTTTGATTTGTAACAGTTGTACTTCCAAATAAATCATTTCCTTCTCTGGGATGTTCTGCCATTTCTTCTTTGGTTACTTTTCTGATCTGATAGTAATTCCAAGGGAAGTTATAAAGGAAAAAAGAGTAAAAATAATTCACTGTCATAAATGTGAGAATGAGGCAATGTTCCCATAAAGATATAAGGTAAAGGTAAAGGTTCCCCCCACACATTTGTACAGTCATGTCCAACTCTAGGGGCCGGTGCTCATCTCCGTTTGTTAGCCGAAGAGCCAGCGTTGTCCGAAGACGCTTCCACGGTCATGTGGCCAGCATGACGAGCACAGAACGCTATTACCTTCCCACCGAAGTGGTACCTACTGTATTCATCTACTTGCATTTGCATGCTTTCGAATTGCTAGGTTGGCAAGAGCTGGGGCTAGTGTGGGAGCTCACTCCGTCACATGGGGCTAGGGATTCGAACCTCCAAACTTGCGATCTTCCGATCAACAAGCCTGGCGTCTTACCTGCTGAGCCACCACGCCCCTTAGTCCCATAAAGATACAACTTTTCTTATCCTCGTTTATCCATTCCAGTCATAAAGGCACCCTTTTTTTTATACTTTATTTTTTGTGGGACAGAGCTATACTTTGATGAATATTCCGTAGTTTTCAAACTGCTGTTCATATTTTTTATGCACCATAAAAAATATGAACAGCAGTTTGAAAACTACGGAATATTCATCAAAGTATAGCTCTGTCCCACAAAAAATACTGTATTATAAACATTCCTGTATTCTGATTTTCTTTTACTGTATAGGCTTAATTCAGCAGGAACTGTATTTGGTACCTGCTTGGTACCAACTTTCTTTTCGTACCTTAGTAACATTTTGGATTGGAATGAATGTTTTTCCAGATTTCAGTCCTTGGATTGTTAGTGCACCAATTAAGTTAGTGCACCAATGGAATAGACATATGAACTTGGTGCATGGAATAAGCATGGTATCTCCGTCAAGTTGAAGTACTAATTTACATCAAGTCTGTTCTGACTGCTTGTGGCAAAACAAAAAGATACAGGGTGATTCCATATCATTCATTCATTCATTCATTCATTCATTCATTCATTCATTCATTCATTCATTTAGATTTATATTACCGCCCATCTCCCCCAACGGGGACCCTGGGCGGTGCACAATAAAATAGAATTAAAAATCTATAAAATTACATCAATACAAAATATGAATTCCAAGGAAAGAATGTTAAAATAAGTCACTGGGAGGCTTCAAGGGGCCAGCCATCCCCAAGAGGAACTGTTGGCGTTTCCCTCCCAGGCAAGACGGCAGAACCAGGTCTTTAAGCCTTTCCGGAAGGCTGGGAGCGAGGACATCAGCCTCAGCTCTGGGGACAAGATATTCCAAAGGGGGGGCGCAACTGCAGAGAAGGCCCGCTTCCTGGACCCCGCTAGGTGGAACTCTTTAATCGATGGGGTCTACAGCAAGCCCTCTCTGGCTGAACGGGTGGGACGGGTCGATGTTCTGGGGACGAGACGGTCCCTCAGGTAACCTGGTCCTATGCCATGTAGGGCTTTAAAGGTGATAACCAACACCTTGAATTGTACCCAGAAGCAAACCGGTACCCAATGCAGCTCGCGTAACAACGATGTCACATGGGCCGATCTTCTGGCCCCAATAATTGTCCTCGCAGCCGCATTCTGGACCAGTTGAAGCTTCTGGATACTCCTCAAGGGTAGCCCCATGTAGAGCGCATTACAATATTCTATGTGGGAGATGACGAGGGCATGAGTGACTGTTCGGAGGGCATCTCGGTCCAGGAAAGGGCGTAACTGGTGCACAATCCGAAGTTGTGCAAAGGCCCTCCTGGCCACGACTGCCACCTGCTCTTCCAGCAGGAGTCGTGAGTCCAGGAGAACCCCCAGATTCCGCACAGGCTCCGAATGGGGTAGTGCAACCCCATCTAGAGCCAAAGATGACAACTTCCTAGGACCCGAGCGGCCATCAATCCACAGCCACTCCATCTTACTAGGGTTCAGTCGAAGCCTGTTGTTCCCCATCCAGGCCCCCACAGCCTCCAGACTCCAGACAAACATATAGTTTGTTCCTCATATTACTCTACTAAACCTTCTAAGTAGAAGATACAATAGGTGTTCAATGTAAAGACAGTAAGATCCTACAACGGGGTATGATGATTCAGATGGGTGAGGGACTAGCATTTGGTATAGCTGAGCAGCTGTTGGCCACAGTGCTTGTCAGAACCCATTACCGACAGTGATCTACTGATCATAGGCATCCATTACAAGCCACCATGATATCATGTCCCAGTATCATCACACGGACGATGTGAATTATGTCGTTTGTGCCAGTCATGCTATGCAATTGATGCAAATTACATAGTTCACATTATTTGCACAACAGCATCATGGTGATGTCTTTTGTCCCTCCCTTGCTCTTCTTGGACATGCCCATCCTACGGATAGTTACTAGTACTGTGTCAGCCCTATAAGGTAGACCAGGCTAAGAAAACAATGCCATATAAATCAGGACTGCTTTTATTGTAATAGCTATAACAGAATCTTGTAAGTCTGAATATGGTTCTCCTTCCCTCACTTTATCTTTGTGTGGACTAGGGAGGGGCTTGTCTGAGGTTTCTCAAGCTTTTTTCTTGGCCCAGCCTCAAGCCCCTCTTATCAGACCACTGCCTTGGTAGCAGCTCATCGTCCTGTCCTCCTTCAAGGCCATTCCCTCTGCCCTCTACGTCCTGTGCTCTGTTAGACTCAGAGGAGGTCATAGGTTACTGGTATTCCGGTAGCCACCAATTTTGAAAAAGCTCTGCTAAGTTGTACATGGCATTAAGTAAAGCTTTATTCAGTTTAATACGATAAAAAGCCCTGCATATCTTTCCATTTTCTAACCCTTTCCAGAACCTTCTACCCCAGCAAAAAACTAAAGCACCATTTTGCTTTTATGGTTTAAAAGTTTTCAAAAATGTTGCACTACGACGCACTTGCATAGATGTAAAATATTTAAAATGGGAAAACTTCATGAATGCTCTAGTGAAGTGAGCTCAGGGATATTTAGCAATCTTGTAAGAAGTGGGGGTTTGTTTGTTTTTTGGCTTTTTATATTTTGGAAAATAAACAGGTGCCACCTAGGGGTGCTGCAGACGTTAAGATGCCTGTTGACACTTCATTATGGTTCACCTCACAACCTACACATTGATTCTGAAAAGCTTAGGTGATAATACATTTGATCGCTGTTGTGGGTCTTCCGGGCTGTGTGGCCGTGTTCTGGAAGTTGTGGTTCCTAACGTTTCGCCAGCATCTGTGGCCGGCATCTTCAGAGGGCAGGAGCACAACTTCCAGAACATGGCCACACAGCCCAGAAGACCCACAACAGCCATCGAACTCCGGCTGTGAAAGCCTTCGACAATATATCGATAATACATTTGTTAGTCTCGAAGGTGCAAGAGATGAATCTTACTCATTTCTTTACATCTCAATAAGTACCGGCTACATTTCCAGGCTTGTTGATCGGAAGATTGCAAGTTCGGAGGTTCGAATCCCTAGCCCTGCGTGCATAGTGAGCTCCTGCACTAGCTCCAGCTCTTGTCAACCTAGCAATTCGAAATCATGCAAATGCAAGTAGATGCAAAAAATGCAAGTAAATGCAAGTTTTATAAATGATGGAGTGATGGAGTGATGGCGTGATGGAGTGAGCTCCCGCACTAGCTCTAGCTCTTGCCAACCTAGCAATTAGAAAGCATGCAAATGCAAGTAGATGAATAGGTACCACTTCGGTGGGTAGGTAAGAGCGTTCCATGCGTGTCATGCGGCCACATGACCGTGGAAGCGTCTTCGGACAACGCTGGCTCTTTGGCTAACAAACAGAGATGAGCACTGGCCCCTAGAGTCAGACACGACTGCACAAATGTGCGGGGGGTACCTTTACCTTTACCTTACATTTCCAGGAGCAGACCCGCAAAGGTCCAGTCTGTTCTATGCAAGCATGAATATCCACGTGTCTGGGGTGGGCGTGGGGTAATCTTGAGCACAGGAAACATTTGCAAGAGACCAAGATTTGATCCAGGGACTGGATTGCACTATCACCCTGACCCCCACCAATGAACAGCAATGTTACACGTAGTGGGATACATAAATATGGCTTCTTTCCCTCCACACCTTTATTCCAATTCTACATTCGATATTCAAACTGTGTTAGGTCATTAAGTTTGAGCACTTTCCCCAGGGGCAATACTTTGGCTTTGGGCTGTTTGAGCTCTATAATTAAACCTTAGATTTTTATCAAAGCTGAAAGATGACAGCAGTAGATAAAAAAATCAACTCCTTCTGAACAATTCATAGTTGGACGACTGTTGTGTCAACACTCTGTAAACGCTGTTGATAAATGACATGGAGAGCACCACATTCCTCAGCCAGCCCTTCTGTCTTGTTTTCTTTTGAAGAAAAAAAAAAAAGCAAGCATACAGTTGTGCATGAAATTCAGTTTTAAAAACATGATTGGCTTCACTGCTTTTCAAGTTTGTAGAATTCACTTTTAGGTAGACCTTAAGTTTAAGTCCACAAGCCAAAGCCAGCAACAGCAATCAGAGGAGGGGCATGGATTTGGCAAGCCTACCCAGTGGTACAATTCGGGTTTAAAATCCCAACTAAAATCCCAATTAAAAGATTGAGCCTCAGTAACTTGAATGGTCCATCACGTTTACCACAGCCATTAAAAGCTATACATAACTCAGGGTCAAACACATAACTCTCTCCCCTAATACATTTGGACACCTTGGTTTGCTTGCTTTACATCACCTCCCCAACCAGCCCTTTCCCGCAAAGCGCCAGAAGTCATTGTTTTGCATAAGAAAGCTCTAGGTTTGATTCTCAGCGTCTTCCTGCAAAGTGAGAAAAGGCCCTGCCTGCCAGTGTCATTTCATGCAGACAATTGCTAACTAGATTGGCCAAGAGTTTGACTTGCAGTAAGGAAGCTTTCTCTTGCAGCATAATGGCCATGACCACGGTTCAAATTGCCTTCCCGTCATGAACACGCTGGAAAGTTTTAGAGAAACTGCAGTCTCTTCTATCTCTATCATTGGAATAATAAATGCCACTTGTTTTAACTGGTCTGCATTAAGGAACTGTACAACACGAAGAAATTAGGGTTGATTTAATTCCCTCGCCAAAACTTTATGCTGGAATATTTTTTTTTCTGTTTGGTGCCTCCTCCAAAACAAAATTTGTTACAAGATGCCCCCAACCTCCAACCTCCCCTTTTCTATAAATCATCCTAGAAGAGCAGTGTATATACAAATTCCCACTCCTTTTTTCAGCCTATTGACTGAAAAGAAAGGCAGGGTCTGCTCGGCCTTCAGCAAACACTTTCAGCAATGGTGCCTGGACCAAGCATTTGTCCTTGACAAGGGAGGCATGCATGGTGGAGGTTGTTCCTCCAGAATCCCTCCAGGCCACTACTGGATGACTGCCCACTATCACATCTGCTTGGCTCATGGGTGGAATAGCATCCACACTGAATTTAGGGAAGTGTTTATTGGGAGGTTTTTCTGGCCCATGAGTTTTAGACATAACCTGTCAACTTGGGCTAGTCCTTGAAATGCTTCACTTCTACGCATTTTAAGTATTTGGAGGCTGGTCTATCATGCCGTGCCCTCTGGTGGTAGATTCAGTGGTGCTGATATTTGACAGTGTTGGGCAGATATCTTAGTTACCCTTCCACGGCCCCGAGAGGTCTGGACAAACAATTTTTGGGTAATTTCTCCTGCTCCCTCTAGCCCTCAATCTTGGATCCCATTGGGATAATATGAATGCACATTAGGCCAAGAACTCTTCTTGTGCTAGTTGGGCCATAAGCTCTTCCAGTTATACCAGTTATTTGACTTCCTTTTTTTTAAATAATTTTTATTAAAAGTTTTACAAAGAACATAAAAACTAACACAAACTAATAAGGAGTAGAATGATCAAAGAAAGAAAGAAAAGAGAAAGAAGAAACAAAAAGTGCAAAAAGAAGAAACAAAAAGAAGTAGAAAGAAGAAGCTTCTAATTTCTTCTACAGCAAATATAAGTACAGTTCTTTGACTTCCTTGATTGTGTTGGTTCCCACATTTTTTTACTAGGTTCATATGTTCTTTTCACTTTGTGAGTAAAGGTGGGTAAAGGTCTGACAATCAGACCCTTTCTGCTGTAGGGATTTGTTCTTCTAACACCTGATGTCCTTTCAAAACTGATGTCTGAGATGTTGTCAGGATCCTCACTCTCATTGTATTTTGGAAACCTCCACCATTCTTCAGGAACTGCTGGAGTGTTGGAGTGATATTGGAGTAGAGTGGACATTTTATTCTTCAACCTCTCCTTTTCTCACTGGAAAATTTTCCTTTTCTTCTTTCTCCAGCTCCAATCTTTTTAATCTTTCCTTTTTTCTTCCCTCTGAAATTCCAGCTCCATGTTTTTATAATCTTTCTGAGCTTGATTTCCAATTTATTTAACACAATTTATTTTTATACAGGCTACTGAAGAGGTTGACAAGAATGCATAGTGATGCAAATATAGTACTGTATTAAAGAATGTGCATGGGGAAAATTTCCATATTTATTCATTCCTATCTATAGGTGGTCCCAATTAGTTATCTGGGCAGTGTATTCTGAATTATCTGCAGTTTCTAAACATTCTTCCAAAGACGTTTCCTCTACAATTCCCTGCAATAATTCAACTGAGATCTTATACAGGGATAAGTGTAGCCAATTGATTTCCATCATTGTCACAAACTGTACAGAATTCTACTTGGATCAATAATAAAAAGAAGTCAAGTCTCCAAGTTGAGCTTGCCTCCTGATGACTTCATGGATGCACCCATATAGTTCTCTGGGCACCACTACAGAAGTGGTTTGCTACTGCCTTCTTCTGTGATGTTTTCAGTCTAGCCCACCGTCCCTGGAAATCTCCCATTAAAGTACTAACTAACCCTGCTTTGCTTCCTAGTCCAGAGGTCAGCCAGATGTGACCACCTGTTGAGATACAGATAATATGCAAGAAAGCAATCCAATCCAATCCTTAGAGGAGAAAAGGTGAGAGAAATCAGAAAAGTTGATGCAAGGCATTCAGTTCAAGGCTAGTCTTGTGAGCCCTGTGAGAGAAACTAGGCTGAGATACCGACTGATCCAAGGCTCAGGCTTGGCTGCTGCAAAATGATTGCAGGCTTCAGCAAGGCCTGCAGAGGCAGAGAAACTCTGACTTTCTGAAAATACAACCATCAGTAGTCTCAGCAGTCTTTTTAGCTGCATTAATTTCAGTGTGATCATATAGTGGCTTATTGTATCTATTGCTTAGTTGAGAGCAAGGCTATAAATAACAGTGAGATTGCTGAGTAAATCACATGACATTGTGCTAACAGAAATTATTCCGGTTTGAAAGATCCTGTAAGATAGATTCCTGCGTTAATGTTCTAAGAGAAACTACATTCATTGTTGCAGTGGTATTTAACTGTTGTTTTGTTTTGTTTGGTTTGGTTTGGTTTACATCAGGAATGTGCAAACTATGTACTGAAGAAATGTAAGGCAGAGAATTTTATGATGCCCAGGAACAAATGATGAATTAGACCTGGAAAGTTGAGCATTTCACCTAGGAGTATCAGAGAGGTTCAATAGGTGAAAAGTTCTCAGCACCAGTTGTTACATTTTGCAAATCCTTCTTTCCAGTTGCTTTCACTATCTCAAATGGAAGATGCAAAGGAATCTTTGCACTGTACAGCAAAAGTTAAACAAACAGATTTTTGTAATTTCCTTTTACGTTTAAAATTTCTTTTTAGGCCACTCCTATACAGCTTTTATAAGGTGATAGGTCCCCGCTTTTAAGTGTTTTCTCCAGAAACCAAATACAGCAGTGCTTTCCAAACTCCCGCCATTGGCGACACACCAACGGCGGCGGCGGAGGCATGGGGGCGCACGCAGCGGCAGGCATGGTGATGGTGTGCACGGTGGCAGCGGCAGCGGCGGCAGCCTCGTGTTTTGCGCTAAAACCCGGAAGCGCTGATGGCGCGCTGCTGCTGTCGCCGCTGCCGCCGCACACACCACCATCGTTGCCACGGGCGGCGACAACGCACCATCAGCACTTCCGGGTTTTGTCGCGACACACTAATGTGTCTGTGACACACAGTTTGGAAAGCTGTGAAATACAGTAGAATAAAACTAGTTAAAATCTATCACGCTGACATATGCAAATAATGAGATTAAATTCCATGTCTACATTTGTCAAAAGAAAATTTCAGAAAGAAAAGTTAGATCTCATAAAAACAACACACACGTACGTGATTCCATTTAAAATTAAACCAACTCACATATGCAAACTTTGGGATTTTGGCTCCTGCAAAGAATTAGAATTAAGGCCATTGTCAAAATTCAGGTTCTTCTATTGCTCTATTATAAATATCTGATGTTTTTACTGTACAGGCAGCACCACCCAAACGTTTTTCCTGTTAGTTTTAGGAGAATATAGAACAGTGGAGTGGGGTTTATTGGGTAACTTTCAGGGTGTGTTCAGCTTACAAATCCAAAATGCATACTTAGGATCAATGCATACTTGAACATGACAGACCTTGTGTGGAATGTTCTTGAGTGTAGACTGTAGTATAGTGTAGAGCTTATTAAGAATATAGGAAATGTTGTGCAGGTTTGAATCAAAGTGTTTCTCTCCACATTACTTGGAAAGATCTCAGCACACATGTTCTAATTGGGCCACTTGGCAAAAAACAAAAAAAGGCATGCTATGTTTTCTCAGGTCATGTGCATACATATCATTCCTCCTGCCAGTGGTTCTCCTAGCTTGCCATTCCTTTAAAGATTTGAAGTCTGAGGCCAGGTTTTGTTATTGCCTTCCACTTCTGGCTTCTTTGGGAATGACAAATCTGGAATCCCACTTTCAATTGACAGTTTTTGTTTTTTGGTTCACTTCTGGTTCATTTAGCCTAGCTTTCTCCACTCTGTTGACCTGTAGATGTCCTGGAGGGTGCAAGATGGAGAAGATGATTCAGTCATTTCTGCTGATAGGTGGTGTTAAGCAAGAATGTGGCTGGAGCTGTTGACCATGAATTAATCAGAATTGTTTACAATTCTGGTTTAGAGTAAAATACAAAACATGAGGTCAGAAAAGGACAGTATTTTCTCTCAAGGGTTGTATTCCTTCAAGGATAATGTGTTGTGTCCTTCACGCCAGTGGTGGCCACTAATAAAATGGATGGTGGGAAAGTGTTGGGGCCACTGATTCTCTTTCCAATACATCCCCCCCCCCATTTTATCTTTATAAGCGTTTCTCCTCTGCTCCCCATAGAGTAGGCTGGCAGGGAAGGTACAGATAAACTTTTGCCTAAGGTCTGCAGATAATCTTTGAAATTAAGGCAAGGGCCACCCATCGTCCTACAGCTACAGGCTGTCTGCCTTGCCTCAGTACAGAGTCTTAACAGCCTCTGCACATTTCACATTAGCCCATCTATTTTGGCACTGTTCCACACAATCCCACATACATTATGAAAGATGTAATATATAATCAAAGAAAGGAACAAATCAAGTAAACGTACTGCTTTATAATTAGCCCATCTTTGTTACTACCCACCAGTCAGATGGACCAGTCTGATGGTCCAAGGGACTAGAGGGAAGGAAGAGAAATTGGAATCCCAACTAATATAATGACTGATTTCCAATGTTAGTTTAAGTGTTACTATATCATAGCTTTCCAAACTGTGTGTCGTGACATTTTAGTGTGTCGCAACACACAGTTTAGTGTGTCGCGAAGTGGTGGCACGGGGGTGCGCGTGGTGGCGGCAGTGTGCATGGCGGCAGTGGCAGCAATGACGGCAGTGGCGCGCCATCAGTGCTTCCGCGTTTTAGCAAGGCTGCCGCTACCCCCACTGCCGTGCATGCCGCCGCCGCCGTGCACCCCCCCGCACCGCCGCCGTGCACACGTGTGCCCCCCCACGCCACCGCCACTGCCACCGTTGGTGTGTCGCCCACGGCGGCACTTTGGAAAGCACTGTACTATATGATTAAGGAGACTGGTGTAAGAGTTGGGAAAGTATTTAAGGACCAGGCCAGAAATATGTTGAAGATAACACTAAGGGAAAGCAACAACAAAAACTGTTATTACTTAGATCAATTTCACATGTGATGCACCGCAGTACTACATATCAGAATTATACTGCTAAGATCTGGTTTTTGAATTGAGAACATGATGCACAATTAAGCTAATTCTATTAGGGAAGTATTAACTGTTCAAGTCTACATTATCTCACCTTGCAATTTTATATTTATATTTATATAGCCGCCGATCTCACAAAACGTGACTCTGGGTGGAGTACAATAAAAAACAAACAAACCATAAAACAACCAATATTAAAAAGCATTCTACAATTAAAAAAACATCCGCCAGTGTTTACTATTAACCAATTAGCAGAGAGGATTTGATGTTATAGGCAATGCAGCCTCACTAGTTCAATTTTGAATACGAAAATCTGACAACTGTTCATGCAGTGACCTAATGCAGATGCTTATAGGCCTTGTGTTGCAATTCCTAAGGGTGGAGAATCAGATGGACTCACCAGCTGTGCAGCAAGCACTTTTATTTAATTTTAACAGAGCTAGACTACTGTGATCAGCCCCAAAAGGAATGTTGCAGCATCTCCCCAATTAAATAACTGAGCATCAAAAGAATTATTTCAAAGAGTTAAACCATTCTAAATGCAAGTGCACAGACATGAAAAAGCAGCAAGCAGGATTCTGCTTTCAGAATAACTCACTCACAAGGCAGTCAAGGTATAAGCCGAAAGCTTCAAAGGGAAAAGTCTTAACATTTGACTGTTCTCCACAAAATGAGGAGACTGTTAATATGGCCTCCTCTGTAAATCAAAGAGTACATAGAAGCACTCCTTGTGAGCTTTATAAATCCACTGAGAGGTTTTTAAGCAACCATAGCACAACTTACACCTAATAATAATATAATAACTCAACAAAATGTTGCAGGTGTAGAGTTTTCCTATCAAGATTCAGCTATCTCCTTTTTCTGGATATGCCATTAACTTCCACTCTGCCCTTAGAGTTCCACTCCTCCCAATAGCCAGCCCAGTATTCTTTGCCCATTACAAATGATGGTTCTCACTTGGTTGCTTATAGGAAGAGAGGGATGTCTGTGATGCTTTTAAATAATACTTCTGCAAAGTTTGGGGTCTCTCTTAGCCTCGTCCTGTCTCATTTATGTGATTACTAGACAACCCATGAACTGTTGGGTCATTGTTTCAGAGATATTTCCTTACCAGATTCCTCAATGCCTTCAACAATGGCAGAGCTTCTAATGTACTGGAAAAGTTCTTAAAAATTCAGGGAGAGACGTATCTGCATTGAAAGTAGCCCATGCTGAACTGTATAGCACAGCCAAACATCAGGATTTGACCACAGGAAGTATTTTATGACATTTTGTATTATGTCATAAAATGTTTTATGATAATTTTTATGTCATAAAATTTTATAAAATTTGCCAAATTTCTATTCCATGGGAGTCATGAGTCCTGGATTTTGGACACAATCTGTAAGTAAGCCCATTTGAGGTACCTTGTTTCAAAAACTGTTGCCCTATGATGCACCGTTTCGCCCAGTTAAAGGTTACAAAGTATCAAACAGACACCAGAGTTTTAGTAGTATATAGATAAGCCCATTTGGAGAATGAGTCACTATTAAGGGCCTGATTCAGATGGCCAATGGTTTCCAATTTGGCAGGAAAGCAAATAACAGTTTGGAATAACTATTTTACCTATCACAACAAACTATCATCTGAAAGAAAGCAAGAGGAGGAATGAAACACAGGTTTGGCTGTGATGAATCATGTGGGTTCGTCATGTAGTAATATTTTAATTTGCACAAATCCATCACATCAGGCAGAAGCCAGAAGCCGGCATAATGCAGAAAACAGGCTTGATTCACTTCCTGAATAGAGCCAAAGCCACAATCTGGTAAAGCCCATATTAAAAGACATGACAGCAGGTTCACACAATGTCTCCTTTTGGGGCAGGGGGAAACACAGTGAAAGTTCATAATTGATTGCAAGCTTTGGCTCTCTAGATCTTTGCACGTAGGTACAAACCATTATGGAATAACCAGAGATCAACTTATGCTGAGTACAAGAAAAATAGTAGGCAAACATAACATTTCCTTTTAATCATTTTGAGTCTGGGAAGTTTTATTTTATTTATTTTATTTTATTTATTTTCTATCCCACCTTTATTATTTTTATAAATAATTCAAGGCAGCGAACATACCTAATACTCCTTCCTCCTCCTATTTTCCACACAACAGCAACCCTGTGAGGTGAATTGGGCTGAGAGAGAGTGACTGGCCCAAGGTCACCTAGCCGGCTTTCATGTCTAAGGCAGGACTAGAACTCTCAGTCTCCTGGTTTGCTATTGGCTCCTTCCCAGGGCTGAGAAAGAGGGACTGGCCCAAGGTCACCCAGCCAGTTTTCATGCCTAAGGCGGGACTAGAACTCTCAGTCTCCTGGTTTCCCATTGGCTCCTTCCTAGGGCTGAGAGAGTGTGTGTGACTGGCCCAAGGTCACCTAGCCAGCTTTCATGTCTAAGGCAGGACTAGAACTCTCAGTCTCCTGGTTTGCTATTGGCTCCTTCCCAGGGCTGAGAGAGGGGGACTGGCCCAAGGTCACCCAGCCAGCTTTCATGCCTAAGGCAGGACTAGAACTCACAGCCTCCTGGTTTCTAGCCTGTTGCCTTAACCACTAGACCAAATTGGCTATGTATGTATGTGTAAGGTTCCCCATCGAAACCTTCCATCCAGTATGTTTACTTCAAAATTTTGGAGAACTTTTATGAAATTGATTGGAACTGAGCAGGGACTGAGCTCTGCATTTCATCCGACCATGGATGGATCGACTGAACGATTGAACTCTGTACTTGAACAATATTTAAGATGCTATATTTCTCACCAACAAGATGACTGGGTGGATCTATTACCTTTCGCAGAAGTGGCATATAACAATGCAGTGCACCAAAGTACAGGGTTTTCCCCATTTAAAATTGCCACAGGACAAGAATTTGTGCCGATCCCTGAATTACCCTCCAGACCCAACCAGGGGCGCGTCAATTCCACAGAAGCCTCGGGGTCAGCAGAGGAATGGATTGCCAACCTGACAGCTAATTGGCCAATCATGCAACAAACCTTACAAAATGCCAAGGATTCATACAAAAATATGCTGATCGTAAACGGTCCCTGGAATGGCAGCTACAGGTTGGGGGAAAAGTTTACTTGTCCACAAAACACCTCCGCACAACCCCGCCCTCCAAAAAATGGGGATCAAAATACTTAGGACCGTTCCCAATAG
The DNA here is from genome assembly GCA_023362775.1 of Charina bottae. NCBI lineage: Eukaryota > Metazoa > Chordata > Lepidosauria > Squamata > Charinaidae > Charina > Charina bottae. The sequence goes on from JALMGJ010000002.1 coordinate 167,741,190, forward strand.
TGAAAGTCATCAATCCGGTTACAGCGCAATTACAATTACGAAAAAACTTTCGCCGAGTACATCCTGTTTTCCATATTAGCTTATTAAAACCTTATAAGCAATCTGAAACATGGCACCTGGTGACACTGGAACCCCCCCCCCCGTTAACAGTCAAGGGGGAACAACACTTTGAAATCCACAGTATTGTAGACTCCAGATGCTTACAGTATCTGGTGCATTGGAACCACCAACCCCCCCGTTTCAACGGATGGGTGGATCAGCAACATGTTTCTGCTCTGAAGCTGGTTGCTCAGTTTCATCACAAATGGCTGGATAAACCTAAATGAATTTACATTGTAATGCTGGTGATTACTCTAATCTTTTTTTCTCTCATTTCAGGAGCAGCATACCAGGAAGTGACCCGCTGTTAATTCTTTACTTCTGTTACTGTTTTTGTTAGTTTATATTTTGTACTCTATAGTTTAGATTTTAAGGTATTTTGGAGGAGCAGCATGTAAGGTTCCCCATCGGAACCTTCCATCCAGTCATGTACACCACTTAATACACATTGACCTACCAGCCTTCAAAGTCAACAGAGAGGAAAGAACTCAGACTGCGGCCGATCGTTCACACCTTTCAGTATCAAGTACCAAGATCATTCACTGGCAAGACGGAGGAGGTGCCAAGGAGGAAACTGACACCATTGACAGAACAAACTGAATGAAGGGGGGGGGGGGACTCATAAAACTAAATTGTTTGGCGGGAAGGGGCATTCAGATCTTCATTGATGTTAGGTTTTGCATGCTTCCTTATTAAAGCTCATTCCGCATAGTTCTGCGTGAGGAAGTCTTTATTGGGACATAGAACCCAGGACCATCACAGTATGTAATCAGCCTGCCTTTTTCTCAGAATTTTGTACGGCTTCAAAAGTGGAGCCACTTAAAATTTGTCCCATTTGTACTGTTCATATATGTAAGAAAGGATCACCGGTTAGGAAAATGGGACATCTCTCTTTCAAAGCAAGTGACTCAAAAACCTTATTCCCAAGCTCTCCTGAGTATAAGAGTGCTGGAAGGGTGAAGGGACATGCACATTACCTTATGCATAAAATGGTTTCTGATTGCACAGAAAGTTCTAGTCACACCCAAGCAGAAGCATTTCATGTAAGTCCTCCGTACAAGGAACCACTATTGGAGTACCTCTAAAGGTTTACAAATGCTTAAAGGCCGCCCTCCAAGGAACAATGAGTGCTAAAAACAAAGTTCTTGACAGGGAAGCCATCAGCAAAAACAGTAAACTTGTCTGGTGGCACCTCAAACAAAATGACTGGATAAGCCATGTGGACTCAAATCAAAAACTCAAAAAAATTCTCAGGGTGGTATTGAAGAATAAAATTAGTCTACTTCACTCTTCAATACCACCCTGAGAATTTTTTTGAGTTTTATCTGTGTAGATACTGTCGAAGGGGTGGAGGGAATAGTAAAATGAGAGACCAAGGGAAGTGAAACGTAGGAGCGTAGGCAGTAAAATTAAGCAAAGAGGTTATTAGCAAAGCAATTGTTGCATGTGACACACACCCATTCTTGGACTGACGAGCTTGTATCTCACTTTTAAAACTGGAAACAGAAAGCCTCATAACAGATGCTAGCATCATTTAGTTGGACCGCCATAATGTACTCTAAGTTGAGCTGCCTTTTGCAACAACCCAGAAGCTACAGCTGGTACCAAATGCAATGACAAGATGCCTGATGGGATAGGCCACAGGCAAGAATAATACAGATATAAGTCATTGCTTTGGTGGCAGAGGGCTTCCAGGCCCAGTTCAAAGGGTTGGCGATCACCCAACCTTTCATGATACAGGACTGGGTTACATCCATCAATACCTTGCCAGAGTTGAATCTGCCCATCCAGTCTGGTCAATGAGACAGGACTTGTTGCTGGTCCCCCATCTCTGTAAAATATACAGGATGTGGACCTTCTCTATAGTGGTTCCCCCTTAATGGAATATCCTCCCCCCCGAGATATACATGGCTCCTGCCAGCATTTTTCGAACAGGCAAAAGCACTTTCATGCCAGCATGCATTTGGCTCTTACTTTACTTTATTTATGGGTGCTTCTGATGTTGTTTATATATTGTTTATTGATGCTCTACTTTATCGTCATCAACACCTATCTCCCCTCACAACTATTACAAAAACAGGTGAAAGAAAACTGGCTTATGCTGGGACTATATGTGACATGCTATTGATGCTCTTAATTTAATGGCTTAATTGTGTTATTTATACAGTATTTTGATTTTGTCTTTCTTGTATCCTACCTAGAGCCACAAAGATGGGGTCAGGCTATAAATATTACAATAATTATAATAATGGTAATAATAAACAATTGCCACATGAGACTTGAAACTACAGGTAGTCCCTGTTTAGCAACCAAAACTGGGACCGGCAACTCAGTCGTTAAGTGTAGCGGTCACTAAGTGAAACCGTGGCTGTGCTTACAAACTTACTTCAGCTTTCCTTTGCTTTACAGACCTGCAAAGGTTGTAAATGCATGACTTGGTTGCAAAGTTACTTTTTTATCACAATTGTAACTGCAAATGGTTGCTGTACGAGGCAGTCGCTAAATGAGGACTACATGTAGAAGCCTTGTATACTATGCATTCAGACTAAGGCACATGTCACCTATTGCTTACTTGGCCAATTCATGATTTATATTCCCTGTATAGGCAAAAATTACCAGTAAGGAATATTATTTATTGGCAACAATTGAAAATTATTTAGCAAGACTTGGTCTTCCCTTGCCATATTTTCTTTCAGATTCTTTAATCCATCATGGGTTGATAATAACAGATACTTAATATCTTCTTGGGTGTTAGTGAAACTAAACTCTCCCATAAACTTAAGTAGGAGTATTATTACTGTAATGTCGCAATACAATAGATCAAGATATTCTCTCTCCAAGCCACCATCTCATCTATGAGGCCATTAATAACCAAAAAATAAAAGGTAACACTTTCCATTGTAAATGTATACCTGTATCTTTGCCCACATCTTTAGTCCCATTTATCATAATGGAATAGGATACTGCAGCCAGGAAATCAGAAGACGTTTACTTCTTGGGAGAAGAGTAATGACAAAACTTGATAAAATAGTTAAGAGCAGAGACATCACACTGGCAACAAAGGTCCGCATAGTTAAAGCAATGGTATTCCCTGTAGTAGCCTATGGCTGCGAGAGCTGGACCATAAGGAAGGCTGAGCGAAGGAAGATAGATGCTTTTGAACGGTGGTGTTGGAGGAAAATTCTGAGAGTGCCTTGGACTGCAAGAAGATCAAACCAGTCCCTACTCCAGGAAATAGAGCCAGACTGCTCACTTAAGGGAATGATATTAAAGGCAAAACTGAAGTACTTTGGCCACATAATGAGAAGACAGGATACCCTGGAGAAGAAGCTGATGCTAGGGAAAGTGGAAGGCCAAAGGAAGAGGGGCCGACCAAGGGCAAGATGGATGGATGATATTCTGGAGGTGACGGACTTGACCGTGGGGGAGCTGGGGGTGGCGACGGCCGACAGGAAGCTCTGGCGTGGACTGGTCCATGAAGTCACGAAGAGTCAGAAGTGACTGAACGAATAAACAAACATCCTAATGGAACAACAGGTTTCTCTGAGAGCAGTCTTCTTCCACTTGGTTCCTTTCAGAAGTGTTGGACTATAACTTCCATAGTTTCCAGCCAGCATGACTAGTTAAAATGATAATCCAGCCAAACTGGATTGGAATTATTGGAGCTGAAATCCCACATATCTTGAAGGCATCAGGTTGTCCTAGAGGAATTTAGGAATGAAGCAGAGCAACTGTACCCAAATCTTGACCTTAAAAGCTTGCTGAAGGATCAAATACCATCAGAGCAGAGCACAACAGGGCTGTAAATCAAATTAATTGTTGTTGTTGATGATGATGATGACAATGATGACATGCTTCCTGTGTCTACATGCCAGCCTACATGGCAGCGGGAACAGGACAAGAATCAGCTGGGTTCAAATTCCCAAAGTAAAATCCACAAAGTGACCTTGGAGCATCTGTGGTTTTTCAGCTTAAACACTTCCACAAGCCAATGAATGGAAGAATCCCAAAGCAAATATAACTTCATCTCAGGAAGGAAGGAACACAAAAGTTACGAGTAGAAAGTGCAGACTGAATAAGAAAAGTTGAAGGAGGACTTACAGTACGTCATGTTCTCAAGTGGAGGAAAAGTACCCCAAGAGTGAGCATTATACCCACCCCACACTTGATGGACCATCTGACAGGTCAAAACGGTTGCTGCAATCATGCTAAGTCACTGCCCTGCGTACGCTATTATTCGTTCCTTCAGATCTCTTGCAATGCCCCACAAGATATTGGAAGCACAACTCTCCATACAGAGATTCTGCTTCATTCTTTCTTCTGCCCCATCTCTCCACCCTGCATCACTTCAATTACTCTCAAGTGTGCAACTGCTTCTCAGCATACCTGAAACCATGTTCAGAATGAACGGATGCACCACAGCCTATCATAAATTAATAATAAATTATTGAGGGATGTTCCCATGACTATTTAATGAAAGGTGTTTTGTTTCCAGAGGCAACAGCATGTAGCTTAGTGGGGAAGGAAAGATTTCATTTAGTATTTTGGCTGAAAAATGCAGTTCCTTGACAGACTATAATACAAGAAATAGAAATAGTTGATTAGAAATACCTAACTTGTTTTCAAGTTAAAGCACTGATACACCACCTTTCTTCTGGTGGCTTATGCAAAAACATAAGCAACAAGAATGCTCTTGCTGTTTATTATTGATCATGGTACAAAGTGCAAAATCATAAATTGCAGTAAGGTAACTTTCCCCATCTTTCCCTGTTGTACACAATCCATGGCAATATTTGGATCCTGGCATCCACTGTGAGCAACAGAGGAATGGGAGGAAATTAAAGAGTGGCAAGCTTACAGCATAATGTGATGCCACTGAAAATGGGGGGGGGGGGGGGAGAAGGATGAAGCTCCCAGTGCCAAGTGATCAAAAATAGCCTACTGTCAATTCTCAAGATTCCTTGTGTTATATTTAAGAGGACATGTTCCAAACATTGTACAAGATGAAGTGCTGCCCCAAAATAGATTATGATGTATTTATAAATGAAACTGTCCCATTCTTTGACAAGACAATCAAAGTAAATGTTCAGCAATCATTGCCTATGAAACTTCCAACAACTCACTTGAGTCTGAATTCATTCTGAGAGGCCTAAAGCCCAGCATATTGACCCAAGTAGCTGATCTCATCAACCTACATCACTTTGTCAGTCCCTAGTTTGGACCAATTAAGTAGCAGTAGAGACAGGATAAACAATCTGGTTCCATTTTAGACCAGTTGCAGATTCTGGTACTGTCCCTCAAAGCTAGACATATCTAAGCAGCAATCCTTTTAAAAAGCCCACAGTACGTATTATGATTTTCGCCAACGGATTCTGCACAAAATTGCCCCTAAATCCACTCTTCTTCCTCATTTGCTACCATATCCCAAATAAAGTGCAGCAGTGCAATAAAAAAAGGTAAAGGTGCCCCCCGCACAGTTGTGCAGTTGTGTCCGACTCTAGGGGCCGGTACTCATCTCCGTTTGTTAGCCGAAGACGCTTCCGCGGTCATGTGGCTGGCATGACACGCGGGGAACGCTGTTACCTTCCCACTGAAGTGCTACCTATTTATCTACTTGCATTTGCATGCTTTCGAATTGCTAGGTTGGCAAGAACTGGGGCGAGTGCGGGAGCTCACTCCGTCACGCAGGGCTAGGGTCTCGAACCTCTAAACTTGCAACCTTCTGATTGACAAGCCTGGCGTCTTACCCGCTGAGCCACCACGCCCCCATCCCAAATATTGCAGTGCAATATCCCATCCCTAAGTCGCGTTCTGCATCTTCATCAGCCACTATAAAGCCAAGCAACAAAGTTGTTCAGTCCACTTCCTCATCAGGTATCTCCTTGGTACTTTTTAAGGAAAGGTAAAGACAGAGACAAGCCCATCCATGCAGCTTTCATGACAACTCAATGGAGGTGGTTTACTATTGCCCTCTTCCGGAACATCCTTAGTTCCCAGTCTTACCTAGAGCGGTGGAATTCCCTAGCGCAGGGCTTTCCAAAGTTTTTCCCGCGGTGACACACCAACCGGCGTTGGTATGTCGCCGCGGGAAAACCCGGAAGTGCCGTCCTTGCGGCAGTGCGCAAAAACCCGGAAACGCTGCTGCCGCTTTCGGGTTTTGCGCGCTGCAGTTGGTGTGTCACCGCGGGAAAACCCGGAAGCGCTGATGATGATCAGCGCTTCTGGGTTGTGTGGCGACACACCAGACTGTGTGTGGCGACACACTTTTGTGTCGCGACACACAGTTTGGAAAGCTCTGCCCTAGCGGGTTCCAATCCAAGTATTCACCAGGCTCAACCCTGCTTAACAAGGTCAGCCAGGGGCTGCTACCTGGTGAACTTAGTTTATAGGTGGATGTATATTCCCAAATGGGTCATCCTGCAGATACTCCAGTCTTTGAATGTCCAGATGTTTAGACCTAAAGAGGTTCGGTCCTCATTTGTCTCCAGCAGTATAAAACTAGAATGAAGGGAGGTGGCAGGACCAGAATGAACGATGCTGCCTTGTAAGTCGAATTCCCTCTGAGCCTGCAAACCATAGAGTCTTGGGATGGTGGGGGACGAGGAGGGATAGCCTATTCATACCACTGTCATGCCAAGACTGAGATATCCTTTTATCAGTTAGGCCTTGAAGCCCAGAACCCAGGGGTAGTAGTTTACCTGGACCATTGCAGACATAATATAAATGCTGATGAAGGAACAAAGATGGCAGAATGAAAAGATTATTTATTAATTTGATTGATATGGCTGCCTATCTTACAGTAGTGACTCTGAGCAGCTAATACCACATGAAAAGACAAAACAAAATAAACATCAATAAATATTTCTCCGCTCTTATTGGTTCCGCAGAATGCTGCATGACGGCCCTGTTTAAGATCACTCAATCCCTTTTGGGGAAGGTGGGCCCAGTGACCCACCTACAGGGTCGTGTGGAGGAGTTTTCTGAGCATCTGCAGGATAAAATCGCTCGGATCTGTTCCAAGTTGGACTCCAAGCGTGAGGCATGGTCTGTTGAGATGCCGAGGAAACGTACTTACTTGGTTATCTGGGAACAGTTTGATCCTGTTGGACCACAGGAAGTGGACAGGATCCTCCGGACTGTAAATGCCACCACTTGTCATCTAGACCCATGCCCCTCCTGGCTGGTGAAGGCAGCCCAGGAGGTGACAAGTGCTTGGGTCCAGGTGATGGTTAATTCATCCTTGAGAGAGGGGGCATTTCTGGCTGCCTTTAAGGAGGCGCTGGTGCAGCCCCTCCTCAAGAAACCATTGCTGGAACCTACTGTGCTGGACAATTTTCATCCAGTCTCCCACCTCCCCTTTTTGAGGAAGGTGGTTGAGAAGGTGGTGACATTGAAACTCCAGAGGATTCTGGATGAAACGGATTATCTAGACCCCTTCCAGTCAGGTTTCAGGCCTGGATATGGGACAGAAACTGCATTGGTCGTGCTTATGGATGATCTCTGACAGGAGCGGGATGGGGGTAGCATATCCATTCTGGCTCTTCTTGACCTCTCAGCAGCTTTCGATACCATCAACCATGGTATCCTTTTGGGGCGGCTCATGGAGTTGGGGGTGGACAGCGTGGTTTTGCGCTGGTTCACCTCCTTCTTCCGGGGCCAGTCCCAATCGGTGGTGATGGGGAGTGAGAGATCCGACCCTCAACCCCTCCTTTGTGGGGTGCCGCAGGGTTCAGTTGTCTCTCCTCTCCTATTCAACATCTACATGAAACCACTGGGTGAGATCATCCGTCACCATGGGATGAGGTATCATCAGTATGCTGATGATACCCAATTATACATCTCCGTCCCGGGTGAAGTAAGTGATGCAGTGACTGCCCTCTCTCGGTACCTGGGGTCTGTGGGGGTCTGGATGGGGAACAACAGGCTTCAGCTGAACCCTGGTAAGACGGAGTGGCTGTGGGTTAATGGCCCCTCTGTATCCAGAAAATTGTCATCTTTAGTTCTGGATGGAGTTACACTGCCCCAGACAGACCCAATGTGGAATCTGGGGGTTCTTCTGGACTCACGACTCCTGCTCGAAGAGCAGGTGGCAGTTGTGGCCAGGAGGTCCTTTGTGCAACTTTGTGTTGTGCGCCAGTTACGCCCTTTCCTGGATCGAGAAGCACTCTGAACAGTCACTCATGCCCTGGTCATCTCCCATATAGACTATTGCAATGCGCTCTACGTGGGGCTACCCTTGAAGAGTATCCAGAAGCTTCAGCTGGTCCAGAATGTGGCTGTGCAGGCAATTCTTGGTGCCCCAAGATCGGCACATGTGACACCATTGCTACACGAGCTGCATTGGGTGCCAGTTTGCTTCCGGGTCCAATTCAAGGTGTTGGTTATTACCTTTAAAGCCCTACATGGCAATGGACCAGGTTACCTGAGGGACCGTCTCATCCGCATGACATCGACCCGTCCCACCCGATCATGCAGAGGGGGCATGTTACGGACCCCATCTATAAGAGAATTTCGCTTGGCGGGGTCCAGGAAGCGGGCCTTCACTGCAGTGGCTCCTGCCCTCTGGAATACTCTGCCCCCAGAGGTGAGGCAAGCCCCATCGCTCTTGACCTTCCAGAAGAACCTGAAGACTTGGCTCTGCCATCTCGCCTGGGGCGGGAAGGGGAGTAGTTATTCTTGGGGGTGGCTGGCGCCTTAGAGCTCTCCTCACTGAATTAGATCTTTTATGGCCACTTGGATTTTATATTTATATTTATTTTTACTTTTATATTTATATTTGGTAATTTTGTATTTATATTTTAGATGTTATTTATGCTTATTGTTTTAATGTGCTTGTTATTGTATACCACCCAGAGTCCCTCTTTTTGGGGGAGATGGGCGGTGGCAAAATGTGAAAAAATAAATAAATAACAATATGAAAATCCTGCAATGGCCGCTGGGGCAAAACAATGAAGTATGAGGATCTCACAAGCTACAACTAACCACCCAACCCCCATGCCTAGGAACACATGCAAGTCTTACAGCTTTTCAAAAAGCCGGTTTAGGGTTTAGAGCCAGTCGAATCTCTGGGGGTATGGTGTTCCAAAGGGCAAACGCTGTGATAGAAAAAGTCCGCTTCTGGGTCCCGCTAGATGATATTCTTTGATCAACCAGAACTGAAGCATGCTTGTCCTGCTAGACCTGGTGGGATGGGTAGAAACTGCTGGGGAGAGGCTGTCCCACAAATAACCCAGCCCCATGCTCTGAAGGGCGTTATACAGCAGGTGACAACAAGCACCTTGAATTCCACTTGGAAACACCCGTGCAGCTTGTGGAGCAGAGGAATAACATGGGTGTACTAAGGTGCACCCATAAATTCCCCTGCCACCATGTTCTGGACCTTCCAGATGTTCTTTGAGGGCAGCCCCATATAGAGCGCATTGCAGTAGTCCATTTGGAAGGTGACTGAGGCATGAGTGCCCACTCCAGGAAAGGGCACAATTGGCATGCTGTACAAGATGAAGTTGGCAAAAGCCCTCCCAGCCACGGCTGCCACCTGCTCCTCCAACAGGAGCCACAAAAATAACTGGGAAAGAGGGTCCTGTTATTAGAGAATCAGCAGTACTCAATTTCTCCAAAGGGCCTGTCTTCAACCCGCTTCAGCCATGCCCTCTGACATTCTCTCTCAAGTCTCAGATGTATAAATGCTGCAAGCCCTGGAGCTTAGAAGCATGAAAAATGTACTCCACACAGGCTTAGCAGCATTGTCATAGGCAATTCACATGTGTCATCCTTGAGGACTAAACCCTTAAGAAGCTGTGATTAAACTGGGTCACCAACATGTTCTTCCATGACAAGCTGAGACCTCTAACAACACACAAAACCTAGAAGGAAAGCCATTTTATTTTCTACACAGTTTGGATGTCCAGCCTGCATTTAAAGATCAGGGAAGTAAGAAAAGTCACCAGGCCCCCGAGTCTTAGCCTTTGACTGCCCTCTTCTCTCTGGGTCCCACCACAGACTACAGAAAAGGGGTCCAAGTGTGTGGTTGGCTGCAGGTGGCTCAGAATACAGGCTTGCCTGCCTTCCAGGCAGCAGGTGCACTCAAGCTGGACTTGCTGGGATCTGGTTACAGCTTCTCCTGTGCCCAGGTATTTACCCTGCTACCAAAGAAAAAAGGGTTTTAAAGTTTTCTCCTCCAGGTAGAACAGGGATGCGTGGCCAGTCCTTTCTCCTGAAACTGAGGAGGAGGAAGCTAGTGAAAACTACGCGCGCGCACGCACACGCTCTTGCCGGACCTCGGCTGGCTCCAACAGCGGCCAGCCCGGACGCGAAAATCGCCAACCCTTTCTGTGCATGCGCTCAGAGGAACTCTCTTTCGCGTTAAACTCAGTAACTCGCGGCACGTCTCCCTCTCCGGGCTACCTTCGGGATCCGAAATGTCCTAACTTGCACCTACCTCTGCTGCTGCAAGAGGCTGATTTCGTCAAGTTTTCTGGCCCAGGATTTCTCACCGCGCAATCTGCGTAGGAGCGTAGCCCAGAGCCCCGGGAAAAAGCCGCGGTCTCCGGGCGGCAGCATCCCCATCGCTGGGCTGGCTCAGTCTCAGCAGCGCATCCCCAAAGGGACGGTCCTCCTCCTCCTCCTTTTTCTCTCCTTCGTCCTCCCCCCCCCCCCCGACCCCACCCGGCTGCTGGAGGCCAGCTCCAGTCTGGGCTGGAGACGGATGAGTCCACCGCCGACAGAGTCCGAAGCGGGGGGTGGAGGTTGCAACATCTGGTCGCTGAGCGAGGCCGGTACCTGGCGGCGTCCCAGGAACAGTTTCGGAGAGACAACCTGCCGGGGAGGAACCGAGAAAGGAGGAGGAGAAAGGCAGGCAGGCAGGCAGACCCGCCCCGGCGCGGCAGAAGTTTTTTCTTGGCGTTTAAAGAGACCCGGAAAGAGGTTTGGGACGAAAGTGTTTTTGGTGGGATTATAGCTTCCCTTCTCCAGGCCTCCTGGATTTTTCCTTTAAATCGTGTTCTGTTAAATGGACTCTTACATCGCAAGTAGACCCATTCAAGTTAATAAGCCCACCCCTCAGTGCCCTAGAAGGTGTCTCCTTCCTTCAGAAACCACGTGACCAGCAGAATTATTTTTCATTGTTTACTGAGTAGCCCTCCCAGGTAGGCCAGAATACCACTTTTTGAATTATTTGTATTTAAACTAGGGAGGTATCTCCATGAAACTATGTTTTGTAGATTGTAAGGATTGTTAAGAGAGCCAATTTGGTCTAGTGGTTAAGGCATCAGGCTAGTAACCGGGAGACTGTGAGTTCTAGTCCTGCCTTAGGCACAAAGCCAGCTGGGTGACCTTGGGCCAGTCACTTTCATTCTGCCCCAGGAAGGAGGCAATGTCAAACCACTTCTGAAAAACCTTGCAAAGAAAATCGCAGGGACTAGTCCAGGCAGTCTCCAGGAGTCAACAATGCCCAGGAGGCACCAAAAAAAAAAGGGGGGGGGGATTGTTAAGAGTTGTGGTCAAAGTGTTCTATTCTTGGTGACTGAATGATACATCTGGTTTACAGCCCTGGTGGTCCCATCCAAGCTCTGTCAAACCCTCCTTATCTTCCTAGCCCATAAAAATTCCACTAGTTCCTGTCACTGCAGAAAGAGGAGTTATGCCTCCCTTCTCATTTTGGATTGAGAGACCAAGGCTAGGCAGGTAAATTTTGCCCTTAGAAACTGAATCCTTCTACTTTTGATACTGCAGGAGTGAACGGCACACACTTTTATAGCAAAAGCCAACATAAATTGAGGTGGGACGTCATCTGTTCTTTGCACCAGCTGACGTCAGAACTGCTTTGATCAGCAAAGGCCCACCCTGGGTTTTGATTTTATAGTCATACCAAACGTGTGAAAATGGTTATAGAACTCATAACAATATTTGTACTGTAGAGGAAAGGCTAAGAAGAGAGAACAGCAAGGACATTCTGGTTCGCAGGTCACCTGCTTAGCTCAAAGCATTTATGAGAAACCCTAAACCTGCTGAATTTCTAACTGGCACACAATTTTGTTTACTCAGCAGGGAAAAAAAAACAAGGCAGCTTGTTTTCCTGAGAGAGCCATGATTTCTGTGGGGCATATTTATAGGTAAGGTGATTTTTGATGGCGGCAATTCATGAGACTCACACAGAGTGTAAAGGAAGAGATGCTGCCTTCTCCTTGAAATATTTGTACCTGTGAGTGTAACTACCCTCCATGAACATGGCCACTTCTTTCCTCACAGACTCTTAGAGCATTTGGTTGTTCCTTGATAAGTTGAAATACAACCCAATAAGCTTTTTTGTCATGATCCTTCATTATGTAAGATTTCTTGAACCACTTTCTGCTTTCCTCAACCCTAACTGAACTTGGCAGTCTACTTCCAGCTCAAGGCCAAATGATACGTTAAATATGAGAATGGCTACTGCTTGGCCCTCAAAACCTTTTTGAAATAGAAAAAGTACTTCATGAGGGATATAGTTACCCTTCCCCTCCATTGTATGTCTATGTTAAGCCTTACACACATGTATTTTTGTTGGCCTTAAACACCTGGCTGTTCTCCCAGGTCTTGGGCTACAGTAGCTGGAGTTCCTTGTTGGATGTGTTTGTGTATGTTTTTCTGTTGTTGGCTGGATTCATCATCTTGTTTTTTATCTATTTTGTATTTTTTTTAAGCCTGTTGGTTACATTGTCAGCCGCCCAGAGTCAGTTTGGAGTTGGGTGGTGCCTAAATCAAATAAATTGATCAATAATTCTTGAGAGTTCAATGTGCACATTTATTTTACTTATTTATTATTATATTTATACCCCTGCCTTTATCTTCTACAACTCAAGGTGGTGTACGTAATGCTTCTACCTCCTATTTTTCCCAAAACAACCACCCTGTGAGGTGGATTGGGCTGAGAGAGAGAGAAAGACTGGCCCAAAGTCATCCAGCCAGCTGTCATGCTTAAGGGAGGATTAGAACTCATGATCTCCTGGTTTCTAGTCCAGCACTTTAACCACTACGCCACACTGGCTCTCTCTTGTGCAAACACACTGCTTCTAAAAAAAAAATCCACACCTGAAATCATCCCACCAGAAGCAAGATTTCTCACTTAAAAGGGGAACATGGTTATGATTCACTTGTGACATGTAACATGCATGAATCCCTTGATTTCTGGATAATACATACTGTATTATGTATTCTAGATAATACATAATGTATATGACCCTGAACTAGGTGTTTTGGGAGGCTGAAGACAATCAGTATTTTTTTTGAGAAATTGTTTGAAAAATGCTTTGCTGCTCATAGAATATATTCATACACATTTCTTTCATCCCACTATTTTAGCACAGGGAGACAGGATCTTTCAAACTGCTTTTCCTACCTACCCTCTGAGGGAACACACACCATCCCTTTCCAGCCTTTCTTTAAAGTTCACAGTTCAGAGGGTACTATCTGTTTCATTCATTTACATGGTGTCTTGAACACATTACAAAAGTAATTCTTAGTAGTGACAGCTCCAACTTTGTGGAATACGCTGCCTCTGGAGGTATACTGTACATGACATCTTCTCTGTTGGGTTTCTAAAAGGCTCTCAGTATGATTTTGTTTGAATAAGCTTTTGGAAAGTGGCTTGATTGGATTATTTTGTCCACTTTGGTTTTTTATTTGCCTCTTTGGGTTTTTATGATGAAGTTGGGCTACCATATTTTTACTTTCTGTCTCTTTCTGTCTCTTTTATTATTCTGAAGCAGTAGGACACCCTGATTCTTCCTGAACTGGGTTGAATCATGTTGGAATTTTTTTGGGGGGGATAGTTTTATGATTCTTGGGAGCTGGGCGGTATAGAAACACAGTATGTGTTATAAATATGTAATAGTCTTAATCATACAGACCATTTCTAAATGAATAGTGTTTGCATCACCATCATCATAAAAAAAACCAGTTTCTGCTGTAGTCTTACCAGGTAATATATTTTAAAGAAAAGAAGAAGAACAAGAGAAAAATGGTGGTGGAAGAGAAGAAAAGCAGTTCTGCAAGAATGAATGGAAGACGAACAACATTAAAGATGTTAGGATTATGATCTCCACAATGCAATACATCTTTACATTAAAATGCTATGCTAGGCTTTAAATTAATGATCTAATACAGAATTCACAACTGAACTAAAAAGTTAATAAAATATACTTGATACTGGGTAAGGCCATTTCTGGGGGAGGGGGGGGGAGAAACTTTTTCCAGTGTTGTAAGGAAGCTATAAAACTTATTTTATAAATAAGTAAATAAATAAAACTATAAAATTTTGATTATAATCAAAATTCAACCCATGGCATTAAGATCTGGGGTGAATAATTTGGGGTGAACTGATGTGATTGAAATTAAATTTGTATTGCAAAATGTTAGTTCCCAAACTCAAATGCTTATTTTGACACATCTTCATGATTGCGATTTTAGCAGGCATCAAATACAGTTGTCAAAATGCACAGAGCCATACCAAATGCTGTCAGATGCATTTCAAATAGTCTGTTGTCAAATATAAAATCAAATATAATTTTATGACACATACCAACATTATGTAGTTGGCAGTCAGGACTTCCAACAATATTTTATATTTAGCACAATATGATTTCTTGAAAATCCTTAAAAGCTTTGGGAGGATGAGTTGGGTTCTGAACCAAAAGAAAAACATTGCAAAACATTGGAAGCTAAAGTACATCCTTTGTTAGATCGGTGGGTCATGTTTAGACATAACATCTTCGACTTTCTATAGTCTGTTGGCCAACATGCCAGAATTTCAAGTTTGTTTAAGGTTCAAGTTTTTTTTTAAAAAAAGCTATGGGTTAGATAAAAAGAGAAAAAGACTATGTGAGTTGCATTAGTAATATTTCTTGAATTGTAAATATATCTGAATTAGTTCAGATAAACATTGGTGAGCAGACATTTAAAGATAGTGGAGCCACTGAGTATTTAGAAGTATTATAATAATGAATAATATTATATCAGCCATCTCTGATAGACTTCACCATTTAGAAATAAAGCCAGTCTGATCATCAAAACCATTAAAAGGTAAAGGTTCCCACCGCACATTTTTGTGCAGTCGTGTCTGACTCTAGGGGCCGGTGCTCATCTCCGTTTGTTAGCCGAAGAGCCAGCGTTGTCCAAAGGGGTTGAGAGTAAGCCCTCAGCATCAGTGAGTCCTTAAAATGGATTAAAATTTGAGGAATGA
Source organism: Charina bottae (assembly GCA_023362775.1). Classification (NCBI taxonomy): domain Eukaryota; kingdom Metazoa; phylum Chordata; class Lepidosauria; order Squamata; family Charinaidae; genus Charina; species Charina bottae. Next base: position 167,756,503 of record JALMGJ010000002.1, read on the forward strand.
CAAATGTTGCTATAACCCAAAGTATATGAGCTCCCTAGTTGTTAGATGAGTCTCACCTTAGGACAGTTTAAAGCAGGGGTGGGCAATGTCAAGCCCGCGGGCCATATAAGGCCCATGGGGCTCCTGCCTAAGGCTCCCGCCCACAAACCCCGCACCTTCCACGCGATTGGCTCCCACCCGCAAACCCCGCCCCCCCAGTGCTTGTGATTGGCTCCCACCCACAAACTCCGGCCCCTGGTCCGTGGAAATCCCAGAAACCCCGCCCCCGTCCCCCCATTATAAATATCCAAATGGCCCTTGGCAGAAAAAAGGTTCCCCACCCCTGATTTAAAGGGACACTGCACCAAGCATATTGACAAAATAAAGTGCTCTTCCTCAACACTTTTTCAGGTCATTCTGGGTCTGTGCCTGTACCAACAAGACCTCTGCTGAGACTCACAGACATATGGAGACAGCATGGGAGAGCATTCAAAGCACCTTCCATGAGTCTTCCAGACAATGCAGTTGCCTCAGTGCTTCTTTGGAGGGGGTGCTTTGTTTATGCCCATTTGATTTGCAAAGCACCTCTTGAACCTCATACATTTTAGTAAAAGTCCAGGCTGAGGATTGTAGAATTATTTTTTTTAAGGATTTCCAAATGTTCTTCTAGCTTTCCATAGTAATCTTCACCATTTTCATGGCTGTCAGTGTCTGAAAGATTGTTGACATTCCTTCTTGCCTCAGTGTTACATTTTTAAGATATAGGTCCAGAAATAGAGCAGCATTCATAATTATCTGGCCCATGCTATCATGTCATACTAATGTGAATGGAAGATGAAGCAGGAACCAATGGCTCTGAAATGCAGGAATTTTGCTAGGCAAGCCATTTGTTGGATCTTATAAAACAGCCTTCCAGACTCCTGTCAACATTTTTGAAAACTTTCAAACCCTAGCACCCTTCAAGATCACCCTAGCAGTATGCCAAAGAACTGACATAATTTATTATTTCTTCTGGGCTGTCTAAATCTTCCTCAAGCCATTCATTTGTAATTAAAGAGATGTTGAGAAACCACCATAAAAATAATTGCAGTTTCTTTTAAAGCTTTCATAAAATTCATGTGGCTGCTTACCTCATAGAAGGCTCCAACCTGAAGTTTCGTTTCTGGCAAACAAACGTGCCAAATAATATATATTGCAAATAGCCTAGGACCCATATTATGAGGATAACCCTTCTTCAGGTTGCTGGTAGAGGCTCACACTGAAGACAAAAATCCCCTCCCCATAAAAAGCTACAACTATAATTGTATATATCAGGGCCATAGAATTTTCAGATTGAGAGAAGGACTTGCCTTTGTAAGTGCGATATGTGGTAGAGCTCAGATCCTGGGGCCTGAAGGATATGTCCATGTAATGTTCTTGGCAACAGTATGAAAGTGATTGCCAGAGTCTACTTTTCAAGTGGTGTTGTTTTCAATTTCCCAATCTAGCCTGTAGCCGTGGTACTTCCTGGTGGTTTCCCAACCAGGCGCTGACCAGATGGGACCACGGTTGGTTAGCTGCCGTCATCTAGCTAGGGTTGTAAAGTGGAACAGGGCCTTCAAGTCTTTTCCATAAGATTGCAGAAAGGTTCATTGTCACCAGTGCTTTACTGATACTGAAGAACATAGAAAAGCGGTGCCCTGGTGATATGCTGGGGGAATCTTGAATCCATGGTTTTTCCAAGGTCTTCACTGTCTCTCATATTCTCCTAGAATTTGAGGAAAGCACATCAACCCTAGGAAATATTTTTGGTGCCTTCAGGTGTCAACCCGTGCAGGCAAACCAGACAGGAAACATGACGAGATGAGCTAATTCTTCTTTATTGTAAGGCTACATTAACAGAATCTTGCAAGTCTGAAAGTACAAATCTCCCACCCTCCCTATTTCCCACCAAGTAATTAGGGTGGGCCCTTTCTAAGTTTCTTTGTGTGGCTGTTATTCTGTTGTGGGCTCCTTTCTATTTTATCTGATCATTCCCTAGGCGACATCTCTTCCCCCCACCCTCTTCTTCCAAGGTCACCTTCACATTCCATCACATCAGGTCAGGGTTGACTCTTGGCGACTGCCTGAACTAGTCCCTGCAGTTGACTTGGCAAGGTTTTTCAGAAGTGTCTTGTCCTTGCCTCCTTCCCAGGGCTGAGAGAGAGGGACTGGCCCAAGGTTACCTAGCTGGCTTCATGTCTGAGGCAGGACTAGAATTCACAGTCTCCCAGTTTCTAGCCTGGTGCCTTAACCACTACACCAAACTGGCTCTCTAGGAATCTTTGGGGGAAGAAATAAATGAATAAAAAGGGGCAACAAAATACACCTCCACCTTACCCCTTTGCTTTTGGCTGATGCAAATGGAACAAATTAATTTGGGGAAATTAATTCCTCTGTATTCATTGCTCACTCTGCCTCCCGTACAGGTTGTTTCGCTGGGTCAGGGAGAGGATGTCCACCTTTGTATTTTTCGTGCCTTTTGTGTGAAAGGAATTTAGAAACAACCAGAAAAGCATCTGACCCAATAAAGCCTGAAATATAAAGGTCACCGAGTCCCCGTAGTGAGGGAGCAACTGACGGCAAATGTTTACTTCTCCCTGCACTGGATCATCCTTGCTCAGTGCCAGGCTTCAGCAGAAGTGCCATAGAAAACCAAAGGCAGAGACGTCCTCATCACCACCCTGGCCACTCCCCAGCTCTTCTGTCCTCGCAATAAACCCTGAGAACTGTTGGGGACAATTTACAAACACAATAAACGATATAATTCAACAGACAGAAGCAACCTCTTGCCTTCTTTACGCAGAAGAAGTTTGGGACCCAGTTGTTAACCAAAGCAGGCACGAGATCTAAAGGTGAGAATTGTGTGTGTGGTTTTTTTTCACTCTCTCTCCTCCCAAAACAATAAAGCCGTAAGAATTGACTTATGTAAGTGGGGTTATGATTGGAACACAACCTCCCTGTGCATGTATGGAGGATATTAGTGCCACCCATATCTCTGGATATGATAGGGTGAATGGGTGCAGATTAAAAAAGGAGGCACCCACACTTATAAATGAGATGTACCCAAGGTCTAATATTTTTTCCTCAGAGAGAGAAGATGGCTTATGAAGGGAAAGATAAAGTTGTGGTTGCCAAGCTAAGGATTTTCTTGATGGTTTCCTTTTCTCAACAGATGTATAAAATAGTGTTTCCATTCATGAACCATTCCATTCATTAAAAAGTTCACAAAAGTAAGTACAGGTAGTCTTTGTTTAGTGACTGTCTCGTTTAGTGACCATTCACAGTTATGGTGATGAAAAAGTAACTTTGTGACCAATCCTCACATTTACAACCTTTGCAGGTCTGTAAAGGAAAGGAAAGCTGAAGTAAGATCATAAGCACAGTTGAGATTTCACTTAGCAACCGCTTTGCTTAACAAGCGAGCTGCCAGTCCCAATTGTGGTCGCTAAACAAGGACTACCTGTAGTCAGTCTCTACACTGGATGGGGATATTCCTCCCTTAGAGATCACATCCCCAGAAATATTTCCAAGAAATTGTATCCAGAATAAATTGGTTTATTGAGAGAGAGAGAGAGAGAGAGAGAGAGAGAGAGAGAGAGAGAGATTACAAAACTACAAAACCCAGAATTATATCCTAAGCCTGCCTATCAAATATTATTTTGAGATCTTTGAGCTCAAGGAACAAAGATGCCAAAGTTGGAGACAGGCTCTTCCAAACAGTCTTCAGTCTTGGCAGAAAAACGATCAAACCATTATGATCTGTCTCCAGTCAGAGAATGTCAGTTCAATTTAAATCAGAGGTTTCTCTTTGCTCAGTATACAGTATCTGACTCTGCGTGTCAGCATGGGGCATCTCAAAAATACATCTGGCACAGTTGCATCAAGGTTAAAAAGTAGTGAAGAAGCACTTTGGAGTAAAATTGTATCATATTTCATATTTTGGAATATAAAGCAAATCTTTCTTGGCTTTGAAATGTAGCTTGATTGAAATATAATACCATGCCTTGATTGACAGAGGTCTTTCAAGCAAATTACAATCCTCTCTCTCACCCTGTCCCTCTCTCCACATTTCTGCCTTTACACAATTCAAATAAAAGGATTTTTTAAAATAAAAAATCCCAGTAAATCTCATAATCCCAGCTCAGGTTTTTTCACAATATGTTGAAAGTTGCAATCAGAAGAAAATGTCTTCTGAATAAACATAAATAGGATTGGGATACAAAGCTCAAACCTTTTCAGGAGGAACATTTTGTGAGGGTAAACCACAATGTGCTATAGCTGAAATTGGTTGTCAGTAGGCTTAGACTGGATCCCCTCCCTTCAGAATTTACATATTAAATCCCCACCATCACCATCTCTCTGCAAGCAATCTGAAAGGTCCACTCACACAACCTTGCAGTTCCAAACCCATCAACTTTTGAGGGTTAGAAAGAATGTATTCATTTGAGAGTCATCCCAAATAGGCTAGCAATATTTCAATAGCTTCTGCATAACACCATCATGTCACCTTCATGCCTTAGGCACAAAAGCCGCCTGGGTGACTTTGGGCCAGTCACTCTCTCAACCCTAGGAAGGAGCCAATGGGAAACCAGGAGACTGAGAGTTCTAGTCCTGCCTCAGGCATGAAAGCCGGCTGGGTGACCTTGGGCCAGTCACTCACTCTCAGCCCTAGGAAGGAGCCAATGGGAAACCAGGAGACTGAGAGTTCTAGTCCCACCTTAGGCACGAAAGCCGGCTGGGTGACCTTGGGCCAGTCACTCTCTCTCAGCCCAACCCACCTCACAGGGTTGCTGTTGTGGGGAAAAGAGGAGGAGGAAGGAGTATTGGGTATGTTCGCCACCTTGAGTTATTTATAAAAATAATAAAGGGATAAAAATAAATAAAATTAAAATAAAATCATGTCCAAATCATCAATTCACTTCCCATTTCAGTCAAGTATGTTAGATAGAACAGCCGTGTTTCCAGTACAATTCATAGTCAATGACATAGTGCTTAACCAGAATGGAAAGAACTTTATATTACAGTTTCAGAGATTAATTACACACTAGGCACAGATATATTATATGTGGAAAGTTCTGATGCTGCTCTTTAACAAATACAAAAAGCAGTTTCTAAAGGGATTTAGAAGCAGCTTTAAATCCTAGGGTAGGGCTAAAAGAAGTCAAGCTTTAGCAAACTGTATATCTATCAACTGCAAAATTAATGTCAGATATTTTCCTATATTCCCTTATGAAGATGGAGGTAGGGATGGAACTATGGATTCCAGATGTTTCCCCAATGTTCCAGGTCATATCTTTCCAGCTCGGGGGGTGAAATTTTGAGGTTCAAAGAACTTGTATTCATTGCAATCAGAGTCATATAAACCTTTTCTCCCAAACATCATACTAAATTATGCCACCATTGTTTTAGCACCAGATTGCCAAACGATTAGAGACAGGAAAATAAGGAGGAAAAAAAAGCAATTGGAAAGATTTGCATACATTAACTACTAGCTTCAGTCTTCATTAACATCATCATCGTCCTCAGAAAAGGTAGCCTTGTCCAATTGTCTGACATACAGCGTTCTAACTACTCACCTGTTGCTACCAAACTACCTGCAAAAATCCCCCCCCTCCAGAAGTGTGGCAGTCACAAGTTTGCCCACCTTTGATTTAAACACAGGAACACAGAAGCTGCCTTACACTAAGCAGGCCATTCATTAATTCATCCATTCCAGTATTTTTTATTCAGGGACTCAGACTTTCTAAGCAGGCTTCTCTGTACTCCTGGACATGCCTGGGATTGATTGTGGGACTTTCTGTACTCAGAGGAGGAGGTCTACCATTAAGTTGTGACGGATCCCCAGGGTGAGTCAAAGTCTCCACATTTCTGAAAAGTGGTATGACATTTTGAAGGTCATGCCTAAGAGACGTCGATTTGTTTCCGTCTGTTTCTTGCTGACGGTCATCCAGTGACGAGAGAATGCATTTGGGACCTCCCCTCAGCCTCCTAACCTAACCTTAGGTAAGGAAGGATCCTGCTGTGCATCAGATCCATTTTACTGGTAAGAAATAAACAGAACATCTTCAATTGACATGCAGTACACCCAGTACTTTTTTTAAAAAATTGCATGTCAAATAAACCTATGCAACCTCCGTTTACTCAAATTATTTACAGGCCAACTCCCTGAACGTATAGTGCATGACAAATACGTGAAGGCACACGTGTGTTGCTATGTATTAAATGTCTACAGGTTCAGTTTTTCAAGTCAGCAATTAAAAAAAAAAGATAAAGACTGCCTAGATTCAAGTACTAACCAGGCTAAGAAACCCCCCAAATCATTGCAATTCACATGGGATCTTATTTGACATCATTGGCCAGCATTAAAGAAGCCACAAATATCCAAAGTTTTACTATTCCAGATAAACGTCCTGCCTTACACTGCCTTATTGCATTCCCAAAGTTGACTTTCTGAATATAAAATACTCACTTAAGGTGTGACTACACAACAGAGATTTACAAAATTTTGAGCAGCATTCCTTAGTCTCTCTTCTACCTCCATCTATATAAGCAGGAAAGTGAGGCAAAGGATTGTGGGCAAAGGAAGGATCCCAATGTTGCACATCCCTCCATGTTTCTCTTTCCAAAACTTTCCCAGCTATCATTCACCTGATCTTTTAGTCAGATTTTGCAAATGAAAGCCGTCAGGGCTTTGGGCTTTTTCTTTTCATAACAAAAATGCCACATGTGCTGAATGGAGGCTGTTTCAGTACTTCCTGGAATGATGATAACACAGTATCACCAATCCATACCTCTCTGTCCAGGATGCCAAGGGCCCTTTTTAAGCTAATACAACTACAAGAACAATTGATGTGAAAAACATGGCTGTGTACAAAGCACGATAAGAAAGATGCCCCTGATTAGCAATGGCCAAAAAAGTACAGGTTTCTATTATAACTCTAGTGGCCCAAAGGGCAAATTTGTGTGATCTACAGAATTGATTCTTATTAATCTTTAAACTTGAGGAATGCTGCAGACCTATTATTTAACATTGGGGGAAAAATCCCTAGGTTTAATACAACATACTTCCTTCAAAACAAGTTCCTTTTTTAAAAATCAGTGGAATACATATTGAAATAAAGAGAGTTCAAACTGGGAAATATGCTGGAACAAGATCATCAAAGTCCAACAACAGCCATTAACCTTGCTGGATGCGGAGCAGGATATAATATTTATTTTTAGATTGATATCCTGCTTTATTGTACATCTCAGGGAGGTATACATAATGCTTCTGCCTCTTCTGTCTCCCACAACAGACCCATGAGGTGGGTTGGGCTGAGAGAGGACTGGCCCAAAGTCACTCAGCCCCCTTTTATGCCTAAGGAAGACTAGAATTCCCAGCTTCCCAGCTTCTAATCAAATCAAATCTTTATGGTTAAAGACCAGCATAAGGAGGGTTGGTTACAGTCTGTTAAAAGCATAGAGAATACATTAAAATCTAAAGAGTATATGTATATGTATATGTATATGTATATGTATATGTATATGTATATGTATATGTATATGTATATGTATATGTATATGTATATGTATATGTATATGTATATGTATATGTAAGAAAAAAATGTAAAAGCGGGGGTAGGAGCATTAGATGGATGTAGGGAGTCATAAAGGTTAGTATGTCTATCAGCACAGAATACTCTAGTGTAATGAATTAGACACTCATCATTCCCAGCTTCTAGGCCAGCACCATAAACACTACATTAAACTGTCTCTCAACGTTTTATTGGTTTCGTACTACTTTAATTGCCATAGTTTAATTCAGATAAACCTAGGAATTGTGGAGTCCTTGGTGCTGTCTGAGCCTTGTTGTTTTCTTCTTGCAGACGTTTCATTGCCAGGCTAGGCAACATCTTCAGTGCAAAACGGGAGTGGGACTTGCTCTCTGTTTATATACCCTGGCTTGTCCTGCCTGTGTTGGTGGGGGTGTTGTACTCTCCTTGGTAGTACCTTGATTGGGTTGTTGTTTGCTGCTTGGTTGACTGAGTTAATAGTTCCTTGATTAGGTCTATTGTGTTGTTTGATTGCTCCTCTGGTGCTAATCTTGCTGTTAATCTTTGCCTATCAGGTTGTTGATTGCTGGCAAGGAGGTCTTCTGGTCTTCTGGCTTTTCTATTGTCTCTTATGAATGGTATGTAAATGTTGTTTACCTCTATGTGTCTGTTGATGGCTGCTTTGTCTGAGTGCCAAGCTTCCAGGAATTCTCTAGCATTTTTGGATTTGGCTTGGTTTAAGATGCTCACAGTTTCCCAGTTGAAAGTATGGTTAAGTCTGTCCATGTGTTGTGAGATTAAGGAGTTTTCATCGTGTCTTCTGACTGCTAATTGGTGTTCGTGGATGCGTTCTGCTAGTCTTCTGCCAGTCTGTCCTACATAGTGGCTGTTACAGTCCTTACACTGTATGTTGTAGATAACTCCTGTTTTTTTCTTCTTGGGCTACTGGGTCTTTTGGTTTACTTACGATGTACTGAAGGGTTTTGGTTGGTTTGTGTGCTACGGTGATGCCATGTGGTTGTAACAGTAGTTTCTGAGATGTTTCTGATGTATGGCAGTGTAATCCTTTTCATAGCTTCTGTTGGTTTTCCTGTGGTGGGTTGAGTGGTCAGGCACTTTTTGATAAAGTTGTGTGGGTATCTATTTTGCTGGAAGATGCTATATAAGTGGTCTATTTTGTTTTTCTGGTGTTCTGGGTTGCTGCAGTGCATTTGTACTCGTCTAAATAGTGTTCTTACACAGCTCCTCTTGTGGGAGGTTGGGTTATTGCTTTGGTAGTGGAGCACTTGGTTAGTGTGGGTAGATTTCCGGTAGACTTGTGTTTCTAGAATGCCATCCTTTCCTCTACTGATGAGGATGTCCAAGAAGGGTAGTGTGTTGTTGTTTTCTTCTTCCCTTGTGAATTTTATTCCATTGAAGATGTTGTTGATGGTTTCATGTGTTTCCTCAAGTTGATTCTTTTTTATTATGACGAAGATGTCACCTATATACCAGATCCATACTTTGGGTTGTATGCATGGGAGTGCCATCCTTTCTAGACATTGCATTACTATCTCTGCTATGAGTCCTGAGAGTGGTGATCCCATAGGTATTCCTTTGATTTGTTGGTATATTTGTCCATCAAATTGAAAGTAGGTGGTGAGGCAGAGGTTGATGAGGTCCATGATTCTGGGTATTTTGATCTTGGTGTATTTAATTAGGTCAGGTGTGTTACATAGAACTGCTGCCATGGATTCAATCGCTAGTGCTTGGTCTATGGATGTAAAGAGTGCAGTGACATCAAATGACACCATAATTTCATCTTCATCTATTTTTAGGTCTTTGATTTTCTGGAGGCACTGTAGTGGGGAGTTTATTTATTTATTTATTTCATTTCTATGACTGCCCATCTCCCCCTCAAGGAGGGACCTTTTTGTTGATAGAGTATTCGCTCTCCTCTGTGAGATGCCCAAGTTTTCTTGTAAGTTCTTTAGCTATGTTGTATGTGGGGGTCCCTGGTAATGATACAATTGGACGGAGTGGTATGTTGGGCTTGTGTATTTTGGGGCGTCCGTAGAAGTGTGGGATGATGGGTCCACTGCTTTTCATCCGCCTCTGTTCTTCTTTTGTGATTTGACCTTTCTTGGTTAAGTCATTGAGTTAAGAGACGTTAAGTCATTTCTTCAACTGAAACCTAGGAATTTTTGTTTGGTGATGATGATTAATAATATCATATAAAACATAGTGGCTTCTACAGATACAAACAGACCTTTTTTGGAACCAATTTAACACACTTGGAAAAGATGCTCAGTTCTTTCTCTGTCTCTCTCCCTCTCTCTGTCTCTTTGTCTCTCTGTCTCTCTCTCTTCAGTGAAGAAGGATTGATTATCCCATGTATGTAAACATGCATGTATGTGATTTGTCCCAGATTTCCTCCAAGATCTCAGGGTACTGTACATAGCATTCTCTCCTCCATTTTCCCCCAAAACAACCCTGTGAGGTAGATAGGGGTGAACCTGGGTCTCCCTGATCCTAGACCATCCTTAATTATTGTACCAAACTAGCTTTTTATAATAGCTAAATGATTTCCTTTTTTTTAAACCAGATAATTCCTAATCCTAGTGGTATATCTGATTCCTTAAAAGCACCCAAAATTATTTTTTTCTGAAATGATGGCTTATGTGTACCATATGGAAAACCACAGTTATGGTTCTGGCATTATTGAGATTCAAGGCAAGTTTCTTATAGTGACCTCTTTTCTTTAGATAACTTGCTGGATAGTGTTTTGGGCTAGAAGTACATTCATAGAGTATCAGTAGTTTACAATACATTTGCAGAGAAAACTAGAGAGATCAGTTGTTGCCATTCTCTGCAGAGTTTATCATTCACAAACTTTCAACCAGGCAAGAAGCAGAGAGCCAGTTAATGTTTCCACTGAGATGAGAGTAATTTAAGGCAATGGCAATCAAATCCCTCGGCAACCCTCACTGGCCAACTCTGAAACAATTTTCCCTAACATGCACTCAACACAACAACCTCCCACCTCCTAAAAAGTAAAAGGTAAAAGTTTTCCCCTGCACAGTCGTGTCTGACTCTAGGGGCGGTTGCTCGTCTCCGTTTGTTAGCCGAAGAGCCAGCACTGTCCGAAGACGCTTCCGCAGTCATGTGGCTGGCATGATGCATGCGGAACGCTGTTACCTACCCAGCAAAGCATGCTTTCGAATTGCTAGGTTGGCAAGAGCTGGGGCAAGTGCCCCCCCCATTCTCACCCTTTGCTCCTGGACTCTCCTGCCAGAAGCTTCCCTAACCAGCCTCTCAATCCCTCACCCACTATGCTAAAATTGTAGTAGACTTTGAAAGGAGTTGCCCAGTAAAGGGACTGGTCTTTGAAAGAGAGAGAGATCTCATCTCCTCCTCAACCTCAAAGCCTCTTCCAGTTTGTACAATTCATAGTCATGCATTGTCCGAAGCAAAATAAGCATAAACATTTTGACCATCCAATGTTTGGAAAAAATGGTGATGAAAAGCAAACACTTGGCAGAAACTGGGGATGGACATTTTCTCTTTATTTGAACAAAATGAACTATATACTGACTTAATTGGGGACAAATTGTGCCGTTACCCAAGCCAACTCCCAGGGCTGCATCTATGATTAGACAACAAATGATGTTTCACTGTCCACACCCATTTGTTACAGAGATCACTTTCTTTTATTATATTATGTCAACTGCGCTTGGAAAATGAAGCTAGATCAACCAAAGTGCTCTGTAAACTGTGGAATTATTCCTTGATTAACAGGACCCTCACTGGGCCCTCATTAGCTGAGGGAATTTTAACATTGCATGAAATTTATGTGGAAATCTGAATAGTTCAAGACAGAGTACTGAAAGCCCAGAAACTTTGTGTAAATGAACTCACCTAAGAGTAACAGATATTACCCCACTGCAAATGTAAGTCCAAAGCATAAGTGAATACAGCTGTCCATTCTCAGTTATGATCAGACTGTTTAGACAGTCATACTTTTTCAGGGTTCTAGCTGAAAGTGAACACAACCCCTATGCCATAGGACTGTTTTGCTACCTTTCTACTTATCTGTACAATTTCTAACATGTGTTTTCATTGTTAAAAAAAATCTCAGACTGGGCTTCCCTTAAAAAAACAAGTCACAGTAAGTCAAATCAACTTAAAAAGTAATGATAGCAATGACAACAACATCAACAAAATTCAATAAAGTATTTGTAAAGCCCCATATAGTTAAAGCTATTAAATTTAAAGCTATTAATTAAACACAATAATACAGGCCATAGATAACAAAATGAAAGAAAAAGGGAGAACAGCACAGAGTAAACTAGGTGAGTAGTCTAAAAGATCAAATGTTGATGTAGAAAGGTCGGCTTTGGGCTCAAGAATGTTCTCTCTTGGGTTTCATTAATCCTGTGTTAAGGTTATTAAACAGAAACCATAGGATGAGTAGTAACTAACATTTTGATGCCAGGATCTTTGGGCAGCTGCTCAAGACCTGTCAGCCCTCCAAAGTAGACCAAACTTGGAAACCAAAGACATGTAAGCTAATACTACTTTTATTATAAGATTATAATAACAGAATCTTGCACGTCTGAATGCGCTTCCCCCTTCCCTCCCTCTATCTTCCTGAGAACTAGGGAGGGTCATGTCTGAGGTGCTTTCTCAAATTACATTTCTGCCCCAGATTCAGATTTCTTTTATCTGATTGTTGTCTTGGTTTTGGCTCTTCCTCCTGTTCTTCAAGGTTATTCCTTCTGCCCATTACAAAACCCATCGATAAGACTGTATCAGCCCTTTGAGGTAGTCCAGACAGAAAATCAAAACCATGAGTACTAACATTACCTTTATTGTAGGGTTACAGTAACAGAATCTTGCAAGTTTGAAAGCATTTCTCCCCTCCCTTGCCTTTACTTTCTAGAGAGTAATAGTAGAGAGTATTACTATAATACTAGAGCAGAGCTTTCCAAACTGTGTGTCGCGACACAAAAGTGTGTCGCCACACACAGTCTGGTGTGTCGCCACACAACCCGGAAGCGCTGATCATCATCAGCGCTTCCTGGTTTTCCCGCGGCAACACACCAACGGTGGCATGCAAAAACCCGAAAGCGGCAGCAGCGCTTCTGGGTTTTTGCACGCTGCCGCAATGGCAGCACTTCCGGGTTTTCCCACGACGACACACCAACGGCGGTTGGTGTGTCGCCACGGGAAAACTTTGGAAAGCCCTGTACTAGAGAATAGTACTAGAGAGGGTCCCTTCTGAGGTGCTGTCTTCACCCCTATTCCTTCTTTGGGCTGAGATATCTCTTGTCTGACCATTGCCCTGGCTGCGGCTCTTCCTCCTGTCTTCCAAGATTATTCTCACAGCCCATTACAGACTGCCATATCTCTGAGTTTGAATCCAAAGTACAGGGTTTCCCATAGTCTGAAGCTGAAGAAGCAAGAGGGCAAAGAATCATGGTTTATGCTACTTCTCAGACTTCAGATTCAGTTTTAAATAGCAAAAATAAATTAATAAATAAGTCGTTATTCATGATGTTCCTGAGAGGCAGCAGAAAGTACTCATGTGAGCTTGCAGAATTAATAACCGGAACATATTATTGGGAGGGATGTTGTAATACAACTGGGACTGTATTGCACATGAATGTGGTTCCACAGGTCATGGAGACTACATGCCATTCTTCTACCATCGAGAGAAGCACCACAGCAGCCTTTGTTCCGCCCCTCCCTAATTACAGCCCAAATAGGAATAAAGATTGCAGCACCAAATCACAGTGTGACACCAACAAAACATCGAGGATTCCTTTTGCACAGACCTGGAACAGAATCCATAGACAATCTGGCCGATCTCTCCATATAGAAAGCAGAGAAATAAAGTGTTACCTGTGAAAACAAGGAATGAGGAACACAGTGATCCATCGGGAGGACTGGGGCCTCCATTAAGACACCTGCCTGGATGACCAGCACTATCCTTTATACACCATGAGAAATAGCACTGCTCCCTACCCCCCAACCCTCAGGAAACTATCGTCCTGTACTGAGGGGAGAGACGGATTATGTGCAGTGAAAGATCACAACTAGAGAGACTCTTATTTAACTAACTTCATGCCTCAACAGGTGGTGGCAGTTAGCTGACCTGTCTGAACTCAGAACTGGGTAGGAGAACATGAGGGAATTCCAGAGCTGGGGGCTAAATTGGGGAATTAAAACACACACACACAGACACAGACACACACACACAGGCAATGGCAACCCAGTTCTGTAACACTGCCAAGAAAACTACATGGATATTCACAAAGAGGCAAGCTTAGTTCAAAGTATTATTATTTTACATTGACTTTACTATTAACTACTGTAGTGGAAAAACCAAGGGAACACATACCTTACTATTATTTCTATACATATTCACAGAATACACACACACACATAGACACACACTCATGCACATCCTTCAGATAAGTATTTTATGTCTATGAAAAAATGTTCACCAATCCAGATGTACAGTACTGAAATGATGAATGGAAAAGTAACTCCTATCACCCTTAGGCCAACTCTCTCTGATAGAAGAACAATGTGAATCCTGCCCTTTACTTTGTGCATCAGATTACATTAATGGGTAGGTAGGTACAGGGATCACATGATTCTGTTGTCGAAACAGCTGCCCTAGTTTTCATTGTGCTTTTGGGTAGAGTTCAAAGTGCTTGGGATAGTGACTTCATTTGTACGCTCCCTGCCCTAGGCACAAAAAACAGCAGTAAGCCCCCCCCCCCCAATTTATGGCAGAATCTCTTTAGTATTCTTCCATAAGTGGGGGGCATAGACTACAATCCTGTAATCATTCACCTAGATGAGAATCCAGTTGAACGTAGAGAGAGCTACCTCTGATTTCACATGCTCACCAATGCCCTTGATTGTACTTTTTCTACCTCAGTAAGGCAAAAGTGGGACCGGTCCAAGTTTGTCAAATATATCTTACTGCAACTTCATTTTTAAAATAATAAAAACTTATAAACATAGAGTGTACATTAGGATGTAGGAACACCCTCCCCACCCAGGTTACTTTACTCTGCCCAGGTTACCAAAGATAGATAATAACCACTGCATAGAAGGTTATCTGACAGGCTTGCACAAATCTTAGGCCTAGCATGCACTATCCTTAAATTGCATCTGCATCTGCTTGGTTGGCATCATATCAGCTCTCATTGTTCCTAAGCATTCACAGAGTCACAGAGTTTTGCTAAAGTTGAAACAGGTGCATGGACCTGTATCATAGCACACTGGCTGAAGTTACTGGTTTTGTTCCACAGGTTTGAGTTCTTTCCTTACTGAGGACAATTACAAATCAGCATAGACCTAGGCAGTTTCACAAAAACTCCAACATCTCAGCTTTTCCAGGGAGGCATTTTTAATGATGGGCTATGAGCTTGCACTCGGTGCTTTCAAACAACGTATCAAAGCCCAACAGGACCAGTCTGCTCTACCCAAGAATGTTTTTCTGAGCAGTCAAGCCGCCTTTTATAAGCCAGCGAGTTACTTACATCATACATATAACCATCACAAATTCCAAAGAGCACTATCTTTAGCATGCTTCAACACTCTCCCCACAGAGATTTGGAGGGCTGATACAAAAAGGTTTCCTATGAGCTAAGACTGTGCCCCTGTGGACAAGGAGCTATTGAAACTACAATTCATGTCCTGTTATACTGTACTCTCTATAAGGATCCTAGGACCAGCCTTATAACTCGTTACCTGGTAAAACACCCAGGAAATTCTGTTTATGTACAGCTGATGTGATCAGATCAGTATGATTCAGTCTCCTTGAACGTAGCCAAATTTTGCTATACTGCTTGTAAAATTAGACAGACTTTGTTTGCCTATTGATGAACCCATCACCAATCGTAATATATTTATCCTGTTTTGCTTATACTTTATTTTTATTTTTTAATGTGCTTCTCTCTGTAACTCTGGTCTGGAACCATAATATAAATTCTATTCTATTCACAGATTTTTGCTCAGGAGATGTAAATATGTATGTGTTGCGTAATCTGGGATGCCATGGGATGAAGATGAAGAGCAGAGGCTTGATGGGGCAAAAGCATATCAGGCTGAAACATTTTGAAAGACGCCACCTGGTTTGAGCAATCCAGACAATGTTGTCCTTTAAGGGTTCGATGTGTTTGATGAATGGAGGTTGCTGCTGCTTTATTTGCTGCTGCTCTAGTTAGCATGTGTTTTTTTTTTTTACCATTGAACTTTGGTGTTGGAGAAGACTTCTGAGAATACCATGGAAAGCCAAGAAAACAAACAAATGGATCAACCCAAAGTTCTCACTCAAGAGAAGTCAAATTATTCTATTTCGGAAACATTATGCAAAGACTTAGCTCTCTGGAGAAGGCTACAATGCTGAGAAAAGTGGAAGGAAAGAGAAGAAGAGGATGACCAGCAGCAAAGTGGATGGATTCAGTTGCAGTGGCAATGGGTGCACCACTGGAAGACCTGAAGGATCGAGTCAGGGACAGATCCTCCTCCTAACTTTGTGTTCGCTAAGAGTCAACACCGTCTTGATGGCACATAATCAATCAAGCATTCCCCTTCTTTTGATCTGATAACTGTTTTGCTCCTCGCACATCATGGAGGTTGTTTTGCTTGTTCCTCATTGAAGGCCAGGATGCAAATGGGTCAAATAGAGGGGGGGGGGGAATGGGAGCAAACAAGGTAACCTGGCAGGCTTCCAAAATATTTTCCTTCCTCCTCATTCCTTTGGTTGTGCAGCAGAGATTAGGCACCTGCCTCTAATCTCCTGGATGGTGAAGTTAAATTAGCCTGCCTTGTTTGCATAATTAAGTAAGAAATTTAGAATGCTTCCCAGAATGATAGGAGTGTAGTATGAAATCTGTACAGTCCAGATGGTATAACACCCCTTACTGTACACTGTCTTTGATCATTATCTTCCTGCCCTCAATTCCACATCTTTACTTCCATCTTTACATATTTGCATTCTCATGATGCTGGAAGAAAATTACCTCACTGGCTGAGAAATTCCTCCCTTGTTCTGGGTGTCCCAACAAAGATAGCTAATTTCCACCTGCTTCCTCCTTTCATGCTGGCTTCAGAATTACTCTTCCTATGGTAAGTCAGAAGGGGAATCGCCCTCCTGTTCTTTCATTCCAAAAGTTTGTAATGTCTGCCATGACAAATGATGAGCTCTGTAATAAAATAGCACTTTGCCAAAATAAAATTATTATTGTTGAAAAAAAAGTCTAGCTATGGTATTACAAAAAGGATAATTCTATTTCAGCAGAAGCGGGGAGCTGCTGTTCCTCTAGATGTTGCTCATCTACAGCTCCCATTATCTCTCAACATTGTCTGTACTGGCTGGGACTGCTGGAAGTTGTAGTTCAGCAACTTTGGGAAGGCTACAGGATCTTTCTCTACAGCTTTAAATGCTGTAAAACAAGTGCATGCTCTCAAGTAGTTGTTCTGTAACACTTCAGTGAGAATTAGATGTGTAGTCCTTGGTGCTCTCTGAGCCTTGTTGTTTTCTTGCAGACGTTTCATTGCCAGACTAGGCAACATCTTCAATGCGAAAAGGGAGTGGGACTTGCTCTCTGTTTATATACCACGGCTTGTCCTGCTTGTGTTGGTGGAAGTGTTGTTCTCCCCTTTGGAGTTCCTTGTTTGGGCTGCTGTTTGCTGCTTGGTTGATTGACTGAGTTTATAGTTCCTTGATTAGGGTATATTATGCTGTTTGATTGTTCCTCTGGTGCTAATCATGGTGTTCATCTTTGCATATCCGAATTAGAATTAGATGTAATCATCATAGCCAATCATCTGTTTCTAACCCAACACAGATAAGACATAGGCAAGTATCCACTTTGAGGTAAACAGCTTTACCAACACTCACACACACATTAACTGATAGTGCATCAATATGTAGATTATCACAGTAATACTCCCTATGATCCAGATTCGTTGGAGGAGGTGCTTCAAGCCCTTGCCATCTATTGTGAAGAGGAAGCCAAGTGCACTAATTACAGAAGATAAAAGTTACTGTTTTGGCAAAGAGGCAGATAAAACATAGATGGCACAAAAAGGGGTCCAACACAGAGCAGACCATACTTGATATATTTGAGGGTTCTTTTCCATGCCTCTGAAACACAGACGGTCTGCACAAAATGTGCTACTGAAAGTGTCCAGAGAAGCAGTGCTGGAGGGCATCGTTTGGTATCCATAATGAAAGTGCATGAAGCTGGGGCAGTGGTGCAGTTCGTGTATGGAGCCCAGGCCCGTGCAGTGATGATACATTAAACGATACATTAGGAATTCTTTGGTCAGTTTCCTCATGGTCCCTTTCACGGTCACTTGCTCTACGCTGAGTGCAGTTCTTGCATCTCAATACAGCTTCGCTTTCAATTGCGGCAGGAGTGTAGCTGCAACAACTTCATTTGAAGCTTAAGTTAATATTCTTCCCTGAGAATATGGCAGCTTTAATAGTATCTGGCTGCTTCCAGTCCCTTTGGAGAGGATGTCTGGAAGAAACTTGCAGATTTATGGGTCTGCCCTCCACCCTTTTCTTAGTAACCTTGGATTTTGAAAGAGAGAGATTGGTTTTCCAGCACCAAGACTGGAGCACAGAGCTTAGCTTTAAGGATGACCAGGCAAGTTTCAACCCTGCCCATTATCTTTTAAATGTCATACCTATGAACAAATGAAGCCCTTTTATACAGGAGCACTGTAATGCTTACCTTTCGACCTCCAAGGGCACTCCTGTCTTCACAAACTAAGTGAAGAAGGGATGGTAGGTCACATACCCCTGTACTCTCACTGTTTTCTATCTCACTTACATTATGCCTGTTTTAATGATGAGTTTTATGTATTTTTCAATATTTTATCAATACAGTTGCAATCTTTGCATACCAACAGCTGGTTAAATTGAAGGAACACTTACCCTCCCTGTGTGTCTTTCTTTCTCTCTTGATCAGTTGCCTTTTAATTCTTCTTTATTTATTTACTGTACATATTAGATATATTGCATTTATTGTGTATTGACTGACAATTGACCGTACTGCTATTAAAAATTCTAATCTTTCTGTCCCACTGGGTTTAAATTCTTGGTGATTCATAAAAGAATAATACGGATCCCTGTCTCAGGGGATTTATAGATCAGAAAGTAGACCCAAGAGAGGAAAATGATGGTAGAGTATGCCATTTTTCCACTTAAGAGCACAGAGGGACTGGAAATCTGGGTTTTGAGCAGAAATTTGAAGGGAGGAAAGGAAGTGGTATAATAATGGAGGCATCATAAAAAGGAGTTCATTCTGTTACAAAGTGCCAGAGCAGCCTAAGGAAAAGGAACAGAATCGCATAATTCACCCCAGCTCAGAACAGACAGGGTTAATCCTGGTCTCTTTGATAGGTGTACAAAGAAAACAGAGGGTTGAGCCAGACATTTTATAGTGGCAGTAGAAGGACGCTCTAGGGGAACATGGCACATGGCTTATGAGAAATGTTTAAAACCTTCATAAAAGTAGTCAAGTAGGTCTATATAAATGTCATTTCATTTCAGTGCTACTCATAGTTTCAAGTGCTATTTAATCATCTCAGAGCTCTTGTGGTCAGAGTACTGCAAGGTGTGGAAGAGAATTGCCTTCTACTGAGCAACTGGATTGATGTTGCAAACATGAGTTTATGCTTTATGTGGTAATTTTATCTAGTGTCTTTTGAAAGAAAATGGCTGTAGACTTATACATGTTATCTAATGTGTGTCCATGTGTAAATAAACCTGAGGCTCAGTGCGGTGGGCAGATGCTAAGGAGAGCGGGTGGGCCAGCAGGGGCCATGGGAGGGCTGGCGGAGGCCGCGGGACAAATCAGTTCTGATTTAGTTAAGATGTTGTGCTTCCTTCAAAAGACATTTGCCAAGCTAAGAAGAAAGGTCTTTGATGTGGCACCTGGGCCACTGTAAATTAATAGTTAGAAAGTATTCTCCTGCTAGTCCCATCCCATAAAAGGGTTATATTCAAGTCTTTCTGGTGGTACGTATCTAAAATCTGCTGGATTGCTTTGGCTGTAGCCCTCTCAAAAACAAGGGCAAATTAATCAAAGATTGACCTAAGAACTGCAATGTTGATCATTTTAAATTTCTTTCCTCCACAGTGAAGTAAAACTATCTAGAAGTACCAGGCTTAAACACAGCAGCTAGTAAGTCCACTGCAAGTCCACTGTCCCTACCCATTACTTCCAAAAGACCGATAGGCCCTGCTTTCTTCAACATGGTGCCCTTCAGATGTATTGGACTTCAACCCATGTAATGCCAACTAACGTGGCCATTGGTGACTGGATGGGAATTATGGGAACTGAAGTCCAACACAACTGGAGGTCTTCAGTTTGGGGAATGCTAGCTCAGAGACTTTTTGAGACTATCTCAAACTTCCCGCTTTGTTGTTGTTTTCACACATGAAGCACTTCCACATAAGGATTCTGTGCCTATTTGAAAGCAGCTCTGGACCTCTGTGTATCATCAGTGTTGGACAGTGGAGCTGCTTGATTTATTTCCAGCTCAGCCCTTACAGAATTAGGTTTGGGGTCTTTCTGTTTTAGATGCTTCATTCTGCTTTCCTTGGAGGGAACTCTTGTCTCATCCTTCCTTCTGGTTCCTGAACTGCAAGTACTATGAGAGAAATATCAGAAGGAGTCTAGAAACACCTTTTCTGACTACGAAATTTTATTAAAAGGCATAAAGCTGCAGCTCACTTCATCAGATGCATAATTTTGAAAGAAAATACAAACCTTTTAATAAAATGGTTAGTTGGAAGAGGTGCTACCAGACTCCTGCTTTTTGCCTACCATAGGCTAACACGGCCTTCCGGAAGGGGGTAAAGACATGGTTATGGCACCTCACTTGGGATGGGAGGGGGGATAGCCATTTATGGGTGTGGCTGGCACCGTGATCGTGCTAAGAATAACATCCTATGCCCATCTTGAATTTTTCTATTTTTGTATTTTTAGACTTGTATCTGTTTTTATGTGTATTTATACATGTATTGAGATTAAAATTGTAGTGTTTTTAATGACTGTCATTTTATTGTCTGTAAGCTGCCTAGAGTCGTTGTATACGAGATGGGCGGCAGAGAAATTTGACAAATAAATAAATAAATTTGTAACTCCCCTTCAGTAGCCCAGAGGAAAGAATGGCATAAAATTGAAGGATTTTGTCAGCGACTCCCTTCAGATTGCTAACTTCCCTTCCCTTCCCTTCCCTTCCCTTCCCTTCCCTTCCCTTCCCTTCCCTTCCCTTCCCTTCCCTTCCCTTCCCTTCCCTTCCCTTCCCTTCCCTTCCCAAGGCAGGGTGAGGGGATTTGGGTGCAGGCATGGGCTTTGCTCCTTGTTCTCAGCATTTCAAGTTTGCAGAATAAAGACGATTAAAAATTAACTTCAAACTCTCCCCAATAGCAGTTCTGCCGAGAGCCTTTGGCTCTGTTCACAGATTGCACTGCATCTATGTCATCCTATGACCTCTTTACTATTGGACAGCTGGTGTAATTTTCTCCTGGCTCAAACCATGATTCTGGAGGTTTGCTAGGCTTGGTGGTGGGCCTGTTTCCCATTGTGGAAACTTCCGCCAATCCCACTCCCAGAGTCCTTGGCCTCCTGCTATCCACACAGTTGCTAAGCCACCATAGCCCTTGTGACTGGGGGCAGATTTTGGCAGACCCTTATTGGCCAGCTGGAGCGAGTGCTGGTTAGCTGTGCTTGGTTTATCTGCATTTCTTGCAACAGTTGTCATCAGGATAATCATGGGCCATTACAAGGCTGGCTCTGTATTTGAAAAGTGAAAATGAGGGCAGTGTCCACAGACAGCTTCCATTTTCCCTTTCTTGGGAGAGGGAGTGAATACAGATGCTTCTGTTCATCCCTTCGTCTTAGCTTCTATCCATATGTATCCTGCAAAGATCAATCCATATTTAGAGCGCTATGCACAGAAACCTTATAGGAAACTCTACAACTAGTACCTGTTTCTGTAAATAATACTTCATCACAAAGTAAAAACTGATTTTTGTAAAAAGAAAAAAACCCCGGAAAACCAACAATTCAACGTAAGTGGGGCAAGATCAGAGAGCCTCTCCAGCTCGTGCAGTTGTTTACAGTAGCATCTAAACACAGGGCTCTTGTGTTTAGATGCCAGAGATAAATATGGCATGCCAGAGCTCTCAATATGTAGGAGAGAGACTCATCTGACTCTTTGATTAGTTTTCTCCATAGCTTTCTTGTCCTGTCTTAGAACCTTATCCAACTGTTCTAGCACTTCACATCATGATCTCTAGTAAAAGAAATGAAATGTCAGGCAGATGGGGATTTTTTCCTGCACAAGTCTCTATGTTTGAACCCCCTCTACTGGTCTAATACTTGTATGGGAGTTATTTTAGTTTTACTACTATTTTTATTACTGTCTTTTTACTATATGGTGATCAACTCAGCGAAAGGTCCAATTTGACTTTCCTCAAAGAACGACCTTTCCTCTACCCAGAGAGGGAACTGGATCCTTGCACTGTTCCCCCTCTCACATTCAAGTAAAAGAACTTGGCAGAGAAAGTGGTTCTCTTCAGTCCCTCACGCTGCACAGTTATCTGCAAGCATGATGGAAAAGAACAGGAATCATCATCATCATCATCATCATCATCATCATCATCATCATCATCATCCATGTTGCAGAATCACCACTTCGCTTCCCAAGCAGGCCAAAGTGTGATCCACAGTTGTTTTTATACTGTGTCCTCTCACTTTCTAGAGTTTGCAGATCATTTGCATTTTCAGCTGTCAGAGTAACGTGATAAGCATAGTGCAGATATTGATGTGTCTTCCTCCAGTTTTAAAGCCTCTTTTTCTTCCAGTCCAAATTCCCTCAATATACAATTCTGCCTCTAGGTTGAATAAATAAGGGGAGATTATACAGCCCTGTAGGGGCGTGGTGGCTCAGTGGGTAAGACGCCAGGCTTGTCGATCGGAAGATCACAAGTTCGGAGGTTCGAATCCCTAGCCCTGCGTGTGGAGTGAGCTCCCGCACTAGCTCCAGCTCTTGCCAACCTAGCAATTCGAAAGCATGCAAATGCAAGTAGATTAATAGGTACCACTTCGGTGGGTAGGTAACAGCGTTCCGCGCATGTCATGTGGCCACATGACCGTGGAAGTGTCTTCGGACAACGCTGGCTCTTTGGCTAACAAACGGAGATGAGCACCGGCCCCTAGAGTCGGACACGACTGCACAAATGTGCGGGGGGTACCTTTACCTTTTTATACAGCCCTGTCTCACTCCTTTGTGGATCTAGCCATGTCATAAACACCATTAGTATTCTGAAAGGTCCTCAGTTCTTCCTCAGCAGCAGGTTGAGTGCCACCTGACTTGAGGGGCCTATCATCTAGCACAGAGGTTTCCAAACTTTTCATGTTGGTGACACACTTTTTAGACATGCATCATTTTGTGACACACTCTTACAGCAGGGCATCATTTTCCGACACACTCTTACAGCAGGGCACAAGGCAGGCACTAGGACCTGTGCGGAATCCTGGCAGGGCAGGTTTGGAGGCAGCAGCAGCCATGACACACCCAGACACTGCAGCCGACACACTAACGTGTCCCGACACACAGTTTGGAAAGCTCTGATCTAGCACCATAGCAATAATTACTTTATCTTGCCTATCCATGTAGTTTTCTTTGTAAAAATATGGGAGTGGTTACCATTGCCTTCTCCCACATGGAATGAAATGATACCTTTGCTGTTCTACTTCCGGCACCTTCCTACAGTATATTGCTGTTGCCTGATATATGTGCCTGCTTGTTTTAACTGGGCAGTCAGGATGGCCTTTATGCTTATATTCCGGGGGGGGGTCGCTCAACCCTCCCTGGTGTGCTTTGCTCACCCCCTCCCCATACCATAATAACAGCATGATGGGAGGGGACATTGTCAGGGCATAGGACTGGGCATACCAACATCTACTCCAGCACAAGAACCTGAAACAGGAAGTTAACTTCCATGACAACCATTGGGATATTGCTAAACTGTTAATCCAAAGCAAGGGATCAGGAATATGGTAAATAGGTGACATCCAGGTATTCAGGCATAACTGGTCATATCTACAAGGTTAATGAATTACTACTCAAATGATCCAGGAGAACTTTCTCCAATCTGCTATTCTTTAAATGAGTAGGTCTACATTCCCAGAATTCCCAGTCAGTGTGGCCAAAGATTTGGGGAGGAATGAACTAATATACATCTATATAAAGATGCAAGACAAATTAAGATTTCTCTTCTAGCAGTTGATGGCTGCTCATATATATGAAATATGCATGAAGTTGTGTTTTGTACCTTGAATGTATCTACTGTATATCTGTATCAGTATAATGGTTCTCATGGGACAGCCAGTTTGGTGTAGTGATTAAAGACGCCAGGCTAGAAACTGAGAGACTGAGTTCTAGTCCCACCTTAGGCATGAAGCCAGCCTAGGAAGAAGAAAATGGTAAACCATTTTTGAAAATGTAGACAAGAAAACTGCAGGGACTTGTCCAGGCAATTGCCAGGAGTCAACACTGGCTTGAAGATTAAAATAAATAAAATAAAATAAAATAATAAAATAAAATAAAATAAAATAAAATAAAATAATAAAAAAATAAAATAAAATAAAATAAAATAAAATAAAATAAAATAAAATAAAATAAAATAAAATAAAATAAAATAAAATAAAATAATGCTAGCTAGCATCTACTTTGAGGAAAACTGGATAGTTTATTATGCAGGAACCAATGCATAATAAACTATCCAGATGAACTCAATCCTTTCAGGAAAGGTATTATTACCCTCTTACATTATAGAGATATTGCTATATCAATAATCTATATTACGCCAATCATAAAATGTTTGAAACTTTAGAATGCTTCAATACATTGAAAGCCAGTTCAAATGCTCAGTCAAATCAAGTGGGAAAGACTAGATTCCATGATGCAAGGCCTCCTGTTCATAGAGCACTGGGAAAGAAATTTTATTCTGAATATGGTAATCTTCAGTTTAGAGAGAATTTATGTCAACATGTCAGTTTCACCACACCCCACATGGCCTCAAGTGAATTCTACCAAAAAAAAAGTTTATCACTCAATTTTACTGATTACGTAAATTGGCCCATAGTTGCTATTGTGTTTAGGATTAGATTTTAAAAGGTATATAATGTATATATCCATGTTTTTTCTCTCTCTTTTTTTTCTTTACTAGTTTTATGGCACAGGTAATTGAGTTTATGCCATATCTGGAAAAAAAATGAGCACAGTAAAATGAGTTTTGATGTGATTATTGTATGTGCTATCTCTTCTCAGTTCTTCTCAGACCCTTCCCCCACCCCTCACCCTACCCCAACTATATTGGTAGTTTTTTTGTGTGCCACCACAATTAGGCTATATCACATGCCAAATATACCATTAAAAAGTTCTGCTGGATAAGACCAAAGTGTGACATAAGAAAAGTCCTGTTGCATCAGAAGGCTAGTGTTCCCATGGAGTACATTCGTGCTTAAATTTCCCAGCATATAGTATTCAGAAGCTGACTGAATATGGCAACTTCATTAAAAGGGAAGTAGGAAACCTGGATAGTAGTACATTCTTGCTTAAATTTCCCAGCATATAGTATTCAGAGACTCACTGAATATGGCAACTTCATTAAAAGTTATGCATTGCTCCCAGCCTTCCGGAAGATTCTAAAGACCTGGTTCTGCCGCCTTGCCTGGGACGGGGGAGGTAATAGTTCCTCCTGTGGATGGCTGGCACCATAGTGTCCCCCCTTTTATACGAGATTTCACCATCCCTTGGATTTTTATCTATTTATTATACTGATTGGGTTGTAATTTTATTATTATAGGTTTTTAAATGGTTGATTTTGTTGTAAACTGCCCAGAGTCCCCCGTTGGGGGAGATGGGCGGTGATAAATTTAAATAATAAATAAATAAATAAATTACGGTAGGTATCAATAACCTTTTCCTCCATGAATTTGTCTCATCCACTTTTACAGCCATCACTACACCCTGATAACAAATTCCTTAATTTAATAATGCAATGCATACTTTCCAAATAAGCAATTTCTTCAAATATGAAAAAATATTAGCTTTTTAATATTCACTGAAGGAGAGAGAGAAACTTTTCCCTGCCCTGTTCCTTTATATCATGTATGGATTTGTTTTTTTTAATTGTATTGCTTTGATATACAAAGAAGAGGAGAAAGGGAGGTAAAAAAGAGAAGGAAAATAAGACACACACCCCAAAAAAAAAAACAAGAAAAAAGGAAAGGGGAAACAACAAGAACATACTATGTTAGATATAAGAAATCATTTAGCCTAATTTATAAATATATTATTCACCTGAAATAATATTGACAAGTCTTTCTGTTGCATTGATAGAAAGCCAGTTCATAAACATAAAGCAAGTACATCTTGATAATCCAAGATTGTAAAACTGGGGTTTCACTATTTCCAACCTTGAGGAATAATTTTTTTTCTGTCCACCCCTCAATCAATAAATCCATAATTCTTCATATATTGATAAGTTTCAAGGTTTTGGTATATAACTCAAAAGTAAACTCAGAAGTACATTTAACCAAATTGATATTTTATCATCATATTTTAGATTTTCAACATGAGGAAGTTGACAGCCAACCCTTTTAAAGGGTGTCTCTGGGTGATGAATGAAGGTGAAAAACAATTTTTGGTTGGATTAATCTCGTCTTAAGATCATAAGAACTATTATTTAAGACCCTCAGCACTGATTTATTCATATGGGATACTCCAACTCTACTTCAGAGTTCTTGCTAACTAATATCCACTTCAGTGATACTCTTCATAAAAATAGTGTTGACTTTAATTATCCTGTATGTTCCAATACTGATAGTAATTTGGACGTTTTAGAGACTGCTAATACATCACACTGTGAAATGAAGAGAAGCTTTAATTGAATCTACAGCCATTTTGCAATTTTAGAGTATAATTTTGTTGTGTGAATGGGGGCCAAAATTATACTTTCATCTCAACAGCTTTCAAATACGTTTTGCAGCTTTTAATGCAGGAAATATAGTACAGAAATAAATATGGCTAACAATGGAGCGAAGCCCTTGCCAGGATATTGAAGGGGTCATGTAATAACTTTATAATTGTGCCCATACTGGTTTCTTTTATTTGATCATTTGCATTTCATAGAGAAATGTAGAAACCGCCCAGGGTCCCTCCTTGAGGGTGAGATGGGCAGTGATAGAAATTTGATAAAATAAATAAAAATATATAAATTGAAATAAAAACATATGGCCAATAATACAACTGGTAGCCAGGAAAGTTTAAACCCTCATCATAACTTGGTAAGAAAATATAGAATACAGTTTTATACACTTTTGGAATGTCCTTCCTTGCTCATCCCTTTTTTAAGCTAAAAAGCCCCACATATAATAAGAGAATCTCCAAGCCAAATGGGAAGATTCTCACCCACTGAGGTGTGTGGTATGGTTTGATGTCTTATATTAACTTTGTGATGCAAAAAGGAAAACAGGACATTGCAGATGGAGGGCTACATTTTTGAAAAGTTGTTCCTGTGAAAAGTCATATTTATCTTCAAGTATGAAATAATTATAGCTATAATTATAATTGGGGTGTGTGTGTCTGGATGGGGAACAATTGGCTTCAACTGAACCCTGTCAAGGCTGAGTGGCTCTGGGTTTTTGGGCCTCCCAGTTCTGGGACTATGCCATCTTTGGTACTGGATGGGGTTGCACCACCCCAAAAAGACCCAGTGCACAACATGGGGGTCCTCCTAGGCTAGGCTGACCATATTTCCTTCAGACAAAAACGGGACTTTTGGGATGGCAAAATGGGACAGGGTCTTATGCCACCATGCCGGCCTCCAAACCCCGCCTCCCACACGCACGCACCCCACACCCTCTTTCTCCAGCCTCCCTGCAACAGGTGCGGGTGCATTTGGTCATGGGGAGGCTGGAGAAAGAGGGTGTGGGGTGTGTGTGTGTGTGTGTGTGCGCGCAATTACTCTGAGCAAGTAATCTGTGTGCGCGTGCGCACACACACACACACACACACACACGCACCCTCTTTCCACAACCTTCCCGTGCCTGCTTTCCCTGGCCTCACCACTGCTGGGCAGACAATCTCAGGATCAGGTAAGGAGGCAGGAAACAGGACTGTGGTGCTGTGTCTGCTGCTGGGCTCGCACGTGGCAACTGGGCTTCCAGTTGCCGCACTGATAGGGCCTCTTCCGGGCGGGCTGCCTCCAATGGCAAGTCCGGCTCCAGTCCTCCTTCCTGTCTTCCTGTCCTCCTTCCCGCCGGGTTTAAAAAAGGAACAAAATTGAGATTTTGATCAAAACGACGGGACGGTTGAAAAATGCTAAAATAACCGGACTGTCCCGTTCAAAACGGGACGTATGGTCACCCTATCCTAGGCTCACGACTCCTGCTCAAAGAGCAAGTGGTAGTCAGGGCTAGGAGGGCCTTTGCGCAGCATCATGTTGTGTGCCAGTTGTGCCCATTCCTGGATCAGGAGAGTCTGCTCATGATCACTCATGCCCTGGTCACCTCTCGGGGGGACTACTATAATGTGCTCTACATGGGGCTGCCCTTGAAGAGTATCTGGAATCTTTAGCTGGTACAGAATGCGGTGGTGCAGGCAGTTATATGTGTCCCTAGAGGGGCACATGTTACACCTCTGCTCTGCGAGCTGCATTGGTTGCCAGTTTGCTTCCGGGTCCGATTCAAGGTGCTGGTTATGACCTTTAAAGCCCTTCATGGCATGGGGCTGGGTTATTTAAGGGACCACCTCTTCCCAATTCCATCTGCCCATCCCGTCAGGTCCAGCAGAAGAGGTATGCTGTAGGTCCTGTCTGCCAAAAAATTACATCTGGCAGGACCCAGGAGATGGGCCTTTTCTGCCGTGGTACCCGCCCTGTGGAACATCACCGCCCATGAGGTGAGACTGGCCTGGAAGTTCCTCAAAACATGGTTGTGTCAACAGGCCTGGGGGTCACAAGGGAATGGTGATCTGATGCTCTCTCTTAGCCTTTTTATAATAATATTAATTTTGTACTTCCTGAATATTTTTAAATCTGTTTTGTATGGTTTGTTTGTATACCACCCAGAGTCACGTAAGATGGGCAGCCATACAAATGTGATAGATAGATAGATAGATAGATAGATAGATAGATAGATAGATAGATAGATAAATAAAATAACAGGAAACCAAGATTGGGAATTCGTGGTTGACGCAGGAGGCTTGAAGGAAGCCTGTTATCAGATCTAGTTAAATGTGGTCACAGCTCCCCATACAAATCAGAATCTTCGATTATGGTTGGGGACTGAGAAGGTGTGGCCAGGATGGGAGTCCTTGTGTACCCTTTTAGATGTATAATGCCGATAGAATGAGAATATTCCATATTCCATTATGTTGAGGGAAAGTGTAGTAGGGTGCACTCAGCTTCCTTCTATACCTCCACTGTTTTCATTCCACAAACTCTCAGAACACTTTAAAGCTGACCTATATTTGTCCTCACAATAGTTAACCTCAAAATTAAAAGCACCATATGAGTATATGATCCCCTGAACTGATCAATTGGAAAGCAAACTTCCCCCACCAAAACAACATCCTGACCTCATGCTGTGTTCATCTGTGATCAATCACTACAGCCACTAAGGCGGCAGTGGATGACAAGCTGTCATAGTACCTTCCTGATGCTCAATGCAAAAGACCCATGCTCCAAACCTGCTGTGATTCCATGCAGGTCCCAGTGCCTGCCTTGTGCCCTGCTGTAAGAGTGTGTTGCGAAATGATGCATGTCTAAAAAGTGTGTTACCAACATGGAAAGTTTGGAAAGCTCTGCTCTAGCGTGTTCTTTCTCCCCATTTCCAGGAAGCTTACAAAAGAGATTAATGATGCACAGAGCAAGCATATATTTTCATATTCCTTGTAGTGGCCTTTGTTTCTGCCTTCAGGTTTTGCGAGAAACTCTGTCTGAAACCACCATTAAATCAATGCAAGGTTGGAGCACCCACAGAGCTGCAGAAGTAAAAGAGAGCAAACACCCTGAAAATGAGCAGAGAAAACTCTGGCAGGAGTAAACTCTTTTTCCTCTTTAAAGCAAATAATTATCTTTTAATCTGCATTTATTTATTTTTGCTTTGAAATAATATACAAAATACCAATACTGTACTATATTTTTATAAGCTTAATTATAAATGTATCACCACTTTTGCTACTTGCTACATTCTATTTTTTTTAAAGATAATCACATACGATTACACTTCTATATATTTTTATACTGAATTCTTGTTCACTTCCTTCACTTTTGAAAAAGCTCTCTCTTCCCATAGAATAAAGGGCACTGTTGTTAGACAAAATGTAGTTTTGATCTCTAACACAAATAGAACGCTTCTGAAGATTTAACTTCTCTCTTTAATCTTTAATGTTCATGGAATCAAATTATAAAATGAATCACCTTGTTAAATGGCCAGCAACTGTTTCCAGGTTTGTTCTAGAGAATAACACCATTAAAGAGATTTTATGGGTAAAACATACAATTGAATATTGCTCTCTTTAACCTGCCTCCAGTTTTTAATCCTGAGCGCAAGATTCTTATCCCACCTGACCTCAGGATCCAAGATGCAGTGCTGTCTTCGTTAGTACACATTCACAGTATTTTGGATCATCAACTTTGCCCATCATCATCATCATCATCATCATCATCATCATCATCATCATCTCCTTTTTTGTTTCTTTGTAACATTTTGCTATTTACAAAGATGCAAGCAAAGTCAAGTGGAGGCAAAGATGCATTCCTATAAGGGCACCATATACATTAGCAGGTTCTCTAATGAGGAGCAGATGCTGCTAATCTCCAGATTTCTGCTCCCCTGCTCCTCTCTATACTTGGAGCTAAAATTGTGTATAGGTCAATGTTGCCAAAGAGACCCAGTCTTTACTCCAGACTTTTTCATATATGATGCAAAAGTGTGAAAAGGAGATCAAAGGGCATTGGGCTGAACTTGTTTCAAAGTCTGAAGATGTAAACATGTGGAGTTGATGTACTCTGGTGCATCCAGGGCAGGACAGCAAGGGGTTACGCTGCCCACTAGACACCTTTAACCCATTCAGACAAATGTTGGAATAAATATTGGCTTCTTCCAAAAGAGATACAACCGTATCTAATTGTTTATTTATGGTCCCAGACAATAAAACACAAGTACAAAATTTAAAATACAGACCCCCCCCCACCATCAACTAATGATGAGAAGGATATCAACCAGCTTCTGTTAAGTCATAGCTATTGCTAGAAATTTGACCACCTTTATAGTAATTGTTCAGGTTAGGTCTTGCAGAAGGAAGATTGTAATTTCTTGACCAGAGGGACAACAAATATTTCTGATAATTGGGTTTATGCGTGCCAGACGCCATGGGTGGTACAATGCGCAGTGTAACAATAGATGGATTACTGACTTAATCTCTGCATCTGGGCAGACACTCACACAATTGCCATATGGGAGGCTTATATCTTTGCCTATAGAAGCAAAAGTTGGACTTCGAAGAAGCAGGATAAGAAGAGTATTGATGCTTTTGAACTTTGGTGTTGGAGAAGGCTCCTGAGAATACTGTGGGCAGCCAAGAAAACAAACCAATGGATCATCCAACAGATCAACCCAGAGTTCTCACTCAGCTTCCAGTTTTGGGATGGCGCTGTAAGACGTCTCTTGTTTCTCTCTTGATTAAAGGGCTTTCAAACTTCTGAATTATCAGACTCTGTGGATAAAGACTTTGTTCACTGGGTAATTATTTTTTTTAAATTACATATTATCTTGTTTTTAACGAACTATTGGCATGGCAACTAGATCTAAACAGTCAGCAGTTAGTTTAACTCGTACTGCGTCACTATCTGCTGAGCCGGGAAAGATGGCGGAGGAGGAATTTATTGGCTTGTTAAAAGAGATCCCGGCTCAGGTACAAGTTCTGAAGCTGATTCCACAAGATCTGGCTGAGCTGAAGAATGATCTAAAGCAGATGCAAGAGAAAATGGCTAGATATGAAGATCGATTACATGCTCATGAGACCATAATGCAAGCCAGTCATAATATTTTGGACAAATTATTTAGAATCGCAACTGCGCAGAAAAAAATTACATGTGATTGGTATTGAAATCTTCCCAAGCCAATCAAACCTGGCTGAATTTATGGAAGATTTTTTCAGAAAGCTCTTCTCTTTAGGTATGTCTATGAAGGTTCTCAGTCATCCAGGTGGAATTGTCTGTAGCTTGAATCATGTCAACTGGATTTCTATTTTCTTAGTGGAAACGTTTCGCTCCTTATCCAAGGAGCTTCTTCAGTCTGAGCAAAGTTGGTAAGGGAATCCTAAATATGTTCCTAGGTAGCTGTGTGACCTTACACCTGGGGCTAGGTCATGGTTATATTGAGATGTAATTTTTAAGTCCTTTTATCATCTGAAGGAGGGTCGTTAAAATCACCATGCTGCTGTTGAGCTTCTGAAATGGTCTTAATCTTCCTAGGCACAGAAGACAAAACGGGGAGGAAGATGGGGGAGAGTTTGTGCCTGAGGCCCCCACCTCTATTCAAGGAAGGATTTTCCAAGTTGGCATAAATGGATTCCTTGACCCCTCTCTCAAACCACCTATCTTCTCTGTCTAAAATGTGAACATTAATGTCCTCAAATGAGTATCCTTTTTCTTTTAGATGAAGATAAACTGCTGACTCTGGTCCTGTGGTGTTATTTCTCCTGTGTTGGGCCATCCTCCTGTACATAGGTTGTTTGGTTTCTAACTCTACATTGGAGAAACCAAACAACCTATGTACAGGAGGATGGCCCAACACAGGAGAAATAACACCACGGGACCAGAGTCAGCAGTTTATCTTCATCTAAAAGAAAAAGGACACTCATTTGAGGACATTAATGTTCACATTTTAGACAGAGAAGATAGGTGGTTTGAGAGAGGGGTCAAGGAATCCATTTATGCCAACTTGGAAAATCCTTCCTTGAATAGAGGTGGGGGCCTCAGGCACAAACTCTCCCCCATCTTCCTCCCCGTTTTGTCTTCTGTGCCTAGGAAGATTAAGACCATTTCAGAAGCTTAACAGCAGCATGGTGATTTTAACGACCCTCCATTAGATGATAAAAGGACTTAAAAATTACATCTCAATATAACCATGACCTAGCCCCAGGTGTAGGGTCACACAGCTACCTAGGAACATATTTAGGATTCCCTTACCAACTTTGCTCAGACTGAAGAAGCTCCTTGGATAAGGAGCGAAACGTTTCCACTAAGAAAATAGAAATCCAGTTGACATGATTCAAGCTACAGTCTCTTTAGGTATGGATTTTCCAGTCGAGATTGAACATGTGTTTAAAATTCCTCTGATGAGATGGAAGACTGGAATTAGTTCCAATATCATTACTGTGCAGTTCCTTCATCTTACCACAAGAGATGAGACTTTACGTACGTATATTTCACCAGGAATCTAGTAAAGTCTCCATTGAAGTGGGGTTCCAGCCACAGTAACATATCAATCTATCCTGATTTCACTAAAGAGGTATCTGATAAAAGAAAAATGTTTACAAAAGCTCGAAGTCTCACCAGATCAGCACAACTTCAATATTTCATGCACTTTCCAGCAACACTCTGCGTTTATCATCAAGATCAGGAGCACAGATTTGATAATCATCTGAATGCAGAGGTCTTTAGCTTATAATTGAAATCTGCTGATGGAAAAGCCTGACTGTGTTTTAGCAATGGTTTAGGGAGAAGTTTGAATCAAGCCTCATTTCACAAGACCCACAAGTTCTCACTTCTCTTTTTTCCTGTATTCCGGTCAACCTCATGATAATGAGTCTGGGCTATTGTCAATTTAGTCTTTATCTCTATATTTTGCATGTTATCTTAAATGACTAATTTGAAGCTGCTCTGTTCATTTACTTATAAAAAGAGATATGCTACAGGGTTATCCCACTGAGAAGTTGTGTATTTCTTTCTATTTCTTTATTTCTTTGTTTATTTTTAGGATTCTTTTCAGTTTTTATAATAATGTTACTTGTTTCTTGTTTTATTTCCTTGCACTTAATCAGGTCTTTCTTTTTTTTCTTTTAAGTATAGATTCTATATACACTGCTCAAAAAAATAAAGGGAACACTGAAACAACACAATGTAAGTCCAAGTCAATCACACTTCTGTGAAATCAAACTGTCCACTTAGGTAGCAACACTGATTGACCATCACTTTCACATGCTGTTGTGCACATGGAATAGACAATAGGCGGAAAGCATAGGCAGTTAGCAAGACATCCCCAATAAAGGAGTGGATCTGCAGGTGGTGACCACAGACCACTTCTCAGTTCCTATGCTTTCTGGCTGATGGTTTGGTCACTTTTGAATGCTGGCAGTGCTTCCACTCCAGTGGTAGCATGAGACGGAGTCTACAACCCACAGGTTTGCTGTGTCTGTCAGCGTAGTGTCCAGAGCATGGAGGCGCTACCAGGAGACAGGTCAGTACATCAGGAGACGTGGAGGAGGCCGTAGGAGGGCAACAACCCAGCAGCAGGACCGCTACCTCCGCCTCTGTGCAAGGAGGGACAGGAGGAGCACTGCCAGAGCCCTGCAAAATGACCTCCAGTGGGCCACAAATGTGCGTGTGGCTGCTCAAACGGTCAGAAACAGACTCCGTGAGGGTGGTATGAGGGCCCGACGTCCACAGGTGGGGGTTGTGCTTACAGCCCAACACCGTGCAGGATGTTTGGCATTTGCCAGAGAACACAAGATTGGCAACTTCGCCACTGGCACCCTGTGCTCTTCACAGATGAAAGCAGGTTCCCACTGAGCACATGTGACAGACGTGACAGGGTCTGGAGACGCCATGGAGAATGTTTTGCTGCCTGCAACATCCTCCAGCATGACCGGTTTGGCAGTGGGTCAGTAATGGTGTGGGGTGGCATTTCTTTAGGGGGCCGCACAGCCCTCCATGTGCTCGCCAGAGGTAGCCTGACTGCCATTAGGTACCGAGATGAGATCCTCAGACCCCTTGTGAGACCATATGCTGGTGCGGTTGGCCCTGGGTTCCTCCTAATGCAAGACAATGCTAGACCTCATGTGGCTGGAGTGTGCCAGCAGTTCCTGCAAGACGAAGGCATTGATGCTATGGACTGGCCCGCCCGTTCCCCAGACCTGAATCCAATTGAGCACATCTGGGACATCATGTCTCGCTCCATCCACCAACGCCACGTTGCACCACAGACTGTCCAGGAGTTGGGGGATGCTTTAGTCCAGGTGTGGGAGGAGATCCCTCAGGAGACCATCCGCCACCTCATCAGGAGCATGCCCAGGCATTGTAGGGAGGTCATACAGGCACGTGGAGGCCACACACACTACTGAGCCTCATTTTGACTTGTTTTAAGGACATTACATCAATGTTGGATCAGCCTGTAGTGTTCTTTTCCACTTTAATTTTTGAGTGTAACTCCACATCCAGACCTCCAGGGGTTGCTTACATTTGATTTCCATTGCTAATTTTTGTGTGATTTTGTTGTCAGCACATTCAACTATGTAATGAACAAAGTAATTAATACGAATATTTCATTCATTCAGATCTAGGATGTCTTATTTCAGTGTTCCCTTTATTTTTTTGAGCAGCTTATATATGTAATACATAGCTTTCCAAACTGTGTGTCACGATACTTTAGTTTGTCGCAACACACAGTTTAGTGTGTCGTGAAACGGCGGCGGGGGCGTGCACGGCGGTGGTGCAGGGGCATGCACGGTGGTGGTGTGCATGGCGGCAGCGGCAGTGACGATGGCAGCGGCGCGCAATCAGTGCTTCTGTGTTTTAGTGAGGCCGCTGCCACTGCCGCCGCCATGCATGCTACCACCGCCGTGCATGCCCCCGCTGCCGCGTGCGCCCCCGCGCCGCCCCTGCTGCCGCCGTTGGGGTGTCGCCAACGGCGGCAGTTTGGAAAGCACTGATGTAATACAACGTTATCTGAATATTAATTTGATTTCCTATGCAGGTTCTATGTCTGTGAGCAATATTAGAAAATACAATAAATATTTAATTATAGAAAAGTCCATTACTAGATATTTGCTAACAGGTACAGGTTATAAAATGAATTGGTATTGGGAATGTGGGAATGCAAGAAACAAAAAAATAATTTTAGCATATTTAAAATCGTAAAGGGCAAATATTGCTTATCTATGGAAACTCATCTAATGGAACAGGATAAATCTTTACTAATGAAGGATTGGCTGGGACAGGTTTATCTTACAGATACTTCAACAAGTCACTCACGCCCTTGTCATCTCCCATATAGACTATTGCAATGTGCTCTACATGTAAGTTAATATGGGAGGAGGAGGAGGAGGAGGAGGAGGAGGAGGAGGAGGAGGAGGAGGAGGAGGAGGAGGAGGAGGAGGAGGAGGAGAAGAAGAAGAAGAAGAAGAAGAAGAAGAAGAAGAAGAAGAAGAAGAAGAAGAAGAAGAAGAAGAAGAAGAAGAAGCTGCTTTTGAATTATATGTGTCCCAGAATTAGAGATCTAAATATCAAAAGGAGGACTTTGAATTGAGCCCAGCGACAAAAAGGCACCGACTAATATTTTTGCAGACTGAGTTGTGTTGATAGGACTGGAACAGACCATTCCTGTTAAAATTCTAGTTATTGTATCCTGTACTGACCATTTCAATGGCAACCTCGTTTATTATTTTTGGAATGTGTTTTTGAGTCTGCTGCTCTCTTTCCCAACCTTGAAATATCCATAGAAAATTGACAGAATGGTCTTGTTTCTCACTAGCAATGTGATTCCTTCTAGACAGACTGTGAAGGAAACAGGAATAGTTCAAGAATGCTCACTCAGCTAAGGACAGGCATTCAAGTTGGTATCTGTCCACATAAGCCTGAAACAACCATTTTATGACATAACAACCTTCATCAAGGTGTGCCTGAGCATGATCAAACCATTCCTAGGGCATTCTGTGTCACACACAAACTTACGAAAGGAATGTGCCACAAACACTTTTTAAAGACACACATTTTACTTGAGATGCAAGCACCACTCCAGATTTTGATTGGAGGTAAAAGCTGCATCCTTGTAGCCTCCCTTGATTTATCTGACTTTTTAGTAGCAAAAAGGCCCAACTCTAATATTATGCAAATGTGCAAGAGCATCTTGACCCCCTGGGACTTTACTAAGCTTGATCGGGCCAACTCCATGTAGAGCAGAGCTTTCCAAACTGTGTGTCAGGACACATTAGTGTGTCGGCTGCAGTGTCTGGGTGTGTCGCGGCTGCTGCTGCCTCCGAGCCCTGCCAGGATTCCACACAGGTCCTAGTGCCTGCCTTGTGCCTTGCTGCCTCCAAACCTGCTGTGATTCCGCGCAGGTCCTAGTGCCTGCCTTGTGCCCTGCTGTAAGAGTGTGTCGCGAAATGATGCATGTCTAAAAAGTGTGTCACCAACATGAAAAGTTTGGAAAGCTGTGATGTAGAGTAAGCCCCATGGAATCAGATTGTACAAACACTTTTATCCAGTTACTCACACATACATCACTGGCTTTTTAGCTACGAGTATGAGCAGGTAGATTTGCACATGTCTAGGAGCTCAATATCTATTGCTATCAGATCTGACCACAATTAGTATGCTTTCAGAAGGATGGTTCCTAATCTTTCCCCATCCAAGCTAACCACAATGACCAAATTTGGATTCATGCCACACTGGGACAGAAATAATTGACTGTAAATACTGTACTAGTTATGAGGGCTGGGTCATGGTGTACACTGAACAAACTGGCTGTCATTGCAGGGATTACAATAAACTCTGTGCAGCCTGCAGAAAGTGGTTGAAAAGCAAACAAATACAAGATGACATTGTGGCACTCAAGCTCTTTTAATTAATGTCACAGGCAAACCAGTTGCTTCTTCCTCTTCAGTATAGTTTGTTTACCAAGGAACTAAACTTCATGAAAAAACAATAGTTGCTGAATGGATTGATTTGGTACTGAATCCCCCATGCTACACCCCAAATTTTGTGCTTTAAATCTCCATCGTCACTGTCACTGTCATCGTCATCGTCATGATTTGGAGAAGTTTAAGCCTTTTCCTGACAGTTCTTCCCCCCTTCCCAAATTACTACTTTGGAAAACATGTTGCTCTTTGGCTTTGTGACCAGAAGTAACTCCAACTAGAACAGCAGCATCTGCCAAAAACTGAGGAGGACTTCAGCCCCATTCATGTATAATGTGTCTCCTTCTTGCTTTGTAGAGATTTGGTCTGAGTTGGGGAAAGTTTGAAAGCATGCAAATGCAAGTAGATAAATAGGCACCACTTCCGTGGGATGGTAACAGCGTTCTGCATGCGTCATGCCGGCCACATTACCGCGGAAGCGTCTTCGGACAGCGCTGGCTCTTTGGCTAACAAACGGAGATGAGCACTGGCCCCTAGAGTCGGACATGACTGTGCAGGGGAAAACCTTAACCCTGGGGAAAGTTCATCCCAAGTGATTAAAAGAATTGTGATGATAGCTCATGGACATCATCAATCTATTTCACAGAAAATTGTGGAACTTAGAAATCTTTCACAGAAAAGGAGAATATTTTTTTTAAAATGCGGGGGAGGTCTAGTTGTTTTCTATGAGCATTTCACATCAGGGTTTGGCAGAAAATGTATGCTTGGATTGTCTCTCTCCCACTCCCCACCCCACATCCCAAAACCTGGTAGAAGGGAAGTTTTTCTTTGCCCAAGGTATATTGGAATATTATTGGATTCTAGTCAAGCAGCTCCAAACTCAATCAGAAATGTTCCAAGAATACCACTTGGAACAATATTAATTATCTTAGTTTTTTCCAATGTCTAATACCATTTTCAGTGTTATTTTTGAAGGTCTAGGTTTTCCCAGCCATTTCTATGTGACAGACAGGCAGATAGCTAGCTACCTAACTAGCTAGATCAGCTTTTACATGGCTGACACTTGGTTTCCATTTTTTTATTCCATGATTTTAAAAGCAATACTACATACATAGTTCTTCTTAGAGTTCTGGAGTTATTAATGACAAAGGTTTGAAATGGCAAGAGTTGATCAGTTATGAAGACAGACGTGACAGGGCAATCACTTAACCTTCTTTGGAGATTATCCAGTAGTGTTATATTCCAAGAAGCCTTATTGGTTCAGCTTTAAAAGGGTACTAGCAAGAACAGATCTCAAGAAGTTCTCTACTCTGATGGGATAGCAATCTCTCTCTTTCTGTAGCAGCTGAGCTCCAGCAGACCTGCAGTTTGACCCCTGCAATAACTCCTACCCCAGAGCTTTCCAAACTGTGTGTCGCGACACAAAAGTGTGTCGCCACACACAGTCTGGTGTGTCGCCACACAACCCGGAAGCGCTGATCATCATCATCAGCGCTTCCGGGTTTTCCCGCGGCGACACACCAATGGCGGCGCGCAAAAACCGAAAGCGGCAGCAGCGCTTCCGGGTTTTTGCGCGCTGCCACAAGGGCAGCACTTCCGGGTTTTCACGCGGCGACACACCAACGGCGGTTGGTGTGTCGCCATGGGAAAACTTTGGAAAGCCTTGTCCTACCCAGTTAGAAATTCAGAAATACTAGATTGCTAGGTTGAGCCTGGGAGCAGAGCCAGATGGGCCTGGTAGATTGTAGGAGAAGCCTGACATAACATGGAACTTGCTTTATTGGTTACTTGTTTAATAACTGGTGATTTCAGAACCAATAACAGCTGGCAAAACAACGTTTACTGCTCAGATCAACAGAATACTGACTAATTGGCCATCAGGAGTGCCTGGGCAGTGAATATGGGGATGCAATTTTGCAGCTTTTTGTTGGATACAGTAAGATAAAATGATTACTTTCCTTTCAGACTGCAATAATATTTTAGCGAACTGTTACATGTAGACACTGTTCCAGTCTTTAAAACGTGAACCTTGGGACACCTGTTGTCCCAAGTGCCTGAGGCAGAACTGCATCAACAGCCCAGAGGGCATTGGGTGCAGAGATGGGAACCTTCCAGGGTTTATTGGGGGTGGATCCCCTGCAGTAGGGGAGAGGGCAAGTGAGTTACACCTTGCCCCTATTGCCCTTAAGGATCCAGGATGCTAGGAAGTTAGGTTTGCACTCCATTACCTTAGACAGAACGGAGTCTTTAATGACAGACTCAGCTGGCTTGCATGTTTTTTTTTTGGTTAATTTATTGCATTTACAATGTTTGCCAAGTCTCTTGTAAAGGATTCAGAAGCCAAGGAAAACGAGACCATTTCGGTTAGGGAAGAAGAGGAGAAAACTGCAGTTTGGTTCTCAGTGCTTTGGTAAAGATCATAAATCATTCTATCGCCTTAAAATGCAATCTGGCTTTATTCTTCCATCCATTATACTATAGTCAGGTCAGTCTTATCATTTAGGTGTACCACTTCTGGACATAGTCTGTGTTTTCTGCACGATGCTTAGCATGCCCTCAGTACAGGGTGGACTGAGCTCAAATGAACTTCAGTTTTTTATCCTTATATACTCAAGACAGCACACATAATACTCCCCTCTGATTGTACCATCATGCTAACCCTTTGGGGAGCTTGGACTGAGAGAAAGGGTTCAAAGTTCAAAGTCATCCAGTTAGTTTCATGGCTAAATGGGAACTTGGATCGTCCCAGTCCTAATCCAGCTCTTTTATCATTACACCACACTAGTTCTCTATCCTGTTCTCTTTCTCCATCATGCAAGGAACCCTGATTCTTGGTAGATCATAGAAGCAACTACAAAAGTTTGAGTTTTAGTGCCTAAATTACCTTGACTTTCTGTTCTCCCTTTGCACCATTTCCTTTTTAAATTATAAACCATTGAACAAGGAACTCCTTTCGTTAAAAAACTGGTTAATCCTTACTGCATTTTAGGCATTTTAGATCTTAATATAAACAATAAGAAGAGGACTGGTTTCCCCATATTCCATGAGGAGAGTCATAGAATAAATACTGTCACAACAAAATGGCACTCCTTCCGCTATTGGGAAACAATGATTTCCCCATGAATCATGTCAACTGGATTTCTATTTTCTCAGTGGAAACGTTTCGCTCCTTATCCAAGAAGCTTCTTCAGTCTGAGCAAAGTTTGTAAGGGAATCCTTAAATATGTTTCTAGGGTGGCTGTGTGACCTTGCACCTGGGGCTAGGTCATGGTTATTTGAGATGTTTATTTCTAAGTCCCTTTATCATCCAAAGGAGGATCATTAAGGATTCCCTTACAAACTTTGCTCAGACTGAAGAAGCTTCTTGGATAAGGAGTGAAACGTTTCCACTGAGAAAATAGAAACCCAGTTGACATGATTCAAGCTACAGACAATTCCACCTGGATGACTGAGAACCTTCATCAACAATGATTTCCCCAGAAAACAGGAGACTGTTCCAGGGACCTGAGTGACGCACATACCTTTGTGGGGGATTCAAAACTACAGACTCTGAAAAGAGCACAGGGCATCTCTTTTTCCATTTCACTGATGGTGGCCTTCCTTTGAGTGTCAGCTGGATAAAGAGAAGAAGTGCTAACATTGCTGTTGTTATTATTATTGAAGATCATTCAGTGGCCTGTTAGAACCAGTGAATGGAGCAGAGCTTAACGTTGTGTAAACTCGTGTGCAGAAAAAGAATATTGTTTAAAAACACAGCCTGTGAGTACGTTAGAGAGATTCAGGTTCTTATTCTTACACTTTTAGCCCACGCAAGCATAAAGAAACACACGCTTAGACATTGCAGGTACAAAAAGTAAGTACAAAAAATTCTTACATTTATTCCATCCAGGTACTGCCATTTCAGTAGAAAATTGGTTTCAGTTCTTCTTTCTGTTCCCTAACCAGAATACCTCTGGCCCTGTTTGCTGCCAGAGGCTGCGTGGAGAAAGGGGGGGGGGAATCTCCTAGGCCCATCCATGTGGCCAAGATGGAGGGAGAGCAGCTTGCATGCTGCTTCTCTGTCGGTGGAAGGAGCAGAGAGAGAGAAGAGGAATTGGGAGGGGCAACAAGCAGCTTCCTCTAGCACAGAGTTTGCCTCCTAGAGCAATCACCCATTTGCTAATGAGGCATGCTTGATTTGCTGAATTCCAACAATTATTAGCATGTGTGAAGGAAAATTGAGGGTTAGGGAGACTGAAATGCAGCACAGAGGAGGGTTTTCCCTGTTAGCCAAGCAGGGCTACCCTCCCAATATTTATGCAAGGCCTAGTGGAACTCAGGGCTT
Source organism: Charina bottae (assembly GCA_023362775.1). Taxonomy (NCBI): domain Eukaryota; kingdom Metazoa; phylum Chordata; class Lepidosauria; order Squamata; family Charinaidae; genus Charina; species Charina bottae. The sequence goes on from JALMGJ010000002.1 coordinate 167,798,320, forward strand.
CATACTATAAGAGTCAAGGCTTCACATCCTTATTTTCTTCTGAAGTTTGAGCTTACACTTCAGACATATGCTGTGTTACCTGCATTTCAGCTCCAAGCCAAGAGATTCCTGATTTAACTCTTGGGCAGTGCTTGAAACCGAGTGATGAGAATGTTGGTGTGAAAGGATAGTCATGGTTGTTTAGCCCACCTGTGACCATCTCTGTCATAAATATCATGTCCAGCATGTCTGTCACATGTACATCTACTTTTCTAGAGGTTAAGAAGTGAAGTCAGTGAGTTTCAAATAGGACCCTTGGGGGAGGGGAGGAAATAGTAACAGGTAACAGAATCTTGCAAGTCTGAAAGCACTTCCCCCCTCCCCTGCCTTTACTTTCCAGAGAACTAGGGAGGGTCCCTCCTGAGATGCTTTCTCTACCCCATCCCTCCTTTGGACTCATTTCTCTTATCAGACCGTTCTCTAGGCTGCAGCTCTTCCTCCTGTCTCCCAAGGTTATTCTCACGGCCCATTACACATCCCTAAAAGAACCTGTGACATATTGTGGCAGGGGTAGGATGGTGTGACCCTGGTGAAGATACAAACTGATAAAGGAAGAATTTAATTAAGATTGAACTCCCTCAGCAAGAGGGACAGAAGTAAGCCTCTATTATAGGTTCAGACTGGCTTGGGAGAGATTAGAAAGGGGGAGGGGAGGACAGCCAAGCCAGTTAGTGTTATGGCTCAACAAACCTAGTGGCTTTAGGGAGAGGCAGCAATAAAAAATAACCAGCAATAGTATGGTGATGGATACCATCTCAGCTGACTGGAGGAGAGTGCCAGAAGCTGTGCTGCATTGTCAAAACTAGTGGCAAAGAGGGGCATAGCAGCAGTGGGAGAGGGGTGGGGAAGGAGGGCTGGAAACTCTGTCCTTATGGTTGTAGTGGGGCAACAGACTTCATAGTTGATGCATACTTATTCATTACATTCACTTTAGTATTTATTACTATACAGTACTGTAATGTTGTTTTGCAAGCTGTTCTGATTCTCCCCCCCCCCCCCCCGTTTCCAAGGAGTTATACAACTACTTTACATAAATAAATCTACAGAGAATAACTTCCTTTTGTTACCTGGACCCTGTTGCCACTCCTGGAATACTGAGATTCAAATTCTTTCTCAGCCATGAAGTTTACCTTGGACAAGCTATTATTTTGCAGTCCTCGAGGGGGCATAGTAAAGATACAATAGGGGAAGGCATTATGCAAACTGAGCTCTTATGAGGAAGGGCAGGGAAAAATGTAACTAACTAAATAAAATTCTCATCACTCAACTTACAATCAAATATGTGACTAACAGTCCTCGCAGTCATCAAATAATGAATATTAATCTGTGAACAGGTCCCAAGTGATAGAGAGGTAAGAATTTGCAGAATGCACATGCATTTTGAGTTGACCCATTAGAATCTGAGCATTATTCTAACTGAAGCTGAAATGGATCCCGAAGTCATCAAGTCTAAATCTTGATTACATGTAGAATCAACCTAGGCATATAGATAATGGTACGTCAGTAGCAGAAGAACAGAGTTGATGACGGTGGTGGTGCTAAATTACATACAAAATAATGCTCTAGATTACCCACAAAAGTCAACTAACTCGGTAATTGCTATCATTCACAAGTTGATAATGTGTTTTAACATAAAAAGTAAACAACCAATCCATCTCATACAAGGAAGATGGAAGATAAAAAAAGATGTCAGCTGGGGGAATCCTGGGTGAAGGTTAGATTGCTGATACCTCAATTAGGTGTGATTTAACATAATTCTGCTGTGGTTTTGCTGCAGCAATTAGCATGCAAGCCCAGGCATTCTAATGGAATGACTTCCTTCTCCTCTCTCATATCATTTTCTTCTTCACCTCAAGCAAATGTTGAGAAACTGTCATACAAAACAGAATGAGAGAATCTTCTGGCATCTTAAGGAATAATCCGTTTATTACAGTCTCAACTTTCATGGGCTGGGCAAGGCTTATGCCGTAACAAATTTAAATCTTTAAAATTTCATAAAGCTTTGTTGCTAGAGATTAAGAGCACAATGGCTCTTAATGGCTCCAGAAAGAAGAGTTCCAGGGCCTGAAAGACCAGATCTTCTCCCGAGTTCAAGCGGCCAATGTTGGAGGGAGAAATACAATATTCGATTTTCATTCCCATCTTTTCACCAGTCTCTGAAACACACACACACACACACACACACACACACACACACACACACACAGCATGTGACTGCAAGCAAGCTGGGCAGGACTGAGGGACTGCTGGAACCTACTGTATATCTCTGGGACCATCCACCACCTCTCCAGCTCCAATGCAATGTGGCCTGTTTAGAGCTTATCTAAAACTATTTTTCTCCCACTGTATGCAATGAGAGGAAAGTATTTTTTCAGCCAAAAGGAAAACACTTAGTGATGTAAGGATGGTTAGAATGCTTGGGCCAAATAAAATAATTGCTCTCTATTTTGGCTACCACTCTGGAAACTGTCATAGCTAAAGCCTTCATTAATGTTCATGCAAAGCAGCAAATAGTGAAACAGTGAAGAGAAAGCATTTTGCTGAGGTTCCATGGCCTTGCGCACCCAGATTGGTTGGATTTCCCCCAGCCCCACCCATATTTTCAATAAAAGTGTGTGCTACTCTGGATAAAAGACACTCCTCCCTCACTTCATTTCTTCTGGCATGATTCCTATAGATGCAGTGACCATACATCCTTTATTATAAAGGGCAGTCCTTTATTCCAGAAAAGTGTCCATCATATTTATTTATTTTTCAATAACTCACTGTTGTCCTTTATTTTGGTCATTTAACTTTTACCGTACCAATGGTACCACTTAATACACAGTCTTTCCCATTCATGTGAAAAATATGGAAATGGAATTGTCTTTTTAAAATAAATTTACATATACTGTTTGATTTTAGATATTTTTATTAGTATATGCGTTTTTTGTAATTTTTCTTGTTTTGCTCTTGAATTTTCCTTTGTAAAGCAAAGTTATAAACATAAACTATTACAATTTTTTATCCTTATGAACCTCTTTCAAATTTGCCTCTTTTTCAGGTTTGTCCTTTATTTTTTCCAACAAATTTTGTTACTGTACCTATAGAGCATTAGGTTCAACAGTTTGTCTCACTTCGGATTAACTAATTTGCATAAATACTCTCTCCTCTCTCACTGTCAAACTAGATTGCATTATTCTAAGAGCCTGTCGTTTCTATTTTATTAATCTGAAGTATACACCTTTTTTCCTTAAAAGTTTAAAGAATAGCATGCATTTAGCAAAGACAACAAATATAATAATACAGAAAACAGGTACATGTGTTCAGGAAGTATCAATAGATTTATTCTGAACAAAATATTTTCATTTTGTGCAACATGGACAACAAACACCAGAGATAACTGGAATTTTCCAAATCTTGGAAGGTGCTTTAAACATGGGGTTGCTAACTAACAAGAACTATTCATAGAGAATACAGAAGAGTGGGGAAAAATTCCTTTTGATCAAATATTGTTGATTCCTGGATTTTGTTTATGTGCATACATTAGGGTTACCCCACTGGGATACATTTGAAATAGTCTGCAAAAACATCCCAGTCAAGACTCCCGAGTACTACTGAACGAAATATTGGACCAATTTTTTTTTACTTTTTTAAACAATATATGTCCTCCATGCAGGTTACATAGGTGCAGATTTTCCTAACAAAGCATACTGTTAGTATTTCCTACACATCAGCCAATGGATAGTATAACTTTTGTGTAAGAGACCGACTGTTTATCAGTGTTCAGCAAAATCAGGAGAGTCCTGTTTGTGGAATAATTATTGAAGAAAAAGAGAAATGGGTGTTAAGATTCTCCAGATGAGATGTGAGAAAGCTTGTTCTTCAAGTCACACCATTAAAGTTTATATAGTCACCAGAAAAACAATTATACTATAAAGATAACATTGGATGAAGAGCTGAGTTTTAATGTAAAGTTTGTATTAAAAATGAACATATTAGTAAAAAATTATGATGTAACATACATAGAAATAGATAGCTATAGGTTGTTTCTCGAGAGCTCATATCCACTGGGATTTTCCATTTGTTACTAGTGGCATTCAGAGCATGCCCTCGCTTAGTTATGAAGCTCAGTTAATTGAAAGTTTTGAAATGGTTTTTGGTGATATAGCAAAGACTTTGAAAAATTGCTAATTCATTAGCAGTCATATTCTTGAGTCTACATTGTGTGCGAAGTCTTAACATGATTTTCTAACTTTCTGATTTAGACAATAACATGTTTTCTTGTAGTATAAAACTGGAAATTTATTTTTACTGAATCTCAAACCTTATTAAATGCTATTAGCAAAGTGTAAAAAAACCTCTACATTAACCTGATAAAAAAGAATAAGAAAGTGCAACTTTTAAAAAATGAACTAACAAAAACCAATCTACAAATTAAAACAATTGTTTTTACTTATATTAGCTTAATTCACTCTAGATGTATGGTTAAACAGTTGTGAGCAAAAGAGATTAACAGTGTGATCTCTGTAATAGAGTTTTAAAGGTTAATCTCCCTTGAAGGCTAGGGATTCTCAGCACTTCACCTCTAAGGCAAATCATGATAAGCTTCAAAATAGATTTACAATGTGATGTATATCCATATATTTCTGCATACTTCATCAATAAATCATATTTCATATTAAAAATGGAGATTTAGCTCAAAGCTCCCCCAAATTTTCATTACAATGGACATCAACAGGATTCTGCATTGGTTTAGGATCTCAACTTAATGTATATGCAGCTTTTTCTGGATCATATTACTTTAGACTGCAGGTCGGATGTCAAATACCTGATTGCTGCCTTACTGCAAAAAATCACCACTGATAAAATCCTGTATCCCCAAAGACTGCATGTTAGAGAGAAGACTGAGCTGAAACTGTTGCTGTTATGCAGCAAACAAGATTATAGTTTAATGAATGGATATTCTAAAACACAATTTCCTGGTAGAGTCCAGGAAAATAAAAACAATCCCCTGGCCCCAAATATCCTGGTACCCCATTAACTACATCATAGATGAAGTGAACCATGGTGCAGGTCCTTGTCCAATCATTTGGGGAAACTGTAAGACCTATGCCAGCTGGAGAAATGACTATACTTTACTTGCCCCTAGGGGATTTCTTTAACTAAGACTTCATTTGGGGAGAATATGAAGTTAGAATATTAAGACGTGAAATGAAATTACCTTCCAACTTCCTTAAAGCATCACAGATTACAGTTTTATACATGTGCAAATTGTATTTTCACAGACATATAGTGCAAAAGCCACAAGTCTATAAAGGAAATATGTACATGTAACCATGACTAACAAAGGCTACTTCAGTTCATCACAGTGATTTAACAAATCTTCATTCAACTTCAATCTGAAGAGGTAGCTTCTGAACCTCATCCTTGGATAAAAAGGTCCTCCCTGTTTCTTCTCTTGAAATCCTCCCCTCACCCCAAGTCTGTCAGTCACTGGAGTTCAGAGGGGGCAGAGAGGCATCTTCAGGGTGTGCAATCAGTTCACGTGGCACCCTCCCCACCCTAATTGGTCTCTTTATTGCCCTCTTGGAAGTGAAGGTATGTCTGAGAACGCACTCATAGCTTTCTTTTGTCACCGCTCAATGAAGGGCAAGATCACTAGTAGCAGGAACACTTGACCACTGCGACGAACCCTAAAATACAGCTGGAAACTCCTGAGTTGGAAAACATTTGTGCATAGAAAATGCATTTTTGTTATGGAATGAGAGTCAAGCCAGCTCATCCTTGAAGGCCAGAGCAAAATTTATGCAATAGTAGATCAAGCAGGAATCACATTGTCAATGCTTGATCATTGTCTTCATGATTCTTTGATGCTGCATAGCTCAGGTCAATGTATGTTGGCAATGGAAGGGCAAATAATACAGAAGCACCTGCTTTGCTCCATTTTATATTGGGAAAGATCTTCTTTTCAAGTTGGATCTGTAGGAAAAGTCATCTCTGAACCATCACCTTGGAAGGAGAAACTATGAAAAGCCCTCTGAAACATTTCACTCAAATTAACTGCAGTTATTTTTGGCTGAGTAGAAACTTTTAATATCACTTTGGATTCTACTGTAAGCAAATCTTGATGCTTTCTTAGGGATACACGGTACTCTTCGGAAGAATTTTGCAAGGCTTTCACCTGCTAAGTTAGACTTAAAGTTAGGGTTTTATTTAATTAGGGTTTTTTTTTTCCAGATTTGCTTTAAGCAAAATTCTGGGACTATACAGTAGTTGTCAGACAGGACCAAGAGTGATAACAGGCTTGATTCCAAGCCAGCAAAAATAAACAGTGACAGCTGCATATTAATACAAATAGGTTTGTAAAACTTTTTTCCACTCCACTCCCCAAGGGAAACATTAACGGAATTCAATTCAGCCAAGAAAAAAAGTCCTATCATATTGGCTACAATAATTCTACCTGGGGTAAAATCCCATGTCACCTATTTAGCTTAAAGTGCATTGGAATCCTGTATCAAAAAACAATAACCTATTCTACCCCTTTTGGTGGAACAGTACGGGAAAAGTGATAAACTGACCCTTAACCTCTTAAAGAGCTTCTGGAATGCTAGGTGTTAGCTGGTTTGCGGAGTTTACCTTTTTTCTTGTTTTAATCCAAATTTTCCCCAGAGTTGGTCCTTCAGAGAGCCAGTTTGGTCTAGTGGTTAAGGTGCTGGGCTAGAAACCAGGAGACTGAGAGTTCTAGTCCCGCCTTAGGCATGAAAGCCGGCTGGGTGACCTTGGGCCAGTCACTCTCTCTCAGCCCAACTCACCTCATAGAGTTGTGGTTGTTGTGGAGAGAATAGGAGGAGGAAGGAGTATTAGGTATGTTCCCCACCTTGAGTTATTTATAAAAAATAATAAAAGTGGGATAAAAAAATAAAAGAAAAGATAAAGGGAAAAGATGAACTTAGAAAGACTGAAGTCATCCTGAACCCTGATATCACTGCCCCCAAATCCCGCCAGCTACTGGAAGAATTTGTGAAACAGCACAAAGCACCAGTAATGTGACCAGTCACTCAAGAGTATATCAGATATGGTAGACCTCTCCTTCCATAGCATGATTCACTTCCCCATGAAGGTGGCTGAAGGTGTTGTGCCGCAGGATTTGCCAACCACGGTGGAAACTACTCAGACTAGTGCTTCGTGAGACTGATGGAGATGCTTCTTTCTGGAAAGGTTCAGCTTGGCATCGTTTCCCAGAAAATTTATCAAAATCCTCCTTGTCCTGGTTTTTAAATGCCGCTGCATAGTGTAACATCTTCTGTTTGCTGGAATCCAGACGCTCTTCCACTCTGTGAAAATGAGAGAGAATAAATGCAATGACTTTTGTTTATTTTAGAGGCCGCCCAACTCCAGATGACTCTGGAGTGGCTTACATTATTTATTTATTTAATTTTTATCCTGCCTTTGTTATTTTTTAAAAATAATAAATTTATCTTTAAAAATAATAAATAAAATAAAAACAGAAAGGAAAATAATGAAAAAAAGATCCTGAAAGGACAAACACCACACACACACCCCAAAATCACAAAACTGACATGCCAGTTTTAGGCAAGATCGTTCATTATGAAGAGAACAGGTTCAAGGGCCAGAACTAGAATAAGTGATCAACTTCCCTCTCCAACAAGCATTAGAACTCTGGAGCCAGATTCCAGGTTCTGCTGCCATCAATAAAGCTCTCTTATCATCCAGGTCTCCAAGTCTTGAGCCACAAAAGGGATGGTTCGAAGCTGGGACCCAGTTTTTATAGAACAATTTGGGAATGTGTGTACACCTGCCTGAAGGGCATGTAAATCTGGACTTTGTGATGGTTAGGCAATTTGAATCCTGTAAAGTAGAAAGCTGTAATAGAGTTACTAGACCTGGCTTGTATTACTATCTTCTGCACTTCACGTTCTAGTGCCAGCCTGAGTTTCTGTTCTTAGCTGGAAAACATAATTTCCAGATTGAGATTCAGTCATGATGTTTCCAGATAGAATCACAAAAAGCCTGTGTTTGAAAAGCTGGCTATCAGTTTAGCCTGAATAGGCTAGTGGTCTGAATCTGATTGGTATAAACAGCTTCCTATGTTCCTATCACCCAGGTGCCCAGACATGTTTTAACTAACTTTATTACCTACACTGGAGTTTATTCCTGTAGGCAATGATACAACTAGGTAAAAGGAGTTCACCTGAGAAACCACTTGTCCCCTAGCCCATACTCTTGCCCACAAATACCGGAGCGAGGCCAAAGACATCGCGGGAGTTTCCGTTCAAGCATGACTGTAGTAGCAACAACCTGCATGAAAGCAAGGGATTAGTTCAATCCTGCCACAAAACAAAAACCAGCACTGATCAACTTGACAAATTTGTATTAAAAAATAAAATCAAAAAACAGTTCAAATTCATCATTAGGTTTAATTTATTAGAATTAGATAACTGAAAGCAAAATGAAAAAAAGAAAATCATACAAATGGGACCAGCCACAAAATCAAAAGCAACATTCTATTTGACAGTGCAATTTTCTGTGAGCTACAGTTAGAAATAGACAAGTACTCAAGATGGTTCAAGTGTTATTTGGGAGTCTTGATCATCCCCTGGCTAGGTGATTTTACCATGCTCTACGTGGGGTAAGCCTCTGAAGCAACAAGTTGTCCAGAATGTGGCAACAAGATTATTGGTGGGTCATCCCCATCCTTGCACAGCAACATCTATCCTGAAGTTGCCTCTGGGCCCAATTCCGAATGCTGATAATGACCTACAGAGCCATGTAGCTCTGGTATTCTCACCCATCTGGTGAGAATATCTCAGGAAGGCCTGTGAAGAGTTTCCCCTCAAGTTGGAGTTAGGGGACATGGACAATATGGCAGCTCCATATCCCCAGATGTTTATAAAGCTCTCTCCCTTATGGGATTTTGAAGATCACTGGAGACAGTGCATTTTACTAACCCTTCAATCGTAGTTAAATGTCATTGGTGTCCAGAGTCTTTTGATTTGGGTAGGTAATAAAAACTGTTAAATTAATCAATAAATTATCCACTGTGGTGGAGGCTTCATGTGGATATAGCCTTGATTCAGATTTTCTAAATGAAAGCTGAGTTATGGGGAAATACCCATAATACAACCTGCACACTGCCTCACAACACAATTTGCCAAACCCGCTCAGCAGCTAGATTCAGGCTAATGGGGCTCCTCCCACTTCAAAATCATTTTCAGTGGCAAATGTAGTTATGTTTGAATTGGTTTTCTGTTTTAAAGAGTTAAGTAGCTCTGTCTTTATATATTTCATATAAACTAAGTTAAACAGGTCTTCACATTTGTTTGATGTTGAATGCACTGAATAAATACTGAGTTCTGTTAAAACTGCAAACTAACAAGTTAAATAAAATAAAGTTTCATGTATAAGAATTCATATTGAGATTATCAAATTGTAGGCATGTTATTTCAAACTGAAGACGTCAGCTCTATATCCCCAGCCATAGGTGAGAACATCCTGAACTCAGAACAATCCTTTTGTGTGTTCCAAACTCACAACCAGATGCTGCATATTCTGAAGTTTTGTCCTGAGCGAGAGTGTTCTGTGATTGGTTAGTTTCTTTTTAAAACTTCCCCAAACCAAGAAGTCTGGTTAGCTAATATAGCAGACATAGGCTCTATTCCTGCTGCCTTTAGCTAGAGTTGGCTGAGGATGGAAGGGAGAAGGGGTGAGGGAGAACTAGGTAAGCACATGTTCTGAGATTAAGTTACAGTACATGTTATCCCATAGGGCAATTAGAGTTGATGGGTGGTAATAGAATATTGTTGCCCTGGGGTGTCTTAGATACACATTAGGCAACTACTGTGCATGTGCACTGGGCTGCTATACTACTGAGCTTTCAGGTTGCCAGGTGCAAACTTCAGGTTGCCTTGATGGTTTGTTGAGCTTTGCAGTGGGTTGCCAAGGGCAAAAAGTGTACACTGCTCATGTGCATTAGGTAATATCTATCTATCTATCTATCTATCTATCTATCTATCTATCTATCTATCATCTATCTATCTCCCCCAGTGAAGTATGTTTTTGCTTTTGATAATGTTGTTTACAGGCTGTGTTGAGATTAATCCATTGCTCTTGCTTCCTTTCTTGAATCAGTTCTGTGACTGTTGTGCAGGAGATCAGTTCTGATGCTTCTGTTATGTGCTATGGGAGTTCTTAAAAATATTAAGTGGCCAATTTTTCTGTAGGCTTGATAATAGGCACTCAGCATGAATTACTACTCTATCTAAATGTGTGCTCCTAGGATGAAAAATAAGGGATAGAAGGGCTTGCTTGGAGTTTCTTTGTTCCCTATGGCAGAACACTCAAACTGATTCATGTTTTATTGGTTTTTGAACACATTCCTCTCAAACATTCTGATAGAATATTCTTATTTAAAAATTTTCATTTTCTCAAGCTCAGAACAATTTCCCCCCTTTCATGCACACACCAAGAAATCAGATGATTTCCTAACATATAAAATAATTCTCTGTACTTAAAAAAACTAATGTTTTGGGGAAAAGGGTAAATTAGACCTTATTTTCTGGATGGCTAATTAATCTGTAACAGAAAAGAATTTGAATGACAGAGCATGTTACCACATGAACTGGCATCTACGGTCTGAAGTAGTACAACATAGACACAGCGTGGCTGTCTCAATAGGAATGAGTGGGGGAATAATCCTGGCTATCTGTTTCCTTATTATAGTTATTCTAAGTTGCTTAAAATTGCTGTACCTTGGTTTTAGCTATAATTATTCAACAAATAATCTCAATATTATTTTGTGCAGTTATGAACAAGTTGAAAAGCTTTTTCGGCTAATAAAACCGCACATACATTGCCTATAAGCAAAAAGGAAATGGATTTGAATGTGATCTAATATGTTTACATGGAAGTGAGTTCCACCATATTTGTTGTGAGCTAACTCAATGTTCTAGATAGGATTGCAGCCTTGATTCCAGAACCTATTTGTGAGGTCTTTAGATTATCCCTGGACTCAGTTCTTTAAACACCTTTAATCTTCTTCCCTCTTGAGTAACCATACATTTACTGGCAGATCTGTATCCTGAAATTTTTCATTTACATCTGCAAGTCTGTATGCTCATAAGTATACATTCATTAAATGAGATGGAATGAGTTAGAATACAGACCAATTTAGTGTCTGCCTCTAGCTGAGAGTGATGATGGTATAGCTTATTGTCAATAATGCAGAACACAATTACTTTAAGAAGAGATAGCATTACATTAGCTCCCAGCCAATAGTAGTGGCATCCATAACAAATCTTTACAGTATAAGGGCACATCAGTATTACAATTCTATCTTAGCCTAAACTAGTTTATTTAATGATCATGATTTCTTCCAAATATATATTGGAGAATTATGAAAGGCTAAGAATTCTAGGTTACAACACCCCAGTCCCTTTTAGAGTCACAAACCCCAGAAATGCTTCATTAGGAGCCACAGCAACTAAATCAGCTGCCAAATGGTCTAAATTTCCAGTGCAGACATGTCCAAAGCAAGAACAGATGCCTTCTCAATAGGCACTGCTATACTGCATGATTATCGTCTCACCTGTGCTCGCCAAAGCTCATCCCGTTCATTAGCTACTCGCCAATGAGTGTCACCCATCATGGCAATGAGCAGGTTGAGCATGAGCAAAGCAGCAATGATGGCAAAAGCAGCATACACCACACTGAACATGAATGGCAGATCCACATCATAGTTGGCAGGTCCATCTATGATGGTAAGGAAGAGCTCAAAGGTACTGAAAAGAGACATGGGATAATTGTAGAATTCTCCCAAATTGCTCGGATTTTCTGTCTGGAAGATGATGTAGAAAGCTGGTGATGAAACAAAAATGAGCAGTCAGCTAGATACACATACACACTCAAACTCACACACATACAACCAGATAATATCACCCCCATCTTACTCTATTCCTGTTCTTTCAACCACTCTACCACTAGAATTTTTTAATTCATTAATCCTCTTTCTGCTGATGTCTTCTCTGTAAGTTACTTATCCTGAAAGTTAATAGCCTCTCTTAATTCTCATGAAAATTCTAAGATGGGCATGTAAATTCTTTTCTTCTCTTCCATAGCTTGAATATTTGTGTGAGCACATCATGACACCATAGTCAATGCTGTGGAAGTCTCACAAAAACAGATGAGAGGCAGGCAATTTTAACCATGTGATATATAAAGATATGAATAAAAAGGAGCAATGTCTACCATTCAATATGTTCAGTAGGCAACAGTGTGCAATAATGTATTTTCTAAAAAGTTATGGAGCAGCCAGAACAACAGGAAGGCTCAGGGTAAAGCATCATCTAAAGCAGTGGCTTTTAAACTTCGTATCTTCAGGACACTCTGTTCATAAAAAGTTATACAAGAAACCTCAATACATTGCTTATAGAATCCGCAAAAATGAGAACCATGCTGGATTGGAGCAAAGAATCTGTTCCTCCCAGTTTTAACAATGGCCACCAAGAGACTGACAACAATCTCTTCTGCTGTTTATCCCTCCATTTCTTCCACTAATATTTAGGAGCATATTGCCCCAAAATTATAATGCATTTTGGGATGACACCAGTCAATATTGCTAAGCTAGTGTATTGTCAAAATTCATTGAACATGAAAGCCAGCTGGGTGACCTTGGGCCAGTCCCTGTCTCTCAGCCCTAGGAAGGAGCCAATGGGAAACCAGGAGACTGAGAGTTCTAGTCCCGCCTTACGCATGAAAGCCGGCTGGGTGACCTTGGGCCAGTCCCCCTCTCTCAGCCCTAGGAAGGAGCCAATGGGAAACCAGGAGACTGAGAGTTCTAGTCCCGCCTTAGGCATGAAAGCCGGCTGGGTGACCTTGGGCCAGTCACTCTCTCTCAGCCCAACTCACCTCACAGGATTGTTGTTGTGGGGAAAATAGGAGGAGGAAGGAGTATTAGGTATGTTCGCCGCCTTGAGTTATTTATATATATATATAAAAAATAAAGGCGGGATAAAAATAAAATAAAAATAAAAATAAAGAAAAATATGCCTAGTACTTCCATGTGCATGGCAGAGAAAACTCAGCAATGAATAGCAAATAATTTAGTTTTTAGATAGCATTATCTACTAATATTGATTTCTTGCTATGGCACTCCTTTAAGCTTCCATAAAATTCCAGGGTTCTCATGAAAGTCACTGCTATTACAAAAATGTGGGTATAATTTAAAAAAAAAACCCTGGAAATATAAAGAAAATGATATTTTTCACTGGAGAAGAAACACCTCTTCAATATAGCATAATAAGGACATTATAAACAGATTCTCCGACTGCATATTCAAAGAATACTGGAATGATCTTGGGAGTTCACATCTTTCTTTAGGTCTCACCTGAGGCAAAGCCAAATATCACAACAGCCATTAGCCCACAGAAACGTATAAGGTCACCAAATATCATCTGTAGAAAAGATAGAAGAACATGTTATAATATCTAACTTTTCCCCAGCTCTACTTTTCCCCACCCACTATTGTTTGACCTTTAAACACTCAGTTCCAATTACTGGAAAAGATGTGCTTCTGAGAGAAATAGAATTCTCTCTCCATTTGCCTTCAGAATTTAGTTATATTTTCCTTACCTTCTGTATCATAATGGTGAAGGGCCCAAGCATCTGAAACCCTCGTGCAAAATACATGACGTTGCACCAGCCCAACACCAGGGCAAAGGACATGGGGACCACTTCTCCTTCTGTGTTTGTCAGTCGCATTACCATGGTTATCAGGATCACACAAGCATATGTGATGCTGTAAATGAAAAGTATAATTAAGTGAACATACAATTAAAGATAATCAGAAATTAATTAATTAACACAACCTAAAATTAATTAAGGCAGAATTGAGTTCCTAAACATACATGAGCAAATGATACATGTAAATATATGCTCATGTGTATTCATAGAGTGAAGAGAGAGTCCCTTTATTCCCTTGAGCTGGAGCAAGGCATTTCTTCTGAGAAATTGATTGCTGTCAATTTTAATGCATTCAATATTTATTACTCAAGTTAAAACATCTGAGGAATTTCAAATTTCTCAGGAGATTCAGCATAGCTTCTTGGGTTGTGCATTTGATTTTGCCTGAAATAAAATTTGGATGTGGGGATTCCTCCAAGTATTTGAGGAATGTCAAAGGAAACTGGAAGACTTTTAAAAAACCTTAAGGAGATAATGAAAAAAGTATTTATTTATTTAATTTTTATCCCGCCTTTATTATTTTTATAAATAACTCAAGGCGGCGAACATACCTAATACTCCTTCCTCCTCCTCTTTTCCCCACAACAACCACCCTGTGAGGTGAGTTGGGCTGAGAGAGAGGGACTGGCCCAAGGTCACCCAGCCGGCTTTCATGCCTACGGCGGGACTAGAACTCTCAGTCTCCTGGTTTGCCATTGGTTCCTTCCTAGGGCTGAGAGACAGGGACTGGCCCAAGGTCACCCAGCCGGCTTTCATGCCTACAGCGGGACTAGAACTCTCAGTCTCCTGGTTTGCCATTGGCTCCTTCCTAGGGCTGAGAGAGAGGGACTGGCCCAAGGTCACCCAGCCGGCTTTCATGCCTAAGGCGGGACTAGAACTCTCAGTCTCCGGGTTTTCTATTGGCTCCTTCCCAGGGCTGAGAGAGAGTGACTGGCCCAAGGTCACCCAGCCGGCTTTCATGCCTAAGGTGGGACTAGAACTCACAGTCTCCTGGTTTCTAGCCCAGCACCTTAACCACCTTAACCAGCAGAAGACAGCCCCCGGAGATAGAACTTAAACAGATGTTAGAAAACAAAAACTTGCAAAGGAAGAAATCTAGAATTGAAGCAGTTAGAAACAGAAGAGAAAAATGGTGAGAGGAAAGTAATTAACGGCAGAGTATGTACATAAAAAAAGAATATTTGTGAGTTTTGGAGCTTTGGAGTCTCACATTATTACGTGGAAAGGTCCTCCCAGGACGGTTTGTCCAAAGTACTTTGTGGCTCCAACTCTTAGAATATCTGGAATCTATAAAAAATAAATTACATATCAAAAGTTTATAATCATCAGCCAGTTCAACTGAGGGCTGAAATGACCAATGTGCTCAGTCCACTCCTAGAAATTGACTCAACATTACAGGGAGTTCAGAACATATTTTGTGCTGAAGCCAAGGAAAAAATAGAGGAAAAGCCATTATGAGGACAATGCCTTTAATACCTGATATGATCTACAAAGGGAAACCTATACACTACAACTAGTAGCAAGCAAAAATGTCACCTATTTTTAACTAGTCAGCAACACCCTGATAAGTCAGTGATCTAAACCACTTGCTAAGTTTTTTATTTGCGTTAAATCAATGATATTGTAGAATGAGGACATTCAAAAGAGAGGTTTTCAAGTATTGGTGATTAAACAGGCAAAAGGTTAAAAGATGCTAAAACTGGAGAAGTGGGGTAGAAAGACCATGTGTTGGGAAGGAAGCAAAATATAATTTAAATTGAAGGGTTCAAGGAAAGTTAGGAAGAACTAGGGCAGGGCTTTCCAAAGTTTTTCCCACGGCAACACACTGGTGTGTCGCCGCGGGAAAACCCGGAAGTACGGCAGCGCGCAAAAACCCGGAAGCGCTGCTGCTGCTTTCGGGTTTTGCGCGCTGCAGTTGGTGTGTCGCCGCAGGAAAACCCGGAAGCACTGATGATGATCAGCGCTTCTGGGTTGTGTGGCGACACACCAGACTGTGTGTGGCGACACACTTTTGTGTCGCGACACAGAGTTTGGAAAGCTCTGAACTAGGGCATGAGATGAAAATGTATTGGAGGCATTTGCTCCATAAAGGGTACAATTTTAAAATATAAAATGGTCTGGGCCAGTAAAATTTAGTAAGGCAGTGATTTTAAGAAACGAATTCAAACCATAATATTGATCAATTATTTTATTATATGCAGATCCTGCTAACAGTTACTGGCTATGTTCTTCCACAATCAGCTCATCTGTAATTATTTATTTTAACCAATCCCAAAACTAACTTTAACTCTGGATTCTTCCCAATAGGGAAGCCAGAAATACTGATAGCGTCTGTAGCATCATGTTTCTCAAGACAATTATATTGGTTTCAGATAACACATGATTCCTTGTCAAAACACAGTGTCTCTCAAATGGTAGATGAAACTGCCAAACTAGTATTGGTATACTTTAATGAAGATCAGTTTAATAGAGCTTTATTCTTTTGTCCTTACCTCTAGGACTAAAATTGCCATGGCTCCTATCACTGTAATCAACTCCCCCACCAGCCTGAGTTGATCCTCATATGTCAGATATGATTCCTAAAGACAGGAAAGGACCCTGGTTAAGGAGAAAGTCCTGAAAAACCTGGAACTGGTGCCATCAAGACATTTAATTTAGTTTAATTTAATTTAATTTTTTATATTTTGGCAGCATTAAACTTTGCCTTGATAGTAAAACTGTTATTGGAAAGATGAACCACAAGATGGCCTTGCACAAGTAACACGCATCCCTCCTAAAACCTTTCCTGAATACAGAAAACAAATACTGTATGCCAGTGAGAGGACTAGAGTAAAATCTTTCCTTTGCTCCCTTGCTTTTAGCAGGGAGTGTTGTAAAAAAAATACTAATTTCCATTTACAGACTGAAGAGGTGCAGTCCAATAACTTCTCTTGCCCATCAGAACATCAGGAAAGACCTTCTTTCATGTTTTCATCTTTCAAGAAATTATTATCTATTTGTCTTTGGATCAGACAATGACACTGCAGCTGGGGATGATTCATTCCAGAAAGGCTAGTGAAAGCCAGATCTTCACTAGCAAATTTAGTGAAAATCTTCTCATCTTTAAGGAGTTCTTAGGAGTGTGGCGGCCTTTTTCTTCATGTCCTCTTAGAGTTAGTATATTTATATAATTGTAGTGTATATTTTATAATTTAAATATAGACTGCACCCTGGGCCTCACTCAAAGATGTTAGTTAGGTTGTTTTATAAATGTATTTTAATTTTGTCTTAAATTTTATTTTGTTTATTATCTATTAAGATGGATTGATATACACTCACTGAGCACTCTGCTTGTACTGGTCTACGACCGTAATAAATTGAATTGATTGATTGGCCTCTTGGAGCATTTTCAAAAAGAGTTTTTGCGAAGTTTAAAAAATTATTTAACTTTGTCGATTCTTCTGTACTGCGTTTTGAAGAGAGTTGTTTTACAATTTGCCTAGATTCATGGAGAAACCCGTTTTTATAGACCAACGTACCTGCAATGTTTTCTGCACAAGGATGGTGTTATCCCGCTTGTCCGTCTGATTGTCTGAACGATTTTTCAGTGGTCTATAAACACAGCACATGGTGAAACAAATCATATAGAGGACATAAAATAGAGCCAGGAAATAGAAATAAGGACGCCCGTATGTGTTCCACTTCAGGTGCACAAGTTCCTTCACAGGAGTAATGTCTAGGATACCACGAGCCTGCAAAAAAGAGGCAGAAAGAAAAACTGGGAATTAACTCTTGAATTCCCATGTTTCAAAAATCTGCCACAGGTGAATTGAGGTCCTAAGAAATGCATTCTTACAAAACTATCTTAATGGGGGCATTTATATACCACCTTCCAGAAAGAACTCCAAGGCAGTATTCCAAGAAAGAATGGGGGAAAACATTAAAAATAGGGCAAACATGTTTGAACCTTAGTTCAAAAGAAAGCATATTCCACAACGGGAGAGCAGTTGGTGGGAAATAGCTGTTCATGTGCTCCCGAGAAAACTGTGCATCTTCTTTCAAAAGGTCTCTCCTGAAGATCTTAAGAGCTCAGCAGGTTCCTAACAAGACATGAAGCTTTAAAGATGCTTTGAATTAAGTCCCCAAACCACTGGCAAATTGATGTCTTTTAAAATCAGAAGGATGTAATCATTGGACAAAATAACGGAACTTATTTTCATGATGAACTAAAGTCTTTAAGGAAAATAAGTTCTTTGTAAATATTTGGCTGATAGCTTCCAAAGGCGTGACCATGAGAGGTATATTAAATTGTTGATTGCAATGGGACAGCTCGTATTGATTAATGGGATTGTGGAGTGGGGAGGTTCTACAGTACCCAGACTTCCTTTGTTTCCTGTCTTTGAACCATGGATTTTTTTGGTGGTGACTATCCGTTTCCTTACATAACACTTCTCAATACTTAATGTAATCACTTTAATCCTATCTGAAAGTTACCCCAAGTACACATAATTGCATTTGCTCATTTCCATCCTTTTTGTTACTCCGATTCTGGTACATTTCTGCCTAACATCTAGATTGTAAGCACTTTACACCCACACATACTCAATCCATATCAACAAAAAGAGCTATATTCAATAATATCTTTTGCAAAAACCAGCACATCAGTAGCAATGTATATTTAGTCAATAAACACAATGTCAATATATGCTAGAAAATTATCCATAACATGAAAAATCATGTCTCCAGAATTTAAACTGAGCAACCTCTAGCCCTTATTCTTATTATACCCTTCTGCAAATGAATATGAAATTGATTAAAGGGTCAAATAGTTCAGTCCTTTTAGCCAGTTTTCTGCTTGAGTCTTTCTAAAAGCAAACTCTCCTATAGTTCATCCAAATATTTGTGTACTGACAACAATCTTCACAGTGTTTTCCAATGTATGGCTACTTTACGGTTTGTACCCATTAATAACATTGTATTGGACTGATCTACCATTTCAATTGCAAATCTTATGGTAAGAATTTAGCAACTATTAGATCAGAGCTTTCCAAACTGTGTGTCGTGACACAAAAGTGTGTCGCCACACACAGTCTGGTGTGTCGCCACACAACCCGGAAGCGCTGATCATCATCATCAGCGCTTCCGGGTTTTCCCGCGGCGACACACCAACGGCGGCACACAAAAACCCGAAAGCGGCAGCAGCGCTTCCGGGTTTTTGCGTGCTGCCGCAATGGTGGCACTTCCGGGTTTTCCCGCGGCGACACACCAACGGCGGTTGGTGTGTCGCCGCGGGAAAACTTTGGAAAGCCCTGTATTAGATAATTCATCTATTTGTGAATTAAAGAGCCCTTTGTCACATACCTCATCTAGCAAATTGGTGTTACCTTTGAAGCACCTTTAGCATAGTTGGTTTGATCTGTAAAGATACCACACTTTTTCAGCAGGGGTATCCCCATTGGGGCTCAGTTTATTATAAGTTCCTCATTCATCTATTTATCTCAATATTTCATTTATTGTAACAAGTTAATACATATTAAGGTCTCTCCCCCATACAACTTCAGATCAACTGCTTGTCTATATCTTGCATTGATTAGCCAATGATAGATAAGGGAAATCTGGTCTTTGGTAATATTAGGTTGAGCAACTTAGATTTTCAAATTATTCTATGATCTCTTTCTGCCTCCTTAGGAATTTTGTAGTAATTATTAGTTGTTTCTTTTGAAATCATGACATTCACGATACCAGTGAGAAAACTGTATTTTGATAGTTTGATTTCCATTTCATAAATTATGTAAATATCCCTTTCTTTCTATGCATCTTTAAAATGCTTTTTAAAAATGAAGATAAACATAAAACCCCTTTTAGGTTGCTGACATTTTAAATCAGTAATTGATTTCTGTGAGCCACACTGTGATCTTGGCAGCTCTGGGCCAGATGGCTAACTCCTCCAAGCTCTAACATTTACTTTAAGAGATGTGTGTTTGTTCGTGTCAGAAGCACCAAAGCACTTCTGTAGTGAAAGGATTTGCCGGTGACATCACCATTGCCTGGGGGATGCCCAAGGAGGCTCCTTTCATGTCCATGTGATTTTTCCCACCGGAGTGGTACCTAATTTATCTAATCGCATTTGCATGCTTTTGAACTGCTTTTGAACTGCTAGGTTGGCAGGAGCTGGGACAAATTGCCAGGAGCTCACTCCGGCATGCAGCTCGCGCTCTTGGGATTTGAACTGCCAAGCTGTCAGCCTTAATGGCCTCTGACTCAGCATCTTAACCACTGAGCCACCACAGTCTCACTTTAAGAGATTGGAGATTATTAATTTCCTGAGCCCCACTCTGTCCCTGCCTCCCAATCTGAATTTGTTCTTATTATTTTATTGCATTCAAATGTCTATTTATTTGTATAACATTTCAATTCATATAATACTCAAGATGGGTAATATTGTAGGGCCTACAGTCTCACATTTGTATATTGCAATCATATTACTTAGCATGATCCATTATTTTATCATCCTAGGTCTCCTGAATTCAGGGAAGGAAAACTGGTAGATCATTGGTTTATATGGAATTGCTTACTTTAAGAATCATGCCAAAGCATGGCTATGAAACTTAATTAAGTTTGAAGTAAAATGTGAATTGCAAAGCCATGTTTTGCCACTGACCAATAAACAGAATCAGAAAGCCTATTGGAGGTATATTTTCTAATCACAGTTTGAAATGGCAAATTATATGATTGTTGCTCTGCTGCTGTCCTAAACTTGAAATTGCATAGAATGGTGGAAAGATTAAAGTTTCTTTTAAGATTTGGAATGATCCCAAGTGCATAAGGAAGTATTTAAGAAGGAAGGAAATTTGGAGTATATTGTCTCATTACTCAAAGAGTGCTGGCATCTGTGAATTTTAACCAAATGCAGCCATTTTTTTTCTGATTATGTTTATGGTTCAAAGAAGTCAAGAGATGTCAAATGTCATCTGTAATCATCACAAAGGTAAAGCTGGGAATTGCTGTTATAAAGTCAATGAATGACCCTATTTTGTGTAAAAAAAAAACTTCCCATATAACACACAGGCCATTAAATTTAATATGATGACTGCCAGATAGCATATGCAGAATCCAGTAAGGTTAACAAGGTCTTGGTAGGCAAATAATTTGTCTTTCCAGGACAATGGACTTGTTTTGTCAGTTACAACCAAAGGTGGAACGAGAAATGACAAAGTGGCAAAACAATGGCTTACTAGGATTTGAGACAGGAGTGATTCTCATCAGTACTCCCATCATGCCAGGGATTAAAGCTGGGAACTTTTTAATTCAAAGTAAATGACCTATCTCTGAGCTACATCCCTTGCCATAAAACAGAAAGAGGGGACAAATGTTTGCTTCTTCATCAGCTGGACAAGAAGTTCCTAGACAATGCAATTTATATAAACATCTAGGAAGAACATTCAAATTCCTTGTTCAATAATAGCAGCAGTCATCATACTACCCAAATAAAAGTATCTGAGCTCCACAGTACCTCTCTTTTCTTTGTTGATACAACAAGTTCTAGAAAAGATTGGTCTTCACCCCAGGAGTCAATTTCTGTAAGGTCATAGAGAATGGTGGTAGTAGGCCCCAAAGACCACATTATTTGCTTACGCTTTTGCATGAGATGCTGGAACATCTGAAGAAGAAAAACAGCACAAGATTGCTTACAACAGATTGGTGATAAGATTCAGTACTAGAATTTATTTAAGAAGACATTGAGTTTCAAAAAACTTCAAGTCTAGATGTTGGAATTGGGATGAAAATGCAGAGATTCTAAAATACAGCCAGAATGGTTTAAAGGGCTACAAGGTTTTAGGATCCAGAACTCACTGATTTTGCCACCTGGACTAGAAACCGGGAGACCTTGAGTTCTAGTCCTGCCTTAGGTATGAAGCCAGACCTTCTGAATCTGGCTTTTAGTCTAATTAGTATTTACAGTAGATGGGTAACTGCCCGGGAGCCCAATATAAATGTCTAGGACCTTTCTGAGGACAAAACAAGATACTGAAATAAATTATATTCCTAATTTCTTTTTCAAAGTCTCCCCATAGAGATCAATTGGGTTGTGTGCTCACCACAGTGTTACCCTCAACTCCAGCCAGTTTGAATGGAGTGAGGCCTTCATTGTTGGGAATCAAGTCCAGAGGTTCCAAGTTCCCTTCTTCTTTGTCATATGAGAGGATGAGATTGTACATCTGGCACGCAAATGTTCTGTTCGGTTGAAGAACTAGAATGTGAAGAACTGTGTTTCCTGGAAATGAAACAACATAAGAACTGTACTCAGTCAACTGCAGAACTGGTTAATACTTACTGAACTAGTCCAGCTTAGTAGTGTCTCACAAGCATTATTCAGATTTAGTTATTAGCTTTTCATGAACACAAGTTTCATGTTTATATATCCATTTTAAATCAGTGGGATAAATTTGTTTGGTAAGGCTGAGAACTGAGACATACTCTGTTATATAGTAATTTGACTGAGGTGTGTTACAGAGAATGAAAATAAAATACTAAAAATTTCCTAAGAATTAAAGGTAACTATTTAAAAAATGTAATAAATGCTATTTTATAATTGTATATAAGTTCAAGTGCTTGATTAACCAATGGACTTATGATTTTAAAAATGCCCCAGTCAGCCAAATGTATTATAAGACAAAGAATGTAATTGGTCTCGATTATGGTTAGATTTGTAGAAATGTAATCTTTAATTAGAACTCTTCCACCACCAAATTCAAACCAGGTATAGTTCCTTATTGTTTCTACCAAAAACGATCCATGTTTTTACAAAAAGGTGTGCTGGAATAAGTTGACTGTGGGCATCTTACCTAGAGAATCTTGTGCCCTGATATCAGCTCCATTTTCAATTAACAGACGAACAATTTCCTCATTGCCCATACAGGCTGCAAAAGATAAAACATGCTCCCCTATGGAAGAATTTGAGAGAGAAAACAAAATTAAAACAAGGCTCAAGCAATGAAAAAAAAATCTGTTCTCAGACTCAGAATTAGGGTTCACTATTTAGCTGATTCCATTTATGTTTGGGGATCAATGAACATGTTGCCCTTGATTTTTACTTATTTTAATTATTGACTGTAAACCGCCCAGAGTCCCCTTCGGGGGAGATGGGGCGGTTATATAAATGGAATAATAAACAAACAAACAAACAAACAAACAAATAAATCAGTTTTCATTAAATAGTGTTCTCTTGTCTGATACGTTTATTATGACAGCAGCTGCCTTCATAGGAAAGCTATTCCTCTGCATGCATAATCTAAAACCAACATATATTTTTTAAAAAGTAAAATAATGAGTTGAATCATTATCTAGGGTTTACTGTAGTGGGATTTAAGGCAATATTTCAAGGACTCTTCTTTAACTATGATTAAGCATGGATTCATCCCATTGTGTTTACTCATATGCAATTTATTTATTTATTTATTGGATTTATATTACCGCCCATCTTCTCCACAAGGAGAACTCTGGGCGGTTCACAACAAAACCAACATTAAAATACAAGCCGGTCCTAAAACAAATACACAAAATATAAAATATCATTTAAATTCTTAAACAATATAAATAGAACAATATGGAATAAAATCAAGATGGCTACAATTCTTCTCAAATAATATCGGTCTACTAAGATTTCTTTACTAAAGTGAGAGATCCATCAGCAACAAGAAGGATGGGAAAGAACGGTTGAGGAATGGTGCTAACTCTGTGGAGCACAAACTTTCTTCTGCTAATCAGAGTATCTCTGCCTTCTGGAGCAGCAGATGGAATCATACCAAAATAGAAGTGATGTGAGGAGTTACGCCTGAAGAAGTGTCCTGTAGCTCGAGGAGTAGAGATGTGAGCCCCCTTCTTCAGCAGACATTTCACTAAATGTACATTTTGATTAACTGCTGCAATGTGGAGTGCTGTTTGTCCTGCAATTCATATTAAAAACAAATTAGGACATTCTTTGTACCCACTGTTGGCTTGTTTTCAATTATGGAATGCTAACAAACCAATCGACCAACAATTTTAGAATTTTTTTTCAACAGGGAGTTTAGAAAGAATATCTTTCATATTCTGCAAAACATTCCTAATTGACAAGAACATAAATACAGAGAGTTCAGACAAACACTCAGTTTGAAATGAACGCCAACGCTCTGGTTAAACTAGATAAGTCATTAACCACATCTGTGAATCCTAGGATTGGGATTCCCCTCTTTTAAATTCATAGCCACAGGGCAAAGATCACATCTGGGACTGCAAGTAGAAATAAGGGGTTTTTAAGCATTTCCTTCTTTACCATCTCCCCACTGAAAATCCACTTCCTTATGCAGTCGTTCTTTGCTAAAAAATGTAATATTTAGGGGCAAATTTTAGCTTTGATACAGATTTTCAGGCAGCAAATAATTCAGGAGAAAGGATAAAAACATTCCCGTTCTTACTATAGACACAGCTTTTTTGCTGTGATCTATCTTGAATTATGATTTAAGGCCCCCAAATTCCTAATATACACATTATAATACTGCATATTACTGTTCAAACATTTTGTTCCCATTATCATTTATTCTGTATTATGATTTGAGATCATGAGTATCTGCAGCAAGAGCAAGAGGGGCCAAAAAACATGTGATACAAGGTTGCATCATAAGCCCCACCCCTAATATATATTTGTGTGTGTGTGTGACACAAGGATAAAAGGGCAGAGCTTGCATCATGACATTGCACCCCATGTCATTTTGGCATCATGGTTAGGTATGGACACTTCAGTTTGAGTTCTCAAATATTGTAAGTATTTGCTCTCGATATACACTTTAAAATTTATATATTATATTTTTTAAAAAAAATCCTAGCTCAGCTCCTTAATTTAATACCTTCATAAAGTACTGATGTCATCTTCTCATTGATGAGTTCTGGAGCCACTTCCAGAAGAAAGTCAACAGCTTCTGTGCAATCATAGAGCATAGCTACATGGAGAGCTGTCTCCCCAATTGCTCCTGTGCAGAATAATAAAAACACAAAGGTCACCTAAGAATGGGCTGTTAACAAGCAAGCCATGCTTGTTGATTCAGACATCTGTCCCATACACATGATAGGTAAAGGTAAAGGTTCCCCCCGCACATTTGTGCAGTCGTGTCCGACTCTAGGGGCTGGTGCTCATCTCCATTTCTTAGCCGAAGAGCCAGCGTTGTCCAAAGACGCTTCCGCGGTCATGTGGCCGCATGACGCATGCGGAACGCTGTTATCTACCCACCGAAATGGTACCTATTAATCTACTTGCATTTGCATGCTTTCGAATTGCTAGGTTGGCAAGAGCTGGGGCGAGTGCGGGAGCTCACTCCGTCACGCGGGACTAGGGATTCGAACCTCCGAACTTGCGATCTTCCGATCAGCAACCCTGGCATCTTACCTGCTGAGCCACCACGCCCCATACACATAGACATGATACATGCACACAAACATGTTGTTGTTGCTGTTACTATCAACAACAGCCTGAATCAATCAGCTATAGGATGAAGGCTTCTTTATTGAGAGTTATGGACTATAATCTACCATGTTGATCCAGTGCAGGTTGGCAGATAGATAAGTTGAAAAACATCTGTCTTTCTGTCTAAAATGAAAGGGAAGGAAGGGAAGTTTGGCTTGCCTCACTCATGGATATATCTTTTAATATAAAATTTAGAGATTGGCAAAAAGGCCCAAAAGAGAAGTAGAGCTCTGTGATGGTGGGGTATTCCATCTTACTATGCCACTGTAGGTCAGGACACTGTGGCTCGGCTGTGAACTGTAGCACCATTCCTCCAGCTTGCCACTGTCTCTTCTCATCCAATTGCAATAAGCATGTCCATGGGTGTTTACTAGACTTGGGTGTGTTCTAAAGGATTGCAAAATGTTCAGTCGCAGAATGTTCCGACCCTGGAATGGACTGTTCTGAGCAATCTAGGTAGGTTCTGTTTCCAAGTATCAATTTTGTACCAGAATGTTCCTTGAGGAACTGTTTTACACACCTCTAGTGCAGTGTTTCACAATCTCAGCAACTTTAAGATGTGTGGACTTCAATTCCCAGAATTCCCCAGCCAGCATGCTGGCTGGGGAATTCTGGGAGTTGAAGTCCATACATCTTAAAGTTGTTGAGGTTGAGAAACACTAATCAGGGGCATACTTTTTACACCAGAGTTCCAGAATTTCAAAACAGAAGCATTTTAAAATTTGCATCTCAGTATATTTTCACAAAAGGGGTGTGGTGGCTCAGCAGGTAAGACGCCAAGCTTGTCGATCGGAAGATTGCAAGTTCGGAGGTTCGAATCCCTAGTTCCGCGTGACGGAGTGAGCTCCCGCACTCGCCCCAGCTCTTGCCAACCTAGCAATTCGAAAGCATGCAAATGCAAGTAGATGAATAGGTACCACTTCGGTGGGATGGTAACAGCGTTCCGCGTGCGTCATGCCGGCCACATGGCCGTGGAAGCATCTTCAGACAACGCTGGCTCTTCGGCTAACAAACGGAGATGAGCACCGGCCCCTAGAGTCGGACACGACTGCACAGATGTGCGGGGGGAACCTTTACCTTTTTTATATTTTCATATTTCATATTCTCAGACAGGGAACATTAAATATATAAAGAGGTAGGTGATTTATTTATAAATAAACTCTATAATTTTTTTTCCCTATACATCCTTTTGTAATACTGATTCCAGAAGGGGAGAAAGTGAGCACCAACATTCTAGCATATAACTCTTTTATATATTAATCTAATTTCATTGTCTAATGAATCCTCTTATTAAAAGTTCTGTTGCAAAATAATGCACTAATTGTTGGAATACAGAGAAGTACTGATACCATGGTAAAAAGTAAGTAATGCTGAATTGTGCATGGATTACTTTGACATTCTAGAATTCTATGTGGTATTTAAGATGCATATGCAGATATGCAAAATAGGGGCATTCTTACTGACAATAGCTGGTATGGTTGGAAGAGTGATCAGGCTGAGGACAGACGGAGAAATATGTATATAATCCACCAAGTGGCATGGATAGAATATGGTGAATTTGTAATAAAACTCTTAATAGAATGAACTATGTATCAACAACATAATGTGAAAGAAGAATCATATCTGCATACACATCTGCACATATGTACTGCAGAGGATCAAAGAATGGATAGATTAATGCATTTGATTTTAATGCAGCACTTGCTAGTCCAGTTTAACTGGAGGTTAATTATTTGTATTTTTATTTGTTTGTTTATTTGTTTATTTGTTTAACTACCTCTTTGATAAATGTCACATAAACCATCTTGGATTAATTTCCTGAGAGCCTGGATGTTGTTCTCTTTGGCAGCTAAGAGAAAAGGAGATTCCCAGATCCTGTAGGGAAAAAAAATCCACCAGTAAGAAAATTACTCTTGAGGATCAAAAATTATTAGCGTCAACAGCAAACACAATCTTAATGAAAAGATAGGAAAGACATGACCAGGAAGTATGCTTGTAGGCTATTTGAGGAACCTGACATAAAAAGAAAGAAAGCAAAAACAGTAATCAAACTGAGAGTATCAACATTCTATCAGATGTCAGTGTTTACCTAAAATCATATGGGGGCAGCACAAGGGCAGATAAAAGATGCTAATTTAAAAGAGTTAGCTATAATTCTATTATAATATATAATATAGCTATGAATTATAATAGCTAGAATTTAAAAGAGTTAGCTATAAAAAGAGAGCCAGTTTGGTGTAGTGGTTAAGGCATCAGGTTAGAAACTGGGAGACTGCGAGTTCTAGTCCCACCTTGGGCACAAAGCCAGCTTGGTGACCTTGGACAAGTCCCTCTCTCTCAGCCCTAGGAAGGAGGCAATGGCAAACCAGGAGACTGAGAGTTCTAGTCCCGCCTTGCCAAGAAAACTGCAGGGAATAGTCCAGGCGGTCGCCAGGAGTCAAAAACTGACTCGAAGGCACAAAAAAATCCCTACAGGAAAGAGAACCCAAGGAGCGACGGGAAATGATAAGAAACAGCGAAAACTGAAGTGGAAAAAAATATTCTCAAAATTTCAAGGAGGAAAAGATCCAGTTGCTTTCTGAATTAGTTATCATAACAGTCAAAGAAATTTGACAGAAGAAATTCATTGGAAATGAGAAGAACGTACAAAAAAAGAAGAAAAGGAAAAAAGAAAGTGAAAAAAGAAAGAAAACATAGAATTATGACTTACTATGAAAATGTGAACTAAAATTACTTATATCAGAATGGCTATAGTAACAGAATCTTGCATGTCTGAATGTGATTTTCTTCTTCCCTCTTTTAACTTCTGAATTATGGGGGCACCTGCCTTAGGCATTTTCATAAATCTCTACCTTTGTATGGGCTTAAGCCATGTTTATCTGTTTGTTCCCTTGGTAACAGATTTTCCCTCTCTCTGTCAAGGCCATCCTCTCTACCCTTTACAGTATTATACTTCAGTAGCTGCTCAAATATGTATTTGAAATTATACTGTCCTGCTTTTTACATGCTTCCTCTGATATTTTATTTTATTTGTACAAGTAAATTTTATTTATTTATTTATTTATTTATTTATTTATTTATTTATTTATTTATTTATTTTTCAACTTCTATCACCGCACCATCTCCCCCAAAGGGGACTCTGGGTGGTTTACAAATACAACAATTAAAATTTATAAATATAACTAAATATAAAATCATACAATTCTGTAAACATTATGATTACTAATAAGTTAAATATAAAATCCAATAGGCAATAAGATGGTATTTTAAAAGGGCTCTATGGCACCAGCATACAAACCTCCTATTTGACCTTGGCGTGGCCAAGGACCATTTGCATCCTGGACATTATGCTAAGACTCTAAAAGGAATTAACACTGCAGAGGCACAATGAAGCATTTTTGCTACCATATTTTAATGGTAGGGGGACAAAATTATTTAAATAATGGATTTGTTTATTTGAAAACAATTTATACCTGCATTTGAAAGCATAAAGGACTGTTTTGGAAAGGTAGTATTTTTAAAATTGGGGCTCTGAATCAAGAGAATAGGTAAATTCTCCCTCAAGTTGATCTTGACTCCTGGTGACTTCCTGAATACAGCCAGGCTGTTTATCCAGTAACAGTGCAGAAGTGGTTTGCCACTGTCTTCTCCTGGAATGATTTTTTTTTCACTACCAGTCTTTTTATGTATTTATTTGCTAGATTTATATCCTGCCTTTTCTCCAGAAGGCAGCTTACAAGGGGATCTCCTTTCATTTTATTCCTACAACTGCAATTTTTGAGGTAGGTTAGAATGCAAGAGAGTGATTGACACAAAATCATTTAGTGAGTTTTCAGGATAGAACTGAATCTGGATTGCCCTAGTTCTAGTCCAGCACCATAAACACTATAACTAACTAGCACAAACTAGCCTACAGAAGTGGAATTTCCTGTTGTTCTCCCATCTGTCAAAATCCAACCTTGTTTAGCTTTTGGAGATTGGCCACAATGAGCTAGAATTGCTATCTAGAGCTAGGCAAATTAAAAGAAGAGTAAAGAGTATGTACAATACACTTGGCATTAATTGTTGGAATGTTCCACCTTAGTTTTCATATGTTCTTCCAGAAAGATTTATTCTGTATACTCACAAGTATGAGCCTTCTTCTGTTTAACTTTCTGGCATATGGCCAGACAAACTCTATGGCACCACATATAAATATAAATATCTATAAACCAGGATTTTAGTATATAATGTGACATTTTTCCTGGAGCAATTAAAATCACTTTTCCAGCTTTTAATTGCTTTTTAACAAGTTCAAAAAACCAAAACAAACATCAAGTGTACTCAGAAAACTGACAGCCTTTGGTCTGCTAAGGCTGAATTCAGAGAAATAATTTACACATGACTCCACCAACTTTTTCCTCTGAAAAGTCTCATTCCCCAAAATATTGAGAGATGGAGAATATGTTGGGGAAAGGTAGTTTATTAGAATAGAATAGAATAGAATAGAATAGAATAGAATAGAATAGAATAGAATAGAATAGAATAGAATAGAATACTCTCTGAAAAACAAGTCATCTCCTTACTTCTGTCTTCTCATAGAGAACTTTTAGCTCCTTCTTTAGGACTTAAAGAAATTTAAAATATTAGACAATATTAGGCAATCCTCAGTGGCAAATTTGGCTACAATCAAAGATCCTAGAGGGGCATGGTGGCTTAGCGGGTAAGACGCCAGGCTTGTTGATCGGAAGATCACAAGTTCAGAGGTTCGAGACCCGAGTGCCATGTGATGGAATGAGCTCCCGCACTTGCCCCAGCTCTTCTTTTTATAAATCCTATACTTCTTTTTATAAATCCTCTTGTGAATTTTACAAAATTCATTACTGGGGGAGAAGATTAATATCCTCCACTGCATGGAATGGTCTCTCTCTGAATGAGGCCACAGGACATTTATTTTAGCATAACAAAATCATAAGGCAGTTGCACACTATGCATTCAACATGTTTCTCCTCAGAAAGCAAGTTTAAACATGAAAATAGGAACACAGATTCCAGAGAAAGATATTTTAAAAGGTAGGAAACTATGGTTCAACCATAGTTGATATTGCTGGCACATAGGCATCAGTTTAGTTAAAGAAAGCCATGTTTTTACAGAAGGGTATCTCAAATCACAGCACAAATCTTCCAAGATTTTATTAAGAGCAGAACCACACAATTGGGAAAATTATATTCTTGGAGCAGTTATTCCTAGACTATATAAGAGGATATTTGACTATTTCATCGCCAACCTATCATTAAAAAAAACCCCAATTCTGAAATGTTCCCAACCAGGTACCTTCTAGACATGTTGTAGCTACCACAGCCAGAATTCCCTAGTTGGCATGGTCATTATGCTAGCTGGGAATTCTGCGAACTGTCTTTTCAGAATATGCAGAGAGGACCAGGTTGTAATATATAATATATAATACAGTTTAGAGTTGTATACTAAACCAAACTATGCTATATAGTTCTAAAATTAAGGAATTCGTCAACAATTGTGTCTTTTCAGGGGACTCATCAATCAGTGTAATTTGCAAGCCAGGAATGAACTACTGTACATCTAGCTCATTGTATCACATTGTCCACCCTCTGCTAGCAATTTGGTAGGCCATGGGATTTCTGTGCTCTAAAAGCAAACTCTATCAAAATCCTAATTAGCCATAATTTGCCATTTAGAAATAACCCTACATATCTAAGGTGGCCCCATAGATTCTTATCTTGTAGGTATTTCAAGAGCATTTGTGAAAGTGAATAGGTTACCAGTTATAATAGCCATAAAACCTCAAATAAATAAAAGTAATTGTACTGATGAGTTACTAATTACAGAAACTATGGACAGTTCCTGTTTGATGCTGGCATTCTTCTTCTCTTCCCCAGGGGTAATCCGTAACCAGACTTATGAAGCACGATTGTATCTGAAACTCATCTACTGCTTTAATTACCTTGTCTGGAAAAAAAAAAAAAAAGGTTGGTCATTTGGAAGACCTCTCAAATAAAGAATTGGAATATCCTATACAAAAATTCAAACTGGTAACCTAAGAGTCTAAAAGAATATTATGTTTCTTAAACTCTTAAAATGGAATTAATTCAGCCAAAGATTTCCCCCCCCCATGTTTACAGAATACTTCAGAGAATGCTTAGAAAGGTGGACTTCCAATGGCAAACTGAAGACAGCTCTGCGAAAAGAGGAGCCGATGACCGCAGCAGAATGAAGAGCTGACAAGTAGCTGGCTCTTCGTAATTCCTCTCTGGGCAAGGAGGGGACTTAAGATTGCCCACAAGTGCTCCATACAATTGCTCCTTGCAAGAAGACCGCAAGACAGCGGTCTCCAATGGGTTTAGAGCTCTGGGAGATGAGGGAATAGCCATCTTGCTCAACCCATGGTTGGCATCTTTAAGGACAATGGGTCCAGATAAATTTAAAATAAGATTTTGGAATTAATTATAAAGAATTCTTCCGGCGGGAAAATGCTTTTGCTTTGAATTCTTGAAAAAAACACAATACAATAAGGCAGAGCTTTCCAAACTTTTCATGTTGGTGACACACTTTTTAGACATGCATCATTTCATGACACACTCTTACAGCAGGGCACAAGGCAGGCACTAGGACCTGCGTGGAATCCTGGCAGGGCTTGAAGGCAGCAGCAGCCATGACACACCCAGACACTGCAGCCGACACACTAACGTGTTGTGACACAGAGTTTGGAAAACTCTGTGATAAGCCTTTAAAAATTGGACACTAGAGGAAACTAGAAGGAACTAAAGATTACAATTAAAGGAGAGAGCACTCACACTCAACTTACTAATACAGAAGGAAGCAAAATTTATTTTTTATTTATTTATTTTCTATCCCACCTTTATTATTTTTATAAATAACTCAAGGCAGTGAACATACCTAATACTCCTTCCTCCTCCTATTTTCCTCACAACAACAACCCTGTGAGGTGAGTTGGGCTGAGAGAGAGTGACTGGCCCAAGGTCACCCAGCTGGCTTTCATGCCTAAGGCGGGACTAGAACTCTCAATCTCCTGGTTTCTAGCCCGTTGCCTTAACCACTAGACCAAACTGGCTATTTTAACATTGGACGTATCGAAGGCTATTTTTGAACAATGCACCCAGAAATTAATTTTAAGAGTGTCTGCCTCTATAGATAGACTGTGTTTAAAAGATGCTATGGAAGAGGAACAAGTATTACCTGATATGATTGATTTGAAAGTGGATTTAAAAATGACAGGCTACAGGAATGAAATGGAAAAAGATGTTACGCTGGACATCAAAAGAAACTGGCTGATGTCTTAATAATTAAAAGGGATATACAAATAACAAACCAAAAGAGTGACCTGGATAATTTTCCTATATTGGATTTACAAAAGAGGCTTGTTAAAGCTTGGAAGAATTTTGTGTGAAGGGACAAAGAAAAAATCAAAGTTCTAGGACATTATTTGAAGGGACTAAAGATCAAGATAGTTAGAAGTAAAAGGAAGAAATATAAAGTGGGTTTATTTGATCAAGATTAAAATAGATATGTTGTTATCTCTGGTAACCCTTTAATGGACTTTAGCTGACATTAGGACTGAAATGATGTGTTATGGATTTGTTTATAGATAAGAGATGGGATATGGGAAGAAGAGATCATTTGTTTCGTTTTAAGAGGAGGTGAAAAGTTACTAAAATTGTTTATACTTGTGATAAAGGGGGAAGTGACTTCGTTATATATTTCTTTTCTTTTTCTTTACTATATTCTTATTTTTTCTTTCTTTTCTATTTTTCTTTCTATTTTTTCTCTTTTTTCAGAAAAGCACCTGCTATTTTTCTTTTAATTTTTTTTAGTTTGCATTAGTTTTTATTGTTGTAAATTGTAATCTTTAATGAAATTACTATATAAAAAAGAGAATGCTTGGAAAGGCTAGCTATCAACTTTTTTATGGAAGTATAAAATGATAGTCTCTCTGTCTATCCACTCAGTCGTGTCTCTTGGTCACTTTGTGGATCAATGCTTTCCATGCCTTTCTGTCTCTTACAGCTTCCTTTAGTTCCATCAAAATTATTCCGGTGTCCCTTCTGATGGTGTCAAGCCAGTGAGTCCTAGGGCAGCCCCTTCTTCTTTTACCACTGATCAGTCCCAGCATAATTGTCTTTTCTAGTGAGTCAGCTCGCATAACATGACAGAATTATGACAGTTTTTGTTTGGTGATCTTGGCTTCCAGGGATATTTTTGGTTTGACTCTGTCTAGGACTTCCTTGTTGGTAATCTTTGCTGTCCATGAGATGCGTAGTAGTCGTCTCCAGCACCACAATTAAAATGCATCTATCTTTCTCCTATCTGCCTTCCTCAAAGTCCACATTTCACAACCATACGTAGCTATTGGAAATATGATTGTATTAACTAATCTGCATTTGGTTGGGAGGCTGGTATCTTTATTCTTCCAGATGTTATTTATGCTGGTCATTGCTGTTCTTCCAAGCGCTATACGTCTTCTAATCTCTGGGCTGCAGTCACCCTTTTGATCAATTTTATAGCCAAGGAAGTTAAACTCCTTCACTGCTTCAATTACCTCGTTGTTGATCTTAAGACTGACTTGCACATTCTCTGCCGTTGTCATTATCTTTGTTTTTTTGGTGTTAAAGCGCAATCCAAGTTTTTCACTTTCATCTTTGACTATTAGGATTAGCCGTTCTAGATCTTTTTTACTTTCCACCAGCAGTGTTGTATCATCTGCATAACGAAGGTTGTTGATGTTCCTACCACCAATTTTTACCCCAATAGTAGATTCTTCCAGATGTCCCTTTCTCATAACCACTTCTGCATACATGTTGAATAATGAAGGTGATAGAATACAACCCTGAAGAGTGCCTTTTCCAATTTTGAACCATCCTGTGTCTCCATATGCTGTCCTTACAGTTGCTTCTTGATCAAAGTACAGAGATCGTATCAGTTGGATGAGGTGTGATGATATTCCCATTTCTTTCAAGCAGTTCCAGAGCTTGTCATGATCAACACACTCAAAAGCGTTTGTATAGTCAATGAAGCACATGTAGAGGTCTTTTTGGAATTCCCTTGCCTTTTCCATCACCCATTGAAGGTTGGTGATGTGATAAATTATAAATTATAAAGTTATAAATTATAAGTTATAAATGATAGTAGAGACACTTATACATATGACATAGACTTTTCTTATTATTATCTCATTTTGGTCTAATATCCCTGTTTGTTATTTTGGAAAGAGATCAATGTGTTATTAAATTATATACTGGAAATTGGGAGTTTATTTTGTTATGATGGGAAGGTAGTACAGTTCCAGATTTACTGTCTTGGACTGATATATGTTTGCTCTTTAATTATAAACTGTCTCTCTATTGACATAATGGAAAGACTGATCAACATTATTCCATGTGCTTAAGGTTTATTGCTATGTTTAACATTTGAGCTATTTTATATGTATTATAACATGTATTGGCTTTGATGGCTGTTGTGTGTCTTCTGGGCTGTGTGGCCGTGTTCTGGAAGTTGTGGTTCCTAACGTTTTGCCAGCACAGCCCGGAAGACACACAACAGCCATCGAACTCCGGCCGTGAAAGCCTTCGACAATACAATGTATTGGCTTTGTTTTTTCATTTTTTTCTTTTTTATATCATTTTGTTTTTTCCCATTTTTTGAATACTAAAGTAACAAAGTGTTTTAAAAAATGGGATAACTGGAGTCCAACATCATCTCATATAATGCAATTATTTGCAACTATGCATTAGTGGTGATATGGGGTTGTACTGAAATGCCTATATAGAACACTGAGTGTTACTCTTATAAATTTTGCAGTAGCAGCATCTCCCAAGTAACATGACATCATTATATCATATATGTCCTTTTTTACAACCTTAGTTGATGGGAAAAGAAAATAAACAACTTAATTTGGATGTCAGCATATGAAGTTGCATAACTGATAGGTATTTCAGTTGCTCCCATTCTGGAGAAACAGTGACATTCAGGTCCCATTCATGAGAAGAAACCCATTTTAGAACTATATATCTAGATTCTCTGACCTGGCACCCTCCATGAGTCAGGACTACATTTCCCAACTTTTATCATCCCTACACATTTGGAAGTGCCACATTTGAGTGGGTTGTTCTGTACAGGTAGTCCTTGTTTAGCAACCACAATTGGGATTGGCAACTTGGTTATTAAGTGAAGTAGTCATTAAGTGAAACTGCAACTGTGCTTATGATCTTACTTCAGTTTTCCTTTGCTTTACAGACCTGAGAAGGTCATAATGCAAGGATTGTGAACTGTCACTAAATGGGGCAATCACTAAGCGAGGTCTGCCTGTAGTATGATATAGTATGTGAAAGGTCCTCTATGCAAGCACCGAGTCATTACTGACCCTTTGGAGGGACGCTGCTTTCGCTGACGTTTTCCTGGCAAACTATAGAGCGGGGTGGTTTGCCATTCCCTTCCCCAGTCGTGATTCCCTTTCCCCCAGCTTAGCTGGGTACTCATTTTACCGACCTCGAAAGGATGGAAGGCTGAGTTGACCCGAGCCGGCTGCCTGAGAAACCAACTTCCACTGGGATCAAACTCAGGTTGTGGGGAGAGTTTTGGTTGCAGTACTACCACCAACCACTCTGCGCCACACGAGGCTACTATGATATAAAAGGTAAAGGTTCCCCCCGCACATTTGTGCAGTCGTGTCCGACTCTAGGGGCCGGTGCTCATCTCTGTTAGCTGAAGAGCCAGCGTTGTCTGAAGACGCTTCCATGGTCATGTGGCCGCATGACGCGCGCGGAACGCTGTTACCTACCCACCAAAGTGGTACCTATTCATCTACTTGCATTTGCATGCTTTCGAATTGCTAGGTTGGCAAGAGCTGGGGCTAGTGTGGGAGCTCACTCCGCACGCAGGGCTAGGGATTCAAACCTTCCGATCGACAAGCCTGGCGTCTTACCTGCTGAGCCACCACGCCCCCCTACTATGATATAGTATAGGCCAATATATTTGATATATTGCTTGCAAGTAACACTAGTGTAAATGGACCTTGATGTGATCCTGCAAGGCATAGGGTGTACTCAGATCACTTAACTATCAGGGCATGGCTAATCAGTGTTAGCTGACCCTGAATTTGCATTTTAAATTAGATTTCTAGTAAAAATAATCTAATTTTAAAATCTCACCACAAATAAAAATAATGTGCTTAGTATTTATGATTGAAATTATCCTTAATAAAGGAGCTAATGCGTGATGGATTGGAAAGACCTGGAGTTTTCTCATAGTCTTCCTTTCCTTCTGACACCTGTCTGGCATACCCCAACCCATGCCTTCATATCTCATCAACTAGGTTAAATGTTCATGTTAATAATAACAGCATCAGTAGAAACTTTAGCAGCCATATGTTCTACACAGATCTCACCACATCTTTCAGAAGGAAAGCTGAGAACAGAATTAGCAATTCAAAGAGACATGGAATTACTATCATTTCCAAGTCCACAATGTTTTCCATTGGGCAATACCATTACTTTCAACAGCTTTACCATATAGAGATAAGCACAATGTAAATATATACTAAGACTCACAAGTTTAAATCTCATTCCCTCAGGAGCCATCAGTTTTTATCCACTTGTAATAATTATCACTAGAGGGCAAACTGAATTTACTGAATTACAGATAAAAGCATCTCCCTTTCTCTAGGCAAATTCCAGGCTGATCTAGCTCTAAACAATAAAGCAGTTGATTCTATGCTTGCTCTTCATTTTAATAACCTTGTAAACAATTCAAATGGAAACAAAAGGCATAGTCAAATCTAGAGGAGAGGACACACCCATATCAAAATCTTTGTAAACTGATTCAAATACATGGTATGGCCAGGTATGCAACGGAATCTAAGTCTGTAGGAAAGTAATGATTTTATTGCCCCAAGTGTGGAGTTAACTGCATAACTCTTGGCTTTGGCTTTGCATTAGGCAGATAATCCCAAACTCTTAACAATACAATTCACACAGCATGTTATAGCACTGTACTGTATATATGTAGCAATGATTCAAGTTGCATACCTTTGGCCTGGTGAAGTCCATTAGTTCATACCGTAGGTGCAGAAATAAAATTTGGAGTGGAGGCTCGGAGGTGCCAAAATAATAGTTGTCTAAAGTCTAGCATTTTGCAAATTCATGTGTAGTAGACCAGTTTTAAAGAACTCAAGATTTCTATTACACAATGGTATCCTGATTCTAAACATGAAATTGCTTTGAATTATACCTGTGTAGAATAGCAGCCAAAAATAATGACCAGGAATAAGGTTAATTCAACTCAGTAGGATTTAATTTTGAGATAATATAAACAGGAATAGGCTGAAACACACACACATACACCCAATACATATGTCTTTAAGGTGCTACAGAACTTCAGAAGAGATCATTAGCCTGTAAGCAAAGAGGACTTACATCAGTTGATTCATAGCCTTTAATACTGGAATTCATGAATCAGGGGATTAATAATCTCCTTGCTAGCTCTTCTGTAATTCAGTAACTCAATTTAGGATTTGCCTCAGATTAGTAATCCCAATGGGGGCGTGGTGGCTCAGCGGGTAAGACGCCAGGCTTGTTGATCGGAAGATTGCAAGTTCGGAGGTTCGAATCCCTAGCCCTGCGTGTGGAGTGAGCTCCTGCACTAGCTCCAGCTCTTGCCAACCTAGAAATTCGAAAGCATGCAAATACAAGTAGATTAATAGGTACCACTTTGGTGGGTAGGTAACAGCGTTCCGCGCGTGTCATGCGGCCACATGACCATGGAAGCGTCTTCGGACAACGCTGGCTCTTTGGCTAACAAACGGAGATGAGCACCGGCCCCTAGAGTCGGACACAACTGCACAAATGTGCGGGGGTTACCTTTACCTTTTTTTTAGTAATCCCAAATGCACGGAAGTCAGGAATATAAGCTTTGCAGTTCCTATTAAGTAATGAGTTCCTTATTACTTAACTGATTATTAAATCTAGACATTTTTACACCTGAGCAGAAATGCAAATTTAACTTTCAACCAACTACAAAACGGGGGCACGCACAGTGGCGGTGGCGCGCACGGCGGTGGCGCAGAGGGGCGCGCAGAGGCGGCGGCCTCGTTTTCCGCTAAAACGCGGAAGCGCTGATGGCACGCTGCTGCTGTTGCCACCGTGCACACCGCCACCGCCCCGCGCGCCCCCACCATGCACGCCACCGCCGCCGCTTCCGGGTTGTGTCGCGACACACTAAACTGTGTGTTGCGACACACTAAAGTGTTGCGACACAGAGTTTGGAAAGCTATGATCGATGTACTCAGAGATGGCCACTCAGGTGCAGTGGCCACTTTGGATAACAGATATATGATGTCATATGTTGCCTTTGTAAGCAGCCTTTCCCAATCCGGTGTTTTCCAATTGTGTAAGACAGGCTTTTTTCTAATTCTCAACTAATGTTGGCCATGAATGCCCACCCAGTTTGGAATGGCTGATGTAGATTTTTAATTGGTTTTATTCATACCGAAGTGTCTAACATGACTCTAAAGCTGCTTTCACAAGATGTTTGAACTTGTGTTTCATCCACTTTCTGAGGTGATTCCCTCAGGTACAAAAAATGTATATTCAATTCAAAATACATTTTCCTCCATCCTCTGGTCTTGTATTACATTCACACCAATCAGTTGAGATGGAAGAGAAAAGGCATAAGCATTCAGAGTGTTCTTTTGCACAAACCAGTTTCTTGGGATTTGGGAACTACTGTATATGAAGCTGAAGCTCAAATACTTTGGCCACCTAATGCGAAGAGAGGACTCACTGGAAAAGACCCTGATGCTGGGAAAGACTGAAGGCAAAAGGAGAAGGGGACGTCAGAGGATGAGATGGTTGGATAGCATCACCGATGTAATGAACATGAATTTTAATAAACTCCGGGAGACAGTGGAGGACAGGAAGGCCTGGCGTGCTATGGTCCATGAGGTCACGAAGAGTCGGACACGACTAAACGACTGAACAACAACAAAAAGTATGCAAAGACACAGCCCCATAAGAGATCTGTACCTGGGTTGTGGCTGCTTTTCCAAATGCAAATAATGTTCATGAAATGCCTGAGTTACCCTTATAAACATTACATGCAATAAATACTTTGAAATCCAGGATGAAACTGTGTACCAGTTCCGTATGGACAACCACCGGCATCACTAAGCTTTGACCATGAAGCAAGGGTCACTCTGGCGATTACAAACTTGTTTTATAAAAATGTTGATAAACCAGTCCAGAGCTCATTCTTTTATAAGCAAGAGTAAGAGAGTCATCTAAGGCAATTGATTTGGGGCAGTGCTAAGCAGTTAATTCAGTTTAGATTCTTTGATACTGTGACTGTAATCCAAAGTGATCAATCTGGAAGTAAGTATTATTAAGGCCAGTGGGGCTTATTCCCAGATAGATGTGTATCGGATTGCTCCTAAAACATTTGCATGCCTGAAAAGATTTTTGATGCAGCCCCAGCAAATCACAAGGATCACCTCTGCAAAATCAGGTTTTGGAGACAACTTGGCAGAAAGCTTCGCTGTTGTAAACGTTTCATTCTGTCGGTGTTCCAAGACTCTCCAACGCTTTCCCTGGTGCAAGAATGACCTGGCTTCAGGGATGCAACTACAGCCTTGGGCTAGAGCAGCTGTGGCCAGAGAAGGACTCATCCAGATCCAAGGAGGAAGAGCAGAATCAGAATCCTGACTTCGAACAATTTGCAAAGAGAGGGCGCTCCCCCAGGTAACAACAAAGAAAGAAAGAAACCAGCCTTCAAGGGGGAAAAAAGGGGGTTTTTTTTACCTGTAAATCGTCAAAAAAGAGAAAGGTTAACGTCCCTATCGTTTCTCTCCTGTGCTAGCTAGCTTTCCAGATGCAGGAAGATATAATGGTTGAGTCTTCATCAGTGGAAGAAGAGGCGCGCGTGCAGGCATAGGTCTCGCAGCCTGGAGTACACTATCCTGCCCAGCTGTTCATTTACCGGCATGATTTGATTTCTCAGAGCCGCCCACGCAAACGCAGCAGCAGCCCAACCCAAAGCCCGCTTTTACCTTTTCAGCTGCATCAGGTGTATCTCGTCCCAGCTCTGCTGCCCGCCCTTGGTTTGGATAAAGGGTCGTAAGCTGCGACTCAGCCTTTTCCACAGAGCGCCCAAGCGGCCGTTCGCATCAGGCACGGGCACCCCCATGGCTCTGCTTTCACTCCCTTCTTCCGCCCTCCTGGTTGGCAGCGCGACTGAAGCAGCAGAAGCCGCCCCCCTCACAGCAACCTGGCGCCCGAGTGTCTTGCGTTGCCCACTCGCTCAGGCTAATGGCGCTGCCCTGAGCCGCGACGACGGCTCTCCCGGGTAAAGGAGAAAAAGAGCGGTCTTAGCCAGCGCGGCTTATCCCGCGCGCCCGGTCCCCTCGCCAGCCCTTCGCTCCTTTTCCCTCTCTCCGCCAGAGTCACGCTAGTCTCCGGGATCCTGGCCGAGACAAATATAGGGACAGGCGCTGGAGAAGGCGGGGCAAAGCGTGACGAGCACTTTCCCCCCTCCTTCCCCAAAGTGGCCCTGGGTCGAAGAGTTCCTCTAGTCAGTCGGCTGTACCTCCTGGGGCTCGCAGGTGTGGGAGGTTGCCCGGCTGCCTCCTCGCAGCCCCTGGAGGAGAACTAGTACCCGCGGTCATGAAGAACTTTCTCAACTATCAGAAGATGGTGACAAATTGCAGAATTGGCCTGAGACCTTCATCCAGCTGGTTCCAGAGCGGAGGACTAGGCTGGAATGAGCTGCAAAAATCCCAAGGACGACTAGAGTTGTCCGTATCTCTTTGTGCTATCCAGGTTTTGGCAGCCCAGATATAGGATCCCTAATTGGGTGGCCTTCAGCTCTGGCACCTCACTCCTTCCGGGGGCCCAGTCCTCTTTATATCTTTCTGGAAGATATAAAGAAAGGGGGGCATAGCAAGAAAGAGGGAAAGACAACTTCTCACACAAAGAACCTGCCTTGAGAAATGGGAACCAAATTCCATATGCAACAGCAAAGCTGGTGGCTCCTTCCAAAAGCAACCACTACTTCTGCCCAGTTACATGCCTAACTTTCTCCCTTCCCCAGACTATTATGCCCAACAAATATAGTCCCCCAAAGAATGTCTATGAAGGTTCTCAGTCATCCAGGTGGAATTGTCTGTAGCTTGAATGAAGACTGAATAATAATAATATCCACTCCTTGGATAAGGAGTGAAACGTTTCCACTGAGAAAATAGAAATCCAGTTGACATGATTCAAGCTACAGTCCCCCAAAGAATACTACAATGATGGTAAACCAGTTGACCAGATAGGGACAACTTCTGCTTCCTCTTTTTAGTTATTCTCTTGCCCCCTCCCTGTAAGGATGTAAGAGCTGGGTGGTTGACCCCTTCATTCATAGATAGATAGATAGATAGATAGATAGATAGATAGATAGATAGATAGATAGATAGATAGATAATCTATCATCTCTCTATAATTTTTATTGAAGTTTTTTTACAAAGTTAAAAGCTATGGAAAAATAAGAATATACAAAAGCAAAAAAGAGAGAGGAAGAGAGAAAAGAAAGAGTGAAGAAAGAGTGAACAACAGTGTAGATCCAGAAAAAAGAAAGGAAAAAAGAAATATTTAAAGAAGCGACTTCCTATCTTCATAGCAGCAGTTACAAACATAGTCAATACTGTTTCTGCCTCCCTAATTACATAACACCCTTCAGTCCACTTCTCAAAGGGAGAGGACAGGTGAAGGGGTCAGAGGCAGCATTGGCTGCTCCATGCAATCTTCTTGCTTTTGCCTAATTATTGCGGCTTTACTGCCTATTCCTCCTTTTCAAGTCTGCATTGTACAATCTTACTTTCTCTAGATGGCTGAAGCAGCAAAGGGAACATACACGGGCAGCTATGAGCCACTGTCATTGTAGAGTTTACTATCTCTGTAATCTATGAATGGTAATAACATGTTTGCTTTCGTGCAGTTACTTCTTGAACCTGGCTCTAGGCTGCCTTGGAAATTTTAATTTGT
Organism: Charina bottae; assembly: GCA_023362775.1. NCBI lineage: Eukaryota > Metazoa > Chordata > Lepidosauria > Squamata > Charinaidae > Charina > Charina bottae. Next base: position 167,840,623 of record JALMGJ010000002.1, read on the forward strand.
AATAATGGGTCTGTGGTTAGAAGTACAGAAACGTGCTAGTGAAGTAAGCACATTGCACATGCTTGTGTCCTGTGGGTATGCCTGTACATTGTGCGAACCTCTTAGTGGGATGTGTGCAATTTACGATGGCTTGAAAGATGGTCTTTAGATTAGAAATGTTAGCTTGCATAGAATACTGCTTGGGATAAACCTGAATATTGAGTTTGTGGCATACTGTTCAACGTCTGACAAAAGTGACTGCATGGTTACAACCAAAGGTGGTAATACAGTCTACACATTCCCTGTCACATTAGAAAACATGTGAAAGCTTTGATTGACCAAAGCCATGATGAGTTGCAGAAGTTGGTATATGGGCCTCTCTGATGATGACCATAGCGTATTGAAGAGTGTGGCCTGAAATATAAGAAGAGGAATAAATGGTAACAAGCATAAATTAAATTAAATTATTAAAAAATTAAATTAAATTAAATTAAATTAAATTAAATTAAATTAAATTAAATTAAATTAAATTAAATTAAAAGGAAGGAAGGAAGGAAGGAAGGAAGGAAGGAAGGAAGGAAGGAAGGAAGGAAGGAAAAATAGATATCTTAAACATTTATGAATTGAAAAGGGGGGAATGTTATAGAACTGAAGGAAAGTGGTCTGAATACATAGACTGGAGATTTTTAATTAGATTTTTACACCACTACAATCATGTGACTGTTGGCAGTATAGTAAAAGAATAATCAGTAATCAATATAATCAATAAAACAATTCAACAAAAATAAACTAAAACAAAGCCATATATAAAACAGCAATGGCATTGTTCAACTTGTTAAGCCCTCCAGGAGATGTTAACTTAATTTGGGGATGCTAACAAGGTTGGGGCAAATCTAATTTCCCAGGGGAGACATTCCATCATGGAAGGGCCATTACAGAGAAAAATCTCCTGGCTTTGGCACCCCGGTGTCCTGATAATGAGAGATGACAAGCCATTTCACTTGGGATATTCCATATGAATGGAAATGAAGGTATAGATATAATTATTAATGAAAGGGCTAAGATGCATGTCAGAAAGTATGAACTGCTGTCTTTTAGAATGTTGTGCATTCCAGAAGGCCTTTGTAGGTTGGTATGATCCCATAAATGGTGATTTATTTATTTGTTTGTTTGTTTGTTTATTTATTTATTTATTTTCTATAACCGCCCATCTCCCCCTCAAGGAGGGACTCTGGGCAGTTCACAGCATAATATCAATAAAATACAAAAAAAAAAAACAATAATAAAAATATAAATACAATAAAAATACAATAAAATCCAAGTGGTAGATGGTTCTTACAGTGACGTTTTAATATATTTAAAATATTTTAGATATTTGAGGCGGCTCTAGGGAATCAGCCATCCCCAGGTTTGACCACTTTCCTTTTTGCCCCAGGCGAGATCACAGAGCCAGGTTTTTAATTTTTTCCTGAAATCCAGGAAAAAATTAAAAACCTGGCTCTGTGATCTCGCCTGGGGCAAAAAGGAAAGTGGTAATGGGTTGATTCTCATATTCTACTAATCATGGCATAAAGATATTTCACTGACTGTTTTTAGAGGACTCATCCTGATGATATCACCTTTCTCCCATTCCAGTCCGCTAGGCAGCCTAAATTCATCTTCAGCTATTCTAGCATTAAAGAAGTGTTTTGCTTCTTCACCCAATACAAGCTTGCCCTACCTACAACATCTCATTGGTAATGTTGGTGATGATCCTGTCAATGACCAGGATCACCCCACCACATGTTAAAGACAGCAATTAGTGGTTGTTCTTCTCACTGGCATACTTTACTGTCAAGTCAAGCACTGGACATTACTGTAGGCATCTGGCTGTGCCCAAATTAAAACAACTAAAAGGATGATATGGGAGGAAAAAAATTCACAACACTTTCAATAAATATGATACAGGAGAAAATGTTATTCTCTCAGGTGACCTGAATTTACGGTTGTGAATAAGATGGGAGAGTAGAACTGAGCTGTTAGAGATCCGATAATTAATTAATTTATTTATTTATTTATTTATTTATTTAACCTTGTAATCTAGTCTTCTCCAATGATTCTGAAACCTAATGTCAAATAATAAACCATAAACCTGCAATGACAACAGTAAAATTAAAACTATATTAATAAGTAACAATAAATATGATGATGAAAACAATAAAGGTGAAACTCAAAAATTGCATATTTAAAAACTGTTCCCATGTCTCACTTTTAACCTCCAAATGCCATCTTTAAGAGCCAGGTTTTATTTGCTTTTCATGGAGCTTTGGTGCCTTATGGATTTGGGGGACAGCATACTCCATAGGGAGGGGGCAGCTGTAGAAAAGACCTCCCTTTATCCCCAACAGCCCTGTTTAAGATTACTCAATCTCTCTTGGGTAGGGTGGTATCGACCACCCACCTACAGGGCCGTGCGGAAGAATTTTCTGAGCATCTGCAGGATAAAATCGCTCGGATTCGGTCTAAGTTGGACTCCATGTGTGAAAGGCAATCTGGGGAGATGCCGGGAGAGTGGTCTTACCCTATTATCTGGGAACGGTTTGATCCTGTTGGACCTACTGAAGTGGACAGGATCCTTTGAATTGTTAATTCCACCACGTGTTATTTAGATCCCTGCCCTTCCTGGCTGGTGAAATCGGCCAGGGAGGTAACAGGTGGATGGGTCCAGGCTATGATCAATGCATCCTTGTTGGAGGGGGTGGTTCCAACTGCCTTCAAGGAGGCATTGGTGCACCCCCTCCTCAAGAAGCCATCCCTGGACCCTACCATCCTGGACAACTTTCGTCCAGTCTCCCACCTTCCCTTTCTGGGGAAGGTGATTGAGAAAGTGGTGGCGTTACAACTTCAAAGGACCCTGGATGAAGCGGATTATCTAGACCCTTTCCAGTCAGGTTTCAGGCCAGGATATGGGATGGAGACTGCATTGGTCGTGCTTACGGATGATCTCTGGCGGGAGCGGGATGGAGGTAGTGCATCCATCCTGGCTCTCTTGGATATCTCAGCGGCTTTCGATACCATCGACCATGGTATCCTTTTGGGACGGCTTAGGGAGTTGGGGGTGGGCGGCGTAGTTTTGCGCTGGTTCACCTCCTTCTTCCAGGGCCGCTCCCAGTCAGTGGTGATTGGAGAGGAGAGATCCAGCCCGCAACTGCTCCTGTGTGGGGTGCTGCAGGGTTCAGTTCTCTCTCCTCTCCTATTCAACATCTACATGAAACCGCTGGGCGAGGTCATCCAACACCATGGGATGAGGTATCATCAGTATGCGGATGATACTCAATTGTATATCTCCATCCCTGGTGAAGTAAGTGATGCAGTGTCCACCCTGTCCCAGTGTCTGGTGGCTGTGAGGGCCTGGATGGGGAACAACAGGCTTCAGTTGAACCCTGGTAAGACCGAGTGGCTGTGGATTGATGGCTTAGCATCTTCTGGGAAATTATCATCTTTGGTTCTCGATGGGGTAGCACTGCCCCGTTCGGAACCGGTGCGTAATCTGGGGGTCCTTCTAGACTCACGACTCCTGCTCGAAGAGCAGGGGGCAGTCGTGGCTAGGAGGGCTTTTGCACAACTTCGGTTAGTGTGCCAGTTACGTCCATTCCTGGATCGCGACGCCCTCCGTACAGTCACTCATGCTCTCGTCATCTCCCATGTAGATTATTACAATGCGCTCTACATGGGGCTACCCTTGAAGATTATCTGGAAGCTACAGCTGGTGCAGAATGCGGCCGCGCGGGCAGTTTTGGGTGCGTCAAGATCTGCACATGTAACACCTTTGCTCCGCGAGCTGCATTGGGTGCCGGTTTGCTTCCTGGTACAATTCAAGGTGTTGGTTATCACCTTTAAAGCCCTACATGGCATGGGGCCAGAATACCTGAGGGACCGTCTTATCCCCATTTTATCGACCCGCCCCACCCGGTCATTCAGAGAGGGCCTGTTATGAACCCATCAATTAGAGAATGCCATCTGATGGGGTCTAGGAGACGGGCCTTCTCTGTGGTAGCGCCCACTCTATGGAACATCTTGCCCCCAGAGTTGAGACAGATCTCCTCCCTCCCGACCTTTAGGAAAGAGCTGAAGACCTGGTTCTGCCGCCTGGCATGGGAAGGAGGAAGGGATAGTTCCTCATGGGGATGGTTAATCCCCTAATTTTATAATGTCCTTGTTTTAATTAATTCCACCGTCCATCTGGATTTTATAATTTTGTAATTATTATTGTATTGTATAATTAAGGTTTTATATATTTTAGATTTTATTTTAACTTATTGTATTGTGAACCGCCCAGAGTTCCCCATAGGGGGAGATGGGTGGTCATATAAATTAAACAAACAAACAAATAAATAAATAAATAAATTGTAACATTGGTAATGATGGAATTTTGAAGGTTAATAAAAGAACTCCAAGCAGCTAACAATCTTGCGAAGTAGAAGCGTGAATCAAAGGGAACTTGCACATTATGCTTAATTACGTTCAGAAATAAATTCAGTCTTCACATAGTAGTTAGATGAAGAAAAAATTAGAGATAGCTTACATTTATTCAGTAGATCTGGACACAAGTAGATTCATAGTAGATCTGTGTGCAAGCAAGATGAAATGGATGAGAGCTGCATTTTGCAGCACCTCCTGCTTGCAGGTGTGCCCAAAGAGTAATGGAGATTGTTAATCCCCCAAACTCAAGAAGAAGAAGGAAGTGGAAATCAGGTGACCCATGTGACATGTTGTATTTTTTATTTTGTGATCTAAAAAGAATCTGGGTCACAAGACTCAGTTTAAAAAAGACAAGCTGAGGTAATTTTTCTCTCTCTCAAACTGGAGCCAAAAGGTCTGCTTGCACTCAGATACCATTTACCATATAAGGTTTATCTTTGTGCTCTTAAGTGTTTTGTTACCATGTAAGGTATTTTGGTTTGGCTAGGCTGAATCTTGGGTAGTCACATGCTAATTGGTTACTATGGTGAATGAATGTTTATGATCAAGAAGTTAAGTTGTATAAAGGTAAAATCCTTTGTTAAGCCTGCACTCTGCTTATTTGTTTCTATTCAAATGAAGATGTTAAACCTGCCTGCACCTCTTGTAGGTGAAAGAGATTTGTAAATATGTTCTTGTTTTTTGAATAAATGCAACTTTATTTTTTACTCCAAAAGTCTAGTTTATTGATCTCTCTATGCAAACTTCTAAAACTCTAAAATCCAAATAATATTAAAATGACATCCCACAAGCACAATATAGATGTGTTTACTAGAAAGGACCCCCATTATGCTTATGAGACTATGCTGAGTTGACCCCTGATAATTCCAACAGGTAAAATGTTAGGTGTGTTTACCACAAGACCTAGTGAAGTTCTATTTACTGGATGTGTAAAAGCAAACATTGGACAGTTATATGTAGGGATGTTTTAATTTAAATTCCTGCAGGCATCACCATGGTCATTCCAGCAATGATCTATGGATTTGAAGTATGGAACCTACAGAAATCAGATGCAGGAAAACTTTGAGTCACGCAGCATACAATGGAAAAGCGAATGCTAAAGCTCTTGCCCAGATATCAAATCAGAAATGAGGAAATTCAACAACAGTCTAACTTCAAAGATGTCATAAAAATAGCATTAAAACAAAGAGATGTATTGGCAGGGCATATTATATGTTTACCTGACAAAAGATGGACACAAAGAGTGACATGGTGGTGGCCCCCCTGCAAGATGGAGAGATATACTATGAAAAGATCTTGGTCCCAACAGAAACACCCTAGCAAAATACCAAATGAAATACAAATATCTGTTGAAGTCACTGCTTTGGATATCAACACTGTCCAGATGAACACATTGACAAAGTGATAAAATGAAAGTGAAGCACACAAAGCCTAAGCGGACCTTTCAACTTTCTGATTCCAAGCACAACATTGAACATCATTGATAGCTGGCTGCAGGGCCAGCAAAGGAGGATGTGGGTGCTGATTTTGAAGAAAAAAAAAGTGCCCTGTACCTATTGATCATAGAGGAGAGGAAGAGTCCCAAGACAACACTGTTTAAAGCTAGATAAGCTTGTGAAACATTCATTGTTAAATCCGCCTTATAAATACCTGAGACAGAAATAGGTGAATAGATAAATTCCTGCACTGAAAGTCCTCACCCTCCCTGTTGGGCTTTTTGGCTCCAACAGTGTAAGCCTTATATTCTTGCTGTCTTTGGGGGGCATTGTCAGATCTCTGATCTGAACAATCACAATTTATCCAATGTGCAAATGCTACACCTGCAGTTTAAATAGTGAGACTATGAGGTGATAGACCTTTGTTGACCATTAATTGATTTAAAACAATGAATGCTAGTCAAGTTATGTTCAGGAATATGGAAGAAAGAGATCCCATGTAGAAAGGGAATTTCCACTAAGGTTGTGTACTAACTAGAAGACTCAGGCATTTTGGAGAATAGTCTTATTTATTTGAAATGGAAGCTGGTTGCTTCAGTCTGAACCCAAGTCAGCACCTGGTGAACGCAGAGTCCCCATCCACTTTCTCTAGGAAATGCCTAATATCTCATAACCTTTTATACCAGGAGGCCACTGACAAAGCTTCTTGACATTGCTAGCTCCTTCCCCATTAATCAGGTAGGTAGTAAGAGATGTGGTTTGGAGTTTAGGAGATGTGTTCTATGCTGCCAGAACTTCGGCAGTACGCTCTGTAATGAAAAGCTTGCTTTTTCAGCTACTCCTTCCCATCCAGTTCTTTTTCTTAAAAAACAAACAAACTATGCAAAATGGGTCAGTTGACCGAATTTAGCTGTTCCCACTATACAAGCAACTCAGTGGAGATAGTGTTTTTTTTATTTGAATTTTTCAATACAGCAAAGGTATACAAAACAAAACAAAACAAAACAAAACAAAACAAAACAAAACAAAACAAAACAAAACAAAACAAAACAAAACAAAGATAGAAAGTAAGAAAAAGAGGAAGGAAAAGGAATGAAAAGAAAAAAAATACAGCTATGCCTTCCACCCTTCTTTCTATTGAGTATTTATCATCTTATTGATGGTTGTTGTGGGTTTTCCGGGCTGTGTGGCTGTGTTCTGGCAGATTTGGTTCCTAACGTTTCGCCAGTCACTGTGGCTGGTATCTTCAGAGGACAGGAGCACAAAACCCACAACAACCATCGGATTCCGGCCGTGAAAGCCTTCGACTATACATTATCATCTTATTCTTTTCCCCATCATCTTTGGCCCCTTTTAATCCCCAAATGCAGAAATTATCAATTTGATCTTTTCTTCTTTCAGCAAAAAGTCCATAGAAGGTTTCCAGTCTTTCAAAAAAGCCTGTCATTTTTTCTCTGACCAGACTGGTCAGCTTCACCATTTCTGCAAGTTCAGTTAATTTTATAATCCAGTCTTCCACTGTAGGTATTTCATTGCTTTTCCAACTTTTTGCATACAATAAACTTGCCGTTGGTGGAGTTAAACAAGTACATAACTGGAACACTTTGAGATTCTACTGAACCCTCTGGAGATTAGTTCACTGGATCAATTGCCCCCTTTGAGGTACACACAGTACCTTAATTCCCTCCCCTCATGGACCCAGTTAAGCAACTTGAGGGAACAGGGCCAATATTTATTGTATTTACCTGGGCATGGAGAATAGGTTTTGTTATTCCTGAAATAATTGCCTATGAATTAAGAGGATCATTTTATATTCCCTGACAAGAACAGAAGATGCTGTTGACAACTAAAGAATGAGCAAGATGTAGGAATAGCTTTAGATATTGCTGCTGCAAAGTTTGGGTGCCTGTGAAGATTAGAGAGAAGATACGTTGCTGCTAAAGAAGGTCAGCTTGCCTGGTGAATTTAACTTTCCCATTCTTTTTCTTTTCCAGTGCAACACTCCCTTTGCCCTCACCCCATCTTCATCATGTCTCTCTTCTTTTCTGCTGTTTCTGTTGGAAGAAAGGACAAAAATGTATGAGTGTGTACTACTATACTTCTCTGTAAGAGTTAGAATGGTTAGTATATTATTGTAATTATATATTATAATTTATAATATATTATAATATTATAATAAAGTAGTTATTGAAATGGAAACCTTATTTTACAGCCAATTAGGATTGGTTTCACCTAAACCTGGAAATTCTAGGTTGACAAAGTGTAGAAGCTGGACCTTGCACAGGATTTTTGTCTGTGTTCATATTATTATTATTATTATTATTATTATTACTATTATTATTATCATTATTATTATTATTATGGATTGCTTAAATTTAAGATTGCACTTCTTTTGAGATAAACAAGGATGTAAGATGCCTTGCTTAACTTCTTTTCATTGTTCTAAATTGTAAGGGAATGATAAGCCAATCAGAATCAGGCTGTCATCAAACATAGTAATTTTCCATACTTCTGGTGCAGGAGAATTTTTTTCAAGAAGGGAAAAAGAAAATCTATTGTCATCAACAGAGTTGTTGTGGCATTAATGTGCTTGTGTATTTTTGTAGGATAATTTGAGCCTGCAATAATAATGCATACACTTAAAGGAATAAATCAACCCAGAGTTCTTACTTGAGACACACATGTCCAGGCTCAAATTATCCTACTTCAGACACATTTTGCGAAGACCCAGCTCCCTGGAGAAGGCTGTAATGCTGGGAAAGGTGGGAGGAAAGAGGAGAAGAGGATGACCAGCAGCAAGGTGGATGGGCTCAGTGATGGTGGTGATGAGTGCACTGTTGGAAGACCTGAAGGAGCAGGTTAGGGTCAGATTGTCATGGAGAAATGTGCTTGCTAAGAGTCGACAGTGACTTGATGGCACAATAAAACAAGACATTTGTAATTGGGCCTGAAGCAATGTTTGGCTCTTGAGATCAGTCTTCCCTTAAGCTCTGTCAAAAGGTACATCCGTGAGACTTCACTTCCCACCGCTTTACCAACATGACCATTCACTACAAATCGCAAATTATGCTGCAAGAGAAAAAGAGAAAAGAGAAGATGTAAAAATGTACTCCCTGCTCAGTCTGACCCTGGGTTGTGTGGATTAAACCTTGAGCTTTTCAGCACTAAGGTGGATTTTAAAACACTTTTGTCATTTCACATTTGCCCTTCAACATTGTGAATTCCTCTAACGCAGAGCTTTCCAAACTGTGTGTGGTGACACAAAAGTGTGTCGCCACACACAGCGTGGTGTGTCACCACACCACCTGGAAGTGGCGGCGCGCGTGTGCACAGCGGCTGCGGCAGCGGCGCGGTATCAGTGTTTCTGCGTTTTAGCGGAGGCTGCCGCCGCCGTGCACGCGCGCGCGGCCACTTCCAGGTGGTGTGGTGACACACCACGCTGTGTGTGGCGACACACTTTTGACACGCCCCCCCGACACGCCCCCCCCGCGCCGCCACCGTGCACGTGCGCGCCGCCGCATGCCCCCCACGCCACCGCTGTGCTCGCGCCCCCCCCGCGCCGCCGCACTTTGGAAAGCCCTGCTCTAACGGATACTAAGAGCCACAAGTACATGTTTCACAAAAGGCATTTGTGTTTCTTTCTTTGGATGGCTTTATACATAGATCCTCTGCCCTCTACAAAATATGAAGAATATAATTTAATGATGTTTTTGCTATGTTTCTTGATATATGTCAAAAATATTTTTGAGGTTTGTTTGATTCTGGGGAAATAGCATGAGAAACTGTATTAGCAGTTTCAGGATGCATTTGGTAGAAATTGGAAGTCCATCTGTCATATTCTTTATAGTTATTATTTGTTCTGACATTTCTCCTGTTTATCTGATCTTCAGTAATCTGCAATTCTGTTAAGTCATTTGTCTGAAAAGGGCAGACAGGAAGGAAAGAGTTATTAGATCATACTTTTTGTCCAAGATTTGCCTTAGGGACAATTTCATATTTCTTCAAAATGAAGAGAAACATTCTGTAAGCATTTCATGGCAAGAAACTACAGAGGAGAATCAGTGCTGCTGAATAATTTTATCATTCATGGAAGAGGTAACTGTGTTTGATTTTAGGTGAAAACTTCTTTTCAGGGTTGATAGATTATGTGCCATCAAGATGCTGTTTATTCTTAGCGACCACATAGATATATTTTTTTCCAGGAGGATCTGTCCCCAACCTGATCCTTCAATGGCCCTTCCAATGGTGCACCCATCACAGCTATAATTGAGTCTATCCACTTTGCTGTGGGTCATCCTCTTCTCCTTCCTTCCATCTTTCCCAGCGCTTTTCAGGGTTAGGATTTAAAATCTTGAACAGTAAAAGACATATTCTATAACTAAGAATGTGCCTCTTTAAAAACATATGACTAATCCATCACTCTAGAAGAATGAAGACAGACGAGATGAGTTTTTATGCTGTTTTAGAGTGGCCAGATACATTACATAACAAAGGACAGTCCTCTATTAAAAAGGCTGTCAAGGGACAGTGGTACATTTTCTGTCTCTTTCCTCTGTCTCCTTTGATGATGTGCTTGTACCAAAAATATGCTTTTAAAAATGATTTAAATGTCTAACCTTGAAATTAAAGTGACTGCATCTATTACTGTTATTTCTTACACTATTTATAAACAGCTCAGTAATAAAAAATAGTTGAGAAAAATGACCCTCAAGACCTGAGGGTTAAGTTATATGAACTTATGTGTTAAATAATCTCAGTATTATTACAAAGCAAAAGCAGCTGCATTTGAATCTAAAATTTGTTCCCATTATGAATGCAGGGTCACTACATTTTCCCATCAAAAATCTCCGACAGATGCTATGTATTCTAAAGGTGGTATTTGTGAAGTACAACTTTGAAGGCAAATCACAACTAGAAGTTGATTTGAAGCATTAAAGCAATACTGGAGCATCAATCCAGATTGGTAGTATGTTTGATACCAGGTCTGGCACCCTGTTTTAATTTCCAAGTAAAAATAGCCAATAAAAATAGCTCATAAAAAAAAGCATGCATAAGCTAACATAGCATGTGTCTCTCAGATTCATGCTTGTAACAAGCTTTATATTCAGTTCTTCCCTCAGCTAGAAAATACTTGGATCTGTCCATCTAGCAACAGTATGCCAAGTCGGGCCATTGAACTCAGTATATTGTCACTGGCAGCAGATCTCCTACAATTCAGGCAGAGCACTTAGTGCCATAAGAGATGCTAGAGATTGAAACTGAGGCTTCCTGCAGGCAAAGCTTGGCCTCTAATACCCAGTTACGGCCTTTTTGCCAAGGCAAGTAGACCCTGCCACCCCTTGTGCATTTATTAAGAGATCTCCAGAGTCAAGTGGCTATAAAAGAAAGTCTTGGATAATGGTGACACAAAGAACTATCCATGAAGTCAGTACAGCAAGATTTTATGTTGACAGGGCAAGCTATATATAGCTTGAGTACAACATGTTATTAAATTCAATTCATCAGTGTTCCTGGTAGTATACAGGATTCTACGTCTATTAAGGAAACACGAGTAGAATCCAACAACTTAAACTGAGAAAATCAGGAATTCTGGGTGTAGGGCCAGCAAAAGAGGCTCCTTTCCTTTTAATTGTGTCAATATCATACTTAGATGTCTATGAAGGTTCTCAGTCATCCAGGTGGAATTGTCTGTAGCTTGAATCATGTCAACTGGATTTCTATTTTCTCAGTGGAAACGTTTCACTCCTTATCCAAGGAGCTTCTTCAGTCTGAGCAAAGTTAGCAAGGGAATCCTTAAATATGTTGCTGTGTGACCTTACACCTGGGGCTAGGTCATGGTTATTTTGAGATGTTATTTCTAAGTCTCTTTATCATCTAAAGGAGGATCGTTAAGATCACCATGCTGCTGTTGACACCATGGTGTCATACTTAGATGTGACACCAAGGCATTCACTCTTTCCTGTCCTCCTTTGTTCTCCCAAGTCTAATAATTTCATTGAGCTCCTACAGGAACAATTGCATCCAGAAAGAATGCCAAATTACTTTCCAAAGAGCAAAGAAATGTTAATGAGAAACTTAAAGCCCAAGGTTTTTATGTTATTACCTCGAATTCTAAGGAATGGAATGGAAGATACGTACATAGATGGGTAAATTTCTTATTCGTATGGAATTAATCTAGATATAAGAGATATTAGTGAAATATATGAGCATTCTTATGGCCTAATCACTTTCTGAAGTAGGTCTGGTTCTTGATAGCAAATGAAAACTATTCCCAGATATTTCCAGGCAAGGAAATAACCTTCTCCATTTTCCGTTGTCCAAACATTTCTTTGAGCAAATGTCAGACATGCTTTAGAATTATTTCTAAAAGACAGGCTGCCATATTCACAATGTTGAGATATACTCTATTTCCAGTTAATTATATTTGTACACATTTAATTATGTCCATTTTATGTCAATCTATATCTTCTTTTGTCATACTCTTTTTGGTGAACTATTTATTTTTTAGCAATTTATACATACCCATCCTACATTTTCCCAATATTCCTACAGACTTGACAAAATTATTCCAGCAGTAAATAATTTAAAATCTGTGATTTTTCAATTTCAAAGTGCAGAAACAGCAGCCTGAGGTTTAGGTTATAAAGCACCAAAGAAGTCATTTCCTGCAAAGACCATATTAGAGATAGAAATGAAGCACAGCAAAATTGAAGCAAGAGCCTGGGGCATCCAAATACACTGAACTGAGATCCCAGGAATGTCATACAACGTGCCTTCCCTTCAAAAATGTGTTATCTTGAAAAGGCCAATTGGTACACTAGGTGAGTGCAATGGGGTTATTTGTCCACCAACAAAAACTCAACTACCTCTGAAAGAGGAGATGGAATCAAGGAGCACACTGGGTCAGCTGCTGTAAATTAAAAATGAGGTTGCAATGGAAGCAGCTTTTTGTTGCCTTCCAAAAATGTTAGAACTATGTTCCTCAGCAGATGGCTAGTAAATTGGGACATCTGGAGGGTACCCCCTATATTTGAAGGACACCAGCTTCAGGGAGGTTGGTTTATAAGTGAACTTCATGCTAAAAAAACCTCACAACTACCAGTGTATAATTCTCCCACTAAAATTCAAAATCTCAGTGTATTCTGTGGGTTTATTAATCATGATTATTTTTCATAGGAACAAAGACATTTTTACTATATTACAATAAAAGTGATTATTTTATTGAAATAATATTCAAAGATCTATACAATCAGAGAGTGCCCCCAGTTTCAGTGTATGCATTATACAATAACCTCCCACAGTTTGATGCTGACATCATGGAGTACATCTTCTATAACCTCCAACCAACATTTGCATAATCATTCCATGCTGGTAGGGCATGAAGGGAAACAGTAGCTGAAACATGTGCAGAGGAACAGATTGGCGAATATTGATTTAGGCCTTGATTATACAGCAGTAGGATGGATGGATGGATGGATGGATGGATGGATGGATGGATGGATGGATGGATATTGTGCCATCAAGTCCATGTTGATTCCAAGTGACCACATAGATAGACCTTCTCTAAGATGATCTGACATCAATCTGGCACTTTAGGTCTTGTAGTATCCACTGTAATTGAGTCCATCCATCTTACTGTGGGTCCTCGTCTTCTCTTTCTCTTTCTCTTACTCCTTAGTGCTGAATGACTGAAAATGACAGAAGGCTTCCTGGAAGCAATATTAACCTAGATTTCCTGCAGTTGCAGAAATGTATTTTTCTGGGAGCTGAGTCTCTCTCTCTCTCTCTCTCTCTCTCTCTCTCTCTATCTATCTATCTATCTTTATCTCTTTCTCTATCTCTATCTCTATCTCTATCATCTCCATCTCCATCTCCATCTCCCTCTATCTCTATCTCTATCTATCTCTATCTCTATCTCTATCTCTATCTCTATCTCTATCTCTATCTCTATCTCTATCTCTATCTCTATCTCTATCTCTATCTCTATCTCTATCTCTAATCATCTGCAGTATCTGCTACTTCTAATTAGTGCCTCTAATTTTAATCTAGATATCAGCTATCAGCTCCATGTATCAAAAGTATGGGAAACATTGTAGGGTTTCCTCTCTGTCTTCTCTGGAGGCTGCTGGCATCAAGTTTGATTCCTACTGAGTACATGGACATGTAGTGTTGTTTTCTTGGCAATATGGACAGCCTTTCTTGTGGGCTACTTTTTCAGCTTCCCTTCCTAGTCTATAGTCCTGGAATATCTTGGTGATTTCCTCTCCAACTATCAACGAGTTCTGATTCTGTTTATCTTTTTGAGGTCATCAAGACAATCTAGGTGATGCTGCTACTTTATGGCTGTTTTGTTGTTACAGTTTTCTCCCCTGCATGGAAAGATTTAATGGTTGCCTCTAATAGAAGTGTCCCTACTTGACCCTGTTTAGTTATGGGAGCAGATCACAGCCCTAGGGAGAGCTTTGGAAAATGCGATAATGTAACATACCACTGTTGTAGTGCTGTGTGCCTGGCCATCTAATTCAACCCATCTTGCTAAGTACTGCTGCCCTCTAGTGTAATATTCATCATAGGTAAAGGTAAAGGTTCCCCCCGCACATTTGTGCAGTCGTGTCCGACTCTAGGGGCCGGTGCTCATCTCCGTTTGTTAGCCGAAGAGCCAGCGTTGTCCGAAGACGCTTCCACGGTCATGTGGCCGGCATGAGGCACGCGGAACGCTGTTACGTACCCACCGAAGTGGTACCTATTCATCGACTTGCATTTGCATGCTTTCGAATTGCTAGGTTGGCAAGAGCTGGAGCTAGTGCAGGAGCTCACTCCACACGCAGGGCTAGGGATTCGAACCTCCGAACTTGCGATCTTCCGATCGACAAGCCTGGCATCTTACCCGCTGAGCCACCGCGCCCCATAATATTCATCATACTGTTACGTTTTTTTCCACTGAAAGAAGTGTTAAGAACTGGGGAGAATATATCAAGCCTTTAAGAGGGTTGGGAGGATTGTTAGAGAATGAGCACCCAAGAAGATTTGACTTATGCCTGCATTTCTCCCTGATCAAATACATAAGCTGTTTTTTTCCCCAAAGGAGTTTTGTTTTTTGTTTTTAATCATCTTCCAAATAATTAGCTGACCTTGAGTGGCTTGGCAGAGAAAGAACATCTGGGATATGTTGTTTTCCTAAGTGTTGCTGCAAATATCAATAGGTTTTAGGAAATCTACATTATCTAGATCAGTGTTTCTCAACCATGGCAACTTTAAGACGTGTGGACTTCAACTCCCAGAATTCCCCAGTCAGCCATGCTTCAACTCCCAGAATTCTGGGAGTTTAAGTCCATGCATCTTAAAGTTGCCAAGGTTGAGAAACACTGATCTAGATCCACTTGCACTCAGTATACTGAATAGCTGTGGAATAGGTACCAGAAATGGGAAGGGAAGAGAGACCTTCTTTCCCCATCATTCCAATTTATCATTTTCTTTTTCTGGCACTGGATCTATGTTTTTCCATATGACACCGGAAGATGAGCCCCTCAGGTCGGAAGGTGTCCAAAATGCTACTGGGGAAGAGTGGAGGGCAATTCCAAGTAGCTCCAGAAAGAGTGAAACGGCTGGGCCAAAGCCGAAAGGACGCTCAGTTGTGGATGTGTCTGGAAGTGGAAGGAAAGTCCGATGCTGTAAAGAACAATATTGCATAGGAACCTGGAATGTAAGATCTATGAATCAAGGTAAGCTGGATGTGGTCAAACATGAGATGACAAGATTGAACATCGACATCTTGGGAATCAGTGAACTAAAATGGACAGGTATGGGCGAATTTAATTCAGGAGACCATTATATATACTACTGTGGGCAAGAATCCCTTAGAAGAAATGGAGTAGCTCTCATAGAGTAGGAAAGGCAGTACTGGGGTGCAACCTCAAAAACGACATAATGCTTTCAGTTCGAATCCAAGGCAAACCATTCAACATCACAGTGATCCAAGTCTATGCCCCAACCACTGATGCCGAAGAAGCTGAAGTTGACTGGTTCTATGAAGACCTACACCTTCTAGAACTAACACCAAAAAAAGATGTCCTTTTCATCATAGGGGACTGGAATGCTAAAGTAGGAAGTCAAAAAATAACCAGAATAACAGGCAAGTTCGGCCTCGGAGTACAAAATGAAGCAGGGCAAAGGCTAATAGAGTTTTGTCAAGAGAACACGCTGGTCATAGCAAACACTCTTTTCCAACAACACAAGAGACGACTCTACACATGGACATCACCAGATGGTCAATACTGAAATCAGATGGATTATATACTTTGCAGCCAAAGATGGAGAAGCTCTATACAATCAGCAAAAACAAGACCTGGAGCTGACTGTGGCTCAGATCATGAGCTTCTTATCGCAAAATTTTGGCTTAAATTGAAGAACGTAGAGAAAACCACTAGACCAATCAGGTATGACCTAAATCATATCCCTTATGAATATACAGTGGAGGTGAGGAATAGATTTAAAGGATTAGATCTGGTAGACAGAGTGCCTGAAGAACTATGGATGGAGGTTCGTAACATTGTACAGGAGGCAGCAACTAAAAGCATCCCAAAGAAAAAGAAATGAAAGAAAGCAAAGTGGCTGACTGATGAGGCTTTACAAATAGCTGAGGAAAGAAGGGAAGCAAAAGGCAAGGGAGAAAGGGAAAGATATAACCAACTGAATGCAGAATTCCAGAGAATAGCAAGGAGAGATAAGAAGGCCTTCTTAAATGAACAATGCAAAGAAATCGAGGAAAACAATAGAATGGGGAAGACTAGAGATCTCTTCAAGAAAATCAGAGATATCAAGGGAACGTTTTGTGCAAAGATGGGCATGATAAAGGACAAAAAAGGCAGGGACCTAACAGAAGCAGAAGAGATTAAGAAGAGGTGGCAAGAATACACAGAAGAACTATACAAGAAAGATCTTAATATCCCTGATAAATACGATGGTGTGGTCACTGACCTTGAGCCGGACATCCTAGAGAGTGAAGTCAAGTGGGCCTTAGGAAGTATTACTAACAACAAAGCTAGCGGAGAAGACAGTATCCCAGCTGAGCTATTTTAAATCCTAAAAGATGATGCTGTTAAAGTGCTGCACTCAATATGCCAACAAATTTGGAAAACTCAACAGTGGTCACAGGATTGGAAAAGGTCAGTTTACGTTCCAATTCCAAAGAAAGGCAATGCCAAAGAATGTTCAAACTACCGTACAATTGCGCTCATTTCACATGCTAGCAAGGTGATGCTCAAAATCCTACAAGCTAGGCTTCAGTAGTATGTGAACCGAGAACTACCAGAAGTGCAAGCTGGGTTTCGAAGAGGCAGAGGAACTAGAGATCAGATTGCCAACATTCGCTGGATCATGGAAAAAGCAAGAGAGTTCCAGAAAAACATCTACTTCTGCTTCATTGACTACGCTAAAGCCTTTGATTGTGTGGATCACAACAAACTGTGGCAAAGTCTTAAAGAGATGGGAGTACCAGACCACCTTACCTGTCTCCTGAGAAACCTGTATGTGGGTCAAGAAGCAACAGTTAGAACCGGACATGGAACAACCGACTGGTTCAAAATTGGGAAAGGAGTACGATATGCAGACAATACCACCCTAATGGCAGAAAGTGAAGAGGAACTAAAGAGCCTCTTGATGAGGGTGAAAGAGGAGAGTGCAAAAGCTGGCTTGAAACTCAACATTAAAAAAACCCAGATCATGGCATCTGGTCCCATCACTTCCTGGCAAATAGAAGGGGAAGAAATGGAAGCAGTGACAGATTTTATTTTCTTGGGCTCCAAGATCACTGCAGACGGTGACTGCAGCCATGAAATTAAAAGACGCTTGCTCCTTGGGAGGAAAGCTATGGCAAACCTAGACAGCATATTAAAAAGCAGAGACATCACCTTGCCAACAAAGGTCCGTATAGCTAAAGCTATGGTTTTTCCAGTAGTAATGTATGGCTGTGAGAGTTGGACCATAAGGAAGGCTGAGCACCGAAGAATTGATGCTTTCGAACTGTGGTGCTGGAGAAGACTCTTGAGAGTTCCTTGGACTGCAAGGAGGTCAAACCAGTCAATCCTAAAGGAAATCAACCCTGACTGCTCATTGGAAGGACAGATGCTGAAGCTGAAGCTCAAATACTTTGGCCACCTAATGCGAAGAGAGGACTCACTGGAAAAGACCCTGATGCTGGGAAAGACTGAAGGCAAAAGGAGAAGGGGATGGCAGAGGATAAGATGGTTAGATAGCATCACCGATGTAATGAACATGAATTTGAGTAAACTCCGAGAGACAGTGGAGGACAGGAAGCCCTGGTGTGCTATGGTCCATGAGGTCACAAAGAGTCGGACATGACTAAATGACTGAACAACAGCAAAAGAAGTGGAAAAAAAGATTTACTTGCCAAATTTCTATGTATCAGGTGGCTGCTACAAGCACAGATATAGCTGGAAAAAGGTGGGCATTAACAGTTTGCTACATCTAATTTAGCTACATGTGTTAAACTCTGCATTTGTATCACAGCTATAGTTTATGTCCTCAGTTTACTACCAAGTGGCTAATAATTGGAAAATTGTAGAGTTGGAAAGGACCACAAGGATCATCTAGTTCAGTGGTGTCAAAGTCAAGTAGATATGGGACCACTAAACCATACATAAGGATCCTTGTAGGCCACCCATTGACTTAGAAAACCACATGTTTATATATTTCTTTGCCACATTAAAATCAGGTAGGAACTAGATATAACTAATACATAAACAAGATATGTATTATTATTACAAATTTAACTATTTGTTTTCAATATTTATGTATATTTATATGTGCTTATTACATATATGCATACAAATCAGGAACTAGTTATAGATAAAAAGCATACAATTTTATGTTTTAATATTGAATAGATTCAAAATCATTACAAAACATATCACTACAAGAAGATTCAAAATTAATTTAATATTCTTTGCTAGAAACTTGGCATCTTTTGCCAGAAACTATTTTATCAAAAGCATTATTCAAAAAGCATGTAGATTGCCCCCCCTTTCATTTTTTCCCCATTATTTACTTCTTCTCTGGATGCATTCTGAACTTATTTAAACTTTTAAATTATTATTAATTTAAAAATTAATAGAGATTACAATGTACATAGCCTTCAGCAGAACCTCATTAACCAAGTGATACACAAACACATGTTGTCGTTGTTTATTTGTTCAGTCGCTTCCGACTCTTCGTGCCTTCATGGACCAGCCCACGCCTGTGCTTCCTGTCCACCGTCGCCATCTCCAGCTCCCCCACGGTCGAGTCCGTCACCTTCAGAATATCATCCATCCATCTTGCCCTTGGTCGGCCCCTCTTCCTTTTGCCTTCCACTTTCCCTAGCATCAGCTTCTTCTCCAGGGTATCCTGTCTTCTCATTATGTGGCCAAAGTACTTCAGTTTTGCCTTTAATATCATTCCCTCAAGTGAGCAGTCTGGCTTTTATTCCTGGAGTATGGACTGGTTTGATCTTCTTGCAGTCCAAGGCACTCTCAGAATTTTCCTCCAACACCACAGTTCAAAAGCATCTATCTTCCTTCGCTCAGCCTTCCTTATGGTCCAGCTCTCACAGCCATAGGTTACTACGGGGAATACCATTGCTTTAACTATGCGGATCTTTGTTGTCAGTGTGATGTCTCTGCTCTTAACTATTTTATCAAGATTTGTCATTGCTCTTCTCCCAAGAAGTAAACGTCTTCTGATTTCCTGGCTGCAGTCAGCGTCAGCAGTAATCTTTGCACCTAGAAATACAAAGTCTGTCACTGCCTCCACGTTTTCTCCCTCTATTTGCCAGTTATCAATCAAGCTTGTTGCCATAATCAACCCAGCTTTTCCACTTTCTTTTTTCACCTTCGTCATAAGGCTCCTCAGCTCCTCCTCACTTTCAGCCATCAAAATGGTATCATCTGCATATCTGAGATGGCTAATGTTTCTTCCAGCTATTTTAACTCCAGTCTTGGATTCATCAAGCCCAGCACATCGCATGATGTGTTCTGCATACAGGTTGAATAGGTAGGGTGAGAGTATACAACCCTGCCATACTACTTTCCCACTCTTAAACCAGTCCGTTGTTCCGTGCTCTGTTCTTACCGTTGCTACTTGGTCGTTATACAGATTCCTCAGGAGGCAGACAAGATGACTTGGTATCCCCATACCACCAAGAACTTGCCACAATTTGTTATGATCCTCACAGTCAAAGGCTTTAGAATAGTCAATAAAACAGAAATAGATGTTTTTCTGAAACTCGCTGGCTTTCTCCATTATCCAGCAGATATTGGCAATTTGGTCTCTAGTTCCTCTGCCTTTTCTAAACCCAGCTTGTACTTCTGGCGATTCTTGCTCCATGAATTGCTGGAGTCTACCTTGCAGGATTTTGAGCATTACCTTACTGGCATGTGAAATAAGTGCCACTGTTTGATAGTTTGAACATTCTATAGTGTTTCCCTTTTTTGGCCCCCCAATGCTTGAAAATAATAACACTGAGGTGCGAATTAAATGGAATGATAAGAATGCAATGGCAGTTGCCAATTGGATGGTAGCTCCAGAAACTATAGAAATTCGTGCACATTTGTTAAATAATAATTCCCAAAGACCATATTTAGAATGTTATGAAATGTTAATGGCTAACCTCAAATCACCTTTTTATAAAGGAACACAACAACACCTTAGAAATTGGGGTATGAAAAATAAAAATTGGTTTGATCAGGAGTGCGCTCAGATGAAAAGTGCATACAATAGGGCTTATAGAAATAGTAAAAACCTCCCCTCAGAGGATCAAATAAATCTTTTAAAGAACTTAAAATCTCAGTATAAATCTATTTTAAAAGAAAAGAAAAAATCAGCACTGCAGGAGTCCTGGCAGAAACTTATTCAGTCAATCTGGACAAGAGACTCACCCCTTTTCTGGTATATTACCAGAGGGCTGGGAAAATCGCTGACCCCTCCATCTAATCAGGTACCAACTCAAGCTTGGGAGGAATTTTTTAGAGAGCTATATGCTGACCCAGCCAGTACTGAGAATGTGAGTCAGATTGCTCTGGAGCAAGTACAGAATTGGCCACCAGTTTCAGTCCAAGAGGCATCTCGATTGATCGAATCTCTTAAGGTCAACAAGGCTCCAGGTGCTGATTGTGTTATGCCTGAAATGATTAAAAAGAACTCTAGTTGGTGGGCACCACTACTAGAATCCCTGTTCACATTTATAGACCAGTCTGGTTGCATCCCAAAAGACTGGGGGTTGGCAATAATTGTCCCAATTTACAAAAAGGGTAACAAGAACGAGCCATGTAATTACAGTCCCATTAGCCTTTTGAGTGTGGTTAGTAAGCTATATGCCAAACATTTAAATCTTAAATTACAAGACTGGATTGAGTCAGAGGGCATAATCCAAGATGAACAGGCAAGTTTCAGAGAAGGGAGATCAACAGTAGATCACATACTGGTACTCCATCATCTAGGACAAAAATACACGTACAAAAAGAAATCAACCCTCTTTGTAGCCTTCCTTGATTTTAAACAAGCCTTTGGTTCAATTTCCAGAAATGTCCTTTGGGAAAAATTAAAAAATACAACTATTGACAGGCGCCTTCTCTTCTTTATGCAGAAATTGTATTCCAATTCCTCTTTAAGAGTGAGGTGTAACCCTCTCGGGACCCTCTCTGGCATAGTAAATAGTAAACCGCCCAGAGTTCCCCATTGGGGGAGATGGGCGGTTATATAAATAAAATAAAATAAAATAAAATAAAATAAAATAAAATAAAATAAAATAAAATAAAATAAAATAAAATAAAATAAAATAAAATAAAATAAAATAAAATAAAATAAAATAATAAAATAAAATAAAATAAAATAAAATAATAAAATAAAATAAAATAAAATAATAAAACAAAATAAATAAAATAAAATAATAAAATAAAATAAATAAAATAAAATAAAATAATAAAATAAATAAAATAATAAAACAAAACAAAACAAAACAAAACAAAACAAAACAAAACAAAACAAAACAAAACAAAACAAATAAAATAAAATAAAATAAAATAAAATAAAATAAAACAAAACAAACAAAACAAAACAAAACAAAACAAAACAAAACAAAACAAAACAAAACAATAATAAAATAAAATAAAATAAAAGTGCAGAGAGGAGTGCAACAAGGCTGTATTCTTGCCCCCACTCTTTTTAATCTCTATATTGATTCATTTGTGGACCTCTTACACAATATGGATATTCATGCACCCAACTTAGCACAGCGTAAAATCCCAATTCTCCTATATGCTGACGATGCTGCCTTAATTTCGCAAACCCCCATTGGATTGAAAAGAGCAATTGCAGCAACATTAAGATACTGTAGACAAAATCACTTGGTCCTCAACTTTGATAAATCAAAAATTTTAGTTTTTGCTAAGAGAGCAAGGCAGCACTCCTGGATAGTAGAAGGGCACAAATTAGAACAGGTCAATGTATTTAAATACCTTGGCGTGGTCTTCCACTCAAAAGGTATTTGGAATGCACACCAGAACTACGTAGCCCAATCAGCCTTCAGGTCAATGAATGCCATTAAACATTTTTTTTATACTGGCGGAGGAGAATTAGTACCCACGGCTTTAAAACTTTTTGAGGCCAAAACATTGGCCCAAATTCTCTATGGGGCACAGATAGGAATTTATATGAAGAAGGTGCCGCAGGAAACAGTCCAAACAAAATTCCTGCAATTAATTTTGGCCGCACCCAACGGTACAGCAAACGCCCAGTTAAGGCTTGAGACAGGAATGCCATCAATTCAAGTGAGGGCCTGGAAGCTGATGATAAATTATTGGCTAAAAATCCATTTTTTTCCAGTTGGTTTAACTCCTTTAGTCCTAGTAGATAATTTCTCTTCACCCTGGAAGCAAGCGGTAGAACACAAGCTGGCTTCGTATGGACTCTCTCCTCTTTTCTTAATATCATTAGGCTATGATCAAGCCAAACAAATAGTCACCCAAAGAATAATGGACATGGAGTTCCAGAATGAACTTAGTAGGCTCCCACAACATAATAGAATTTGGATAAACAGGGGCGTATGGGAACCAGCAAGATATCTTCTAAATCTAACGTTCCCTAAGTTGAGAATTGCATTTTTTAAAGACAGATTCAATATTCTCCCATCTGCACTACTCCAAGGCAGATACAACAAAGTCCCCGTAACTGAGCACATCTGCCCATGCAGTGAAATGGAAGTAGAAACTATTTTACATGTACTGCTACACTGTAAATTTTATAGGGATATCAGGTCAATTTACATTGAGCCCCTAATAGAAAAACTCCCTGGGTATCCAGATAATTTTTACGTGAATTATCTACTTCAGGATTTAAAACCTTATATTACATGTACAGTTGCCAAATTTTGTGTTGCTGCAATGAAAATAAGACAAATCCTGACGAAAAAATAATTCCCTATTTTAAATGTATATTTTTAAATTGAAATATTTTAATTGATAATTTGTCAGGGGATATACAATTTTACTTTTATGTTATAATTTCTTATTGTATAATTTCTAATGTTCTAGGCTTACCCCATAATGGTAACAAATGTATTAACACAGTAATAGCAGAGTGAATGCTGTATTATTATGTGATATATTTTGTTAGTTAGTAGTTTATTATCGTATCTTCCGATTGTACTTTGTCTCTTTTTATTTTAAATTTTGCTGGTCTTTGACCGAAATGAAATAAACTGAACTGGTATGGGGATATAAGTTGATTTTTTCCAATCTGATGGCCATTCTTGTGTTTTCCAAATTTGGTGGCATATGGCATGCATCACCTTGAGAGCATCATCTTGCAAGATTTTAAACAGTTCAGCTGGGATACCATCATCTCCCGCTGCCTTGTTATTAGCAATGCTTCTTAAGGCCCATTCAACCTCACTCTTCAGGATGTCTGGCTCTAACTCACTGACCACACCAAAACTATCCCCGATATTATTATCCTTCCTGTACAGATCTTCTGTATATTCTTGCCACCTTTTCTTGAACTCTTCTGCTTCTGTTAGGTCCTTGCCATCTTTGTTTTTGATCATACCCATTTTTGCCTGGAACTTACCTCCGATGTTTCTAATTTTCTGGAAGAGGTCTCTTGTCCTTCCTATTCTATTGTCTTCTTCCACTTCCGTGCATTGTTTGTTTAAAAATAATTCCTTATCTCTTCTGGCTAACCTCTGGAATTTTGCATTTAATTGGGCATATCTCCCCCTATCACTGTTGCCTTTTGCTTTCCTTCTTTCTTGGGCTACTTCCAGTGTCTCAGCAGACAGCCATCTTGCCTTCTTGGTTTTCTTTTTCTTTGGGACATTTTTTGTTGCCTCCTCCTGAACAATGTTGCGAACTTCTGTCCATAGTTCTTCCGGGACCCTATCTACTAAATCTAGTCCCTTAAATCTATTCTTCACCTCCACTGCATATTCATTAGGAATAGTAGTTAGCTCATATTTAACTGATCTGAGGGTCTTCCCTATTCTCTTTAATCTGATTCTAAATTTTGCAATAAGAAGTTTGTGATCTGAACTACAGTCAGCTCCAGGTTTTGTTTTTACCGACTGTATAGATGTCTGCCACCTTTGGCTGCAAAGGATGTAGTCAATCTGATTTCGGTGTTGACCATCTGGTGAAGTCCATGTATAAAGTTTTCTTTTAGGTTGTTGGAAGAGAGTGTTTGTTATGCACAGTGAGTTGTCTTGGCGAAATTCTATCAGCCTATGTCCCGCTTCATTTTGTTCTCCCAGACCATGCTTGCCTGTAATTCCAGGTGTTGTTTGACTGCCCACCTTAGCATTCCAGTCTCTTGTAATGAAAATAACATCTCTTTTTGGCATATTATCCAGTAGGTGCTGCAGATCCTCATAGAACTGATCTACTTCTGCTTCTTCAGCATCTGTGGTTGAGGCATATATTTGGATCACTGTGATGTTAAATGACTTACTCTGAATTCGAATTGAGATCATTCGATCATTTTTTGGATTGTATCCAAGCACTGCTTTAGCCACTTTATTATTAATTATGAAGGCTACTCCATTTCATCTGTGATCCTCTTGTCCACAGTAGTAGATCTGGTGGTCATCTGATGTGAAGTGGCCCATTCCAGTCCATTTCAGTTCACTGACACCTAAAATGTCTATATTTAATCTTGCCATCTCACCAATAACCACATGCAATTTGCCCTGGCTCATAGATCTTACATTCCAGGTTCCTATGGTGTGTTGATCTTTAGAACATCAGATTCGTCGTTCATCACCAGCACCGTCGGCCGCTAGACATCCTTTCGGCTTTGAGCTAGCTGCATCATCACATCTGGGGCTAGTTGAACTTATCCTCTGTTTCTCCCCAGTAGCATTTTGACCATCTTCCGACCTGGGAGTCCCATCTTCCGATGGTATACCGACATATCTCTGGTTGTACTGATCCATTTAGTTTTCACGGCAAAAATACTGGGGTGGGTTGTTGTTACCTTCCCCAGGGGTCATATTTAGTCTGACGTCTCTGCCATGACCTTCCCATCTTGGGTGTCCCTTCACGGTTTAGCTCATGGCGTCATTGAGGTGTTCAAGCTCCAGCGCCACAACAAGGTAACGATCTCCTTTGCTGGAGACACACACACGTACACAGAGTAGATTGATATCTCATGGAAGTTATACTCAACATCATCAACATCTACTTCTTCCCCCTGCCCCTCTTTGTTAACAAATATTGTGATATGAATACAGTACACTTTTGAACACTGAGAGGACTTTAACTGATTTTGAACAATTTGCTGAACTGTATATTTTTATAATTAATTGAGCCTGCTTGACATTATTCCTTAAATGCATACTTCAGTCTGCTACATAACAATCTTCACAAAGGCGTGCAGGGCTCCAAAAATATTGCTGGCCCTAATTAAAACATTTCTTCCATGCCACTGTTAAAGGGAAGGAAAAGCTATATTTCGTGCACCTACAGTAGATGTTGAATACAAAGCAAGCAGCCCTGTAGCGTCAAGAGAGGTTTTTCGGTGTGGATGGATGATGATGATGATGATGATTATTATTATTATTATTATTATTATTATTATTATTGAGTCCCTTGAGGGAGTTGGGCGGTGAGAAATTGAATTAATAAATAAAAATAAATTATTATTTTGAAGTGGAAGGATAGATAGTTTGGTGTGTGTGTGTGTGTTTTAAGTTCAGCTAGTTCAGAATAGGAACCAGAAATATGTACCATGTCAGCAGATCACCTCACTTTGCATACTTTTGGCTATGTTCCATAGCGTCTCAATCAGAAAACAATATTCTCCCAATAGCATTATAAACAAAAAGGTGGATAAGGTCAGGTCAAAACACAGTCTATACCTGGAACAGTGTTTGCCTTGGAAATAATAGTTTTTTTTTCCACCTGAGCATCCTTGGTTGACCCAAAGGCATTTTCCATGCTAAACTCTTTAATGTCACTGGTTTTATCTGGAGGCACATCACTAGCTACTCCACTCAGCCCACCATGCTCCACCTCCCATATGGCCAATTACAAACCTACCCTGTTACCACCCAATTTTGCTGAAAGCAGCGTTCCTCAAATTTGTAGAACTTTGCCATCTCTCTCTCTCTCTCTCTCTCTCTCTCTCTCTCTCTCTCTCTCTCTCTCTCTCTCACACACACTCACTCACTCACTCACTCACTCACTCACTCACTCCTTTTAAAGGATCCTCTGGGGTTTCAAG
The DNA here is from genome assembly GCA_023362775.1 of Charina bottae. NCBI lineage: Eukaryota > Metazoa > Chordata > Lepidosauria > Squamata > Charinaidae > Charina > Charina bottae. Next base: position 167,867,268 of record JALMGJ010000002.1, read on the forward strand.
GTATTACTAATATTTTTTCCAGAGTAGACAAATAGACAGATCTCACTAAAGGCAACAAGTATGTAAAGGTAAAGGTAAAGGTTCCCCCAGCACATTTGTGCAGTTGTGTCTGTCTCTAGGGGCTGGTGCTCATATCCGTTTGTTAGCCGAAGAGCCAGCATTGTCCGAAGACACTTCCACGGTCATGTGGCCGCATGACGCACGCGGAACGCTGTTACCTACCCACCAAAGTAGTACCTATTTATCTACTTGCATTTGCATGCTTTCAAATTGCTAGGTTGGCAAGAGCTGGAGCTAGTGCAGGAGCTCACTCCGTCACACGGGGCTAGGGATTCGAACCTCCAAACTTGTGATCCTCCAATCGACAAGCCTGGCATCTTACCCGCTGAGCCACCATGCCCCTGGCTAATAGTTTTACAAGTATGTAAAACTACATGCAAAATGGATGAACTAGAGTAATTGACCAATGGAAGAATTAGAAGAAGAAGCTCTTCACATGAGAATATAACCTAAGACATCATAGGAAACCAGTTTCTTCTGAACACCGATTTTGAGTGGAAAGTTGGGACATTGATGGTGCAGATACCATTAGTGGGGCTCAGTAAGTTTCTTCTGACAAGGAGCTGTCTAAGCCACCCAGATCTTCACATGTGTGGAGACCATGAGTAAGAATGAAGGGACCCCATTCCTTCTTGAAATTTCATATTACTTCCGATCAGTTGCCCCAAATTTAATGGGTTCCTATGCAGAGAGCAAAACATGTGAGGTGTTTTTAGCAAGCAAGAAAAAAGCAAGTCCAGCAGCATTTCCCAGAGATTTAGCATATCTTTAACATGCCATTGAAAGCTATCCCCTTGAAGCCATATTTGAGGTAACTTTTTTTCCCAAAGGAAGTCCATTTCAATAAGATCAGGAACATTTATCAGCATGGCTTTACACATCCTTACTGGTATGATGGCATCTCATGAGCAACCAGCCAAACAGCCAAACAGCAGAACCTGATTCTAGACTTGACCACTGAGGTACAAACACACTGAGGTAGGCAACTAATGTCCATATCATTTGAACTATAAGTTCCGTAAGCCCCAACTGGCATGCCCAAGGATCAAAGCTTTGGGAGTTACTGTCCATAAGAGTATTTACTGCCCATCCAGAGAGCATTTAGCCACCTCCCACTGCATTTTCTTCAGCACTGAAAAAAAGACTTTGAGAGCTGAGGACTAAGAGGAAGCCCAATTAGCTAATTAGCTGACAGGTTCTAGGACAACTGGACTGAAAATTAGGACTATTGAGAAAATTGTATGCTGCTGTTCTGAACTGAATCGTCATGGCACAAAGCATTCTGTAAAATGCTCACTCTGAAGGATGATAATCTCTAAAATGTTAATGAAACATTAATATCCTATATCTATGCATGTTATCGGGGGCGCGGTGGCTCAGTGGATAAGATGCCAGGCTTGTCTATCGGAAGGTCGGCGGTTCGAGACCTGAGCGTCGCGTGACGGAGTGAGCTCCTGCACTTGCCCCAGCTCTTGCCAACCTAGCAATTCGAAAGCATGCAAATGCAAGTAGATAAATAGGTACCACTTCCATGGGATGGTAACAGCATTCCACACGCGCAGAAACGTCTTCGGACAACGCTGGCTCTTCGGCTAAGAAACGGAGATGAGCACCGGCTCCTAGAGTCAGACACGACTGTGCAGGGGAAAACCTTTACCTTTACCTTTTTATGCATGTTATCATTAGCTGAGCAAGAGCTAAGCAAGTTTTCAAATTTATGGGGCTAGAGGGAAGAAGAGAAAGAATTTGAAGTGACATCTCAATAGGGTGCAGGGTGGAATATCCCTATGTGGCTTCTCCATCCCACTGCTTCTCCCCAGACTTCTGCCACCAGTGAATAACAGGGATCAGCATTCCATGCTGATTTTGGGGTCCTACCTCCTCCTTTTAAAAGACTTTTCTGCAGATGCAAACCGTATAGTTCTGCCAAAGTTGTTCATACTTGCTTGGCCCTGAAAATAGGAACTTGGCTGTTTAATATATCAAATTTAAATGCAGTTGTTATCAAGGGCAGAGTTTGTGTGAAAGTTTTCAGCATTGTAGTAATTTCACTAGGGAACTTGCATTCAAATTTAAAACTATCATCTAACAATAATACAAGGCATATCCTTATTTTTTTTTTCACTCCACTATTTTTTGAACCTCGGACAGGGTTACTCTATTTGAACTTTCTGAAAAGAAGACATTCTGGAGAGGTAGTTGTTCCTTATAATAGCAGGTTCTTTTTTTCCATCTTAGCACACATTTTGTCTCTCAAACCGCAAAAGGACAGAGAATTGCCGGCTTCCTGGAACAAAGGCTGAAATTGTGTTTGCCACTCTGAAAGCAGCCTTGCTAAGCCTAAACCAAAATATACATCAAAATAGTGAGGGTGAACTAATTGGCACCCCAACCATGTTGGGCCTTGTGGGAAAAGTGCATAAATTGTTCATTATTTATGTAGGGAAATTTGGAGGCCAAAAGACTAGTTAGCAACTCACTGGAAATACTTTTGCTCCCTTCTCTGCTAAGACTGAGCCCTCCAGAACTTCCATTGCTTCTATCAGCTAGTTCTTCTCACTCACCTTTCCTATCATCATGGAAATCACTGCCTCTCATGCCCTTCCTTTGGTCCCCCTGAACTCTCAGTGTAGCTCATGTAAAACTTGTAAAACGTGAGTGTAAAGCAATGCTCACCTCCCAAAAAGAGAAAAGATGGAACAGGTGCAGTTGTGACACGTGATTGTGCCTCTATGCATGGTCACAATATATTCTGGTAGGGGATACGATTGTCCTCAATTTGTTTATGCCTTCATTGTTATATTTTTACTCCTTCTGCTGGTGTTTTATTACTGTGACCATCAGGTAGACCACAACTGTGGATTCATCTGGCAGCAGGATTTGGAATGTTTCCCCTATTTTTCTTGTATGTGGAAAGCTTAGGGGGCAATGACCCAGCGCTTTGGAGAAAGAATGTGTTGTTTTGCCTGCCAGCATTTGATAGAAGACTTTATGTACTGTAGACCTGAGGTGGATGGGTGGGAGGAGACTGAGTTTGGAACTGTTGACTGATAGGTTCATTATACATTTTTTAAAAAAGTTTGATTTTCTGGAATTGCTAATGTACTTATTAGTGTCTTTAGTGGGTTTTTCTTGCTTTATACCTGAAGCCCATGGTAACATCTTGCCCCATGGAACCACAGTGAGAGCTTGCTTTTAGAACTTCCACTCCAGATTTCGGGACCTGTTCTTTTTTTTCTTATTTTTGGTCAATGCTTTGATCAAATCATGGGGGTGGATACAGGAGACAAGTTAATGCTCTCCTTCCAGGTTGAATGAGCAGAGGCCTGAGCATATCCCTTAATATAGCTGTCTGGTGCACTGAAGCATAGAGCCATCAAAGAGTGAAATGTTATCACCTTCTTCATCAGATCGCTGCCCATATCAAGCTCATTAGCAGAAAGCGGGAGGAGGAGACGGGCAGGTAAGAGCTCATTCCCCAGAAGGGGCCTGCAGGCCCGTAGGCAACAAGGAGCAAGTGGAGGAAAGAAGGACATTGGAATGAAAGATCATAATCAGCTAGGTTGCTGTGCTCAGAATTGGCTCCTCATTGAGCAGGAGGGAGTTGGGCCAAGAAAGGGTCTTTTCCTCTGTCCAGAGAAGAAGGGCAAAGGAAGGGCAACACTGCTACAAGTGAGTCACACCCAAGCACCATTCACATGATCTTCCTCTGCTGTTTGAGGGAGAAGGGTAACTTGAAGTAGAGCTCTTACTAATCAGATACTCGTATCGTGCAGGACCAATACACTCCTTTACCATATTACTACAATGGGCTGGTTGCAGCTCTTGTGGAATGTATGAAAAGCACTGGTGTAAATGTAACTTGTTATTGTTATTATTACTTGTTATTATCTTTTGTTATCCAGGCCTTTTCTTTTGCTGTTACATACATGTACCAGATTGGCCCAAATTAAAACTCACACCTGCATAACTTAATTGTGGAGAATAGAGCTGATCAGTTATGCATACTGAGGCTTGGGAGGGTGAAAGCTATGATTACTGAAGTACTCAGTCTTCCATCAGCATACTCTTGACCATTGCTGGTGATAGTGGGGCACTGCTTTGATCTCTAGGAATTTCATCTCCAACTCTAGACTGTCAGAGTGTCAAAGTTAAATATTTGTATTGAGCATTAGATGTTCAAGACTAGTTAAGGATTCTGGTACCATGTGTTTTATCCTGTTTCTTGGCCATTTTCCTAACTGAAGCTGTTGGATAGAGACTCAAATCTGGAACTGAAGACTCTCAGAAAGTTAGTCCTGGGGAATCTCATGCCATGGCCATCTAACCAAGTATGGCTCAAGATTCCACAGATGCAGTGATAATTGGGGAATTATCAGTCATTAATCATTAAAGTCCATTACCGCCCAGAGTCTACCACGGTAGAGATGGGTGGGGATAAATCCAAATAATAAATAAATAAATAAAAGTCATTAACCTAAGACATGAAGCAGTTCACACTCTGGGTTTGGTTTTCTTAGTTTTCTTAGCTGGGAAAGCAGCTAATGATCTGAATGTGGGAGTGGGGTTCATGTGTGAACCCTCGCTCATTTCAAGTAACCTTTTCCTTTGAATCCAGATCTCTACAGCCTTTCAGTGTATATTGTTTGGTATTGTTCCTTGATTCATCATTGTCATTGGAAGTAGAATTACCCTCCTCATCTCAATTCAATAACCTTATCTAGGCAGAGATAAGGCATTATTTATACATTCTCCAGTAATCCCCAGTTTGAACACTATAGTATTTTGTTCGTGTGGCCAACTCTGAAGAAGATATAGAATCTTATTATTCTAAATTAGAACTGCCAAGTTAATTATTGGGGCTAGCCAATAAGATCTCTTAATGTCTAAGTGGCATCATTTCCAACAACATCCATTCTATTTACAAACCCACTTCCAAGGAGTTTCTTGTTGCATATGTATCTGTTTGCACCCTAATGTTATCTTCAGAGTTTCTCCTCTTGGTGCCCTTCTGAATTAAATTAGCTTATTGCCATATAACAGCTTATTGGAAAGAAGTCATACTTCTGTACCATGTCTCTTTATTATTGATGTAAGAGGTTTGCAATAATGATTCAGCAATGAAAAAAATGTGTATCTTCAGTAACAGTCCCTATCCTTCAGCCTGCAAGGGCATATATGTTTTAAAGTCTGCAAATGGATATTATGGAATTAGGTACAGTGAGGCTGAAAAGGAACTCAAGGCTGTACATGTAGTTCCGTGCTTCCTCATCTTTTCTCACAGCAGCTCAACAAGATCACCCAGTGAGCTTCATGATTAATGAGGGATTTGGACTGACGTCTTCCAGGTGGCATCTACTCAAAAAATGTCCTTGTCAGAGGTGGGATGTGTCCAGAAGGTGAAAAAGGGCACAGCTTACTAGGACATTATTTGCAACGGCCACCAAACTTACCACCAAAGTGTAGAGGAAGAATAGCAAAAATAATTACAAACTACGATGGATACAGCAGCCCTGAAGCAATACAACTGTTCCCATGTCACCAAGTGCACGGTGAGGTCTCTGCGGCCATTCCTCCTGAGGCAGGCAGTCCCTCATATTTCTCTGTGTTGCATATTATTGAAGAGTTACAAGTGTACTATTTTTAATGCCTGCCCTGAGCCTTCTATGCCTCACCAAACATGTTGCCTTCTCCTTGTCTTGAAGAGAGAACTCGGCTTTCTCCAGGGCATTTCAACATCAATGGGTTCCTTAAAGAAGGTTGAATAGCTGTTTGGTAACCGTGCTTCATATTTTATGTTGGAGATGGCCAGTGTCCACGTCCTTAGTGACCACTCATCCAGATAATAGTTTAAGGGATAGGAATGGTTGAATTCCATAAATAAGTTGGAACTATCTAGATTTAAAATATAGCACTTGCAGACGTAAGATAACATGTAAAATCCAATTAACAATTATTATTGTAAAAGATAGGATGTTTCTATTTCTTAGAACCTTGAGATTACATTTGTTTTTCTTATGAATGAAATTTTATAATTCTTGCAGGTGTATGAATTAATAAATTTTACAATACCTTGATGAAAAGCATTAGATCTTCAGGACCAAATCTGAAGGATAATGGTTCTAACTTTATTTTGTGAGAACTCTAGCTCCATTGGCTAGTATAAGGAGATCAAAAACTTTATTTACCCTGGATAAAAGATGGATGATTATGTATGAGTGAGAAGAATTAGAAGCAATAAGAGTCTCTCTTGGAGGGCATTTAAAGAATAATGAATAGAAATTAAGCTGTATGTCTGATAATAAGGTTCTAATATAAATATTTTTACAACAATTAATTTCTGGTCTGGATTGAACCTGAAATTGTTTAGGTTGAATTGCATCTGCATAATTTTGGCAACAATACTATTATTTATTCCATAACAAACATTTTGATATGTTCATGATTCAAGCGGCTAATTAATAGAGATCTGTAAATACAAGTTTTAACACATCTCTTTCCTTCCCCTGCCACATCTTAGCCACCTCCAGCTGCTCCCTGTTCTTGAAGATTTTCATATCTGTGGTTTATAGACACCTACAGAGGTTTGGCCTTACTTCTGGCTGCCCTGTTTCACTTAAATAATGCTTCCTTTATGAGTCATGGATCATGCCAAGCCCTCTTTTTACATCTGTGTATCACTTTGTTTGGTCTACAGTTTGGTGTAGTAGTTCAGGCACCGTGCTAGAAACCGGGAGACCATGAGTTCTAGTCCCACCTTAGGTACAAAGCCAGCTGGGTGACTTTGGACCAGTCACTCTCTCTCAGCCCTAGGAAGGAGGCAAGGGCAAACCACTTCTGAAATCCTTTGTTTTCATTGTATGCCACCCAGAGTCATATATGTGAGATGGGCTGCTATACAAATGTGATGAATGAATGAACCTTGCGAAGAAAACTGTCCAGGCAGTCACCGGGAGTGAACACTGACTCGAAGGCACCAATAAATAAACAAACAAACAAACAAACAAATAAACAAATAAAAACTGAGCCAGAAAAATTTTCAAATATTGCCTCAACTGTGAATTTATGAAATATCTAAGCAAGTTAAGCCTGACCCAAAGGAAGCATCACTATGTACTTTAAAGCAGTAGTGGTGTGGATTTCCTCCTCTACCTCTTTAGTTTCCTTGCTCTGGAAATGGCATCCTGACAACCGCTTTTTCACCCCATCCATAACCCCCCAGTGTCATTATGGAGCATCATATTAAGTCATTTTGACCAGGGAGGAATAGCTAATGGTGAAGGTTTCATTCCTTTCCCACCTCCAGAATCCATCCCACACACTTGTCCTTGGAACAATGGGCCAACCAGGAGTAATGAGGAGATAAAGACAGCTGTTAGAAGGCAGCAGTCAATAGATTCTCAGCTGCCAGGCTATTTGGATATTTGAACCTTTCCCTACACAATGGACAATGGCTGTGCTCATCCTATCAGGAATCTGGTAGCACCTTTCCCAACTAACACATTTTATTAAATGGCATATGCTTTCATGCTAGCCACTCTATGCATCTGAGGAAGTGAGCTGCAGCTCATGGAAGCTTATGCTTTTTAATAAAGTTTGTTAGTTGGAAAAGATGCTACCAGATTTCTGATTTTTTACCACCATAGATGTACACAGCCCTCCTCCTAAAATGTGCTCATCCTAGTAATAGGCTGACTATATTTCAGGATGGCAAAACGGGACGGGGTCTTATGTAATATTCCGTATTCATGAAAAAGACAGGGTTCCCCACCCCCCGGTCCACGCGATTGGCTCCTGCCTGCAAACCCCACCCCCCCATCCACGTGATTGGCTTCCGCCTGCAAACCCCGCCCCCTGGTCTGCACTCCGGCTCGGATCCTCCTTCTGCGCCATTCCCACCGGGTTTGAAAAACGGGACAAAATTGAGATTTTTATGAAAACAACGGGACGGTTGAAAAATGCTTAAAAAACGGGACTGTCCCATTCAAAACGGGACGTATGGTCAGCCTACCTAGTAAGACCTCACTCATACCCTATTGCTATTTCCTGCCTAATAATTTTCAGCTGCAGTGATAAAACTCTGGCCCTTCTAATTTGGCAAACCAGAGGGCTGTGAATACTTCCGTGTGTTCTTGCTTCATTCTGAGTTTACTGTGTTTCAGTGCCATCCCTCCAGAATCATGCCATTATTTTAATATTTAATTTTATTGTTTGGCCTTTTTAAAATCATTTTATTGGCTTCATGTTGCTTCAGTTGATGGAAGTATGTCAGCTTGATAATGAGTCCAAAGGGTAGCATCTAAATATTTTAATATGATAAAATTGTGAGTTCTTTTCTTTTGATTTTTAATACATATCTGTAATATATTTCATTTTTGTTTTACTGTTGTGATGCATAGTATATATTTTGAAAGACAGCTAAAGAGGATCCTATCCGGAAAGGCTGCCATAAGATTTTGTATGGTAACACAACCCTGAATTTAAAACAACCCTGAATTTAAAGTGCTTCTCCACCCCTCCAAAGCGAGAGTAGAGATGAAAAAAATTAAAAACACAGACAGAAGTCCTGTGCAATGCCCACCTTCTTCATCTTGTTAATCTAGGATTGCCAACTCTAGCTGAAACCAAGACTCTATTTTTTGAGTTCTAGATCAGAAGGAACACTCTAAAAAGGGGCATGGCCAAGAGCATAACCACAAAGAATGAATAACTACTATTAATTACTATTAATAACTATTAATAACTACTAATTGCCAGTACTGTAAGATAAAGCACCCTATTTATAATACTGATCACCCATCTCCATATACTAACTTCCTCTGTCTCATAAACAGTCACTCTTATATAGTTCTGTAAGTACATAGGGAGTCCTCTCTCTTCTTTCCAGAAAAAGAGGGGGGGGGGGAAACGATGGAGATGGAGTAAGTAGAAGTTGTAGCTGCATTGGGAAGTGAGGGAAAGAGAAAGGGGGAGAACAACACCATGGGTGTCCTCAGAGGTGGGAGAAGAGGCAGATAATGACATGTGTGTGATGACATTATGTTCTGTAAATGATGTCACTTAGTGTTTACATGTCATTACCCAAATGCACCATTTGCATGATGATGTCATGAGATACATGTCATATTTGTGATGCCACTAGACAACACTGCATATAGATGAATCAGGGTAAGCAGTAACTGTAAATTCAGTAGACAGGCAGCTCCTCCCAAGGAAAGGCTAATCTTCAGAGATTATCCATGCTTTTCTGTAGCAGTGACTAAAGTCATCTACACTTCCAAATCTTTTCTTTGTTTTCAACAGCTTCTATACTGATTGCAAATGTAAGAGGAAACACCCCACATTTCATAGGAGATTATCTAGCAGAAAAACTCATTTCCTTATTGGGAAAATATTGTGTATTATCATATCAAATATCAAGGTGGAAAAAAACAGCCTTTGCTTCCATCCACAAATTGTTATCTCCCGAAAGGATTTGGATTTGGATCCATTAGTGTCAGATCACCTTTTATTCCGGTCACATTCCAGATCTCAAGCCAATACTTTGCAGAGTTAAACTTCTAGCTGTGCTTTAGACTGAAGAAGCTCCTTGGATAAGGAGTGAAACGTTTCCACTAAGAAAATAGAAATCCAGTTGACATGATTCAAGCCACAGACTGTTCCACCTGGATGACTGAGAACCTTCATAGACATAGCTGTGCTTTACTTCTTCCGGGCAGACAGCTTTTTCCTACTCAGATACAGCCTTTGCAAAATTGTGAACTCTGTTGACACTTCTTTTCATTTTAGTTGGGCCTTTTCCAGATCCGAGTGTAGCATTCAGTGATTTGTTTGATAAAGCATAAGCAGCACTAATGGAATAGCTTTCAGGCAAAAATAAGTGCTTGGCTGATCAACGGCAAAAAAATGCAGTTTGAAGTGCATGGCAGAAAAAAAAGTGATATGCAGTGTAAGGGGCTTATATGCTTTTGAATTGGCTCCTGTGAATCACAAAATAGAGTTATCATCAAATCAAAACTTATTTAAAAGACCAACATACAATACAATAACTATAAAAAGAAATTTTAAAATTGCAAGAAAATCCTAAAGCAATTAGCAGTTAACAATTAATAGCATAAGGGAGGCATCAAATGGCTTCTAACAGGTATAGCAATTGATAAGACTTTTGCAGCCTTCTTAGAGGTTTTTGAAAAGTGGTAATGCAGGAGAAGAGTAATGGCAATTAGAGTTATTAACAATTGGAGGTATTAAACTTGATCTCCATTAGGTGTACAATGGACATTTTAATAGCACATGTGATCCTACCTCCGTGTCTGAACAGAAACAATTTTGGCTTTCATATGGGATGCATAGTTAAAGCAATGGTATTGTAAGGTGCTCCTCTCCGATGCCCTAAAACCCCTTTCTCTTGAGTAAACATCAAACGCGAGATTTCTAAGAAGCAAAAGGGTTTATTCCGGTGCATGAAGGCTTAACACGAACAAAGACTTGAATGAGCAGGCATGGCATGGTATAGTACATTTAAACATTCCCCTCCCCATTGTTCATCTTTGCCGACACGGGTAGTGTCAATCACCAGGGTGCTCAGACGGTCGTTCCCGAAGGTGTGGGGTTTGGGTTCACGCGTCGTTGCGAGCCGTTCTCCTTTCCGCGCTGTTGTCTGTTTCGCGTCGGTTTCTAGCTGCCCTTAATCCACATAGCTGTCTAGCTCAATGGCAGAGGTCTGCCGAACTCTGACAGGTATTCCCTGTGGCTGCAAGAGCTGGACCATAAGGAAGGCTGAGCGAAGGAAGATAGATGCTTTTGAACTGTGGTGTTGGAGGAAAATTCTGAGAGTGCCTTGGACTGCAAGAAGATCAAACCAGTCCATACTCCAGGAAATCAAGCCGGACTGCTCACTTGAGAGAATGATATTAAAAGCAAAACTGAAGTACTTTGGCCACATAATGAGAAGACAGGATACCCTGGAGAAGAAGCTGATGCTAGGGAAAGTGGAAGGCCAAAGGAAGAGGGGCCGACCAAGGGCAAGATGGATGGATGGTATTCTGGAGGTGATGGACTCAACCATTGGGGAGCTGGGAATGGTGACGGCCGACAGAAAGCTCTGGCGTGGACTGGTCCATGAAGTCACAAAGACTCGGAAGCGACTGAACAAATAAACAACAATGGGACGCTTATATATCTATCAGATATTGCCCTAATAGGTAGTGCTCCAATTCAGGCCAAAGTAAAGAGTCTCCAATGTAGAGCGTATAAGATGTTATAGAAATATCTAGGGACACACCAGGGAGGAGGAGTCATTGTGCTATAAAAAGGATGGGAGACTGGCTGTGTAATTTTGGATATCTAGATCCCAAATCCTCTGCTTTAGTTCAGCCAGGGTTTTTAATGCTGGCAAGGTAAGACCGCAATATGCCAAATCGTCATTAATTTGCCTTCTTAGGTTGGAAGAGAACCTATCCAGCAAGGTGAGATGAACTAAGGAAGTTTGCCAGTAGACTTGCATCAGCCAGAATCTAAGACGACAAAGTCTTAATCGAGCCCCCAGGGAAATGCAGCCTAATTCTAGTCATGTTAGGGCATTGGAAGTAAAACTTGTTGTTGTTCAGTTGTTTAGTCGTGTCTGACTCTTCGTGACCTCATGGACCATAGCACGCCAGGCCTTCCTGTCCTCCACTGTCTCCCGGAGTTTACTCAAATTCATGTTCATTACATCGGTGATGCTATCTAACCATCTCATCCTCTGCCGTCCCCTTCTCCTTTTGCCTTCAGTCTTTCCCAGCATCAGGGTCTTTTCCAGTGAGTCCTCTCTTCACATTAGGTGGCCAAAGTATTTGAGCTTCAGCTTCAGTATCTGTCCTTCCAAAGAGCAGTCAGGGTTGATTTCCTTTAGGATTGACTGATTTGACCTCCTTGCAGTCCAAGAAAACTGCAGGGATAGTCAAGGCAGTCACCAGGAGCCAACACTGACTGAAAGGCACAAAAAAAAATTAAATAAGTAAATTAAAAACCGCCACCCTGCTCAATGAGTTTGCCATTAATTGTCCATCTAATTGGGGCCTTAAAGTATTTCCTAGAGAATACCAATACTTTTGTTCTGGAGTAATTTATTTCAAGGTGTTCTCTAGAGCAGTAAAGTGATAGAGCATTAAGGCATCTTCGGAGGCCTACTTGGGTTACAGTCAGTGTGGCTGCATCATCAGCATAAAGAATAGAGTTGGGGCAGTGGGCAAGGAAGGGAGGGTGGAATTCTGGCTTAGCAAACATTTCAACAATATTGTTAATGTAAAACTTGAATAATAGTGGGGAAAGGATACAGCCTTGCTTTACAACTTTGCTAGTGAAAATGGGTTCAATTAAATCACCAAGGATGTTACCCTTTACTTGAGTGGTTGTACCTTGGTGAAATAGTATCATTAGTCTAAGAAGGTGGCAGTCTATTGCTGTAGGGGCTAATTTCCTCCAGAGTCATTCTCATGGGATAGAATCAAAGGCCACCCCCAAGTCTATAAAGGCTACATTGAGGGCTCCTTTGGGCTGACTAATATTTCTCAGCTAAGTGATATAGTGAAAGCCAGTTTGGTGTAGTGGATAAGACATCAGGCCAGAACCCAGGAGACCATGAGTTCTAGTCCTGCCTTAGGCACAAAGCCAACTGAGTGACCTTGGGCCAGTCACTCTCTTTCAGCCTAGGAAGCAGGCGAGGGCAAACCACTTCTAAAACCTTGCCAAGAAAATGCAGAGACTCATCCAGGCAGTCACCAGGAGTCAACACTGACTTGAAGGAATCAAAAAAACAAAAAGTGATGTACATTGATCCATGGTTAGGATGACCATATTTCCTTGAGACAAAAATGGGATAAGAGGAACCGAAAGCCGGAAATAGCTGGAACGGCGCGAAAGAGCCAGAGCAGCTGATTGGAGGGAACCTGGAAGAGGAATTGCCTCCGCCTATCAGCGCGCAGCAAAGGAGGTGGGAGTTGGAGGGAACCCGGAAGAGGAATCACTTCCACCTATTGCGCTGCTCGGCCCGCCTCTCCCACTTCCTTTGCCGCGTGCTGATAGACAGAGGTGATTCCTCTTCTGGGTTCCCTCCAATCAGCTGCTCTGGCTCTTTCACGCTGCTCCAGCTACTTCCAGCTATTGGTTCTGGCTGGTGGCAGGGACAGGCTAGTTCCTGACAGGTTTTTTAAAAAATGGGACAAAATTGACTTTTATATTAAAGCGACGGGACAGTCTGGAAATGTTAAAAAAACGGGACTGTCCCGTTCAAAACGGGACGTATGGTCAGCCTATCCATGGTTGAATGTTCAGACCTGAGGTGGTTTGCTCTGGGGACAAAATGTTTTCAGAGGACATCCAGTCCAGAAGTTTATAGTGTAGAAATTAGTATATAATTTACCAATTACACGTTAAAGGCTAATTGGTTGATAATTTGCAGGGTCACATTTATCACCTTTCTATAAATTGGGATAATAATAGAGTTAAGCCAATCTTTAGGGAGAATCAAGGAATCATTTATGGCTGTGAAAAGGGGAGCAAGCACAGATGCCCACCATGTAGGGTTCAATTTTAAGAATTCTGGTAAGATTAAATCTTTACACAGAGCTGTTTTCCAATTGAGAAATTAGTTTTTGAACCTCTAGGGGTAAAACTGGGGGCTATTCAGGGAGAGGTTCATGAAATAGCTGGGTAGGAAGTTTACTGCCTTCAGATGCATTGTATAAGTTATGGAAATAACCAGTCCAAGACTCAAGGGGAATTAGATTATTATTGCTGTCAGCATTTATTTTGGATGAAAATCGAGAGACAAATTGCCAGAACAGGCAATTGTCTTTATTCACTACTGTTTGTTGGACTCTGGTCTAATTCTCAAGAGTGTAACTATGCTTTTTTTCTTTTAAAAGTTTCTTATAGTCCTTTTTTAAGGAGCAAAAGTTTTCATATGAGGGAGAGTCATTATAGGTACAGGCATTCCTGTAAGCAAGAATTACCTGTGCTTTGGTGTGTTACACTCTTTGTCAAACCAGGGTTTGGACCAGGGCTTAGATCGATGTAATGATGGGGGCTGAGTGGGCTGTAAATGCTTTTGAGCAAGGCTAATGATTCTCTGATAGATTGAGATTATTTCAAGGGTGGGGCCTTTGGGGGAGCTACGGCGAACTGAAGATGGCTCTGCGAAAAGAGAAGCCGACAACCGCAGCAAAGGCCAAGGAAATGGTGAGTAGACCGGTTCCTTGGAACCTCTCCAGATGAGAGGATGGGAGATTGTTCCCATGCGCTCTGGGCAGCTGCTCCCTATGAGGAGACCACAGGACAGCAGTTTTCTGTGGGTTTGAGCCCCAGAAGACAACAGGATTAGCCATCTAGCTCATAAGTGCAGCAGAGACTTTTAAGGGACACTAGGTTCGCTAACCTCACTTTCTAATCACTTTCAGAAATTGCTCATTAACTACTTCTAAGCTATTAGAGACCTTCGAAATGATAAGTTTGAAAATGCTGGGTGAGTCTGCGCTTAATCCTGAATGAAAGAAGACTTCATTATAAACTTAAGAATTTAAAGAATCTGAAAAAAACAGCAAAAAGCTAAATAAGATTTTGATCTTAGAAAGTTATAAATGGACTAAGGGTCCAGATACAGTTGGAATATTGAAACTTTTACAATAAGGTTTTGGAATTAATTATAAAGTACAAACAGCTTCTCATGGGAAATAGATCCTCTTTTGGTTTTTACAGGACACAACACAGATAAATAATTTCATGATTTCAAAAACTGGACACTAGAGGAGACTAAAGATTTTAGATAGAGAAAAGATATACAGGCCTGCAAGATGGTTGACAATAAAAATACTGACGGAGACTTTTGAAGAGTGCAGAGACTCTTATTACAAGCCATTAACAGATATAAAAGAGTTCTTTATTAATGCAAGTTATCAATTCCAAGGCAAAGCTCAGTCTGAAGAAAAGCGCATGCAAAAGCTAGACTAAAATCCCCCATACACTTACCCCTCCCAAAGGCTGCAACCATTCCCATAACATCAAACAGCTAAAAAAAACCTTTCTTGCTTAACTAACCAACAGTAAAATTCCATTCCACCTTCTGGCAGCTCTCCCCCCTTCTCTCACATTCCAGACTAACGAGCACTGATAACCCACACCGTTGACCTTGCAGATGCTCAGCTCATCTTCACCCTCCTTTCCTTCCCAGGCCCATTTGCTTACTACTACAATTACTACAAATCCCATTCCTAAACCTCTACACTTATACTGGCAGGATATCACATCCTGACAAATGGAATCAGAAGCTAGTAGTCACAATATCAACAATATCTGATTGTTGTAGTATAAGTCTGCCCAGGAGCATTCACAGGTTGGTCCACTATAGCAGAAGCTGAGGGTATTTATAATGGTTGTTCTGCATGGGTGACTTTTTTCTTAGATAGGCAAGATGAAGTAGGTATGTTGTGTTTGATAGGTCATTGAAGGGAGTAGTGCAATTATCATCATAGTTGCTGTTTATATCAGTTGCCTCCTCATGTTTGCCTGAAGGTAAGTTTGAGTCTGCAGTCACAGTACTTGTTCTCTCATTGGGGAGCAGACTGGAAAGTTCCTCCTGCAAGCCCTCTAATCTCTGAAGAACACGGCCTTGTTTGTTCCTAGGTAAGTGTTTCTGACTTCTGCTTCTGCTGCCTGCTCGGAGAGCATGGAGGAGTTAATTCATCCAAGCTTGAAGTGTGGTTTTGCCTTCCCAAGGTCAGCTTCTCTGGGACAGAAGCCAGTTTTTTATCAGTATCTTTACCACCAAAGGGATGCTTGGTAGAGGGCCTAGATTCATGAGGCAGCAGCAGAGGCTTAATTGTCATATCTTTGAAAACTCAGTTAAGAGAGTTCTGAAAGGTGGCCAGTTCCTCATCTTAATCAGCATTGATAGAATTGGGCAAGTATTGAATGAGTCGTTGTACAGTATATGAGATGGGCGGCAGAGAAATTTGACAAATAAATAAATAAACAAGATCCTACTGGCACCTCTATCACTTGGAAGGTGTTCCACTGATTCCATGTCCACCTGGGAAATTGGGATATGTAGCAGCAAACTCAAAGAGAGTGCTATTTTCTTAAAAGAATCCCCTTTATGAGTATTTGTGATGTTATTGCAAAGGTAAGTATAATTTGAGTTGATTGTATAATATGTTGTGAAGTTTCTGAGGTTGTTTCAACATGAGCGTGAAGACAAGTTCTTTGGTCTGGTAGAGAACCTTTTGAGGAATATATTAATATACATAGTACGGAGTCCCATTTTTCATTGATGTTGTGTAATTTTGAATATATCAGAGAAACAGTATCTGCAATAATTAATATTTGCCATTAAAACAGTCTGAGAGGAGCCAGTTGGTTGATATTCCATTAAACCAGGGCTTTCCAAAGTGCCGCCGCTGGCGACACACCAGTGGTGGCGGTGGCGGCAGCGCGGCGGCGGTGCAGAGGGCGTGCGGCGGCGCGCGCGTGCATGGCGGCGGCGCGGGGGGCATGCGGCGGCGCGGGGGGCATGCGGCGGTGCGCGCATGCATGGTGGCGGCGGCAGCCTCCGCTAAAACACGGAAGCACTGATCTCGCGCTGCTGCTGCTGTGCACGTGTGCGCCGCCGCTTCCGGGTGGTGTGGCGACACACCACGCTGTGTGCGGCGACTCACTTTTGTGTCGCGACACACAGTTTGGAAAGCTCTGCATTAAACATTGATTTGCCATTAAAACAGTCTGAGAGGAGCCAGTTGGCACAGGAGATGTTGCATTGTTATTTTTTAGTCCTTCTGTTTGCTGTTCTGACAAGAGAAATTGCTGTAGTAAGTAGGACGCTGAAACGTCTCGGTTCCTCGCAACATCTGCCTCTGTCTCTAGAATTATCTCTGCTCATGGGTCAGGAGACGGTGAGTTCTAGTCCCGCCTTAGGCATGAAAGCCGGCTGGGTGACCTTGGGCCAGTCCCTCTCTCTCAGCCCAACCCACCTCACAGGGTTGTTGTTGTGGGGAAAAGAGGAGGAGGAAGGAGTATTAGGTATGTTCACTGCCTTGAGTTACTTATAAAGTAATAAAGGCAGGATAATTTTTTTTTAAAAAATGATTACTTATAGTAAATAAATCAGTAACACCGGCATGCAGTCAGGTTCAGGGACCAGATCATCAATTCTAAGCTGCTTGAACAATTTTCTTGGGCTTACAGTATATGCCCACAGCCTGAGCAAGTCCTCTTCTTCTTCCTCCCCATTAAGATTAAGAAAAAGTACTCAGATAAAAGAGAACCTAACAAAGCCAGACACACGCCAATCAGTAAGATAAGAGTTGGGAGTTAGAAACTGAAAGTTAAAGAAATGAGTTAAAAGTTAGGAAAGATAAAAGAAATATGCATTTAAAAATGTTGGAGTCTAGGGTGATTTAGTGATTATGAAGAATGAAAGTGTCAAAGAAAGCAGCATCTCCCAGAAATCAGTGTCTTGCAGAAGAATCTTACTTATACCGTGAGCTTCTTTATATTTTAATTAGGTTGCTCTCTCAACCTCCACATCTCTGATGATGCTAACACAATTGTCTATTTTATGCTGTGAGGAGGACTACTGAGGCGATGTTTCCATGGCACCCCTTGTGAAACCATGGCACCCCAGGAAACCATGCCAGGGCATGAAGGGGAAGTAGTACCCCTTCCACTTGGTAAAGAAACAATCAGTTTCTATATCTGTATTTACATAAATGTGATAGCACTGTGCTCTTATTCACATTCCGAATAAGTAGACATGCCATATTCAGGCAGCAAAAATCCAGATGACCATTATATCAGAACACTCTAGCCCGTTCCTGTGACCCCAATATGGCATCTTATGGAAAGGCACAAAACACAGCCACTCCAGCTCTTCAGAAGGCCTTTCCGGGTCGAATATTTCTTTCTCAGTGCCCCCCCACCAAGCCAAATACTTATACATTATAGGATTGGCAGGCACAGAACCCATGTGACTTCAAGGGGAACTGCCAACCCATGAGTTCAACCACAACCATATCTGATTCCATTCTCTTCTGTTGACCGAAGCAGCCCAGAATATAAAAAGAAATGCTAATTGCTTCAAACGTAATATTCCTTTAAAATAAATGGCTTCTTATAAAAGGCTTATATCTGAATGGACATCATATTGCTGTATTTATGAGGTCCAGTAAATATTAGTTACACCCAGGGCAAACTCCGTTGTGTAGTCAGCCCGCTGACCCATGTCCCCTTTGCAACTATTGCCCTCTATCTAACCTGATTGAACCTTCTGAGAAATGTAATACTAATACCTCACAAAATACCTCGGTAAGGTCCTCTGTGGAGTTCACTTTCCTGAAAATCTTGCTCCAGGAAACAAAAAATTATTTTGCTGTGCCTTCATTCCAAAGATGACAGAACCAAAAAGGTGAAGATAATGTGGAAAGTCAGAGGTCAGCCAGTTCTTAACACTGTCAGACCTTTTTACCATATCACTCGGCAACCTCTTCAAAGGCCCAAGCAAAAGATGTTGAGAAAACAGTAAAAGCAATTTACTTACTTACTTGCTGGGACTTATATGTTGCTCCAATCCAGAAGGGTTCTGAGCAGCTTGCATTCCTTTATTTCACTAAGAAGATTAAAATAGTAAAATAATATATTAAAAGAACAAACTAACAATAGTAAAAAACAAACAAACAAACAAACAGAAACCCCACAAACCACAACCAAAGACTATTTTAGCCCCAGAGAAACTATAAATGTCCAAACACAACCCAACTTTTACCAGATCCCCTCACTCACAGAGCACTGTTTAAAAGCCAAGTTTTGAAGATTCTCCCCAAACTCAACAGGTTGGAGGCTAGTCTGGTCTTGGGAGGTACCCTGTTCCAAATAAGAGGGACTGCAACTGAGAAGGCTCCATTATTCCTTGGGTCCAGTAGACGACAGTATCTAAGAGAAGATCCATGGAGCAAGTCTGTGCTAGTTGTTCTTATTAAGCTACTGGGAGATGGAGGTCCCATAGATTTGATTATATATAGTAAATGATGATAGATGATAGATAGATAGATACTCTACCACCATATCATTGATGTAAAAGTTAAATAACAAAGGGGATAGAATACAACTTTGCTTTACACCCTTGTAGGTAGGCACCACCTCAGATGATTTGTATTGATTGTCAAGCCTTATCTGGATGTGAGTGTGGTTATACAGCATTTTAATGTGTGCCAGCAAAAGTCTATCAATAGATGATCATGGATGGGCTGTGGAGTACTTGCACTGAACTTTTGTTATGCAGTGGTGATGAAGTGTAAGAATGCCAGGTCTTTCTAGATACTCTTCTCTCTAGCAGTCTGCAACCTCCACGAAAGACACCACAAGGGAACCTTGGGCTTCTTTGTTTGATCAGGTTGGCTGCAAAGTGGTGGTGATATTTCAGCTTGGACCATAGTTGTTCTCTGGAGACTAAGTTGAAGGCTTTTTTAAAATCAATCAGTGCCACATACAAGCCCCCCTCACTTGGTTGTGTGTGTGTACATATGTATATATAAATTAGACGTTGTAAGACCAAGTACTGGTCCATACGTAGTTGATCTCCCCATCCTGAACCCAGGATGCTCTTCAGCAAGAATATAATTTCCAGTATAAATGTCTGGAATAGAGCTTACTAATAATGTTTAATAGGCCGATTAGGCGATAGTTCGATGAATCAGACCTACCCCCTTTTTTAAATATAGGAGCAGTAATAGAGGTGGTCTATTCAGAGGACATTTTAAGTATGCATTTTGTGACCGTAAACAGAAGTGCTAAAAACTTGTGCCCACCAATCACTACTTGATTGAATCAGCTCTAGAGGGATGATATCTCCTCCTGGGGCATTGGCATTTTTCAATTGTGCAATTAATTTAGAAATTTCATTTGCATTACTCCTCTATGCAGCTGATGCAGCCATGAATTCAACTTCACCCATTGGACTGGTTCCTCATTCTTGTTGGAATTATCAGGGGTCAACTCAGCACTGTCTCATAAGCATAAGGGGGGTCCTTTCTAGTAAACGCATTTCTATTGTGCTTGTGGGATGTCACATGGGTCACCTGATTTCCACTTCCTTTCTCCTTCTGGAGTTTGGAGATTAACAATCTCCATTACTCTTTGGGCACACCTGCAAGCAGGAGGTGCTGCAGAATGCAGCTCTCGTCCTTTCATCTCGCTTGCACACAGATCTACTATGAATCTACTTGTATCCAGTTCTACTGAATAAATGTAAGCTATCTCTATTTTTCTTCATCTAACTATGGTGTGAAGACTGAATTTATTTCTGAACGTAATTAAGCTTAATGTGCAAGTCTCTTCTGGTTCACGCTTCTACTTTGCAAGATTGTTGTTAGCTGCTTGGAGTTCTTTTATTTACCTTCAAAACTCCATCAGTTCTGTCCCTAACTCAGCCCTTTGGGCTGAGACTGAAGTGCTTCCAATTAGAACTCATGCCCTTTTTGTCTAGTTTAAAGAACTATAAATTTGTCAATGAAATAACACAGTTTGAAATGGATTTATGTATAAATGATGATCATGTTATTACTAAGATGTATAAGATTTTGTTACAGATGAATATGGAAAACGAACATGTTAAGGACTGTATGATTAAATGGGCTAGAATTTTGAATATAATATTATATTATGGACCAATGGGAGAATATGT
Organism: Charina bottae; assembly: GCA_023362775.1. Taxonomy (NCBI): domain Eukaryota; kingdom Metazoa; phylum Chordata; class Lepidosauria; order Squamata; family Charinaidae; genus Charina; species Charina bottae. The sequence goes on from JALMGJ010000002.1 coordinate 167,888,038, forward strand.
GGACGAAAGGTTTGAAATTTACGCTGAATTATAATTTGAAAGAAAATTTCTATAAGATGATGTATCGTTGGTATTTAACTCCTGACAAGTTGTCAAAAATGTATTTTATCATCTTTGGTGGACTTGTGAGAAGGCTAAAAAGTTCTGGGATCAAATATGTATTATTATTCAGAAGATTCTTAAAGTAAATATATGAAGAAAGTCAGAACTTTTCCTTTTGGGTTTGATGGAAAAGGAATTAGAGAAACAACATGGAGTTTTGCTACTATATATGATCACGGCTGCAAGATTGTTATATGCATAACGATGGAAAGATCCACAAATACCTACAGTTGAAGATTGGATTGTTAAATTAATGGATTTGGCTCAGATGGCTAAATTAACAGCTTTAGTAAGAGAGCATTATGTTTCTACATTTACAGTATATCAATTTGGCAACCACTTTTGGAATATTTGGTTGTAATGGAAAACAATGATGTTTTGATGGGTTTTAGGGATTAAATGGTTTGTTGTAATAGAAATAATGTTATGATAGGTTAATTAATTGTAAGAGATTAGATTTGTAAATTTATATCTGTATCGGAAAAAGTCGGGAGTCGCTTTCTGTTTCTTTTCTTTCTATTCACATCTTTATAGTTTGTTCTTTTTTCTTTAGTTCTGTTTTCTATCTATTCTATAGTTTCTTCTTTTTTGTATTTTAATTATATTCTGAAAATAAAAGCTTTAACCAATTAGAACTCATGCCCAAATAGCCCAAGTTAGCTATTGGCTCAAACTAATCTTTAATCCAAGTTGTCTGGAATTTTCTGACAAAATTTCATTTTCAGCTAACAGAGTAGTATCATCAGCATAGTGCAGGTTATTGATGTTTCTTCCTCCAATTTTAAAACCACGCTCATCTTTTTCCAGTCCAGCTTCCCTTAATATATATTCAGCATATAGGTTGAATAAATAAGGAAAGAGTATATAGCCTTGTCTCATCCCTTTGCCAACCTGGAGCCAGCCAATTTCACCATGTTCTGTCCGTACTGTGGCTTCCTGACCTGTATATAAGTTTCTCATGAGAACAATGAGATGTTCTGGGATTCCCATTTTTTCTAAACACATTACACACTTTGACAGGATCAACACAATCAAAGGCCTTTCTATAATCAATGAAGCACATACTGTACTCACTTCTTTTTTATATTCTTTGGCTTTCTCAATTATCCAGCATGCAACAGCAATAATATCTCATGTGCCGCATCTTTTCTAAAACCAGCTTGAGTATCCGGCATCTCTTTTTCCATGTAGGGCTCTAATCTGCGTTAGATGACCCTAGGCATTATTTTGCTAGCATGTGAAATTAGGGATATTGTACAATCGTTTGTACACTCTGTTAAATCTTCCTGTTTTGTATTGGAATGTAGATTGACCTCTTCCAATCTGTTGGTTACTGTGTCATTCTCCAGATTTGCTGGCATATCTTGGGTAGAAACTTTACTGATTCTTCTACAGCTGCTTGCCATATTTCTGTGGGTATTCCATCAGTTCTTGTAGCCTTATGACTTGGTAAGGACCAGAGTTATGATCTAACCTCATCTTCTAATACTACTTCATAGCTTTCCAGGTTCTACTTCATAGCTTTCCAAAGTGTGTGTCGTGACACACTACTGTGTCGCCTGCAATGTCTTGGTGTGTCGCACTAAAACCCGGAAGCATTGATGGGGGGAACCAGAAGAAGCAGCACCCTCGCAAATCAGCACCGCCACCACTGGGTTCTGCTTCCCCCCATCAGCACTTCCAGGTTTTAGCACAACAAATCAGGACACCGCAGGCCATGCCGCCGCCGCTGTTGGTGTGTGTCACCAACATGAAAAGTTTGGGATGCTCTGTTCTACTGTGTTCTCTCCACTGTACAATATTTCAGTATACCATTTCCATCTTTCTTTGATCTTACTTGAGTCAGTTGCTATATGTCCACTGATGTCCTTTAGCATATCAATTCGAGGTTGGAACCTCCTTTTCAGTTCAGAGATCTTTTGGAAGTCTGTCTTTGTTTCTCCATCTTTGGCAGTGTCTTCTCACATGCACTTTAACAACTTAAGTTCAGTCCACAGTTCCTCTAGTTCTCTATCAATGAGGTCCAGGGCTTCAAAGTGATTCCTGATGTTCTCTTGAAAATGCTCAAGATCAGATTGTGGAAACTGGTTGGTTTTCTTCTTTTTCTTTAGCTTAACTTGGAATGTATACATGACCAGTTTGTGAAATGTTCCACAGCGAGCTTCTTTTAGCAATAATATAGTCAATTTGATTACTATGTACTCTATCTGGTGATGCTTATGTTATCAGCCCTACAAGGCAGACCAGACTAAGAAACAACTACAGAAGTTTAAAGACTGCTTTTATCTAGATTGGCTATAGTAACATAATCTTGCAAGTCTGATTATGCTCCTCTTGGGTGATTGTCACATTAAAAGGCTTTCCACAAAGTCTAATTGATTTTGTGTGGTCATTGACTGCATTTTAGCCAAGTACTGTTCTTGCTATACCCTTCCTAACTATAAAAGCAATGCCATTCCATCTTTGTTTTTCATATCCTGAGTAATAAACAGTGTGATCTTCTGACTAAAGTGTCCAATCTCAGTCCATCTCAATTTGCTGATGCCCAGGGTATCAATTTGTAGTTGTTTCATTTCATCTTTCACTGTGGTGAGATTTCCCATGTTCACACTTCTTATGTTCTTTTATTTTTCCAAATTTTATTAGAATTTTAAATATACATAGTTAAAAGGGTGAAAATGAAAAAGAAATAGAAATACAAATCAAAAAGAGAAGTAAAAGTGTATAGAAAAGTAAAGAAAAAAAGAAAAAAGATAAGGCATAGATATAGTCAACTTCCGATTTATCTCTGGTCTTAGTAATTTAAAATAAAATTTTTCTCCTACATGCTAGCTCTATATAAAGTAAAGTAAAGGCATAACATACAAAAACATTTCCTGTCTAATAAATCAATTTATATATATCTGTAGCTTGAATCATGTCAACTGGATTTCTATTTTCTCAGTGGAAACGTTTCGCTCCTTATCCAAGGAGCTTCTTCAGTCTGAGCAAAGTTAGTAAGGGAATCCTAAATCCATTTAGGATTCCCTTACTAACTTTGCTCAGACTGAAGAAGCTCCTTGGATAAGGAGCGAAACGTTTCCACTGAGAAAATAGAAATCCAGTTGACATGATTCAAGCTACAGACAATTCCACCTGGATGACTGAGAACCTTCATAGACAATTTATATATATTTTAGTCTTCAAAACCCCAAATAAGCTTTGCTTCACCTTAATGGTTTCCATTCTTTAAGATAATAACAGTTTGGGTTTTCTTTTAATAAGCATGTCAGTTTGTCATTTTCTGCCATATCCATCAGTTTTAAGATCCAGTCTTGTATCGTGGGTAAAATCTGGTTTTTCCAATTTTGCGCATATACAAGTTGTCCTGCAGTAATCATATATTGCATAATTCTTACAAATTGTTTTCCCATTTGTTCTTCCCATATTCCCAATAAAAATAATTCCAGTTTAAATGGGACTCGAATTTGTAAAATATTTTGCATTAGTGAATGTATCTGAGTCCAAAACTTCTTTGCAATTTCACATGTCCACCACATATGATAAAAAGACCCTTCTTTTTTTTTACATTTCCAACACAAGTTGGAAACATTCCCATACATTTTAGCAAGTTTTTGTGGAGTCATATACCATCTATACATCTTCTTATAAAAGTTCACTTCTTATGTTCCATGTTCCCACTGTAATTCTGTCTTTGCAGCTTCCGGTTTTCTTTTCCTGTATGGCAATATCAGCAACTAGACATAAGGCTTTAATCTAGCTATGTCATAAACACCATTAATACTCCGAAAGATCCTCAGCTCTGCCTCAGTAGCATGTTGAGTGCCATCTGACCTAAGGGGCCAATCATCCAGCACTATATTGTCAATCATTTTATATTTTCTATCCATGTGGTTTTCTTCATAAAAATACAGGAGTGGTTTATCATTGTCTTCTCCTTTGTTGTTGTTGTTGTTCAGTCGTTTAGTCGTGTCCGACTCTTCATGACCTCATGGACCATAGCACGCCAGGCCTTCCTGTCCTCCACTGTCTCTCGGAGTTTACTCAAATTCATGTTCATTACATCGGTGATGCTATCTAACCATCTCATCCTCTGCCGTCCCCTTCTCCTTTTGCCTTCAGTCTTTCCCAGCATCAGGGTCTTTTCCAGTGAGTCCTCTCTTCGCATTAGGTGGCCAAAGTATTTGAGCTTCAGCTTCAGCATCTGTCCTTCCAATGAGCAGTCAGGGTTGATTTCCTTTAGGATTGACTGGTTTGACCTCCTTGCAGTCCAAGGGACTCTCAAGAGTCTTCTCCAGCACCACAGTTCGAAAGCATCAATTCTTCGGCGCTCAGCCTTCCTTATGGTCCAACTCTCACAGCCATACATTACTACTGGAAAAACCATAGCTTTAACTATACGGACCTTTGTCAGCAAGGTGATGTCTCTGCTTTTTAATATGCTGTCTAGGTTTGCCATAGCTTTCCTCCCAAGGAGCAAGCGTCTTTTAATTTCATGGCTGCAGTCACCGTCTGCGGTGATCTTGGAGCCCAAGAAAATAAAATCTGTCACTGCTTCCATTTCTTCCCCTTCTATTTGCCAGGAAGTGATGGGACCAGATGCCATGATCTGGTTTTTTTTAATGTTGAGTTTCAAGCCAGCTTTTTTACTCTCCTCTTTCACCCGCATCAAGAGGCTCTTTAGTTCCTCTTCACTTTCTGCCATTAGGGTGGTATCGTCTGCATATCTGAGGTTGTTGATATTTCTCCCGGCAATCTTAACTCCGGCTTGTGATTCATCCAGCCCGGCATTTCTCATGATGTACTCTGCATATAAGTTAAATAAGCAGGGTGATAATATACAGCCTTGTCGTACTCTTTTCCCAATTTTGAACCAGTCGGTTGTTCCATGTCCGGTTCTAACTGTTGCTTCTTGACCCACATACAGGTTTCTTAGGAGACAGGTAAGGTGGTCTGGTACTCCCATCTCTTTAAGACTTTGCCACAGTTTGTTGTGATCCACACAATCAAAGGCTTTAGCGTAGTCAATGAAGCAGAAGTAGATGTTTTTCTGGAACTCTCTTGCTTTTTCCATGATCCAGCGAATGTTGGCAATCTGATCTCTAGTTCCTCTGCCTCTTCGAAACCCAGCTTGCACTTCTGGTAGTTCTCAGTTCACATACTGCTGAAGCTTAGCTTGTAGGATTTTGAGCATCACCTTAGTAGCATGTGAAATGAGCGCAATTGTACGGTAGTTTGAACATTCTTTGGCATTGCCTTTCTTTGGAATTGGAACGTAAACTGACCTTTTCCAATCCTGTGGCCACTGTTGAGTTTTCCAAATTTGTTGGCATATTGAGTGCAGCACTTTAACAGCATCATCTTTTAGGATTTTAAATAGCTCAGCTGGGATACTGTCTTCTCCGCTAGCTTTGTTGTTAGTAATGCTTCCTACTCCAGCAAAGGAGATCGTTAACTTGTCATGGTGCTGGAGCTTGAGCACCTCAATGAAACCATGAGCTAAACCGTGAAGGGACACCCAAGACGGGAAGGTCGTGGCAGAGAGGTCAGACTAAATACGATCCCTGGGGAAGGTAATGGCAACCCACCCCAGTATTCTTGCCATGAAAACTAAATGGATCAGTACAACCAAAGATATGTCGGTATACCATCGGAAGATGGGACTCCCAGGTCGGAAGATGGTCAAAATGCTACTGGGGAGGAACAGAGGATACGTTCAACTAGCCCCAGATGTGATGACGCAGCTAGCTCAAAGCCGAAAGGACGGCTAGCGGCCGACGGTGCTGGTGGTGAACGACGAATCCGATGTTCTAAAGATCAACACACCATAGGAACCTGGAATGTAAGATCTATGAGCCAGGGCAAATTGCATGTGGTTATTGGTGAGATGGCAAGATTAAATATAGACATTTTAGGTGTCAGTGAACTGAAATGGACTGGGATGGGCCACTTCACATCAGATGACCACCAGATCTACTACTGTGGACAAGAGGACCACAGAAGAAATGGAGTAGCCTTCATAATTAATAATAAAGTGGCTAAAGCAGTGCTTGGATACAATCCAAAAAACGATAGAATGATCTCAATTCGAATTCAGGGGAAGCCATTTAACATCACAGTGATCCAAATATACGCCCCAACCACAGATGCTGAAGAAGCAGAAGTAGATCAGTTCTATGAGGATCTGCAGCACCTACTAGATAATACACCAAAAAGAGATGTTATTTTCATTACAGGAGACTGGAATGCTAAGGTGGGTAGTCAGACGACACCTGGAATTATAGGCAAGCATGGTCTGGGAGAACAAAATGAAGCAGGACATAGGCTGATAGAATTTTGCCAAGACAACTCACTGTGCATAACAAACACTCTCTTCCAACAACCTAAAAGATGACTTTATACATGGACTTCACCAGATGGTCGACACCGAAATCAGATTGACTACATCCTTTGCAGCCAAAGGTGGCGGACCTCTATACAGTCGGTAAAAACAAGACCTGGAGCTGACTGTAGTTCAGATCATGAACTTCTTATTGCAAAATTTAGAATCAGACTAAAGAGAATAGGGAAGACCCACAGATCAGTTAGATATGAGCTCACTAATATTCCTAAGGAATATGCAGTGGAGGTGAAGAATAGATTTAAGGGACTAGATTTAGTAGATAGGGTCCCAGAAGAACTATGGACAGAAGTTCGCAACATTGTTCAGGAGGCGGCAACAAAAAACGTCCCAAAGAAAAAGAAAACCAAGAAGGCAAGATGGCTGTCTGCTGAAACACTGGAAGTAGCCCAAGAAAGAAGGAAAGCAAAAGGCAACAGTGATAGGGGGAGATATGCCCAATTAAATGCAAAATTCCAGAGGTTAGCCAGAAGAGATAAGGAATTATTTTTAAACAAGCAATGTGCGGAAGTGGAAGAAGACAATAGAATAGGAAGGACAAGAGACCTCTTCCAGAAAATTAGAAACATCGGAGGTAAATTCCAGGCAAAAATGGGTATGATCAAAAACAAAGATGGTAAGGACCTAACAGAAGCAGAAGAGATCAAGAAAAGGTGGCAAGAATATACGGAAGATCTGTACAGGAAGGATAATAATATTGGAGATAGCTTTGATGGTGTGGTCAGTGAGTTAGAGCCAGACATCCTGAAGAGTGAGGTTGAATGGGCCTTAAGAAGCATTGCTAATAACAAGGCAGCAGGAGACGATGGTATCCCAGCTGAACTGTTTAAAATCTTGCAAGATGATGCTGTCAAGGTGATGCATGCCATATGCCAGCAAATTTGGAAAACACAAGAATGGCCATCAGATTGGAAAAAATCAACTTATATCCCCATACCAAAAAAGGGAAGCACTAAAGAATGTTCAAACTATCGAACAGTGGCACTTATTTCACATGCCAGTAAGGTAATGCTCAACATCTTGCAAGGTAGACTCCAGCAATTCATGGAGCGAGAATTGCCAGATGTACAAGCTGGGTTTAGAAAAGGCAGAGGAACTAGAGACCAAATTGCCAATATCCGCTGGATAATGGAGAAAGCCAGGGAATTTCAGAAAAACATCTATTTCTGTTTTATTGACTATTCTAAAGCCTTTGACTGTGTGGATCATAACAAATTGTGGCAAGTTCTTGGTGGTATGGGGATACCAAGTCATCTTGTCTGCCTCCTAAGGAATCTGTATAACGACCAAGTAGCAACGGTAAGAACAGAGCACGGAACAACGGACTGGTTTAAGATTGGGAAAGGAGTACGGCAGGGTTGTATACTCTCACCCTACCTATTCAACCTGTATGCAGAACACATCATGCGACATGCTGGGCTTGAGGAATCCAAGGCTGGACTTAAAATCGCTGGAAGAAACATTAACAATCTCAGATATGCAGATGATACCACTTTGATGGCTGAAAGCGAGGAGGAGTTGAGGAGCCTTATGACGAAGGTGAAAGAAGAAAGTGCAAAAGCTGGGTTGCAGTTAAACCTCAAAAAAAACAAGATTATGGCAACGAGCTTGATTGATGACTGGCAAATAGAGGGAGAAAAAGTGGAGGCAGTGACAGACTTTGTATTTCTAGGCGCAAAGATTACTGCAGATGCTGACTGCAGCCAGGAAATCAGAAGACGTCTACTTCTTGGGAGGAGAGCAATGGCAAATCTTGATAAAATAGTTAAGAGCAGAGACATCACACTGACAACAAAGATCCGCATAGTTAAAGCAATGGTATTTCCTGTAGTAACCTATGGCTGCGAGAGCTGGACCATAAGGAAGGCTGAGCGAAGGAAGATAGATGCTTTTGAACTGTGGTGTTGGAGGAAAATTCTGAGAGTGCCTTGGACTGCAAGAAGATCAAACCAGTCCATACTCCAGGAAATCAAGCCAGACTGCTCACTTGAGGGAATGATATTAAAGGCAAAACTGAAGTACTTTGGCCACATAATGAGAAGACAGGATACCCTGGAGAAGAAGCTGATGCTAGGAAAAGTGGAAGGCAAAAGGAAGAGGGGCCGACCAAGGGCAAGATGGATGGATGGTATTCTGGAGGCGACGGACTCAACCATTGGGGAGCTGGGGATGGTGACGGCCGACAGAAAGCTCTGGCGTGGGCTGGTCCATGAAGTCACGAAGAGTCGGAAACGACTGAACGAATAAACAACAACAAAAATGCTTCCTAAGTCCCGCTTGACTTCACTCTCTAGGATGTCCGGCTCAAGGTCAGTGATCACACCATCGTGTTTATCAGGGATATTACGATCTTTCTTGTATAGTTCTTCTGTGTATTCTTGCCACCTCTTCTTAATCTCTTCTGCTTCTGTTAGGTCCCTGCCTTTTTTGTCCTTTATCATGCCCATCTTTGCACAAAACGTTCCCTTGATATCTCTGATTTTCTTGAAGAGATCTCTAGTCTTCCCCATTCTATTGTTTTCCTCGATTTCTTTGCATTGTTCATTTAAGAAGGCCTTCTTATCTCTCCTTGCTATTCTCTGGAATTCTGCATTCAGTTGGTTATATCTTTCCCTTTCTCCCTTGCCTTTTGCTTCCCTTCTTTCCTCAGCTATTTTTAAAGCCTCATCAGTCAGCCACTTTGCTTTCTTCCGTTTCTTTTCCTTTGGGGTGGTTTTAGTTGCTGCCTCCTGTACAATGTTACGAACCTCCATCCATAGTTCTTCAGGCACTCTGTCTACCAGGTCTAATCCTTTAAATCTGTTCCTCACCTCCACTGTATATTCATAAGGGATATGATTTAGGTCACACCTGATTGGTCTAGTGGTTTTCTCTACGTTCTTCAATTTAAGCCTAAATTTTGCGATAAGAAGCTCATGATCTGAGCCACAGTCAGCTCCAGGTCTTGTTTTTGCTGATTGTATAGAGCTTCTCCATCTTTGGCTGCAAAGTATATAATCTTCTCCTGTCTTCTCCTGGGCTGTATTAATTGATGTTTTTGCCATTGTCACTAAAGTGATCATCTACCTCCAGCATCTTCCTATATCGCTGCTGCCCAATATAGTTGCCTGCTTGCTTTAGCTGGGCAGCAGGGATGACCTTCATGCCTTGGCTGACCCTGCTGGGAATATATACTCTTGGCATACACCCCCAACATTCTTCACTCATCCCTCCTAGAAACACACACACATGCAACCATTGTGAGGGAGCACTGCATGACTTGGGGACAGGGGGGTTAATGCTGGTCTATGACCAAAATTAAAGCAGACTATTTATCCACCACAGAAGGGTACACTCTGCAGTTTCAGAAACATGTAAGAAAATTGCCTAGATTATCTGTGGTATTTATTAAATTGGCTAGTCAGAAAAGGTGCTGCCAAACCCTCTTCTCTTTTAAAAGCGTGTATCAGACTTTTAAAACATGTAACATGTCTCTCACACCCTTTTTTAAACCCAAAAGCATTTTCAGAAACCCGCAGAAAGAGGAAAAACTGATATAATCCTTTCCCACCCGTCTCCAGTCAAACTTTCCCTTCCACACACCACACCCCCCCATTTCTTCTTCCCCACCAGCTGCCTTTTCACTCTGAAGGAGATAATTGGTTCAGGGTAGTGGTGGCCATTTTCAACAAATAAAAAATGTGAAGTGCTTTCCGTTTACTATATTTATTATATCTTGTTCAACTCTGTCAAGAAACTTACCAGCTTTGGCTGATACTTTCTGGTCTAAACATTATATACTGTTTATCTCATACATTTTCCTCCAAGGATCTCAGGACGGAGTATATGCCTCTTCCCTTCCCCACAAGAACCAGTGAAGACTTCCTTGAAATGCAAGTAATAATTCTGAGATCATTTTTGTCAGGGTAATGGCAAAGAGATAAAAAGTTAAACTGCTTCAAGTTCCTAGATTGCACAGGCCTCTCAAGGAAATGCTATTGATATAATAAAACCTGTGCACGTTTTAGGTATTAATAGCATCAACATTGTATCTAGTTTGACTGAAGGCCAGAATGCACAATGATATCTGTTCCTCCTGCATTATTTTCCTACCAAAATTGTTTCTGGAACCTGCTATTTGTCAATTAAGTAAGGTTACCATATTTGGGCTGCAAAAATCTAGGTGAACACTAGATGGCAGCACAATGTTACCAAAATCTTTTTTGCAGCTGAACTATGGGAGCCCCACATGAATCTTCAGAATCATTTTTATCAAGAGTCTTCCTTTCTTCAATATGACCCACCAGCAATTGGTATTCAGAAGTATTCTCCCAGTACTTTCCTAATATCCTTCAATAAGTTATGAATATGTTGTATGGGGCTCTTGATTCGCCCAAACACAAACACTTTATGATTCTGAATATTAAAATGCATGTTACAAGAATACAAATTTTATGCATCTGCATAGAACCATCGTTTTGAATTCTGAGTAGGCTCTGCTCCTTATGTGTCTTTAAACTTAGAACTATTGGAAGATGGAATTTTTGTCAAGGCTACCCCACTAAAATCTCTACAACAGGCATATAAAACAGAATTATAATTTACAATTTAAAATCCGTTGGCCTTTGCTCATTCTATTCTCCAGATCCAGTATCCTCCTCAAACTGTGATCACTGTGCCATATCACCACCTGGTGGCCATGTGAGAGAATAAATGGTCATTTAAAAAGACCCACTGAGCACTGAAAAACTCCCTTTACAAGCCCTGGTGAAATGAAAGAGGTATTTATGGCTACCTAGTCCACACTGCAGATTTCTCAAGCTGGCAGTTCTACAGGGATAAACTGGAATTATGGGGGTATGTAAAACAATGGTAGTTCAGTTAACATGAAAAGCAGAATGATTGTGTTTCAATTCTTTATGACTGGCAGGAGCACATTCTAAGTTAAGAGAATGCATAGTGTTACTTAGTTTTTTTAGTTACATTTCCAGATCTTTTGTGAACTTATTAACCGTACTATCATACAATGTTACAGAGTCAACCCAAGAAGTGGTGCTGAAGTAGGCTGACCATATTTCCTTGAGACAAAAACGGGACACTGGGATGGCAAAAATGGGACGGGGTTAAACTTACGTAATATTCCGTATTCATGAAAAAGTAAGATGATAAAAAAAGTTTTAAAGAGTTTTTAAGATCCATTTGCTGGTCCTTAAACAGATTACTGTATATATAAGAAGATTTTTGTTTTCATTAAAATGAAAAAGTTTTATTACATGAATAAGGCTTAAGAACAAGGCAAGGCTTGACTCAGAGTCGTAGGTGGAAGCAAGGCAAGACTAAGAGCAAGGCAGCGTTCCTACTTGACAGCAAGGAAACAGGCAGGCACTAGGACCGACGTGGAATCCCAGCAGAGATCGGAGGCAGCAGCAGCTCAGCAAGATCCGGCAGCAGGCTCTGACAGGTGATCAGCTTCCCCCTCAAACCTTCCCACGCTTTCCCCAACCACATTTCCCTAACAGGCTCTTCGCCCTCCTCCTCTGACCCAACCTCCATCCTTACAGGTTTTTAAAAAAACGGGACAAAATTGACATTTATATTAAAACGACAGGACAGTTGGGAAATGTGAAAAACCCGTTCAAAACGGTACGTATGGTCAGCCTATGCTGAAGGAAAGTAACCTCTTGCAAAACAAGAAGAAAGCAAAACAAACAGCACTTAATGGCTGTTGTGGGTCTTCCGGGCTGTGTGGCCGTGTTCTGGAAGTTGTGGTTACTAACATTTCGCCAGCATCTGTGGCCAGCATCTTCAGAGGGCAGGAGCACAGACAGAAGCGAAATCTCTGTGCCCAGGTAGAGTGGCAATGTTTTGTTTGTTTTCTATTTATAGAGCTAAGCATTGCCACTCTACCTGGGCACAGAGATTTCGCTTCTGTCTGTGCTCCTGCCCTCTGAAGATGCTGGCCACAGATGCTGGCGAAACGTTAGGAACCACAACTTCCAGAACACGGCCACACAGCCCGGAAGACCCACAACAGCCATTGAACTCCGGCCGTGAAAGCCTTCGACAATACATTAAACAGCACTTACATAAGAACATCTGATTTTCTAAGATTAAAGATTTTAAAAACCACACAGCTGAAAGATCACTCGGCCACCTTACTGATACAAAATCAGCCTAGCCAATTAGCTTTGCTTTTGACTAACACACATCTTGCTGTAGAACTATTTGGGGGCTGTAGGTCTCCCCCTCCCTGAAATCAACTTCCAGAGGAATGTGTAGTGGAAGGCTCTCACAGCCCTAATAAAGGGTAAAATCATTGAGTTGACTTTTTTGGCTCAAGCTTTAGTCCAGAGCTTTCCAAACTGTGTGTCGCGACACAAAAGTGTGTCGCCACACACAGTCTGGTGTGTTGCTACACAACCCGGAAGCGCTGATCATCATCAGCGCTTCTGGGTTTTCCCGCGACGACACACCAACCGCGGCGCGCAAAAACCTGAAAGCGGCAGCAGCGCTTCTGGGTTTTTGCGTGCTGCCGCAATGGCGGCACTTCCGGGTTTTCCCACGGTGACACACCAACGGCAGTTGGTGTGTCGCGGCGGGAAAACTTTGGAAAGCCTGCTATAGTCCATCTCAAAGACAACTTCCTTATTATTATTCTTCCCTCTTTTTCCTCAGGATCCTACTCACTGATGAGATGCAAAACAGAGCATGAACTAATATGAGGTCACAAAGGCCTGGTGATGTCATGGGCCCATTTCAGAAGTGAGAAACCTGATGCAGTCCTTCATTCACTCAAGGGGGTCATGAGGAGCAGAGCCTCCTATCAAATGGTAAAGGTGGAGAAGGGGTGATCTGATCCCAATGGTGTCCCTGGGGTGTACCATCTGCCTGTTGGCTGTGCTCTTCACAACACATCTCCTTGTTTTCTCTGATGGCTTCAAAGCTGTCCTTCAGGCAACCACTAACAAGTGGCAGGAAGGAGGTAAGTGATGTGCTAAGAGGTTTGGGTGTAGCATCCAGAGATAGGAAGAAGGAGAGCATTAGACATCCAAAGGATGATTAAGCAGGTTGTCCCTACTGATAAGCAGAGGCAGCTATCTCTGGTGGCAGATGCTAAGTATTGTATTGACTAGACACATGAGTGCTTCAAGAATTATTCAGAAGCAATGCAAGCTCAGCATACAACTTCTGCATGACCCTGAAAAGAGGTGCCACTGCTTTGAAAAATATTTGTAAAGTTGTTATGATGGTTACAGCAGTAGCACTTTTTTTTTCAGGATTGCAAAACAGTCGGAAAAAGGTTAAGCTACTTAAAGAAAGAGCAGTGAGTTGCAGTGCTCAGGCAAGGGCTGAAGTTCATCTACAGAATAAGTTTTAAAGTACACGCTGTCCTAATTTTCACTCAGAAGGGAGTCAATCCTGAATTCAAGGTGACCCCTCCCCAAAAGAAAGATTAGGCAGGAAAAAATTATAAACAGATCAAACTGTGGTCCCATCTTCCACACCGTGCCAGTCCAGGGTTTACCATTCCAGCTGAAATGGCTCCTAAATGTTTTCCTCTCACTAATAAATGCCTGCATGTGTCATGCATGTATAAACCTGCCACATATGTGTATACCTATCCGAATATGTGGTCACATATGTGTATATCTGCCAGAATCCAAAAAGGCAGAGCCAAGAAAGTAACCAACCAACCAACCACTGATTAAAATCAATTGCCTGTAAAAATGAGATAACCCCATCTATATACCAACCATTTTTGTCTCACACCAAATTAATCTAACACAGGGAAACATAAAAGTATAATTCCAGCAGAACTTGGTATTACAGAAAGGGTTAATTCACCAGGCAAACAGCCACATTGTAAGGTTATATTAACAGAATCTTGCAAGGCTGAAAGTACATCTCTCCCCCCTCGCCTTTACAGTCCAAGAACCTAGGGAGGGTCTCTTCTGAGATGTTTGCTATGCCCCATTCCTTCTTCTGGTTCAGCTGTCTCTTATCTGACCATTGCCTAGTCTGCGGCTCTTCTTCCTGTCTCCCAAGGTCATTCCCACAGACCATTACAGACTCTATCTCTTCACCAGTAAGATTCAGCTGCCATGCCAGTTGGTTTCTGAACACGGAATGGCATCAGAATCCAGTGCTTCCCTTGCAGAAGCCAAATGCCTTAATTAATAGTTATTTTTTTCTTTAAATACATGCCCACATGAATTTCAAGTAAGAAGTTTCATCTCCAAGCCTAGGGACAAAATAGAGCTGGAGAACTTTCAGGGACAGAAAGTATCAGAAAGTAGAGTTTCAGCATCTTGGAAGGTGATTAGGGATGATTTATAGGCAAAACCGCCCAGAGTCCCCCTCGGGGGAGTTGGGCGGAGATAAATCCAATAAATAAATAAATAAATAAATAAATAAATAAATAAATAAAACATTAACCTCCCCCTCTCCCTTTCATTCACACTGGGATAGACAACCCTGCTGTAAGTTTCCTATTACTTATATATCCTCATCATATTATTTAATACAACTCACCATCTGAGGTTGGGTTTGCAACTGTACATGCAACTTACATCAATGAAGTTGCTGAGCAGGAAAGCCACAGCGTGCCAGCCTTGATACATGTTATCAGTCGCAACAAATGATGTGGCTGAAGAATTGTGGGAGGGTAGACATTCCACAAGCAAACAAGCTCACCGTAATAGCTGGGGAGAGATTCAGGCACAGAAGCTGGCTTGATAGAATACACTGACAGTAAGAATATGAAAGACTTAAATAGATCTAATAATCAGGATTTCCGGACAGATTAACATTATTTCTTAACCCAGAAGATGGTTGTAATATGCTTATAATATATATGGATGGATTATCGTTCCTGAGTTCAGCAAAAATACCCCTCCTCACTGAAAGATCAGTGACGGATGTATTCTCATGAATGATGAGTTGCCTGCTGACTGCTGAATATAGCACACCCCAGGTGTGTTGTCCCTGCTGCTATTAACAAACAGCTGCTTCAGGCAGTGGATCAGGATCAAGCCTGCATTTGCTACCTTTCCAACCCACTGCCTGGGGTGTCCTCTTTCCCACCTTATAGGCCTCTTATATGTACCTCATATGCATCACCTAGAGGGGTCTTCTAAGCGATGTGTTGTGAATTGGTCATGATCTCTGCCTGCACAGTTAATAGCTGCAGCTATCTTACAATGTGGCATGGTAAAGATCCCCTCAAAATGATGTCTAAAAGGTAGCTGGCCAATTGGACTGCTAGAAGAGGAGTGGCTGACACTGCCAGGGAAGGGTGCATATTTGGCAGCACAATGTAAGGGGGAGAAGCAGGTTCTCCTGCTTCAGATGTAGTTTCTGCCTGCTTTGGTGGAGCATTCTTGGGGCTGTACTACTGCCTCTTACTTACTTACAGGCATTTTTACCCTGCATTTCATAAAAAAATAATCTGAAAATGAAGTACAGTAAAACAAACCCATCATATCCTCAACAATGTACAATATATCCTCACTTCACCCAGGACAACTATGAAGCCTAACAGAGCTCAAGCACGTTTTCTTTTTGAAGTCGGAGTACTAGAAGTCAGGCTGGTATTTCTTCTCATCAGAGAGAGTCTCTGGGAGACTTCCTAGGGCTCTTCAGAAAGTACAGTGAGGGAAGAGTTCCCTGATAATAGAAAGTCTGCAATCCATTTCCATACAGCTAAGGAGGAAAAATAAGCACTCCTTTTTTGGCATTTTTTTTCCCGCAGCAAATAAACACACACACACACACAGAGAGAGAGAGAGAGAGAGCCAGACACAGACACAGACAGACACAAATTCAAATTATTTGCAAGGAAATTAGATAGGAAGAAAAGAAACATGTTCTTATTATGCCTCTCCATGTAAGGGTCACTTGTATATACTGCTTTGCTATTAATTGGATATCCACTCAATTGCATATTCTCATATACAGCCAATCTTGCCCCAATTAGAGACACATAACTGTGCATGACTACAAGTAGATTGTGCGGAAAGTCTGTGCAGCAAACAACTTGCAGTTTCTCATATCACCATCATGCCTCAACCATCTTCCTTGATTGTACAACATTGTCCTCACCTAAAAGGAGACATTTTTGCTATCAGTTAGCACTATTAGCAGATCTTTGTTACTTTATATGGGGAAGAAGAGGGGGTTATTTATACAATTATCTTTCCACAATACTCTGAAATGGCATCACAGGGGGATCTCTAGATGCTCTTCCTCGTTGCAGTGTCCTGAAAATAATGAAAGACATCAAATCAGGCTTTTGTGGATTATTTGCCAGTTTTAGTAAATTTGATCAGTTTCTATCAGTCACCTCTCCCCCCACCCCCCAATGCAGTAAAATGGGAGAGTTGTTGCCCTAGCTGGGTACACAATCATGGCAAAGTCTGACTTTATCTTCTCCAGGGCTGTGACTTCCCACCTGCTCCATTATTTCACATTACTTTAACTGCCCAAATGAGGAGGAGCAAAGACAGGTAAAGTACTGAAGACCCACCCTAGTCCTGTGGCATTGCCCTGATTAGTGGAAGCTTCCCCTGCTGGCTGGTGATGTGCTGAAGGGAAATGGCAATAAAGCCAGAGGAGAAAACTAATCAACAACCAAGATTGTTGATTCCTGATTTGTATTTAAGGTGAGGGAAAGATGGAAGAAACATTTGTGGCTTCATCAACAGGGGAAGGCATGGAGGTGATCAACATGGCCGAGAGTGAGGACTCCCAACAGCTGGGGAATGGAGCAGTGAAGGACATCTTGCTGGACTTAGCCATCTCCCTGAACACCGCCAGTGTCATGCTCTTTTTTTTTTGCGTGACATAGAGCCAGAAGTCTTAGCAATGGTAATGGATGAAGACAACATGAACATCTACTTGTGCTTCATGATTGCCTACTAAGAGGTAGCTGTGACTTCATCACTCGTACCCAGGGACTTCAGTACCAACTAGACATGTCTCCACACCATGGCCCCTACGAGGAGCAATAAACCTTCTAACCAAAGCTTGTAGAATGTGTTCTAAGCCAGAAACATGTATTCTGATCCTCATTGTTTTGCCCATTCTAAGAAGCTGTGTTTAGATCTTCTTGGGCTTTAGAAGCTTATTAGGTAAACAGATAATCCCTCTGTAATTTTTTTTCTGGTCTCCAAGTAATGGACCTTCTAATCAACTTACCTGTAAATAGAAAACTCTGTATTTCAGAGAGTAAAAAGATCCGTTTGGGCATTTCCTCAATATCTTAGTTTTCTATGTGTAATTCCTTTTCATGAGAGTATCTCGATCATTCCTTTAATCTGAAATGGTGCATATTCACCCTGTGTTAAACCGTTATCAACAAAAGACCTAAAGAGACCCTGTTTTTCATCACCTGAAAAATAACTTGGTTTTGTTTTTAGAATTCTGGGGATCCCTTCCTAACTGTTGAGGAAAACTGGAGACGTTTGCCTTTAAATGACACAGAGAGGTCACAAGATGCTTAATCTTCTCTTAGGCTTCACCTCCCAGCTGGCAGATATATGCCTACCAGCACTAATGTGGCTCCTCCCTCTGTAAGATTTCAAAGCAAACAGCCAGCAGAGCCCTGTCTGGATTCTGACCATTTAAGGTCAGGCTGGACGGAGAAAATGAGCAGCATCAGAGAGATTGTTTTCATTGGCTCTATGCTACAGAGGAACAACTAATCCTCTCTGCCTGAACTGCAGTCAGACCTCTAGGTGCCATTTTTAAAGTGTGTGTCAGGAGGGAGAGACATACAGTATTAACTGCAATTGCGTATTTAATGTAACATCGTGTAAGCATTCTTAACACACCACGAAAGCAACATTTTCCAAAGATTTGTTGCTGCCTCCTATGCTTGCTCTCAATCCTCAAGAGCTCCAGAAGAACTTTAGAGGAACTGGGATCTCCTCTGCAGGATCTTATTCTCTGTCTTGCTATGCTTCGTTGCACCTTTGGGGGACAGGACCAAGAGCTGTTTCTCTCACTTGTTATGTGGTAAAGGCACATCAGATTCTGAACTTCCTTAGCTTTAAATGCAAATGTTCCCCTATCCTCGTCAACATTACTGTTAGCTGTTCTGTTATAGCTATTTCTCTGTTTCAGTGAAAGATGTAGTGCCTGTTGTGCAGATTGGAAACACTATTTTTTATACAGTGCTGTACGGCTCTTGGACCACAATAAAGAGAAAGAGATATTGTGCAATTCCAAGCAACATACTGATTCTGTTAATAATTCAATTAATTGTGACTCAGTTTGATGCCTTTAAAAATAGCACATTGGTCTGTTCAGTTAAACTGGAAATAAACTTTTCAGTGCTTATATTTTAACAGTCGAATTTAATAAGGAGCAAGAGGCACTTAATTGTGAAGTTCTGCATTAATCTATTGCAGAGCTTTCCAAACTTTTTATGTTGGTGACACACTTTTTAGACATGCATCATTTAGTGACACACTCTTACAGCAGGGCATCATTTCGTGACACACTCTTACAGCAGGGCACAAGGCAGGCACTAGGACCTGCGCGGAATCACAGCAGGTTTGGAAGCAGCAAGGCACAAGGCAGGCACTAGGACTTGCGCGGAATCTCAGCAGGTTTGGAGGCAGCAAGGCACAAGGCAGGCACTAGGACCTGCGCGGAATCACAGCAGGTTTGGAGGCAGCAAGGCACAAGGCAGGCACTAGGACCTGCGCGGAATCACAGCAGGTTTGGAGGCAGCAAGGCACAAGGCAGGCACTGGGACCTGCGCGGAATCCTGGCAGGGCTCGGAGGCAGCAGCAGCCGCAACACACCCAGACACTGCAGCCGACACACTCTGTGTCAACACAGAGAAGATAGGTGGTTTGAGAGAGGGGTCAAGGAATCCATTCATGCCAACTTGGAAAATCCTTCCTTGAATAGAGGTGGGGGCCTCAGGCATAACCTTTCCCCTATCTTCCTTCCTGCTTTGTCTTCTGTGCCTAGGAAGATTAAGACCATTTCACAAGCTCAACAGCAGCAGGGTAATCTTAACGATCCTCCTTTAGATGATAAAGGGACTTAGAAACAAACATCTCAAAATAACCATGACCTAGCCCCAGGTGCAAGGTCACACAGCCAGCCTAGAAACATATTTAAGGATTCCCTTACTAACTTTACTCAGACTGAAGAAGCTCCTTGGATAAGGAGTGAAACGTTTCCACTAAGAAAATAGAAATCCAGTTGACATGATTCAAGCTACAGACAATTCCACCTGGATGACTGAGAACCTTCATAGACAGCTGAATATAGCAACTGTTGCTGATGAGAAGACGCAAATAATAAACTGAAAATGTCCACCTCTCATCCCTAGCACTATCCCTACATCACACCAGAGGGTGAAGGTCATCTGATCTGGTTTCCATTCAGAAAGGGATTGAGTCTTTCTTCTCTTTATCAGCACCCTCCTTGAAGTAGGGCACAAGTTTTATTGTTAAGAATGTCTGTGTTAAAATATGGTTTCTGATTTCCTGTGTCAGACTGTCAACAAGTGTTTTTTGATAGGAAATCAGTAAAGAGCACCAGGTAACAACAGGATCACCTGCAACATTTAAGGAGTTAAGCTAGAACAAAGGGTGTGTTCTAATTTATTCTATTATAATAAAGCAACCCATTCCAAATGTTCTACTGGATGTCCATTTAGGTCAGAGATGGTCAAATATCTGTGCTTTTAGGGGCTACACTAATCTAAGGAATGGCACATTGGTGGCCAATTTATACTGCCAGTTCTGGGGAATAGTAACATCTTAGTGTGAAAAGCCAAATCAAAGAGACAAGCTATTTCATTTTTGGCTATTTATTCCAATTCTGTGTCCATCAGGCTCTAGTTCTGTTGCAGCAGACATAACAGATCCCTCTGCTACTTTCAACTGTCCTTGGCTATGTCCCTATGCCATCTACATTGAACTTGTCATCTCTAGCCCCAAAGGATGGTCTTCACAGTGGTTAAGTACATGTTTATGAGGGTACTTAACTTCCTGAATTGGACTTCTTGAATTGGAAGAATGGGCAAAAAATTCTTGAAAGATGGTCATTAGAAACACATTAAGGTAAAGGTTCCCCCCGCACAGTTGTGCAGTCGTGTCCGACTCTAGGGGCCGGTGCTCATCTCTGTTTGTTAGCCGAAGAGCCAGCGTTGTCCGAAGACGCTTCCACGGTCATGTGGCCACATGACGCGCGCGGAACGCTATTACCTACCCACCGAAGTGGTACCTATTAATCTACTTGCATTTGCATGCTTTCGAATTGCTAGGTTGGCAAGAGCTGGGGCGAGTGCAGGAGCTCACTCTGTCACGCGGGACTAGGGATTCGAACCTCCGAACTTGTGATCTTCCAATCGACAAGCCTGGCGTCTTACCCGCTGAGCCCCCACGCCCCAGAAACACATTAGCAGTTGTCATATTCCTTTTTTCAGAAAGGGCCTGGGATAGTAATACAACAGCATTTGTATGAAAGATGAGTGGCGTTTTATGTTTTAAGTGACAGTGCATCTTTGATGAAAAGTTAGTAGACTTTCAATGGACCAAGTATATTTGCATCAGAGTTTAGCCTAAATGGTCAAGCTATTACTTGGTCACCTCTATGTTTGGCCTCCAAGTGAAGGAATGAGGAGGAAAACAATCTTGGTTCCTCTGTTGTGGCTGCAGGGCAAATAAAGCAAATATCAAGATTGTATCATGTAATATAAGTAGTAAATTAAAATAACCAGTAAACAATATATACATTTATTTAAGATTAATTCAAGTATTACATAAAAGCATAACTTACAGCATGGTATGATGCCTCAACTGATTGATAAACTATGGTTTTCTAACTGGGAATCAGAATTAGACGTTGTAATCTAAAATCATAATTGGAAGTGGTTACTGCAAACTAGGAGGTGTGCAAACTATATTTTGATATGATTTCTGAACAAAAACATAGCTGTACTCATTGCTTTGTCTCCAGAGGCTACATCATGAAAATAGAAAACAGCTTATGATTTTTAATTGTGTTATTTGGGGACCATTTAGGAAATCAAGCTGTCACTGTGATGGCCATTTTCTCTGTACAAAAAGGTCTTGAATTTAAAGGAAATTAACATGTAAAGTAGGAGGCAAGAGATAATTTTTCTCGTCCTTTAGTTATGTGAAACAGTTTTGCATGTTGAGTCAGCCATTCTCTTCATTCTGAACTGGTTCAACCCAAACACAAATTTCCCACGTTGACCATGGACTGAATTTTAACCAACATGCATGCTTTGGCACACATTGAATCTTAGTGTCTCTCATCTCAGTGCTTCAAGTTTCACTTCTTCAGTTCTCAGATAGAGTCTTTCTTTTGTCAGGTTACAAAATGCTTTTTACAAAATGCTTTTTCCAAGTAGTAGAGAAGTTCCACAGTGCAGGATGTTCTCTTCTTTTCCATTTTGATAAATGGGTGGCACTTCTTTTGCATTGACAATTGGAGAGCAGAAGTGGGGGAAGCAGCACTGCACCATGAAGGAATGGAATATACCCTTGCAACAAGCATGATCAATCATGACTTCATAGCCCCAATTTCTGTCTTCTGCATTAACTGTCCCATGTGCTCTTGAGATCATCTCACCAGATGTGGCACTTAAGAGTTGGATTCATTGGCGACTCACTTGGACATTTGAAATGTGTAGAGAAATCCTCACTGTTGCTTAAAGACCCAAGCACACGAAGGGGAGAGGGGCTGTGGGGATCCCTGTGTAAGAAGGCTTGCAGACTCTCAAGGCTCTGCCGACCACACATTGCCTGTGGAAAACATACGATTGTAAATATTGAACAGCAATATCAAAAGAGTCATTTTTCCATATAGCCTCTTACACCCCCGTTTCCAAAAATTCAGTTCCAGGTCGGAGGAGAAAGGCAGCACAGAGAAACAGGGAGTTGGGGGTGGGCAGCATGGTTTTGCGCTGGTTCACCTCCTTCCTCCAGGGCCAGTCCCAATCGGTGGTGATAAGGAGTGGGAGATCCGACCCTCGACCCTTCCTTTGTGGGGTGCCGCAGGGTTTGGTTCTCTCCCCACTCCTGTTTAACATCTACATGAAGCCACTGGGTGAGATCATCCGCCACCATGGGATAAGATATCAATATGCTGATGATACTCAGTTATACATCTCTGTCCCGGGTGAGGTAAGTGATGCTGTGACTGCCCTTTCTCGGTGCCTGGGGGCTGTAGGGGCCTGGATGGGGTCCAAGAGGCTTCAGCTGAACCCTGGTAAGACAGAGTGGCTGTGGATTAATGGCTCTTCCCCATCTGGGACATTATCATCTTTGGTTGTGGATGGGGTTGCACTGCCCCAGACAGATCCAGTGCAGAATCTGGGTGTCCTCCTGGACTCACGACTCCTGCTCAAAGAGCAGGTGGCAGTCGTGGCCAGAAGGGCTTTTGCACAACTTCATTTTGTGTGCCAGTTACACCCATTCCTGGATCGGGAGGCCCTTCGAACAGTCACTCATGCCCTTGTTATCACCCATATAGACTACTGTAATGCGCTCTACATGGGGCTACCCTTGAAGAGTATCCGGAAGCTTCAGCTGGTCCAGAATGCAGCTGCACGGGCCGTTGTTATGTGAGCTGCATTGGGTACCAGTTTGCTTCCGGGTCCAATTCATGGTGTTGGTTATCACCTTTAAAGCCCTACATGGCATGAGGCCAGGTTACCTGAGGGACCGCCTCATCCCCAATACATCTACCCCACCCGATCATGCAGAGAGGGCATGCTACGGACCCCATCTATAAGAGAGTTCCATCTGGCGGGGTCCAGGAGGCGTGCCTTCTCTGCAGTAGCTCCTGCCCTGTGGAACAACTTGCCCCCGGAGGTGAGATTAGCCCCTTCGCTCCTGACCTTCCAGAGGAACCTGAAAACTTGGTTCTGCCGCCTTGCTTGGGACCAAGGAAGGAATAGTCACTCTTGGGGATGGCTAATACCTTAGAGAGCCCCTCTCCTACATTGGATTGTTAGATCTTTTTACTATTCTTGCCTCTTGGATTTTAATCTTGTTTTATAATTTCTATTTTTATATTGTATGTATATTTTATGTCTTTTGTTTTTATTATTTTGTTGTAAACCGCCCAGAGTCCCTCCGGTGGAGGGAGATGGGCGGTGATAGAAGTTTGATTAATAAAATAAATAAAAATAAAAATAAACAACAAACAAAATAATCATACCCATTTCCTAGTGCAAATATCGAGAGAAAAAGCCACTCATGCTGGAAAACTATTGAGAGCAAAGGAAAGGTGTGCAGAGAAAAGATTACATATACTCCCTCATCATATTTAAGCCCACAAAGTAGATTATATTCATCATCATCATCATCATCATCATCAAACAGGAGCTCAGTAATACAAGTTTTTGTGTATCGGTACCTAACTCCTATTTGATTCAGTAACAGGGAGCACAATCTGGCCCAGGTTATGTACACCATATGACATGCTATTAGGTCTTTCTCAAGCCAAATTTGCAACTTGTTGACTTGTGTGGTTCAAAGAGAGGAGGCCGCTTTGAAAGTGGAAAGGAAGCACTCTGGTATTCTCCTCCTGCAACAAGCAACGTATTTTTGTGGGATCTTTGTACAGTTATTGTGCTATCAATGTTCCTGATAAGACTTAAGGGAAAATAGCTACTGTACACAAATATTCCAAGGAAATGTAAAAGCAGCAGTAAGGTTGTGAAAATTTAAAGGATTGCGTCTACTAAAAACTAAGGAAAAGAGAAAGCAAACTAAAGGCACCAGGGAAAAAAGAAGGATGAATTACATGGGCAAAGCTGACAAAGAAGAGTTGATGGTGTGAGAGCCCAAGCTTAGGGAAATTCGTTGCCCCTGTGGGCTTTGCCAACCAGTTTTCATAAGCCTGCAAGGAAAAGAAATAAAATTAATAAATGCATTGTATACTTTTGGGTATAATGTTAAATGAGTAAGCAATAATGCAGGCACGGCAGCTTTTGGAGGGTGGGACCCTGCTTAAAAAAAAAAACAGAACCATGGCTGGGGGGTGAGGGGAAGAATCGCTCTGGACCATCTCCAGAAGTTGGAAGTGGGGGACACTGTTTTGCAATTTTTTCCAGAACCTTTTTCAATCAGAAGTCAGAGTCCCTGTTGTGGGATGTCCCAAGGCTCAATTCTCTCTCCCCTCCTATTTACTATCTATATAAAACGTCTGGGGAAGGTCATTCATCCACATGGTGTCAGGTATCACCAATATCCTGATGGTACTCAGGTGTATATCTCAAGCCTGGCCTGAATGGGAGATGTGGTGAAGATGTTATTTCAGTGTTTGGAGGCTGTAAGGATCTGGATGGGAAGGAACAAACTCAGGCTTAATCCTAGCAAGTTGGAGTGGCTTCCTTCAAGTTCAGAAACCAACTGAGTCTGGGAACATCCCTTTCTTGATTCTAGATAGGATGACACCCCAGTACTAAAAGTTGGGTTCTTACTCTGCAGTAAGGGTGATTTTATTTTGGCATGATTTTTCCTTGGTGTGATATGATATGATACGAGCCAGTTTGGTCTAGTGGTTAAAGTGCTGGGCTAGAATCCAGGAGACTGTGAGTTCTAGTCCCGCCTTAGGCATGAAAGCCGGCTGGGTGACCTTGGGCCAGTCCGTCTCTCAGCCCTAGGAAGAAGCCAATGGGAAACCAGGAGACTGAGAGTTCTAGTCCCGCCTTAGGCATGAAAGCCGGCTGGGTGACCTTGGGCCAGTCCGTCTCTCAGCCCTAGGAAGAAGCCAATGGGAAACCAGGAGACTGAGAGTTCTAGTCCCGCCTTCGGCATGAAAGCTGGCTGGGTGACCTTGGGCCAGTCCGTCTCTCAGCCCTAGGAAGAAGCCAATGGGAAACCAGGAGACTGAGAGTTCTAGTCCCGCCTTCGGCATGAAAGCTGGCTGGGTGACCTTGGGCCAGTCACTCTCTCTCAGCCCAACTCACCTCACAGGGTTGTTGTTGTGGGGAAAAATAGGAGGAGGAAGGAGTGTTAAGTATGTTCGCCACCTTGAGTTATTTATAAAAATAATAAAGGCGGGATAAAAATTAAATAAATAAATTATATTGTTATATTTTATAACTGCATTTTGTTACTGGATTGGTGTGTATGCTGCTTAGAGGTGGTTCATGACTAAAGTGGCATATAAGTTTGAGAAACAAATACATAGCACTTTAATAAATGCATTAAAATACTGGTGCCTTAATGTTTCTATTTTATTGAATTTCTTGCCCCAAATGCAGAAATGCTCCTGTTATTTAATATTTTATTATTGAGTTTCAGTAGCATGATCTTGGCTGACATCTAGGGCTGCCAAATAAAATCCGGGTGTTCTAATGAAACATTTCCATTATATTAGATCCCTAATGGTTAGGTTAATTATGTACTGAGAGATTAAACAATGGTTGTTCCAGCTTGTTCTTTCTTGGTGCTTCTGCTGATACCACTCATGCACATTGTTTTGTTTCATGGTCTAGCTCTTGGCTGACCCTTTGATAAGAAATGGATAATCACTCCAGAGATCTTTGCACATTACACAATATCTGTTATGATTTCTCATCCTTCTTAAATAATCAACTGGCTGAGTGAGCAAAACCTTTTATGGCATTTCAAAATTAGCAACATTTGGGGTTTCTCTGGACCTGGTGGAGAGAATAGCTTGTACAAAAGTAATGTCTGGAATATGAAGTGGTTCTCACTTTGGCCAAGAGGCCTCCAGACATCTTCCTTGTCTTCACACTTTGTTTCTCACTGAGTCTTGAGGGAAGCAACACCTCTGAGCAAGAAATGAAAACTTTCCTGCAGTCTTTGCAAAAATATGCAGTCATCAAGGGTTACAGAGTCAGCTGCAGCTTTCTCAAATGAACATCTAGTAGCAAACCCATCATATGGGTTTTCTGCGCATTATGTGTGAAATGGCTTCTATTGCTCATTTAAATGTATATAAGCCTATCAACCTGCAAGTCATATTGACTTTTTAAAATATCATTACTACATATTGCTTTGCTCAGTGTACTTTTGTATAGTTATTGTGGTGTGCCTTTCCACAATTAGCCTCAATTAAAATCTCAATCTCAATCTCAATCTCAATCTCAATCTCAATCTCAATCTCAATCTCAATCTCAATCTCTCTCCCTGGCTATTACCTCTTTTTTTTTTAAGGGAAATCCTGGTGTTATTCCTTCACATGCATTCACATGGATTTTGTATTGAGTTCCTACGGATATTTTCAAACGCAGTCTTGCAAGGGTTTCGTAGGAGCCAAAAGCCACTCTCCAAAGTTCTGACCAGTATACGGTTCGCGTCATTATGCTATGGTCTGTTCTATTCTGTCAAGTGCAAACGAAGTCAGGTTGTTTCAAAGTGAAACCCCAGCCAATTTCTCCCATAGGATCTGATTCGGATACCTGGTAAGCAATGGCAAGTCCTCCAGTGTCAGCCAAATTCTCCAGGAGTGTGAAGGAGCCATTGACACCATGACCTTTCATGGAGTAATTTCCGTATTGTTTCACCAGACAGTCTTTAGCTTCTGCTGGGATATTCATGCCACAAGTAGAACAGTTGTTGGGCAACACTGTAAACCAAAGGAAAATCCAGAAAGAAAGTCATCTGTGATCATGGGTCTCACCAGCCACTATAACTGTATCTGTTTATATAGTCCCATTAAACAAAAAGAAACTTTCCTTCCCTCCTCAAAACCCTTCAGATCTCCTTGAATCTATAATGACTAGTTATTACTTCAATAGGTAGAACTTGATTGTTGTGAAAATCTGTGCTGATTTCTAGAATTTCTCTCCAGGTTAATAAGACAATCTTCTAATCTACTGGGGTTTTTTTTTTCTTCAACAGACTGAAGCAATTGTAGAATATTTCATAACTTTTTTTCAGAGAACTTTAGCCATCTAGATTTTATCCCATTTATATTTTATTGTTGTCTGTATTTGTATTTTTATATTTTTGTATTTGTGGTTTGCTTTGAATTTTAATTGTGGTTTTACTGTAAACCGCCCCGAGTTCCCCTTTGTAGGGAGATGGGTGGTAATAATAATTTTAATAATAATAATAATAATAATAATAATAATAATAATAACCATTTATATTCTCAGAACCATGCCATGTGCTAAGCTGAGCCCTGTATGCATTTCCCCCTAAATTATACCAGTGTTAATGTAAATTGCCTACAAATCTTCCTTTAACATAAGCAAAAAATACCTTTAGCTCCAATACATTTTTTGATACAGGCTTCACGCAATCTTTCCATGATGTAAGTACTTTTTAAAAATGTAATTTATTTTCAGGCCATTTTCATGATTTTTTAAAGAAGTGGGAGGTTAGTAGATTTTTGAATGGAGAAAGGCGAAACTCTACAGGACTTCATTTCATGTTAGAATTCAATTGAAACAGAGAGAGAGCAGAATGCCCAAAGCACTCATAACAAATTTGTAGCAAAATTAATTTATATCTCTTAGAGTAGTAACTAAATCTAGTAAGAGTTTGGGGCACTTTTCTCCATTTCATTAAAATGGTTATGAATGTAATGAATAAAGGTGCTTTCTGCCTGAATTAAGAATGCCTATGCGGAAAGGCAGAGGATGAGATGGTTAGATAGCATCACCGATGTAATGAACATGAATTTGAATAAAGTCCGGAAGACAGTGGAGGACAGGAAGGCCTGGCGTGCTATGGTCCATGGGGTCATGAAGAGTCGGCCACGACTTAACGACTGAACAACAACAACAACAAATGGGGAAAGGATGCAACACAAAGTGAGCCTGAGATGTTTTTCTCCTTGAAGAATGTATATACCATATTGTTAAAGAAAAACACAGGAGTCCAAAAGGAACTATTGGTCCAATAGTTCCAAAAGGAACTATTCCTAGATTTTTCAGTGGGGATTTCAATACAGGTATTGTTCCAACCATGTTGTATGCTTAACAATTGGTATGTTACTCTTTTAGACTGAAATCACTCATATCACGCCTGTCTGGTGTATTCAGGCAGCCTTGAAAGTGCCAGTTTGCAATGGGCAGGTAGTACACGCATGGAAGTCCCTCTTCCCACCCCCCCACCCCAAGGTCCCAAAGCCATACACTTGTGATTTAAAAAAAAAAAGGGGGGGGGTCCTGTAATTTTGTTGGGGAAAAAAGGGATGAGATGAGGAGTATCAGATGAAAAGAGGACAGAATTAAGCATTAATTGCCTACATAACATGTACCACTGAAAATCACATCTCCAACCCACCCCCTTGTAAATGAGTTATAGCAGGGGTCCCCAACCTGTGGGCCACGACCTGTTAGGAAGTGGGCCGTAGGGCTCCTGCCTGCAAATCCCCCCCCCCCCCGGTGTGCACGATTGGCTTCCACCCACAAACCCTGCCCCCCGGTGCGTGAGTGGCTCCCGCCTGCAAACCCCGCCCCCCAGGTGCACGCGATTGGCTTCCATCTGCAAACCCCGCCCCACCGGTCTGTGGAAAAATGGTCTTCCACGACCGGTCCTTGGTGCCAAAAAGGTTGGGTACCCCTGAGTTATAGCACCTGATTTTTCAGTTCTGGCCTTACCAAATAAGGCCCTACAAATGCAAATGATGGAATGGTCAATACGTTACCCACAATTTCTCACAATGCATACCATAATCATACAAGGAGTGCAGTAGTTCATGTGCCATGAAAAAACCCATGGCTCCAAAGTTGACAGCACTGGAAAACAGACATGGTAGATCTTAGAAAGTTCCATAGACTGTGGTTTATTGGATGTCTAGACGTAAAATGTACCAAATAGGCTGAAGGCTGTCAGGGTCTGGATGGGAGACAATAGACTGAAGTTGAACCCTGGCAAGTCAGGGTTGCTACTGATATAGCAGGGTCCTCTGTGGCCACCAGAGCTACTCCTTGATGGGCCAGGCCAGCACTACCCATCAGGGAGCAGGTTCGAGAGTTGGGAGTCTTGCTGGACTCACAGATCATGCTAGATCAACAGCTGGAAGCCATAGCAAGAGGGGCTTACACCCAACTCCGATTGGTGTACCCGTTGTGGCCTTATCTGACTCAGAAGGATTGGCAACAGTCATTCATTCCCCTATAACCACCCATATAGACTACTGTAATGGTGGCTGCCCTTAAAGAATATTCAGAAACTGCAGCTGTTTTAAAATGCAGCGGGCCACATAATTTTGGGCTCCTGACTTTGGGAACAAATAACACTGGTTTTATGGAACCTGCATTGGTTGCCAGTTGGTTTCTGGTCCACGTTAAGGTGCTGGTTTTGACCTATAATGCCCTTCATGGCTTGGCACCCAGATACTTCAGGACTGTGTTCTCCAGCCAGCTTTGGCCCACTGGTTGGTGGTTTTTATAGCAGTTTTGCCATTTTCCTTACCTGGGAAATTCAGTATGGAAGAAAGGATTGCGAAACATCCCTGCAGGAAAAACTACTGCATGGCGCCGCAGTGAGTAGTAGGAATGGACAGACCAAGGAGCCACTTCCCAGCTGAAATGGGGGAGGGGTGGGAGGGAAAAAAACCACAGTAAAGGAAGGAAGTAATTGCTTTCATTGGAGTTCTCTCTCCTTTTCACTGACATAGTGGGTTCTCACATTTATAGTGATGCCAAGTTCTTCACAGCTTTTAGGTTTCCAAATTCCTCAATCTTTTCAGCAGAGTGGCACCAATGCATTAGCAATCTGCAGTTTTGAATTTGATTCTGGTTTGTGTTCAGACAGAAGCACCTGAAGTTATCAATCTCCATCTTTTTTTTCACCTTATAGCTTACTGTTGCATATTAGTATATTAGTATATTATGTTATGTGTGTAGTACAGCCTTTCTCAAACTTTTCACCCTATATTTTTCAGGCCTCGGGGAACCCCTGCACATTCAGGCTCAAATAAAGGCCAGAAGTTACAAATTTATTATATGCGTTTCATGTGTAGGCCTGTATATATGCACTAACAGTGTTCTTAAACTAAAAATAAAGAATGAAACTTGCTGTTGGGGTTTGATAAACCCAGGAATTTACTTCTAGATATAAATTATACAGAGAGGCTTGATTTCTAGGTAAAAGGTGAAATATTCTGCACAGTCACCCAATTAGCAGCCATTGTTGTAGGAATGATGTGTCATGTGTGACTCATACAACAGGTGCTTAGAGTTAGGTTGGGTGTGGTGAATAACGAGAGTGACCTATAATGTGATTGGTCAGGTTCACTATATATACAGGGACATTCTCATTTCCCATTATTCCCATTTTACCTCGTGAAAGCTGTATCGTTGATGGTGTATCATTTGTTACTTGTGGAAGTGATCTGTAAATACGTATGTATATAAAGTAAATAGGATATTTGATATAACTTCTGTTTGGAGTCTATTTACTGCATAGTACGTGGATCACTGGTGCCTAGGAGAGAGGCAGGCCGCTCCATCTCCGCACGCTCCCTCTGACACTTGCCCCTTTAATGTGAAGTTGCCTGAATTTGAAATATTTTTTGAAATAAATTGTGATCTCCCAGGGAACCTCTAGTGACCTCTCGTGGAACCCTAGGGTGCCACAGAACCCTGGCTGAGAAACCCTGGTGTAGTACATATTATCATCATTTTCATCATCCAACTGAATCAGTCCACTGTAGAATGAAGGCCTGTTCACTGAAGTTATGAACCGTAATCTACCGCACTGGTCTAGTGCAAATTGGCAAATCTAAATTTTCAACTTCCCAATCTAGGGAAGAGACAGAATGACTGGCCCAAAGTCACCCAGCTGGCTTCTGTACCCAGGAAAAGATAGAACCTGCATCTCCACATTCCTAGTCCAGCACCATATAGATGATAGATAGATAGATAGATAGATAGATAGATAGATAGATAGATAGATAGATACAGAGATAGATACAGAGAGAGAGATGAGAGAGAGAGAGAGAGAGAGAGAGAGAATACACACACTCATTAATGCAAATTGCAAAATGAAGTTGTCATTCAATTGTACATGTGTACAAGGGTGCATCAATAGTCTATAAAGAAAAAATATGCTGAGTTAGAGTAATAGCAAACAATTAGATCTGAACTTTTCTAAAATGATTATGCTATAGATTAAACTGGAAGGCAGGAGGAACAAACCCATAGAACAATAGCAGAAGAGGATGTGGAAAACCAAGATATTAGTTTTGAATGAATCTGGTAAGAAAAACATACTTATCGTGAAGATGGGGACTGAGAAATCTGAGCAAGAACCTCTTCTGCAGAGAGTTCAGGCAGGCAACCACATTGTGGAAAAACTTATTCTCATCAATCTTCAGCTGAACAAAGTAGCAAACAATAACGTTAGGATTGGGGGGGGGTCAATTACTATTAATTAACATTTGTCAAGGGCAATAAATGTCATTTTTCTTCTTCTCTTGGTTCTCCCTGCAATGACTTTAGTTTTTGACTCTGTCATATAATTAAGTACAAATCATTTTTTGGTGTTTAATTCTTCCATCTCTCCCCTAAGGTTCTGTGCTTCTATCAACAGGTTATAAATCTGTAGCTCTACAAAGGCACAATCATTTGGCAGGTGAGAGTTTCACTATATATTGCCTGCCTTTTTAATAATATTTATCCTTCCCCCATCACCTTTCACAGAATTGCCACAAGAAATATGTTAGTTTAGCCCTTTCCTCCGCAACTGCAACCTGAGCAAAAATTTTACTATGTCCCCCTTTCCCATATGCTGCACTTCCAACAGAAGCAAGAGCGACTATGCTTACCATTAATACAAAACAAACGAACGACAACCTATAGGTAACACATTTAACATGCAGTTAGACACAGAACTGGCAATGGCTCTTTTGATTTATGGACTGCCATCCTATATATTGCTGATATTTTAAAGGTTTCTAATAATACAGGGTTCCGCACGCACCATGCCGGCTACATGACCGCGGAAGCATCTTCAGACAACGCTGGCTCTTTGACTAACAAACGGAAATGAGCACCGGCCCCTAGAGTCCGACATGACTGCACAAATGTGCGGGGGGAACCTTTACCTTTAATAATACATTCACTTCATTTGTAAGATTGAAAACTGGGCAGTTCTATTTCACAAACGCAAGAGACTACCTAGGGTAGGGGTATTCATGGACAGAGATCAACAGTGTCAAAATGGCAGGTGTAGAGCAGGGTCATCAAAGCCCCACCTCTTTTTAGATGTCTATAATGTGTTTGACACATGTTAAAAAGCAGTGGGGTTTCAATCACCTGGTCGCCCTTGCCATGTTGATGACCCTCTTGGCAGACTCCCCTGACCTAGGGAGAGCCCATGACATAGTAGCCATGTCTTTTATTCAATTTCTAGTAGTTGAAACTGTAGGAGAGCAGCAATTACACTTTTCTGTGTCTTAAGACCCATCCTTCAGTGGATGAAACAAAGATATTGGAAGCTGAATCGCAAATGGTGCTTAACCTCTACCTCTTGATACTCATCGTCAATTTTGTTTGTTTGGAGGATGCTTTCTGGACAACCAATCTCCACTTGGAGGTTATAAATCTGAAAATATGAAAATAGAGATTAGTTATTTACTCTGAACCTATGATGTTATATGAAAAAAAGGACTATTGGCTGAAGTATGTAAGCAAGTGCATCCTTCATAACAGACTTGGTATTACTCACAGATTATGATCTGCCGCTGCTTATAACTCTTGTATTCATTCACTAAAGTGAGTAATCCGGGTTTTCTACAATGCAGACCACAGTCACAGGCCATTAAAGATTGAATGGAAAAGTTTCTGGTCTATGGCTGGAATTAGATTAATGAATTACATGCCTATATGACCTTAATCTAGCCCTCTAAAGATAAAGGGCTGCATCGACATCACCACCATGGGTTACAGGAACACAGTATAAAATTTCTGAATTGGTAAGTGCTGGAATTAATTAAGGCTGTATATTGTCGCCCTGCTTATTTAACTTATATGCAGAGTACATCCTGAGAAATGATGGGCTGGATGAATCACAAGCCGGAGTTAAGATTGCCGGGAGAAATATCAACAACCTCAGATATGCAGACGATACCACCCTAATGGCAGAAAGCGAAGTGGAACTAAAGAGCCTCTTGATGAGGGTTAAAGAGGAGAGTGCAAAAGCTGGCTTGAAACTCAACTTTAAAAAAACTCAGATCATGGCATCTGGTCCCATCACTTCCTGCCAAATAGAAGGGGAAGAAATGGAAGCAGTGACAGATTTTATTTTCTTGGGCTCCAAGACTGCAGCCATGAAATTAAAAGATTCTTGCTCCTTGGGAGGAAAGCTATGGCAAACCTAGACAGCAAATTAAAAACCAGAGACATCACCTTGCTGACAATGGTCCATATAATTAAAGCTATGGTTTTTCCAGTAGTAATGTATGGCTGTGAGAGTTGGACCATAAGGAAGGCTGAGCGCTGAAGAATTGATGCTTTCGAACTGTGGTGCTGGAGAAGACTCTTGAGAGTCCCTTGGACTGCAAGGAGGTCAAATCAGTCAATCCTAAAGGAAATCAACCCTGACTGCTCATTGGAAGGACAGATACTGAAGCTGAAGCTCAAATACTTTGGCCACCTAATGCGAAGAGAGGACTCACTGGAAAAGACCCTGATGCTGGGAAAGACTGAAGGCAAAAGGAGAAGGGGACGGCAGAAGTTGAGATGGTTAGATAGCATCACTGATGCAATGAACATGAACTTGAGCAAACTCTGGGAGACAGTGGAGGACAGGAAGGCCTGGCATGCTATGATCCATGGGGTCACGAAGAGTCAGACACGACTTAACGACTTAACAACAACAACAAAGTGCTGGAATAAATATTGACTGGTTTCTGACTTCTCAGAAATGTACAGCTTCTGCCTCCTATACTTGGGATTCCATTCCAGCCATGGGCACTAATTTGGAAGTCTCTGAGTTGGAGACTACATTCCCTAGATATAAATTCTATCAGTCGAAGAGAATATTTGTAGATCAGGGTTGAACTGTGGAGTCCATGGCAGGACAAGCCAGGGTATATAAACAGAGAGCAAGTTCCACTCCCTTTTCGCACTGAAGATGTTGCCTAGCCTGGCAATGAAATGTCTGCAAGAAAGCAACAAGGCTCAGAGAGCACCATGGTCTCCACATAAATTCTATTACAGTCATCCATTCCCACAACCTAGCCCAAACAAGCATCACAATAGACTGACATACTTTCTCCTTGGCTTCTTTGCGGGATTGGGAGTCCATCCAGTTAACTTGATCCAGATGGCTGTGAACGGCATGACGGACCTCAGAAAAAATCTCTTCTGCCTGGCCAGAGAAAGGAAAGAGATCCCCAGAAGTAGGGAAGCATATTGCCTGTATTTGCACATAAACCCTAAGACTAAACTGGACTGAATTTACTGAACTTTAAAAACAAGAACTTATAGATATGGGTGCATTCTTGAAAGGAATGGTTAAGGAGAAACTAAGTCTAGCCATCTGCTCTTTTGTTTGGAGTGGTGGATAATATAAAATATGGTAACAGGATGCTGAAGAGCATCTTTTATCTAATACCACTTTGTTTCCTTACTGGTGGAACCCCTTTATAATGCAATAGTATCTCCTGCCATTTCTAATGAAATCTGTTAGCTAAGATTAGCTATGGATAGGCACAGAGCATACCCCATAAGCCTATTAGTTGAAAAGCACAAGAGAATATGGAATAATGAGTCAGTATCTGGCATTATTGAATACCTACGAGATCCTTGGCCTTCTGGGGAAACATTTCCTGCACAACCATCTTCCCAAGTACAGGTCCAAAGAATGCGCTAGTGTCACTCAGGCATTTCCTCCATCGTTCAGTTCTTATCTGAAAATAATTAAAATAAAATTTAAAAATTGGAAATTGTGAACAAGTATAAAAAATGAGTCTATAGCAAGCAGGAGCATGTAGCTGAATCTGGTTCAGGATGAAAGTCCAAGGAAAAAAATTCCAGGGTTTAGGTTGAAAAAAATCCCTGGAAGAAGCCAGTGCAAACTACTTTTGTACTGCCGCTAAGAAAAGTACATGGGCATATCCATGTAGTCCCCAGGAGTCCTGCTTGCCCAAAGGGAGGCTCTCTCTTTCAATCAAGAATGTACAAGAGCTACACACAAGAACACGCTTCTCCAACATGACATAAAAACATCCCACATCCTTCTGTAGTGCATGAATGTGGAGCAGCGTTTCAGTTTGGAGATAGGGAGCAGAGGCCTTACTAGGACAAGCCATGGGACTAGTGTTTTCCTCCTCTTTGTAAAAATAAAATGTGACTGCCAGTAGCAGCAACAACAGCCAAAAGCCCACTCATAGCAGCTCCGCAGAAGACCATGTCCCCTTCTATAGCTTCTGTGGACTGAGGCAGTATTGCTGAAGAAGCAATAATCTTGCATCTGTGGCCATGGCCACCAATGGTCAGTCGTGAGTCTATCTCAGGAAGTAGCATTTGCATATCTGAAACATTATCAAGGAACATAGTGGCTCAACGGGGCCATCAATAGAAGGCTTCTGGCTAATTGTGGAAAACACCCAGAATATAGTTGTTGTTACTACGTTTCTCACTTGGTTGGAAAGTCCACCACCTAGACCATATTATTTTTAAAAAGAGAAAAGATATTCTCACTACCTTCTGTCCCCAATTTAATATTTGGAGGGGAAGAATCCCAGGGGGCTTACTGATGAGTTATACATTTCCTTTCTTTCATGCACTCTAGCACTACAATGAAAAACTGAGCTAATTGTTAACACAATGGAAAATGAGGATATAAGGAAAGCACACTCACCATGTCTGTATTCCTTGTCCTGCTATCCAGTGTGTCTGCTAATTCTTGACGAGCTTTCTGGAATTGGCTGTCCAGGGCTGGGGAGAGATTTCCAATTAGGCAAAGGATCATGTAGGTCTGTAATACATCTCTAGAAAAAGAAAAAGAAAGGAACAAAAGGTAAATTATGCACATTTCTATGCAGATAACAGCAGTGACACCACCCTTTCTTGAATAGCCATGTTCCATAATTCATGTTATATAATAAGGCCATGCATGCTTTGAAAATGATCCAGAAACAGTGCTTTGACCTTTAAGGAATCTATTCATTCAAGTTAATGTGACTCTTAAAGCAGCAGCCAGCAGTTTGCTTTCAGGGTCACTTGGAAGCCTGAAAAAAACTCTTTTTGAATGAAGAGCACAAAGATGGTGCCCTGATGCAATGTCTGAAGCATTCCTTTCTAATCATTTTCAAAGCATCTGCTAGGGGAAATTCACATTTATTACACAAGTGTTTTAAACATCTTGTTATTTTGGCTGTGATTCAGATAATTATCCTGGGCCTTTTAATCAAGTTTTAGATCCCTTATTAGATTGCTGTATTTCTCCACCCTAACTTTAATTGAACAGGAAAAGTACTGCAAGCTTATATGTTGGAGCTAAATCTGGTGGATAATGCCTCCTGAGAACCCCTGCCATGGGTGAAGGGCAACCAGAAGGGACTCACAGCTGAGTGTTATTTGCAGGAGCTTCCCTCCCACCAGATATAAGAACCACACCCTCACTTCCAGCATTCAGGATGATCATGATGGGTCATCAAGTTGCTGTTGACTCTATGCAACCACATAGATTCTCTCCAGGATGATCTGTCCCCAACCTGGTCCCTCAGATTTTCCATTAGTGCACCCATCACCGCTGTAACACCAACCTTGCTGTTGGATGTCCTCTTCTTATCAAGAAAGCTAGGACTTCACATAATGTGCCCAAAATATAATATTTTGAGCCTGGTCATTTGTGCCTTGAGTGAAAACTCTGAGTTGATTTGTTCTATGATCAAATCATACTATTAAATAATATTCAGGAAGCTTCTAAAATGGTTTTTTAAATCTGCATTTGTAAAAGATGGGAGATCTACCTGAGCTGAAATGAATCTGGCTGCTTGGTGTTATGTCATGGTTTTCTGATGATGCTACTAATGTTGTTGTCATTGCGGTTATGATTATTGTTATATAATATTGATCAATTTTGATTTATTGCATTGTATTATACTCTTTCTATTTTATGTTGTAAGTTGCTTAGAGACATATGACTGAAGCAGCATGCAAGCATTTATAATAAATAAATAAATATGGCAACTTTTAAATCCTTCAGAACAAAAATGATTTTTTCCCAACTCTACATCCAACTTGTTCTTATTTAGATTATTATTTGGTATCTGTCTCCTTAGTTGAATGGAGCAATAAATGTAATGTAGGCTGTATTGCTACATCTGATTTTGCCAGAGCAAGACTATCAATTATTATAATCAGGAGTTATCCTATTTTTTATAAAGCAGATGCAACCAGAATTTGAAGATTTTAAAAAATATATCTGAACAGACATTCTGTACCTTAATAGTTGTTTGGGACACATTTAAGGCACACAGTACATGTATGGTTGTATTATTGCTCATCCTTCATGGGAAAAGAAAACATCAGACAAGAAAATGTTGGGGGAAAATGTGAAATAACTTTTAAGTATGTGCTGGTTAATGACCACAATAAAGTCTTTCAGACTTTGGAGTACACATCTTAAGAAGGCCCACATATGAATTACCTAAAGTTTTATGAGTACCAAACAGGAAAATTTCTATGCATTTGATGCAGAATTTCACTGTGAACATGAAGTAACCAGTGTGTCCTCCTTCCATATATACAGTCTGTGCCAAACAGCTTCTCCAGGTCTTGCCTTCCTAGGATATAGAAGTTAAGATACCGCACCCCACAGACTAGCCACGCCTTACCTTCGGTGTTGCCACTTTTCAATAAGTTGTGACATTCCTTTCAAATAATCCATGTCATGCACAGCAATTGGTTGAGACATGTTTAGCTGCATGGGATGGAACGCCGCCTGAAGGCATGACAGCCAATCAATAGCAGGAGCCTTTTCCTAAAGATAGAATCGGACAGAATGAAAGGATGAAATTTCACGGAGAAGAGACAGGAGAAAATGCTTGGGCATTCTGATGCTGCCGTTCTAGCGTGAAGGCTGGGCAGGAAGGAGGAGAGGAAGGCCACAAAAAATGATGCTCAGAAATCAATGAAGAGACAATGCTATGATTTAGTGGAGGAAGCAAGAATATGCTACAAGCAGGAATAGGAAACATCATCAACAGCCTGATTTTATGCATGCCTTTGCATGATAATAAATCTCATTGTTCCTATATCGGTGCATATAGCATTATGCCCTGAACAAAGTAGAGTAAGATTCTGGCAAGATAGATACACTGTTGGTACATGATTCCCAAGCCTAGTAAATAAGAAGATGGCCTATTTTGGATAGCACTACACTCCCTCTGAAGGAGTAGCTTGGTGGACTTTGAATTTCAGCTTTCTCTCTGTCAGTTCCGATGGCTGCACTGGATCAGCTGCTTATTTTCTGGCACAGCTCAGCCCTTCCATTCTGTCAACTACTTCATTGCAGTGTACTCTACAGGGGGCTGATGTTATAGATGATCTGGAGGCTTCAACTGGTGCAGAATGCCGCTACTCAATTACTAAGCTGTGTGCAACCCTGGATTTGTATTATACCAATTTTCTAAGATCTGCTCCAGCTGCTTGTTTACTTCCAACCCTACTTCACGTTGTTTTTTTGTCCGTTTATGAGGCCCAAGACAATATTGAAGATCTGTTGAAAACTTCTTTACAGGTATGTACCTGCCCCATATTTAAGATCTGTGGTTAAGACTATTGCCAAGGGAGGAACCAATTACGATAGTTCAGGGTTTCTCAGCTGAAGGGCCATTGCTACGGAGTTCCCCATCTTTAATATCTGTTATAACATGTGTCAAATATAAATACTGTATGTATGTATGTATGCATATAAAGGTAAAGTTTCCCCACAGAGTTGTGTCCGACTCTAGAGGCCGGTGCTCATCTCCGTTTGTTAGCTGAAGAGCCAGTGTTGTCTGAAGACGCTTCTGCGGTCATGTGGCCGGCATGACATGCGCGGAACGCTGTTACCTTCCCACGGAAGTGGTACCTATTCAACTACTTGCATTTGCATACTTTCAAATTGCTAGGTTGGCAAGAGCTGGGGCAAGTGCGGGAGCTCACTCCCTCACCCGGGGCTAGGGTCTCGAACCGCCAAACTTGCGACCTTCCAATCGACAAGCCTGGCATCTTAACCCCTGAGCCATCGCGCCCCGTGTGTTTGTGTGTGTGTGTGTGTGTATGTGTGTGTATATATATGTGTATGTGTGTGTGTGTTCAATATTGAACTTTATAGTAAAACCAATAAAAAGATAGCCATCCTTGCAATCTACCTGCTCCAGCTTTTTAAAAAAAATCTAAAGTATTCTTTGAATTGTAATGACAGCCTTGCAGCTCAAGATTTGATCTTTATTGCAGATTTCACAGGATTTTAGACTGCTTGCCTGTTCTGTCTTCTAGTTTTCTGGCTTCCTGTTCCATTTCTTCCTGGACCTGCTGCTTCATCTTCCAATTTACTTCTTTTATATTCCTCTACTTTTCTTAGTCTGTTGGCTTCTTTGGAACCCCAAGTCCTCCTGTCCTAGGTCCTGATTTCCTTGCTTCCCCTTCTCTTTCAGAGCCCAGAAATTCAGTTTATGCACGGCTTTAGATTCAGAAGACCCTCTTGCTTAACTTGCCTCTATGACAATAGGAAAGCTCGGTCAATCATTGTCTGATATTTCAAATTCCCTTCATACATTAATTTTAGATCACCTTTAAAAAAATTGCATCCATTTCAATCAAGAAGAATTTCAAGTCCTCTTGGTACTAAAAGGCCATTTCATTTTCATCGTATCTCCAGAATATGCTGGATATTTTTTAATTTCCCAAAACTGCATTTGGAAGTTAGGCTTGCCCATTGTTTTAAGCTTCTGGAAGTTAATTAAGACTAAGATCTTCTAGAAAATGTTTGGTAGAGAGTGGCCATGCTTTAGCCACTCTAGTCCAAGTTTTAGCAGAACTTGAAGAATTCTTTGCTTTATTATCCTCATTATTACTGTTACAGGATTTGTGACTATTTTGCATACGTACCATGGACAATTTGATGTATGGATAGATATTTTAATTTCATAGTAATGCTGTAGCCTTACTGTGAACCACTGGGAGTTCTTTGTTGACTCAGCAGTATATAAACGTAATATGCAAAAATCACATTTCTGGAAAACTGTATACAGACCTGCAGGTTCCTGATGGTGGTGTGGTAAAATAGCATCCTTTTCTCTTGTCGCTTCTTCAGGGGAGTAACAACCTTCTGGAGGTTTGAGATAAAGGAGAATGCCAAGGAAATGTAGGTATAAGTAGCATCTGTATGGCCTCCCATCAGCTCTCCTAACTTCTTTAGATACAAGTAATATGAACGTAAGACCTGCAAAACAAACCTTTCTATCAAGCAGAGTCACTGACTGAACTTGTTCTGAGCCATCTGTTCAGTTAGGAACTATCTAAAATAAAAAAACTATCCACAGACCTCAATCTTCTATTACTCATAAATACCTGTGCAGCTTCTATTTAACTAATATACAAGGATTGGCCTGTAAATTTGAATCCATGCAGACATACAGAGGTAATGTATGCATAACATGCCTGCATTATCAAATCTCATTGGGATTCCTGCATCTTATTCTTCCTGCCTTGCCAAATCTTTGTTATCTCAAAGCACTTTACAATACCATTATAAAATACAATAATAAAGACAAATCAGTAAAAGAATATAAAATAATATTATTTTTTTAAAAAGGGTGTGAGAAACAAAAAACAAAACAGAACTATTTGTCCAGCATTCATTTATGAAGGCCTGGATGAAGAGACAGGTCTTCCACAGACCTTAAAATATATGATAGTAGGCACCTCATGAATTTCAAAAGAGAGAGGATTCTAGAGTATAGGTGCTACCACAGAGAAGGTCCATCTGGGAATAACCACAAGATGATATTCTGTTAACCCTGTCTCATGCAGCAGGACCTCCACAGATGATCTTAGCAACTGACCAGGTCTGTAATGATGAAGGCATTTTTTCAGGTATTCTGGTCCCAAATTGTTTAGTACCTTACAAGTCAAAAATGAAAATCTGAACCTAGCTTGGTAGCTAACTGGCAGCCAGTGCAATTGTTTTGCCAGAGCTGTAACATGTGTGTATGCAAGTGCCCCTCTTAGCAACTTGGTTGCCAGATTATATACCAGATGCAGCTTCCACACCAAGCACAAGATTAGCCCTATATACAGCATATTAGAAATCTAAATATGTGGTTAGCATTGCAAGAACAATCCTGTATTTAGATGTCCTAGTCCAGGGGTCGGCAAACTTTTTTTGCCGGGAGCCATTTTGATATGCTCGTGCACATTTTGAAGTGCTCGAGAGCCAGGGGGCGGGGTTTGCGGGCGGGGACCAATCGCGTGGAAGGGGGCGGGGTTTGCAGGCGGGGACCAATCATGTGGAAGGGGGCGGGGTTTGCGGGCGGGGACCAATCGCGCACACTTAGCGCCTGCTGCCGCCATGCCCGCCACCCCCACTGCATTGCCCGCCGCGGCCACGCACACCATGCCCGCTGCCACGCCTGCCCCGCCACGTCCGCCACTGCACCTCCCCCGGGGTCCGAGTAAGCCACGACGGGCGGGCGGCGAGCGAAGCGTCACCCCGCCTCCTCCCCCGGGGTCCTTCGTGAAGACCTTCTCCTCCATCCTCGCTGCTCCCACCGCCGTTCCTTACTGCCTTCCTTCTTCTCTCCCTTGCCGGCACCCACCACCCCTGCCCCACCTCTGCCCCTTCTCCTCCCTCCCCCTCACAGAGCTTTCGTCTCTGTCTCCTTCTTATGTCTTCTGTCTGCCTGTCTCTTTCGAAGCAAGCGCGCGCGCAAGCGAGGAAGAAGCCGCTTTCTTTTTTCATACGTCCTATGCCTTTCCCTCCACCGTTTGGCGTATTTTCCCGCCCCCCTCGAGACTGGCGCGGCCTGAGGTGGCGGCTATGCCCCCAACGGTGGGCGAAGGCGTGCGCACGTGCGTGGGGGCAGGGGGAGCAAGCAAGCGCGCAAGCTAGGGAGAAGCCGCTCTTTCTCTACTCTGTGAAGTAGATGCACGGGGTGCCTGTCGGGATCGAGACTCTTCGTCCCACATTAGCACTTCACTTCCACTCACGGGGCTGCTTCTCCGGAGGCGTGCACGGAGGAAACAAAGCTGAGCCGGGCAGAGGCGGCCGGGGCGGAGAGGAGCGCCCGTTTAAAACCAGGCTCCAAAGGCTGCGGGTGGAGACGTTGGTGGCCGGCGCTGGAGGAGGGCGATTGATTCTTCCTCCTCCCGCCCTCGGGAGCCTTCCAACTTTCGCCCGAGTCGGGCAGCGTTTCCAAAGCGGCCCTTCGGATCCTATCCAACGGGACGCACACAACCCCCCTCCTTTCATTTAAAATCGCGATCAAAACACGCGGCAATAAGCAGGCAGACAACGGTGGCCTGAAGCAGTTACTTGAACCGTCCAACTTTGAGAGAGCCATCTCCAGTGACAGCAGAAACGCCAGAACTCAACTCCAGAGGAAAACATGGGGGGGGGGGGTGTCATGACGGTAATTTTAGCAAAAGGACCACATAGGGAAAGGAGGAGACACTTTAGAGGGTAAGTTAGTACCCCAACTTCATATCCCCTCCCCGGAGAAAAAAGTGCGACCCTTTCCTTGGGGGAATTTCTGTTGGAAGAGTGGAATACGGTCACTTCGGGGGCAGCTGTTGCAGCTAGCACCTTAACTGCCCCCCACGCCCCCCCCACGCGCCCGCACGCTTCTCTAACCTACCTGCTGCAGGGGCATTTCCAAGCCTAACAATGCCTCCCCACCCCACAGCTCCAAGAGTTGAGAATCGGGAAGGGCCGGATCTGGCCGGCCCTCTCACGCATTCACACGCACACGCTGTGAGCCACCCCCAATTCTTAGTTCTCCCATGCCTGCGCGCTGCTTGCAACTCCGGCCTCTTCTCTCACACACACAGACACGTGGCCCTTCCCGATTCTCAACTCTTGGAGCTGGGGGGGGGGAGGCATTGTTAGGCTTGGAAATGCCCCTGCAGCAGGTAGGTTA
The DNA here is from genome assembly GCA_023362775.1 of Charina bottae. Lineage (NCBI taxonomy): Eukaryota > Metazoa > Chordata > Lepidosauria > Squamata > Charinaidae > Charina > Charina bottae. The sequence continues at coordinate 167,931,584 of JALMGJ010000002.1, forward strand.
GAGAAGCGAGACGCCCCCCCTTCCCTCTCTCTCCCTCCGCCCGGCTCCCAGTCTCAAACGCTGCCAAACCTCACCGCCGAGTCCGGGGGTGAAGCGAAAAAGCGACCAGCCGGACAGAGAGCCTTCCTCTTCCCCACAGCCATGCTGCCTGTTCAGACCCTGAACCCCATCGGGGAGGAAAGGCTCGGATCTGGCCGGCCCTCTCACACATTCACACGCACACGCTGTGAGCCACCCCCAATTCTTAGTTCTCCCATGCCTGCGCGCTGCTTGCAACGCCGGCCTCTTTGTTCCTGCCTTCAGAAATTAAGGAGAGGGAAATAAACTGTCCCCCCAGTAGCCCCCCCATAATCGGAGGACAACTACCACCCCCAAGATTTACTTCAATCAGCTGGGGATGCCTTACTCGCCCCATCCCCTGATCCTCCCATTGCCGGGACAAAGTGGCTTCCCGCCAGAGGCAAAGGAAAGAAAGGGTAGAAAAGTTTGTGGCACTGGGAGCAACATCACATACAAAAGCCTCCACGGCGCCCCTCTTTCAGGGAGCACCCCCGTCCCGCAGCGCAGAAAGGAAACTCAGCCCACGAGACCTACACAGACGGGGAAGGAGGCCAGGGATCGGCCTCCGCTTTCACCGGCGGTATGCCCCGGAACTGCTGTGGAGCTGAATGAAGGCTCTGGCAGCGGCAGGAGCGAAACGAGCCGGGAGGCTGACGGCAACTGTACGTGTGCGCGCGCGCGCCCGCACGTGGTATTTTGTAAAAGAGCCACACTCAAGGGGCCAAAGAGCCGCATCTGGCTCGCGAGCCGCCATTTCCGACCCTTGTCCTAGTCCATCAGTTAAAGCTGGCAATAAGTTCTCTTGGCCACAGAAGTCACATGGGCTGTCAATGACAATGATGTCTCTAGGAATTACCCACCCATAACACCTTCACTTTTCCAGGATTCAATCTAAGATTAGAGACCTTCCTCCATCCTCTCACTACATCCAGACAGAGTGTCTCCTGATTCAGATACTATGGGGTAGTAAGCCTTAGTGTCATTTGCATACTGAAAATACTAGATCCAACATTCCTGATGACCACAGTTTCATATAGCTGTTAGATAGCATTGGAATAAAATACTGTCTTACAGGATCCCACAACACAACTTTTGGAGAACAGAGGCACAGTCACCAAGTGCTATTTTCTGAGACTATCACTGAATAAGCTAATGAGTTCAAGAGAGCAAGATGTCTTGTCATATCTACAGGCATCAGGAGGTACACTGGACAGTTCAGTACATTTGATACCAAAAACTATGTTCACATCAGCATGAAGATGAGCAATTTTGTCCTCAAAGTGTCTTCTAAAGCAAATATTTGAGAGCTGCAAATTCAAGTTATCTGAGGCAATGACAATAAACTCTTACCCACCTTAAAGAGTTCTGCTGAACAGCTATTTAAAGATGCAAAGAAGCCTTCTTTACAACCTTCTATGCCACTGAACAAGCAGGACTGTGTGAACTAACACATGTCCTGTGGATTCCATTGCAAATATCAAACCACTTGTGCTGTAGCTATCTCCTGGCCTGCTCCATGGTCAGAGATTTCAGGAGAACTAGGGAGAAGCCCTTCCTCCACAATGCTGAACAAAACAATTTAGGGCAATTGTCTCAATATCCTGTTTTGTTTTCCTGTTCTATTGGTCAAAACAGGATAGATCAATACACTTTTATCACTATACAGTAGATCAAAACAGGATTATTGACTCTGGCTTCTGCAAATTACCCCAGAGCACTCAAGAATCCATTATATTCCATCAGTTGCCAGGGGTGGATCCCCTTAGTGGGTCCTTTATTTCTTCTGAAGGGGAATGATGCTCTGAGCATGATGTTGGAGTAACTATAATATTTTCTTACAGTATCAATTTCACCCTACCCATATCCCAGGCCAGAAATTAATTTGAGGGCATGCCCTATCCTATACATTGACAGTTTAATGCCCTATCTTGTCCAATGATAGTTTTAGAATGATTCACAGTTAACATGGAAGACATAAAATCTTGGCTTCAGCATGAATGTTGAACTCTTATAAGAACATTATCCTGGAGTTCTTTAATAGCACATTTGAGATCACCTCAGCTAGTTCATTCAGGAGGGCTGTTGGGATAGATAAACCAAGTTTCTTCAAGCTGTCCCACTGACCCAATGCCACATAAAGACCACTGTAGCATATTCCACTTTGGAGAAGTTATCTGGACTTCCAATCCCCACCATGAGTTGATTCCACTTTAAAAACACATATTTATTTATTTATTTATTTATTTATTTATTTATTTATTTATTTATTTATTTCGTGTCCAGATCAAACTTTACTCTGCCAAAATGTAGCCACCACCACAGCTTTTTCATTAGCTTGCTGTAGGTCGTCAACAGTACAAGGCTCCAACAGTAATCGACACACCATCAGATGCTCTGGGTCTTGGATTTCTCTGCATTCACATAATGTATTGTTGTCAGCCAACAACCCCCACTTAAATAAATTCATCTTGCACCTTGGTACCCCCACCCTCATCCTATTCATTGTCCTCCAAACTGTATAAGGGAGAGTGTTTCCAGCGGCCATTTCTTCCTTCAGTAAAATACTCAAATCGGTGAGCTCATTCCTCCATTTACTTATTTGATTCTGTTCTTTGGCCCCCTCTAGGGTATTAGTTCTTGCCATAAAGCTCTTTCTAGATTTAAGTCGACAAATTGGAGGAGCATATCCGCTCAGAGGGTGACGAGAGTCAGTCTCTTGCTTGGTTCTTTCGGCGTCTGCTTCTACTTCCCTTCTAATCTCAGGTGGAGCAATGCCAACAAGAAAACACAGATGAGCAATATCATCCATTGAAATCTCTCAGTAACAGACATCATAGATGAATGAGAACCATCTTGTGAACCATCTCACAATATATGACCAATGGTTTCTCAGTCTCACACAACAAACACAAGGCATAGAGAATTGTTTGAGAAATGACTAATTCAGAAACAGTAAATTAATAATTTAACACAGCTTACCTGGGGATAATTCACATTTCTTTCAAAATGGGATTCGAGTGGCAACTCAAATTCTGGATGGTCAATCTGAAAAAGGAAAACATGGATAGATAGTAATACCAGCAACATTATAAACAGGTTAACAATTCATTCATTCATTCATTCATTCATTGGCGATCACTCGTAGCCGAGTAAGATTGTCTTCCAAGGGTAAAATTTTAACAGTGGATCCGTAAGTGGCTGTAAAGGCCAATTCTGGATCCGCACAACCTCCCACAATGAGGGCATAGGTTTCCGGGTGGGAGACGGTCATGATGAGGGTTTGCTTGACGTGCCTTCCTTTTAGCTCTTTTCTCCCTTTCGCCCTGTACTCGTGCTTCTTCAAAGTCCATAGCGCCTTTAATAAAGGCTGACCTCCAATTGAAACGCTCATGAGTTAGGGCTTCCCAGTTCTCAATGCTGATATTACATTTTTTTAAATTAGCTTTGAGAGTATCTTTGAATCTCTTTTGCTGTCCACCAATATTCCGTTTTCCATTCTTAAGTTGGGAGTAAAGTAGCTGCTTTGGAAGACGGTGGTCAGGCATTCGAACAACATGGCCGGTCCAGCGAAGTTGATGTTGGATGATCATTGTTTCAATGCTGGTGGTTTTCGCTTCTTCTAATATGCTAACATTAGTCCACCTATCTTCCCAAGTAATTTGCAGAATTTTTCGGAGGCAGCGTTGATGGAATCTTTCAAGAAGTTGGAGGTGGCGTTTGTAGAGGGTCCATGTTTCACAGGCGTACAGAAGGGTTGGTAGTACAAAGGTTAACAATAACCGAAAAGCAATTGTTAGGAAAAGATATGTGTCTGAAAGAAAGGAAAGGAGGAAGGAGGAAGGAGGAAGGAGGAAGGAGGAAGGAGGAAGGAGGAAGGAGGAAGGATGAAGGAGGGAAGGAAGGAAGGAAGGAAGGAAGGAAGGAAGGAAGGAAGGACGGACAAGGGATTTGAGAGAATGCTGACTTCTAGAAAACTGCTGATAAGAAGAGAGCATTGTCCATAGAAAAGTGGATTATTGTCAGGGTATTATCAGCAATGGCACAAATGTGCATAAAATGTGCATGTGGTAATGTATCAGATATAAGCAATTTTCAAAGAGGAAAAAAACACATTCTGAGTTGTTGCTGTTGATAATAAATCATCTTTTTTCACACTCCAAAAATATGCTGTTTGGATCAAATACGTGTTTGGAATGATACAAAGGCAAGTATCAGATAAAATCCAATTGGCTTCTTTCCTTAATGAAAAAATCTGCAACCCTCCCCACTCTCAACATCAGCATGAAAATATACTGAAAGTTGTGAACAGTGGCTGATACGTTCTTCAGAAGAGAACGTATCTCTTTCTCTCCCCCCACCCCCGAAATTGCACTAAAGAAGCATGGAGTTATTCACATATCCATGTAATAATACATAAAAATATATAAACAAAAACTAAGATTGTTCAAATTTCCGTGGATTTTCTTTTAAAGCAATATGGAAAAAAAATCATCAGACCTGAATCCTGATCTAACATGGAAAGAGAGGACAATTTTATCATAACTTGTACTTTCAGCACAGCATGTTCATAGCTGCACATGGTCACACTCTAGGTGCTAAGAAGTTCTTTGACAGGGCATTCCATTGTTGTGACTCTGTATAAGGTAACCTCATATAGGAAAATGTGTGTATTAAAATCAAACTTTTTGACTGTGATGCCTAAACTTTGCCGCATAGTATTCCTACCTGGATAATATTGGTGCTTGGATCAGATGAACTGGGTCCCACATATGCTTTGAAGAATGGAAAAGTGTTGTATTTTTCCATGAGTATCTGAAGAGTTTGGTTAAAATCTGTTTCTTTCCAGGAACCGGTGATATTCCAACCACCAATCTGAACGAAGAAAATGGCAGATAATTTAATCATTGTTACTGAGAACAAGGGTTATGAAACAGGTAAGTATAAATTCTGTTGGAAAATGCTCAGTTCAAATCTCACTTCAGAAATGAACTCACTTAAGGCCAAACTCCAGTTGAAATAAATGAGTCAGGAGGAAACCATAATAACAATAACAACCATCACCACATGTAAGGAAAGGGTTCATTCTTTCTTTTCCCATTCACAATCCTTGTAAATGTCCTCCCACACAGTCCTTAGCTGCAAAAAAAAAAGAAACAAACAAACAAAAAGTAAAAAGGGAAGGGAAGGGAAGGGAAAAAGAGAAAAGAAAAGAAAAGAAAAGAAAAGAAAAGAAAAGAAAAGAAAAGAAGAAAAGAAAAACCTACCCTCATTGAAACTAATGGAAAATTGTAGATTATTTTCCTTGGAATAAGAGCATCAGTATTTATGTCAGGATTGTGTTAAGGTAAGAAAGGGCTTAATTTTCCCTACCACTGCCCTTCAAGCCTCCAATGATGAACACATCTCCACTATAATTGAGTCTACCGACTCTGCTGCTGGTTGTCCTCTTCTGTTTCTTCCAAGTGCCTCAAGTGAGAACTCTGGTTTGATTTCTGCTACGATCCATTAGTTTGTTTTCTTGGCTGTCCATAGTATTCTCAAGAGTCTTCTCTAGCAACAACATTCAAAGGCATCAAAACTCTTTTTATCCTGCTTCTTCAAAGTCTGAGTTTCACTTCCATAGAGTGTCACAGGGAAAACCATTTCATGCACATGGCATCTGAATATCTTTACTCTCACCTTATCATATGCTAGTCTGCAAAGTATTTCTTGATTGCTGGTATCTTTACTTGATACTCAATTCTAAAAGGCAGAAGCCTATCTATCATTTCAGTGTCTTCATTATCAATTCTAAGGCTGGTTACTGCACATGTTGATATTAGTTTGATCTTCTTTATATTTAATAATAGTCCCATTTTTTTCACTGTGCTCCTTGACTTTTATTACTAGAGCTTGCAGATAATTTGCATTTTCAGCTATCATTATTATCCTAAGCATAGCACAGGTTATTAATGATTCTTCTTCCAGTTTTAAAATGCTCATCTTCTTCCAATTTAGCTTCCCTCAATATATACTCAGCATATAGGCTGAATAAATAAGGAAGAATAGCTACTTTGCCAATCTGGAACTAGTCAATTTCTCATGTTTGACATGTTCTATCTGAACTGTGACTTCCTGTCCTATGTATGGGTTTTGCATGAGGACAATGAAATTTTCTGGGATTCCCACTTTCTTAAGGAAATTCCACAGCTTGACATACAGTAGTTGGCAAAGTGAAAGCTTTTCTATAGTCAATGAAACACATATTGAACTTTTTTTGGTAGTTTGGTTTTCTTATCTATCCATCATGCCCCAGCAATAATGTTTCTTGTTCCTAGGCCTTTTTAAAAATAAGTTTGAACTTCTGGCATCTCCCTTCCCATGTAAGCTCTAATCTGTGTTGAATGATCCTCAGCATTATTTTGCTAGCATGTGAAATTAAGGATATTGTGCAATATTTTGCATACTCTGTTAAGTCTCCTTTTTTGGGTACTGGTATGTAGACTGTCTTCTTCCAATCTGCTGCACAATGTATTGTTCTCTAGATTTACTGACATAGTTTCTGTTGTGTAATATATTTCTGTAGTTATTCTTCTTGTAGTCTTCCAACTTGGTGATCACAGGAGTGCTGATCTAACTTCATCTTCTAGTACTAGGGATTCTTGTAAAAAGGAAATATCTTCTAAGGTATCTTGAATGGTAACATCTCTACTGTAGATAATTTTGGTATACTCCTTGCATCTCTATTTGATCTTCTTTGAATCAGTTACTCTTTGTCCATTGGCATCCTCTAGCATACCATTTCAAAGTTGGAAACTCCTTCTGAGTTCAGAGATCTTTTGGAAAACTGTTCCTGTTCTTCTGTGTCTGTTTCCATCTCCTTATAGATGTTGTTGTAATACTGCTTGTCTCTTCTGGCAGCTCTCTAAAATTCTTTGTTATGTTCCTTCCTGAGATATTTGTCTTTCTTGGCTTTGGCTTCTCTTTTTTTCTTGGCAATTTCCGTTGTCTGTTCTGACATCCAGTTTGCTTTCTTCTGTTTCTTGGTCTTTGGCAGTCCTTTTCACATTTGTACTTAACAACTTCTTTGATTTCATTCCATGGTTCCACTGGTTCTCTATCAATGGGGTTCAGGACTTCGAAGTGATTCTTGATGTTCTCCTTGAAAAATGGAGGGTATATGCTCAATGTCATATAATGGAAACTGGTTGGCTTTGTTCTTCTGCTTTAGCTTGACTTGGAACTTGCACATCAGCAGTTTGCAATTTGTTCTACAATCAGCCCCTGGCCATGTTTTTGCTGTTATAGCTGAGTTTTTCTACCTACTTGTACCGATAAAATAGTTGATTTGATTTCTGTGTACTCCATCTGGTCTTGTCAATGTACATAGGTGTCATGTACATGTTTTTTGAATAATGTGTTAGCAATGAAGAAATCACTGGATTGACAGAAACTGGTAATTAATTCTCCTGCTTCATTTCTGTTTTCAAAACCATACAATCCAACTATATTTTCTCCTCTAAGTTCTGTTGCACGTATCTGCCCTTTAGAGCCCTAATCACCCATCTCCTGCTTAGTCCACCCTGTTTTTCCTTCCCTAGAGATGTTGAGTCCATTTCTTTTGTTGTAATCAGAAAACCATTTCTGAGTTCCTGTACTGCATTGTTCCTTCTGCCTTTCTTGTTCCCAGTTATCACTCCCTTTCAATTTGCTTCTTTGTCTGATTCTCTTCTATACAGAGAGTTACTTCCACTGCTGGCTCCTGTTGTAGTGTGCCTTTATTTAATCTAATATTTTTGTCTTATCTTCTGAACAATTGTAGTCACTTGCTGATCCAGTCTTCTAACTGCAGTATTTCTTCCACCAGTGCCATATGTTTGCACTAGTTGCAATCTTATTTCACAATTGTTGCAAGTTACAGCAGCAAAGTCAGGTCCATATACCTTCATTTCTGTTTCCTAAGGCAACACTAATAGAACAATAATTTATTTCTATGTGTTACCTTCTCAGGCTATCAGATTAATCATTAATCCATCTGAATTCCACTGCAAACTCCTATTGGTTCTCCCTGTTCACTTTGTCAATGACTATAGCTGTATTGGCCCCTAGAAAGTAATATGAAAACCAAGAAACAATTCCTATGGGATGATTCATATGTACATTATTTTTTCTCTGCATGAGATTGCCATGTTTGAAGAATGGGAGCTGAATATGGAAGTTAAGATGATTTTTCTGGAAAAAAATATTGCATTTTAAGGAACTATGAAAACTGTAATATTAGCTCTGTGATTGGTCTGCTAAAGGCAAGTCTTATAGTAATAAACAAGCCTTTAAGAAAGTCTTAGAAAAAGATATTTGAAAAAAAACTTTACATCCAAGGCTTTACATCCAAGGCATCACAATAATCTGTGCAACAACCAGCCACAGAAGAGAACAAATAATAAAGGCAACGTAATGAGCAGAAAACCCCACTTCACACAAGAAAAGGACATCACTGAATTACTCTGCTCAGGAGGGATATTTTTTTGCACATACAAGGAAAGTAGTCTTTTATTAATAGGCAATTTTCATGAGTGGGTTAAAGTGGGCTTGTTCTAGGTTAAAACACACACACACAAATGCTACTTGAAGCCCACTGCATAATATATGCAAACATGAGCCACAAAGCTTCAATGCTGCCTTTTCACTTCTCTTTTAGCTGCATGAAAAAGCTACCTTGAGCAGAAAAGTGGTAAGATGGGAATCAGTGTTCAGCTGCTTTCATTCAACTCTTCTTCCTACAACAACTTTCTTTGAGATTCAAAATGTGTCTGGTGTTCTGAGCCCAGGGGCAGGGAAGCTGTGAGTTTATCTTTAATCAGAGGTATAGGTGGACCACCTTTTGTCAGGCTAGTGAAGTAGTCCAGACAAGAAGCATGCCCATATGAACTAATTCTACTTTCTTACAATAAAACAGAATCTTGCCAGTCTGAAAGTACATTTCTCCCCCATCGCCTTTACAGTCCAAGAAACTAGGGAGGGTCCCTTCTGAGATGTTTGCCACACCCACATTCCTTCTACGGTCTAAGCAGCCTCTTGACTGTTTCCCTGGCTCCGGCTCTTCTCACGGTCTCCCAAGGTCATTCCCACATACCATTACATCTTTAAATTTAAATCTTTCAGATTAAATACATTTTTAAAATGAGCGATTCCAGTCACTAAAGTTCTGAGAGTTGACATTTCAATAGGGAGGAAACTATCAACACAAAAATAGCGAATAAGGGAGCAATAATGGCAACGACAGATGGATCTAAGCAGATTCAGAATTTAAGGTGTGGCAGAAAATAAGGTCATAAATATAGCATAGGCAGTATAGAATCTTTAACAACAAGAAATAGGGATATCACAACCTACCATCAATTATTTGAGTTTCAGGGCCAGAAAGTAAATGATCACACTTGTTATATTCAAAGCTAATATGAAGAAGATAGGACGTATAATAGGACACATCTATGCCTGAGCAAAAGCAGACAGCCACATTAGTGTACCGTGATTACCTCATTTATGAGCTCCTTCAAAGGCTCAGCACCTTGAGCTTCAATCTGATCCGTATTCATGCAAGAGGTATAAAACTGCACAGCTTTCTCCTTTGCGGAGCCATTGGCCCCAAGCTGTGGTTCCTCTGAAGAAGAGAAGGCAGGTAAATTACAAAATAGTTGGGAGATTATTTTTTTAAAAATGTGCCACAGCCCAAATTCATATAAAGATGGCAAACTATAAAATGTATGGTGAAACAGCAAGGCTAGAATCCCTTCATTCTGATAATGCTGCCTTGTATTTCTATATATGCTTCTGCAACATATTATATTATTTGTAATCTACTTTAAGAGTATCCATTTGAAAAGAAGAATCAGAGTGGATTGAATATATCAGCTTGACTGACTAGCAGAAATAACCCTCAATTAAGGCTCAATCAAATCATATTCAGGTTATATCCATGTAGTTCAATAAGAACAGATGAGCATCTCCCTATGCATTGGCATTCATATGTCTGCTTTACTGCATTAGGACTACCTTTACCCAACCAGATTCCTCCAGATGTGTTAGATTCCCATTGTCTTTTATGGGACAAGGATTGGAGGTGATGGCCCTTCCTCTACCCATGGAAGAGGTTCCATCTGTAGTATATTTATACTGTAAACTGTAGAGCCAGTTTGGTCTAGTGGTTAAGGCAATGGGCTAGAAACCAGGAGACTGAGAGTTCTAGTCCCGCCGTAGGCATGAAAGCCGGCTGGGTGACCTTGGGCCAGTCCCTGTCTCTCAGCCCTAGGAAGGAGCCAATGGCAAACCAGGAGACTGAGAGTTCTAGTCCCGCCGTAGGCATGAAAGCCGGCTGGGTGACCTTGGGCCAGTCCCTGTCTCTCAGCCCTAGGAAGGAGCCAATGGCAAACCAGGAGACTGAGAGTTCTAGTCCCGCCTTAGGCATGAAAGCCGGCTGGGTGACCTTGGGCCAGTCACTCTCTCTCAGCCCAACTCACGTCACAGGGTTGTTGTTGTGGGGAAAATAGGAGGAGGAAGGAGTATGAGGTATGTTAGCCACCTTGAGTTATTTATAAAAATAATAAAGGCAGGATAGAAAATAAACAAACAAAGAAAATAAATAAATAAATAAATAAATAATTTCCATACTCAGAAATATCAAATGGCTTGATATTCAAGCAGCAAAATGAGTCAATTAAAGTCTATGAAGGTTCTCAGTCATCCAGGTGGAATTGTCTGTAGCTTGAATCATGTCAACTGGATTTCTATTTTCTCAGTGGAAACGTTTCGCTCCTTATCCAAGGAGCATCTTCAGTCTGAGCAAAGTTGGTAAGGGGATTCCCTTACCAACTTTGCTCAGATTGAAGAAGCTCCTTGGATAAGGAGCGAAACGTTTCCACTGAGATAATATAAATCCAGTTGACATGATTCAAGCTACAGAGTCAATTAAAGCTTAAGACCACGAGGTATTTCAGGTTTCCTGTTCCTGGGACTACTAACTTCAATGGAATAAATAGGTAAAGAAATAAATATAGAAAAAAGTACACCAAAAAAGGATGCAGCAAGAAGGAAGAGTGCATGTGCGAGGGAGCAGCATGAAGACATTATGGCTGCACAAACCAAGGTTTGAGCGTCACATTAATTTTTTCACTTTCCCATTGTGTTTACACAATGAACTTTTCTTTTGAATATGGCTAAAGATGACTTTTTAAGTATTATTCAAGAGTTCAAAAAAACCCCCAAAGATGTTATTCAATTATATTATGCTTACAGAGATGAAGCTTTTCTGTTAATTGGGTAAGTTGATATGAAGGCATAGAGAAATGCAGTTGCTCAGGGAATTATAAGTGGCCTACTTCTGGGAGAGAAGTTATTTGGCTGGATTTAAAAAACTCACATGAGGGATTGCTGGGAACCGGGAAACAGTTCCCAGGATGCAGGGCAAGAAACAAGGGGGCTGGTGGTGAGATAGGCATTATTCTGAGCAAAAGAACCAAAGGAAGAAAGTGAATTGGGGTGAAGAAGAAGACTTCATGGGAAAGGAACTGAGGCAAAAAGACAATAAACGGAGAAAGAATTCTAAAGGAAAGACGCTGAGCTTAAGATATTTACTGATAGAATGAAACCAAAGAGTGATTAGGATTCAATAAGAGAAGGGTAAAGAAAGATGGGAAAAGTCAGCAATGTTTTGAAAAGCAGGCCCATTAATGAACACTCCGAGCTAACATGCTAAAAGCAATTATGTAAACACAGATTTATGTTCTGTGCACTAGAGACGATCATTCCTGAGTCAACTGGATATTGCAATGGTTATTCTGTACCTTGTTTACATCACAGCTAATACTAATGCAATATGCTCGAAGAATATCTGGAAACTTTTTTGGTGTAAAATTCTCCTGTTAGTGTGCTTTGATGTATTGAGAGCACCCAACGCCAACACTGAAAATGGCCTTCAGGATTCAATTTAAAGTAGTGGTCTAAAACTTCAAACACTTAATGGCTGTGATCTTGTTGAGTGCAGAGACCTCTTACTTTATTATAAACATTGAGATCCACAGGAGAGACCTTTCTTTATACACTCTTATTGAGGAGACCTACTTGTCCGGCACCTGAGAAATAATCTTTCCTTGTGCCATTTTATTTTATTTTATTTTATTATTTTATTTTATTTTATTATTTTATTTTATTTTATTTTATTTTATTTTATTTTATTTTATTTTATTTTATTTTATTTTATTTTATTTTATTTTATTTTATTATTTTATTTTATTTTATTTTATTTTATTTTATTTTATTTTATTTTATTTTATTTTATTTTATTTTATTTTATTTATCTATTATTGAATTTATACTCTACCTTTCTGTTTACACAAACACTCAAAGTAGCTTACTGTGTAACAATTTAAAAATACATAAGGTAAAGCACGGTGGAACACACTCTCTTTGTTTTGAATTGTGATTGTCTCTGTTCTCTCTGCATTCAAAAAGAGCATCAAATGGACTTTTTTCAGTTTGGCCCCTGGAATTCTTTATGCTTTATTAGAGTTTTTTTCCCATTTGAAAATTCTGCTTTTAATTGTATTTACATGTATTTTTTTCCCTTTTATGTTAGGCAACTTGGGCATCATTTTTCTTTAGCAGAAAGGAGCAGGAGAAGCAGAGAACGTAGATATGTGGAACTGAGAAAGGAAGAGCCAAGAATGCAGTAGGAACTGGCGAAAATGATACATGGAAACTATGGGTTACTATGTTCACTACAAATGGCTAAAGCTGAGGATGATGGGCATAGCATAGTGCAAGGGGCTTGAAACTTTTTCAGGCCACAGAACCTGTTCATTAAAATCACTGTCGTCGTCATCATCAGCATCATCCCAGAATCCCTGATCAAGAGGCAAAACTCTAGTGATTAAAAATTGGTTGCATTTGAGTGAACTTTTTCAATTGTTTGTTTTTTGCCAAGAGTCTCTAACAGAACCCCATCAATTTGAAAACCCCCAATCAGTTTGAAAAACTCTGGTACAGTAGAAAGAATATAACACTGCAAACACCAGAGATTTTGGTAATTGTATTACAAGTAGGATGAATAGATGAATCATCCTTTGTGCATCAAAGTGAACAACGCTTGATGAAATAACATAATCAAAAGGAAGTCCCTAAAATGATGTTTACAGTAGGGTATTAATAAGAATAAACCAAGATTTAAAAGAATAAACAGATTTAAAAGGAATGTGTATAGAAAAGGATAGCTAAAAGTCCTCCTCACCCCTCCAATTGGATAAATTTAGAAAAAGTGTTCTCTATATCAAAATAGGAAAATGTTATCTAGTGATACTCTTGCCAAATAAAAAAATACTATCTGAATTGGTTTTTAAATTGTTCTGTTGCAGGTTGTTGTACTTGCAATTCTGGATACATGTAGATTTTCTGATAATGGGGACTTGGAGTGAATAATCTTAGTGCTACTGGATCCATGTCTATTACAGGTTATATCTTCATTAATGGTATGACTACTAGCAGTCTTATTTAGAATGTGTTCCTGCTCTTTGCCCTCAAATATATCAGTAATGATCTGCAGAGGATTCTGGCCATAGAAGTAACCATCTGTCTCTTCCCTCTACCTAAAAGCTTCTTCATGATGAGATGGTTTTCTTCCAAAAGTACATCAAACACATTCACTGAGGGCATGGACATGCCCCACGTTTTATTAGCTTCCCAGTTGCCACACACGTAATTGAAGAAGTCTTCACAAGGATCAATGGTGCCATTCTGAGCCTTCTGCAGTCTTGCCAGAAGCACAAGGCACTCTGTAGTATTGCAGCTTTCTGGAAAAACATAGGAACAGGGAGGAGGAATTGTATTATCTTGCCTTTATTGAAAAGCATATGTTGTCTTATAATATAACCACCAGAAAACCCATGGCATATATGCAGCTCTTTGTACAACTTTCTACATCAAGAATAACAAAATTCCTTAGAGCAAATAAGAGTGTATAATGAACCATGCTTAGAATTTGTGCCTGGAAGGCAGAACAGAGATTTCTTTGAGTCTAGAATCTTAGATAATGGGGCGGGGGGGGGAGAGAGAGAGAAATTAAGATTGTGATGAAATTCCTCCCTGCCTTCTAGGTCCCTGGGGAGATGCAGTCTCTGGGGGAAAAAAACTACTGAGATCTTCCATAAAGACCAATTTCCAACAAAGTGGCACTTGTTTAATGGGTGTTTTCCATGTATTTCTTCCTTTGAATTTTTTTTTGTTCTTTTAAAGTAAGTTCCACATTGCTCAGAAAAACCTATGTAACAGATTCCCTTTGAATGCACTTCCCAGAATGCCTTGAAAGTGACATACTGTACATAGATTGGGCTAGATCACATATCCATATACGTATCTCAGTATCATTAATAGTAATATAGGTGACTAAGTACAATCTACAATAGAAGTAATTTATTATGATCCATCCACTCCCTCCTCAAGTTCTTTCTTCCATTTGGGGGGCATATACAGTATATTAACATCAGTAATGTTGTTTCGTCAATGAAGCATCAGACAAATGGTAACTTCTAAAAGGTCATAACTGAATATCTAGAGTTACAACAAGGAAGAATATTTACATTGAATATATAGGGAAAGATTTCATGAACATTTTAAAATATGATGATACCATGTTTTAGTATGACAATGCATTGTACAATAGCCAACTGTATTTTTAAACCTTAAAATCTGTTCATGCCCATTGCAGAGAATCTGGGAGTAGGAAGTAGACCCTTGTAGGATGAAGTTCTTGTGACTAAATCTACTGAACCTCACCATCAATCTGTGTGAATTGAGGGTACATCACCAATGCTCCCTTGCAGATGTTTACAATATTATAGGGAAAAATTACTAATAGTGGACTAAGTGCTTTCTAGGAATGTGTTTTGATATTTCTGCTATCTTCACTGAGAAACTATGATAAATGAGGGAACCTTGGGGTTCTCAAGATGCAATTTAAGATACAAGAGTCTTCTAGGAGTTTTCTAGAGAGAGAGAGGAAGAAGTTTATGTGATCTCCATATCACAATATTCACACTATACAACATTTGCAAAAATATGTGCAACTTCTCTCATAATTCTGTGGTGCTCCACAGTTGAGTTGGTAAAGATCTTTATCCACACAAAGCACTATTCTTTCATTCTGGTAAGTAAACATTAAAACTCTGTTAAAATTTGGTTCCCCCATTTTCCCTCTCATGCTGTCAGGCTGCTCTGAATACTAACCTGAAGTAGAGTTTCTTTCAGTTTTTTGCTAGCATCTCAGCCAAATACGCTCTGTCAGATACACATACAAAGAGCATATATACACTACCAGGAGCAACTGATCCCCTATCAAAAGCAGATCACTCCTAGAATCCCAACAAGCTTATGACCAAAATCCTGTGTAGGATTGCAACTCTCATAATCTTCAGTTATCCTAACTACTCTAAAACAACTTTCTGAAGCATTTCAGATTTAATTAGACATTTTTTGGGTTCCCTCAGTCTGAGAAAGTGCCTTTGTCACTCATTTTCCATGCTTAACATGGAGAGAACCAGTGCTAAGGGCAGAACCTTCAAATGGACAGACAGGTAGTAGGTCAGAAAAAAGGAAAACTCTAATACCTAGATCACATCTAATGATGGAGAAGACAATGGCTACCACAAGACCAATGACAGCACTGAAGAGTAGAGCACAAAGGAACAGGGATTTTCCTCGAGGACATCTTTGCACGGTCCCTCCTGGGCGTTCATCAGTCTGGAATCAGAGAAAAACAGCAACAAGTTAATTCCTTGTGTAGACAGGACTAGTCCTTATCCAGGAAGCAAAACCAGGAGAAGTTTGAAAATCAGGTGAAAATCAGGTAACAAGTATCAAAACACAGATGATGAACTAGTGAATTAATGGAGAATGCTAAGAGTGGTAGTTCAATAATATTTTGATGGTCACAATTCTCTACACTTGATCTAAAATATCCTGTAGGAAGTGCAGTTACACAACAATTCCTCATTGAATACTATTTTCTATTCTAAAATATCAATGAATTGCTTAAAAACATTCATGTTGCTGTTGATGTTTGAATATGATTGATTTCTAATACTATGCTAAACAAGGATGACTCATATTTTACTGAAGGATACAACTAGTATTCTCTTTGAATACTTCATATTTTCTAAGAAAAATAACTTCTTTTTTATTTGTGCGAATCTTATACAATTGACAATACTTGGAACTTAGAACGTCACTTTTTAAGCAAATGAGGCCTTTCACTTTCATCATTTTTCAGTGCCTGGGAAGTCATTGCTCGTAGTGATGCCATTAAAACAGAACTTTTGAGCAGAGCAACCAGAGCCCCATTCAGCAGGATCCATGGAGAGGGGAGCTTCTACATGAAGCAGGACTAGTTTACTTTCAGGACAGTTTGACTAAACTGTCAGATTCATATTCCCTTTAAAGAAGAGAGAGTCCATTTAGTTCACAAAATTCCTCTTTTATTGTTTTACTCTGGAAAGTTGAATTAGAGGTGTGATGACGCAGTTAGGTTTTCAAGCAAATGGGGAGAATACGTAATAGATTTTGCACGGTTCCTAATAAACTTACAAAATTTATGAACAAAAGGGATTTATTCGAAGGTATTCAAAGCTGGGGATATTTAATGTGAAATGAAATGTTTTGGTGTAAATAGGAGCATGGGTGGAAATGGAGATGGAAGTGAACAAATCCCAGAATGAAACAGTCCAAGTAGGATCTAAAATACTAACTCAACAGGACTAAAGTGTCAGAACACAGATATAGATAATGGGAGATACATTTGAGGATTTTTAAATTCCTTCTCCATTCTTTTTTACTGTTTCACATACCTCCGTGCTCTAAAATGTTGGGTGACAGTGTATCCTGCAAGCTCTTACTTGTGCAATGCGCAAACAAATTCATACAACCTTGGGCATCATGTGACA
The DNA here is from genome assembly GCA_023362775.1 of Charina bottae. Classification (NCBI taxonomy): domain Eukaryota; kingdom Metazoa; phylum Chordata; class Lepidosauria; order Squamata; family Charinaidae; genus Charina; species Charina bottae. The sequence continues at coordinate 167,948,608 of JALMGJ010000002.1, forward strand.
TAGTCAGCAGCTTCAGATAGTGTATTCACATCTGTCATGTCAAATACTCCAGATAGAACTTGCATAACAACTTTCATAATTAAATTTTCATAACATCACCTCAAATCAATTTGCACATTCAACTGAGAGACTTCATTCATTGATCATTTCTAGAGAAGCAGCCCTGTTAAATCTGTTGACGCAAAAGCGACAACCTACATCTATTAAAGTGGAGATTACACAAACATACAGTATGTCATAATTAATTAGTTGATCTCTAAGATGCACCCTGGACAACTATGTCTGGGCTCAGAAGCTAAGCAGAGTTGGACCTGGTTGGTTCTTAACTAGTTGACCTCCAGGGAATACCAAGGCTGAAAGCTAGACTGGGAACCCCTCCTCCTCCTCCTCCTCCTCCCAGAAAAAGGCAGTGGCAAACCAAACAAAAATCACATATACAGGTCCATGAAGTCACCAAACATCAGGCTGTCCTTGAAGGAGGTATTATCTTTGATGTATCTAATCGCTTTACAAGGGCATGCTCCTGAAAAGTGACTAAATAAACTATATACAGTAGCTCTATATCTCTGTACAAACATATGCACACACTACTACCATAATCCTACCAAGAAAACAATATGGATGTGTCCATGAAGCACTGGGAACTGAGGTTAATTTGAGGGAGATTTTACTTGTCCATGTCTTGATTAACCATGAAAAGAAATTAAATGACAGACATGCATTTGCAAATCACCCTGTGTTTTCTAAAGTTATTGCAACTGTATAGGGCAGTGTTTCTCAACCTCAGCAACTTCAAGATGTGTGGAATTCCAGAATTCCCCAGCCAGCATGAGAAACACCGGCATAGGCAAAGGAAAAGCAACATGTAAGAATGATGAAAGTGCAACAAAGGAGATGCTGGCCCAAATTTGCCAACAACAAAGATATCTCACAGTCATCTCTCTGTATCACTGCCAATATAATTCAGAGGTCAAAATGAAGTACTTGGATCTTAGAGACCTGACTGTTTTTCAGTCTGCCCTACCACACACAATGGCTATCTTATTTAAAAGAATGAAATCAATAATTAAATCATTTTGCCATTTTGACAACTGGCTCAAACCCAGAGCAACTCTTCCAAGCCAGAATCTCTCAGTACCTTCATTAACAAGACATTTTGAACTGAAAGGGATAGAATACAGGAATTTCAGCAAGTTAAATATTTTTCATACAGAACTAATTCATACCCTGAATATCTTAGGGCAGAGACTGCAGACTCTTACTCCCATACTTCCTAACAATTTTCCTATGAAGGGGCAAGGAGCTGAACCTTTTCACAGATAATGGAGAAACTTGGAACTGTCTGTTTACCAACCATATCCAGAACATACATACATACATACGTACATACATACATACATTTATCCTGCCTTTATTTTTTTTATAAATAACTCAAGGCGGCGAACATACCTAATACTCCTTCCTCCTCCTATTTTCCCCACAACAACAACCCTGTGAGGTGAGTTGGGCTGAGAGACAGGGACTGACCAAGGTCACCCAGCTGGCTTTCATGCCTAAGGCGGGACTAGAACTCTCAATCTCCTGGTTTGCTATTGGCTCCTTCCTAGGGCTGAGAGACAGGGACTGGCCCAAGGTCACCCAGCCTGCTTTCATGCCTAAGGCGGGACTAGAACTCAAAGACTCCTGGTTTGCTATTGGCTCCTTCCTAGGGCTGAGAGAGAGTGACTGGCCCAAGGTCACCCAGCCTGCTTTCATGCCTAAGGCGGGACTAGAACTCTCAGTCTCCTGGTTTGCTATTGGCTCCTTCCTAGGGCTGAGAGACACGGACTGGCCCAAGGTCACCCAGCCGGCTTTCATGCCTAAGGCGGGACTAGAACTCAAAGACTCCTGGTTTCTAGCCCGTTGCCTTAACCACTAGACCAAACTGGCTCTATTTTTTCTTTTTTCTTTTTTGTTAGCTTGTGAACTCACCATCACAATTATTTTCATATAAACCTATAATTTTCTAGAACTGGAATCTGAATTCAGCATATTACACTGTGCTGCATATTGTTTCCTCAAATATAAGTCTGTGTGAGAGAATTGTAGAGAGAGTGACAGCTGAGGAAGGGAGAGACCCATGCCAAAAAATGTGCTTGCTTATATAAACCAACTTGGCAGGAACAGAGTAGGGGGAATGCTGGATTCAATTATGACAGATCTACTCTCTAACTGGAATGTCCTTTACAATCAGACTACTATTGGTTATATCAAGGATAGCATCTTAGAAACAATGCTAGGAGAGAATTTGAAAGAGAAATCTTATTTTAACCATTTGCTTACCTCACTGTCTCCCATCTCCCATCATCAGAAGTTGGGGGATGGGAAGAATATATTTTGTGCCAGACTTGTTTATATGATAGCCTTAAAGATGAATTTTGTTTAAGGGAAAGATGAATAAATTAATCTCTTGTAGTCTTCAGTGCTTCTTACTTCCAACTATTAATTCTAATCCCTTGTCACGTCTCCTTTCCTTTGCCCAAAGACCCATCAATGTTGATCTGAGATTTGCCACAGACATTTATTTATTTATTTTTATTAATCATATTTATACCCCGCCTATCCCCTCCCTATCGGAGGACTCTAGGCAGCTTACAACATTGCGAATTCATATATTATACATACATTTCATATATTACCACGCGCTAAGGGGGAGGGGTAAGGGAACCGACTCTTCTTCCGTAGGTATTGGACTACATGTATTTCTCATTTCTCATCATGTGATTTAGTTTCACTCCAAATTTTATTACTTTCTCACTCAAAACAATATTGAGGCATATAAAGAACCTCCAGGAATATCTTTAGAAGACCTATGAATGAATACTAAAGACAAGTCAAGTTGGCCAACACTTGTCCATATAGTCATCAGGAACTAAGCCTGGCTCAGTGGCACCACCCTCTGTGAAATTTAGCAAACATAATTCTTAATGGTGATCTGGCCTAAATTTAAATTTTCCTCTGTTCTAGTTAAAAAGAAAACAGATTCTAAAGCATGTCTAGGGGTTAAGGTGCTGGGCTAGAAACCAGGAGTCTGTGAGTTCTAGTCCCGCCTTAGGCATGAAAGCTGGCTGGGTGACCTTGGGCCAGTCCCCGTCTCTCAGCCCTAGGAAGGAGCCAATGGGAAACCAGGAGACTGAGAGTTCTAGTCCTGCCTTAGGCATGAAAGCCGGCTGGGTGACCTTGGGCCAGTCCCTCTCTCTCAGCCCAACTCCCCTCACAGGGTTGTTGTTGTGGGGAAAAGAGGAGGAGGAAGGAGTATTAGGTATGTTTGCCGCCTTGAGTTATTTATTAAAAAAAATCATAATAAAGGCAGGATAAAAATCAAATAAATAAAATGTGAGTTCTAGGTCCCTACAGTGATTTCTGTGATATTTAGTTTTTTTTTTTATGCTCTCGTTCCTGCAAATTTCAATCTGTTTTGATGTTAAATATTTATAAGTTGTTTATGTTTTTCCCACGGTAGGAAAACTGCTATTTTTCCCTGTTCAGTATCAGAACTGGGAACCAGATAGTATGGGCTGCCCCTGAACTGACACAGAGCCAAGGATCTCGCTGCAAAGTAGGTGAGAAGTACGTGATACTTACTCTATCAGCAAAAAGGTTATTGTTGCAAAATATGCCATTAAAGTAAAATTAGCAATTAACATCATGTTGTGAGTTATCTAAGTAACCAATACAGGAAAATCTTTCTATAATAACTCAGTATTTGTTCTTATATTTCTTAAGGATAATATATATCGCTTGGAATTAATCATACTTTAAAGCATGTTTAACTTAAATCCAGCACAACATATTTGGGGGGGGGGGGGGCTTCAAATAATTTAAACAAAAATATCTGACAGGCCCAAGATCAGTGCAGCCAAACCCGAAAGATGACTGAGTTATTATTACATTTCAAAAGCAGTTGTAGATAGCACATTTTAAACTTGTTGAATATTTAGGAAATGATGACACAGTCTGCAGTGGACTAACTAGAGAATATTAAAATTTAATTCCCTAGAAAGACATGACTGTTGCTCACTGGAGCGTGGGGAAATGGACGTCACCGCATGGAAGTAGTATCCTGCATTTGTTTTCATCAATATATTTACAATTATTGTTGCCGAGAAGAAGCCTTTGTTTCAGTACCCAATGCTTAATTTCTGAAAATAGGTATGTTGCTGCTATAAACTGAAAGCTTTTGATGTGTAACTTTCTCTCCCTAATTCTGAGTCTGGCTGTAAATGATCCAGGGTCCAAGCCAAAGAACACTGCCTTCTAAAATGATCATTCCTTTATCCTAGAGTTAAGTCTGGCACTGAAAACACACATACCCACAAAAACACAAATTAAAGCTCGATTGTAGCTGGTAAAAGTTTGTGTGTGTGTGTGTGTGTGTGTGTCTGTGCGTGCACATCTGTTTGTTCTGAATAGCAGGAGCTGGCTATCAATGTATCTTTTAGTCCACACACCACACATTCTCTTGGAGCAAACAAACATCTAATGCCTGAGAAGATAAATGTCTAAAATGAGATGAGCAAAGCGAGAGAAAAGTGGGCCCCGTCCTACCTGCCGAGATGTCCTCATGATTTCACTTTTGAATTCTTCTCTCTCCTTGGCCGTGTCCTTTACTCCACCTTCTCCTCAGGGGTTAGCAATGAATATCATTTCAGAGCAGAGACGAAGCTTTCTCTTCCTACTCTGGCTGGAGGCATGACAGAGGAGGAGATGGAGGAGTGGCAGGGAAGCTGGTCAAAATAGCATCCCTGAAGGAAATAGAAGCTGATAACTTTCCCACCCACTCCTTCTTCGTGTCATGGTTTCCTCCTGGAACCTGAAGTTCAAACACACTTTCTACTCCTTGGGGTGGAATGCGTATCTTTTCCACCCAGGAACTGCAGAGTAACTTCATTGCCTACAATGGTTTTCAGACTGCAGCCTCTGCCTTTCCCTCTGCTCCTCTCTTCCCCCCACCCCCAGGGATATTATCTCTTCCTCACATGCACATGGGGACACACCCAATGCTAGGATGTCCGACTGCTCATCCACACTTGACATTCAATCCATAGCGTACCCTCCCTTCCTTCACAATTGTCCTGCTGCTGCCTTCTACCCATCTTGCCACAACTTCGCATGCCTGCTTTGATCTGAGACATTTTCTGCACACCGCCTGTTTCAACCTGCTGTGTTGGGCCCTCGGGCTTCTGTTAACATTAAGGTACAAATAATGCAAGCTTTGGCTTCCACTTCCTCCTTTTTCTCCACAGTTCCTAAAACAAGTGAGAAATGTATTTCAGTGACTGACATTAGCACAATATTTTCTTTATGCGAACAGGGAGTTCACAAACTTCTTTTGAAACTTGCAGCCAACCAAACCCTATACTTCATTGTAATGTTAGTCTGGCAAGCTCCTCTTCAGCTGGAAAGCACCCTTGGGGTAGAAGTTTTGTGACAGAAAAACAGATGCTTAATTTTTCTTCTGCCAGCTGTTTTCTGACCTGCAAGCTCCCTATTAGGTTAAGTTATTCTCAAAAAAAAAAGGGGCGTGGTGGCTCAGCGGGTAAGACGCCAGGCTTGTTGATCGGAAGATTGCAAGTTCGGAGGTTCGAATCCCTAGCCCTGCGTGCGGAGTGAGCTCCTGCACTAGCTCCAGCTCTTGCCAACCTAGCAATTCGAAAGCATGCAAATGCAAGTAGATGAATAGGTACCACTTCGGTGGGTAGGTAAAAGCGTTCCACGCGTGTCATGCGGCCACATGACTGCGGAAGCGTCTTCGGACAACGCTGGCTCTTTGGCTAACAAACGGAGATGAGCACCGGCCCCTAGAGTCGGACACGACTGCACAAATGTGCGGGGGGTACCTTTACCTTTTTATTCTCAAAGCTCATTTTATTCTTATTTACTTCCATTTTAAGAGAGCCAGTTTGGTGTGGTGGTTAAGGCATCAGGCTAGAAGCCAGGAGACCATGAGTTCTAGTCCTGCCTTAGGCACGAAACCAGCTTGGTGACCTTGGGCCAGTCGCTCTCTCTCAGACCTAAGAAGGAGGCAAGGGCAAACCACTTCTGAAAACCTTGCCAAGAAAGCTGCAGGGACTTGTCCAGGCAGTCTCTGAGAATCAGACACAATTGAACGGATTTAAAAAATGTACCTTGTAGCTATAAAGTAGGGATGGGCAACCAGCACTCCAGAGACACAAGAATGCCTGTGAATAGGCTGCAAACAATGAGTGACCAGATTTTGATCATATGGTTTGTAGCACACATATATCATAATATAAGGGTGGATATGGGTATGCTGAACCTCTGTAAGGCAGAATACCCTTATTTCCACCCTTAACCCACCACAAACATGATGCATTAGGATTGTGCAGCACTTCAGATGCAAAGGTAAGGAAGTGCACTGGAGCGCATGGGGGCTCAGACGTAGCACCTGCCTGCAACTCTTAAGCCAAACAAGTCTTTCCCAGGGGTGCTGCTACACCTCCAGGCAGCAGCCGTGCAATCCTGAGAAAAGATGTAGCTGCTATCAGGAGTTGTAGACAGGAGTGAGATCACTTCCGGGTGCTGAAGATGTCGGTGCGCTGAACCGAGCGCTCCTGTCTCGGCTCCGCGGTTTGCCTGGCTGCAGCGGTTTTTAAAGAGACAGAAACTGCTGAAATCTCCCCTTTGAAGAAAAGGGGATCAGAAGATAAACCACAAGGGTCGCTGAATCGCCACTCTTTCCCAATTCCCGTCTTTCCACCACGGGAAAAAGGAAATTGAAGTGGCGAAGGCGACTGGAAGAAACATCGTTATTCCTCTACAGGAAACCGCGAAATCTTTTCAGATAAGTAGCACCTAAATTCAGCACTTTTAGTCACTGATTTATATTTGTGTTTATTTTAGCTTTACGTATTATCTGCTAAGATCCTTCTATGGACATGATTGATTGATATTGCTGGTGCTTGTGTAACTTTCTTGCCAAGACGACTTGAGAAAATGGTGGGAGTTTAAAGAATAATGACTTTACTTGGAGCTAAGTGATACTGAGTGACATTGACTATTGACAAATGGCTTATCTACTTATGTGGGACTAATCTATTTTCCTCTCTGGATTTTGAATTCAAATGGATTAATGGTCTGCCTTTTACTTTATTTTATTTCTGTTTTTCATCTTGATATGGCTTTTTTCTCTTTTTTTCTCCTGCAATGTGTTTGGATATTATTTGGATTATTTGGATTATAAAGGGTATTTTTGGAGTTCCTTTGCCTTGAAAAGTTTTTTGAATTTCCTTATTATATGGGATTTTAATAGACTTCTTTGTTACATTTTATCCTGGAGAGTAAAGACATCTAGAGCTGAAGCTCTCCCTTTCCCCCTCCTTTTTTTGATTTTTTCCTCTCTCCTCTTTGGGACTTCTGATTACAAGTTTGCCTGAGAACTGGATTGTTATTAAAAAATTTCAAGGATATTTTGACTACAGTTAAAGGAAATACCCATTGTACTCTTATCTTCTATTTTTTCTATATGAGAATTGTTGATTTTACCAAAGTACACTCTGTCCTTTTTTTTATGCAACAACTATTAAGAAAAGGCAGTATTGTATATTGAATTTTTTTCTTTTCCTTCTCCTATTCACCTTTTGCTTTTGAATTTTTGAATAATTTTTTACCCTCCCTCTTCCACTTCCCTTTTTTCCCTCCTTTTTTTTTTTTTGTTGTCTGTTGCTGTTTCCTTTTGTCTTCCGTTATTTTTCTTTCTCTTTTTTTACAGGAATACTACATGCAATATGGCCACTCTGGCTGCAAGAGTGAAGAGGGACAGAGATAAGGAAAAGGAGAAAGAAACAAGGAGAATGCCTACTGATTCCATCGCATCATCTTCTGAAGTACCAACATCAGACATGAAAAAAATATTGGATGCGATTGCAGCACTGAACCAAAAAATTGATGACTCAACTGCTACCCTGGAGAAAAAGATGGATGACTCAATTGCTACATTGGAGAAAAAGATGGACGATTCAATTGCCTTCTTAGATATAAAAATGGGGAAAAAATCAACAATTTAGGTCAACAAGTAGATAAAAAAATGGAAGCAATGAAAGAAGACTTAAAAGAAGAATTTAGAACACAAAATATTAAAGAGGTAGTAAATACCTTATCAGGGGAATCTAAAGAGACACAAGAACAGGTAAAGAAATTAGAGATTAAATCAGAATCTATTACTAAAGATATGGAATACAACTTAGATGCTATCGCTCTAGCAGAAATGAGAGAAAAAGAATTCATATTGAGATTGAGAGGAGTTCCAGAAAAGTCAGATGAGAATACGAGAGAATATATAGTTGGTGCTTTAGCTCAATACTCACAGATAGAAGAAGAAGATCTGGACTCAGAAATAGATAAAATCTTTAGAGTTAACTCACGTTACGCTAGAGAGAAGAAAGTGCCAAGAGACATATTGATATATTTCGTGAGGAAAGTTACAAAAGAACAAATTTTGAAGAAGCACTACAGTGACAGATTAAATATAGCAGGGAAAGAGATAATTGTCTTAAAAGAAGTCCCATTAAGAATATTAAGAAAAAGAAAAGAATACTCCTTCTTTACAGATAAATTAAAGCAAAATAACATATCATTTAGATGGGAAAGAATAGAAGGAGTATCTTTCACTTTTAAAGAACAAAGATTTAAAATAAATTCCATTTTGAAAGCAAAGGCCTTCATAGAGAAATATATGACAGATATGAGCGAAGTATCTGAAGTTCTGGAAGAAATGAAAGAGACATTTAAAGATAAGGAAAAGAGTGAGGACTTATCGGAGATGGGAGCTACCGGAGTGGATTTAAAAAAGAACTTTTAAATATCCAAATATCATGGACTTTAAATATCTAACATGGAATATCAATGGGGCAAATTCTCCCCAAAAGAGAAAGAAAATTTTTCATTTTTTGAAAAAAATAAAATTGGATGTAATTCGCTTACAAGAGACTCACATTTGTAAAAAAGACATTAAGTATTTGATTCAAAAACAACTAGGAGAAGAATTTATTTCAGCTGGATTAAAAAAAACTAAGGGGGTAGTCCTGTATATACAACAAAAACTTAATCCAAAATTAATATTGACTGATGATGAAGGAAGATATATTGCAGTGGAAATAAATATACAGGGGATTAAAACATTGATAGTTGGGATTTACGCTCCAAATTTTGATAAAGAATTATTTTATAAGAACCTAATGGACAAACTTTTGGACTTATCATATGAGAATTGGTGTTTTATGGGGGACTGGAATGGGGTGATTAGCCCAATGGAAGATAGACATTCGCAAAAAAATGTGAAACCTACACAGGGAAAACTACCCCAAACTTTCTTTGATTTAAAAGATATGTTGGACTTACAAGACATTTGGAGACTTATGAATGGAAACTCTAAAGAATATATATATTACTCAGAAAGATACAGATCATTTTCCAGAATAGATATGTTCTTGATCTCTAAAACCTTAATGATGGATGTAAATAAAGTTGAAATATTACCTAAAATTATATCAGATCATAACCCTGTTTTATTAACTATTAAAGGAAAAAGGAATGCATTTCGATGGAGGCTAAATGAGTCAATTTTCCGGAAAGAAGATGTTGTTGACATATGTAAGAAAAGACTAAGAGAATACTTTCTACTTAACTCAAATAAGGATACCAGTACACAAGTAATTTGGGATGCAAGTAAAGTGTATATGAGGGGTTATTTTATTCAATATAATGCTCAAATGCGGAAAAAGAAACAAGAAAAAATTCAACTGATTTTGGATGAAATTAAAAATAAAGAGAAATGTCTGAGGGCCAAACCGATGGATAATACATTGATAACTCAAATTAAATTTCTACAAAAACAAATTTCGATGATTTTGGTACAGGAAATAGAAACTCAAATGAAATTTACAAAACAGAAATATTTTGAATTTGCAAATAAACCAGGAAGATGGTTAGCTCATAAGTTAAGAAAACAAAGACAAAAAAATATAATTTCTAATATACAACATAAAGGGAAAATCTTAGTGAATAATGTGGAAATACAAGAAGCATTTCATTCTTACTATACAGCATTGTATAAAAAACAGGATGTTAAAATAGCTGAAATTGATGAATATATGAGTAAGCAAAGATTAACTGTTTTAAATGATGAACAAAGAACAATACTTAATAATCCTATAACAAAAGAAGAAATGTTAATGGCTTTTAAGAAAATTAAAAGTGGAAAAGCACCAGGTCCGGATGGACTATCGGCAGCCTATTACAAATACTTTGAAGATGAATTGAGTATTCCTCTCCAAAAAACTATAAATTCAATTTTGGAAACAGGAATTATGCCAGAAATATGGAAAGAGGCTTATATTACTTTGATTCCGAAAGAACAACTAAATTTGAATTCAACAAAGAATTACAGACCAATATCATTATTGAATAATGATTATAAGATATTTACGACAGTTTTAGCGGAAAGATTGAAAAATACTCTTGGAAATTTTATTCATCAAGATCAAGCAGGTTTTCTACCCAAAAGACAAATTAGAGACAATATTAGAAATGTTTTGGATGTATTAGAGTATTTAGAACAACATAATGAAAAACAAGCCTCCTTGATATTCATAGATGCTGAAAAAGCATTTGATAATTTAAATTGGTCCTTTATGTTTAAAGTATTGGAGATTATGAACTTTGGTGGGAATTTTATTAAGTGGATTAAATCAATTTATACACCTCAATCTGCAAAAATAATTGTTAATGGAGAATTTAGTAAACCTTGTGAAATACAAAAAGGCACAAGACAAGGCTGTCCTTTATCTCCACTTTTGTTTATATTGATCTTAGAAGTTCTACTTAGAGATATTAGACAAGATGATGGTATTCATGGTATCAGAGTTAAAAAGGAAGTTTACAAATTAAGAGCCTTTGCAGATGACCTAGTCATTACATTAGAGAATCCACTGGATGGAATTGAATTATTGATGCAGAAATTGAAGGACTTTGGGTCGTTAGCAGGGTTCAAAATTAACTTACAGAAAACAAAAGTTTTGACTAAGAACATGAACTATCACCAACAAGAGAAATTGAGAGAAATTACAGGATATTCTTTGGAGAAAAAAGTAAAATATTTGGGAGTTTATTTAACATCGAAAAATGTTAAATTATTTCAAAATAACTATATCCCGCTTTGGATTGATATTAAAAAAGATTTAGATCATTGGGGAAAACTACAACTATCATTATTGGGGAGAATATCAGCGATTAAAATGAATATATTACCAAGAATTCTATATCTCTTTCAAACAATACCTATACTGACATCAGAGGAACCATTTAAACAGTGGCAGAAAGACATTTCTAAGTTCATTTGGCAAGGGAAAAAACCAAGAATAAAATATAAAGTCTTGCAAGATTCAAAAGAAAGAGGTGGTTTAGGACTCCCAAACTTGAAACTATACCATGCAGCTTGTGGTCTGATATGGCTTAAGGAATGGATTGTTTTGAGAAATGAAAAATTATTAAATCTGGAAGGTCATGAATTGAGATTTGGATGGCATGGATATCTGTGGTATGATAAGGCTAAAATAAATGTGGACTTTAAAAATCATTATATTAGAAGATCCTTGTTGAGAATTTGGAATAAATATAAATCAACTTTATGTTATAAGAGACCTTTATGGATTTCCACGCAAGAAGCTTTTTATAGAACAGAAGTAAGAAATAAAGATAAGTTGCTGACATATAAGGACTTCTTAAAAAAAGAACAAGGACACTATGTGATTAAATCAAAAGAAGAACTTGCCCAAGAAGGTTATACCTTTCAATGGCTCTCCTATATGCAACTTATAGAGAAATTTAAATTAAATAAAAAAAATTTAGAATTTGAACAAACTAAATCAGAATTTGAAATACAATTATGTGAAAATGATGAACGCTTAATTGCTAGAATGTATAAATTATTGTTAAAAGGAGAAATGGTAGAGGAACAAGTTAAAGATTGTATGATTCAATGGGCGAAAAATATTGGCCACAATATACAACTTCAACAATGGGAAGATATGTGGACTAAAGGATTAAAATTCACCTTATGCTACAACTTAAAAGAAAATTTTTATAAGATGATGTATCGATGGTATATGACCCCACAAAAACTCTCAAAAATATACAGGAACATATCCAACTTATGTTGGAAATGTATAAAACAAGAGGGGTCTTTTTACCATATGTGGTGGACTTGTAACATTGCAAAAGAATTTTGGACTGAGATACATTCATTGATGCAAAATATACTACAGATACGAATACCATTTAAACCAGAATTTTTTTTACTTGGAATTTGGGAGGTACAAATAGAAAAACATTTCTCTAGAATAATACAATATATGATCACAGCAGCAAGACTCTTATATGCACAAAACTGGAAAAATCAAAGTGTACCAACAATACAGGATTGGATGTTGAAACTATTAGAGATGGCAGAAAATGATAAATTGACTTGCTTATTAAAAGACAATTCAAATTGTTACTTTCTTAAAGAGTGGAAACCTTTGATGGACTATTTGCAAAAAGCAGGAGGAGTAAAGCTAATATGGGGATTTGATGATTAGATTATATATAAATAGTATATAATAGACAAGAAAAGTATATGAATGTTATATGAATAACCAGCATGTAAAAACAAACTATCTATTTTATTCTTATGACCATAGTTGGATCGGAGGTTATCCAATTTCTTTGTTTGTGTTTTTCTTTCTTTTTTTTCCTTTACTGCACTTTTCTTTTCTTTTTCTTTTAATTTGTATTTCTATTTCCGTTTCATTCTTAACTTTTAGCTTTGTATATTTAAAATCCAATAAAATTAAAAAAAAAAAGGAGTTGTAGACAGGAGTCTGCGGGTACCTTAGTGTGCTCCTTTTTGCTTTTTAATCTGACATGCTGCACAGCATAGCTAGCCTATGTACAACCAGATTAGGAAAACGCCAAGGACCAGTGAGTTGTGTTGAACCTATCTACAGACTTTGCCATCCTTTTTAAAGACTGGAACTGCCATGGCGATGTTTATTTCATCCTTCAAGGGAAACAGCTAACGTGAGATGAAAACACACCAGCCCCTCTCTTTCTCCCTCTGTCATTTCACAGGGCAGCTGGGGAAAGGGATGGGTTCTCTCACTACTGAGTGTGGGATCTGCTAAGTAGAGGATGAAGAACACAGTGAGAACTGGATGAATGAGGGCTCTTCCTCATAGTAGAATTAAACTATATTGGCCCAAAGTTTGCTGCCCCCATGGAGACCACTAACATGCCCCAGGCAGGATGCTAGCAAGTACTGCTCTCCTTTTTTACAGCATATTAAGGGCTGCAATGGGAAAGGGGAAATCTGTGAATTTCCCCTGCTTTGCTTCCCTCCCTCCCACCAGCTGGTGGAAAATCATCCCACCTGTCACTTTCTGTAATGGGGGGTGGGGGTGGAGACAGAGGTGGGATTTTACAAATAGCTAGACTGGCTGGTTTAGCCATCTGTCAAAACTTGTTATGGTTTGATGCAAGTGTTTGTATCCACAGCAAGTGCATGGATTTGTACTACAGCAAGCACATTCAAAGGGAGCCCGACTTTCAGAAGATCACTAAACCTGTTTACAGAAGCAGATTGACCATCAGCTGATACTCAGGCTCCCTTTGGACATTCCAGAACAGTGTAAATCTGTGTTCAAAAGGTTCTGTAATCAGATGATAGATAGGTTCTTTTTGTACACAGGTTTAGGGCTCTTCTAGGACAGCACTAAACCTGTGCTCAAAATCCACCTGAAGAACAGCTGACAGATGCAGGGAGGATTGCACTATGAAGTGGCTCTCTCCTTCCCATATGTCCCACCTCCACTGGTGATCAGCCACTATCCAGGTTTCTGAGCCAGGGATCAGATACAGAGGGAGAACCCAGTTTGACAGAATGAGTCTCTCTGCTGTCCAGACAGTGCCCAGGCACCCAAGGGAAAAGAAGTGCCTGCACTCGATCTGGCCAATAATAGTTGGGCTGATCCCAACCTCTAGGACAGAGCTTTCCAAACTGTGTGTCGGGACACGTTAGTGTGTCGGCTGCAGTGTTCAGGTGTGTCGCCGCTGCTGCTGCCTCCTGGCTTCCACGCAGGTCCTAGTGCCTGCCTTGTGCCTTGCTGCCTCCAAACCTGCCCTGCCAGGATTCCACGCAGGTCCTAGTGCCTGCCTTGTGCCTTGCTGCCTCCAAACCTGCCCTGCCAGGATTCCACGCAGGTCCTAGTGCCTGCCTTGTGCCTTGCTGCCTCCAAACCTGCCCTGCCAGGATTCCGCACAGGTCCTAGTGCCTGCCTTGTGCCTTGCTGCCTCCAAACCTGCCCTGCCAGGATTCCGCACAGGTCCTAGTGCCTGCCTTGTGCCTGGCTGCCTCCAAACCAGCTGTGATTCCGCGCAGGTCCTAGTGCCTGCCTTGTGCCCTGCTGTAAGAGCGTGTCGCAAAATGATGACCTGCTGTAAGAGTGTGTCGCGAAATGATGCATGTCTAAAAAGTGTGTCACCAACATGAAAAGTTTGGAAAGTTCTGCTCTAGGAGTTAGCTGACTACATCAACACAGAATGGTTGGTGAAGATGGCCATATCGTATCCACAGCAAAAAAAATACATTGAGCTAAGAGGAAAAACACTAAAATTAGAACAGGTAAGGATGACTTAGTCCAGCATTCAAGAATCCTGTTTTTATCCTTTTCCTTCTCTGAAGATACTTTAAAAGCAGGCTGGTGGACAGAAATGTATTCTACCTGGCAGGAGCAAGGGAAAGAATAAAGTAAAGCCAGGCCCTGTTAACCAATAGGTGATTCTTGCAGTAGAATGAAAATATCTAGAAATCCAGTTGCATTCACTCCTTCTACTGAACTTGGCTAGTCAGATGAATGTACTGTCTCTTACTGCACAGTCCATGGAAGAAATGAGCACAGCATTAAGTTTTGCTCTACCAAATGGTACCCCAGACTAGGACACACCCCCAGACATTTTATCCTGAACTGCACATTGAGAGCAGCATTCTTACAATGGCGAGATAAGGATTACTATGAAATACAGCTGGTTTTCCAGTGGGCTGAGCATTGCCCTCAGAAAAAAGGCTGATACTCCTTTTCTGGCCAGTTCTGAGTGTATGGTAAAAAAAAAAAGAAGAGAAAAAGTTCCCTGAATATGTTGAGGAAAAAGTTAGGGTTTTATTTTCTCCTTAGCATGGTATTTTACGGTGAAGTTTCTTCCTATCTTTCAATTATACAGACTCCCATTTGACGTCAGTAGAGATACGGTCCAGGAAAAATGGGATTTTGTGTTACTGAAGTAGCACTTATATCCTTATGTACAGGATACACCCATAGCTGAACCTCCAATAAAGGCTTTACACTAACTCAGAATTAGCTTCAAATCTCAACAGATAGATTAAGGGATAGAGACTGTTTATTTCTGATTCTGAGTCATCACCCTTAAAACTACAGGAAAAGCTTTTGTGAATGTTTCCAAAGTGCTCTGAAGCACTTGTTTCTGCTTTAGGTTTTAATCTGTTTGGTCTTTATAGAAGATGCTCTTTTGACAGATCCTATGACTGCTCTCTCTCCAACTAATACTCTCACATCTAATACTGATGATGATACATTATAAGAAGCAGCAGAGAATCAATACTCTTCAAGGCATTGCTCAATAAGCGTTGACAGAAGTGGAAGAGAATCAATGCTCATAAAACTGTTGCTCAACAAGGACATGTAGGAAGCAGGAAAGGGGCAAAGATTTGCAGATTCTCACAAAGAGGCTGTGGCTCATTGATGCACCAATTGCTACCAGCAGATGTGTTGGCAAGAAGGCAGGATGTCTATGCAGAAGAGCTGGAGCCATTAGAAGAGAGTATGGATGGTGCAAGGTTCACATTGTTGATGATCCACGATACCAATGCAGAGCCCATGGGAACAGATCCATTGGATCAACTGCATCAAGCCCACCATGGGGCTTTTCTTCCACACTGCTTCTCTCTAACACACTAGATGGCATAGCAGCAGATTACTTCCCATGCTCTCAATAGCTCTTGCATGATGGACGTCTAAAAGACAGAGTAGAAACACAGAACTCTCAACTCTGGAAGCAGAAATTAGGAAGAACATTTCAGCAGCAATACTTGGCTGAGATGTGAAATAATGCTCCAGGAAGTGTGTTTATGTGTTGGTGGTAGTGATGGAGCTTCAGAGATACTATTAAGCCAATATTATAACTTCCTCCAAAGGAGGCAAAGGTGGGAGAAGGCAGAAGGGGAATATCACACCAAACACTTTGAGTCAACTTCTGCTAGCGAAGGCCAAGGAATGTAGTCTGTTACAGCTTGGAGCTGGACCTTGCCCTTGGGAAAAATGCAGCACAAGGTAGAAGCCCCATATTTGTGATGCAGCACATTCTGAGCATGGTCCATCCAACTATGTCTTTCATTCCTGCAGGGTAACATGGCAAGGCAGCGCTTAGTCCTGCTGTCATTGTTCTGGCAATGGCACAAGAACATGGGTTTGAAAGGAATATCTTCTGCTTCTGAGTAGTTGTTTTTGTTGCAGCTGAAAGCAGAAAAGGGGAGGAGGCACCTTCATTTTTTCAGGGCTATATACAGTAACTGATCTATTTAAAGTCCACTCTAGCAACCAGAAAACAACTCCAGCAACATGGAATGTATAAAATGGACCACATTCCATTTTATACCATTTCTCTACTCTTCTGTTTTGTTCTCTGCTCTCGGAGGTAATGAGAGCAAAAAAAACACAGCGTTAATGGCTTGTCCAAGTAGCCGAAGAGCAGGGGCATGGAGAGAGCCATTTGTGGACAGGGGAAATGCCAACTTCCTACTCCAGGTGCTGCAGCTGTCCCTTTCCAGTTCATGTCTTGCCATGTCATGTCAAAGAACATTTTCTATTCCATCATGAGGCTCCTCCACACCTTCAGTAGATGCATCCCCTCCAGAAAAAGACTATTCCAGTCATCAACTGAAGATGCTTTGGGGTTTGGTCTAGTAGTTAAGGTGCTGGGCTAGAAACCAGGAGTCTGTGAGTTCTAGTCCCACCTGAGGCATGAAAGCTGGCTGGGTGACCTTGGGCCAGTCCCTGTCTCTCAGCCCTAGGAAGGAGCCAATGGCAAACCAGGAGACTGAGAGTTCTAGTCCCGCCTTAGGCACGAAAGCTGGCTGGGCGACCTTGGGCCACTCACTCTCTCTCAGCCGAACTCACCTCACAGGGTTGTTGTTGTGGGGAAAATAGGAGGAGGAAAGGTATGTTTGCCGCCTTGAGCTATTTATAAAAATAATAAAGGCCGAATAAAAATCAAATAAATAAATAAAATAAAATTAATTAATTAATTAAAATCAAATTGCCCTCATATCAGTCTCTCACTCAGTAATGCCAGACTGTAACTGAGCTCTGCTAATTTATGATTGGACCCAGGTTCAAGCCAATGAAATTTCCCAGTAGCAATCTGCAGAGTGAGTACCTTGTGAAAGAGGAGCAGGCACTGCATACAGTAAGTGATGGCCTTCCCCTGCATGCTTTTATGGCTGCAAAAATCTGTCACTTAATCTGCTTGAATTTGGAATGGTGCTGCTGAGGGTTCTGTCCTTCTTGAACTTTGCAGCAGTCTTGCAAAAAATGCTGCTACGTGAAAAGAGGATGCTTTCCATTATTTATTTAATGTCACATAAGCAAAACACTATATTTAGCATGGATCCCCAGGCAAGTTAGCATCCTCGCTTCTCCCACTCAGCATTACCCCATCCAGTTTATACTTTCCGGGATGCTTACATTGTACTACCAGCAACAGTAATTTTGCCACTCAGCAACTGACTTAATTGAAAGTGCAGAAGTAAGGCTAGTAAGTACAGCTAAAGATAGGAAAAAGAAGCCAAAACAAGGCATAAATCAAAAAGGTAAGGTGAGTACCATGGGGCGTGGTGGCTCAGCGGGCAAGACGCCAGGCTTGTCGATCGGAAGATTGCAAGTTCAGAGGTTCGAATCCCTAGCCCTGCGTGCGGAGTGAGCTCCCGCACTAGCCCCAGCGCTTGCCAACCTAGCAATTCGAAAGCATGCAAATGCAAGTAGATGAATAGGTACCACTTCGGTGGGAAGGTAACAGCGTTCCGCGTACGTCATGCCGGCCACACGACCGCGGAAGCGTCTTCGGACAACGCTGGCTCTTCGGCTAACAAACGGAGATGAGCACCGGCCCCTAGAGTCGGACACGACTGCACAAATGTGCGGGGGGAACCTTTACCTTTACTAAGGTGAGTACCAGCAGGTTGCCAGATGCCCTGCCCCCTCATTTTCCTTTGGAACAGAAATGTTTCCAACCAAGAATTAAGAGGCAAATGTCACAAGCCTAGGCTTTATTTAAATATAGAGTGATACGGTTAATAAAGCACTCAGTATTAGCCACTGCAAAGCTGGAAGTCTGGAGTTGGGTCCTGAATCCATCTCTTTCAGGAGTTCCTGCTGTTCCTTTGGTTGCTGGTGCCTTGCTGCTGAGGAATGGCAAAACAGACATTCACAGGAAGGCTGCAGGTTAAAACGTGCCTTCTCTTCCCCCAAACATTGCTTAAAATACCACTTGCGCTTCTCTCTGGAGCAACATTTTCTTCCACAACTATTAAACCCCCTAGTCGAAAGAGCTTTAGCTGCCTGAAAATCTACTCCATCATATTCCTACAGCAACTACAACTTCAGTTGTAGTTTAGCTTCCTCTGATCCAGATGTTTGTTGAAGGATTTCATGCACAAGAGAGGAATGGTTGGGTTCCTGGGCACAAAGGCAACACCATCCATAGCCTTAAAAAGAGGGGACAAGCTAAAATCGAAAGGGTCCTGCTCTTTTCCCACTTCAGCCCACCTTTATATTTATAAATGGGTCTGGCTGGTCAATGGTCCCTTGCATGAGGAAAGAGGGGGGGGGAAAATCCTTGCAGCTCTTATAACCCCATCCTGTGGGTCCACAAAAGGAAAGGTGGTGCTTATGGCTCCAACTCAGTGCAGGAAGCCCATTCACTCAAAGCCATCCATGACCTGCAGATAAAACAAGCGAAGATTAAAATGCCCAGGAACATCATGTTGTATATATTTTTTATGTCTGTAGAATATGTGGCTGAGTTTTTAAAAAAGCCAGGCCTCAAAAACTTTTTTCCTGTTTGGGCTCAGAGAGCACATGTTCACCCCCCACTCAGGAATGTTATTGCCTTTCAGGTGCCGGCCAGTCTGAGAGTTTCTGACCAACCAGAATTAGCTGTTTGAGCTTTGCCCATATTGGGAATCTGTTGCCTAGGTGTTTTTAGTCACATGTTGAATCCTGTCCACTCAAAGGCTGGTCAGGTAAAGGTTTAAAATGTAAATGCCTTTTGTCCTTTTGTTCTCTCTCTGCATTCTGCTCTCTGCTATCTAAATGGCTATGTTAATCAACCATGCCATGCTTTGGCTAAAGAAGAAGATTCAAGGTTTGTTCCTATGTTTTTGTTTTAAATAAAACAACGTTTTGCTACAAACTTATCTCTTGGTTTTTCCATAACTCTGATCACAAATTTTATAAAAATACAAAAGGTTCTGTGCCCAGCAATTGCTTCTGGATCAGAGACAAAACTTATGGAATTATGAGAGAGAAGAGAGCTGAACTGATTCAATCTGCATCTGGAGAGGCTTCTTTTGTTTTTTGAAACTTGCCGGCAGTTACAGGAAGTTTCCATTGGAGGCGGAGTTTTGCCTCGTGTTTGCAAGCCTCGTGGTGTTTTTTGGATTACTACAACAGGGGAGAGAAGAAGCCATGGCTGCTGATGGAGCTTCAAATTTTCAAGGTATGCCCCTGGAAAGGCTTTCTAATACTAATTATTTGAACTGGTCTTTGAAAATGGAAAGTTTCTTGAGGCAGAGAAAATTCTAAAGACTTATGGGACTATTTGCGTGATTTATATGTGAAAACAAATCCAGGCAGCAAGGTTATTTTAACCAAAAGGCTGTACAAGGCTCACTTGCCTGAGAATGGAAATTTGCCAGATCATCTCCACAAGCTACAGAATTATTTTGTGGAACTTCAAGAACGTGGGATGGAATTTACCCCCCTGATGAAAGCCTACATTATGCTTTCTTCGTTGAATGAGTCCTGGGACACTTTAATTTGCTCCATGGAGGGAATCCCAGAAGTTGATCTAAATCCATCGTTCGTGTCTACCCGACTGCTTGCTGAGTGGGAGAAAAGACAAGAAAAAGCTGCCTCCATTTCTACAATAAAGTCTTCTCGTGGCCAGCAGAGGGAGCGGAAGAGCTCTGAATTCCAAGCTTCTGCTTTTTCCACCACCAAGCGATGCTTTACCTGTGGATCCTCTTCTCATCTCCAAAAGGACTGTGTCAAGTTTAAAAGCAAGAAGACTTCAAAGAACAAAGAAGAGACTTCTAGAAAGAAGATTCTTCATGCAACAGTTGTTGAGAACTCTGATAATAAAGATTTGTGGGTTCTTGACAGTGGGGCCAATTCTCATATATGTCACAATAAAGATTCCTTTCTGTCTTTGTCTAATACTAACAAACAAAAAGTTTCCTTAGCAGATGGATCTGTATCCAAGATCGTGGGTGAAGGTGAGATCAATCTTCCATGTTTGGGGGAAACTGTTAAAAATGTTTTGTTTGTGCCTAATTTTCAAAGCAATCTCTTGTCTGTGGGGCAGCTAGTAGCCTCAGGTTATGTTATAATTTTTAAGAAAGAGGGTTGTGATATTAGAAAGAATGGCAGAATAGTTGCAAAGTGTTTGCAGAAAGATTCTCTGTACATTGTACAAAATGCTGAAAAGCAGCAAATTGCTAAAGCTAAGGCTGTTTTTGAAAATAAGCCCATACACGATCAGTGCATCCATTTATTACATAGAAGATTTGCTCATGCTAATTTTAAGTACATTTCTCAAATACCTAGTTATTCTGCTGATTTAAAATTGAAGTCTTGTGATAAATATCTAGACTGTGCAGTTTGCAAGGAGAATAAGACTACTAGGGCTCCTGTGAAGAAGTTTTCTTATAGGTCCACCTCTAGGCCTCTAGAGATCATTCATTCTGATGTAATAGGTCCATTTTCTCCTAGTCTTGGGGGAGCAAGGTACATTTTGACCTTCATAGATGATTTTTCCAGGTACACATTCATTTATTTGCTGAAAAACAAAGATGAGGTCTTTGATAAATTTAAGGCTTTTGTGGCTTGGGCGAATGGAAAATTCCCAAGGCCAGTGTCTGCTTTGCAATCAGATCGCGGTGGCGAGTATCTATCCTCAAAGTTTAAAAGTTTTTTGTTAGAAAAAGGGATAGAACACATTTTAGCTAACCCTTACACTCCTGAACAGAATTCTGTTGCAGGGAGAAAAGGCAGAACACTGCAGGAAGCAATGATGTGTTTGCTGAAGGATGCTAGTTTGCCTTTTAGGTATTGGGGAGAAGCTGTTACTACAGCGTGTTATGTGCAGAACAGGCTGTTTAGCAGTGCAATTCAGGATGTCCCTTTTCATTTGTTCTATGGTGTGAAGCCTAAGGTAAGCCACCTCAGAGTGTTTGGAAGCACAGCTTGGGTCCACATTCCCAAACAGCTGAGGCGCAAGGGGGCTTCCAGAACAAAGAAAGCAATCTTTGTAGGGTATGAACAGAGTCAGAGGAGCTACAGGTTCATACTGGATAATCAACTGATAATTAGTAAAAGTGCTTCTTTTGCTGAGCAGAATTGGGATAAAATAAAATCTAGTTCTTCAGTTGATTTATCCATGGGGGAGCAGCAAAGTCTTGCTGATGGTGATTTGCAGGAATCACCCAGTGAAGTCAATGATCAGGAAGCTGACTTGTCTGGAAAGTCAGAGGTTTCTGAGGACAATGGTGGGAATCAGAGTGTAAGTCCTGTCCTACCTCGCAGGTCTGAAAGGATTAATAAGGGAGTTCCTCCTGATCGTTATCAAGTAGATGTTGTGAAGGCTTTTCACATTCACACAGAGCCTGAGTCTCTGGAAGAAATTAAAGAAATGCCAGCTGAAATAGCTAAGTGTTGGCATGAAGCCATGCAGCAAGAGTTGGATTCCTTAAAGGAAAATAAAACTTGGAAATTGGTGAGTTTGCCTCCCAATCAGAAGGTTTTAGGTTGTAGGTGGGTGTTCAAACTGAAAAAAAATTCTGATGGCAAAATTCAGAAGTACAAAGCAAGGTTGGTAGCAAAAGGTTTTGCTCAAAGAAAAAATGTGGATTATGACAAAACTTTTGCTCCAGTGACAAAAGCTGAATCTATCAGGTTGCTTTTAAAGGTTGCTGCCATGAAGAAACTGTCTGTTTATCACTATGATATTCAAACTGCTTTTCTGTATGGTGACTTGGAGGAAAAATTGTTTATGCAACAACCTCCTGGTTATGAAAAAGAAAAACATCTTGTGTGTGAGTTGCAGAAATCCATCTATGGATTGAAACAAGCCGCGCGTTGTTGGAATATTAAAATCGATAATATTTTGCAAAAATTTGGGTTTCAGAAGGGAATTGCTGATCCTTGTGTGTATGTAAAAAATGATAAGCAAGGTGTAATGTACTTGTGCTTGTATGTGGATGATTTGTTGCTGCTTACTTCATCTGATGAACAGAAGCATTCCTTTGAGGTTTGTATGAAAAACAATTTCACATTGAAATGTCTTGGAGCAGTCAACAATTACTTAGGATTAGAAATTCAGAGGGAAAAAGATGGCAGTTTTCTCATAAGCCAGAGCAGCAAAATTAAGAAGCTGCTGGAGGATTTTAAAATGCAGGACTGCAAGTCTGTCTCCTCCCCCATGCTTCCCGAGTTTCTAAGAGAGGAGGGGGAGAAGGGGGATGGTGAGTCATCTGAAGGAGATAGTTTCAGATCAGCCATTGGCAGTCTTCTTTACATTGCAAACAATAGCCGTCCGGACATTGCTAACAGTGTGTCCATTTTGAGCAGGTTTGTGGAAAATCCCACATCTGCTGCAAAGTCTGGGTTAAAAAGGCTGTTTCGTTATTTGCAAGGCACCAAAGATTTTTGCTTAAGGTTGTCTGCTACAGACACAGAAGAAAAGTTAGAATGCTGGTGTGATTCAGATTGGGCTGAAGATCTCAGTGATAGGAAGTCTACTTCTGGAAGTGTAATTCAATTTGCAAAGTCCACTATTGCTTGGTTTTCCAGAAAGCAGACTGTAGTAGCCATTAGCACAGCTGAAGCTGAATTTTATGCTTTAGCACAACTGTGCAATGAAGTAATTTGGTTTACTCAATTGTTGCAAGACATTGGAGTCATTTTAAGCCAGCCTGTCACAATTCATGAAGACAATCAAGCCTGTATCCATTTGGCTTTATCTGAAAGTTCCAGAAATCGCACAAAGCACATTGATGTGCGTTTTCATCTTGTTAAAGATTTTCTAGCCAAGAAAAAGGTTGTTTTGAAATACTGTGATACTAAATTAATGTTGGCTGATATCTTAACCAAGCCTCTAGTTGCCAGTAGGCACAATGAGTTAATTTCCAAGCTGGGTTTGTTTCCATATTCTTTCTAGTCATAAGAAAAGGGGAGTGTTGTATATATTTTTTATGTCTGTAGAATATGTGGCTGAGTTTTTAAAAAAGCCAGGCCTCAAAAACTTTTTTCCTGTTTGGGCTCAGAGAGCACATGTTCACCCCCCACTCAGGAATGTTATTGCCTTTCAGGTGCCGGCCAGTCTGAGAGTTTCTGACCAACCAGAATTAGCTGTTTGAGCTTTGCCCATATTGGGAATCTGTTGCCTAGGTGTTTTTAGTCACATGTTGAATCCTGTCCACTCAAAGGCTGGTCAGGTAAAGGTTTAAAATGTAAATGCCTTTTGTCCTTTTGTTCTCTCTCTGCATTCTGCTCTCTGCTATCTAAATGGCTATGTTAATCAACCATGCCATGCTTTGGCTAAAGAAGAAGATTCAAGGTTTGTTCCTATGTTTTTGTTTTAAATAAAACAACGTTTTGCTACAAACTTATCTCTTGGTTTTTCCATAACTCTGATCACAAATTTTATAAAAATACAAAACATCATTGCAGCCAGCAATTCTTTAATATCTACATTTCAGGGTAGCAGCTCTTGAAGCTATGGTTAGGGCAATAGAGCAGCTTTGTTGCTAATCCTTTGCTATTATGATGGTGGGAAGAAAACTGTAGCAGCACATCACCTCTGCCTCTCCAAAATTGGCATCAAAGTTCAGATTCCACTCCTGTGCTGTGCCTGGAAGAATGATAGAGCTGGGAAGGAACCTAAAGGTCATCTAGATCCCTTGTGCAATGTGGGATTCACTAGAGCATATCTGACAGATGATTGTGTCCCCCACCCCATTTGAAGATCTCTAGAAGATAAGAGAGCAGTCTTCAAATATAGCAGGGTTGTCAAATATATGAATGATTTATTCTTTACTCCCCCAGACAGCAGGCCAGAATCAATGGGTTCAAACCATAAGGGACAAAGGTCAGGCTAGCCATCTTTCTGACTGTCTAAGCTGTCAGTCAGTGGAACAGTCAGTCACATGAAATGGTGAGTTGTAGCATTTTCCACAAAATTCTCAAGCAATTTCTTATCATCCCACATAAAGAGTCCCCCTTTCGGGGGAAATGGGCAGTGATAGAAATTGGAAAAATAAGTAAGTAAGTAAGTAAGTAAGTAAGTAAGTAAATAAATAAATAAATAAATCCATCATGAGTTCCTTCTACCACTTTGGAGACAGGGCGCAACTGGCAAAGCTAACATCACCATTTCCTCAGTCCCCAAATTCAATTTTATCTTTAGCCAGATTTAACACCCTCCAACAGCTGTAGCTGAAGGGAGATTTCAGAACATCCCATTTGAGTAGAGACTATCCCCCTGAGGTGGGAGAGCAATTGAATCACTGGATCATATTGTACAGTACTGCTTGTTTTAAGCTGATGCTCAGCAGGAGTTATCTCTATTTTTAGTCAAGCACATGGTTGCTCTGACTCCTTTTCCTTCCAGTTGTAATTATCAAATCAATCTGACTCTATTTCGCAGAATGTTGCTAAATATTGCTCCACCATCCGTACAATACATTGCAACCTTTCTGAGAAATCAGGATTCTACTGAATATACTGTACACAATATGGGAAAATAAAAAGATACAACTTGGAAGAGAAAAGTGACAGATGAAGATAATCTCCCATCTATCTTTTCTCACTGTACCCTTCTCCACTAAAACCACTTTTCCCCATAGAGCTGGAAGGGCAGAAGGACAAAACTCTTCCAGCTACTGCTCTCTTTCCCCCTAAATAATGCATTATTTATATAACTTTTTTGAAATGTAAAGATCTAAAGCCCCATGCTGAAGTTTCCACCAAGCATTATGGTTGGTTCTGTATAGATCAGCCCTATTACATAAGGAGTTTTCAGACAGATGCTTTTCTTAGACTTCCTAAAATATATGGAGGCTATCACACTATTGAAGGCTATTAGGGAAATAGGGTGACAAGGGGCTCCTGACTGCCATGGCCAGTTGTCAAAGCACTCAGTACAGCAGATTTGTTTTATTATCTAATTATCTGGGGGAAACAGAGGTGTTATCAACCTGGAAGCCACTGCAGAAGAAAACAACTCACAGCATTGTTTCAGAAATTATCACCTCTCACACTTTCGGTTGTTAATATTGTATATTGCTTCCAAATGTGCCATGCCAGTCCTGAATTTTTTCTTTCTTTGGTGTGTGTGACTTCAAGCCAGTTTTTGAGTCCTGACGACAGCCTGGACAAGTCCCTGCAGTTTCCTTGACAAGATTTTTCAGAAGTGGTTTGCCATTGCCTCCTTCCTAGGGCCAAGAGAAAGTGACTGGCCCAAGGTCACCCAGCTGGCTCTGTGCCTAAAGCAGGACTAGAACTCCCAGTCTCCCGGTTTCTAGTCTGGTGCCTTAACCACTACACCAAACTGGCTCTCTTAGTCCTGAACAGGTCCCATTAAAATAAATGGAAACATGCTGCAACTAAAAAGTTCCATTGCTTCTTTCATTCCGTTAATTATGACTAATGTTAGCTGAATTTATAACCTTTTTTTGTTTTTAATATGGCTATGACCGCTCTTGGGTAATATACATCAAAAGAGAAAAACAGCCACATATAACTTTTTGGCATGAGCCCATATCCCCTTAGTGGGATTTTTCATGTTCTTATTAATATTATCTCCTTTTGTAGTCTTGCCAAACTAACTAAAGGTGTAAAGCCTGTTTGTACCGGCTATGTTTAATGCAACCCAAACATTTTACTACTATATCTTCATTATTCAGATACTGTAGATGGTTTCTGTTATTTCACATAGCAGCCCTCTGTTGTTTGGGGCGAGTTTGGTATATAATAAGTATTGTTCATACATGCTGAGAGCCGTTTCTCTTCTTCACCCAAATTCTTGGCTGTTTTTCTCTAGATGGTTTTATAAGAGAAGTATATGTGGTTAAATTACAGCTTCCCAATTCTGTTGCTAATCCCTAAGGTAAGGTAAGGTAAGGTAAGGTAAGGTAAGGTAAGGTAAGGTAAGGTAAGGTAAGGTAAGGTAAGGTAAGGTAAGGTAAGGTAAGGTAAAAGTTTTCCCCTGCACAGTCGTGTCCGGCTCTAGGGGCCGGTGCTCATCTCCGTTTCTTAGCTGAAGAGCCAGCGCTGTCCAAAGACGCTTCCACAGTCATGTGGCCGGCATGACGCGCACGGAACGCTGTTACCATCCCACCGAAGTGGTACCTATTTATCTACTTGCATTTGCATGCTTTCGAATTGCTAGGTTGGCAAGAGCTGGGGCGAGTGCAGGAGCTCACTCCGTCACGCGGCGCTCGGGTCTCAAACTGCCGACCTTCTGATCAACAAGCCTGGTGACTTAACCACTGAGCCATCGCTCCCCTATCTTCCTCAAATAGGGAACTCACTCAGACATTTCACTAAACCCCTTTCTTTATATCACTTTCCTTGTACTTTAATTGGAGTTAACACAAAATATTCCCCAGTTCACTGCCCAGAGTTGCAATTGCAAGGTGGGTGGCTATATAAATTGATATATGTTGAACAATAATAAGAAAGTAAGTAAATAAGTGAGTGGGTAAATAGATGATAGATAGATAGATAGATAGATAGATAGATAGATAGATAGATAGATAGATACAAACATACATACATACATACATACATACATACATACATACATACATACTGAAAAGGGATTCTGGAAAGCCTTTAAGACTTGGCTTTGGTCTCAGGCCTAGGGTTAATGTGTTTGTGGAGCACTTGTTGTTTGCTATTGTTACAGTTGTTTTAGCCCAGTCTGTCTGTGTTGCTGTACGTTTTTAACTGTTTTTATTGCCCTTGGATTATGTAAGCTGCCCAGAGTCTACTGCAGTGGGTGGGAAGAGAGGAGGAGGAGGAGGAGGAGGAGGAGGAGGAGGAGGAGGAGGAGGAGGAGGAGGAGGAGGAGGAGGAGGGGGGGGAAGGAAGGAAGGAAGGAAGGAAGGAAGGAAGGAAGGAAGGAAGGAAGGAAGGAAGGAAGGAAGGAAGGATCACACTAGTTTCCTTCACAAGATGTACACCAAATGCAAGGACTGCTCCATTTCTCAGGGTAACTTAGATGGAAAGACCTCAAGGGCTACCAACCAAAGACATTGTGCAGTGATATCTATTACTGGTATTTCATGGTAAGGAAAGAGAGAAAGATTATAGAAATATAAGAGAATTACAAATGAAAACAACTTCATTTGGATTCTATGAATGAAGCAGCAGGATTTCACAATAAAAACTGCATCTAGAAGCAACTTGCATATATTGTAGTAAGAAAGTTACAGTACTTCTTTGTGAATCCAGACTTGGTTCCTATAATGTTCCTCAAAACGCCTGGAAACAAAGGAGCTGGTAATGACCCAAAAGGAAGTGAGGAGGAGACACTTTTTAAAAGAGTAGCAGAAGGAGAATACCCCTGCAAAGCTGTTGTAATCCAAAAAATGTCAGCCTGGCCTCTACACTTGAAATCAGTCTTCTGCCAAACATCCAGTTAGTTTGTTTCCCTACAGTTTTCTTGCTGAGGAAGCACAATTCTCAGACTTGAGATATTAAAACTTTATTAGTTAAAACCTTAAACAGTAGGGCAAGCCAGCAAGACACCAAAGGGGAAGCTGTCCCTCGTGAGTGGACAGTAGCCCCAAACTTTTCAGAAGAGTTCACAGTTTTCCCAAAGGCCCTTCTAAAGAAGTCCACTAAGCTTCAACGCTGAGATCATTCGACAGAGCAATTGCTCAGAGTTCTAATTCACAGAATGTTGAGGAATGTGTCATCCATGCAATCAAATTCCACAGTGCCTATGTCCTAGAACACAGCATTTATTTTCCATTTCCAGATTATGGTACATGCACAAGAAATGACACCACTCCTAGTGTTTTTACTTCCCTGGCTTCTGGTTTCTTTAACGTGCTGCCTGATGAGGAACTGTGCAAATCACCCAAACTGTTGTTTCTTGTAACAGCCATATCTGTTAAACAGGAAGAGAGACAGAAAAAAATTATGTTGCCTTTACCAAAACAGGATGTAGAACTGCTAGGGACTTGCATGCCTACATCATTATGGAGTGTTGATGAGTGAGATTCTCCAGTTTTGTGTGTGACAACAATGGCTGATGGGATAAGCCCAGCCTGTAACTCCAAATAAGTAATTGATTAGAAGCTTCTCTTTCCCTGGGAATTATTAGTCACTGAGCAGGTTAGAGTTAGGGTAGTGATAAGGAAGTCACAAGAGCTATCAGCTGACTTCCACCTTATCACTCAACTGCAGATGACAGCTGTACACTGAGCAGGCTGACAGTTTCTCAGGATCCCAGGAACAGCCAAGACTGGACGTGTCATCCCACAAGATGAAGCAAGTTACTTTGGGTAGTACTGGGAGGGAGGGATTGTGCAGGAAAACCTGTGAAAGTATTGGCCTTAGTAGGGGCAACCATTTTGTCCCTGCTTCAAACAGTGCAGCCACCTTTCAGAACAGCCTGGACTGGAACACTTCAGGACAAGCAACTCCCAGCACCAAGCAATCATTGGTCTTCAGCTGTAGATAAATTTGCACTCAATTCTCTGCCCTTATGGAGACGGTGAACTGCATTTAGGCAGATGTCTCTCATAATGGCTGCATCTAGTTTTGATAGACAAAGGACAGTAGATGTGGCATTACCATGAGGACAGTTTTAGTCCCCTACCTGTCCCCCTCTTCCTTTAATTTCCAAGGCATTTTTTTTTCAAATTGTTTCCTAAAGTGTTTCTTCAAATGCAAAAGGGAAGCCAGTGTTGAACAGGCAAGCTACATGAACCATTTTGCATTTGCATGTCCTATCTTTCATAATAATAGTGTTTTTATGTACAGTAGCGTAGCGATTAAGACATTACAATAACTAGGAATGTGGAAAACCCAAGATCAAATTCGCCTTCAGCCATAGAAGATCCATGGGTGACTTTGGGCCAGGCATCTATCTCAGCTGAACCTACTTCCCAGGGTTATTATTGTGGAGAAAAATTGGAGGAGGGAGTGCTATATACTCCACCTTGAACTTTTGGAGAAAAGGCTGAATATTACAATGAATGAATGTATAAATTAATAAATATATTTAAGGTTGTTGTTTAGTTAATTGCTTTCAGAAGCTATTTCCTTCTTCTTCTCCAGGCCCATTTTAGCTCTGTGTTTCACACTAATGGTGTATACATTCACCTGTAATATGTGTCTGTCTAGATGCACACATACACACACGTTATTTGCACTCTTTTACTAAATAAAATTACCAAAACGTAAAGTATAGTTTTAAAATAACTGAATGTCTGCAACAAAGAGGAAAGAAGATTGAGGGTCTTCCCAATCTTTCCTCTGCTCCTGCAATCTGTGAGAGGAATTGGTTAAACGAAGGAACTTGCATGACTATGGAGATGTTTTTCTTTAATTATTGAAGCATTAGAGCTGTTTATATGTAATAGGAGTCAAGGATGGAAGTTTTCTTCACCAAGAGCCCAACAAAGCTTTTACAAGTTTTCTTCTCACGTCTTAGATTTTTCTGCAGCAAAGTACAGAATATCTAGAGCAGTGTTTCTGGCTGGGGAATTCTGGGAGTTGAAGTCCACACGTCTTAAAGCTGCCAAGGTTGAGAAACACTGATCTAGAGTCACGGGTGCTCCATCCCCGGTGCTTTTCAAAGAAACGTTGGACAGCTGTTTGTCTGGGATGGTCTGAAGTTTCCTGCTGTCATCAGGGGGTTGGACTAGAAGACCTCCAAAGTCCCTTGATTCTGTGATACCATGACTTCATAGGTTTTCAGAGCTATGACAGATCATCCCCAGATCTTACCTCTGAGCTCTAGGTGGTTTAGTACTCCTTCGTGACATTTTTCTGTCAGTGGCTGCCATCCTTGTTCTTTGCTCCCTTAGCAACGCCAGAGATCAGATCAGTCCATGCCATGTCATTTCCCTAAGAGCAATTTATAGTGTCTTCTAGAATCACTCAACCATAAGTGTGCCAAAATAACAGTAATGGGCTGTTCCTCAGAGCCAGGTTAACACGCATTCCTCCAGTCCCTGTGTCAGCAGAAAAGGAGGCCAGCATAAACTGTGCTGCCTTGACAGCCCAGCTGTAATCTGCCTAGGAATCAGGCTTGTGAGTGGTTTGTAATGCTGGACAAATTAAGGGAAGCAATAGGTGGATTCCCCATGCCTTTGTTTCCCCTCCCACCAAATGTGACCAGCTGGTGGGGGTGGGGGGAAAGAATCCACCAATCATTCCTGTTAATTTTGGATCAGGATGAGGTGAGTTTTGACCAATGGCTAGACCAGCAAGTTTAGCATCTGTGAACCCTAGCAAAAGGGTTTTGTGAAATTTGAAAAGTGCATGGTTGTGGTCTTTTTGTGTTTCTGAAGCTGTGGTGTATTTCCTCCTTTCTTTTTTGTTAATTTCATTCTTGAATATTTTCCCAAGTGAATTTTGAATCATTTTTTGTTAAATCCATTGCTTAATTTAAATTCACATCTTACTCTGGCTACAACATATTTTCTTTCAGAATTGTTTCCATATTAAACACCTTAATGTAATTTGTTGTTTATTCGTTCAGTCGTTTCCGACTCTTCGTGACTTCATGGACCAGCCCACGCCAGAGCTTTCTGTCGGCCGTCACCATCCCCAGCTCCCCAATGGTTGAGTCCGTCGCCTCCAGAATACCATCCATCCATCTTGCCCTTGGTCGGCCCCTCTTCCTTTTGCCTTCCACTTTTCCTAGCATCAGCTTCTTCTCCAAGGTATCCTGTCTTCTCATTATGTGGCCAAAGTACTTCAGTTTTGCCTTTAATATCATTCCCTCAAGTGAGCAGTCTGGCTTTATTTCCTGGAGTATGGACTGGTTTGATCTTCTTGCAGTCCAAGGCACTCTCAGAATTTTCCTCCAACACCACAGTTCAAAAGCATCTATCTTCCTTCGCTCAGCCTTCCTTATGGTCCAGCTCTCGCAGCCATAGGTTACTACAGGAAATACCATTGCTTTAACTATGCGGACCTTTGTTGTCAGTGTGATGTCTCTGCTCTTAACTATTTTATCAAGATTTGCCATTGCTCTCCTCCCAAGAAGTAGACGTCTTCTGATTTCCTGGCTGCAGTCAGCATCTGCAGTAATCTTTGCGCCTAGAAATACAAAGTCTGTCACTGCCTCCACTTTTTCTCCCTCTATTTGCCAGTCATCAATCAAGCTCGTTGCCATAATCTTGGTTTTTTTGAGGTTTAACTGCAACCCAGCTTTTGCACTTTCTTCTTTCACCTTCGTCATAAGGCTCCTCAACTCCTCCTTGCTTTCAGCCATCAAAGTGGTATCATCTGCATATCTGAGATTGTTAATGTTTCTTCCAGCGATTTTAAGTCCAGCCTTGGATTCCTCAAGCCCAGCATGTCGCATGATGTGTTCTGCGTACAGGTTGAATAGGTAGGGTGAGAGTATACAACCCTGCTGTACTCCTTTCCCAATCTTAAACCAGTCCGTTGTTCCGTGCTCTGTTCTTACCGTTGCTACTTGGTCGTTATACAGATTCCTCAGGAGGCAGACAAGATGACTTGGTATCCCCATACCACCAAGAACTTGCCACAATTTGTTATGATCCACACAGTCAAAGGCTTTAGAATAGTCAATAAAACAGAAATAGATGCTTTTCTGAAATTCCCTGGCTTTCTCCATTATCCAGCGGATATTGGCAATTTGGTCTCTAGTTCCTCTGCCTTTTCTAAACCCAGCTTGTACATCTGGCAATTCTCGCTCCATGAATTGCTGGAGTCTACCTTGCAAGATCTTGAGCATTACCTTACTGGCATGTGAAATAAGTGCCACTGTTCGATAGTTTGAACATTCTTTAGTGTTTCCCTTTTTTGGTATGGGGATATAAGTTGATTTTTTCCAATCTGATGGCCATTCTTGTGTTTTCCAAATTTGCTGGCATATGGCATGCATCACCTTGACAGCATCATCTTGCAAGATTTTAAACAGTTCAGCTGGGATACCGTCGTCTCCTGCTGCCTTGTTATTAGCAATGCTTCTTAAGGCCCATTCAACCTCACTCTTCAGGATGTCTGGCTCTAACTCACTGACCACACTGTCAAAGCTATCTCCAATATTATTATCCTTCCTATACAGATCTTCCGTATATTCTTGCCACCTTTTCTTGATCTCTTCTGCTTCTGTTAGGTCCTTACCATCTTTGTTTTTGATCATACCCATTTTTGCCTGGAATTTACCTCCGATGTTTCTAATTTTCTGGAAGAGGTCTCTTGTCCTTCCTATTCTATTGTCTTCTTCCACTTCCGCACATTGCTTGTTTAAAAATAATTCCTTATCTCTTCTGGCTAACCTCTGGAATTTTGCATTTAATTGGGCATATCTCCCCCTATCACTGTTGCCTTTTGCTTTCCTTCTTTCTTGGGCTACTTCCAGTGTTTCAGCAGACAGCCATCTTGCCTTCTTGGTTTTCTTTTTCTTTGGGACGTTTTTTGTTGCCGCCTCCTGAACAATGTTGCGAACTTCTGTCCATAGTTCTTCTGGGACCCTATCTACTAAATCTAGTCCCTTAAATCTATTCTTCACCTCCACTGCATATTCCTTAGGAATATTAGTGAGCTCATATCTAACTGATCTGTGGGTCTTCCCTATTCTCTTTAGTCTGATTCTAAATTTTGCAATAAGAAGTTCGTGATCTGAACTACAGTCAGCTCCAGGTCTTGTTTTTACCGACTGTATAGAGGTCCGCCACCTTTGGCTGCAAAGGATGTAGTCAATCTGATTTTGGTGTCGACCATCTGGTGAAGTCCATGTATAAAGTCGTCTTTTAGGTTGTTGGAAGAGAGTGTTTGTTATGCACAGTGAGTTGTCTTGGCAAAATTCTATCAGCCTATGTCCTGCTTCATTAATGTAATACTGTATATAAATGTAATTAATTGTAATTAAATGTAATTAATGTAATACTGTATATAAATTACAAAATGTGTTCTTTAATGTAATATATAGAAACCAAAATATGTTTAGCATAACCCAATTTGGTGTATTTTTTTTCCTCAGAAATAAGGCTCACCAAATTCAGTGGGACTTGCTTCCCAATGTGCTTGGTTGGCAACTTAAGGCTGAAATCTATGCACACATAGTTTGGAATACTGTAGTCCATTAAGTGCAGTGCACTTGCTTTTGAATGAACATCATCATCAGGTTTTTTGTGTGCTGCTTGTGAAAATACCCCTGAACAATGATAGTGCAATCCAGAATTTGTCAAGGAAAACTTCCAGAAAAATAACCAAAGGGAAAGTAACCATTTCAACTAATTAAAATGTGCATCTAGTATTCTTATTATAGTATGCAGTTGCTAACTTTCTACAAAAAGGAAAGTTAATTGAGCTTTTATCCTGCAGGCAACAGTTTCAAATGCTTGGCATTTATTTCCAGTTTAATCATGTGCCATCCTGCTGAATCTTTGCATACCAGTGTAATGATAGGAAAAATTACCAGAGGCAATTTCTGACACAGAAGAAATAAGATTATCAGTTCTCCCCACACCTCAATGGGATTATTTAATCAGGTGTTAAACTTTGCTTTGATTCTAGACCAGCCTTTCTCAACCTTCTGACCCTGGAGGAACCCTTGAAATATTTTTTCAGGCCTTGGGGAACCCCTGCACATTCAGGCTCAAATATAGGCCAGAAGTTACAAAATTATTATATTTGTTTCATGGGTAGGCCTGTAGATATGCATTAACAGTGTTCTTAAACTGAAAATAAAGAATGAAACTTTCCTCTTTGATGTGAAGTTGCCCAAATTTGAAATAATTTTTTTAATGAATCGTGATATCCCAGGGAACCCCTAGTGACCTCTCGCAGAACCCTAGGCTTCTACAGAACCCTGGTTGATGAACCCTGTTCTAGACCTAACTCCAATACATTGTATCATAACTCAAACTACAAGACTCAAACCACGCTTCACATTAGTGAGCTTAACCCGGGCCCTTTTATGTAGCAAGTAAAGCATCTCTAGATATAAATATGGACAGTGCACTTATATTGGGCTGAGGACATTAGCATTATTCCTTCTTATACTTATGCAGTTTTTATTTTGCTCCTGTGATTTTAGTAAGAACCTCACCTTACATGCAAACAAAAGAGGATGAATAACAGATTTTTAGAAAAAAATAACCAATTCCACCACTCAACTATCCCCACATCATAATAATCCAATGTATGCTGACAATATTGCACTGCATCTGTTGAACAAAAATATTTTAGAACCTCTTGATCCATTATCTGCTTAAACAATTCTTGATGCTTCACCTAGAATACATTTGGACACCAGTTGAAAGATGTGTTCAATGGATTAAACAATTATCAAGCTTTATAGTGCATGGTTTGAAATGGTTATGGCATCTATGGGATATGCTTTCATTTGAAATATCAAGGAACAAAAGGCCAAGAAATGAAATATCAGAAGATAGCCTAGGCACAAATAACTTCTCATATGTACATATCATTGCGTAATTCCATTTCAGGATAAACACTGTTTATTTATTATTTATTTAGTCAGCATCTAAGGCTGCCCACTCACCAACGACTCTGGGTGGCTTACAAGGTTAAAAACAGTTTTAAAAAACACGATTACAGTATGCAAAGCACCAAAAGGTAAGTAAGAAATAGTAAGCCAAAGAAATTAAAGACATGAACTAAGAAAAATAAAAGGAAATAGAGCTAGATCTAGCTTACACTAATGCCAGTCACTGTACCCCTTCATTCCTTTCTCTCCAAATCATCCTTGCTTCCCCCACATCCATAAACCAATTCAACTATTTGTTCTTTAAATTTTTCACCTCTCCCTTTTTGAGTATTTCATTAACTTCATCCAACCATGACTTTTTCTGACTTCCCTTTCCTGTCGACCTATTCATTCTTCATTCATATATTTGTTTTGCAATTTGAACCTCATTTATGACTTGACCAACTCAATGTACTTTTTGGTACTGGTTCCTTCTTGTTTATGCAGTCCATGTTTCTTCAGCCCCATTCATCCTTGACCTCATCCCTTATCACTCTTTCCCCAGTAGATCCTGCATCTTTCTCCCTTTCATCCACTTTTCATTCATTATATAGAGCCAGTTTGGTCTATATTGGTGTTTTAAATATTCCAGAAATGCTTAGCAATTGAGAGAGCAATAAAGACACTAAAAACTTTTTTTAGCAAACATTATTTATATATATATATATATATATATATATATATATATATATATAAAACAGAACTACAAAAAAAATTCTCTCTTCTGACATACTCACAGAGAGATAGCTTCAGTTACAAGACAGAGAATAAAAGAACAAAAGGCAAAGCAAGGCACACTTTACAACACAAAGAACATGTTAATACATATATACCTTTGTGCAGTTTTTCCCAAAACTGATACTCCCATTATTACCATTCACTGAAGGATGACATACGACTATCACCAACCAATGGATTTTTACTTTTGTATGTACCCACAGCAACCTAGATGAAACTGATTTAAATTTTCTGACATATATTTTAGCCTTTTCATTCATAATTAAACCTACTTCCCTGCATATATTCCAATACAATAGTAAGAATCAGTAGTAAGATCAGACCACCTTTATTCAGATTTGTTACATCCTTTCCCTTCCACTTAGTTTCATGTACTCACAACATGTTTATTTCTCTTACATTCATTTTATTTACAAATTTAATCCTCTTATATTCCAAGTTTCAATGTTCCCCATGTCCTGGTCATCACCAGATGGGCCCACAGATACTGACATCCAACACCCATCATTGCTTTGTTCAGTTGAGGCTTTCACAAAATTGTTTTAGAAAAATAGAGAAAATGTAGACTAGGTTAAAGGTTTAGTTGTATCCATGCCATATGCAGAATCCCCTGTGAAGGGTAAAGACAGTACCAGTCCGTTTGGGTATATTTTGGCCAGTATGCCACCAGAACTATAAAAGCCTTGTTTTACTCCAAGCATGTTCACACTATTCAATCCAGGCTAGGATTTTTAAACTAGAGACCATCTTTCAAGCCAACATACTGCTGCATGTACTGTATTTCACTAGTTAGGAGGTACGTAAATACACTCAGGTCAGCTTGTGGAAGAAAGAAAGAGATATTAGTACTAGAAAAGATTAAAAGAACCAAATGACCACTAACTTAAATTCATACTTTGCAAAATATTTGAGTGGGATGATATGATCCAGAAAGAGACGCAGGGTTTGATTTAATCCCTTCCATTTATTATATGATCCACTGACATTATATAAAAATGTGGAAAACTATTGTGTATTTACCCCGCAGAATCCATTTATATAACTCTTTAATGATAAATGTTGACCTCCCAAAGCAGGAGTAAGTATTAAAAAGTGATCTTTTACCTACGATACAGGACTGGATGTTAAAAGTAATGGACATGGCAGAAAATGATAAATTGACATGTTTATTAAAAGAAAATACAAATTATTACTTTCTTAAAGAATGGAAACCATTAATGGACTATTTACAAAATGCAGGAGGGGCAAAGCTTATTTGGGGTTTTGAAGATTAAAACATATATAAATTGATATATTAGACAGGAAATGTTCTACAATGTTATATATAGTACTAGCATGAAAGAGATTAATTTTTAAATTACTAAGACCAGAGATAAATCGGAAGTTGACTAATTTCTGTTTCATCTTTCTCTTTTTCTATTTACTTTACTACACTTTTTCCTTTCTTTCTTTGATTTGTATTTCTATTTCTTTTTCCTTTTCAATCTTTTATCTATGTATACTTAAAATTCAATAAAATATATATTTTTTAAAAAAGTGATCTTTTTTTAACTGATACTTTTTTCTTCAATTACCAACTTAGAAATCTCATAATTGAAATAACAAGACTTTTACAATTGTTGCTTGCATAAGCTTTCCTCAACCAAGCTTGCCCTAAGAGCTATTTTTTTTTTGGAACAAAGCCCATTGTAAGATTTCAACAGTAGTGGCCAAGATATGAATGTGGGATTTAAGCATGTGTTGGTTAATCTATTTGTTGGACTTAATGGAGACTTACTTTTTAAGGCTGTAATTATTTTTTATGACAGTGGCATCTAGACTTGCATTAGCTATACACAAGTGGAATTAATCTAGTGAACAAGAGATCCTTTGTTCTGAAAATTATTCTCAAATGCTGACATATTATAGACATCTGAGAAAGTATGAGAGAGAAACACCTGAGACGGATATTTGTGTTTGATTGATTGCTGTGTGCTGACCAAATTTTATTTTCTACACTAAGAACAGTGGTGAAAGTAGATTCTATTAACTTAGAGGTAAATCTGGAAAGATGGCCTTTTGTGCTTGATGGCCAATGATGCTAGAGAAATTTACTGGCCAATCCTTTCTATTTCTCTCACACCCACGCCTCTTTCTGAAACATCTTTAGTAGTAGGAGTTTTATACGATGGAGGAAGCACACTTCCTTCTCTTCCAGTTGGCAAGTGGGTTGCAGCTTAACCTCCCTTCTGACAGCAGACATGGAGGCAAATGGAGGTCAGGAGGAGGAAAGGGAAAAATCACACAAAACTCATCCATATGCTTGGGAAAAGAGTGTGCAAGAGGAGACCTAACTCTCCAGGAAAAGGTTCTGAGCAAAATTTAAGCTCTGCTGGTGGTAATCACTAGAAAATGTATCATCTTCCATCCTTCTTTCACATATTACACATACAATAAAAGAAGCCCCGTTTTGAGGGAGGAATTAATTTCCTCCTGCTTACTACACAATCCCAAAATGCCAAACAAATCATTTTAGAAAATCAGAGTTTCTTTGTCCTGTTTTTATGCAGCCTTCTCTCTTAGTTCTTAACGTTGCAGGAATGAAGTAAGTAGATATCAATAGCGTAATTTTTCCTTAGGTCATTTCACTTTCAAACTTAATTTCTTCTTGGAGCCATCATACTTTCACCCAGACAACAGATTTTAGAAGGATGAGTAGGATCTTCAAAAAATGTTCCTGACTATCTTCCATCCCTACTTTACAAGGTATCCCTGTTCTGGATATCAAGCCACCGTTCCCTCCATGTTTAATTTCCTTCCCACCCTTCAGTTTCCTTTCCAACTATCATCTACAGTCTGTATTATCCAAGTATGTTCAATTGGGCCATTTGGCCTTTTTCTCCCCACTTCTGACCCCAGGCTAATCTGACTCTTTGTTGTGAATTTTTTTTAAAAAAAAAAAAAACCTTCATAGCTCCCCAGAGCATGTTGATAACTTCCTTTTCTTTCTCAGTGACCTAATTTTGACTCCTACCCTATTGGCATTCACTAGCTGGTATTACAGTTAGAGGAAACTGTGATGTTTTTGTCTCACTAGTTTTTTTAAAGTCACAATAAAGAAATGTAAAATACAAACAAGGGGAGCAAATAAAGCATTTGCTCCCCTTGTTTGTATTTTACATTCCTTTATTATGTTAGCTCTATAGCTTTATTTTTAAATGTCATTTTTATTGTTTTTATCTAAAACAGAGATATATTTCCAAAAAAGCACTGAAGCA
Source organism: Charina bottae (assembly GCA_023362775.1). Lineage (NCBI taxonomy): Eukaryota > Metazoa > Chordata > Lepidosauria > Squamata > Charinaidae > Charina > Charina bottae. The sequence continues at coordinate 167,987,760 of JALMGJ010000002.1, forward strand.
TTTGCATAAAGGTGGAATTTGTATTCTAAAATAATTCAATACAAGAATAAAATATGAAAATTGAATCACTTCAAGGGTAATAAAACACCTGCAACTATGAGGTCTCTAAACAAATATATTATGTATACAGTGCACAGGATATAACTTCTAAGCTCACATTTTCCAGTAGCTTTCCAAATGTATAACAAAGATTAAAAATTCAATAAAAATAACGAGTTGTACCAGACATTAGTAAAGAATGCAAAGCTTTGCTTTTGATCACCAGACATTAACTTCTGAAGCCTATCCAAGGGAAGCACAGCATAGATTTACTTCTGGGGTGGCTCAAAACATTGAATGCAATTTGATATATACATGCTCACTTCTTAAATGTGTGAGTTCTTGTACACCCAGTTACAAACCAAGAATCAGATTTCCAAATATGACTTATGCAGGGTACAAAGATGAGTACAAATAGAGACAGAGCCAGGAGGAAGAAGGAGCATAATATTACAGGAATTGTTATCAGGAAAATAAGATTCAGGATAGCAGATAAATAGGTAAGCTAACAGGTAAACCTGCTCAGGTAGATAAATGGTTGGTTTGGGTTTCGTTTTACAGGTAGTCCTCGCTTAACTACCACAACTGGGACCAGAATTTTGGTTCCTAAACGAAGCAATAATTAAGCAAATCTGACCTGATTTATTACCTTTTTTGTGGCAGTCGTTAAGTGAATTACCACAGGAATTAAGCAAACTACGTGGTGGTTAAGCAAATCACGTGGTTCCCCATTGATTTTGCTTGCCAGAAGCCAGCCAGGAAGGTCGAAAATGGCGATCACATGACCACAGGAAGCTGCGACGGTCATAAATGCAAACTGTTTGCCATGCGCCCAAATCGTGATCACGTGACCACGGGGATGCTGCAACAGTCATAAGTGTGAGGACCGGTCGTAAGTTGGTTTTTTCAGGACCGTCATAAGTCTGAACAATCACTAAACAAATGGTTGTTAAGTGAGGACTACCTGTACATAGAGTCTAGGACAAAGTTTCTCAACCTTGGCAACTTTAAGACTTGCAGAATTCCCCAGCCAGCTGGCTGTGGAAATCTGGGAGTTGAAGTCCACACATCTTAAAGTTGCCAAGGTTGAGAAACACTGGTCTAGGAGGAGGACTTTGTCTGAGTCCCTCCCAAGGTCTCCTTTCAAGCAGACTACAGTAACACCTTCTGTTCAGGTTTCAGATGGACAAGGAGAAGACTGGGTGTGATGGGCCAAGCTAGGCTTGTTCTATTTGACTTTTAGCCTCTGGGTGAGAGCTGTTATGTGCTGGTTCACATTTTTAATCTATTTCTCTAATACATTTATATCCTGCCTTCCTGTTCTTACACACTCAAGGTGGCTTACAACATTTAAAATATAGATTACAAAACATAAAAATAATACAATTAAAATCAGAAGTAAAGTTAATATTGATTAAAAACATGTGAACTAACAACTAAAAGGAAGAGGGTTGTTTTCTTTATTCCTGTTTTTGTTTTGTCATTTTCCTGAAGACTGGGAAAGTGAGAGCCAAACTCACCCTTTTATGAAGGGGGTTCCATAACTGAGAGGCCACACAGAAGAAGACCTTCTCACATGTGTCAGAAAGATGAGCTTCTGGCAGTGGGCCTCTCCTGCTGATCTAAGTAACTGGGCTGGTTCATAGCAGAATTTAAAATCTGTAGGAAAGTTTATCAAATTGGAGCAGAGTGTGGATGAAGTTTTTCTAAATTTTATGAACTGGCAAAGATGTCTCTTCTATCATTCCATAAAAAAAAACACCAAAGGAATGCTGGGCACTTTCCGAGCACTTCCTGGAACAGTCATATGGTCCTGCAAAGTTGAAAAAGCATCCTAACCCAGATAGGGCACAAAAAAGACAGGGTTAACCACAACTTTTTAAACTATACCACCTAAATATACCATCTGAGAGGAAGTTTGTTGTAGTGGTTAAGGCACCAGGCTAGAAACTGGAAGTCCAGGAGTTGTAGTCCCACCTTAGGCATGAGGCCAGCTGGGTGACCTTGGGCCTGCCACTCTCTCTCAGCCCTAGGAAAGAGGCAATGGCAATCCACTTCCAAAATCTTACCAAGGAAACTGCAGGGACTTGTCCAGGCAGTCGCCAGGAGTCAACAGTAATTTGAAGGAGATAGAGATAGATGAGATAGATGAGATGGATGGATGGATGGATGGATGGATGGATGGATGGATGGAGCATCAAAATTGGCCGTGTCTCTTTGAGGACAGCCTGCCATTTCACATACTATAGATTTGGTTGAAATTGTCAGTACTATAGTTCACACATTTACCATTCTTGGGTACTGCTTTCTTCTTAGAACTAAACTACACAATGCATGAAATGTATGTCATGCAGTTGCCCTTCCGATTTTTATTCTCTTATTTATGTGCACTGTGGCACCTTCAATCCTTTCAACCATGGTTTATTAAAAAATTACACCCTGTCCTTCATATCCATACAAGGAAGACGGGTAAGGCATAATTTGTATAAGCAACAGCGCTCAGGAGAAACATTAGGACACTTTTTCAGTGAGTGGCTTTTTCCAGTCCAAATTGGTCCACTGTGTATTTCCACTAGAGATATTAGAAACCAGTATGGTGGCTTTCTACATAAGTATTGTGTAGGTCATGTCTATATATGGTTGTCAGAAATAAATAGAATGGCACTATGGGAAAGGCCGTGAGTCAGAAGAAAGGCCTAATACAATGTTTCTTCCCCATATGCTGGCTGGGGAATTCTGGGAGTTGAAGTCCACACATCTTAAAGTTCCCAAGGTTGAGAAACCCTGGCCTAATACAGTGAGTGATTTTTTTCTTTTTTTTTTTGGGGGGGGAGGATTTTTGCTGTTATTAGATTTACATGTACAACTAAAGGAAACACAAAGGCAAATAAAAAGAGCAAAATGGAGATAGGAGATGTAAAAACATTGTAAAATTAACTTACAATTTTTCAAAATGATATTGATATAAATACTGCATATTAGAGAGGGGCGTGGTGGCTCAGTGGGTAAGACGCCAGGCTTGTCGATCGGAAGATCACAAGTTCGGAGGTTCGAATCCCTAGCCCTGCGTGCGGAGTGAGCTCCCGCACTCGCCCCAGCTCTTGACAAACTAGCAATTCGAAAGCATGCAAATGCAAGTAGATGAATAGGTACCACTTCGGTGGGTAGGTAACAGCGTTCTGTGTGCGTCATGCTGGCCACATGACTGTGGAAGCATCTTCGGACAACGCTGGCTCTTCGGCTAACAAACGGAGATGAGCACCGGCCCCTAGAGTCGGACACGACTGCACAGATGTGCGGGGGGAACCTTTACCTTTTACTGCATATTAGAATGTATTACATCAATTTAAAGTTTTAAGTAATTATTAAAATTAAACAATATGAAAATTATGTTATTATTGCATGCTTAACAATTATAACCAGTGTGACTCAAATTATTTTATAAACAAAAATTTTGATTTGGTATAAAATAATTTAAAGATTATAGTCCAAAAATAGTTTCAGTTTTATTTTTCAAATATGAAATTAGTTTTAACATCAATGCATACTCCCATAACTTACATTACCATTCTTATACAGAAAGCATTGTTCATAATTTCTAATGAGAAGCATAGAAAATCATAGTAGTTGTTACCATGTTCAAAGCCAACTGAGTATGCTGTGTGGTAGTATAGGTTTTAGTAATATTTTAGGGGTGCAATGGCTCAGTGGTTAAGATGTCAGGCTTGTCGATCGGAAGGTTGCAAGTTAGGTGGTTAGAGACCCTAGCCTCACGTGACGGAGTGATCTCCCGCACTCGCACCAGCTCTTGCCAACCTAGCAATTCAAAAACATGCAAATGCGAATAAATAAATAGGTACCACTTCGGTGGGATGGTAACAGTGTTCCGTGAAAGTCATGCCGGCCACATGACCACGGAAGCATCTTCAGACAGCGCTGGCTCTTCAGATAAGAAATGGAGATGAGCACCACCCCCTAGAGTCAGACACGACTGTGCAGGGGAAACATTTACCTTTTTTACTTAATATTTAGTTTAAAAAAACAAAATAGTAGGCTAGAAAGAACAATCCACTTTTTATTTTATTTTATTTCATTTCATTTCATTTCTTTCCATTCATTTCATTCTATTATCAATCATTTTCCAGAATTGTTGGGCTTTACAACATTGCTGCTAAATATGAAAAATAATATCCCACCTGATTTTTGCATTTCAAACAATTATAAATTGCCTAGTTTGGCAATCGGTACTGAAGTTATGTACGATCAATAGAAGATCTTTTCTTAGAGAAAGTTAATATACTGTATTTTCTCAGTTTTGACAATAAATGTGATTTTTTTTTCCATTTTTTTTCCCCACTGTTGCATGTCAATTGTTCTGTTTGGATTCTGCATCCATTTAATCATATAATCTTTGACTTTTTAGTTTCCAAACTGTACTTCACCAGCAACTTATAAATAAGCCTCAATAGATTATCTGAATTTTGTATATAAGTTTTTCAAGTTCAATTAAAACTCTAAGGGTTCCACCTTGCTTTTGTAACTCCTTTAGAACTGTACTGTCTATCTGTAGATATTATGAAAAAAATTAAATAATTCTGGCCATTCTGGAGAAAGAATCAGAAAGAAATCCATCTTTGTCTTATTAATATTTAAATCTTGCAAACTGTACAAAGTATTATCACTCCAAATTTCTTTGTACATTCTCCTTCATAAAAAGGAACATGTAATGTGCAAGCGAGAGACTATAAATCTTGACTAATTATCTTGACGAATTCTTTTAGATTATATTTTTCCATTTGTATCAGACCAAAAAACTTTGTACAAACCATCTAGAAGTCTTGTTTCTTCCACAGAAGAAATCCAATCATAAGTCTGTTATCCAAGTTAAGCAGCTAGCTTGGTAGTATAATTTAAAATTTGGTACTGCCAGTCCACCTTGTTTGAGACTTGTAAGTTCTTAAGCTTTACCAAGGGTCTTTTACTAGGCCCTATAAAATTAGTTGTTAATTGCAAAATGCTCGTTTTTATTACTGCAATTCTTCCTAACCAGGAGAGTTTCACCTTTCTCCACCCTGAAATGTCTGCAATTATGCTTTTCTAATTCTAGGAATAATTGTTCTTAAATTAATCTCTTTTTTTGGGGGGGTGAAATAAATTCCCAATTTTTTGTTGTTTATTCGTTCAGTCGCTTCCGACTCTTCGTGACTTCATGGACCAGCCCACGCCAGAGCATCCTGTCGGCCATCGCCATCCCCAGCTCCCCCAAGGTCGAGTCCGTCACCTCCAGAATATCATCCCTACATCTTGCTCTTGGTCGGCCCCTCTTCCTTTTGCCTTCCACTTTCCCTAGCATCAGGATCTTCTCCAGGGTATCCTGTCTTCTCATTATGTGGCCAAAGTGCTCCAGTTTTGCCTTTAATATCATTCCCTCAAGTGAGCAGTCTGGCTTTATTTCCTGCAGTATGGACTGGTTTGATCTTCTTGCAGTCCAAGGCACTCTCAGAATTTTCCTCCAACACCACAGTCCAAAAGCATCTATCTTCCTTCACTCAGCCTTCCTTATGGTCCAACTCTCAAAGCCATAGGTTACAACGGGAATTGCCATTGCTTTAACAATGCGGACCATGGTTGTCAGTGTGATGCCTCTGCTCTTAACTATTTTATCAAGATTTGTCATTGCTCTCCTCCGAAGAAGTAAACGTCTTCTGATTTCCTGGCTGCAGTCAGCATCTGCAGTAATCTTTGCGCCTAGAAATACAAAGTCTGTCACTGCCTCCACGTTTTCTCCCTCTATTTGCCAGTGATCAATCAAGCTGGTTGCCATAATCTTGGTTTTTTTGAGGTTTAACTGCAACCCGGTTTTTCCACTTTCTTCTTTCACCTTCGTCATAAGGCTCCTCAGCTCCTCCTTGCTTTCATGCATTAAAGTGGTATCATCTGCATATCTGAGATTGTTAATGTTTCTTTCAGCAATTTTAACTCCAGCCTTGGATTCATCAAGCCCAGCATGTTGCATGATGTGTTCTGCATACAAGTTGAATAGGTAGGGTGAAAGTATACAACCCTGCCACACCCTTTCCCAATCTTAAACCAGTCCGTTGTTCTGTGGTCTGTTCTTACCGTTGCTTGTTGTTGTTTATTCGTTCAGTCGTTTCCGACTCTTCGTGACTTCATGGACCAGTCCACGCCAGAGCTTTCTGTCGGCCGTCACCATCCCCAGCTCCCCAATGGTTGAGTCCGTCACCTCCAGAATACCATCCATCCATCTTGCCCTTGGTCGGCCCCTCTTCCTTTTGCCTTCCACTTTTCCTAGCATCAGCTTCTTCTCCAGGGTATCCTGTCTTCTCATTATGTGGCCAAAGTACTTCAGTTTTGCCTTTAATATCATTCCCTCAAGTGAGCAGTCTGGCTTGATTTCCTGGAGTATGGACTGGTTTGATCTTCTTGCAGTCCAAGGCACTCTCAGAATTTTCCTCCAACACCACAGTTCAAAAGCATCTATCTTCCTTCGCTCAGCCTTCCTTATGGTCCAGCTCTCGCAGCCATAGGTTACTACAGGAAATACCATTGCTTTAACTATGCGGACCTTTGTTGTCAGTGTGATGTCTCTGCTCTTAACTATTTTATCAAGATTTGCCATTGCTCTCCTCCCAAGAAGTAGACGTCTTCTGATTTCCTGGCTGCAGTCAGCGTCTGCAGTAATCTTTGCGCCTAGAAATACAAAGTCTGTCACTGCCTCCACTTTTTCTCCCTCTATTTGCCAGTCATCAATCAAGCTCGTTGCCATAATCTTGGTTTTTTTGAGGTTTAACTGCAACCCAGCTTTTGCACTTTCTTCTTTCACCTTCGTCATAAGGCTCCTCAACTCCTCCTCGCTTTCAGCCATCAAAGTGGTATCATCTGCATATCAGAGATTGTTAATGTTTCTTCCAGCAATTTTAACTCCAGCCTTGGATTCATCAAGCCCAGCACATCGCATGATGTGTTCTGCGTACAAGTTGAATAGGTAGGGTGAGAGTATACAACCCTGCCATACTCCTTTCCCAATCTTAAACCAGTCCATTGTTCCGTGGTCTGTTCTTACCGTTGCTACTTGGTCATTATACAGATTCCTCAGGAGGCAGACAAGATGACTTGGTATCCCCATACCACCAAGAACTTGCCACAATTTGTTATGATCCACACAGTCAAAGGCTTTAGAATAGTCAATAAAACAGAAATAGATGTTTTTCTGAAATTCCCTGGCTTTCTCCATTATCCAGCGGATATTGGCAATTTGGTCTCTAGTTCCTCTGCCTTTTCTAAACCCAGCTTGTACATCTGGCAATTCTCGCTCCATGAGTTGCTGGAGTCTACCGTGCAAGATCTTGAGCATTACCTTACTGCAGAGCTTTCCAAACATTTCATGTTGGTGACACACTTTTTAGACATGCATCATTTCGCGACACACTCTTACAGCAGGGCATCATTTCGCGACACTCTTACAGCAGGGCACAAGGCAGGCACTAGGACCTGCGTGGAATCTCAGCAGGTTTGGAGGCAGCCAGGCACAAGGCAAGCACTAGGACCTGCGTGGAATCACAGCAGGTTTTCAGGCAGCAAGGCACAAGGTAGGCACTAGGAGCTGTGCAGAATCCTTGCAGGTTTGGAAGCAGCAGCAGCCACGACACACCCAGACACTGCAGCCGACACACTAACATGTCCCGACACACAGTTTGGAAAGCTCTGCCTTACTGGCATGTGAAATAAGTGCCACTGTTTGATAGCTTGAACATTCTTTAGTGTTTCCCTTTTTTGTTATTGGGATATTAAGTTGATTTTTTTCCAATCTGATGGCCATTCCTGTGTTTTCTAAATTTGCTGGCATATGGCATGCATCACCTTGACAGTATCATCTTGCAAGATTTTAAACAGTTCAGCTGCGATACCATCGTCTCCTGCTGCCTTGTTATTAGCAATGCTTCTTAAGGCCCATTCAACCTCACTCTTCAGGATGTCTGGCTCTAACTCACTGACCACACCATCAAAGCTATCCCCGATATTATTATCCTTCCTATACAGATCTTCTGTATATTCTTGCCACCTTTTCTTGATCTCTTCTGCTTCTGTTAGGTCCTTACCATCTTTGTTTTTGATCATATCCATTTTTGCCTGGAATTTACCTCCGATGTTTCTAATTTTCTGGAAGAGGTCTCTTGTCCTTCCTATTCTATTGTCTTCTTCCACTTCCGTGCATTGTTTGTTTAAAAATAATTCCTTATCTCTTCTGGCTAACCTCTGGAATTTTGCATTGAATTGGGCATATCTCCCCCTATCACTGTTGCCTTTTGCTTTCCTTCTTTCTTGGGCTACTTCCAGTGTCTCAGCAGACAGCCATCTTGCCTTCTTGGTTTTCTTTTTCTTTGGGACGTTTTTTGTTGCCACCTCCTGAACAATGTTGCGAACTTCTGTCCATAGTTCTTCCGGGACCCTATCTACTAAATCTAGTCCCTTAAATCTATTCTTCACCTCCACTGCATATTCATTAGGAATATTAGTGAGCACATATCTAACTGATCTGTGGGTCTTCCCTATTCTCTTTGGTCTGATTCTAAATTGTGCAATAAGAAGTTTGTGATCTGAACTACAGTTAGCTCCATGTCTTGTTTTTACCGACTGTATAGATGTCCACCACCTTTGGCTGCAAAGGATGTAGTCAATCTGATTTCAGTGTGTACCATCTGGTGAAGTCCATGTATAAAGTCATCTTTTAGGTTGTTGGAAGAGAGTGTTTGTTATGCACAGTGAGTTGTCTTGGCAAAATTCTATCAGCCTATGTCCTGCTTCATTTTGTTCTCCCAGATCATTTTGTTGTTGTTTATTCATTCAGTTGCTTCCGACTCTTTGTGACTTCATGGACCAGCCCACGCCAGAGCTTCCTTTCGGCCGTCACCATCCCCAGCTCTCCCACGGTTGAGTCCGTCACCTCCAGAATATCATCCATCCATCTTGCCCCTGGTCGGCCCCTCTTCCTTTTGCCTTCCACTTTCCCTAGCATCAGCTTCTTCTCCAGGGTATCCTGTCTTCTCATTATGTGGCCAAAGTACTTCAGTTTTGCCTTTATCTCCCAGACCATGCTTACGTGTAGTTCCAGGTGTCATTTGACTACCCACCTTAGCATTTCAGTCTCCTGTCTCCAAAAACATCTCTTTTTGGCATATTATCCAGTAGGTGCTGCAGATCCTCATAGAACTGATCTACTTCTGCTTCTTCAGCATCTGTGGTTGGGGCGTATAATTGGACCACTGTGATGTTACATGGCTTACCCTGAATTCGAATTGAGATCATTCTATCGTTTTTTTGGTTTGTATCCAAGCACTGCTTTAGCCACTTTATTATTAATTTTGAAGGCTACTCCATTTCTTCTGTGGTCCTCTTGTCCACAGTAGTAGATCTGGTGGTCATCTGATGCGAAGTGGCCCATTCCAGTCCATTTCAGTTCACTGACACCTAAAATGTCTATATTTAATCTTGCCATCTCACCAATAACCACATCCAATTTGCCCTGGCTCATAGATCTTACATTCCAGGTTCCTATGGTATGTTGATCTTTAGAACATCGGATTCATCGTTCACCACCAGCACCATCAGCCGCTAGCCGTCCTTTCAGCTTTGAGCTAGCTGAATCATCACATCTGGGGCTAGTTGAACGTATCCTCTGTTCCTCCCCAGTAGCATTTTGACCATCTTCCAACCTGGGAGTCCCATCTTCAGATGGTATATCAACATATCTCTGGTTGTACTGATCCATTTAGTTTTCACGGCAATAATACTGGGGTGGGTTGCCATTACCTTCCCCAGGGAAGGAAATTCCCAAATAACTAATCTTTTTAGCAGTATTGTTGAAGCCCATTGTTTGCTGTAAATACTACTTTTTTTCTTCAGATAAGTTTCATATCATCTGATATCCTGACAATGAACTGTATTACTGTATATATACTATTCTTAGTTCTAAAGAGTCCTATCTTCTTAGTCAATTTTATAATGCCAGAACATTAACAAAGAATGTTAATAACAAAGAAGGAGAGAGGGGAGTCCAGTTATAATTGCAATTACTATTACAATTATCTTGGTTGGTTGTTTTTTGTAAATATTCTGTATCCGTGTAAGAACATTCATACTACAGTTCATCTTTTTCAGACTCATAAATATGAAGGGCCATTCCAAATTATCAAAAGCTTTCTTTGCATCAAGAAAAATCATGGCCTCTTTCTACCTTTTCTTATCAATAGCATTCAAGATATAAATCTAAAATTATTGTCCTGTTCCGACTAAGACTGACATGGAAGCGTTATTGAAACAACTTTATTTACAAGATACACAAGCCGCCCAGTTTACACAGTCCTCTTCTTCTTCTACAGGCTGGATAGCAGCGAGATCGGGCAATACTCCTGGCCAGGCAGGAAGGTGCCAAGAGGGGACCGGCCCTGTAGCAGAGTCTGCAACCGGCAGCGAAACAGAGGTGACAGGCAAGGTGTCCGCGGGCGTGGAGCTGGCTGTGCTGGTGGTAGTCTGGGTAGACCGGGGCCTGACGAAGGCGACCCACTGGTGGCCGGCGTCAGCTAGGCTTGACTGCGGATCGGGGCTGTTGGGAGTCTGGGTAGACCGGGGCCTGACAAAGGCCGCCCACTGGTGGCCGGCGTCTGCTGGCTTTGGAGCGGTAAGCAATGGAGAGTCAGTGGCTCGGGCAGTCAGGAGGGAAGCAGGCAAGGTGGTGGTGCTTACCCCAATGCTGGTTTCTTCCACAGGTAACAAGGACGGCGGTGCGGCAAGCGGACAAGGTTCGGGTCCGAGGCTTGGCACAGAAGCAAGGTAAGGCTTGGTCCGAGGCTTGGTGCGGTGGTGGGGCAAGGCGTGGAATCTGGGTCCGGTGCGGTAACAAGGCTAAGCTCGTTCACAGGTTCCGGGACTGTGGTAAGGCAGGGCTCTAGAGTGAGTTTCGGGGCGGCCATGAGGCGAGGCTCGGTAGCAGGGTCCGGCGTGGAGTTTAGAGCCTTCAGCGCAGAACTGTTAGAGCGGTTAGAACGGTTGTCTCCGGCACCTGAGGTAAGTCGCACCGGCTTTTTATTCCGTTTTTCGCGCCTTGGGAGAGCAGGGGCCAATCGGGCTTCACGTTGCTCAGCCCGCCTTTCTGCTCTCCTTTGGCGTGCGCTGATTGGCAGAGGCGTATTTCTTTCAGAGCCTCGGCCAATCAGTGTTTCCGGGTTCCCAGTCAATTTCACGCCGAGACTGCTGCCTCCTGTGATTGGCTCCTCTTTCGGTTCGGAGTCCGGCATGTCGGGTGGTTGCCAGGTAAGTGAACGAAACCTCACAATTATCCCTTATATATCTCTTTGAAACAATCCAGTCTGATCAGGGTGTATCAATTATGTTAGAAGGTAATTTGTTCTTTTTGCAAGTATTGCCATAATAATCTTATAATTATATTAAGTAATGAAATAGATCTACATGATTCTGGACAACTTGGGTCATTCCTCTCTTTATAAATCAGAAAAATTGAAGTTTCTTTCTAGGAAGCCTCGTGTGGTGCAGAGTGGTAGGCAGCAGTATTGCAACCGAAACTCTCCCCACAATCTGAGTTTGATCCCAGCAGAAGCTGGTTCTCAGGTAGATGGCTCAGGTCAACTCTGAAGCCCATTTAGCAGTCTGTTAGAACTACTGAAATGGAGCAGAGCTGCAAAGTTCGTGTACAGAAAAAGAATATTGTTTAAAAACAGAGCCCATGAGCATATTAGAGAGATCTAAGTTAATCTTACAGCTTTAGCCCACCCAAGCATAAAGAAAGATGCGCTTAGACATGGCAGGTATGAAAAGTAAGTACAAAAGAGTCCTAACGTTTATTCATTGCAGGTACAGAATTTTTGGTAGATAAATGATGTTCCATTTCTTCTTTGTGTTCCCTAAACTTAATACCTCTTGCCCTGCTTGCTGCAAGAGATGCATGTAGAAAGGGGGGAAAATCTCCTAGGCCCATCCATGACCTAGGTTGGAGCAGCACACAGCCATGTGCTCGCTCCCGGTCCAAGGAGGAGAGAGAGAGAGAGGAAGTGGGAGTGGCCACAAACAGCTTCCTCAAAAGCATGGAGAGCTTGCATCCTAGAGCAGCCATCCATATGCTGATGAGGCATGCTGGATTTTCCAGGATCTCCAACAGACTCAGCCTTCCATCCTTCCGAGGTCGGTAAAATGAGTACCCAGCTTGCTGGGGGAAAGGTAATTATGACTGAGGAAGGCAATGGCAAACCACCTCGCTCTATAGTCTGCCAGGAAAACATCACAAAAGGGGCGTCTCCCCAGGGGTCACATGACTTGGTGCTTGCACAGGGGAACCTTTCCTTTCCCTTCTAGGAAGATGAAAATACTTGACATTGCTGAATCTCATTCATTACCTGAGTTAATGTATTAATCAGGATCTCCTGGAAGGTCTTATAGAATATTGTAGAAAATCTGTCAGGACCTAGAGCCATCCATATGCTGATGGATATCCTGCACTTTCAATTATTGCATTATTCTTTTGTTTCCCCTTCAGCAATTGGTTTGTTAAGAGCTTCCTTTTCTTATTCTGTATTGTATCTAGATACTCTTCAAGCTGTTCTGAGTTTACTGTCTGCTATGTTATCTGGAATAATATTTAGTAAATTGATTTGTTGTCTCCTCCATTGTTGAAACATATCTGTTGCCAACCCAAGTAGAAATAACAATTCTTTTCTCTTGTTCCTTTTGTACCGAAGCCAACATCTTATCTGGTTTATTGTCTTTTTCAAAATATTTCCATTTGGCAAAGTTCATCTTCTTGGAGGTGTTATTTACTCCCATTACATCAAGTTGTTATGGATGGTTTTTATTTTTTTTATTTTTGTTCTAAATCTGGAAATGGATTCTGCTTATGTTGTAATTCTGGTTGCTTCAATTTGATCATTGATATTTCAGTTTGTTTTTGTATGACTTTCTAAACTGAGTGATTTTTCAAGTCATACATGGACATATACTGTATGCAGAAATGGCTTTTTGACTGTTTTCTCCTCTGGGTCTGTGTTGTAATAGATCAGGGCTTTCCAAAGTGCCGCCGCTGGCGACACACTGGCGGCGGCGAGGGGGGGCGTGCCGCGGCGCGGGGGAGCATGCGGCGGCGCGTGCGTGCACGGTGGCGGCGCGGGGGGCATGTGGCGGTGCGCGTGTGCACAGTGACGGCGGCAGCCTCCGCTAAAACTCGGAAACACTGATACCGCGCCGCCGCCGTGCACACGCGCGCCGCCGCTTCTGGGTGGTGTGGCGACACACCACGCTGTGTGTGGCGACACACTTTTGTGTCGCCACACACAGTTTGGAAACCTCTGTAATAGATAAATTTGACAACATCTTCCGGCTACTCCATGACGACATGATGGCAACAATCCTGGATAAGAATGGCTCTCAAAGCGATCCATTTAAAGTGGAATCCGGCATTAAACAGGGATGTGTTATTGCTCCAACCTTATTCGCTATCTTCATTGCTATGATTATACACCTTGTTGAAGAGAAACTTCCTACTGGTGTAGAAATTATATATCAAACAAATGGAAAGCTTTTTAATCTCAGTAGGCTGAAAGCAAAAAATAAGGTAATTACAACTTCTGTTATAGAACTTCAGTATGCTGATGATAACGTAGTCTGTGCACACTCCGAGGAAGATCTTCAAACTATCCTAAACATCTTTGCAGAAGCATATGAAAAGCTCGGCCTCTCGATTAACATTAAAAAACCCAAAGTGCTTTACCAGCAAGTTTGAACCAATCCCTCAGCAGCGCCATCAATCCAGCTTAATGGTGTGTCACTAGAAAATGTCGACCACTTTTCTTATCTCGGCAGCCATCTATCTACAAAAGCCGACATCGACGCTGAAATTCAGCATCGTCTGAGCTCTGCGAGTATAGCTTTCTCCCAAATGAAGCGTAGAGTGTTTGAGGATCGGGACATTCGCAGGGAGACCAAAATGCTTGTTTACAAAGCCATTGTACTACCAACCCTTCTGTACGCCTGTGAAACATGGACCCTCTACAAACGCCACCTCCAACTTCTTGAAAGATTCCATCAACACTGCCTCCGAAAAATTCTGCAAATTACTTGGGAAGATAGGCGGACTAATGTTAGCGTATTAGAAGAAGCGAAAACCACCAGCATTGAAACAATGATCATCCAACATCAACTTCGCTGGACCGGTCATGTTGTTCGAATGCCTGACCATCGTCTTCCAAAGCAGCTACTTTACTCCCAACTTAAGAATGGAAAACGGAATATTGGTGGACAGCAAAAGAGATTCAAAGACACTCTCAAAGCTAATTTTAAAAAATTTAATATCAGCATTGAGAACTGGGATGCCCTAACTCATGAGCGTTTCAATTGGAGGTCAGCCTTTATTAAAGGCGCTATGGACTTTGAAGAAGCATGAGTACAGGGCGAAAGGGAGAAAAGAGCTAAAAGGAAGGCACGTCAAGCAAACCCTCATCATGACCGTCTCCCACCCGGAAACCTATGCCCTCATTGTGGGAGGTTGTGCGGATCCAGAATTGGCCTTTACAGCCACTTATGGATCCACTGTTAAAATTTTACCCTTGGAAGACAATCTTACTCGCCTACGAGTGATCACCAGTGATGATGATGTTGTAATAGATTATTCCTAGGAATCAGTATAGCAGCTTGTTATTTAATATTGTCAGATAAAAGTACTGAAATATATAAACGGTTGACTACAGTGTATGCCATCATCTGTCAGCAATGTCCCAGTGACTTTACATTGGACAAACTGACCAATACAAATAACATCAAAGGTGACAAAAGAATGGACAATATTGAAAAAATCCAGTCACTGACTTCAAGGTAGGCATCCTTAAGAAAAGGAATTACAAAGTCCAATTTCATCTTGAAATGGAAATTTAACACTTCTTCTCACAAATTATACAAAGATCAAAGTTGCTTATCAAATCAAAGTTTCTATATTGGATTAATAACCTGATTGTTGCTGGACTACCTGAGTCACATCTAACTGATGATCTCTTAATTATTGCTAATTATAGATAATTCTGTGTGTCATTTCTGTTTATGCTATTCCCTTTTATCTCCTTCTCCCAATAACAGCTGCAATTTCCTTTCTCAGGACTACCCTTAATGCATCTAATGAAGAGGACTCTGGTCCACAAAAGTTGATGCAATAATACATTTTCTTTAAAGTGACACAATATTGTTTTTATTACAAAAGAGTAGTATCTCTCTGAATACTAGAATATTTAGTTATTGTTCTGTAGTAGGGGCTATACTAATCACTAATATTTTTATATTGGAAAAAATGTTCTAACAAACCGCCTAAATGTGAAGGGAACCCTTTTTGCAGAGGTGGAATTTCTTAGGTCTGAGGAGAAAAATCTGAGGGGGAAAAACTTTTTTTTTCTGTTTAGTCTCTGCTGTCACCCAGTGGATTTTCCCTGTAACATCTTTATTTCTTTATCAGCTGAGAAACCTGTGTCCATCCAGACATTGAGTAAACGCCTCCCTGAATTTCTAACCATTTGCTCCCAATCTCAGTTTCAGTGGATGAAGCAACCAAATTATCACAGAACTTTGAATTTTGGCCCTTTTTTAAGTTGGCCATTGGTCTTTTAGTGGGAAAAAATTGGCTCTTGGATCCAGTTCTGTTCCCAGACTGATTCTAAGCATTGCTTATATTAGATGTCCAATGTGCCATAGCAAAGTGTCTTAAGCCCTAGTAAGAAAAGAAAAAAATCTAGATACTATTCTATAGTAATTCATCCATTTTGAAACTGCCATCATTACGTAAGCCAGGTCCAGATTTGTTCTGAGGCACATGCTTTGGGATTATCCAGAAGTTTTCATTCATGCTGGCTGGGGAATTCTGGGAGTTGAAGTCCACGCATCTTAAAGTCGCTGAGGTTGAAAAACACTGGACTAGATAATGGAAACATGGCTTGGAGGGGAAGGCTGGGGAAAGTAGAACAAACAAATATTTGACCAAACACTGTGGCAACAACTTTTACATTTTAAACCATATTGTAAAATGAAAAAATTAGTCTCATATAGATGCATTGTATTACATGCAGAGTTACAAGACAAAGAAACAATGACTGGTTTTTAGAAAGCATGAAATATAGTCATTACTAGAGGTATGCAAAATGATTGAATTCAAAATGTTTTGATTTTGTTTCCTATTCAAAATACAGGGTTTGAGCATGAGTTATTGTTTCAATACTGTTTCAAGTTCAGACCATTGGCAGAATAGAACAGCATTAGAATACTTTTGATAACATTGGTACAGTTCAACAACTTGAAATGAAGTTTTTCAAATCTGAAATATTTCGAACAACACTAGCCATCACCTATCTCTAGCCTTGAGTAGAACACATGGATTCCTGGACAAGCAGAAAACAGAAGTATAAATAATTGAGATACTAGAGATTAATTTTAGGTGTGCTCTGCAGAAATATTAAGATAAATTGTGTAGTAGATGGTGTGGGGAGATAAATTATATATTTCTCTGACTGTAAATTCTGCTTGCATGTCTATTCTTTAAGCCAGAGCTTTCCAAACTGTGTGTGGCGACACAAAAGTGTGTCGCCACACACAGCGTGGTGTGTCGCCACACCACCCGGAAGTGGCGGCGCGCCCCCCGCGCCGCCGCACCCCCCCCCGCGCCGCCACCGTGCGCGCGCCGCCGCTACCACTGGTGTGTCGCCAGCGGCAGCACTTTGGAAAGCCCTGCTTTAAGCATTGAAAATGCTTAAAGATAGCCATGAAGATTCATGAGAAAAACTTACAGTAGGGCAGTAGTTTTATTAGGATCACCCAAAATAAATCTTAAAAGGCTCCCCTCCCCACCCACCACCCACCACCAGCAATGGATCAGTTCAGCCATGTCTGTTTTTATTTTACTGTTTTGGGCCACTTTGAACCGCCTCTTTGATTCAATACAACTCTAAAGGTCATCACTGGGAGGATTATGGTAGCTAGTTTCATGGACTTTGCATCACTCTACACATGAGTATTATAGCCCTAGTGACTTTTAATTAAGATAGTGACACCTATCGCTTAAAGACTGCAAATCCTCAATATGGAGACAATACCACAGTCCTATATATCTTCAGGTAATTCTTTAGAAATATTTATTTCTCCCCTGAGTCAAGGTTTGAAAACTCCGATAAAGTAAGCAGGGGAGAAAAGATTGATACTAATTCAGGCAAGTTGGAGATGATGCCAGCAGAAAAAATCCTGATCAAGAAAAGAGCCAGGAGGGGAAGGGGTGGGTATGCCCAGGAACCAGGACTCCTCTTTGAGAAGAAGCTAACAAGGTTTATGATGGATGTAATCTTCTATCTAAGGGGCGTGGTGGCTCAGCGGGTAAGACGCCAGGCTTGTTGATCGGAAGATCGCAAGTTCGGAGGTTCGAATCCCTAGTCCTGCGTGACGGAGTGAGCTCCCGCACTAGCCCCAGCTCTTGCCAACCTAGCAATTCGAAAGCATGCAAATGCAAGTAGATTAATAGGTACCACTTCGGTAGGAAGGTAACAGCGTTCCGCGTGCGTCATGCCGGCCACATGACCATGGAAGCATCTTCGGACAACGCTGGCTCTTCGGCTAACAAACGGAGATGAGCACCGGCCCCTAGAGTTGGACACGACTGCACAAATGTGTGGGGGGAACCTTTTTTAATCTTCTATCTAAAGACTATTTTCTTCATGGCAAGTCATACTTGCTAGTCTGGACCATGTTTTTGTAACTTAGAGACAACATATTTATGCTCTGCTGCTGTTTTGACAGTTTTTGCCCTTGTCTTTTGTTAGTTTTGGAGGTGTATATACTCCTACCTGGTGCAATGCAAGTAATCTCTACATTAGAAATCCTAACCTGCACAGAGTAGCATGGAATGTTTCTGTAAAACCAGACAACGTTTATACTAGTGACATACTGCTCAAAATGTACAAACTGACGAATACAGAATTCCTACTGTTAGCATGGAATGCTACTTGTGCCATGGAATAACTAAGGCTGGTAACTTAGTTAACTTCTTATCTCTCTTTAATAAGAAAACCTTGATTGACCAAAACCATGATTAGTGTCAGAAGTCAGTATGGGCCCATCTGGTGTTGACCACAACATGTGGGAGACAGCAACTTGGAATATATGAGGAACATATGGTATAGATTATGAATTAATAAATGAAGTGAAAGAAAGAGAAATAGATAAGTTGTATGTCTGTGAAACTAAGAAAAAGAGGAAGAATGTAATACTTCTGAATGAAGATGGTATGATCTTATGGTGTAGAGCTGATGAACACTTATAGGGAAGTGAAGCTGTAGGTTTAATGATGAATGAAAGAAAGTATGTCAGAAAGTGTGGATTGGTATCATCTAGATCATAGCTTTCCAAACTTTGTGTCGCGACACATTAGTGTGTCGCGACAAAACCTGGAAGTGCTGATGGCGCGTCGCCGCTGCCCCTGCGGCGGCGTGCGTGGTGGTGGCGGCAGCGGTGGCAGCGGCGGCGCGCCATCAGCACTTCTGGGTTTTAGCATGATGCACAAGGCCGTACCTCCGCTGTCATGTGCAGCACCGCCACCCCCGCCATTGGTGTGTCGCCAATGGTGGGACTTTGGAAAGCACTGATCTAGATTGTTGTGTGTATATATGAAACTGAGAATTCATAGGTTGGATATAATGGTATAGTATCCTCCAGTGAATGGTGATAATGGAAGAAACAAGGATGAGTTTTAGGGGGAATTATATAGCTTTATGAATGAATATCATCAGGGAAAGGTTTTTCTGCTAAGTGACAAGAGTAGATGGGTAGGAATGACATAAGTGATCAGGTTATTTGGAGACTGAAGAATGAACAAAAATTATGATTGTTGGTAAGTATCTACTTAGAAAAAGGTCTGTTTTGAACACATGGTTTAAGCAGAAATGCATTCATGCATACACATGGCAAAGAAATGAATAAAAAAGCATGACTGGTTAATTTGTTTATCATGAAAGATTGAGAGAAGGTACAAGGGTAATGAATAGTTATGAATCTGAGACAGACCATTTTTTGGTAGTGTCAGGAGTGGAACTTGAGGAAAAAAGAGATGTGGGGGGAAAAGGATAGAAATGAAAGAAATTAGAATGAAAGAAGAAATATTGCAGTAAAAGAAACTACATGTCCTATATGAAAAAAGTGTTAGAAGAGAACTTGAAAGAACAAAAGGCAATATATGAATCAGTGTATGGATATGGTGGAAGCAAGGATGGTTTCCAAAAATAAAAAAGGATGGATTGCATATGGTGTTGATATAAACTAATTATATTTCTTTTTCTCTTATCTCCTGTTTTTAATTTCTTTTGTGTACTATTTTTTATTCCTTTTCTTTATAGTTACAGTATATATGTTAATTTTTATTCTATGTTTAAATTTCCTATTACATTCAAAAGAGATTCTGAGTTAAGTCTAGTATTCAATATTCTATTACAAATGAAGACAAATTCAGGCAATCAGATCACTGCACGAATGATTTGAGATGGCTTCTTTTATGACTACATTGTGTAAATGTATTGGCAATCATCAAGGATTTCATCAATTATTTGCAGATCAATGGTACGGGCATAGTTTTCAGTTTCTAGACAATCTTAATTATCACTAAATTCATAATCAAATCATAGAGTTGCGAGAGACAATTTAAACCAATAGGTCTAACCCCCTGCTCTATGAAGGGATCTAAATAATAGTATCACAGGCATATGGTTGTTTAACCTTTGCTTGAACATGTTCAATTTCCTCTACCTCTTCATCTAAGTCTTTAATCAAAATATTGAATGCTTGTTGTTACTTCCTCAATAGAGAATATTTTTTGTTTCCTTTCATGCAAGCATCAACCTCCAGAGTTCTTACTACAAACATTATTCTCCTAACTTTATTGTTTCTCACTGTATACATTTATTCTGCTGTGTTAAACTACCTATGCCAGTATTTCTCAGGCCTGAATATTTGAGGCTTGATGAAACAAATGAAATTACTCATGTCTAATAGTTGATACTACTGGAGACACCCCAAAGCTCAGTCTTCTCCTTATCCCCAAACACATATTTTGCATCTCCAAAATTGTTTCCAATTGGTGAAAATTAATGATGTAGTTTATGACCATACTGAAGCAGAAATACATGAAAATTGCAATGTAAGCCAACATGTATCTCAGACCTTATTTTTAAATGACAGGGAGCAATTTCAGGAATTGCTGAAAGAGAAAAAAAGGGGGAAAGGAGGATCTGGAAAACTAGCTACAAATCAGCCAGTCAGACATCAATACCTGAGAAAACTCTAGAGCAGATCATAAAAACATTCCAAGCTGAATATGACTTAGCAGCGTGATGTGGCTGTAAAAAGGAAAACACACAGTTTTGATAGCATCAACAGAAGTAGAGTTTTCAAATCCCATGAAGCAATCATTCCACTTTATTCTGCTCTGATCAGACCTCCTTCTCCTCAGAAACAGTTCCCATACTTTAAGAAAAAAAATCAGAAAAACTGGAAAATTCAAAGAAAAGCCATAGGGATGATCAGGGGACTAGAAACAAAGACCTATGAATAGAGCTAGGTAACTTCAGTCTTGAGATATGAAACCTGAGGGGAGATATGATTGTACTTTCCAAGTACCTGAAAGAATATCACACAGAAAAAGGTCAAGATCTGTTCTTGATTGCAGAAAAGAATTTAAATTACAGGAAGGCAGATTCCAATTGAACATTGGGAAAAACGTCCAAACAATAAGAGCAGTTCAACACTGGAACCAATTATTCTGAGGACTGGTGGATTCCCCTTCACTGGATGGGTTCAAGCAGAGGCTGGACAGACATCTATTAGGATGTTTAATTTAGATTTCTGCTCAGAACAGTGGTTGGGCTCGATCACTTAAATGGCCCCTTCTAGCTCTGTGGTTCTACAATACTATGGATCCAAGTTTGAGAAAAAGGGCCACAAGTAAAGACATGAAATGAGAATAATGACCTCTGATATTTATTCAGAGACCACATTATTATTTCAATATTTTCCATATTATTGGATACAGTGACTAATTATTTCATAGAGGACAAGATCCACAGGGATCTGTTTTCTCCAGAGGTCAGTGTTTGTATTAACGCACAGTGTAATTTCTATGTTTAGAAGCTCCATTATAAAGAAGCAGTTGAAATGTTAGTACAGGTGATAAAAGTTTATTTTAATAGGATTCATTAACCAAATCTTATTAAAAGAAATGAAAATAAGAATTATGCACAGGAGCAATATTTGTAAGGCTGTGATCCGGCGATTCCATGTCACTGAATTTAATCTGAACGTGCCCAGGATTGCACCACAAGCTAGTACATTTTAGGAGGTAAAATTACTATATTTCATAAGTTTATTAAGATCTCTCTGGTTCCATGATGTGTAAAAAAATCTTTCCAAAAGATTGTTTGCTTTGTTTCGGGGAAAAATTCCATTGCTTGGTTTATCATGAATCTGTGGTTCATTAAGTGTGAAGAGATTAATAAAAGCAAAGTATCTTGGGTTAAAGTACTCTGGTTATGCTCCTTGAGCATTATTATTATTCAGGGAACAATTAAACTTCTTGGTTCTTTGATTCTAAGCATTTTACATGGAAGTCCTTTGAATTACATTAACTCTTCTTCTGAAATACATCAGAAATCACATAACACATCCTGATTGCCTGAAAAATCATAATCCAGAATGAAGAATTTGTGGGTGGGGGGGAGACCAATATGTTCATTGAGTTCCTGAAAACCAATATTCTGAATTATGATGATGATGGGATATGGTGAGTGTAAGAAGATATAATGCGTATGCTCATTGTATCTGGCAATCATGTGTTTTATAAGACTTTTCATTGATTATGGCCAAAAGCAGATGTTGCTGATTGCTTAGAACTTACATGGACTATGCTCACATAGTTCCCTATGATAGTTTTTCACAGCAGATTCATCTGTGAGAGGAGCCCAGGAACAAAGGTGAATAGAATAGAATTCCTTTATAAGTGATTAACAGTAAGGACATCACTCACTTGTCCATTTTGGTGAGGGACCTTGCAGTCCAACCTGGTTAGAACAATTTTTTGTACTTCAGAGTGGAGGATGTTGATTCTCTCAGAGAGAAAGTGAGAAACATACAGTACAACCTTTTCTCAGTTGGGCTGGATTGGATCCAAAAGAGTAATACAGAAGTCAAATTCCCACAAATTGCATTTGATATTAGGATGTGAACATAGCAAAATAATCTTGTATAATCTCAGCCTTCCCCATCCTCTTGATGTGTTGCATTACTACAAAGGGTTTATAGGAGTCCTAATCTAACACATATGGAAAATGCCATCTTGGAGAACAGCAGAGCATAGCAAATCGTATACTTGATATACAAAGAAACAGCTCACCATTATTTTTGCATTACTAAACCTTCAGAAGATATGAAAATTCATTTAACGCTTTGATATTTCTAACATAAAATATTGTAGATATAGAAGTCTTTAGTTGACTTTGTTCCATCTATGTTCTATATATATGTTCCATGTTCTATGTTCTATGCTATATTCCATCTCCCAAACTTTTCACTTGAAAAAATGTGGCTTATCCCAACGCTTTCTTTTTAGTATGTACAGTAGCTTCTGCAAAACAGTAGTAAAAGCAATGTTCTTTTCTTCTAGTGAATTGTAAATTGTAGTGAATTTAATTGTGATTAAATTTCTATCCTCCTGCACACTCACTGTTTTTCATTTCCCCAGATGAAGCTCAGGCTGGATGCAATGACCATCAGTGGTAATCAGAGCCTTGGACAAGTTGTGACGGAGTTCATTCTGTTAGGATTTCCTCAGGTCCAGGTGTTAGAAGTCTTCCTTTTTGCAGTGATCTCTGTTATTTTCACTCTCACCCTCTTGGGTAATCTGATTATCATCAGTGTTGTAGTAATTGATGCTCATCTTCACACACCCATGTACTTTTTTCTGGGGAATCTTTCCCTTCTGGAAATATTCTTCACCTCAGCCATTGTGCCCAAGTTGTTGACTAACTTGCTGGTTAGGAAGAAGACTATCTCATTTTCGGCTTGCATTGCTCAGTGTCATTTCTACTTTTTCCTGGGCTCCACTGAGTTGCTCCTTCTGAGTGTGATGTCCATTGATCGCTATGTCGCTATCTGCAACCCACTGCGCTATCCCATCATAATGAACAGTCGTGTCTGTGTTTCTCTGGTGCTTGGCTGTTGGGTGGGTGGCTTTTTGCACATCCTATGGCCAACAGTAGTGATATCTCAGCTCCCTTTCTGTGGCCCAAATGTAATCAATCACTTCTTTTGTGACAGCACCCCGCTCTTGAAGCTTTCCTGCTCTGATACACAACTCATCGAACTGGTTGATGTGCTTCTCGCTTCCTTTATGCTTGTGGGCACTCTGCTGCTCATCATAATATCTTACATCTACATTATCTCCACGGTGCTTAGGATCCCATCAGCCACCGGGAGGCGCAAGGCCTTTTCTACCTGTGCCTCACACATCACTGTGGTGACAATCTATTACGGCAGCTCCATTTTTATGTATGCCCAGCCAGCCCAGAGCTCCTCTCTGGAGTTCAACAAAGTGGTGGCCATTCTGACAGCTGTGGTGACACCGCTGCTAAATCCTCTCATTTACAGCCTGAGAAATGAAAAGGTGCGGGAAGCCCTGAAAGGTATGGTGAAGAGAAAACATGCTTCCCAGATAAGCACAGAATCTTTGATATGATTCCATGTCTTTCTCCTAAAGGCTTCGCAAATGCACCCTAATCAATAAAGAGTTCTGTCATGGATCCCACTGAATTAGCTGCCATGTGTAGAAGAGACATGGCTTCCATGATGAACCAGAGACTGTGCTAATGACATTGTTTTAATCTCCTTTTTTCTGATGATATGCTGGTGAAGCCAATGAACCTCAAAGCCAGATTACTGTAATACTTGAAGCCTAACCTGGTAGTCCAAGATAACTGTTCCTGTTGAATCATAACAAGAAACCTGTATTAAAGAATAAAATGAGCTCAGTTGCTGGAAAACAAGGTGATCTTTTGATTTAAAAAAAGGAAAGCAGAATTTAAAAAAAAATAAAGAAAAAGAGAACTGTTATAGACTCTTTTGTGGAAGATTATTTATTTATTTATTTATTTATTTATTTATTTGTTAGTTAGTTAAATTTATATGACCGCCCAACTCCCCCAGCAGGGGACTCTGGGCGGTTTACAATAAAATCAAAGTTAAAATATAAATATAAAATTACAAATTAGTAACATAACATAAATAAATGCAAAATCCAATCCGGCAAGTATCTCAAATAATAGGGAGGACATTATGGTATTAACCACCCCCAGGAGGAGCTGTTACTTTTCCCCTCCCATGCTAGGCGGCAGAACCAGGTTTTCAGATCTTTCCTAAAGGTCGGGAGGGAGGAAACCAGCCTCAACTCTGGGGGCAAGATATTCCAAAGGACGGGCGCTACTACAGAGAAGGCCTGCCTCCTGGACCCCACTAGATGAAATTCCCTTATTGATGGGATCCGTAGTAAGCCCTCTCTGAATGATCGGGTGGGGCGGGTCGATGATATGGGGATAAGATGGTCCCTCAGATATCCTGGTCCCATGCCATGTAGGGCTTTAAAGGTAATAACCAACACCTTGAATTGGACCCGGAAGCAAACTGGCACCCAATGCAGCTCGCGGAGCAGAGGTTTTATATGTGCTGATCTTGGTGCACCTAAAATTGCCCGCGCAGCCGCATTCTGCACCAGCTGTAGCTTCCGGATATTCTTCAAGTGTAGCCCCAAATATTATTTGTTTGTAATTTTCTTTCTTATAGATTTTCTTTTCATTTGTTTGCATTGTTAATAACTTTTTAATAAAAGTCTAAATTGTTTTTAAAAAGGACTCACACATTTGAATAGCATCTCAGTAATTCCTGTGGAGCAAAGCTCCATTCTGAAAGAACACTTGTCATTCTGCATAGCATACAATAAAGCTGCACAGTTTCGAACACTGACAGATCAATTAAATTGGGTTCAAAACAAGTTCCCTTCAGTGTAATTCGGAACCATGACTCCTTTTTCTGTGGAGTCCTTGGTGCTCTCTGAGCTTTGTTGTTTTCTTGCAGATGTTTCATTTCTCTTCAATTGGTACTCCTTTTTCATTGTCAACACTAGTGCAAGTATTGTCTCTCATCCTGTCATGGCTCTAGTGAAGTCAGAGAAGGACCCCAAGGAAGCTTTCTTAACCTCCTCAGAGAAAGGTAGAATCCACATGGAATAGATATGGTCCTACATTTGTTCACTGCTTGGGTTCTGTCTGTCATATCACCTGGTGAGATATATGGATTGTATATTGGACAAAAGGACCATAATTTTCTCTGAAAGGCTTACCATTCCAAAAACTATATCTCTCTGAGTTTTGACATTTCTATGTTTCTGATAATAAACAGGTCCTACATTAATTTAGCAGCAGCCCTACTATGAGTCATATGTGATTTGGACTGTCCTCAAGGCACATATGTCACATTCAAATGGTGGAAGAGCCATAAATCCCTGTATCAGGAGTACCCAGGCTGAGGGGTATGCCTTTCTGGAGGGGCATAAAGAAATTCCAGGAGGCATGAAGATGTTGGATTGTTAGAAAAAATATCAGGGGGGAAAAGGCAGTAAATTACTGGCAAAGATTTATGAGGTGAAGAACAATAAAGGTGGCCAGGCTTATGGGAAGGAATAAAGCACAATCAATATGGTGTGGGGGTGGTGGTGATAGGAAGATTGAAAGTGGAGAGAAGGCACTGTGAAGATTGGCAAGTATGCAGCAGGAAGATTACCGGGTGGATGGGCTGGTGGGAAAGAGGGAGAGAAGGCATTGTGAAGGTTTACATGTACACAGTGAGGAGACTGGGGAATGGGAGGGCTGATGGAAAGAAGGAAGATGTGATGCTCAAAAATTTCAGAAGTACTCTTCTGTATAAAACGGAACACTGTATAGAACAGTGGTTCTTAAACTGTGAGTATCCCCAAGGAGGTAATTTGGGCATATCCAGGGGGGTAATGGAGCAATTTGTAATTACTTGTTTGTAAGTCAAGGATCCAGGTTGGATCCTCTGGCAAGATGCTTGTGTAAAACAACAGAGTCTGGGATTTTTCAGGGGAGAGGGATGTAATGACATTATGCGAGACTTGGAAAAGGGGTAATTGGTCAAACCATTTAAGAACCACTGATATAGAAGGTCCTCATGGGCCATATTTTTTCTCCACAAATACCAGCAATGTTGATGGACCAGCCAGCAGTAGGAAAAAATTGTTAACTTCTAAAAGCCATCTTCCCTTTCACAGGATGCCCACCACAATTCTTTCTCCAGCTCTATCATCACCAAAGCTCCATTGAGGCATTACAGAAAAGAGTTCCACTTCTCACTCCAACAGTGGTCATCATCCCCTTCCTTCCAGTTCACATGTTGTACAAAGAAGGATGTCTGCATGGCTGCCTGCACAGTGGAGGCTTTGTATGTACAACTGTGAAGACAGTCATGCTGAACATGCCAACGTCCAATGCACTTATGGGATGCGCTTCTATTTGTGAAAGTATCATAGTGTCTTACAGCTCAAGAAAAACCTTTTTTGGAACAGAGATGGGCAATTGGCAATTATGGGCATCTATAGGAATTTTTCTGGAAGGTGTGAGAAGAACTGCAATGGAGGATGTGGATACAATGCACACAAACAATGCACACTGTAATATTGTACCTGCTTATTTTTCCAGTATGTGTACAATCGGATACTTTTTCAAGAGTACTAACTTTCTCCTTAAATTTGACAATTTGACATGATTTGTCAGGAAAAGGCTCCATAATCTTAAATAGGAACATGAGAAACTGTGTTATATTGATCCAGACCAGTGGCTTATCAATAGGCTGACCATACGTCCCATTTTGAACAGGACAGTCCCGTTTTTTTTAACATTTCTGGACTGTCCCGTCGCTTTAATATAAAAGTCAATGTTGTCCTTTTTAAAAAAAAAACCTGTCAGGAACTAGCCTGTCCCTGCCGCCAGCGCTGGAAGTAGCTGGAGCGGCACGAAAGAGCCAGAGCAGCTGATTGGAGGGAACCCGGAAGAGGTATCGCCTCCGCCTATCAGCGCGCGGCAAAGGAGGTGGGAAGGTGGGCCGAGCAGCTTTTAACTTTATCTTTGATTTCTTTCTTTTTTTCTTTCTTACTTTACATTAGTTCGTATTAGTTTTTATCTTCCTTTTTAAAACTTTTAATAATATTATTTAAAAAAAAACAATGGTAGATAAGATAGCACTCTTCTACTACGGCTCCATAGCAGCTGGTGTTCAAATTATGTTGGCTGTGATTTTGGAGATAATAAACAGCCATCATGATTAGTAGCCATTGATAGCCTTATCCTGAATTGGGGTCTTTGCTCCTATCTTTTGTTTTTGAGCTACCATACTGCTACTCAAACACAGCTGCACCAAAAGCCTTGATTTCGGATGGATGGATGGATGGATGGATGGATGGATGGATGGATGGATGGAAGGAAGGAAGGAAGGAAGGAAGGAAGGAAGGAAGGAAGGAAGACATTCTGGAAGCAACTGGATTGTTTCTCAGGAAATAACAATTACCAGGCAAGATTTTTTTAAAAACCTTCTCAAAACAGTCCATACATCATTGTAAGGCCTCTTCATTCATTAGCTAGAAACACTGAAAAGCTGGCTACTCACTGAATTTTGTTTTATGGCTACTCACTGCAAAACTGGCTACCCATTTTGTTTTATATCTCTGCTTCTGGAAAGACTAGAGGATAGTTTTTCCCCACCCCTCTTCCCTTTCTTTCTCCTTCTCCTTATTACTATTACGATGATGATGATTCTTCAAGCTTGGATCCTGGGGATTTTGTCTCATCCCCCTTGACCATGCCTGCAACTCTTGGCCTACATTTGCCTAGTAGCACCTGAGGCTTTGGGGTAGTCAAGAGTCACCAAATGAGCTTCAGTGGCTGAGGATGGATTTGAGACTGAATCTCCCCACTCTTAGTCCAACACCTTAACCACTACATATTGATTTACTTTTTTAATTAGCTCCATGCTTTCTAGGCAGTTTTTCCTCAATGACTTCTAGTCTAATTCCTAGGAACTTATGTATTGTACAAATTAACTCTATGCCTCAATAAAGACTCCTCAAGTACTGATAGAGTTTTAATAAGGAATCAAGTAATCCAAAACAGTTTCAAAGATCTGAGTACCTGTTCCCACCAAACCATTTCGTTTTATTCATTCCTCCCCCCCCCATAGTAAGTTTTCCAGCAGTGATATCAGTTTCAGTCATCGACGCGCTGCCCAGCTCCTCCTCTGTCTCGCTCAGGGCTCTCGTTGGGGATTGTTCTCAATGGGCGCTAATGATTGCCTGTCTGGTTTTCCCGTCACCATTGTCTTTTAAAATTAGCAGTGGTCACGTACACTTTGGCATGCGTGACCTCCCCCCAGTTCCTCCATGGAAGCTTCTGTTCCAGGACCTTACACCAACACCTTAACCACTACATATTGATTTACTTTTTTAATTAGCTCCATGCTTTCTAGGCAGTTTTTCCTCAATGACTTCTAGTCTAATTTCTAGGAAATTGTATTGTACAAATTAGCTCACTAATATTCCTAATGACTATGCAGTGGAGGTGAAGAATAGCTTTAAGGGACTAGATTTAGTAGATAGGGTCCCGGAAGAACTAAGGACAGAAGTTTGCAACATTGTTCAGGAGGAGGCAACAAAAAACGTCCCAAAGAAAAAGAAAACCAAGAAGGCAAGATGGCTGTCTGCTGAGACACTGGAAGTAGCCCAAGAAAGAAGGAAAGCAAAAGGCAACAGTGATAGGGGGAGATATGCCCAATTAAATGCAAAATTCCAGAGGTTAGCCAGAAGAGATAAGGAATTATTTTTAAATAAGCAATGCGCAGAACTGGAAGAAGTGGAAGAAGGACAAGAGACCTCTTCCAGAAAATTAGAAATATCGGAGGTAAATTCCAGGCAAAAATGGGTATGATCAAAAACAAAGATGGCATGGACCTAACAGAAGCAGAAGAGATCAAGAAAAGGTAGCAAGAATATATGGAAGATCTGTATAGGAAGGATAATATCGGGGATAGCTTTGACGGTGTGGTCAGTGAATTAGAGCCAGACATCCTGAAGAGTGAGGTTGAATGGGCCTTAAGAAGCATTGCTAATAACAAGGCAGCAGGAGACGACGGTATCCCAGCTGAACTGTTTAAAATCTTGCAAGATGATGCTGTCAAGGTGATGCATGCCATATGCCAGCAAATTTGGAAAACACAAGAATGGCCATCAGATTGGAAAAAATCAACTTATATCCCCATACCAAAAAAGGGAAGCACTAAAGAATGTTCAAACTATCGAACAGTGGCACTTATTTCACATGCCAGTAAGGTAATGCTCAAGATCCTGCAACGTAGACTCCAGCAATTCATGGAGCGAGAATTGCCAGATGTACAAGCTGGGTTTAGAAAAGGCAGAGGAACTAGAGACCAAATTGCCAATATCCGCTGGATAATGGAGAAAGCCAGCGAGTTTCAGAAAAACATCTATTTTTGTTTTATTGACTATTCTAAAGTCTTTGACTGTGTGGATCATAACAAATTGTGGCAAGTTCTTGGTGGTATGGGGATACCAAGTCATCTTGTCTGCCTCCTGAGGAATCTGTATAATGACCAAGTAGCAACGGTAAGAACAGACCACGGAACAATGGACTGGTTTAAGATTGGGAAAGGAGTATGGCAGGGTTGTATACTCTCACCCTACCTATTCAACTTGTACGCAGAACACATCATGCGATGTGCTGGGCTTGATGAATCCAAGGCTGGAGTTAAAATTGCTGGAAGAAACATTAACAATCTCTGATATGCAGATGATACCACTTTGATGGCTGAAAGCGAGGAGGAGTTGAGGAGCCTTATGATGAAAGTGAAAGAAGAAAGTGCAAAAGCTGGGTTGCAGTTAAACCTCAAAAAAAACCAAGATTATGGCAACCAGCTTGATTGATCACTGGCAAATAGAGGGAGAAAACATGGAGGCAGTGACAGACTTTGTATTTCTAGGCGCAAAGATTACTGCAGATGCTGACTGCAGCCAGGAAATCAGAAGACGTTTACTTCTTGGGAGGAGAGCAATGACAAATCACGATAAAATAGTTAACAGCAGAGACATTACACTGACAACAAAGGTCTTCATAGTTAAAGCAATGGTAATCCCCGTTGTAACCTATGGCTGCGAGAGTTGGACCATAAGGAAGGCTGAGTGAAGGAAGATAGATGCTTTTGAACTGTGGTGTTGGAGGAAAATTCTGAGAGTGCCTTGGACTGCAAGAAGATCAAACCAGCCCATACTCCAGGAAATAAAGCCAGACTGCTCACTTGAGGGAATGATATTAAAGGCAAAACTGAAGTACTTTGGCCACATAATGAGAAGACAGGATACCCTGGAGAAGATGCTGATGCTAGGGAAAGTGGAAGGCAAAAGGAAGAGGGGCCGACCAAAGGGCAAGATGGATGGATGATATTCTGGAGGTGACGGACTCGACCTTGGGGGAGCTGGGGATGGTGACGGCCAACAGGAAGCTCTGGCGTGGGCTGGTCCATGAAGTCACGAAGAGTCGGAAGTGACTGAACGAATAAACAAGAACAACAACAACAACAAATTAGGGGTTTTCAAACTTTTTCAGATTACAGAACCTGTTAATTAAAAAAATAAAATTCTTAGAACCTCTGATCAAGAGGCAAAAGACTGAGTTGTTTTGAGCACAAATGCCCCCGGGGGGGTGTAGGTTCTTAATGTCAGCTGATAAGCCCTGCTCTTTTTATCTCTGGTTTCACACACAGATCTCCCTCTCCTTCTCCTTCTCCTTCTCCCTCTCCCTCTCCCACTCCCTCTCTCTCTCTCTCTCTCTCCCTCTCCCTCTCCCCCTCCCCATCCATCCATCCATCCAGTTTAATTTTCCTGTAGCAGAATTATTACTCAGTTAACTGCAATTCCCAGAACGTTAGCGCAGACCTCATGGCTAAAATAGAAACAATTTTCTTTACAGGTTGCCTGGTTCAATTTTACTTCTACTTTTCCCTGGACAGCAGAATGTTTTTTTCTATTAATTGGTATGTCAATTGTTGGTTACATGGCCATCTGTCACTCCCCGCACTGTTCTACCATCCTGAGACTATATTCAACTTGGTTTTTGACCTTGTTTCCATCAAAAATTCTCAGGGCTCTTCTTTTGTTCTGCAGCTCCAAGATTAACCTCTTCTTCTGTCATAATGCATCTTTGCTCAGTCATCCACATAATTAAACTCTGGAGTTTCTTCCTTGAGATTATGTTTGTCTTAAACTCTCCTATTGTCATAATAATATGTTGCCATCCTCTCTGAGGATTTTCTCATGATCCCAACTGCTACTGTTGTGAAAAGTTCACCTTCACCCTGTTGGTCATTGACTATGGCACCACCATCTCCATCTACATGAGGTTTGGCAGAAACATGCTCCATAGACATAAACCAAATGATCTGTTGATGTCTACAATAATTCTCAAATCTTTCATCTTCACTTTGAGGAATAAGAAGGTCAATGAAGTCTCCAGTGGCCAGATGGTCCTCTTAATAGGTTTCCCAAGAAGAAAAGTGTAATGGTGTGAATCATATATTGCTAAGAGTTGCATTCCTCTCCTTTTTTTTATAGAGCTTACTGTACGTATTGGAATATAGAAGAGAGGTCATGGAAATTTACAGTACTGAGTTAGTTGAAGGAATAAGGGGGCGGAGAAGAAAAGGGGAAAAAAAGAAAAAAAAGAAAATGGCAAATTCAATAGGAGAGTTGATTCAGGATTTTAAACAGGATTTTAAACAGGAGATTAGAGAAACATTTCAAGAAATTAGGGAAACACTGAAAAGTCTTTTGTTTGATATTGAAAACATGCAGGGTCAGATACAACAGACAGAATCTGAATCAGAAGAGGTTGTGACATACATTCAACGAAAAGGGGATGCCACTGAAATGATAGAGGGGAAAAGGGAGAAAGAGATTTTAAATATTTTGTTAAAGTTGAGAGAAAGAGAAAGAGATTCGAATTTAGAATCTGATAAATATTTTAGAATTGATTTACTTAGTGCCAGACAAAGAAAGGTTCAGAACAAATGTAGTGTCAACATGAGACAGATAACAAAACAGATTATATAACTTTGGTATAACTTGAAACAGAAGATCTTAAAAAAAGATATATGAAAGGACATAAGGCTATAATGAACCCATGGATTCTAACTGGAAACAGATTATTTTATAAATGCAAATTAAGTTTAAACTAGTAATATAATTGTTGGGAACATTAAACATTAAAAATTGGGAAGGAGAAAATGTATTGAAAATATGTATAAAAATTTGATATTTTAAATGAAGGATACAAGGTTTTAAAATCAGATATATAAATGCATGTTGATGTCATAAATTAAATTGAAATTAGAATTATTTTTATGGAGATATATAAATGGAAAGATATTATAGTAGAACTGGATGTATAAGGATGTAAAGAAAATAGGGATTTAAATATATACTTCAATGTGAAATGTATTATAAAACATAAATGTACCTGTCAATTAGTTAAATGTGCATGTAGATGTAGAATATAGTACAAATATAGTACAAATATAGATTATGTTTAAACTAGAATTATTTTTATGGATATATATAAATAGAAATATATTATATTAGAAATAAATAACATATGGTTATAGCAATAAGATTTTTCTTTTTTCTTTTTTTATATGCATAATTTAAGAAAATTGGACATTATCTAGGATATAAATATAGATGTAAAAATGGAAAGACTGATCAAAAAATGTCAAATTGGTACGTTTAAATGAAAAGAAAACTTAAATTGCTATCACTTCAAGGAGCGGAAACCACAGATGGACTATTGGAGAACTGTAAGAAGGGCGAAGTTTATATGAAGATCAGAAGATTGGAACATAGAAACTAAATTGTATTAGACAAAGAAATGTTTTTGTGTATTATATGAAAGACTAACATTTAAGGCAGAATATTGTACTTAATGACCAGAGATAGATTGGAAGTCATCTATTTTCTATATTCTTTTTTGTTTGTTACTTTACTTCACTTTTTCTTTTTCTTCTTTTTCTATTTTGTATTTCTATTTCTTTTTCTATTTCGAACTTTTAATATGTATTTTAAAATTTAATAAAACTTATGTAAAAAGAAAAAAGAGTTGCATTCCTGGACTGTCCTAAAATTCATCTGATCTCACATTATTTCCAACAACATCTTACCCAGGCTTCTCCAATCCATTGCATTCCTTCTCTCAAACTGTAGTTCCTATGCCTTTGGAGGGCATTAGGTTGGAGATGACTATTCTAGCCATATATCTCTGAGCTCTCCTAAAGACAGCATGATCCTTTATTTATTTATTTATTTATTTATTTATTTAATTAATTAATTAATTTTTATCCCTTTATTATTTTTATAAATAACTCAAGGTGGCGAACATACCTAATACTCCTTCCTCCTCCTATTTTCCCCAAAACAACAGCCCTGTGAGGTGAGTTGGGCTGAAAGAGAGTGACTGGCCCAAGGTCACTCAGCTGACTTTCATGCCTAAGGCGGGACTAGAACTCACAGACTCCTGGTTTCTAGCCCAGCACCTTAACCACTAGACCAAACTGTTTAGTATTAGTACTTTAGTATTTGTGTCAGAGGGAGCGCGGAGATGGAGCGGCCTGCCTCTCTCCTAGGCACCAGTGATCCACGTACTATGCAGTAAATAGACTCCAAACAGAAGTTATATCAAATATCCTATTTACTTTATATACATACGTATTTACAGATCACTTCCACAAGTAACAAATGATACACCATCAACAATACAGCTTTCACGAGGTAAAATGGGAATAAAATGGGAATACAGAATGTCTGCATATACAGTGAACCTGACCAATCACATTATAGGTCACTCTCGTTATTCACCACACCCAACCTAACTCTGAGCACCTGTTGTTATGAGTCACACATGACACATCATTCCTACAACAATGGCTGCTAATTGGGTGACTGTGCAGAATATTTCACCTTTTACCTAGATATCAAGCCTCTCTGTATAATTTATATCTAGAAGTAAATTCCTGGGTTTATCAAACCCCAACACCCCTTCAATTTACAATAGATATTACATTCAATTGTACAGAATAGAAGACATACACATTTGAGATATACACATCCTATGTCTATCTATGCTTAGAGGCTTTGTCATCACATCTGCTACATTACACTCAGATGAACAATATTGCAAATCTATACAATACAATACAGTAAACTTCCAATTATTGACTGATCACATATGCTTGATCACATGAAGGTTGTTCATCATCTCCAGTCTCTGTTTTAACAAAATCTGTTGTCATCGGGGTTGAAACTTCTTTACACTGTTCCATATTGTTCTCTCTTAGCAGTGCTTCAATTTTCTTCCGCTGCTCTAGAACATAACCCCCATCAACCTTCTGAATACCCATGCCTAGGTAATTCTGAATTTCTCCCAGATCTTTGACATCAAAGTGCTGTTTCAGATTTTCAGTAAATTCAATTACCCTGCTTTGATCTTTCGCTATAAGACACAAATTGACTACAAAAATCAAAAGCAAAATCTGTTCATCGTTTTCACATTGCTTTACATACAGACATGGGTCAGCTATACTACACTTGAATCCCATTCTTTGTAATTCCTTATCTAACCTAAGATTCCAGCAACGTGCCGACTGCTTGAGTCCATACAATGCTTTCTGCAACTTGTATACCCTTCCTGCAATCTTTGATTCATACCCTGGGGCTTCAATCATATAGATCTCTTCATTCAAATCAGCATGCAAATATGCTGATGTGATATCATAATGCTGTACTACACAATTCCCAGCTGCTGCCATTGCTAAGGCAAACCTAAATGTCTCCCCTCTTAGCGTTGGTGCAAAAACCTCATCATAAGATTGATTCTTTATCTGGGAAAATCCTTGTGCTACCAACCTAGCCTTATACTGAATATCACCATTCACTAAGGTTTTCTTCTTATACACCCATCTACAGCCTACTGCTCTATGTCCCTCAGGCAGCCTAGTAGATTTGAAAACCTTATGAGAATTAATGGCTTGTAAGCATGTAAGATAAAATTTTTAAAATACCATGACCAGATACAAATCGGAAGTTGACCAAATTCTGTTTCAGCTTTATCTTTTTTTCTTTTTTCCTTTACTACACTTTTTTATCTTTTCTTTTTTCTTGATTTGTATTTCCATTTTCTTTTCTGTTTCAAACTTTTATCTATGTAAAATTAAAATCTAATAAAAAAATCTAATAAAAAGGAAGATAAACCTCACTACTCCCGTGTAATCTCTGCCAATTGCTATGCTCACTAAAACTTGCTGATCTAGAGATAACAACTTTCCTGCCATCAGTGAACCTATATCCCTTGGTCCCTGGCTCATACCCCACAAACGTCAGCTTCTGTGCTTTTGCCTGTCCTTTCCTATGTACCACCTTATGCACGTGAACATAGGCAGTGCACCCAAACACCTTCAAATGAGCTAATGGTGGCTTCTTGCCATATAACATATAATATGGAGTTTGATTTACAGACACACTCCATAACCTGTTAATTAAATAATTAGCAGTTAATATTGCCTGTCCCCAGTATCCTCTTGATAACCCTGAGTCAGCAATGAGTGAATCCTTCACTGTCTGCAATGCCAAATTCCTACGTTCAGCCACGCCATTCTCAGCTGAACTATGTGGGTTAGTTCTCCTATGCACAATGCCCCTTCTACGGAGCCATTGCTGAAAACTCCCACTCAGAAACTCTGTACCCCGGTCAGTTTGTAAACTACACACCTTTGTGCTATACCTTCGTTCCACAAACTGCACCCAGTTCCTAAACCTTTCAAATGTTTGACTTTTAGCTTTCAATAGGTAACAGAACCCAAATCTTGTGTAATCACCTACAATGACTAAAACATATTTAGCACCCCCTATTGAAGCTGGTAATGGACCAATTAAGTCAGCGTGAACTAATTCAAAATATTTATGTGACTTCCTATCACTGAATTTGCTCACAGGAAACACCTTTGACTTTGCAACCTTACAAGCTGTGCAATCCAAATACACTTGGCACTTTTTCAATTCCATTCCAGAACTTGCTTCTGACATCTTTTCAATCACTTTGAAACTTGGATGTCCAAGCCTTCTGTGCCACAGGTGCGCACATGAATCATGTGTTGGCTTATTAATCGTAGCCACATGTTGGTTGCTGCTTGTCCTGGCTTGTACTATTTCATATAAATTGTTCTGCAAAATACCTTTGCCACAAACATTGTTATCTTTCATAACAATACATTCATTATTACCAAACTGTACAGTATAACCCTGTTTATCCAATTGTGACACAGTAATCATATTGTACTCCAGTTCAGGTACACACAACATTGATAATTCAATATTTAACCCTGGTACATATACAAATCCCTTACCACTCACAGATGCAATGCTTCCAGTAGCTAAAATAACATGATCTCTATCAGCCTGCTTAAAACTCTTAAACATCTGTCTGTTACTCCCTATATGCTGACAAGCCCCACTGTCAAGTAAAAATGGTCCCTTTAAATCTTGTTCTACACTTGAACTAATTAAAGACAGCTGTGCAGCGTCTCCCGGCTTGGAAATTTTCAGCTTGGCCTTCGGCTTCCGTTTCTTATCACAATGTTTCAACAAATGCCTTTGCGACCCACAGTTAAAACATTTTCGTACATACAAAACATTCTCAGAATATTCCTTAACAGAAACACTGTTCTGCTTAGCACTAATTACGTTAGTACACTGTTGCCTTCTTAGTAAAACCTTACATAACGGTGAGCTTCTTAGATAAACATTCTTTAAAGCTTCCCAACACTTATAGGCTAACTGACAGTCTCTAACATAACACAATTGGCTATCTTCCAGACATAAAATTATGCTTGCCAACGCTCTATCGTCCTTTAGAGCAACTTCTTCATCTTCCAGGTCTGGTTCAGGGCAAAGTACACTCCTCCAAAGCCCTTCACGCCGAAGATACATTTCCATTTTATATGACCATGACGAATAATTACTGTCATTCAGTCTTTCCAGAGGAAAACCTCCCCCGACTGCCGGCAACGTCTTCGCTGTTCTCATCTGTCTTCAGCCCCTTCTGGGCAGACACCGATGATTAAAGACACAGACCTTATCAGAAAGTCCTCCAGCTGCAAAACAAGCGTAGGAGAGAAAAAAAAAAACACACACACAGGCACGGAACCTGTTAAAGCTCCAAATCACTCCAAATAGCCACACGACTCCTGGATAGGCTTCCAAAGCTTCCAGCTCACAGACTGCACATGATCCACCGATCCACAGCCAGTGCAAAGCCTTCCGTCGTCTATGGCGTCTCTGCCACCTCTGGGCCTATAACCCTGTCAGAGGGAGCGCGCGGAGATGGAGCGGCCTGCCTCTCTCCTAGGCACCAGTGATCCACGTACTATGCAGTAAATAGACTCCAAACAGAAGTTATATCAAATATCCTATTTACTTTATATACATACGTATTTACAGATCACTTCCACAAGTAACAAATGATACACCATCAACGATACAGCTTTCACGAGGTAAAATGGGAATAAAATGGGAATACAGAATGTCTGCATATATAGTGAACCTGACCAATCACATTATAGGTCACTCTCGTTATTCACCACACCCAACCTAACTCTGAGCACCTGTTGTTATGAGTCACACATGACACATCATTCCTACAACAATGGCTGCTAATTGGGTGACTGTGCAGAATATTTCACCTTTTACCTAGATATCAAGCCTCTCTGTATAATTTATATCTAGAAGTAAATTCCTGGGTTTATCAAACCCCAACAATTTGATTCTAGTATTTATTGTTCAGAAGTAACTTTTTAATATAAAGATTTCATTCACTTGTTAGTAGTTCTTCACAGATCTATCCAATGGTTTCAAAATTCCTTATCACCTTTTAATTTTAAAAGATCTTTAGCTTCTACCATGATGGTGTTCTGAAAGGCTTTCAGGGTTCCAGTCTGAATCCTGCCATGTACTTTCGCAGATACGTGTCAGCCAGACTTCGGATGGGAGGGGGAGCAAATTCCAGGAGCCGCGCCAGACTGTTGGAGCCTGTATTGCAGATCGTCAAGGTCGTCCATCTGCATGAGTGTGGAGGGGGCTTGAACAGAGTGGGAAAGTAACGGACAATGACATCATGGGGCGCAAAGAGGATGGCACAGGGGGGAAAGCTAAATTCAATCTTTTGGTGGGAAACGTCATTCGGGTCTTTGAGAATGCTTTGATTTACATGGGGTTTGGGGCGGAGTCAAGATGGCGACAGAACAGCAGCTTCTCTGCTGAGCTCCTTATAGTATTTTATAGCTTCAGCTAGTTTAGTTTAATTATTATTTTCCCTTTTTAGTAATTTTAGTAGATTTTAGTAGTTTTATGTTTAAGGGACTTATTTTAACTTAAGCAACTCTAGGGGACTTATTTTAACTCTTATTTTAACTCAAGCAACTTCGTTTGGATAAGACGGCTCTGAAGACAAATGGCTAGTTAAAAGACTTTGTATCGAACTGACTGAGATGGGTAAAAGGAAGAAAAAACTCCGTGTTAGCCCGGGCTCCTTTCCTCCACCGAAGCTTGCTAAACAAGCAAGAATTGAAGACTGTTTGATACAAAAGGGAAATGTAAGTAAAGCAAATCCTCTTCCCTTTTCCAATAAATTTGAAATTTTGGAATGGGAACTGCAAACAGAGGTGGAAAAACAACAGTTAACAGAGCTTTCCCTTTCTGTTAGGGAAGAGAGCCAGGACTTTGACCTTGATACAGTTGGTCCTCGTATGTCGTCATTTCATATAACTAGTCCAAAAACTTGTCGTAAGGGATCTGAAACCAAACCTAATATTAAAAATAAAAAACAAAATTTGGACATAGAGAGTCTACCATGGGAAAACTCAAAGGAGTTCATGGCAAGGCAATGTCTACTCACCGCACAAACCGTCATCTCAATTTTCGAACAGCTCTCGGGTATAAAACCTGAGTTGGGCGTGTTGAAAGGAGATATAGAGACTTTTATACAGAGATATGAAACCAGACTTCCTATTTTCACGAAGACTTGTGAAACAGATACGGCAAAGCCTCATGTACTGAGTGGAGGCACTGATAAAGAGCAAGCAGCTAGAGAAAGGGTTAAACAGTTTGATAAAAGGCAGCAGCTTCCAAAGAATAACCCTTTGACTCCTGGTGGGGTGAAAAGTGGGGAGTGTATACAAAGTAAAGATTCTTTGGATGTGAACGAAGTAATTCCTTCCAAATCAAACTGCTTGCTGCAAACAGAACAGATTGCTCTTGCTATCTCCAGGAATAGACATAACATTGGGCGCTGGAACACGAGGAGAGCAATTGTAACTTCCCTGGGTCAGCTTCTGCATTGTCATCAGAGGCAGATAGATTTACATACGGTGGAATGGCTCCCAGGTTCGCCAAATCAGAAGAGGATCCTCCTATCTTTCAAACACCCCACTATTCCTCTGATGTTATTCAAGATGAGGTTGTATTTAGCCACGTTTCAAATTTTTCCTGTTAGAGTCTTTTGTGATAAAAGGGTTAAATCTCTATTTCCTGATAAGGCAGCCTCTAAGGTTGCAGTTTTTTCACCTGTGGCTTTGAGAGAGTGAGAGTGTGGGAGTCAGCCTGCCTCGCTTGATGAAGATCCTTTAGACCCGATTGAAACTGGTCTTATTAACGCTTTTGGGTCTCTACCAAGAAAAGAACAAGGCAATATTCTGCTTAAGCTGGAGAATTTGAGGAAAACTTTGTTGGTCACTATTGCCACGGCTGAGCCACTTATAGATCTTGTGACCCCAACTACTGATTATAACTGCCTCCCTTCACCAAACAGGGGACTGTTTGAACATGATTTCCTAAAAAACACCACTCCAGATCCCTTTGGGCTGATAGAGGAACCTGTTGACAAGAAGGAACTATTATTTTCAGCAGGATATTTTGATGGGGCGCCAGCAACAAAACAGGGGTCTGGAGGGGAATTTATGTCAACTTCCACACTACAGAGACCAATACAGCATGACAAAGTAAGCCTGTTCCCAGGACCACTGAATGAAACCCCAATAAGACAAGATCAGATGGCTGAAGTTATTCGAGAACAAAATCCTCAGGACTCAATGCAGAATCTGTATGAGGCAAGCCACCCTTCAGTGGAGGTTGTAATTCCTACTGCTGACTCCACAGCTCAATATAATAACCCTGTAGCTCACCCTTGTCAAAATAATACTTTATGACTGGCTACAAATGCTTATAAATTTTCCTTATTAACCTGGAATATTGCTGGATGGTTTTGTTGTTTTATAAAATTTGTGATCAGAGTTATGGAAAAACCAAGAGATAAGTTTGTAGTAAAAAAAAACGTTGCTTTATTTAAAACAGAAAACAAGAACAAACCTTGAATCTTCTTTAGCCAAAGAAGCATGGTTGATTAACATAGCTATTTACATTTAGATAGCAAAGAGCAGAGTGCAGAGGACAAAAGGCATTTACATTTTAAACCTTTACTTGACCAGCATCTGAATGGACAGAATCCAGCATGTGACCAAAAACACCTAGGCAACAGATTCCCAATATGGGCAAAGCTCTAACAGCTAATTCTGATTGGTCCAAGTAAGCCAGACTACTAGGCTCCAAAGGTAAATTAACATTCCTGAGTGGGGGTGAACATGTGCTCCTGAGCCCAAACAGGAAAAAAGTTTTGAGGCCTGGCTTTTTAAAAAACTCAGCCACATATTCTACAGACATAAAAAATATATGCAACACTCCCCTTTTTTATGACTAGAAAGAATATGGAAACAAACCCAGCTTGGCAATCAACTCACAGTGCCTACTGGCAACTAGAGGTTTGGTTAAGATATCAGCCAACATTAATTTAGTATCACAGTATTTCAAAATAACCTTTTTCTTGGCTAGAAAATCTTTAACAAGATGAAAACGCACATCAATGTGCTTAGTGCGATTTCTGGAACTTTCAGATAAAGCCAAATGGATACAGGCTTGGTTGTCTTCATGAATTGTTACAGGCTGGCTTAAAATGACTCCAATGTCTTGCAACAATTGTGTAAACCAAAGTACTTCATTGCACAGTTGTGCTAAAGCATAGAATTCTGCTTCAGCTGTGCTGATGGCTACTACAGTCTGCTTTCTGGAAAACCATGCAATAGTGGACTTTGCAAATTGAATTACACTCCCAGAAGTAGACTTCCTATCACTGAGATCTCCAGCCCAATCTGAATCACACCAGCATTCTAACTTTTCTTCTGTGTCTGTAGCAGACAACCTTAAGCAAAAATCTTTGGTTCCTTGTAAATAACAAAACAGCCTTTTTAATCCAGACTTTGCAGCAGATGTGGGATTTTCCACAAACCTGCTCAAAATAGACACACTGTTAGAAATGTCCGGACGGCTATTGTTTGCAATGTAAAGAAGACTACCAATGGCTGATCTGAAACTATCTCCTTCAGATAACTCACCATCCCCCTTCTCCCCCTCCTCTTTTAGAAACTCGGGAAGCATGGGGGAGGAGATAGACTTGCAGTCTTGCATTTTAAAATCCTCCAGCAGTTTCTTAATTTTACTGCTCTGACTTATGAGAAAACTGCCATCTTTTTCCCTCTGAATTTCCAATCCTAAGTAATTGTTAACTGCTCCAAGACATTTCAATGTGAAATTGTTTTTCATACAAACCTCAAAAGAATGTTTCTGTTCATCAGATGAAGTGAGCAGCAACAAATCATCAACATACAAGCACAAGTACATTACACCTTGCTTATCATTTTTACATACACACAAGGATCAGCAATTCCCTTCTGAAACCCAAATTTTTGCAAAATATTATCCATCTTAATATTCCAACAACGCGCGGCCTGTTTCAATCCATAGATGGATTTCTGCAATTCACACACAAGATGTTTTTCTTTTTCATAACCAGGAGGTTGTTGCATAAACAATTTTTCCTCCAAATCACCATACAGAAAAGCAGTTTGAATATCATAGTGATAAACAGACAATTTCTTCATGGCAGCAACCTTTAAAAGCAACCTGATAGATTCAGCTTTTGTCACTGGAGCAAATGTTTTGTCATAGTCCACATTTTTTCTTTGAGCAAAACCTTTTGCTACCAACCTTGCTTTGTACTTCTGAATTTTACCATCAGAATCTTTTTTCAGTTTGAACACCCACCTACAACCTAAAACCTTCTGATTGGGAGGCAAATTTACTAGTTTCCAAGTTTTATTTTCCTTTAAGGAATCCAACTCTTGCTGCATGGCTTCATGCCAACACTTAGCTATTTCAGCTGGCATTTCTTTAATTTCTTCCAGAGACTCAGGCTCTGTGTGAATGTGAAAAGCTTTCACAACATGTACTTGATAACGATCAGGAGGAACTCCCTTATTAATCCTTTCAGACCTGCAAGGTAGGACAGGACTTACACTCTGAATCCTACCATTGTCCTCAGAAACCTCTGACTTTCCAGACAAGTCAGCTTCCTGCTCATTGACTTCACTAGGTGATTCCTGCAAATCACCATCAGCAAGACTTTGCTGCTCCCCCATGGATAAATCAACTGAAGAACTAGAGTTTATTTTATCCCAATTCTGCTCAGCAAAAGAAGCACTTTTACTAATTATCAATTGATTATCCAGTATGAACCTGTAGCTCCTCTGACTTTGTTCATACCCTACAAAGATGGCTTTCTTTGTTCTGGAAGCCCCCTTGCGCCTCAGCTGTTTTGGAATGTGCACCCAAGCTGTGCTTCCAAACACTCGGAGGTGACTTACTTTAGGCTTGACACCATAGAACAAATGAAAAGGCACATCCTGAATTGCACTGTTAAACAGCCTGTTCTGCACATAACACGCTGTAGTAACAGCTTCTCCCCAATACCTAAAAGGTAAACCAGCATCCTTCAACAAACACATCATTGCTTCCTGCAATGTCCTGCCTTTTCTCTCTGCAACAGAATTCTGTTCAGGAGTGTAAGGGTTAGCTAAAATGTGTTCTCTCTCTTTTTCTAACAAAAAGCTTTTAAACTTTGAGGATAGATACTCTCCACCTCGATCTGATTGCAAAGCAGACACTGGCCTTGGGAATTTTCCATTCGCCCAAGCCACAAAAGCTTTAAATTTATCAAAGACCTCATCTTTGTGTTTCAACAAATAAATGAATGTGTACCTGGAAAAATCATCTATGAAGGTCAAAATGTACCTTGCTCCCCCAAGACTAGGAGAAAAGGGGCCTATAACATCAGAATGAATGATCTCTAGAGGCCTAGAGGTGGACCTATCAGAAAACTTCTTCACAGGAGCTCTTGTAGTTTTATTCTCCTTGCAAACTGAGCAATCCAGATACGTAGCACAAGGTTTCAATTTTAAATCAGCAGAATAACTAGGCATTTGAGAAATGTACTTAAAATTAGCATGAGCAAATCTCCTATGCATTAAATGGATGCACTGATCGTGTAAGGGCTTATTTTCAAAAACAGCTTTAGCAGTTTGCTGCTTTTCAGCCTTTTGTACAATGTACAGGGAATCTTTCTGCAAACACTTTGCAACCACTTTGCCACCTTTCCTAATTTCACAACCCTCTTTCTTAAAAGTTATAACATAACCTGAGGCTACTAACTGCCCCACAGACAAGAGATTGCTTTGAAAGTTAGGCACAAACAAAACATTTTGAACAGTTTCCCCCAAACATGGAAGATTAATCTCACCTTCACCCACGATCTTGGATACAGATCCATCTGCTAAGGAAACTTTTTGTTTGTTAGTTTTAGACAAAGACAGAAAGGAATCTTTATTGTGACATATATGAGAATTGGCTCCGCTGTCAAGAACCCACAAATCTTTATTATCAGAGTTCTCAACAACTTTTGCATGAAGAATCTTCTTTCCAGAAGTTTCTTCTTTCCTCTTAGAAGTCTTCTTGCTTTTAAACTTGACACAGTCCTTCAGGAGATGAGAAGAGGATCCGCAGGTAAAGCATCGCCGGCTGGAATATGCAGAAACTTGGAATTCAGAGCTCTTCTGCTCCCTCTGCTGGCCACGAGAAGACTTTATTGTAGAAATGGAGGCAGCTTTTTCTTGTCTTTTATCCCACTCAGCAAGCAGCCGGGTAGTCACGAACGATGGAGTTAGATCAGCTTCTGGGATTCCCTCCATGGAGCAAATTAAAGTGTCCCAGGACTCATTTAACGAAGACAGCATTATGTAGGCTTTCATCAGGGGGGTAAATTCCATCCCACGCTCTTGTAATTCCACAAAATAGGTTTGCAGCTTATTAAGATGCTCTGGCAAATTTCCATTCTCAGGCAAGTGAGCCTTGTACAGTTTTTTGGTTAAAATAACCTTGCTGCCTGGACTAGTTTTCACATATAAATCACGCAAATAGTCCCATAAGTCTTTGGAAGTTTCTTTGCCTCTCACGTGTATAAGCTGATCATCCTGAACAGCCAAAATAATGGAGGCTTTGCATTTCTCATCTTTCCTCAGCCAGGCTTGATCTGGATTCTGAGGAATTTGTTCAGAAATTGCAGACCATAAATTTTCTCTCCTCAAGAAACTTTCCATTTTCAAAGACCAGTTCAAATAATTAGTATTAG
Organism: Charina bottae; assembly: GCA_023362775.1. Classification (NCBI taxonomy): domain Eukaryota; kingdom Metazoa; phylum Chordata; class Lepidosauria; order Squamata; family Charinaidae; genus Charina; species Charina bottae. Next base: position 168,032,684 of record JALMGJ010000002.1, read on the forward strand.
AAAGCTTTTCCAGGGGCATACCTTGTAAACTTGAATCTGCAGCAGCTGCCATTGCTTCTTCTCTCCCCTGTTGTAGTAATCCAAACACGAGGCTTGCACGAGGCTAGAAACTCCGCCTCCAATTGAAACTTCTTGCAACTGCCAGCAAGTTTCAAAAAACAAAGGAAGCCTCTTCAAATGCAGATTAAACAGGTCAGCTTTCCTCTCTCATGTTGATTTCCTCTCTCATGTTTCCATAAGTTTTGTCTCTGATACAGAAGCAGTTCCTGGGCACAGAACCTTTTGTTGTTTTATAAAATTTGTGATCAGAGTTATGGAAAAACCAAGAGATAAGTTTGTAGTAAAAAAAAACATTGCTTTATTTAAAACAGAAAACAAGAACAAACCTTGAATCTTCTTTAGCCAAAGAAGCATGGTTGATTAACATAGCTATTTACATTTAGATAGCAAAGAGCAGAGTGCAGAGGACAAAAGGCATTTACATTTTAAACCTTTACTTGACCAGCATCTGAATGGACAGGATCCAGCATGTGACCAAAAACACCTAGGCAACAGATTCCCAATATGGGCAAAGCTCTAACAGCTAATTCTGATTGGTCCAAGTAAGCCAGACTACTAGGCTCCAAAGGTAAATTAACATTCCTGAGTGGGGGTGAACATGTGCTCCTGAGCCCAAACAGGAAAAAAGTTTTGAGGCCTGGCTTTTTAAAAAACTCAGCCACATATTCTACAGACATAAAAAATATATGCAACAGATGGTTAGTCCCATCAAAAGACCAGTCTTTTTTTGACTATCTCTCACAATTTGATGTCCTTTTTTTACAGGAAACTTGGGTTTCTTCAGAGGTAGAGTTAGATGGTTACTGGGTCAATGCTATTCAGGCTGTTCCAAGTAACGCTGGAGGGAGATCTAAGGGTGGGATTGCAACTTTAGTAAGTACAGCTCTAAAATTCAACTGTATCTCACTACCTCCCTTAAAGCCATGGGTAGTAGCTACCCTGCTTTCATTCAAACATGTGGAAATCTTACTTATTAATGTTTATACTCCTCCTTTAAATAAGAATACTATGATTAGTACTGTTTGGGAACATATAGAAAATTTTATTCTTGGTTGCTTAGATAAATATCCCACAGCATCGGTAATAGTAGGTAGGGATTTAAATGCTAGGATGGGATTAAATGATTATACACTATTTAACCAGTTTAAGAGCCACTATGATGAAAATGAATTAGAGGAATCTTTATATCCCAGAGAATTTAAAGACCCAAAAGCTAACTGGGCAGGTTTATGTGTAAGACAAATGATTGCACATTTGGATTTATGTATTCTTAATGGTTCTGTAGGAGGGGACCATCCAGCAGAATATACCTATTGGAGAGCAGGAATAAGATCCACAGTTGACTATTGGATAACCTCCTATGATCTATTAAAACTCATACCGAGGATGGAGGTAGATTCTAGGTTAGAAAGTGATCATAACCCTGTAATTTTAACTTTGACATCTCATTGGAAATCTTTAAGAGCCAACTCAATTTACATGCCAACGTTAGAAAGTAATAATACTCAAGTGAGAATCAAATGGACAGAGAGGAATGCAACAGAAGTGGATAAATGGATGCAAGCCCCTGAAATTTTAGAAATCCGTGCTCATCTCCTTGATAATAACACTCACACATCTTACATAGATTGGTTTGAGACTTTAATCACCAATCTTAAAACAGCTCTTACTAAGGGAAGCCAACTTGTCCCTAGAAATAGGGTTATAAAAAATAAAAAAATGGTTTGACTGGGATTGTGTGCAGTTAAAGAAGATATATAATAAGGAGTATAGGAAAAGTAAAAATTTCCCCTCTGAGGATCAAACTCATTTTTAAGGTCCTTAAAGATCCAATACAAGGCTCTTTTAAAAGAAAAGAAACAGATGGCATTGAAGGAATCGTGGCAGAAATTAATCCAAGCAGTTAAGATGAAAGATACACCTCTCTTCTGGCATATCACTAGAGGACTGGGAAAATCACTCCCACCCCCATTGAATCAAGTACCATCACACGCGTGGGAGGAACATTTTAGAGAGTTGTACATGGACCCTACCTGTGATAAGAAAGAGGACCAGATCAATTTAGGCAATATCCCTCACTGGCTACCAGTTACAATACAAGAGGTATCCCGGTTAATTGAATCTCTTAAGGCTAATAAGGCTCCCGGCGCTGATTGTGTCTTACCTGAAATAATTAAAAGGAACTCTAGCTGGTGGGCACCTATACTAGCATCTCTTTTTACATATATAGATCAGACAGGATATATGCCAAAGGATTGGGGAATGGCAATCATGGTTCCAATCTATAAGAAGGACAACAAAAATGACCCATGCAACTATAGGCCTATCAGTTTATTAAGTGTAGTTAGCAAGTTATATGCTAAACACTTAAACATTAAATTACAAGACTGAATTCTGTCTGAGGACATAATCAGAGATGAACAGGCTGGATTCAGAGAGGGGAGATCAACAATTGATCACATCTTGGTGCTTCATCACCTTGTATTAAAATATACATATGAAAAGAAATCTTCCCTCTTTGTGGCCTTTCTTGATTTTAAACAGGCCTTTGATTCAATACCCAGAAATGCTCTGTGGGAAAAATTGAAAAATACAAACATTGATAGACGCCTTCTCTATCTAATACAGATGTTATATTCTAATTCTACTCTAAAAGTGAGATGTAACCCCCTAGGGACTTTATCTGGTTTAGTAAGAGTGCAGAAAGGAGTACGTCAGGGATGTATTCTTCCTCCCTCTCTTTTCAATTTATATATTAACTGCTTGATAGATCTTTTTTATAATTTGGATTCTCATCCACCGAATTTAGCACAATGTAAAGTACCAATACTTCTTTATGCTGACGATGCCGTTATTATTTCACAAACTCCAATTGGGCTGAAAAGAGCCATAGCAGCAACATTAAACTACTGCAAACAAAATAATTTGGTTCTTAATTTCGACAAATCAAAAATCATGGTTTTTGCTAAAAGAGCTATTAAATATTCTTGGAAAGTAGAAGGGCATGATTTAGAACAAGTGAATGCATTCAAATACCTTGGAGTGATTTTTCACTCGAAAGGTACTTGGAATGCACATGTGAATTACGTAATGCAATTAGCCCTTAGGTCATCAAATGCTATTAAACGTTTTTTTTATACAGGAGGAGGACAATTAGTCCCTGCAGCCTTAAAACTATTTGAGGCTAAAACATTGGCACAAATTCTCTATGGGGCACAAACAGGAATTTTCTTGAAGAAAGAATCGCAAGAAACTGTACAAACAAAATTCCTAAGATCAATTTTAGTTGCACCTAGAGGAACATCAAATGCCCAGCTGAGATTAGAAACAGGAATGCCTCAAATTCAGGTTAGGGCCTGGAAGATGATGCTAAATTTTTGGATGAAACTTCAATTCTTTCCAGTTGGATTGACCCCACTAGTTTTGATTGATAATTTTTCTTCTCCCTGGAAACAGGCGATAGAACATAAGCTGGCTCTGTATGGGTTTTCCCCATTATTCTTAAAATCACTAGATTACGATCAAGCCAAACAATTGGTTAACAATAGAATAAACGATATGGAATTCCAGTTAGAAGTTAATAGAATACCTATTCATAGTAGAAATCGGATAAGATGGGGCACATGGGAACCAGCAGGCTATTTCAAAGACCTAACATTTCCTAAGATTAGAATAGCATTTTTTAAAGCTAGATTTAATATCCTTCCATCAGCACTCCTGCAAGGTAGATATAATAAAACCCCACTAGCAGAGAGAACCTGCACATGCAGTATAGAGGAGGTTGAAAATATCGCTCACGTTTTATTACGTTGTAAATACTATAGGGATATTAGATCAAAATACATCCATTCTCTAATAGAAAGATTTCCAGGGAGACCAGATAGTTTCTATGAGAACCATCTTTTACAAGATACAAATCCAAGTATTACCCGTCTAGTAGCCAAATTTTGTGCTGCCGCAATAACGATAAGACAAAATCAGATAAAGAAATAGGGATTTTTATTTGTGTTCATATTTTTACTAATATTCTGTTTAATTATTTTAATAATTTTGTGGATACTCATTTTATAATATTTTATAATATAGTACTAATAGAATGTTCATTTAATGATTAATTAAATTAAAATGTTATTATAGTATAGGATTTTATGCGTTATAGTATAATTGTCCTAACACATTGTTTTTATATATAGACGTATCTATAAGATCTAGTCGCCTGTATCCGTAATTCTTATTGTTATTGTCTTATGTTCCTGGTCATTGACCGAATAAATAAATAAATAAATGTTGTTGTTGTTGTTGATTTACATGTAACCTTAATAAAGCTTATTCTGTAATTCAAAAGAACTGCATGGAGAAGCAATTATTGGGGCATTGAAATCAAGGTCATCACAAAGGCTTTAAAGGCCTGGCTGTTCTCCCAGGTCCTGGGTTAGGATTGATGATGCTCCTTGTGGGAGGTGCTTTGTACATGTGTTTTGTGACAAGGGACCAGATTTCCATCTTGTTTATCTATTTCATATTGAATTTTTATCTTATTTTTGTTATATTCTGAGTTGCCAAGAGTCAGTTCAGAGTCAGGCAGCACTGAATCAAATCAAATCAAATCAAATAAAAAAATAATAAATTTCCTAACTATTGCAGGGCAGAACAAAGAGGAAGAACTTGTCCTAAAAGTGGAAAGAGTGGATACCAATCGCAACTCTTGAGAGAATGCATTCCTAGCTTTAATGTGTGCTCAATAAATGGTCTTCGAAATTGGAGCCATCTTTCAGAGGGCCTCTTGTATTGACCTTATACCTGGACACTTTCATACTAAGGTAGCTGGGCTATCCAATGTTCAGACCCTAAACCATTTACAATTTCAAAGTTTAAAACCAACACCTTGAGCTATATTTAGAAAGCAACTGACAATCAATACTGATCTTCAACATTGACACAATCCATTTTTTTTGCACCAGATTAAGCTTATGGACACTTTTCAAAGGGAGTTCCATAAAGAGCACATTGTGATATTACCAAGTAACATCCCGGTGTAATGTCTATGAAGGTTCTCAGTCATCCAGGTGGAATTGTCTGTAGCTTGAATCATGTCAACTGGATTTCTATTTTCTCAGTGGAAACGTTTCGCTCCTTATCCAAGGAGCTTCTTCAGTCTGAGCAAAGTTAGTAAGGGAATCCTTAAATATGTTGCTGTGTGACCTGGGGCTAGGTCATGGTTATTTTTGAGATGTTAATTCTAAGTCCCTTTATCATCTAAAGAAGGATTGTTAAGATCACCATGCTGCTGTTGAGCTTGCGAAATGGTCTTAATCTTAATCCCGGTGTAATGGGCAGAGGTATGGTGGGAATGTGGGTGTGGGCCACTCATGGGGAAGGTGCAGTCAGTATCTGCAATTGATTCCAGCTTCTACTTTCCAGTATTCAGCCCTTATGCCAGGGACACTGGACCCTTAGTGTACAGTTATTGTCCTGGTTTTACTTGATCTCTCAGGGACTTCTCCTACCATTAATCATGGTATCCTTCTGAACCAACTACTGTATGGTAATTGGGAATGGGAGCCACAATGTTGCAATGGTTCTCTTCCTTTCTCTGGGGCTAGTTGCTGTTGACAGCGGAGGAGATTTATTCCGAAGTTTGTAGGGTACCACAGGGCTCAAAACTCTTGCCCTCCTGTTAAACATCTACATGAAGCTGCTGGATGAGGTCATCTGTTGACATGGGGTCAGGTATTATCAGTATGTGGATGATACTCAGTTGTACTTCCCAACTCCTGGTAGACCAAATGATACCATCAAGGTCTATTCAGTTCCTGGAAGCTGCTGGGGTTTGGATGGAGAAGAACAAGCTTAAACGCAGTCCTGACAAAACTGAGTGACTATAGGTTCATGGACTTTCCAGTGTTGAAGATTTTCCATCTTTAGTTCTGAATGGGGTTGCACTTCCCCAGGTAGAACTTGTCCACAATTTGGGGGTCTTGGGTCACAACTCCTACTTAAGAGTAAGTGGCAGCTGTGGCCAGGAAGGCCTTTGCACAGATTCATCTGGTGTGCCAATTGCACCCTTTTCTGGACTGGGATTCCCTTCTCATGGTCACCCATGCCTTAGTCACCTCACATGTGGTCTATTGCAGTGTGCTATACATGGGGATGCCCTTGAAGACCATTTGAAATCTACATCTGGTGCAGAATGCAGTGCCACAAGCAGTTATGAGTTGGTACACCCATGTAACACCTCTGCTACACGAGCTGCACTGGTTGCCAATAAGCAATTCAAGTTACTGGTTGTCACCTATAACACCCTTCATGGTATACAGTCTGGTTATCTGAGGAACCACTTTTCTCCCATTGTTTCCGCCCTTCCTATAAGATGTAATATAGTGGGCAGCCTTCGTATGCTATATATTAAACCATAGCTTTCCAAACTGTGTGTCGTGACACAGTACTGTGTCGCCTGCGGGGCCCAGGTGTACCACACAAAAACCCGGAAGGGCTGATGGCGTGCCGCTGCCATCGCGTGCAGCAACAGCAGCAGCAGTGGGCCATCAGCCCTTCCAGGTTTTTGTGCGGCACACCAGGACACTGCCACTGCTACCACCATGCGTGAAAACCCGAAAGTGCCGCGGTGGTGGCGGGCAAAAACTCAAAAGCGCCGCGGCCGCACACAAAAACCCGGAAGTGACACGGTGGTGGCGCTTCCGGGTTTTCGTCCGCCGCCACCACACTTCCAGGTTTTCGCGCGCCGACATTGGTGTGTCACCAACTGAAAAGTTTGGAAAGCCCTGTATTAAACAATGACATCTCACTAGGAAGTGTACCTTTTCTATTGTAGCGTCTGCCTTCTACAGCAGCATCTTCCTGGAAGTTTGAACAATGAAACCCTGCCATATTTTCAATGAGCCTTGAAAAGCTAGCTTTTTCCTCAAGTCCTGGAATAGGGCTATTCACCTGGACTGTATTACACTGGGTTTGATTATGGTTTATGTCTTTTCCCCGTTATGTTCATATTTTTTAAAATTTATTTTATATTCCACCTTTATTATTTTTATAAATAACTCAGGGCGGGGAACATACCTAATACTCCTTCATCTTCCTATTTTCCCCACAACAACAACCCTGTGAGGTGAGTTGGGTTGAGAGAGAGTGACTGGCCCAAGGTCACCCAGCCGGCTTTCATGCCTAAGGTGGGACTAGAACTCACAGACTCCTGGTTTCTAGCCCATTGACTTAACCACTAGACCAAACTGGCTGTCTGCTTGGTTTAATGTACTATGACTGTGTTTTTAATTTGCACACCATCCAGAATTGTTGATGGCAGCCTTATACATCTAAATTATATAACTAAATATATCAGGAATGGTCATATCTGACTATACTTATACAAATACAGGTAGTCCTTGCTTAGCAACCACAATTGGGACCGGCAACTCAGTTGTTAAGCAAAGTGGTTGCTAAGTGAAACCATGACTGTACTTATGATCTTACTTCAGCTTTCTTTGCTTTACATACCTGTGAAGGTCGTAAATGCAAGGAGTGGTTGTAAAGTTACTTTTTCATCACCGTCATAACTGTGAACAATCACTAAATGAGGCAGTCACTAAACGAGGACTACCTGTACCACCATCTTGAAATCCAAACACTATTTCAGGGGGAGTGCAGCCCCATCTAGAATAGGCTGAACCCCAACACTGAGCCTAATTTCTACTGACCATTATCACCATCCTGATTGGATTTAATTTCAGTTTGTTTGCTATCATCCAGGCTATTACTGAACTTGGATGACAGTCATGTGCTTCCTTAGGGACAGGAAGGCCATGGCTGATGGTAGTAAAAAGAGTCAAATTGTTCAACAGAACTGACAGATCGTATGGAAAAGCTAGTCATCTGTTTCTGAGCTTTATGAATTTGCTGTTTTTAAGCAACTGGAATGATTCCAAATGAAGTGAACATACATATTCCCATTTTGCAGTTGGTATTTTGATGATGAATGTTCGATATCCAAATGCAGGCAAAATTTTTGCAGTGTTTAATCTTTACCATGTCACTTTCCAAGGAGAGTTTCAGTGAATCCAATTGAACTAAGGGATCTGTGTGCACGTGTGCAAATGTGAATCAAATACAGACAAACTAGAGGATTGTTATCCACCAGATCTATGTGGGCCATATGAATTATATTGGGGAGCAGGAGAGCCTTAAGTGGAAAATCAGCCAGAGGGACAAGATTAATCAGTCTTCTCTATTGTCCCTTTCCATTCTTCCATTCAGTCTAACAGCCTCCCTTGTTTTGTTTCACTCAAATATACCCACATTATACCAAGGTAATATTAAATATATCTTTCCCATAATATTTCATTTGGCTTTGAACCTGGACCTTCTCCAGGAGTTGGATTCTGGACATTGGCTCTTGATAGGCTGACCATATTTCAGGATGGCAAAACGGGACAGGGTCTGCAAACCCCACCCCCCAGTCCGCGTGATTGGCTCCCGCCTGCAAACCCTGCCCCCGTTCCGTGCAATTGGCTTCCACCTGCAAACCCCGCCCACCGGTCTGCACTCCGGCTCAGATCCTCCTTCCGCGCCATTCCTGCCAGGTTTGAAAAACAGGACAAAATTGAGATTTTTATGAAAACAATGGGACGGTTGAAAAATGCTAAAAAAACGGGACTGTCCTGTTCAAAACAGGATGTATGGTCAGCCTAGCTCTTGAACTTGTTATTATCTACTATTAAATAGCAGCAGAATAGCACTGACTTAGCCTATAGAGTAATTGTATCTGTACCTTCTTACATACTGCCTACACTGAGACGGAGTTTTCATAGCAATATTTAAAACCACTTCCTAGAAGTAAGGTTTAGCCTGAAAGCTTCATTGCTGTAATTTATTGGAGAGCACAGATGGAAATATTAGTTAAATACAACTCTTGTATAGTTCAACAACAATAACTTTAAACAAGACCCTAGAGTTTTCTCGGTCTCATTCTGGAAGTTTAGTTCAGTTGCTGGAAATTCAGGGAGGACTACAAGGCTCACCACTTGGCCAGATTAAGCATTTAATTTGCAATTACAGTTTCACTTTAATAGAAAAACTTTTTAATTAGGCCCAAAAGGATTTTATGATATTTTCTTAATTGATCTCTGATGGCCCTTTTTAAAATAACTTTTAAAAGACACAACTGAGAGGATTAACTTTTGAAATATTGGCTGGCATAGAGTGTTGTCATCATTCTCATGCATAATTTAGATGTCACCAATCTAGCCTTTAATTAGGTTGATTAGAGTGATATTTTATATGATTTGGCTCAAGGTGTGTACAAATTTGACACTGTAGTCAAACCAAGAGGTCAAACATACTATTTATGGGGAACAGTTCCCTTTTTCAGCCAAAACTGATACCCTTATGCATTAGAAGGAGTCTGCCAGGGATGTCTTGTTGCAAAAAGGACCCCAGTTTGAAGAAAAGTGGGGTGCCTTCAGGTCTTCCTTCAATTAATCCCTGTGTACAACAATGGAATAAAAATTATAATTAAAATGACTCAAGGATGATCTTTCCAAGCTAAGATTACCCAGACATCCCCCTCAACTCTTTCCATTTGCACAGCTGATTGGTAAAACAATGGCAGATGTAGCAAGATGATATCTGCCTATGGTAGTGTCAGAGCCATGTACTCTGTTAATCAGAGGAATGGGCATTAGCAGGTCAGTGACATCTGCTGTTCCTTGAAACTTTTTTTCTTAACTAAAAGGTATCTGGAAGTAGTTTTGATCACCTTCTGGCTTGATTGTTTGTCCCCCCGTTTTTCCAAGATGGGATTATCTGGACTAGTAATACTTTTGCTTCAGGGCAGAAACCTCTTACAGTGTCAGGGAGAGCAGAGAAGAGGGCTGGGCGCTAGATAAGAAGCGAGCACGCAGCTCAGAGAGCCTAGCCTATTTCCCCAAACGTCAGAAGAAAGCTCCGCCCTAGGTTGAGCTGATATACTTGGGAATCTTCAGGCACTGTTAGTTTAGCAGGATTTCTGCTTGTAGGTATGCAATAAACACTAGAGACTAGATTCCTGGCCTCGGCGTGTTATTTCTGCATCTACACACGACATCAATCCTGCTAAACCAAAACTCCCATCGAAAGAGGGAGGAACACATAAACCAGGAGAATGGCTTCTCAGACACAGGAATTGCAGCAGGCCATAATCCAGCTAGCAGCGGCCTTGACACAACACCAGCAACAAGTTGATGACCAGATTAATAACTTACAAGCGGCGATGCTTCAACAGATGCAACAACCAGCTCCAGGGGCACAGCAGCCAGCACCAGTGGCACCACCCCCACCAGTCGTTCTGCGATCCCCAGGGTGTTTACCAGAGAAATTTGGGGGAGAGACGGCACAGCTCAGGACCTTCGTCGCCCAGTGCACCATGTTTTTCGACAGCAGACCAGCCGAGTTCCCGACGGAGAGGTCCAGAGTCACATTCATTTTAAGTTTGCTGAAAGGCTCAGCCGCAAGATGGTCCATCCCCATGGTGGAAGCTAACGACCCAATTCTGGACAACTACCAGAATTTTATGGCCCGTTTCAGAGCCCATTTTGATGATCCAATCAGAGAAGTCACTGCCAGCAGAGAGATCCGACGGCTCCGACAGGGGAACAGGAGAGTAGGAGCGTACATCGCAGATTTCAAACTGCTGGCAGGAGATTTGGGCTGGAATGAGGTGGCATTGAAGGATCAGTTTAAACAAGGACTGGACGAAGAGATTAAGACGGAGTTAGTGCGGCAGGGCACTCCAGCGACATTGGAAGACCTATACCAGTTAACAGTCGTCATAGATGCTCGATTGGAGGAGTTAAAGCAGCTTCGGCCAGGGAGAAACAGGGCAGGAACCCGACCGGCTTTTCCAGGTTTTGCTACCCCCTCTAACACGTTGGTTCCCCTGAGCGTGGAAGAACCCATGCAGATAGGGGCCACAAGAAGGGGGCTCTCTGAAGCCGAGAGGCAAAGGAGAAGGGACAGTGCACTTTGTTTTTATTGCGGGGGGCCAGGGCACATTGCAAGGGTGTGCCCGACCAGACGCCAGGCAACCCCGGTAAGATTTACAACCCAAGACACAGAGCAGGCCCACATACCAGCCGCTTCTTCTCAGCAGTTAAACTCCAACGGCCCCCCTTGTCAGAGCCCCATGGGGAGGCCATCCAGCAATTAAGAAGGGCTCAGACGGCAGATCACAACCAAGATTTTTATATTGTTCCAGCCACGCTGACTACAGATTCCAAGCAACTATTACCGGTAAATGTTATGATTGATTCCGGGGCAACAACCAATTTTATAGATGGGGAAGCGGTGGAAAAGTTTCACATTTCAACTATTGCACTACCAAGCCCCATGCAGGTTGAAACCATCGACGGGCAACCTCTCAAGGCAGGTGCGATCGAACGTTGCACCCTGCCAATTCAGCTATCCATCGCAGATCACACGGAGTGGATCCAACTGTACGTTACTGCTTCCTTGCAAGTCCCAGTCATTCTCGGGGCACCTTGGTTGAGACTTCACAACCCCAATTTGGACTGGATGACCGGAGCAGTTTCCTTTCCCTCTCAAGACTGTCGGCACCACAAATTGCAGGGCATTACCCAAGCCCAACCGGCAGCTGCAAGCCAGGAAGCAGGGAAGGCTCCCCTACCAACAAAGTATGGAGATTATGCAGACATCTTCGGAGAGCAAGAGGCCACAGTGTTGCCCCCCAATAGATCTTTAGACTGTACAATAGATTTGAAGCCTGGAGCCAAGATACCAGCGGCACGGCATTATACAATGTCCCCAAAGGAGCTAGCTATACTGAAGGAATATTTGGATACCAACCTAAAAAAGGGTTTCATTCGGCCATCAACATCACCGGCATCTGCCCCTACCTTCTTCGTGCCTAAAAAGCCCGATCCTTTCGCCCCGGCGGCACAGGCTGGCGATAAGGGACCCCCCATGCGCACGGTGCATGACTACAGCGCACTCAACGCAGTCACCGTTAGAGACCACTACCCTCTTCCAGTGATATCGGAGTTGCTAGATCGCCTGCAAAAGGCTCACATTTTTACCAAGCTAGACCTCAGGAATGCCTACAATTTGATCAGAATAAAGCCAGGCCATGAATACTTAACGGCTTTTAACACCAGATATGGTAAGTTTGAGTATTTAGTCATGCCTTTTGGACTAAGTAATTGTGGGGCAGTATTTTCCAGGTTCATGAACCACATTTTCTCAGACTTGTTAGATAAATATGTCATTGTATATCTGGATGACATTCTGATTTATTCTGAGGACCCCACCTCCCACATTACCCATGTGTGTAATGTTCTGCAGAGATTAAGAGAGAACAAGCTGTTTGCGAAGTTAGAAAAGTGCGCCTTTGACTTAACGCAGTTAGACTATCTGGGATACAGGATTTCCACAGAAGGCGTAGCCGTGGATCCTGCAAAGGTCCAAGCAATTATGTCATGGAAGCCTCCCCGTAACGTCAAGGAGCTCCAACAATTTCTGGGGTATGCGAATTTTCTTCACAAGTTCATTGCCTCATATGCGGAGAAAGCGCGTCCCCTTACTCAGCTGTTAAAGAAAAACAGACGCTTTTGCTGGGGGGAACAGCAGCAAGCGGCCTTTCAAGAATTTAAACAGCTGTTTACCTCCCCACCACTCCTGAGGCACCCGAACCCTTCAAAACAGTTCCACGTCCAGTGCGACGCCTCTAACTTTGCCATCACCACCATTTTACTCCAAGCGGCGGACGAAAGGGGGGAAGATTTATTACCCTGTGCCTATTTCTCTCGCACGCTGTCACCAGCAGAGAGGAATTACGATGTCTTTAACAAGGAACTGCTTGCCATAAAATCAGCTTTTCAAGAATGGAGGCATTGGTTAGAGGGAGCAGCTTTGCCAATCAAGGTTTACACAGACCATAAAAACTTAGCGCTGTTGCAGAGCTCGGGATCCCTCAACCCCCGTCAGGTCAGATGGAGTCATTTTTTTTCACGCTTCGATTTCGTCATCTCGTATTTGCCAGGCAAACAAAACAAGCTGGCTGACGCGTTGTCTAGGCAGCCGCAGGACATTGAAGAACCTGACCAAGCCACCCAAGCCACGATCTTGCACCCTCAAAATTTTGAGAAGCCTCCCGAAGGGGTCCAAGTAGAGACCTTGGCAGCAGTCAGACTAGTAGATGATCTCCTTGTAAGAATCAAGGCGCAGCAGCAACAAGACCCCTACGCACGGGCTAGGCTGGATGACCTCCAGGGGGCCCAGCATGGTACACCGTCCCCTTTCACAGCGGAGGCAGGGACCCTTTGGCATAGTGGGCGGCTTTATGTTCCCAAGACCCTGAGGGAAGAAGTATTGCAGCTCTGTCATGATAGCCCAACGGCAGGACACGGGGGGGGGGTGTTCAAAACGCTGCACAGAACACTCAGAGACTACTGGTGGCCCAAGATGGCAGCACACATCAAGACTTACATGGCCTCTTGCCACGTGTGTAGACGCGCTAAAACGGTTGCAGGGAAACCAGCAGGCCTGTTGCAGCCCCTGCCCACACACCCCCAACCTTGGGACACTGTCTCCATGGATTTTATCACCGACTTGCCACAGGCACAGGGTTTCACTTCCATCCTGGTGGTGGTAGACTGCTTTACAAAAATAGCGCATTTCATTCCCTGCAAGGGCCTACCAACAGCACAAGCTACAGCACAGCTCTTTTTGGACAATGTCTTCCGATATAGAGGTATGGTTAACCACTTGATCTCAGATCGCGGTTCGCAATTTACTTCCAGGTTCTGGGGGGCGCTTTTCCAGACGTTGGGGGTCAAAATACACTTGTCCTCTGTGAATCATCCTTGCAGTAATGGCGAAGCTGAGAAAACTAACCAGTTATTGCAGCAATATCTCAGATGTTACATTACCTACCGGCAGGACAATTGGCCAGAACTTCTCCCCATGGCAGAGTTCGCTTACAACAATGCAGTACATTCCTCAACCAAGATGTCCCCTTTCCAGGCTCTCTATGGCACAAACCCGAGAGTGTTGCCCCTTTCCTCACAACAAACAGCTGTGCCTGCAGCCACGGATTTCCTGGCAGAAAGACAGGCAGCCCATCACCTGTTAGCAGAGCAGCTAGAGCTGGCAAAGGCAGCCTATAAACGGAACACAGATGAACACAGACAGGAAGGACCCCCCATATCACCAGGAGACAAGGTCTGGCTCTCTACAAAGTTTCTACCCACTAACAGACCTTGCAAGAAGCTGGACTCTAAGTTTATTGGCCCTTTTCAGGTGATACAGCAAATAAACCCTGTGGCTTATCGTTTGCAGCTTCCACACTCCATGAGGATTCACCCGGTGTTTCACAAGTCCTTGTTAGTCAAAGATTCCCCTCCAAGTGCCTTGCGGTCGCATACCACCCCCCCCACCTCCGGTACTTGTCCAAGGGGAACCAGAGTACGAAGTGCAAGAGATTTTGGACTCCAGAAGGAGGGGCAGGGGAATTCAGTATTTAATACACTGGAAGGGGTATTCTCAGACAGAGCGCTCCTGGGAAAATGCCAAAGATGTTCACGCACCCTTCCTAGTGCATAGGTTTCATCAGATTTTCCCTCACAAGCCTCGACCAGCTCGACTCCCAGAGCTACAGCCCCCAGCTGAAGACGAGGAAGCCGACCAGCCTGAGAATTTCGTAAGTTGCCAGCAACCATTCCTGCCCCCTCCGCCAGACCCAGCGAGGGGGGAGGCGGTGGATTCGCATCCCTCCACCTCTGGTTGCCAGCTCCCAGGAGGGGGGAGGGAGAACCTTTCTAACGATTTAGCTGTTTTTCAGGAGAGGCCAGCTGCACCCGGGCTATCAGATCAGAGAGCCGCGAGCCTTCCCCCGACATTCCTTTCCTGGATGACCTCCCTTCACTGCCCAGCTCCCAGGAGGAGGAGCAGATGGACACATTTTCACATGGGATCCTACCCGACACCAAGGACGAAAGGGGGGAGGGAGTTGCTATGGAGTTTTTTGATGGAGAGGGGGGTGGTGTCAGGGAGAGCAGAGAAGAGGGCTGGGCGCTAGATAAGAAGCGAGCACGCAGCTCAGAGAGTCTAGCCTATTTCCCCAAACGTCAGAAGAAAGCTCCGCCCTAGGTTGAGCTGATATACTTGGGAATCTTCAGGCACTGTTAGTTTAGCAGGATTTCTGCTTGTAGGTATGCAATAAACACTAGAGACTAGATTCCTGGCCTCGGCGTGTTATTTCTGCATCTACACACGACATACAGCCACCCTTTGGGGCTAGTGTGGGCTCGTTTCAGCTTGGGCTTGGGCTTGCTCTTGTTCTTGTTCTGCTCTGCTCTTGTTTTCATCTCTACTCATGGCTGAAGTCACTCAGAAGAAATGCAGAAAGGGACAGCCTGCCCTGAGCTTTCCCCCTCACTTGCCAGCCTTTTAATTCATGCCAGGCAGAAATAGGATGACCAAACATCCCGTTTTGAATGGGACAGTCCTGGTTTTTTAGCATTTTAAAACTGTCCCGTCGTTTTGATAAAAATCTCAATTTTGTCCCGTTTTTTAAACCCAGCAGGAATGGCACAGAAAGAGGATCCGAGCCAGAGCTGCCGATTGGAGGCAGCCCAGAAGAAGAAGCCCTCCTGCCTATCAGCGCATGGCAAAGGAGGGACCGGGGGTGGGGTTTGCAGGCAGGAGCCAATTGTGTGGACTGGGGGGTGGGGTTGGCAGGTGGGAGCCAATCATGTGGACTGGGGGCGGGGTTTGCAGGCAGGAGCCAATTGTGCGGACCATGGGGCAGGGTTTGCAGGTGGGAGCCAATTGCACAGACCGGGGGGCAGGAACCCCTGTCTTTTTCATGAATATGGAATATTACATAAGACCCCGTCCCGTTTTGCCATCCCAATGTCCATTTTAGTCTCAAGGAAATATGGTCAGCCTAGGCAGAAATGTTTTTGAGCCTTCTGAAGCTGACAGCTTCACCACCCCAGACTGGACTTGAACCTAGACAGCGTGACCCTCAAGAGATTAGAGTCCTCCACTGAGTTGGACTTGCAGTGCAGCTCCAAGAAGGATGCTGGGCCTTACAGGAGCTGAACCAAACCACTCCAATGCATTGTTTTCCTAGACTTTAGAAGTACTATCTTCTGGGGTCCCTAGAACAGCTGAGCTAGCTTGGTTTCAGAGCCTGGAAGAGTGAGACAGCTTCACCTGCTCAGTTGGATCAGACAAAGGAGGGGTATATCAAAACCCACCCTTTTAACTGGCTGGAGTCCACAGCTCCATGATTTCAAAAATACACTGAACAAGGCAACTAAAGAGCATTGGCAAAGCAGTTATTGAAAGGGACTCTTTATCTTCCTTCCCTTCCAACTATTGGAGGATCAAACAGTGAACTTCAGAGACCAGAACTCTGTTTGCAAGTTGCAAAGGAGAGGAGATTCTTTCCATCCCCTCCTCTGCCCCACTTCAATCCTGAAACATTTTCTCTATTTCTCTATTCCCAAGTGAAGTGGTACCTGTGCAAAAGGTGCCTCCCCTTAGCACATATGTGGGAATGTCACATCTTGTAATTTTCCCCCTCTTTACTATAATAAGAAGCCTCCAAAATTTTGGCCTTTGTTGTAGCAAGAGTCTCAATTTTTCTTTTTCTTTTTTACCTTCTCCTATAGTTGAACACTGTATAAAGTTTTCATTTTCTCCCTGACTGGATTACCGCGACCAGTGGGGTCACCATCTAGCGGTCGTAAAAAACACATGAATTTTGGAACATGGAATATACGGACACTGCAAGACAATATGAATAGTGAACGACCTGAACGTAGGACTGCCATTATTGCAAGGGAGCTGAGATGTTTTAATATTGATATAGCAGCACTCCAAGAAACTCGAAGAGCAGGAGAAGGACAGTTGAAGGAAGAAAAAGGAGGTTATACCTTCTTTTGGAAAGGACTGCCTGAACAAGAACGACGAATACATGGGGTAGGCTTTGCTATCAAAAACGACCTTGTGAAGCTCTTGTCAGAAGTTCCCACTGGGATTAACGAACGACTCTCAACTCTCCGAATAAAACTCGCCAAAAACCAACAGGCAACTATCCTAAGTGCTTACGCACCAACACTAGATGCAGATGAGGATATCAAGGAAAAATTTTATACCCAGCTGGACACCATCTTATCAGAGATACCAAGGGAGGATAAAATTATCCTCCTGGGCGATTTCAATGCAAGAGTTGGGCGTGATTTTGATTTCTGGC
The DNA here is from genome assembly GCA_023362775.1 of Charina bottae. Classification (NCBI taxonomy): domain Eukaryota; kingdom Metazoa; phylum Chordata; class Lepidosauria; order Squamata; family Charinaidae; genus Charina; species Charina bottae. The sequence continues at coordinate 168,050,010 of JALMGJ010000002.1, forward strand.
CAGGGATCATTGGGAAAGAAGGAGTTGACAACAGCAACACGAATGGAATCTTACTTCTGACTAAATGTGCAGAGCATAACCTTGTCATTACTAACACACTCTTTCGCCAGAAAAATAAATTTAAAACATCATGGAAGCACCCACGGTCGAAGCACTGGCATCTTTTAGATTATGTAATTGTCCGTGCTAGAGATCGCCGTGATGTACTTCTCACCAGAGCCATGACGAGCGCCGATGACTGCTGGACAGACCATCGATTAATTCGATCCACGATGGCCATAAAGATTGTCCCTCATCGTAGGCTCCAAGGAAGAAAACCAAGGCGTAAAATGAATACACTGGCCCTTCAAGATCCTATTAAATGAGCTTGCTTTCAATCAACTCTCAAGGAACATCTGCCTATGGAACTTCCTGAAAATGTTGAGGAACACTGGATTAAATTGAAGACTTCTATTATTTCAGCCTGTGAACAAACTATCGGATACCAGACTAAGAGACATCAGGACTGGTTTGATGAGAACGATAGTGAGATTGAACATATTATTGACAAGAAAAGGAAAGCCTTCCAGATATGGCAAAAAGATATTAACTGTGCCGTTAAGAAAAAAATCTACGCCAGTGCAAAGGCAGAAGTCCAAAGAAGAACTAGAGAACTTAAGAACATATGGTGGATAAAAAAAGCCCAAGAAACCCAACATTTTGCAGATGCTCATGATGCACGGGGCTTTTTTAATGCCATAAAGGCCATCTATGGACCAACAAACCATGGTACAAATCCCTTACGCTCAGTAGATGGTGCTAAACTTCTAAAGGACAAAGAGTCTATTGCACTGCGCTGGAAAGAGCATTACTACAATCTCCTTAATCGTCACTCTACTGTGGCTGATGAAGTCTTCTTGCAAATCCCGCAAAAACAAATAAGAAATGAGCTTGCAGTACCCCCTAGTTTGGAGGAAGTCAGTAAAGCCACTAAACAAATGAAAAATAACAAAGCTAGTGGACCTGATGGGATTCCTGCTGAAGTCTTTAAAGAAGGCGGGCCTGAACTTACACAACAACTTCATAAGCTCATCGAAAAAATCTGGATGAGGGAGGAGATTCCAGCAGACTTTAGGGATGCCATAATTATCACTCTCTTTAAAAAGGGTGATAGAACAGACTGTGGCATCTCCCTTCTAGCCACAGCAGGCAAAATCCTGGCAAAGATCATCGCAAACCGTCTCCTATCTGTATCAGAAGACATCCTCCCTGAAACGCAAAATGGCTTCCGCCCTTCCAGGGGAACAGTGGATATGATCTTCACTGCATGACAGCTTCAAGAAAAATGCAAGGAGCAAAACTGCCCTCTGTACATGGCGTTTATTGATCTGACTAAAGCTTTTGATACTGTAAATCGTACTGCTCTCTGGACCATCCTTCTGAAAATCGGATGCCCTGATAAATTTGTGAACATCTTGCGGTTACTCCATGATGACATGATGGCAACAATCCTGAATAACAATGGTTCTCAAAGCGATCCATTTAAAGTGGAATCCGGCGTTAAACAGGGATGTGTTATCGCTCCAACCTTATTCGCTATCTTCATCGCTATGATTATGCACCTTGTTGAAGAGAAACTTCCTACTGGTGTAGAAATTATATATCGAACAGATGGAAAGCTTTTTAATCTTAGTAGGCTGAAAGCAAAAAATAAGGTAATTGCAACTTCTGTTATAGAACTTCAATATGCTGATGATAACGTAGTCTGTGCACACTCCGAGGAAGATCTTCAAACTATCCTAAACATCTTTGCAGAAGCATATGAAAAACTCGGCATCTCGATTAACATTAAAAAAACCAAAGTGCTTTACCAGCAAGTTCGAACCAATCCCTCTGCAGCGCCATCAATCCAGCTTAAAGGTGTGTCACTAGAAAATGTCTATCACTTTTCTTATCTCGGCAGCCATCTATCTACAAAAGCCGACATCGACGCTGAAATTCAGCATCGCCTGAGCTCTGCGAGTGTAGCTTTCTCCCGAATGAAGCGTAGAGTGTTTGAGGATCGGGACATTCGCAGGGAGACCAAAATGCTTGTTTAAAAAGCCATTGTACTACCAACCCTTCTGTACGCCTGTGAAACATGGACCCTCTACAAACGCCACCTCCAACTTCTTCAAAGATTCCATCAACGCTGCCTCCGAAAAATTCTGCAAATTACTTGGGAAGATAGGCGGACTAATGTTAGCATATTAGAAGAAGCGAAAACCACCAGCATTGAAACAATGATCATCCAACATCAACTTCGCTGGACCGGTCATGTTGTTCGAATGCCTGACCATCGTCTTCCAAAGCAGCTACTTTACTCCCAACTTAAGAATGGAAAACGGAATATTGGTGGACAGCAAAAGAGATTCAAAGATACTCTCAAAGCTAATTTTAAAAAATGTAATATCAGCATTGAGAACTGGGAAGCCCTAACTCATGAGCGTTTCAATTGGAGGTCATCCTTTATTAATGGCGCTATGGACTTTGAAGAAGCACGAGTACAGGGCGAAAAGGAGGAAAGAGCTAAAAGGAAGGCACGTCAGGCAAACCCTCATCATGACCGTCTCCCACCCGGAAATCTATGCCCTCATTGTGGGAGGTTGTGCAGATCCAGAATTGGCCTTTATAGCCACTTATGGATCCACCGTTAAAATTTTACCTTTGGAAGACAATCTTACTCGGCTACGAGTGATCGCCAATGAATGAAATGAATGATAAAGTTAAGCATTTCTTTAAACTTCTTTCATTTCCCCTGATATCCCTGGAATTCCCTGCCTCTATCTCTTTTTGAATTCAGTGTTGAACTGAATTCTCTGAACAACTTGCCTTTCTCTCATTGAACTGAAGGATGTGCTAAATTCTCATGGGTTACTACTGTTTCTTATTTGATTTATTTGTATGTTAGCTTTAAATATTATTTTTGTTTGTTGAGTATTATATTCTCTCCCAATAGTCATCTGTTTATTACTTGATTGCCTTTATATCATTAGTTTCAAGCATTAGTTAATAAATTGGTTGGTTATTGATTATAGCTTCATTTTTTGATGTCTGGAATGCAAAGATCACAACAGAATTGATGGTGTGACAGGTCCCACAACGGTTTATGTATGTATGTAATTGGTGGGGACAGAGGATATTCTTTTTAGACAATTAAGTGTGTTAATCCATTTGTGAAGTAGGCCAGTCCTGCTACATTAAAGGAGCCTCTTCATTCAGCTGAAAAAGGACTCTGGACTTCAAAGTCAAAACCTCTCCACAAAGCACTTCTAAATATTGTGGTACATAGTAAAGAATTCAAAAGGTGGGATAGTAGGTGAAGCCCTCCCTCCCTGTATCTCCTTATCCTTACCTTCTTCTCCAGGTTTGTAAAACGGCTTGTCTAGTTCTATCACAAAAAAAAAATATCTTCACAGAGAAGAAACATTTAATTTCTGCAAGAGCAAATTTGTGAGCAAACACCAGATTCTTTACAAGGTATGCAGTCTAAAAATTCCTTTATTGGTATGTCAGAAAGAAATATACATTTTGTACCCTTTTGATTTTAAGAGGAAGTAACTTCTATACAAGTCCAAAATCAAGTTGTTCTCCCATCTAGAGATACAAGCAATACACAAATGTCTCTTTTGAGTCAAGGTCAGCTCCTAGTGGCTACACAGACATACTTACGTTGTTTTCTTGGATGTGATATAAAAGTGGTTTCCAGTGTTTTCTTCCAGGATAGTGTTTTGTCTGACTTTTCCTATAGACACAGTTCTCAAATTTCCAGAGAGAGGGAAAAGTCCTCAAAGAAGGCCAAGAACATAGTATGAATATGTCCATGTAAGCCACCAAGAACTGAATTTTACTTTTACCCGAGTAATCTTATTTCCTTTTTCTTGCCCCACTCCTTTTTCCTTCAATGTCCTATCTTTTTAGATTGTAAACATGGGGAAAGGAACGGTTTATGTGGTCCCCAAAGGGATGGGGCCAATATTTTCACTCTTATTTGGAACTGGGTAGGCTGTAGTGGCCTTTTCACCACTGATGTTCAAAATAGGCAGCTGACACTCATTAGAAACTGAACATATTAATTTTAGATCTTAATTTGTTCAAACAAAGGAAACAAAATGTACTACCCAAAATGACAATTCTGCCACCTAATTTCAGGGCGGCATCTGGCGGCACCAGAGCTGCAAAGCTAGGCCTGGGATTATATGCAGTCTGCAGATTACCCTCTCTTACTATATATTTATTTAATTACAGTAAGGGATTGAAAGTGGGAATTCAGTTATCAATGATTATCTTCTTCCCAACTCATTAGAAAAGGCCTCTCATGAGCTATTTTGTGAAAAGGTAGGGGTTCTTTCATATAAAGCATATGGAAAACACACACATTTTTAACAGGGAAGTGCATATTGACAAAGTTAATCCTGCTGGGCAAGGGGCTCTTGCGTGCTTCCAATAGGCAGATTCGTTTATATTCTTCTACAAGAAGAATGCAATCAAATCAGAGGGGAATTGACAAATACTTTTAGAACACATTATTCAGCAGTTTATGCATACCATTGGTTCTTGGTAATGCTTCAAGGCAGTACAGGATTCCCTGCGTAAGAATTCATCTTCCAAAAAATATTGCTTCAACAATGGCAGCTCAGAAAATTTAAAGGAAGACAAGCTATTTTGCTTCTTAACACAAAGGACCGAGTCCAAAAAATTAAGATGGGACCACTGGAAAAAACTTTCTATGTAACAATAGTTACATCTGGAACTTGTAAGAACACGCACACAAATTACATAGCGAGCCTCCACACCATTGTCAATAACCACTGTGCTTATGTAAGATCCCACTGACCTATTACAGCATCAACCAATAGCTTGCATTCATGAAAGGGATAGAATAGATATGTAACTTGGATCAAGCTTAGACAACCATAAGAAACGTTTTCAAGAGGTCAGATGTATTCAACATCCTATGCATTGTAGTCTGTAATCAAAATGATATATGTGCCTATGTAGAATGGGCCTATGTAGAATGGGAAGATCGCAAGTTCGGAGGTTTGAATCCCTAGCCCTGCATGCGGAGTGAGCTCCCGCACTCGCCCCAGCTCTTGCCAACCTAGCAATTCGAAAGCATGCAAATGCAAGTAGATGAATAGGTACCACTTCGGTGGGTAGGTAACAGCATTCCACGTGCATCATGACCACGGAAGCGTCTTCGGACAATGCTGGCTCTTCGGCTAACAAACAGAGATGAGCACCGGCCCCTAGAGTCGGACATGACTGCACAAATGTGCGGGGGGAACCTTTACCTTTTTTTTTTAGAATGGGCCTAGTCTACAAATATTATATAGAATCATGGAGGTGGAAGATCATCTGCTCAATGTAGGAATCCAAATTAAAACATTTGGAAACAGGTGGCAGTTTAGCCTCCACTTTAAACTTTTCCAATGAAGAGAAGCCCATCACCTCTCTGTATTTCCACATACTTTATCAGCTCCCCTGCAGTCATAATCTGTATTTATTTATACTTTATTGAATTTATATCCCACCACAACCTTATGAATCTTGGTGGTTTACAAAATATGCAAAAGAAAAATAAAGTTAAAACAAAAATAAAATTAACAGCCAGCTATATCATAAAAATAAACAAAAAATGGCACATATTAAAATCAAATCAAATCAAAAGCATGCAATAGTTTGCCTTAAATTATAATATTTTTTTTCTAATTTTATATTTTTATAATAAATATTTCAATAAAACTCAGTAAAGGAATATACTAGTACAACCTTACCTAATTCAATACCCACCAGTACAAAAGGGGCTGGGAATTATAGGGCTGTCAACCATCAGGCGACGTTGTACTAATTGTGTGTGTGTGTGCATGTGTGTATAGTATATACACACACACACACTAAAGTTTTTGATAATACTATACTGAAACAAATAAACTTTTAGAATGCATGGGAATCCAGTTGCTACTGTGTATTTCAAGACACCTGAAATAGAGTGAAGTTGTTTTTAGTAAAAGCAATGTTCTGAATAGAGCAAATTATCTTGTGGTACCTTAGTTGTGACCCGATAAGTGATATAAGTCTCCATCGTACAGACATGCTTTTTGGGATCATCAACAGTAACAAAGAGGTCTCTCATCTCCCCATCCAAGTCATCATCCAGCTGCAGTCTATCAAGAAGCGAGGAGGAAGAGGCTGGACTAGAAGTATCTACAGGAGTACCGTTGGGCAAACTGAGGTCCTGGAGGAAGACACAATGATGTGTGGGAAAGAGGGGACAAAGGTCAGTTACTGAGGTTCAGCCACAGAGGTGATTTAGCACAGAGATACACACACAAGTCCATTAGTATCCAATAGTAGAGAAAATTAGTATAATCTGATAAAAACCATACTTAGCATTTATACAGATTTTATATAGACCTTCAAGTGTTTAGTGCTTTATGTTACACTGTAATCCTTATCTCGATTTGGTAATGTGGGCAACCATTATCTTTACTAGGAGGAGAATGAGGCTGAAGATCTCATTCTTCTCCAGTCCACTGTTCTCAAGCTGCTTTGCTAGAGAGCCCAGCCGAGCAAAAAAGAAGTTACCTTCCAAATCTTAAGTAAAGGTAAAGGTTCCCCCCGCACATTTGTGCAGTCGTGTCCGACTCTAGGGGCCGGTGCTCATCTCTGTTTGTTAGCCGAAGAGCCAGCGTTGTCCGAAGACGCTTCCACGGTCATGTGGCCGCATGACACGCGCGGAACGCTGTTACCTACCCACCGAAGTGGTACCTATTCATGTACTTGCATTTGCATGCTTTCGAATTGCTAGGTTGGCAAGAGCTGGGGCTAGTGTGGGAGCTCACTCCACACGCAGGGCTAGGGATTCGAACCTCCGAACTTGCGATCTGCATCAAGCCTGGCATCTTACCCGCTGAGCCACCATGCCCCCAAATCTTACCAAAGGATTTTTTCCCCTACAGTTTCCTCCATTCTATTCTGTCAGATACATATGTGCTTGTTTATGTTTCGTTCCTCTAGTCTTATAAGATGGAGCTCAACTACTAATGCCAATATTTCCCTACTAACTTTAGTGAAATGGATTACAGCCAAAACCTTCGTCTAAGGCAGAGCTTTCCAAACTGTGTGTTGCGACACAAAAGTGTGTCGCCACACACAGTCTGGTGTGTCTGGTGTGTCACCACACAACCCGGAAGCGCTGATCATCATAATCGCTTCCGGGTTTTCCAGCGGCGACACACCAATGGTGGCGCACAAAAAACCGAAAGCGGCAGCAGCGCTTCCGGGTTTTTGCGTGCTGCCGCATTGGCGGCACTTCCGGGTTTTCTCGCGGCAACACACCAATGGCGGTTGGTGTGTCGCCGCGGGAAAACTTTGGAAAGCCCTGGTCTAAGGCAGTGTTTTCTCTACTTTGGCAAATTTAAGATGTGTGGATTTCAACTCCCAGAATTCTGGGAGTTGAATTCCACACATCTTAAAGTTGCCAAGGTAGAGAAACACTGGTCTAAGGAGTTCCCTTCTAAGCCAACTTATTCTGCCTCCTCCAACTCCTCCCAGAGAAGCTGGGAGGGCTCTTCCTGCAGCTGGCTTTGCAAAAAGAGTATGCCTTCTGCCTTCATGGATGCCTTCTGGCTCAGAATTCCCTCTTTTTCTTGCTGCTTCCAGCATTTGGGCATCCTCCATATGCCCAGTTCTAGGCCTCTGGAAATTCTGAGATTGGCAAATCAACAGAGATTAGCATCACTGGAATGAGCATTTCTGATCTTTTACAGGGATATGCACAATTCACCAGTTCAGGAAAAGAATTTTCCAGAGAACTCTGGAATGTTTCATTCCCCTTCCAGACCATGCTGAGCCTCCTTTGAACGCCATTTTAAGGGCACTGCAGTGACTTCAAGAAATTAATCCTTCAAACTGGAAGCAATCTGAGATATTCTAGTCATGATGTTCTGATTGAAATGCTCTGTTTTAGGAAATTGAATGTTCTGTTCTTAAACTCATGAGCTTTTCACCACTCTGGTCTTTGATTCTCCTTATTTTTCTTCTGACAATTTTAAAAATTCTTGTTCAGTTTCTGAAAGCGCCGCCTGTACGTTATAAAGGTAAAGTAAGTGATGCTCAACTCCTGGGGTTTTCATGAACTCAAACATTTATTTATTTAATTTTTTATCCTGCCTTTATTATTTTTATAAATAACTCAAGGAGGCAAACATACCTAATACTCCTTCCTCCTCCTCTTTTCCCCACCACAACAACCACCCTGTGAGGTGAGTTGGGCTGAGAGAGAGTGACTGGCCCAAGGTCACCCAGCTGGCTTCCATGCCTAAGGTGGGACTAGAACTCTGAGTCTCCTGGTTTCCCATTGGCTCCTTCCTAGGGCTGAGAGAATGTGATTGGCTCAGGGTCACCCAGCCGGCTTTCATGCCCAAGGCAGGACTAGAACTCACAGACTCCTGGTTTCTAGCCCAGCACCTTAACCACTAGACCAAACTGGCTCTTTTGTCAGTAATACATGTGGTTTCCCATTGTTTTCTTCTGTGACATTTTTTCCACTTCCCAGTTTAGCCCACAGCACTGGCATTTTTAAAAGGACCAGAAGAGTTATTAACTCATAACATTTTTTGCTTTATTTTTCCACCTCCCAGTACAAATTGCCTAATTGCATATGGAATAAGAACAGCCTGAAAGGAAAAGCCAGGACAATTCTTTATTTTAGCAACTTCTTTATTAAAGAAATAAACTGAAATGAGTAAGATTTACTTACTCATCAGAGATTACATGTTACTGTCAATCTTGGGTAATTGTCAACTTTAAAAACAACACAGGCTCATGGCAGCAGACAAGGTAAAGCAAAGAATCGGCAGGAAAAACTTAGATGCAGTTGAGGAAAAAAAAGTGTGGAATCATTGTATCCCATCATGATCCTTACAGTCTGCTTATATTACAGAGAAGATGAAATCCAGATACTGTAGTATATAAAGTATATCCTAAATGCTTATCCTGAATTAATTCTCCAAATGTTACTGTATAGCACTGTTGCTACAGAGAAACAAAGCATCAGCTGGCTTAGAAGAATTTCAAGATTTGCAGAATGACAAAAACTAATGTGACTTCAAGAGGAAGATAGCTGCTCATGAATTAAGATTGACTTCAAGAGGGAAGAGGTTCCTCATGAGTTAAGAGCAATACATGAAAATACTGCCCCGATACAGCTAAAGCTTTGAGAAATACTATAAAGGATGGAGGGACCCTAATGGTAGCCAAATAAGAATTAAGTGATAGGAATGAAATCTTGATGGCTTGTTGGAAAATAGAGTGAAAACAAGTATCCCGGAAGAGGATGTGGAATGTCTCACCATGACTAAGAGCACTCCATGCTGCAAGATGCGTTGCAGGGCTGACTTTTCCTTCAGAATTTTTATCTTGTTCTTTGGAATGCTGAATGTCTTTGCTAATCAAAAAAATCCTCTTCTTTAGGTAATAATATGACCAATATTTTTAGACAAATTCAAACAACATTTTCTATTTTGCCAGTCTATCTGAACCGCTTTAAGTTACTTACGCAAACCATCTTCTACCACATTTTTCACTTGCCAGGTAAAAAGCAGGCAGCTAATCTGAGTGATACTCTCTCCATATAGGTAAAGAAAAGCTAAAGAGGATTGAAGACCTATGGATAGGCAAAGAAAAGAGCTGCTAGCTGGGCTGACTTCTTCCATGCTAGCTAATCTGTTTATTCTGTTAAGGAAGGTTAACAAAGGAAGAGAGTTCGCAGTGGAAGAAGGGCTAAAGCTGATTCCTTCTATAACACTGAGGTCTGACACACCAGTATCCAGGAGCATCAATGTGCTTGCAGTTACCTCCCACAGAGCCCACCAGACTTCTGCCCCATCTGACTTAATTCTTTTGGAATTTCCTACTTAAAAACTAAATGTTAATGTGCCATGAAAGGAACCATCAGTTTCACCCTTTACAAATATACACATCTTTACAAATATAAAGAATGCCAAAAAAAAAAAATCATGAAACCAGAAGTCTGGTTTCTGTGTTAAGTAATCAAAATACATCTGAGGTCACAGGTCCCAAAGTTATGTTCAGCTTTCTCCTTCCCATCACATTTGAACTGAAACTACAAATACACTTCTTTGTTTTATATGTAACACCTGTATTCATTCTCCAATATCTCACCCCCAAACACACACAGACTTTTTCTGGCTCATTACTACATTATATAAATTACCAGAGAGGTTAGCTGATTTGTTGAACGATGTAGCTCATTTCTCAAGAAACAGCAGAAACTATGTGGCAATGTAATCTTCTCTGGAATAAGGTCCTTTCATCATTAATAAGGGCTATTTTGCAATGTCAATTTCCTGCATCATTCCATTTAACTAGTGATTGACATAGATATTCTTTTAATATCCAGTGTCTAGCATCATTGTGCCTGGCATATTGTATAGCATTTCTTATATAGCAAGAAACATCTCAGCCGTCAATGCGCCAGGTGTGAGCACCCTTTCCCCAGCTGGGCAGTGCTTCCAGAAAATGAGGAAATTTCCCATGCTCATGGAAAAGAAGCCAGCCTTCTTTTCCTCCACAGAAATGAAAAAGAGCAATGTCTTTTCTTCACTTCAGGCCAAAATCAGCCTCTGTAGCCACTTACTTCTCTTCTTCAAGGAGAACGTCTGGAGACAATACCAGCAGTGCCTTGCTGCAACTCTTGAAAACGTACAATGGGAAATTAGATCAAATCTCCTTTTCCCCCCAAAGAAGATGGGAAAGAACAAAAGATGGATTATATCTCTCCCTTCTCAATGACATTTTAGAATATGTGCTACAAAATTTCCAAGCATCAGATCCCTATCTGAAGTCCTATTTGTTCACGTTTTGTTTGGTAACATTGCTACCTCTGTGCCAGTGCTACAGGTACACAAATAAACCACTGAACAATAACCCTGTGCAAATCTGAATGCGGTAGAGTGTCCATTACCTCATGCAGTGCAATACCATCTCTTGAAGTTTTGCTTAACCTTTAACTATGCTTTAACATCCAATGATTAAAGAGCACAATTAATCCACTTCTGTCTTCTCTTAAGCAGAAAGACTGAAGTTAAAAACTACAGCTGCTACATAAAACCTCACCAACGGCTACAACATAGCAAGAGACCATCTTGACAGAGCCCTATTTGTGGGAGAAACAGAAGTTGACAACTCTAAGAAAGAGAGAGAACATCCCAATAGTTGCAAATAATCCTGAGACATTGGGGGAAGAAACAGTGTTGCAGACTTCTTCCTCTATTGCAGGGCTTTCCAAAGTTTTCCCACGGTGACACACCAACCGCCGTTGGTGTGTCGCCGCGGGAAAACCCGGAAGTGCCGCCATTGCGGCAGCGCGCAAAAACCCAAAAGCGCTGCTGCCGCTTTCGCTTTTTGCGTGCCGCCGTTGGTGATGATGATGATGATGATCAGTGCTTCTGGGTTGTGTGGTGACACACCAGACTGTGTGTGGCGACACACTTTTGTGTCGCCACACACAGTTTGGAAAGCTCTGCTCTATTGTCTCTGCAAGATAGGTTATGCTAAATGGGTATTTGCCAATCAGGACAGATTTTTATGTCATCTTTGCAGTATGTTTATAATGTTGTGTGTCCATTATTGTACCATATGATTTACTGAAATTATGCAAATGTTCAATTTCCATCAGGACTGTTTATATCAGCATGAGAAATATCCACCTGAAACATGTATACTTCTACATATCACAACATGAGCTAAACATTCTTTTCTAATTTGGAATTTGAATATGGATTTTCTAAATTTGAACCCCTGCTACTGCATTTCCCCAGCGACATCAAAAGATAAAGACACCAAGTTGCTTGACTTCTGGTCTGTAGGTTGAGTCATGGCAACTGGATTTCTTTATTTTGGTTGAAACTTTTCGCTGCTTGTCCAAGTAGCTTCTTCAGTCTGGGCAAAAGTTGGTGAGGGGACCCCATATATGTCTTCTCGGGTGGCTGTATTGACCTTACACCTGATTGGCTTGTTAATTGGGCAACTGAGGTATAGATAGTCTTTAGGATGTCTTACTCCTAAAACCTTTATTCATCCCCAAGTGGATCCTTAAATGTGGCCTTCCTGGTGAACTTGTGAAGTGGTCTTAATCTTCCTGGGGACTAATGAAAGAGCAGCATGATAAACGGGGGACAAGTTGTGCCTGAGGCCTCCGCCTCTATTGAGGGAAGGATTTTCCACTTTGGCATGAATGGATTCTTTAACCCCTCTCTCAAACCACCTATCTTCCCTGTCCAAAAAGTGAACATTAATGTCCTCAAATGAGTGTCCTTTTTCTTTTAGATGAAGGTAAACTGCTGCTTCTGGTCCTGTGGTGTTGCTCCTCCTGTGTTGGGCCATCCTCTTGTGTAAAGGCTGTTTGGTTTCTCCAATGTAGAGCTCAGAACACTCCTCATTGCACAGGATTGCATATACTACGTTCCTCCTCTTATGTTTTGGTGTTGGATCTTTAGGGTGTACAAGTCTCTGTCTCAGTGTGTTGGTGGGTTTGAAATATACAGGTACGTTGTGTTTGCCAAATATCCGTTTTATCTTTTCTGACACGCCGGCCATGTAAGGAATGACCAGGTTCTTCCGTTGATTCTGAGTCTCAGCTCTGTCTGCCGTTGTTTTGGGTCTGGGGGTAGACTTAGATTTAATGAAGGCCCATTGACAAATTGACTTCTGGTAACTACACGGGTAATAACCATGCAGTTTTCTTGGCAACTACATTTTCCCTCTGCCTTCTTCCAAGATACTTTTCAACCTCCCAGTCTACCCTCTAGCCCTAGAATTCCCAGGTCCAACCCTCCATCATTTCTGAACGTAGACTAGATCAAAGAGGTGTTGAGAACCAGTAGCTTTAAGAATAAGCTAAAAGATTTAAGTTCTCATATATTTATTTCCACTCTTTTCAAGATGGACAGACCGAAACCATTCAACATGCTTAAATTTACAACTAAAGAGGATAAGAATAATTTTAGTTTCCATGTTATCCTGTGATATCTAATGCCTTGCTAAAACAGTTGATGTATTATCACTACCCTGAATCTTTTAAATTCCCTCTCCAAAATAAGCTGCAAATGAAAACCTGTAGTCACCTAAACCAGCACTTTTATTTTACAGGGCAGGGAAATCATTAAGTTATCTGTGTTGATATGTCGATGAAGGTTCTCAGTCATCCAGGTGGAACAGTCTGTGGCTTGAATCATGTCAACTGGATTTCTATTTTCTCAGTAGAAACGTTTCACTCCTTATCCAAGGAGCTTCTTCAGTCTGAGTAAAGTTAGTAAGGGAATCCTTAAATATGTTTCTAGGGTTATCATTATCTGTGTTGACTTAAAATATATAGATTTACCTCTGAACACTATCCAGCATCAGACTGCAGTTAATCAACTTTCTCTATATTGATATTGGCTAGAAAGGATAAAGCAACCTACATTACAATATCAGACTAAAAGCCAAGCAGTACTGATGTTCCCTCTGGCAGCAGATGATATATAGTCCTACTCAACTCATAAGTGACTTGCTCTTAGTAAGTATACTTTGAGGCGGCTGGATGCAATGGAATCAGTGAACTATTAAAAAAAAATCAAGCACTCACTTATTCCACCTACCTAGTTGTGACTCCACTGGGGAAGTCTGCTCTAAGGGTTCTTGGAACCCTAAATCAGAGCTTTCCAAACTGTCTGTCGGGACACATTAGTGTGTTGGCTGCAGTGTCTGGGTGTGTCGCAACTGCTGCTGCCTCCGAGCCCTGCCAGGATTCCGCGCAGGTCCTAGTGCCTGCCTTGTGCCTGGCTGCCTCCAAACCTGCTGTGATTCCGCGTAGGTCCTAGTGCCTGCCTCGTGCCCTGCTGTAAGAGTGTGTCGCGAAATGATGCATGTCTAAAAAGTGTGTCACCAACATGAAAAGTTTGGAAAGCTCTGCTATAAATAAAGGGTGAGGAATCTGGACTTCCAGATGATTTGAACTACATTTTAAAGAATCCCTTATGTTGGCTGGAGCTAATAAGAACTGGTTTAGCATCATCTAGAGCAGGGGTCCCCAACCTGTGGGCTGCGGGGCTCCCACCTGCAAACCACACACCCCAGTGTGCACGATTGGCTCCCGCCTACAAACCCCGCCCCCCCAGTGCATGCAATTGGCTCCCGCCTGCAAACCCCGCCCCCCAGTGCATGCGATTGGCTCCCGCCTGCAAACCCTGGCCCTCTTGCACATGCAATTTGTGTGAAGGGGCGCAAAGGGGTGTGCCTCGGTGCGAAGGGGCGCCTTTGAGTGAAGGAGCGTGCTTTTGCTGGCTTCACGCAAAGCTGGTTCTGGATTTGCCATTTGCAAGCGGCTTCTGCAGGAACCGGCTTCATGCAAGAGAGAGCAAGAAGCCGGCCAGGTGAGCTTGGGCAGGGGAGGGCAGGGGGGCAGGGTTCTCGGAGGTGGCGAGGGCGGCTGTGGCAGCTTCCCAGGGCGTGGCAAGCAGCCCCAGAGCCACGCAGAGCCTCGCAGTTCTGGGGCTGCTTGCCGCCCCACAAGGCAGGGTGCAGGGTGGCCAAAAGGGCAGAGATGGGGGGGGGGAGATAGGCGGTTGGGGGCAGTTGCAGTGCCTTTTGTTCATTCAGTTTCTTCGGTAACTCAAACCGTACCACACATGATTGTATTTTTTTAAAAAATAAATGAATATGTAAAGAATTGTTTCTCTTTTGTTGAGGTACACCTTGGGGTGGTCTTCCACTCAAAAGGTATTTGGAATGCACACCAGAACTATGTAGCCCAATCAGCCCTCAGGTCAATGAACACCATTAAACGTTTTTTTTATACTGGTGGAGGACAATTAGTACCTGCGGCTTTAAAACTTTTTGAGGCCAAAACATTGGCCCAAATTCTTTATGGGGCACAGATAGGAATTTATATGAAGGTGCCGCAGGAAACAGTTCAAACAAAATTCCTGCGATTAATTTTGGCCGCACCCAACGGTACAGCAAACGCCCAGTTAAGGCTCGAGACAGGAATGCCATCAATTCAAGTGAGGGCCTGGAAGCTGATGATAAATTATTGGCTAAAAATCCAATTTTTCCCAGTTGGTTTAACTCCTTTAGTCCTAGTAGATAATTTCTCTTCACCCTGGAAGCAAGCGGTAGAACACAAGCTGGCTTCATATGGACTCTCTCCTCTTTTCTTGATATCATTAGGCTATGATCAAGCCAAACAAATAGTCACCCAAAGAATAATGGACATGGAGTTCCAGAATGAACTTAGTAGGCTCCCACAACATAATAGAATCTGGATAAACAGGGGCGTATGGGAACCAGCAAGATATCTCCTAAATCTAACGTTCCCTAAGTTGAGAATTGCATTTTTTAAAGCCAGATTCAACATTCTCCCATCTGCACTACTCCAAGGCAGATACAACAAAGTCCCCGTAACTGAGCGCATCTGCCCATGCGGTGAAATGGAAGTAGAAACTATTTTACACGTACTGCTACACTGTAAATTTTATAGGGATATCAGGTCAATTTACATTGAGCCCCTAATAGAAAAACTCCCTGGGTATCCAGATAATTTTTACGTGAATTATCTACTTCAGGATTTAAAACCCTATATTACGTGTACAGTTGCCAAATTTTGTGTTGCTGCAATGAAAATAAGACAAATCCAGACAGAAAAATAATTCCCTATTTTAAATGTATATTTTTAAATTGAAATATTTTAATTGATAATTTGTCAGGGGATATACAATTTTATTTTTATGTTATAATTTCTTATTGTATAACTTTTAATGTTCTAGGCTTACCTCATAATAGTAACAAATGTATAACACAGTAATAGCAGAGTGAATGCTGTATTAATATGTGATATATTTCATCATATCTTCTGATTGTACTTTGTCTCTTTTTATTTTAAATTTTGCTGGTCATTGACCGAAATGAAATAAACTTAACTGTTGTTAAGGGGGTGACACGCCAGCAGAGTTAAGTAGGCATTTTCCAAATTTTGGCACGCCGAGCCCAAAAGGTTCGCCATCACTGTCCTAAACGTAACAGATAGTCCTTTACCGACTGCCTCATTAAGCGACTGTTCGGAGTTACAACAGTGTAAATAACAGCTTTGCTATCAATCGTTGCATTTACGACCGTTGCAGCATCCTGCATTCACACAATCACCATTGGCGTGCTTCCCATCCAGCTTGCGACAAGCAGAGGTAATGGAAAACGCTGACGTAAAATCGCAAGTTGCAGTCACATGATGTTTCACTTAACAGCCAAATGGGAAGTGACATCGTAAGTCCATCACGGTCATTTGATTTTCCGCTTAGCAACTGCGGCACTTAGCGACGTTAGTGGCCCCTATTGTGGTCACTAAGTGAGGACTACCTGTATAGGCAATGGATCTCAAATTCCTGAGGGCAGTGAAAGACACACACCCCTCCAATATCCATAGTTGTTTTTTTAACACACAAGGGACCAACATCAAAGCCAGACTTCAGCAGCAGCAAAGCAAGGAACAATGCTTGCAAAGTACCCCCGCACAAAGTTCAGAATTTGGTGTCTCTAGGAAAAGGTTCCAAATAGACCTTTTATGTAGACCTTCTCAGATGCATTCATGGTAAATTGTTGGCACAGGAAAAGTTAGGATGTGCAGAGTATATTTTTCCTCTAACATCTACATACCTAGACCTTTTGTGACAGTTGAGCTTTCCTATCACAAAGGATCACCAAATGCCTGGAATTATACTTACGTCTTGTTTGAAGTCTTTGAGAGGAGAATTTAGGACACTCTCTTCTAAGGCTGTAGTATTCTATTGTTAATTAAAATTGAAGGTACAAGAGCATGTGAACACACCATGCTGTTTCTTCTACCCCAGCAAAGAAACCATTTCTTCCATTTGGTCTATAGTTTGTTGTTGTTGTTGTTGTTCAGTCATTTAGTCGTGTCCGACTCCTCGTGACCCCATGGACCATAGCACGCCAGGCCTTCCTGTCCTCCACTGTCTCCCGGAGTTTACTCAAATTCATGTTCGTTACATCGGTGATGCTATCTAACCATCTCATCCTCTGCCGTCCCCTTCTCCTTTTGCCCTCGGTCTTTCCCAGCATCAGGGCCTTTTCAAGTGAGTCCTCTCTTCTCATTAGGTGGCCAAAATATTTGAGCTTCAGCTTAAGTTTGTAATATTATCTAAATAGCAAGAGAAGAACATACACCAAAATACTCCCCAAGACCAGTAAGATTAGGCTGGACCAAGCACACTGTGGCTATACTGAACAAATGCTCCTTGAAAAAGAGAACTTTGAACTATGCCCCCTGACAGAAACACCACACACTTGCAGGGTTTCCAACTGTGATAGTCCAGAACATTTGGAAGGCAGATCTATGGAGAAAGTCTTTCCCCAGGAATAAAAGGCTTGGTGCACTAGCTTACGACAAAAGTTGAAAGGCAGGTTCTCAGGGAATGTTTAATTCTGTCTTCACATCAGCAAAGTGAAAGGATTGGAGACCTGTTGTCTGTTCACACACCAAACTTATTTGATACCTCAGCAGAAACCATTAGTGACTGTAACAGTCATTGTCATCATAAATCATCTGCTCTGTAATTACTATAATTTTCTTGTGTGTACAATAATCTCAATTAAGACCATGACTTAAGGCCTGAACATACACTAAAAGATGCACCCATTTGGAAAGGATCTTCTCTTTTTCAACTGGAGCTTCCAAATTCTAAAAGGAAAACATAAAACAAACCCCTCCCTTGTTCAGTTCATTTGTTACAGTCACTAATGCTGCAGCCAGGTTCCTTGTCAATCCACATATGATCTCTTGACAATACTGCCTAAACAGCTAAGGTCATTCATTCATTAGCTCTTTGGCTGATTACACGGTGAGTCTGATTTCATTTTATTACAGCTGGGCTAGTTTAAATTAATGGTTTGTGTATAGCACTGTGGTTTTGTTTCTTAAGCTTGAAATTATAAGCTGTTTTCTTATTATCACCAACTTCGGGAGACTGAAATCCTGAATAATGCCTTGGAAATGCTTGTAATACACACACAACCAATATGGGCTATCATTCCTGAGGAAGCACAGCCATCAGCTGTGGAAATTAGGTCAAGGAAGTCTGCCATAATATCATACAGACATATTCTTAAGGCTGGCAGGAAAAGAACCAGAGAAGGAGTGATGCTGTATCTCAGCACTTATTTCCAACCATAATATTACCAGGGATTGTGGGCAACCCGCTCCACAGGCAATCTACAAAGGAGTAACATCTGTTGCCAAATATGATTTCAGATCAGCTCTGACAAAGCAAGAAGCATGGCTGGCAAAGCATCAGCCTATATTGTCTCACATGGCATTATTCAGAAGTCATTTCACCAATAGTCCACCATTATTTCTCTGTTCACTTAGACACCAATATGGAAAAGCTCTTATTCCAGGAAAGTAGTTAACTATGAGAAAATCTGCCAATACCCAAGCATAAACTGAATGTACATATTATGCTAAACCATAATTTTATTCAATAAATCATAGTTAAACCACAAATGGACTGATTTGCAAATCATAGTGGCTGGATTCATACACACAAAATTAAACAAACCTCACCAGCCCTAAGATATTGATAAAACATCTAAATAGAGTGTCTATGGCCATATTTAGTATATACAGACTACATTGGTTAGCGCTAGCATAAGAACCAGCCTAATGATGAAAGAAGTTGGCTGGAAGGTTGAGGCAATCTGTAATCTGAGTTCTAGCATCTATTCCCAATACTATTTGCAACCAACCCAGGTATTCCAAGGTACCCAAGATAAAGGTTTTGCTAATTTTTCATACTGTATTAAACTACGGTTTTCTTAATCATGGCTTACTGAATAATAACTTGTTTATTGAATAAACCTGAACTAAGCTTTAAAGCATGGTTTAAAAGCTGCAAGAGCTCAGTCCACATAACACACTGAGCCAAAGCCAAATAAAATACACTACTTGACTTAGTGCAATGCACGACCGCTGCCTACCTTTCCAAATCCTTTAGGTCAAGCTATTCACAAGACTATTACTAAACTACAGTCCACCAATGGAGTCTCTGTATAATCTGGTGTAGTGGCTTTTGGTGTTGTCCAGTATTTCTGTGTTTTCAAATAGGATTTTGGTGAAAATCCTATTTGAAAACACAGAAATACTGGACAACACCAAAAGCCACTATACCAGATTGTACAGAGAAGCCATTGAAATTCACAAACACCAGCACAGTTACAATAAAAAAGAAGAAAGTCTAAAAATTAGCAAAACCTGGCTACCAGTCCTGAAAAACACAGCCTGCAAAAGGTCAACGAACTCAGTCCAACCACCAGGACATGGGAATACTTCTCACAATGAACATGCTAATCACGCTCATCAGCCACTCGTTAACATTTCAACACAACAAAAAAACCCATAAAACCCCTAATCTCCTATAACTTAGCTCTATAAATAGAAAACAAACAAAACATTCCCACTCTACCTGGGCTCCTGCCCTCTGAAGATGCTGGCAACAGATGCTGGCGAAACGTTAGGAACCACAACTTCCAGAACACGGCCACACAGCCCGGAAGACCCACAACAACCAACAATTTAAATTCTTTAAATTTAATATATATATATATATATATATATATATATATATATATATATATCAGTCACTGGTTTTCACTTCCTTTGGCTAGGTTCAGGTTTTGTTTTAGACCCATGGGGTGGTGTGCTTTCATCTCTGTCTTGGGTGGTCTGTGATTCATCCGAATACGTTGATACCTCATCCACAATTGCCATGATGGCACTGAAGGACGTCATTTTGAATTCCTCTGTTTCTGTACTTCTGTGCCGATCCTGGGCTCTGGAATTGTAGAATGGTGTGAGCAACAAGAACAATTTATAACATGATTTAATATCACCCTAAAATATCTTACTATATGATATTTTTAAAAGCCATCAGGTATGCACACATACACACGCTCTTCTTAGTTACGCCTAAAGCAAAGACCAAAATGGTTAAAAACAGGAAGGTGAGCAAAACCAATCTTAGGTCCATTACATCCCATTTCTGTATTCAGAGGTTTCTTGTTTTTTCCCCTAATCTTTTAATTTTCATGTGTTACTTATTTATTATTGCAATTTATGTGCTGCTCAATTCCAAAAAGGTTCCAAAGGGAGGCCTGCAAGAGTACAAAAATAACCAATTCCCCAAAGCAATGACAAGAATAAACCTTGCTGTTCATCCATTAACATGCCAAGGAAAATCAGTCAATAAGTACAATCATCGCCTGCTGCAGGGAGGGGCCCTGCCATAGAATCAAACCCCCAAAGATTTCCAGAACAACTAGGTCTAAGCGGCTTTCCCAAATGCCAATGGACACGACTTTTGGTGAAGCACTATTCCAAGGGAGATGGGCAGCGACATAAACGTCACACTTGTGCCATTTCTTTTCTGATATACTTTCTCCTTACAAGCCACTTCCCCTAATAGCTTCAATTTCTGTACACTAGTTTCCCAAACACAAGCCCCATTTGGGTGTTTGCTGGAACGATGCATGTGGGAATAGCCTTTGACTCTCATGCATTCAGACAGAAGGTCTGAAGGCTGTTGTATATATTTTTTATGTCTGTAGAATATGTGGCTGAGTTTTTAAAAAGCCAGGCCTCAAAACTTTTTTTCTGTTTGGGCTCAGGAGCACATGTTCACCCCCCACTCAGGAATGCTAATTGCCCCCAGGTGCCGGCCAGTCTGAGAGTTTCTGACCAATCGGAATTAGCTGTTTGAGCTTTGCCCATATTGGGAATCTGTTGCCTAGGTGTTTTGGTCACATGGTGGATCCTGTCCACTCAGAGGCTGGTCAGGTAAAGGTTTAAAAATGTAAATGCCTTTTGTCCTTTTGTTCTCTGCATTCTGCTCTCTGCTATCTAAATGGCTATGTTAATCAACCATGCCATGCTTTGGCTAAAGAAGAAGATTCAAGGTTTGTTCTTATGTTTTTGTTTTAAATAAAGCAACGTTTTTACTACAAACTTATCTCTTGGTTTTTCCATAACTCTGATCACAAATTTTATAAAAATACAATAGGTTATGGGCCCAGCAATTGCTTCTGGATCAGAGACAAAAATTATGGAAATAAGAGAGAAGAAAGCTGACCTGTTTTAGTCTGCATTTGGAGAGGCTTCTTTTGTTTTTTGAAACTTGCCGGCAGTTACAGGAGGTTTCCATTGGAGGCGGAGTTTTGCCTCGTGTTAGCAAGCCTCGTGGTGTTTTTTGGATTTCTACAACAGGGGAGAGAAGGAGCCATGGCTGCTGCTGCTACAGCTTCAAATTTTCAAGGTATGCTCCTGGAAAGACTTTCTAATTCTAATTATTTGAACTGGTCTTTGAAAATGGAAAGTTTCTTGAGGAGAGAAAATTTATGGTCTGCAATTTCTGAACAAATTCCTCAGAATCCAGATCAAGCCTGGTTGAGGAAAGATGAGAAATGCAAAGCCTCCATTATTTTGGCTGTTCAGGATGATCAGCTTATTCACGTGAGAGGCAAAGAAACTTCCAAAGACTTATGGGACTATTTGCGTGATTTATATGTGAAAACTAGTCCAGGCAGCAAGGTTATTTTAACGAAAAAACTGTACAAGGCTCACTTGCCTGAGAATGGAAATTTGCCAGATCATCTCCACAAGCTTCAGAATTATTTTGTGGAACTTCAGGAACGTGGGATGGAATTTACCCCCCTGATGAAAGCCTACATTATGCTTTCTTCGTTGAATGAGTCCTGGGACACTTTAATTTGCTCCATGGAGGGAATCCCAGAAGCTGATTTAAATCCATCGTTTGTGTCTACCCGTTTGCTTGCTGAGTGGGAGAAGCGACAAGAAAAAGCTGCCTCCATTTCTACAATAAAGTCTTCTCGTGGCCAGCAGAGGGAGCGGAAGAGCTCTGAATTTCAAGCTTCTGCATTATCCAGCAGGCGATGCTTTACCTGTGGATCCTCTGCTCATCTCCAAAAGGACTGTGTTCAAAAGAAGACTTCTCGCAAGAAAGAAGAGACTTCTAGAAAGAAGATTCTTCATGCAACAGTTGTTGAGAACTCTGATAATAAAGATTTGTGGGTTCTTGACAGTGGGGCCAATTCTCATATATGTCACAATAAAGATTCTTTTCTGTCTTTGTCTAAAACTAACAAACAAAAAGTTTCCTTAGCAGATGGATCTGTATCCAAGATCGTGGGTGAAGGTGAGATCAATCTTCCATGTTTGGGGGAAACTGTTAAAAATGTTTTGTTTGTGCCTAATTTTCAAAGCAATCTCTTGTCTGTGGGGCAGTTAGTAGCCTCAGGTTATGTAGTAACTTTTAAGAAAGAGGGTTGTGATATTAGAAAGAATGGCAAAATGGTTGCAAAGTGTTTGCAGAAAGATTCTCTGTACATTGTACAAAATGCTGAAAAGCAGCAAATTGCTAAAGCTAAGGCTGTTTTTGAAAATAAGCCCTTGCACGATCAGTGCATCCATTTAATGCATAGGAGATTTGCTCATGCTAATTTTAAGTACATTTCTCAAATGCCTAGTTATTCTGCTGATTTAAAATTGAAGCCTTGTGATAAATATCTAGATTGTGCAGTTTGCAAGGAGAATAAGACCACAAGGGCTCCTGTGAAAACGTTTTCTGATAGGTCCACCTCTAGGCCTCTAGAGATCATTCACTCTGATGTAATAGGCCCATTTTCTCCTAGTCCTGGGGGAGCAAGGTACATTTTGACCTTCATAGATGATTTTTCCAGGTACACATTCATTTATTTGCTGAAACACAAAGATGAGGTCTTTGATAAATTTAAGGCTTTTGTGGCTTGGGCGAATGGAAAATTCCCAAGGCCAGTGTCTGCTTTGCAATCAGATCGAGGTGGAGAGTATCTATCCTCAAAGTTTAAAAGCTTTTTGTTAGAAAAAGGGATAGAACACATTTTAGCTAACCCTTACACTCCTGAACAGAATTCTGTTGCAGAAAGAAAAGGCAGAACGCTGCAGGAAGCAATGATGTGTTTGCTGAAGGATGCTAGTTTACCTTTTAGGTATTGGGGAGAAGCTGTTACTACAGCGTGTTATGTTCAGAACAGGCTGTTTAGCAGTGCAATTCAGGATGTCCCTTTTCATTTGTTCTATGGTGTGAAGCCTAAAGTAAGCCACCTCAGGGTGTTTGGAAGCACAGCTTGGGTCCACATTCCCAAACAGCTGAGGCGCAAGGGGGCTTCCAGAACAAAGAAAGCAATCTTTGTAGGGTATGAACAAAGTCAGAGAAGCTACAGGTTCATACTGGATAATCAACTGATAATTAGTAAGAGTGCTTCTTTTGCTGAGCAGAATTGGGATAAAATAAACTCTAGTTCTTCAGTTGATTTATCCATGGGGGAGCAGCAAAGTCTTGCTGATGGTGATTTGCAGGAATCACTCAGTGAAGTCAATGATCAGGAAGCTGACTTGTCTGGAAAGTCAGAGGTTTCTGAGGTCAATGGTGAGAAACAGAGTGTAAGTCCTGTCCTACCTCGCAGGTCTGAAAGGATTAATAAGGGAGTTCCTCCTGATCGTTATCAAGTAGATGTTGTGAAGGCTTTTCACATTCACACAGAGCCTGAGTCTCTGGAAGAAATTAAAGAAATGCCAGCTGAAATAGCTAAGTGTTGGCATGAAGCCATGCAACAAGAGTTGGATTCCTTAAAGGAAAATAAAACTTGGAAACTAGTAAGTTTGCCTCCTAATCAGAAGGTTTTAGGTTGTAGGTGGGTGTTCAAACTGAAAAAAGATTCTGATGGCAAAATTCAGAAGTACAAAGCAAGGTTGGTAGCAAAAGGTTTTGCTCAAAGAAAAAATGTGGATTATGACAAAACGTTTGCTCCAGTGACAAAAGCTGAATCTATCAGGTTGCTTTTAAAGGTTGCTGCCATGAAGAAACTGTCTGTTTATCACTATGATATTCAAACTGCTTTTCTGTATGGTGACTTGGAGGAAAAATTGTTTATGCAACAACCTCCTGGTTATGAAAAAGAAAAACATCTTGTGTGTGAGTTGCAGAAATCCATCTATGGATTGAAACAAGCCGCGCGTTGTTGGAATATTAAAATGGATAATATTTTGCAAAAATTTGGGTTTCAAAAGGGAATTGCTGATCCTTGTGTGTATGTAAAAAATGATGAGCAAGGTGTAATGTACTTGTGCTTGTATGTGGATGATTTGTTGCTGCTCACTTCATCTGATGAACAGAAGCATTCCTTTGAGGTTTGTATGAAAAACAATTTCACATTGAAATGTCTTGGAGCAGTCAACAATTACTTAGGATTAGAAATTCAGAGGGAAAAAGATGGCAGTTTTCTCATAAGCCAGAGCAGCAAAATTAAGAAGCTGCTGGAGGATTTTAAAATGCAGGACTGCAAGTCTGTCTCCTCCCCCATGCTTCCCGAGTTTCTAAAAGAGGAGGGGGTGAAGGGGGATGGTGAGTCATCTGAAGGAGATAGTTTCAGATCAGCCATTGGCAGTCTTCTTTACATTGCAAACAATAGCCGTCCGGACATTGCTAACAGTGTGTCCATTTTGAGCAGGTTTGTGGAAAATCCCACATCTGCTGCAAAGTCTGGTTTAAAAAGGCTGTTTCGTTATTTGCAAGGCACCAAAGATTTTTGCTTAAGGTTGTCTGCTACAGACACAGAAGAAAAGTTAGAATGCTGGTGTGATTCAGATTGGGCTGGAGATCTCAGTGATAGGAAGTCTACTTCTGGAAGTGTAATTCAATTTGCAAATTCCACTATTGCTTGGTTTTCCAGAAAGCAGACTGTAGTAGCCATCAGCACAGCTGAAGCCGAATTCTATGCTTTAGCACAACTGTGCAATGAAGTACTTTGGTTTACTCAATTGTTGCAAGACATTGGAGTCATTTTAAGCCAGCCTGTCACAATTCATGAAGACAATCAAGCCTGTATCCATTTGGTTTTATCTGAAAGTTCCAGAAACCGCACAAAGCACATTGATGTGCGTTTTCATCTTGTTAAAGATTTTCTAGCCAAGAAAAAGGTTGTTTTGAAATACTGTGATACTAAATTAATGTTGGCTGATATCTTAACCAAGCCTCTAGTTGCCAGTAGGCACTGTGAGTTGATTTCCAAGCTGGGTTTGTTTCCATATTCTTTCTAGTCATAAAAAAAGGGGAGTGTTGTATATATTTTTTATGTCTGTAGAATATGTGGCTGAGTTTTTAAAAAGCCAGGCCTCAAAACTTTTTTTCTGTTTGGGCTCAGGAGCACATGTTCACCCCCCACTCAGGAATGCTAATTGCCCCCAGGTGCCGGCCAGTCTGAGAGTTTCTGACCAATCGGAATTAGCTGTTTGAGCTTTGCCCATATTGGGAATCTGTTGCCTAGGTGTTTTGGTCACATGGTGGATCCTGTCCACTCAGAGGCTGGTCAGGTAAAGGTTTAAAAATGTAAATGCCTTTTGTCCTTTTGTTCTCTGCATTCTGCTCTCTGCTATCTAAATGGCTATGTTAATCAACCATGCCATGCTTTGGCTAAAGAAGAAGATTCAAGGTTTGTTCTTATGTTTTTGTTTTAAATAAAGCAACGTTTTTACTACAAACTTATCTCTTGGTTTTTCCATAACTCTGATCACAAATTTTATAAAAATACAATAAAGGCCAATTGCACTCATGGCCATTTGACCATGAATCCACCTATCAGGCGATCCAGGAGGAGAATGCTTTATTTGGATGAAGCGTCCCATGGAGCGGGACTAAACTCACGAAGGGTTGAAGAGCTGTCCCTGTGGCCTCATTCTTTCTCTGGGTTCAGGTGAGTATCTGAATAGGAATACTGTCCACTAAAAGCCATTCTCTTAGGCCACAAGGGAAGAAATGGGGGAAAGCAGAATCATTGTCCTCTCTTCTGAAAGCCAATCTACCGGCATTGCCTTTAACTATCATCCAGATGTCATTCTGCCAGCGAGCAACGATGATGGTGGTGGTGGTGATGGAAGTACTGTAATATTACGATCACCAGCTCAGAGGAAGGACAAGCAAGTGCTATCTTTTCCTCTGTTCTGTTTAGGTTTCAGCTGATTTTCATGAAAAAAATGACTTCTGGAAACACTGGAGCCATTACAGCACAACATTAACTTATCATGACATGAGCTGCTTAATGTTAAGAACTGATGCTGGTCTAGGCATTCATGGTGGGGGAAAGGGGGGAAATGACAATACATGCCAGATGATATCATCCTGCAAATGACATCATGACACAGGTACTGAATTACAACATCTGCATGATGACATCATCACGGTTTGCTTTGGATGCCATTGGGTGCCAGTGTTTTCCTTTTCCCTCCCCATTTTCTTTCCTTTTCCTTTTCAATTAAACTATAACGTGCTCTGGAGTACTTTATAATTTATAAATTTATAGAAAACAAAGATTTACAAAGATATTTTATATATACTTTCCCATATATGTGACTTTGTACATACCGGAAAATTGCCCTAAATTGAATATTTAAGTACAACTGCATTTGATTAACTTATTGATATAAGGAGTTAGCTCAGAGTCAAACTAATGAAATCAACAGGACAAACTAGCCATGAAATCATGAGTAATGTTAGTCCTAGTGATGTCAAAGGGACTGCTCTGAACAAACCTGAACCTTGATCCCACAAAGTATTTTTTAAAATATTTGCATTCGAGAGTTTGGTCTAGTGGTTAAGGCTCCGGGCTAGAAAGCAGGAGACAGAGAGTTCTAGTCCCACCTTAGGCATGAAAGCCGGCTGGGTGACCTTGGGCCAGTCACTCTCTCTCAGCCCTAGGAAGGAGCCAATGGGAAACCAGGAGACTGAGAGTTCTAGTCCCGCCTTAGGCATGAAAGCCGGCTGGGTGACCTTGGGCCAGTCACTCTCTCTCAGCCCAACTCACCTCACAGGGTTGCTGTGGTGGGGAAAAGAGGGACGAGGAAGGAGTAATAGGTATGTTCGCCGCCTTGAGTTATTTATAAAAATAATAAAGGCGGGATAGAAAATAAATAAATAAATAAATAAATAAATAAATAAATAGATTTGAGGGAGTAATTAACAATTATTCCTATAACCTGCAGAATATCACAAAAGGCAATGGAAAGGGTCTGGAAAGTAACATTCAATTGGTACAATAGGCTTTCTGTTATAAAGTATCTTACAACATATTGCTACCAGACCCGTACTGCAGTTTGATACAGACCAATAGTGAAGCCAACTGAACTCAGTGGGACTTTCTTCTGAGTAGTCATGGATAAGCTGACACCAATAGGTTACAAATCTCGGTGCCTTTTATTGAGCAAGTATGGCGGTTTATAATATCAAAGTAAATATATACTGGATTATACTGTTGTGGGAAACTCAAGGAAGTACTTCATGTAATTCTGAATTTTGTCAAAAGTATGGTTTAAGGAAGGGCAGCTGTTTAAAGAATTAGTACAATCTCTCTATTTGCAGCCATTTGCTGAATTTGGTAAAATAGAACTGTTGTGGACAGACCACAGACCAGATGCTGCGTGAAGCCATCAGCCGAATGCTCTGCTTGTAACTTTCCAAACGCATCTAGATGGCAGCTGTTAGAAATATGATGTTGGACAAATAGCTATACTAAGTGGAGATGATGGGAATTGTAGTCCACCATATTGAAAAGATTTCGGCTTGGGGCAGACTACTCTTACATAATACAAGAGGATGTTACAGCAAAATGCTGCAAGGTCAGATGGTCCTTTGCAGACTCTTAGTCATTCTACCAAGTCTTCTTTCAAGACCCTCAATTTCATTTTTCCTATCTAATGTTTTCCATTCTTCTCACCCTCCTAACCATTAACAGGCTCCAATCAGACATAACTATGGTTTTCCATGTTTTTGTTTGGTTCCCTTATATATTTATTTTCCCTTAAAGGTATTTCTCCTTCTACAAACCTGGAGGTTGCTCTGAATTTGATAATGCATTCTTCCCATTTCTCTTATGCCACCCAAATTTAGCATTTGGTTTCCCAATCAACCAACCAACAATATTTGTAAACTTCTCCGGTCAAAAACAAATCCAGGCAGTGAAAACAAAGAATAAAAAGTCAACGTAAGAATTCCCATTGTCGTTGTCGTCATCATCATCATCATCATCGTATGGGTCAAAGACTTGCTGAAAGAAAATGGGTTTAAGGGCCTTCCAGAATGCAGCGAATGTTGGGGCCCTGGGTACCTCCAGGGACAGAGTATCTCCTAATGTAATTATGTGGGACTGGCAACAAGAGTCTGGAATGTTCCTGATCACTATGTGCCATCCAGCCAGACAAGTTGCATGCCCAGATCTCGTTCAGCTGTTTTTCAGGTCATCTGCCTTATTGCTGTTGTCCTGTGTTTGTACCTCTGGAAACCTGCTAATTCTTTCCTCCATTGTGTGAATATAGGACTCTACTAGGATATTTACAGTATGCGGATAGTGCTACACAAGAATACATACCGGGAGAACACATTTGCAATTTACCCCTTCAGAATAAGGGATATATGATGGGTAAACTTACCTGCTTTCTTTAGTACATCGATATATTCCAATGGCAGAGCATCCAATGAGAATTAATAAAAACAGTAATGCTATGATACAGATGGGAAGCAGCATCTTTTCCTCAATTACGTTTTTGTGGTGAGATGTGGTGGGAATTTTTTCAGCCTTATTTGCTTTGTCTGAAACTTAAGCAAATGGGGGTTGGAGAAGATGAAGACATTTTATTAAATGAGCCAAGTGGACATATTAATGCGAAAGGATTTCTTCTGCAAGACAGTGTTTAGAAATGTAGTTTTAAGAGTTTCAGCAGAACAGCTTAGAAAAACAAGTGTGATCTTTTGCGAACTCTGAGCCATCTTAAGCAACATGCTACCAACGATGTGCATGCCATTGTGCCATTTAAATCTATTGTCAGAGAATGAAATAATTACATGCTCTCTTTATTTTAAGAAACAAACTAATCACAACTGCAAAATTAACACTCCAGGCTAGTTTCTTTTCCATATGCTGGTTTTGTGTCTATAGAGGAGGAGGAGGAGGAGGAGGAGGAGGAGGAGGAGGAGGAGGAGGAGGAGGAGGAGGAGGAGGAGGAGGAGGAGGAGGAGGAGGAGGAGGAGGAGGAGGAGGAGGTATGCAATGTGGAACTACTGAAATACGTATCTCCCTTTGCAGTCTGAAATTAGAACCACCAGAACAGGGTTTCTCAACCAGGGTTCCGTGGACCCCTAGGGTTCCGCGAGAGGTCACTAGGGGTTCCCCGGGAGATCACGATTTATTTAAAAAAATATTTCAAATTCAGGCAACTTCACATTAAAGAAGTTTCATTCTTTATTTTTAGTTTAGGAACACAGTTAATGCATATATACAGGCCTACACATTACTAAGCCTGTGTCTACATGCATACGTGTGAGTGTATGCATGATAAAGAGAGAGGGAAAAATCTCTCCTGGCATATAATGAGTTTGTGTCAGTACACTGCATATACCTCTTAGTGGAATGTAAAAAACTATGTTGGTTTGCAGGATAA
Organism: Charina bottae; assembly: GCA_023362775.1. Taxonomy (NCBI): domain Eukaryota; kingdom Metazoa; phylum Chordata; class Lepidosauria; order Squamata; family Charinaidae; genus Charina; species Charina bottae. The sequence continues at coordinate 168,079,645 of JALMGJ010000002.1, forward strand.
TCTCTAGATTAGAGATTCTAGCTAGCACAGAATACTGTGGATGTGTCTAAGATAAAACTGGGCTTTAGTTAGGTTTGTAGCATACTGGCCCAAATGTGCAGAACAGACCAGTACTGTTCTTCCTGTTAGCCACAAATGCTGCATATGACACAGGTGTGACCAAAACTGGTCACCAAGTCGACACTTTCTCGATATTACTAAAAAGAGTTATGTGAAAAACCCAATTGACTAGGCTGACCATATGTCCCGTTTTGAACGGGACTGTCCCGTTATTTCACCATTTCTGGAGTGTCCCGTCGTTATAGTAAAAATCTCAATTTTGTCCCGTTTTTTAAAGTTTCCCAGAGAAGTGCGCACAGATTCCCAACCCACCCCCCGCATGCACACGCGCACGCCACCCGCACGCATGGGTGCCCCCCATGCGTGCCCGCACGCCCACTTTGTCCGTTGACGTTTCTGCCTCAAAGAAATATGGTCAGCCTACAATTGACCAAAGCCATGATGGACAGCAGAGGTCTGCAGGCCCATCTGTGATGATGACAGCAAATGACTTGGAATGATAAACGGTGTGAATTTACAAATGAAATGCAAGGAAAATAGATATGTGTCTATGAAACTAAGAGAAGGATATAACAGATTCAAATGAAGGTGATTTGACTTTATGGAGTAGAGTTGAGGAATACATTAAGACAAGTGAAGATGTTTAATTTATTTAATGAAAGGGTTATAATATAACCTTGGGAGACAGGAGTAAGCGCCGCAGCTTAGACAACGGTGTGATAAGAGAAATCTGAGTCCAAAGGAGGGATGGGGGTAGAGAAAGAGTCTCAGAATTGACCCTCCCTCGTTCTCTGGGATGTAAAGGCTGGGGAGGGGGGAAGTGCCTTCAGACTTGCAAGGTTCTGTTACTGTAACCTTACAATAAAGGTAGTGTTAGTACTCATGGTTTTGGTTTCCTGCCTGGACTACCCTGAAGGACTGACAGTATGTCAGGAGTATTAATCAATGTCATCTATGATGTTGTGAGTAAGAAAGTTGGAATCTATAGAGTGCTGATAGTGTTATCATATGGTCCATTGAATAACAATATTGGGAAAACCAGGGAGGAGCTTTGAGAAAACTTGTGCAGCATTCTGAATGAATGTGATCCGGGGAAATCATTAGCCATTTTGTTGTAGCAGTGAAGGTACGGGCCTAGAAACCAGGAGACTGAGAGTTCTAGTCCCGCCTTAGGTATGAAAGCCGGCTGGGTGACTTGGGGCCAGTCACTCTCTCTCTCAGCCCAACCCACCTCCCAGGGCTGTTGTTGTGGGCAGCATTATGTACACTTCCTTGTTTGGTCTAGTGGTCAAGGTGCTGGGCTAGAAACCAGGAGTCTGGGTTCTAGTCCTGCCTTAGGCATGAAAGCCGGCTGGGTGACCTTGGGCCAGTCACTCTCTCTCAGCCCAACTCACCTCACAGGGTTGTTGTTGTGGGGAAAATAGGAGGATGAAGGAGTATTAGGTATGTTCGCCACCTTGAGTTATTTATAAAAATAATAAAGGCGGGATAAAAATTAATTAAATAAATAAATAAGTGGTTGGGCCTTTTGGAAACTCTAGTGATGAATTAGAATCTGCTTAGATAAAGATCTCTTTTGAATATGTAGCATAAGTCTATTTATGCACATGCTTGGCAAGGGAATGAATATACATGTAAATGCATTATCAATTTGATTGTTTATGACGAAAGGTTGAGAGAGTTAGTGAAGGACACAAGGGAGTTAAGATGTTCTGGATGTTGGCAGACCATTTTTGGTAGGGACAAGAGTGGATCTTGGGGAAGGGAAAGAAACAAGAGTGAAAGTAAAATGCAGTCCTAGATGAAAAAGTATTAGAATATAGATTAATTTCCCAACTAACGAATGTACGGAGAGAGGATATGGAAGCTGCTAGGAACAAAGTGAAAAGAATTATATTATAGACAGAGAAAGAGTTAGCCTGAATGATAAGAATATTTCAGCTTTGTGCTTTGGATCTACCTGCAAAGTTGTGTTGGTAGAGATTACATTGTCTGCTTGATAATGGAAAAATAAAGTGCATACAAACATTTGGATCCAATCTGTCGGTAATTAACTGCATTACAATTATATATACATTGATCAGAATAGCAATGAATGAACAGAAACTGTTGACTCATTATAACATGATGTCTGAGCCCTGTTAAGAGTTTGAGCCAGTTGATCTCGAGGAAGTGGACAGGGTCCTCGTGGCTGTGAGCTCGGCCATCTGTGTTCTTGACCCAGGGCCCTCCTGGTTGGTTAGGGCCCTCTGGGAGGTGGCATGTGGCTGGATCCAAGCAGTGGTTAATACCAATTTGCAGGAGGGGGTGGTATCGCCTGCCTTGGATCCAACCATGTTAGACAACTATTGTCCAGTCTCCAACCTTCCCTTTTTGGGGAAGGTTGCTGAAAGGGTGGCTGGCGCTCAGCTTCAGATGAGTTGGATGAAGTGGATTACCTGGACCCTTTTCAGTCTGGATTCAGTCCGGGGTGCAGACTGAGATAGCATTGATCGTACCTGTGGATGACCTCTGGAGGGCTCAGGACGGCGGAGGGTACAACTGTTCTGGCTCCCTTGGATACCTCAGCAGCTTACAGTACCATCAACCATGGTAACCTTCTGGATTGGCTGGGGGGGCTGGGGGTGGGACGCACTGTTTTGCAGTGGTTCTCCTTCCTACATGGCTGGTTCAGTTGGTGTTGGGGGGGCAGAGGCTGAGCCTTAGGCCCCTGCAGTGAGGGTGCCTCAGGGCCCCAGTCTCTCGCCTCTCCATTTTAACATCCACATGAAACCGCTGGGCAAGGTCATTCAACAGCACAAGGTGGGTATCATCAGCTATACATCTCCACCCCTGGCCAGGCAGGTAATGCTGTTGTGGTGCCTGAGTGCCTGGAGGCTGTGAGGGTCTGGATGGGGAAGAACTAACTTTGACTCAACCCTGGGAAGATGGAGTGGTTTTGGGTTTGGGCCCCCCAGAACCTGCTGATATGTCATTTTTTACTCTGGGCACGGTTGCACTTCCCTGGACTGAGCCGGTGTGCAGTTTGGGGGTCCTCCTGGACTCACGGCTCCCACTCAACGAGCAGGTGGCAGCCATAGCTAGGGGGGCCTTTGCACAGATTTATTATTTATTTATTTATTTTTCCAACTTATATCACCGCCCATCTCCCCCCACAAGGGGACTCTTGATAAAATAAATTTATCTTGTGTATCAGTTGCACCCTTTCCTGGATCAGGAGGCCTTGCTCGCGGTCACTCACGCCTTGGGCACTTCCTGTTTGGATTACTGGGGGCTGCCCTTGAAGACCACAGGGAAGCTACAACTGGTCCAGAATGCAGCGCGGCGCATTACCCTTCAGGCAATCTTTAAAAACCTGGCTTTTCCCCCAAACTCTGGGATAGGTTGGTGGTGTGCCCATTTGGTGTGTACTGCTTGTTCCGGTTGAGATATAGGTTTCCCCTGTTACGTGAACTGTCTTTGTTCTGCTTCATTTTTCTGCTTGCCGCCCAGAGTCGGATTTGAATTGGGAAGGTCTTATAATCAAAATTATAAATCAATTATAAAATAAACTCTTAGCTGTAACAAATAATGTTATGAATTTATGGTGAAAATTGCTAGCTTTACCTATTGTACATGCCATTGTTTTATGAGGAAGTACTGTCATAATTGTGGGGTATACTTTTCCTAATAGAAACCGCAAAGCACACGTACAGATTCTGAGTGTCAACTGAAACTAAATGTATCCCCTAAAAAAGGCAATTTGGACGTAATTTCTAGTGGGTCTCTAGCTTTATAAAATTTGTGCATAGATACATTTTTATTGCTCTTAGTGATACTGTTAGGCATACGAGTAGGGTTCTGGAAATTATAGATACTGCGTCCTTCAGATGCCTAAAAACTCTGCTATGAATGCCAAGGAATTTGAACGATTCTTAATGCTTCAGAAGCAGTACTGATTTCTGACAATTTAGTTCACATTCTTTGGAATTTGATATTTCTTTTCTAGCACTAATTAGGGCCTTTACAGATTGCATAATCTTTGTGGCAAATAATCATACATGTAGTTAGATTCACATGACACTGTGTTTTAGCTATGCTAAATCATGTCCTTACGTGGTATTGGTTGGAAAAACAGGTTTCGGGGAATATCTTCATCATCCCGTAATCCTGTAATAAATATAAGTAAGCAATTCAATTAATACCCCAAAACTATGCATGATTATTTTCTAAAGAAAATAAATTACCTTTATTTTGGTTTGTTTCTTAGATGGGCAATATTTTTGTGGCTTTTGGTCATATTTTTACATTTTTATTTATGGGGCAATTCAAAAGGTATACTTGTAAGCCACTAACATCTCTGGGTGAGATTAACATTTTGGGTCCTTTATATTTTTTGGCAGGTTTAAAATGCAAAAACGTACAGAACCTTAATGTACAGTACCTATTGTCCATCTTTTTCCTACAATATATATAAACACCCAAACACAATCACTTACTGAGAATTGGCAACTTTGTCATCAAATTTTGTCTGCACAATTTCAGAGTCTTCCTGGCCCATAGGCAGAAATTGTCCACCCCTGGTATCTCTAAGCATGGCCGAGTTAAACTACTGTAAAACATTCTTCAGGCATCACCTGCATTAAGAATGTAGCTAATTCAATCAAAGGATGAGTGTCTTATTGCAAAGAAACTCAGAAGTGTTGATACTATATCCACCTCTTGTTTTATATGGCACTTTTGCTAGGCTGACCATACGTCCCGTTTTGAACGGGACAGTCCCATTTTTTTAGCATTTTTCAACCGTCCTGTCATTTTGATAAAAATCTCAATTTTGTCCCGTTTTTTAAACCCGGCGGGAATGGCGTGGAAGGAGGATCCGAGCCGGAGCTGCCGATTGGAGGCAGCCCAGAAGAGGAAGCCCTCCCAGTGTGTGGCAAAAGGAGGGTGGAGAGGAGGGTGATTGGCCAGGCGGGAGCCAATCGTGTGGACCGGGGGATGGGGTTTGCAGGCGGGAGCTAATTGCGCGGACCGGGGGGCGGGGGCCCCTGTCTTTTTCATGAATACAGAATATTACATAAGACCGCGTCCCGTTTTCCTATCCCAATGTCCCGTTTTTGTCTCAAGGAAATATGGTCAGCCTAACTATAACTAAATTTTATAAAATGCTACTACAAATAAAATTAGAAGACAAACAAGTCAAAGAATGTATGATAAACTGGGCCAAAAATTTTGGATATAATATCATGTATGATCAATGGGAAAAAATGTGGACAAATGGTTTAAAATTTACATTAAATTATAACTTAAAAGAAAATTTTTACAAAATGATGTACCGTTGGTATATAACTCCAGAGAAATTATCAAAAATGTATAAAAATGTATCAAGTAAATGTTGGAAATGTAAGAAGGAAAATGGAACATTTTACCATCTATGGTGGACGTGCAAGAAAGCAAAAAAATTTTGGAACTCAATACACGAAACCATAAAAACAATTATATCAATGGACATACAAATTAAACCAGAACTATACTTATTAGGCTTCATGAACAATGAACTGGAGAAAAAACACAGAAACTTGTTACTATATATGATTTCAGCTGCCAGAATAACATACGCTCAACAATGGAAGAAAGAAGAAACCCCTGAAATCCAAGAATGGATTACAAAAATTATGGACCTAGCACAGATGGCAAAACTAACAGAGATGTTAAAAGATAAGAATATGGACAAATTCAAAAATGATTGGAAACCGTTTCTGGACTATATGATAAACATACAAAAAATAATACAATAAATATAGGATTTAATGATTAAGTTGGTAAGAAATAGAAAAGTAACAAATGTAATTTAAACAAGCAATTAAGTAACGAGACAAATATATTAATCACAGTTAAGGAAATCGAACCAAACCTTTCCTTTTTGTTGTTGTTTGTCTCCCCTTTCACACACTTTTCTTTTTTTTTCTTTTCCTTGCACCCCGTTTAATTGTCTCAAGATGTATGTAAGTTATATGTTATATGTTATATGTTAAAAATTTTATACAATAAAGTATTTTTTAAAAAAAATAAAAATGAAAAATGAAAAAAAATGCAGTCAATGTAAATTTCAAGAACAGCTGAAAAATAGCCACCAAAACGTCTATATATTTGATTGTTAAAGAACTGGCCCCTCTTACGTATGGGAGAAGTGGAATATAAGCCAAGACCCAAAAATTCCACTTAAAATAAAATATGATTGTGGCACAACTTGAAAATTGGTAACACTTTGGAAACTGGTCCCTTTTACAATAAGCTCAATACTATTCCAATAGGTGATGCAACTATTTTCCCTTAAAATGATCAGCAGCAGCCTTTCAAGGTTTTGAAGGCAGGCAGAAAACATGTTAGAACCCACTATGTAACATGTAGGAAAAGGATGGAGAAGATACACACACAGGAACAACACTCAAATGGCCTATTCTGATTTGTATATTTCCTGACATGGTTGCTAATTTTAAGAATGCCTTACACCTTCCCAAATAATTGCTTAGAGCAGTGCTTTCCAATCTGCCGCCGTTGGTGACACACCAATGGCGGCGGCACGGGGGCGCGCACGGCAGTGCGGGGGGGGGCGTGCAGCGGCATGCACGGCAGCGGCCTCCACTTAAACGCAAAAGCACTGATGGCGCGCCGCCCCCGCCGCCATGCACACCCCCGCCGCCGCTTTCGGGTTGCGGCGACACACCAAACTGTGTGTTGCGACACACTAAAGTGTCGCGACACAGAGTTTGGAAAGCTGTGGCTTAGAGCTTATTTTCATTACCAAACATGCATCCTGAGTATATATTAGTACACTGCCTATACCTCCTACTTGGTGTGATACAGGCAAATACAGTATATATTGCTTTGCAAGGTGGCCTTTAGATCAGAGATCCTAACAGTGTTGGTATAGTTGGGGTAAAACTGGGCATTGGGTGTGCTAGTGGCACACTGGCAACTATGTGCCCACTGACTGGTACTGTCCTTATTAATGAAGGTGTAGGCTTAATTATGAATGAAATAACTAAAATGTATATCAGAAAGAAGAAACTGATGTTATCTAGGTTGTTGTGGATGGATATGAAACTGGGAATCCAAAGGTTGTTGACAGTTGTATGTTACTTTCCAGAGGATGCTGATGTTGTAAGAACCAGAGATGACTACTGGGGAAAACCGTACAATGTTCTGAATGAATGTGATCCAGGAGAAAAACGGTTATCCTGCTAGGTCAGTGGTTGGCAAACTCATTAGTCAACAGAGCCAAATATCAACAGTACAACAATTGAAATTTCTTTTGAGAGCCAATTTTTTAAACTTAAACTATATAGGTAGGTACATTGTTATTAACCTAATTAGGGTACTCCTAAGCTGGCCTTTGCTAAAAAGGTCCTCAATCTGATTGAGGTACGTTCGCTGAGGTCGACCCCTTCCAACTCTCCCATCCACACTCGTCTTGTATACTTGTTTCGTCTATCTCCTTTCGTTCATCCTCTCTATATGTCCAAACCATCTCAACAATGATTCAACATCATTGAATTGTGACTGTGGAGCCGAAAAACAAACTATCCAACATATAGTGACAAAGTGTCAAAACCGAGCCTTCGCTGATTTCCTGGCTGTGACAACTGTAGCAAAAAACTATATTTGTAACCTAGACATACGTTTGTAATTTTCCTGTCTATATTTTATATTTCATATTTATTATGCTCTATGTTTTTTATTGTAACACGATGTGAATGTGCCATACGATAAATAAATAAATAACCATGTAGACCAGCACCATGTGAGCTCAAGATACAGAAAAGTTGCTAATACCCAGGCAAAATAATTTAGATACAGTTCCAAGAGGGTGGTGCTTTTTCTATTTGACTGATTTTATTTTCCTCAAATAAGTCTGCTCTGTTGGATTATTTGAAGCGCACTACATATCAGATCACACCTGATACTGTATTTTTAAAATTTATGTTATTGTTACTGAGTCAGTTTTGAACCTACACAATAATGGTGGCTCTATAGGCAGGCTTGGAACCTTGTTTCCACAGCAACTGGGGAAACAGCCCCAACGGCTACTTTTTGTACCTACACAAGGATGGCGGCTTTCTCGGAGCTAGGAGTGGCCGGGCAGCCCAGTGGCCGACTCTCTTGGTGGCCTTTGGTCTCTGCCTTTTGTGTGGGAAGCTGTCTGTTTGTGAGCAACGCAAAAGCACAATCGCATGTGGCACAAAGCACAGAGAGGGGCAAGAGATGCCAACTTGCTTGGGCAATTTGACCTTCCTTTATCCTTCGGGCCAGTGGTTTCTCCTGCCCACTACTTAGCGGGGTCTGAGTCCTGTCCGCCAAGGGGAGAATTCCCTTCTTTTTCCTGGCGTGGGGGCCCAGGGCCCGAAAGTAGCGACAGCGTTTGTGGGGGACATACAAGAGGGGCAGGGTGGCCGATGTCATTCAAAGCCACCTCCCCTCTCTGCCGGCCAGCCTGGAGGTGCTGGTGGTCATGTAGGTGTTAGAGTTTTTGTGTTGCCCTGACGAATTATTCCTATACAAAACAAAGCCAAGCTTCTCATGGTGACGTGACGTGCAGGTGCAAGATAGCAATGGTCACGTGTGTATTGTTTTGACTAGATTGCATGGGAACAAGGTCTCCTGATATCCTTCCATGGGAAGCCTTGCTCAAGCCCCCCCTGAGCAAGGAGGGGCGGAACTCAGTGCGTAGATGCAGCACTGCTAACCAATAGCAGGTCATGCTATGTGCTTTAGGCCTAATGCTTTGAGGCCTAGTGTGTGTAACAGCTAACTTCCAGCCAATCAGAAAGCTAGAAGAACTGAATATACAACCATGCAAAATGGTGTTCTATGTCTTCTTGATTTCTAGTGTCTCTTAGCCATGTAGTTCTTCACGTGTTCACTTCCCGTGGACTGGGCAGAGTGAGCTATGCCTGGCTTTGGGTATAGGCCGTGGCAGGAACTCTGGCCCTGGGATCAATACACGGAACTCTGCTTATAAGTTTGTTTTGTTTTTCCTTTTACAATGATGTATCCTGTATATTCATCTTTTTGCATTTTTGCGATAATGTAATTGTATCTGCATTATTGCCTTATGCCTATCAGTAAACACTGTTGGCCCTAACAAGCTGCATTCTTGTCTGTTTATTCTCAAGCCTCGGTTTTTCCCTTTAAGCCAGCATATACCCCATCAGGTTATGGTTGCCCAGAGAGAAATTTGCATTTTCTTTGCTGCGTTGGACCTGGCTGTAAAAGGGAGTTTGTTTTTAGAGGCTGTTTTTGGAATAAACATGTTTTCTTTGAGTGGTCAGCAATGGCTGAACAGTGTCTGGTCAGTCTGCCATTTGAGGTTTTAGATGGCACTATCTGACCTGGTGTGTGGAGATGGAATCATTCTTTTTGCAAGAGGAGGAGTTTTGGCAGTATGTGGCAAATCCACCTCCAGAGGGTTCTCTCTGAAGAAGTGCAAGCGTGTTTGGACTATGGCATTTTTGCTTTTGGGACTCAAATCCTCTGAACGGAATATCAGCAACCCACGGACTGAGAAATGGGTGCTGAGAGCTGTTGGAGCCTTTAATACACAGTGGAGCTCTGTTGCCCTTGGTGGTCTATTAAGACAGCTTTATGGTTTGAGGCTGCAACCGGTGAGACTGTGATGACCCACCTTGGTGAGTTCAAAACTTTGTTTGCTGCATTTGAACAACAAGGCTTGTTTTTCTGAGGCTGTGAAAAAGCATGCGTGATTTTTGCCAAGCCTGGACAGTAGTTTTGATTTACTGGTCGAGATTATTTGCTGTGGATTATTGTACAAGCCACTTCCAGAAGCTGCATTGCAAGTCATCTGTTCCTGTTCCTACGATTTGCAAACAGCGTTCCAGCTGCAGTAAAACCTGGGATGGATTTACATTTCCCGTGGTTTGCTGTGATTCTACAAGGCTGTTCCCTGCCCCGATGTCCAGCGGATGCAAGACGCCTGATTTACGAAGGGAGGGGATGCCAGATGCCAGGAGTCAGCTGAACAACGAATCCGAGTTTTCTACTCTGCCGGGCTGCTGTTGTGTAAGCATTTCTACAGAGACTCTGTTTTTGAATTTGGCTCGCTGTAAAGTTTGTAAACATGGACGGTTATTGTTACAAATGTAAGCCTTGAGTTCAGCAAGTAATTTTAGCTGATATTTCTGTGTAAGAAATGTATATGTGTACACTTGTTGTTTTTCTCTCCTCAGTGTTCCAGCCCTGGTCAAGTCTGAGTGTACTTGTTGCTGAATGTTTCATTGCGATATGAAACTGCTTATGATATGAGGCTGAGTGTGTTAGAGACAAACCTGTAACATCAAGTGTGTGAGATGCTGTGGAGATTGTGTGGACAGGACATTGTGTGTTTAATGTTCCCCACATCATAAATGCATCCATAAAGTTTTCACAAAGTACTGGGGTATCCCGGGATGGGAGTGTGTCTCAGATAGCCAAATGCATTCTGAGTTAGAACCCAGGAAATGTGCAAAAGTTTCTTGATTGTGTTGTGTATAAACAATCTAAAATCAGGACTGTGTCTGTTGCTAGGCAAAGTGACAGAGTGTTAACTAGACCATTTCAGTTGGTTCATAGAGATCTAGTTAGCCCCCATGTCCCAAGTAATGGTGGGGTGCAAGTTTCATTTTCCTTCTGGTTGATGATCATACCTGCTTGTGTTGTTGCTACTTGTTGAAGTCTAAAGCGAAGGTCTGTGCTCGCTTTGAAGTGTATGTAGCAAGAGTAGGATGAAAATATGGTCATGTGTTGAGCCATGTGTTCCAAAATTGGCTTTGTAGGAAAGTATTCTCCCAAAGACTTGCCAATGTTGGAATTCTAGCTGAGTATTGGTGTTGTGAATACCATTAAAAATAGCCTGCTGTTAGTTGCTCAGGTGCCATCCCATGTCTGGGGAGAGGCTGCCTTGATTGCAGTGTGTGGTTTCTAACTAACAGGGTGTAGAATTCAACTGTAAAAAGAACTTCATTATTTTTCTTTGGTATGGCAAGCACCCTTCACTGAAGTACCTGCATGTCTGTGAAACATTTGCATGTGTTCACAACCCCAGGTCACAGAGAAGGAAGAACCAAGGAAGCAGAGTGCTTCAGGTTGTTGGTTGTTGGTTGTTGATTAAAATCCAAGGCTTATCGGTGTTTCATTAAGCCATGGTCGAATCCAAATCTCCAGAAGTGCTTTAATTTTTAAGCAGCCTACTGGTTGGGAAAGGTTATGCTAAGGTTGCAGAAGTGTTGCATTGCTAGTGTAAACCCATTGTCCATGGTTCAGTAGATGGGCAAAAACCAGTGCAGGTTTCTTCTGTTCCCCAGTCTCCGAGTGTGAAAAGGTCCCCTCAGGTGAAGGAATGGAAATTTCACCTGAGCAGTTGCAGGGCCTGGAGGGGGAGTCAGGTAGTGGAAGGAAAGAAGACGGTGATGGAGGAAGCACAGTGGTCATTCCTCATGGGTCCCCTTATTTCAGGGTGTGAAGCCTGACAGATTTGTGATTTAGCAGATGACAGTGTGTCAAGTTACCTGAGAAAACCCAGTCTTTGCTAGATGTGTTGCTCCTGCTTTTGAGAGGCAAGGAGAGCGTTGGAACACAGCTGTGGATAGTCAGTTTGAGTTTTGGTGAAGTGTTAAAAGTAACCAACCTATCCTTTGTTCTAGTAAGCTGTAGGTTCCAGATGAGTGTTCAGAAAGACATTTCTTTCTGATAATACTCTGCAGTGTAAAGCCAGTGTTGCCCAGGGATTTGTTCACAACAAAAAGGAGTTTGTGAACTGTGGATCTAGTGTATGCACCCACAGCTAGGCCAGAATATTTACGTGTGGTGCGTTTTCTGGTTGCGTAGCGTGGAAACAGGTGTCCATTTACATATTGTGATGTTGGCACAGCATATTTGAATGTAGATCTCCCTGAAACAGTGTGTGCAAGCATTTTGGCTCTACATGTGTAGCAGTTCCCAAACAATTCATTGACTTAACAGGGTGCTTTATGGATTTTAAAGCAGGCCAGTCATTGATAGCATGGTGCAGATGCTAACTGGGATGTGAGAACAGTCACGTGCTGTTTTCTGTAGTACATAAGAAAGTGTAGAAGTTTGTGTAGGACTTCGTACTTATGTAGTTGTTTTCTGCTTAGAAACTGAAGTTGACCACCTTGAATAAGAATTTGTCAGTCAGCTGAGGTAGTAATTCCAGCTGAGGAAGTTCAGCACAAATTCAAACATTTATCCTGGTGTTGAAGTTACAAAAGCCCAAAATAGAGAATCCTATGGTTCTTGAGAGTGTCAAATGACTGAGTGTTACAGAGTGTCATTTGTGTAAAGAAAGCTTATCCTTAATTTGTTGTACAGTATATCACTCTGCAGTAACGCAGTGGACATCCCCTGAATTAGTTTTGCCCAGGTAGGGTACCAAGCTTGCAAAATGGTTTAGCCCTCGATGTGAGCTTGCAAAGAGTCCTGCGATTTTTTGCAAAGGAGGGGACAGAACATTTGCGGGCAATGTTTTTCTGTTTCTCTGTACTGTTTCTGTTCCTGCATAATTTGTATTATTATGTATTTGTATGTTTCTGAATAAAACATTGCATGAAATGTATATTGTGCATTATACATATGTGTAACAAGTGTTTTTAAACCATTTTCTAGTGTTGATGACTATTGGTTGTAAAAACTGTAACTTGAATAGTGTGATTATTACATGTATTAACCTTTGTTTTTCTTATTTCTGTAAAAAAATGTTTGTTACTCCCTTTGTACAGAAATAATTCGGGAGGGGTGTTAGAGTTTTTGTGTTGCCCTGACGAATTATTCCTATACAAAACAAAGCCAAGCTTCTCATGGTGACGTGACGTGCAGGTGCAAGATAGCAATGGTCACGTGTGTATTGTTTTGACTAGATTGCATGGGAACAAGGTCTCCTGATATCCTTCCATGGGAAGCCTTGCTCAAGCCCCCCCTGAGCAAGGAGGGGCAGAACTCAGTGCGTAGATGCAGCACTGCTAACCAATAGCAGGTCATGCTATGTGCTTTAGGCCTAATGCTTTGAGGCCTAGTGTGTGTAACAGCTAACTTCCAGCCAATCAGAAAGCTAGAAGAACTGAATATACAACCATGCAAAATGGTGTTCTATGTCTTCTTGATTTCTAGTGTCTCTTAGCCATGTAGTTCTTCACGTGTTCACTTCCTGTGGACTGGGCAGAGTGAGCTATGCCTGGCTTTGGGTATAGGCCGTGGCAGGAACTCTGGCCCTGGGATCAATACACGGAACTCTGCTTATAAGTTTGTTTTGTTTTTCCTTTTACAATGATGTATCCTGTATATTCATCTTTTTGCATTTTTGCGATAATGTAATTGTATCTGCATTATTGCCTTATGCCTATCAGTAAACACTGTTGGCCCTAACAAGCTACATTCTTGTCTGTTTATTCTCAAGCCTCGGTTTTTCCCTTTAAGCCAGCATATACCCCATCAGTAGGAAGCCCAAGAAGGCCACCATTGTTCATCACTTATGCAAGGCAATGGCTGTTGGGGGCTGCAGAGGAGCTGGGAGGTCACAGGCAGTGAGAACCGTGAGATGGGGAAATGCCTTCAGCCCTACCAATCTTCAGATGACTGACTCAGGAATGAGACACCTGTGACATCTGGAACACTGTTTTATGACCAATTTGCTATCTTCCTCACAACACGTTTGCCCATTCCTTGTAACACCAGTTTCTCACAATAGTCTGTAACAATATCTGGTTGCTGCAATTCCTTTCAGCTCCATTCCCATCTACATGGACATCTCTTTTTGAGCTTTGGCATCAACTTCGACCTTTACTTTATTAGCTGTAGCTGCTACTCAGCATCATTTGAGAAGATGTTCTTGACTTTGATTCAGCCATTCCAGACATTTCCACTCATTCCTTGATTCACATGCTAAATAAAGATGGCTGTCTACAGCTCCCTATCATAGTTAGCAATAGTATGTATAACATGCTTCTTATCCTAGGCAACCTAATTCACAACAATTACCCCATCTATCTGGAAGGAGTCCCAAGACAGAGTGAACTCAGAGATGTTGAGTTCCACAAGGCTTTGCTTTTTGCTACAGATTCATCACATTCATTTCTCCTTTCCTGAAGTTTAAATGAGGCTTCATGTTATATTATTATATAAAGGATACGTGCCTTCCCAAAGGCACAGAACTGATCTAAAGTGAACTTTATATTTGATGAAATGGCTAGATAAACATGGAAGGAGAATGCCCTGTGGGTCAGTGACTATTTACCCCAGTGCTTCCCAAATTTTTTCCTTCATTACCCAAAACCGCTTATCAGAAAGTCCTTTTTACCCAATGTAGGTAAAACACTTTAAGTCAATTTAAATGTCCCAGTTGTAATTGGGTAATGGGTTCGTGTGTCGTTACCCAAAGAAAAACCACTTTTACCCAATTTTGGGTAATTTACCCAGGTTTGGGAAGCACTGATTTACACCTTCCTAGATCAAGGCAGTTTTGTCTAGTGGTTAAAGCAATGGGCTAGAAATGAGGAGACTGTGAGTTCTAGTCCTGCCTTAGGCATGAAAGCTGGCTGGGTGACCTTGGGCAAGTCACTCTCTCTCAGCCCTAGGAAGAAGGCAATGGCAAACCAAAAGTGGGGGGGACTACTTCCACTAGAACCCAGAGGGCAGGAGGGATAGAAAGAGCTTTCTATTCCTCCTGCCATCTATGGCAACCTATGGACCCCAAAGATCCCTTTTCCTGTATCTTGAAAACTAGCTTTTTAGCTGAGCAATTTTAAGCTGCCTGTCTTCTGCCAACCTCCTTGCAAACATTGGGCTGACCTTTCCTCCTTCCTTCCCTCCTTCCCTCCTTCCCCCCTTCCCCCCTTCCCCCTTCCCCCTTCCCCCTTCCCCCCTTCCTTCCTTCCTTCCTTCCTTCCTTCCTTCCTTCCTTCCTTCCTTCCCTCCCTCCGTCCCTCCTTCCTTCCTTCCTTCCTTCCTTCCTTCCTTCCTTCCTTCCTTCCTTCCTTCCTTCCTCTGCTTTCCTCTCTTTTGGCCCACAATTATTGCAAAAATAAAGTATTTCTTTAAAAGATAGCAGCAGCATCTTCATTTTCTGCTTCCCTTTGCAGGATTCCTGTCAGACAGACTTGCTGGTCCTCCCAGATGCAGTTTAATCAAGACATTGTCCTGTTGCCTGATGGAAGTGTGGATGGAGCTGATAAAAACTTGGTCCCTGAATTTGGGAGAGAGACTAACTTTGCAAAGTGGCTTTTTGCCTACCTGAAAACATGAATCACACAGCAATTCAGGCAAAAGCAAAAGCATTTATTTAGGGGGGGGGGGTCAAGTCCTTTTATAGAGTACAGAGACAAATGATACATACATTTGGTATATGTGATACGTCATGAAGCAAGTAATCAAACAATAAAATACATCGATTACATGTGAGAATTGAACAATAGAAAACATTGATTCTAGGTAACATTCCACAAGTGGCAAATGTATGGGTTATGTCACTCCCTTTCCCAGCTAGGTTTGTATCATCTTAAAACTTGCAAGTGTATTCAAGGACTTTCAGAATACGCTCTCTATTGTTTAGTTGCTGAAAAGGCTAGTTTTTGGAGTAAAAGAAAGAAAGGGTTTTGGGTAAAAGGAAAACATGGTTTCTTGAACTTGAAAAGAAGGCATGGATGCCATGCTTATCACCTTATTAAAAAGTTAATAAGGAAGCCTAAAATATCCAGGTAACAGTGGCTCCCTCATTCGTGGCACTGTACAAGGTTTGGAAAGGGTCTTGATGCTCCTTCAGATCCCTCCAGGTCAGGGCTTCCATGTGGAAAGGGGCTGCATTTTTCTGCCTCAAGAAACCCATGCACATCTTTCATGTTTGCAGATAGATAAAAAGGGTTGGGAGGAGCTTCAGCTCCGGTACAGTCATCTGAAGATTGGTAGGGCTGAAGGCATTTCCCCATCTCACGGTTCTCACTGCCTGTGACCTCCCAGCTCCTCTGCAGCCCCCAACAGCCATTGCCTTGCATAAGTGATGAACAATGGTGGCCTTCTTGGGCTTCCTACATGACCACCAGCACCTCCAGGCTGGCCGGCAGAGAGGGGAGGTGGCTTTCAATGACATCGGCCACCCTGCCCCTCTTGTATGTCCCCCACAAACGCTGTCGCTACTTTCGGGCCCTGGGCCCCCACGCCAGGAAAAAGAAGGGAATTCTCCCCTTGGCGGACAGGACTCAGACCCCGCTAAGTAGTGGGCAGGAGAAACCACTGGCCCGAAGGGTAAAGGAAGGTCAAATTGCCCAAGCAAGTTGGCATCTCTTGCCCCTCTCTGTGCTTTGTGCCACATGCGATTGTGCTTTTGCGTTGCTCACAAACAGACAGCTTCCCACACAAAAGGCAGAGACCAAAGGCCACCAAGAGAGTCGGCCACTGGGCTGCCCGGCCACTCCTAGCCCCGAGAAAGCCGCCATCCTTGTGTAGGTACAAAAAGTAGCCGTTGGGGCTGTTTCCCCAGTTGCTGTGGAAACAAGGTTCCAAGCCTGCCTATAGAGCCACCATTATTGTGTAGGTTCAAAACTGGCCTTTGGGACTGTTTCCCTGGTTGCCGAGGGGACGAGCTTCCAAGCCTGCCTTTAGAGCCGCCATCGTTGTGTAGGTTCAAAACTGGCCGTTGGGGCTGTTTCCCCGGTTGCCGAGGTAACGAGGTTCCGAGCCCACCTATAAAGCCACCAGTCAGCGCCCAGGCTGCTCACTTCCTTTCTGGACTTGCCCGCTGGCTGGCAGACACTCCTCTGGGCCTCTCCTGCTGGTGACCTCTCCTCGCGCCATCCAGCTCCTGCTATGGCGCTACGAAGGCTTTTCAGAGTAAGCGTGACCCTCTCGGCCGCCAAGAAACAGGGAAAGGGGGCAGAAAGTCAAGGGTCCCGACTCTCTCTCCCTGGCTCAGGTCTCTTTCTCTGCTCCCCTCTCCTCACAGAACATCTTGAAAAGGTGTCCATTTTGCTATGTGGACAACAGAGTAGAAGACCTTCCTGTGCCCCTTGCCAGGTACCAAGTCCTTCTCCCAAACCCCGGGCTGAGCGGGGCACTATAGACAGGCCGCGAGAGTCTGCAGGTGCCGCCCCCCCCAACTGCTTCCTGTCCACAAGGCGCTTGCAGGGGGAAAAAGACCGACAGGCTGGCTGGCCGGTCTTGGAAAGGGGAGGCTGAGCTAGCGGGATGTTCTTCCACGTCTGACCTTCTTCCTCTGGTCAGGACCCAAGAGGCACAGGAAGAAGTCGAGGAGCAGGAGAACTCTCGTGATGGGGACACCTCTTCTACCTCAGGGGTAAGGAAGGTTTGGCAACATGGCCAGTGGGAGTTCATGCCTCAAGTCCAGGGGAGGGGGAGGAATTCTCGCCTGGGAAGACCGGCCAGGCTGGCAAACTCAAGGAGAAGAGCCCCTTGGATTCCTGGAAAGACCTTTACGGCTTGGAGGGCAAGGGAGCAATATTTGGAGAGCCTTTCCAAGCCATCCTCCCGCCCCACTCGCGTAATTCTCCCTGGCGCAATTAAGGCGCAGCTGCTCTGAACCCCCTCCTGCGTTGAGGAGCCTCTTCCTCAACGGTCCTGCTTCTTCCTCCTCCATTTTCCCTGCCATCTGGGAAGGGCACCCGAGGGCAGGGACCGGCAGCGGACCCATCTGCCTCTACTCCGGCCTCCGTGCCTGGCTTCTCCCCTGCCCCCGGTGCAGGATTCCAGATGGGTGGTTTGTAAACTAGCTGCCAGATGTCAGGTCACGGCTGGTGGAGGGACGTCCAGTGACGAAATGGTGACCGAGGAGGGGGCTGAGCGCCTAAGCACCCCCCTTTTCCTGACCTCCGAGGCGAAAGGAGGGAGGGATGCCTCTTCCAAATGGTCTTTGTGGAAAGGTTGCCAAGCGCCCCGACCTTGAGTGTAGCCTGTTTTGAGAACAGCCGGTCCTTAATCTGGAAGCAACATCTTCTCAAATTTTTTTTAAAATAATATTTTATTGGTAAAATATAACAACTAGTAAATCTGATGAACTCCAACCAAAAGTATAAAACTGCTAATATAAGAAAACAGAATATACACAATGCTAATTAATTGAGTGACAATTGAAGAAACTAGTGATATACCCATAAAGTATTAATATAAAACTAGCTCAATCCTTTAACCCATTTTCAAATCTAGCCATATAGACCATCTATTTCTCCATCTTCTCAGTTTTAATACAGTATATTATTTCAGTACAATAATATTTATATAATAAACTGAAGTTCTTAATGTTCTGTTATTTGGATGCCTTAGAATAATGTATATCGATAAGTGAATACTCTATCAGTATTAATTATAATTAATTATAATTTTGGATATTAATATTACAAGCATTATTATGAAGCCCTTTCTTCAAAATTAAATATAACGTTAGGAATGAGTGAGAAAATAAAGGAAGAGCGTACATCAAGACTTTTGTTTTATGATAAGGGTTTCGAACTTAAGCTGAATTACATGATATTAAAGTCTCCACGTTCTTATTAATTGGGGTATGTGTATCTATGTTTGTATGTATATATGTATGAGTATGTATATATATGTGTTTTTATACATGTTGATAAAGGAAAATAAGTGAAAGAAACAAAACAAGTTGAGCAAATTTGACGTACTAAAAAAAACTAAAATAAAAAAGTCAAAAAGGAGAGTAAAAAATTGAAAAAAGGAAAAGAAAAAAACCAGTTAGGTTTCTGACCTGCCCCCTTTTATGCATCTGCTGGTTTGCACTATGTACAAGGGTTTACGGCCCCTTAAAACCAATCTGCAGATGATTATATACCCTCTTGACCTTCAGGCTTCCAAATGCGCTCTTCCTGTTGGCACTGGGACCGAACCGTGCGCCCAAGGCTTTAGCCATCTTGTCAGGATGCAGAGGGCTTTGGATCTATGTCTTAGTACGAACAAATGTCATTTGCAGGATTCGATGGAAGCCCAGTGGGGCTCCTTAGCCCAGAGCTTCGAAGACGGGGAGTCCATTCCCGACTCGGCGAGGTACCTGCTCTCAGCTGAGGGATTCTGAAGCCCCCAAGAGGACGGCTGCAGTACAGTCCCCAAGGAAAAAAGCTATGAGAAACGTCTGCTGAGGGGAGGGATAGATTTAATCACAGTTAAGGAAATCAAGAACCAAACCTTTCCTTTTTGTTGTTGTTTGTCTCCCCTTTCACACACACTTCTTTTTTTTTCTTTTCCTTGCACCCCGTTTAATTGTCTCAAGATGTATGTAAGTTATATGTTATATGTTAAAAATTTTATACAATAAAGTATTTTTTAAAAAAAATAAAAATGAAAAATGAAAAAAAATGCAGTCAATGTAAATTTCAAGAACAGCTGAAAAATAGCCACCAAAACGTCTATATATTTGATTGTTAAAGAACTGGCCCCTCTTACGTATGGGAGAAGTGGAATATAAGCCAAGACCCAAAAATTCCACTTAAAATAAAATATGATTGTGGCACAACTTGAAAATTGGTAACACTTTGGAAACTGGTCCCTTTTACAATAAGCTCAATACTATTCCAATAGGTGATGCAACTATTTTCCCTTAAAATGATCAGCAGCAGCCTTTCACGGTTTTGAAGGCAGGCAGAAAACATGTTAGAACCCACTATGTAACATGTAGGAAAAGGATGGAGAAGATACACACACAGGAACAACACTCAAATGGCCTATTCTGATTTGTATATTTCCTGACATGGTTGCTAATTTTAAGAATGCCTTACACCTTCCCAAATAATTGCTTAGAGCAGTGCTTTCCAATCTGCCGCCGTTGGTGACACACCAATGGTGGCGGCGCGGGGGCGCGCACAGCAGTGCGGGGTGGGTGGGCGTGCAGCGGCATGCACGGCGGCGGCCTCCACTTAAACGCAAAAGCACTGATGGCGCGCCGCCCCCCCCCCGCCATGCACACCCCCGCCACCGCTTTCGGGTTGCGGCGACACACCAAACTGTGTGTTGTGACACACTAAAGTGTCGCGACACAGAGTTTGGAAAGCTGTGGCTTAGAGCTTATTTTCATTACCAAACATGCATCCTGAGTATATATTAGTACACTGCCTATACCTCCTACTTGGTGTGATACAGGCAAATACAGTATATATTGCTTTGCAAGGTGGCCTTTAGATCAGAGATCCTAACAGTGTTGGTACAGTTGGGGTAAAACTGGGCATTGGTTGTGCTAGTGGCACACTGGCAACTATGTGCCCACTGACTGGTACTGTCCTTATTAATGAAGGTGTAGGCTTAATTATGAATGAAATAACTAAAATGTATATCAGAAAGAAGAAACTGATGTTATCTAGGTTGTTGTGGATGGATATGAAACTGGGAATCCAAAGGTTGTTGACAGTTGTATGTTACTTTCCAGAGGATGCTGATGTTGTAAGAACCAGAGATGACTCCTGGGGAAAACCGTACAATGTTATTTCCTTCAGATGACAGAGAGACCATTCTCTTCCTTCAGATATTTTATGATGTTTAGAATATTGTTGGGTACCTTATCCTGCTTCCTTGCTGCCATATAAACAAATTCATGTATTGTGGTTTATTGGAAGTTGTGACTTTATACATTGATACATTCATATAAAGCCAGACTGCTCACTTGAGGGAATGATATTAAAGGCAAAACTGAAGTACTTTGGCCACAAAATGAGAAGACAGGATACCCTGGAGAAGAAGCTGATGCTAGGGAAAGTGGAAGGCAAAAGGAAGAGGGGTCGACCAAGGGCAAGATGGATGGATGATATTCTGGAGGTGACGGACTTGACTGTGGGGGAGCTGGGGGTGGTGACAGCCGACAGGAAGCTCTGGCGAAGTCACAAAGAGTTGGAAGCGACTGAACAAATAAACAACAAAAACAAAAACATTCATATCACTGCCATTTTGGGAGTCTGATGCCCCCCCATCAGTTCAATTTAATTAATGTTTTCATGAATTTCATTGACCAGTTATGGCCCATATATATTGTGACTTCTCTTCTGATTTATACAGGTTGGGGACAGGGCTAACCCATAAGGTTATCCTTTTTTCACACTGGCACATTGCATATTGGATAACTTGGTTTCTGAAGTAAATGAAACAGGGACCAACATTTGTTCACTCAAACTCCCCTAGGCCTCCATGAAGCTCTGATAACAATCAGGGGCAAAGATAGGCAAAAAAAAAAATCAGAAAATCTAAAAGGGGCTGAATACTCTTTTTCACAGAACCGTATATTACCATCTAACATCCTTTAGTCGCTATGGCAAAAGATATTCAAGGAACAGGAGCAACTGAGTACAAACTTTTTTCGTTGAATGTTTCTTTCAGAAGGGAGTGCTGACATACCCAGAGAGGATATTTTGCACAAACATTTTGCTGCTGATAGAGCAACACACTGAGAAATCGTTCATTTTCTTGTTATAGCCTTTGATGCCCTTGACTGACCTGTAAAGAGACCCCCATTCCACTCCAGGAATCTGTGTCCAAAGTGAAGGCAGCTACCCCATTACTATCAGTGGTAAGAGACATCTTCATGCGCTCGTTTCTGAAATCAGTGACCAAGAACACCTTGTGGTTCTTCAGAACGGATCCATCTTTTGCAGGGTTTTGAGCTGTGGGGGCAACAGAGAGGATGAACTCAGGCTTGCTCACACGATGGAATCCATCCAAGGCGGCTTCTTGGGCAGCAGTTGCAGGATTGCTTCACTGAAATCTGTCTACTTCACTCCGTCCTCTAGAAGAGTTTAAACCCATCATTCAGCCCCCTCTAGAAGTTTTACTTCCTTTGGATTAGTTCCTCTTTTTAAAAATTCTTTTCTTGCCAACATCTGATTCTTTAAATTAGGGCCTGCAGTCAAGATTGTCCAAACTTCTGGGACTAGTCTGCTAAATTATGGCCTTGGCTGAAAGGAGACCTATGTGCATGTATCATGAGCGGTAAGTGTAACTAAAAGTGGGAGTTGCCTATCCATAGTGCAGAACTTTCAAAAGGAGCATATTTATATAGGCATTCCTTATCGGGATCTGTGCCATCTCATTCCTTATAGATGTTCCGCAGTGTAATGGAAAGTTTTTAAAAAGGCGTTTGTAGCCACTTACTCTGTTGCATTTCTTTCTAAGTTGTGCTGAAAAGTACTAGGAAGTTTATTTATTTATTTAATTTTTATCCTGCCTTTATTATTTTTATAAATAAGGCGGCGAACATACCTAATACTTTCTGAGCAGCTGCCCAATTGCCTCTCCTAAAGGAAAATACTGGGAGAATTTTTTTTAAAGTTATTTGTTTATTTATTTTATTTATTTTCTATCCCACCTTTATTATTTTTATAAATAACTCAAGGCGGTGAACATACCTAATACTCCTTCCTCCTCCTATTTTCCCCACAACAACAACCCTGTGAGGTGAGTTGGGCTGAGTGTGTGTGACTGGCCCAAGGTCTCCCAGGCGGCTTTCACGCCTAAGGCGGGACTAGAACTCTCAGTCTCCTGGTTTCCTATTGGCTCCTTCCTAGGGCTGAGAGAGAGTGACTGGCCCAAGGTCACCCAGCCGGCTTTCACGCCTAAGGCAGGACTAGAACTCTCAGTCTCCTGGTTTCCTATTGGCTCCTTCCTAGGGCTGAGAGAGAGTGACTGGCCCAAGGTCTCCCAGCCGGCTTTCACGCCTAAGGCGTTACTAGAACTCTCAGTCTCCTGGTTTCCTATTGGCTCCTTCCTAGGGCTGAGAGAGAGTGACTGGCCCAAGGTCACCCAGCCGGTTTTCACGCCTAAGGCAGGACTAGAACTCTCAGTCTCCTGGTTTCCTATTGGCTCCTTCCTAGGGCTGAGAGAGAGTGACTGGCCCAAGGTCACCCAGCCGGCTTTCATGCCTAAGGCAGGACTAGAACTCTCAGTCTCCTGGTTTCCTATTGGCTCCTTCCTAGGGCCGAGAGAGAGAGTGACTGGCCCAAGGTCACCCGGCCGGCTTTCACGCCTAAGGCGGGACTAGAACTCTCAGTCCCCGGGTTTCCTATTGGCTCCTTCCTAGGGCTGAGAGAGAGTGACTGGCCCAAGGTCACCCAGCCGTCTTTCATGCCTAAGGCGGGACTAGAACTCACAGATTCCTGGTTTCTAGTCCAGCACCTTAACCACTAGACCAAACTGGCTCTGAAAAGTATAGGAATTACCTTTCCACTGAAGGAGTAGCCTGGGTAATACTAATTTTCTTTTTCCACAAAGGTTATTGATCCTAACTGAGAAGATATTGGAATTTGAAGAGTAGTTTTTGCTACCACTCCTGTAGAACAAAGAAAGGAAGCTTAGTTGGTCATCTTCTGAAGAATATGCACCATATATGAAGAAACAATAAGTCATCTTTAATTTGGCGTTATAACAATAGCATACTGGTGACTTATAGGTCCCATCCAATTCATACCTTTTATTATTCTAGGATTTGTTTATAGTCACATCCCATATCATAAGCAAATGCTAATAGAAATCCGGTGCTGTGTTAGGATTCAGTATGTAGAGGAAAATCTGCAAAACAGTTCAGTGAGGACTCAGCCTGCCCAATGGCTTGGGAGTGCAGCTGGTGGACTGCTCTTGGTGGGGGGCAGGCAGTGGAAAACAATTGGGGAAAGGGAACGGCAGGGCATTCTGAAAGAGGGCTGATGAGAGTTTTCAGAGACTCTTTGAAGAATCATTGGGTCCTAGGCTGGGACAAAATGGTTTCCTCCACAAAGCCAGGTCTCCAAGCTTGGAGACCTAGCAGCTTCAGAGGACGGCCTAGGGCAACTTAAACCTCTCTCATGCATATTATGCGGATATGGCAGAAAAAAGATGTTGCCAGGGCATATTTGTGCAGTGATTAGGTGCAGGTGGGAACAAAGCCCTCACTATCTAAGCTCACCTGGAACCTTAACCTTTGATTATACTTAGAGCAGGGTTTCTCAACCAGGGTTCCGTGGAGCCCTAGGGTTCCGTGAGAGGTCACTAGGGGAGATCACGATTTATTTAAAAAGTTATTTCAAATTCAGGCAACTTCACATTAAAGAAGTAAGTTTCTTTCTTTATTTTATTTTCAGTTTAAGAACACTGTTAATGCATACATACAGGCCTACCCATGAAACGAATATAATCATTTCGTAACTTCTGGCCTATATTTGAGCCTGAATGTGCAGGGGTTCCCCGAGGCCGGAAAAATATTTAAAGGGTTCCTCCAGGGTGGAAAGGTTGAGAAAGGCTGCCTTAGAGCAGGGCTTTCCAAAGTGCCGCCGCTGGCGATTCACCGAGCGGCGGCGGCGACGGCAGCGACATGCGCGCGCACGGCGACGGCGGAGGCGGAGGCGCGCGCGCACGGCAGCGGCGCGGGGGGGCGTGCGGCGGCGCGGGAGGGGCGTGCGGCGGCGCGTGCATGGCAGCCGCCGTGCACGCGCGCGCCGCCGCTTCCGGGTGGTGTGGCGACACACCACGCTGTGTGTGGCGACACACTTTTGTGTTGCGACACACAGTTTGGAAAGCTCTGCCTTAGAGAGTGATTCTCAATCATTTTACAGCTGGATGTTTCCCTTCCTTTCTGCAAGCTTTTTAAAGACAAAACAGGTTTGGCCAATAGGGGGTTTACTAGAAAAGGATGTGTAGGAGACGTTTCCAAGGAGGGAAATTCAAAGTGACCCATTAATGCCTTGGATAACTTGATTGGATGTCATCTAAGCAATTCCTTCAATACTTGTTCAGCATAAGGCTGAGTCATAGGAAAATCAGCCTGGTATGGGAATTCAGAGGGGCTTTGGTCCAGACATGTCCAGAAGTGCTCCTTGCTTGGAGAAATGGCTTAACAAATGGAGAGAAGCATCTGGACCTTCCTTCCAAAATTGTACAACTAAGGACTATTATGAAATATGCAAAACGATGGGGGAAAACTGTGCAAATGCATGGAACAAGTAGTAGACCCATGACCTATCACCCCATGTAATTCCATGAATGAAATATGAATATTACATAATAAAGAAAACGAAATGAAACATGACTTCTATTATTTATGTCTAGACCATAGATCATAGCTTTCCAAACTGTGTGTCGCGACACACTACTATGTCGCCTGCGGTGTCCTGGTGTGTTGCGTGCAAACCCAGAAGCACTGATGGGGGGAACCGGAAGAAGCGGCACCCCCGCCAATCAGCGCCGCCGCCGCCGCAGCACTGATTCGTGGGGCTGCTGCTTCTTCCAGTTTCCCCCATCAGCGCTTCCGGGTTTGCGCGCGACACACCAGGACACCGCAGGTCGTGCCGCCGCCACGCCGCTGCCATTGGTGTGTGTTGCCAACATGAAAAGTTTGGAAAGCTCTGCCATAGACATACTTGATAGAAAACACTTGGGCTTACCTGTTCCAGCTTCTTCCAAAATAGCCACCAAATCTATGCTACGGCTGTAATCATAGCTCAGAGGCCTGAACTGTGACAATTCCACAGAAACAGAAAAGCAACCAGTGTTGTCAGTCTAAAAAAAGGTTGAGGGGGAGCAGGGTGCATCATTCATTCATTCATTCATTCATTCATTCATTCATTCATTCATTCATTCATTCGAGTTACCTCTGCCACAATCAAGAAGTCACAATTTCTTAGGGCAGAACTCAGTCAAAATGGGATTGTCACTAAACATGAAATTCAAATTCAACCCATCCAGAATTCTTCGTTTCTTGCATGTTATTAGATGTGTGTGGCAAGAATGAGCAAATGTTTGGGGGGGGGGAATTTTGCCTGCTTAAATGTTACTGGAGGCTAGAATGCAGCATAACTCTCACAATTAGTTCCACACCTAACTGCTCCACAGGAAAACAGACAATGATTGAATATTTACTTCATCAGCTTTTGGAAAGCCCATGGTTTGGGTATGTGGTACAATCTTTTTCTAATCTGCACATTTAAATCCATTGAGGTTACCAACAAAAAGCACAAAAATTCTTATAAATTTTATTAAGATTTTAAATATACAAAGTTAAAAGTTGAAAATGAAACAGAGATAGAAATACAAATTAAAAATGAAAGAAAAGAAAAGTGTAGTAAAGGAAAAGGAAAAAGGAAAAAACAAACATAGAAATTAGATAACTTCCGATCTATCTATGGTCATAAGAACAAAGAAAAATAGTTTGTTCTTACATGCTGGCTATTCATATAACATTCATATACATTTCTTGTCTAATATATTCTATTTATATATAATCTAATCATCAAAACCCCATGCAAGCTTTACTCCTCCTGCTTTTTGCAAATAGTCCATCAAAGGTTTCCACTCTTTAAGAAAATAACGGTTTGAATTTTCTTTTAATAAACATGTCAATTTGTCATTTTCTGCCATATCTAGTAATTTCAACATCCATTCCTGTATCGTTGGTACACTTTGGTTTTTCCAGTTTTGTGCATATAAAAGTCTTGCTGCTGTAATCATGTATTGTATTATTCTGAAGAAATGTTTTTCTATTTGTACATCCAAAATTCCGAGTAAAAAAAATTCTGTTTTAAATGGTATTCGTATTTGTAATATACTTTGCATCAGTGAATGTATCTCCATCCAAAATTTCTTTGCTATTTTACATGTCCACCACATATGGTAAAAAGACCCCTCTTGTTTTTTACATTTCCAACATAGGTTGGAAATATTCCCATACATTTTTGAAAGTTTTTGTGCGGTCATATACCATCGGTACATCATCTTATAAAAATTTTCTTTTAGATTATAACACAAAGTAAATTTTAATCCTTTAGTCCACATATCTTCCCATTGTTGGAGTTGTATATTATGTCCAATATTTTTTGCCCATTGAATCATACAGTCTTTAACTTGTTCCTCCACCATTTCTCCTTTTAACAATAATTTATACATTTTAGCAATTAAAGCACAAAAATTCTAGAGAAACACTTTTTTCTCTGTGTTATGTGTTTTAAGGGAAAGTTACATTCCCTTAAGCTACAGACCAGCAACGAACAGGTCTGAAGCTAGCAGTGGGTATGGCCAGGACAAAACATGAATGAAGCAGCCTCATCCTTTATCTGCTCCCCTTTTCCTCCTCTATCTTCAGATGACTGAATGGATTGCTTAATCCAGCAAGAGGGATTTTTTTCTCCCAAATGTGGCAACAGCAAAAGGAAGACAAAGGAAGCACTGACCTTACTCCTTACCCCAAAAAGAGAAATTTGAACAGGTGATCAAGAGAAAGCAGAATTCGGCTCCTATTTTGCTTGTTTTTACATGCAAAGGGAACCGGACACGATTGAACGGATTAAAAAAAACATGCAAAGGAAATGGTGATTTGAGTAGCATAGCCTGGGATGTGAACATGATAATGAACATAAGGGTGCAGATCAGTATGGATATGATAAAGGAACTTTTAGATAATCTGAAACTATCTAGATAATCTGTGTGTGTGCGTGTAAGGAAGAGCAAATGTACCTTGCAACCAGTAAAGTTTTGCTGTTACTTTAAATTCACTAGGTCTCCGTGTATTACAAAGAACCTGTTGTGCCTCAGTGTTCGGTTGGAAGTGATTTGTGTCTGTCCCTAATTATTTCCTGCTGTTGACCAGGGCTGTGTCTTGTCTGCTCAAGCCGGACCTATCTGGAAAACCCAGGTAGAAAGCAAGGGGGGCAGACAAGATCCACGTGCCTCAACAGTCTGTGAGTGTGTGAGTGATTGACCATAAGCCGAACCTGGGAGCAGCATGTGTAACATTTTATGTGACACATTTTTCCTTAACAACTTGCTTCCTTGTTATCTACCTCCCGGAAGGGATCCCATAGACAAGATTCCTGGCTTTGTCCTCTCTGCTTACCTGCCTGCCTCATCTTTATGTTATGGCAGCTTCAGCCTAGTCTCACAGTATGATCCAGCACCCTGACATCCAGAAGTCTCCTTCTTTCAGTGGGACTCTCTGCATCAGCCAAGCCATGACTTTACTAGTGTCTTGGAAAAGACCTCTTGATATCACAAATATATTTCTTTTTTTGGAGTAAAATACCAACAAGTCCTTCATGGAATGCCACAAATAAGAAGGCCAAGACTATACTCCCCCCAAATGCAGAATGTGCTATAATTGTAAGGAGGCAGAATTCAATTCAATATTAATATAAATAATAATAATTTTATTCAATTTACCTGCCGCACAACTCCCAGGGATACTAATCATTGACTCTAAACTTTGGCTCTAACCAATTGTCTGGGAAGGAGGTGACTCTAGGGAGGTGATGATCTCTCCCTTCGCTGGATGTTTTCAACCAGAAACTGCAGCTATCTGTCAGAAATACTTTAATCTAGTTTCCGTTATTGTGCAGGAGTTGGATTTGATCACCTAAAGGGCTCTTTCCAACTACGATTTTGCTATGGTCAGCAGAGTGACTGAATGTACCAGGGATACAGACAGGTCTGTCAGCCTTCTCCTCTCTTTACCATTCCTACCTGGCTTGAGTAATCCCGACAAATATCTGTAGACCATGGTGCTGCCATATTAAGTGGTCTCCAATAAAACCAGTAAACTTTCTGGCACAAGGATACTCGCAGTGAACCCTGAACAGGCTTGCCATACGTATAGCTGGAAAAGAAGGAAAATGAATATAAATAAATATAAAGCCACTGTCCTTTTCGCTTCTTCTACATACAGTATTAGGATTCTATGCCTAGGTATGTCCAATGCCTAGAGCTGGCATTATTTTTTTTCCTGGCAAGGCTATTGTGCCTTTAATAGCTGTAAGTGAGAAATTTAAAATGAGTAGCTTTTCCCACAATTTCATTTTTATGTTGTTGAAATTTCTGGCAGTCACAGGGTTACTAAAGATAGAAAAGCCCTTCCAAGTTGGCAACCATATTTCTGCCCTACTGTGTCGCTCTAACAGTCATGTCCTCACACCTACACGTGTCCTGAATTAGGATCCCCCTACAACATTATTAGTACGTTTCCAATCTACCTTGAAAATCGCACTTCGTTTATTGCTGAAAATGATGATTATTATGTAAATAATAAAATATTATTTACAAACTGTATTCCACATAGATCAAAGATCAGAGTTTTATAAAGTGAATTTAAGAATAGTTAATCTCTACTACATGGTGTTGGGATTATCAGGAGTCAACTCAGCATTGTCTCATAAGCATAATAGGGGGTCTTTCTAGTAAACGCATCTCTACTGTGCTTGTGGGATGTTACCTGAGTCACCTGATTTCCTCTTCCTCCTTCTTCTTGGTTTGGGGGATTAACATTCTCCATTACTCCTTGGGCACACCTGCAAGCAGGAGAGCTGCACCATGCAGCTCTCATCCATTACATCTCGCTTGCACGCAGATCTACTATGAATCTTTTTGTATCCAGATCTACTGAATAAATGTAAGCTATCTCTATTTTTCTTCATCTAACTAATGTGTGAAGACTGAATATATTTCTGAATGCAATTAAGCTTAAAGTGCAAGTTCCCTGCTGGTTCACGCTTCTACTCTGCAAGATTGTTGTTAGCTGCTTGGAGTTCTTTTATTAACCTTCAAGACTCCATCACATGGGACCCACATAACCAGCCCTAATCTCTTAGGCGCAGAACTGTGGTATCAATCAAAATTGGAACTTTTCCCCGAAGCAGCTAGGAAACTATATTATTTACCTATCAATAACTGCTTCTTGCTTTTGGGGTGAATAAACCTGAATACATTCCAGACAGGTTATGATGAAAAGTAAGGCAACCTTTTTCTTGTGGCGCAACTGGAAAAATTGAAGCCCTGAGATCTATAATTAAGGAATTCTTTAAAAACTCAGAATTAGCCCAACCCAAAAAAGAAGAAAAAGAAAAAGAAAAAACAATCAATTTATTATAACTCTGGAAAGGTGGGTGTACATGGAACACAGAGACTCTTGGAACAGCAGTATCTGGGGAAGGGAAAATTACATCTCTCATGCTCATCGTTTTCCAAATTGTGTTTCCTGTCCCTCCTTTCATTTATTTGTTTCAAGCTGCGAAGATGATACAATCAGGAAAATATAAAGAAAATGTGCTCACACACTTGGATTGGTCCTTCTGCGATAGCAGCCTTTTCTCACTCCATCCCATCCATTTGGGCAGGAAGAAATGCAACATTAATTTTCTCCCAGGGCAGCAAAACAGCTTAAGCCAATCCTAAACTAATCTCACTACAAAAACCTCACACAGAGTGAGTTCCAATTTCGGGGGGGGGGGGGGGACTGCATTTGAAATCTTGGATTTTCCCTCATGGGAACCAGGACTTCCATATTTATCAGATTTGTATCTCACTTCACCTCAAATACGGTGTCATTTGATACGATCCTCACCACAACCCTGTGACCTAGCAGTAATTGTGCAAGGCTTCTGAGCAGCTGCAATCACACTGGCATGGCAGCACAGCAAGGAACCTTCAAATTTTACTTGGGACGCGGTGGCTCAGCGGGTTAAACCACTGAGCTGTAGACTGCCGATCGGAAGGTCGGCAGTTCGAATCCCCACGCAACGAGGTGAGCTCTTGTTGCTAGTCCCAGCTCCTGTCAACCCAACAGTTCGAAAGCTTAGCAAGTAGATAAATGGGTACCACCTTAAGTGGGAGAATATGCTGGCGTCCTGTCGGGGAGTCGGCCACCTAATCAGAATATCTCTGGAATGGCGGTGGCAACGACGGATCCCGGAAAGAAGCAGTTTCATCTACAGGACGTCAGCAGCCGGCTCCGACGCAAGGCATTGTGGGGCTTGTAGTCCAAGCCACAGAAGAGTCGGTTCCCTTACCCCTTTCCTTAGCACGCAGTTTAAATGAAATTGTATATGTATGAAATGTTAATGAAATATATATATGTATGTAAGCCGCCTAGAGTCCTCCGTTAGGGAGGGGATAGGCAGGGTATAAATACGATAAGTAAGTAAATAAATAAATAAATAAATAAATTACAGTGGTGCGTAAAAGTTTGTGAACCTTCTTTGAATTTTCAGTATTTCTGCATAAATATGACCTAAAACGTGATCTGTTCCCCACACAAGTCCTAAAACTAGATAGAGAGAACCCAGTTAAAGAAATGAGTCCAAAACATTATACTTGCGCATTTATTCATCGAGGAAAATGATCCAGGCTAGGAATTTCAAGGGAAAACATGTCTTTTAGTTGTTTGGAAAAACGCCAAGGGAAAGATATATCAAGTTACATATGGTAGACCATTTGTACAGTGAAAACTGCAAGTAGGAGAGGTGTTCTGGTGGTCACCTAACATGGTGTCAAACAGACTTTAGGGAGGACAACTGGGGAATTGTCTGGTCTTGTTTGACTTGGTGCCCGGCAGGTGCAATACTTTCCTGTTCGTGAACCCTGTGATACTTACCTGCCACAGACTTTCAGGGGGAAGTTGCTATCTGCTGAAAAGATTCTTGTGGGCTGTACAACCTTCACCTTAAATTTGGGGGGGCGCTGGAGAAGAAAAAAAGAAAGAGAAGATGAATAATTTGGCTAACTACAGATCAGGCTGAAGAATGGGCATAGTGCCCAAGGTCTGGTTTTAAATTGGTCAGCTCCACTTGTTTTTTAAAATTTTTATATAGCTTTCGTCTATTATTCTTCCCAACCCAATGGAATGTTGGAAAGAGATTATATCAAGGGGATCAAGGATCTGTCTCTCTGTCCATCAGCAGGATAACTCTCCAAAATGGGGAATGGGGCCAAATTTAGTGGAGGGGGAGAAGCCATCAAAAGAAAGGGCCAGTTTTAAAATAAAAACCAGGAGACAGAGAGTTCTAGTCCTGCCTTAGGCATGAAAGCCGGCTGGGTGACCTTGGGCCAGTCACTCTCTCTCAGCCCAACTCATCTCACAGGGTTGTTGTTGTGGGGAAAATAGGAGGAGGAAGGAGTATTAGGTATGTTCCCTGCCTTGAGGTATTTTCCGGGGGGGGGGGGGATGTTGCAGGGTGTTACAATGAAAAGGTCCCAAACAGGGCCAGAATGCAT
This sequence comes from Charina bottae, assembly GCA_023362775.1. NCBI lineage: Eukaryota > Metazoa > Chordata > Lepidosauria > Squamata > Charinaidae > Charina > Charina bottae. The sequence continues at coordinate 168,111,691 of JALMGJ010000002.1, forward strand.
CACTATTCCTGCTGAAAACTTTTGGACAGGGACCTTCAAATAATAGGCAAAAGGTCCGCCAGACCAGCAATTACAGTTTCTGGGCTGAGGTAAATTCTGCATCTATTTCTAGAACCCAAAAACTAACTGGGATGAACGGAGGAGATAAAGCATGTCCAGCTTCAAAGCATGGCGAACACTTTGTACTGTACTCCATCACAACAAAGGATAGTGTGGCCTGCCTATTCTCCACGTTGACCACATAGGTGCCAAACATTGGTTCATTTGCCAGACGGACAGACAGCTGCACAATCCCCTGCAAGTTCCACATTACGCCACTGTGCAATCCGGTTCCCTGCAGGATTCTGCCTCAGCAAAATATTTTAAAAAGTATAATTACTGTCCATCCTGGTATTTCTCATAGAATCCCTGCAGAGGCTTAGAACCTCAATGGGGATGAAAGTTCAGCCACCTTCTCCCCAGCCCTCCTCAGTGCACGAGAATACAGACCCCGAGAAGGGTGCTTCCCTGCAGCTCTACCAGTTGATACTGAAAAGAAAAAGAAGAGGAGAACTTTATAATCAGAAGTAGGAACAAGACAATTTCCTGGACAGTCCCATTCCAAACCTTACCTTCCTTATTTTGAAAGGTTCATTCTCTCTGAACACAGAACTGAAATAATGGGGTGCCATTTTATTCGGCTCTTCATGATATACAGCAGGGGTACCCAACCTTTTTGGCACGATGGACCAGTTTCATGGAAGACAATTTTTCCACGGACCAGGGAGGCCGGGGTTTGCAGGAGGGACCCAATCACGCGGACCGGGGGGTTTGCAGGCGGGAGCCAATCGCATGGACCAGGGGGCGGGGTTTGCAGGTGGGAGCCAATTGCACGGACCGGGGGCGGGGTTCGGAGACCGGCATGACCAGTCCTCAAAATTCTGGCTGTCATGACACCCCCACAGTCACGTGATCACAATTCGGACACTTGGCAACCAGCTCACACTTAAAACGGTTGCAGCGTCCCATGATCATGTGGTGGCCACTTTCCTACTGGCTTCCCACAAGCAAAGCCAATGGGGAAGCCGGCAAGAAAGGTTGCAAGTTGCTCCCACCAATTTTTCTCCTAAGGCGTAGCATACGCCTGCCCACAGCACCCCCTGCCTGCACTCTGTAGCGCAAGCATGCATGCCTGGCTGTGCTTGCATGGCGCCGTAACACCCTCCCCCACCCAGCCACACTCACGCAGTGCTGCAGCCCCCCCCCCCCAACCTGGCCCTGCATTCCATAGCACTCACCCAACTGCCAGTCTGCTTGTGAGCTACCTGGGACTTGCGACTTCCTGCCAGCTTCCCCATTGACTTTGCTCGTTGGAAGCCGGCAGGAAGTCACAAGTCTCAGCCATGTGAAATCCGCGCTTAATGACCCATGATCCCTGATTAACGATGGCGATGGGGACTGCTGGGATTGCCATCACTAAACGATGCGGTCATGTGACATCACACTTTACAACCGCTTTGCTTAGTGACCAAAATTCCAGTCCCAATTATCATTGTTAAGCGAGTTGTGGTTTATAACCCTTGTATACTGCCCACTTTTGGGCAGCCTTACAAATTGTTTAGATAAATGAATAGATCTTTGCAAAACAGTCTTACTTCCATATTCATACACTGCTTCACACATTGCCTTTTGTTCTTTAAACTTCTGGCCACTGTCTTTTTCAAGATTATATGAATTCCATCCAACCATCATTCTCTTAACCCATTGACTCTTCTTCCATATATTTGTATGAAATCCAATTCTTGTTCATTCCTTCACCTCAAAGTGGTTTTGTACTGGCCATTCAGTTTTGTATTCAGTTGACGTTCATTCAGCCCTCATTCATTCTTGACCCTATCTCTTCTTATTTTATCTCACACACTACTTAAGTACTCCTTTTCCACTACATTCAACTTACTTTTATGTTTTTCCTGACATGATTCTATACAATCATTTGTGAAGGGGGTCACTGATATGGGTCATTTATTGAGTACAATTATGTCCAGTGGGAATACTCTATAAATGAAAATATTGATAAGTATGTTTTACATTATATAAATTCATCTGTCTTTTAATTGAGGCCAAATGCAAACCCATTTCACAGAAATGGCTCATAGAATGAACTCCTGGGATTAAAAATATCTGTATTGATTTTTTCTAGCATATCCCCGGTACTAGTTTCCAGAATTACAATTACTATCACATTTTTAAAAAGGTACTGAGTGATTGATGTCCTGTGAGATCTCTCAAAGGCATCCCTTGCTCTAGGTGAGGTAGCACCTCCCCTGAAAGAGGTACTGCATAATCTGAAGGTTCTTCTGGACTCAGGACTGCTGCTGGAACAGCAGTGGAGGCTGTACCAGGATAACTTTTGGGCAGCTTCGATGGGTCTGGCAGAAGATGTGGAAATCCGCCTTGAGTTAACTTTCTGCTTAGACTACTATAATTTTATGTGGGGCTACTCTTGAACATAAATTAGAAGCTGCAGAGGGCACAGAATGCAGCTGCATACTGGTGCTAGATAGTGGTGTAGAAGAACACATTTCTGGGAGCTATACTGGTTGCCAGGATGCTTCAAGGCTCAGTTCAAGATGCCGGGGGTAACCTATAAAGCCCTGAATGGCTTAAGCCCTTATAACTTTCAGGACTGCCTTCTCCTAGTAGAATCGACTTCTACGTGGCCCAGCAGGGAGATAATATTCTAGATATCTCCACTAAGTGAACACACAGGGCTGGGACACAGAGGATGATATTCTCAGTGATGTCCCACTCAATCTGGAACAGCTTATTCCTTGAGACCAGGTGGGCCTTACCCTTTTGTCCTTAAGAAACTGGCCAAGGAGGTCCTCTTGCATATTGGAAAGGAAGCTGTTAATTAGGATAGCACCAGATATTATTTTAATGATAGTTTGTTTTTATGGGTGTTATTGTGTGTAGTTTGTATAGCACTTAGACATGACTGAGTAGATAGCTCACAGATGTTTGAAACAAGCAAACTAGCAAACAATGAATACGTTGTCTTGAATGATGGATGTAAATATTAACCTGACCAGATACTCACCTGCAACTTTATCAAAGGGATCTGCAAATGATGAAAGAGAAACAAATCAGAGTCATGAGGAACAGGACTCTCTCCATTCCTCCCTGCCACAAATAGTCTGCAAATACACTGCTCTGTCCTGCAGCTGCTGCCGCCCCCACCTTTGAACTGAGCAGAGCCAGGGGCAGATAACTGTGGAATAATACTTCTGAAAGTGGGATGGGAGAATTATATTACTACTGCTGGAGTGAAAAGGAGATGAAGAAGAGATGCCTGGTGCCTTGATTGTTGCCCACTGATTCTCTTTCACACTTTGGGTCTTATCTGGGACAACCCAATAAAGAACTTGTCATTCTTTCCACCTTCTTCAGTGACAGGTGGGTTCAAATCAAGTTGTGAAATTCTGTACTCCATTTCCTGAGCTTTGTATTTGCCCAGCGGTTTCCAGGATCAGAAACTGGAAAGTAAGTGGACATCTGATTTATACCCATAATGGAGAATTCCATAACCTTTTGGTTTTCCAATCATAGTGTCATAATGATGAGAAAATTGCCAATTATAGGATATAGGACCAGAAACCTATTAAGTTATTTGCTAAGCAAATCTATGAACACTGAGCCACAATAATCCAGTTTATTTTATAATATCTGTTCTCTACTTTCCTGACATTTCCTCACAGCCTCTTCTGTCTTTGGGGCCCAGTTTTTCTGTACTTCCTCTTCTTTGACAATGGTTTTCATCACCTACCATTTTCCCAGGACGTTGCGATTCAGTCTGTACAGCCTCTACTTCCTATTGATCATTTCCTTGGCCCTCAGTTTGAGTGGTCAACATTCCAATCCTTTGTAGCTTCCTCTTGGAACAGCAACTTAGAGTTAGGAGATGATAAAGGGGATGGTTTACTCAAGATCCCTCCTCCATGGGTTTGATCCACATGACCCATTTGACCCAGAGAGGGTTCAGGCCACCCACCATTTTTTGAGGGCAGGAATTAACAGCATTTCTTTCTCTCTTTCCACCCTCAGCCCATTGGGAAGGCAATCTCTGCTCATTCTTTTCTGATACACATCAGAAGTAGGGTTTTCTGCATCTCAGACTAATGTTAGACCCAGCAACAAACTAAAGTGCTCTGCCCCCTTTGACTCTTTGGCCTTCCTTCTCTTCGACTCCAGCCACCTGCATTTACACAGTCACTTTCTTTTACCAGGTCTTCCCTTACTGTTTCTAAATTCCCTAACTCATTTCTCCCTTGCAGATTCCTTCCTTCCTCCCTCACTTGGCTTCCTATTTCTCAATCAGTGCTTACTGACCTTCCTTTAAAAAAAAAAAAAGAACCTGACCTGTATTTAGGCTTCTTCCATTGCAGTGCTTCATTCTTGTTTCTCATGAGCCCTACTTTGTGAGGGATCTTTTTCTTAAATCGACTAAGCTGGGTAAGCAAAGATTTCTTGGTTGGCCTTGCAAGCAGTTGGCATATATGAACCACTCCAACAGACACCAGCCCAGTTTAAGCAATAGAGCCAGCAGCATCTTCACCAGCCCAAGAATCGCTAAGCCATGGAGCTTTCATTCTTTTCCTCCTTTAACGGATTTTTTAAAGTATGAAAAAAGATGGAAGAAGTGGTTCAAAAATACAGGAGGGATAAGTAAATTGGAGATGACATCACATCTGCTTTTAAATGACTGTGCTTGAGAAACAACGCTTGCACAAAAACACTCATTCTTAGAAACTGTACAGCCAATTTAAAATGAAGTGGAAGCATGAAAAAACTAAGTATGTTTTTGTCCTACTACGAAGTATTTCTACATGGCTGACCTCCATATTTTTTAAAGAAACAATGTGCACAGTAGGGAGACTCTCCATGTCTGACGGTTGATATTTGCTGGGAATAAATTCACATTTTTATTTAAAAAGGAGAGTAATACTCACAGCTTCTTCAATGGCTTTAAATTTTTCATCAAGCCTTACAATGCGAAACTTTACTGAAAAACACACACATTTATTTATTGCCGGATGCTTAGGTTCAAGTTATACATGTTGTTAAAATGTTAATAGATCAAGTCACTTTACATACAGAATGAATATGTGGGATTGAGGTGTAGTACAAATGTTAGAATTTAAAACAATATTTGTTTTAATATAGCATGTTAATGAAGAGGACATTTTAGAGTACTGAGTTTGTGGAATTCACTTCCTTTGGCTAGGTTCAGGTTTTGTTTTAGGCCCATGGGGTGGTGTGCTTTCATCTCTGTCTTGGGTGGTCTGTGATTCATCCGAATACGTTGATATGCAGATTTTAACTCACAATTGCCATGATGGCACTGAAGGACGTCATTTTGAATTCCTCCGTTTCTGTGCCGATCCTGGGCTCTGGAATTGTAGAATGGTGTGAGCAACAAGAACAATTTATAACATGATTTAATATCACCCTAAAATATCTTACTATATGATATTTTTAAAAGCCATCAGGTATGCACACATACACACGCTCTTCTTAGTTACGCCTAAAGCAAAGACCAAAATGGTTAAAAACAGGAAGGTGAGCAAAACCAATCTTAGGTCCATTACATCCCATTTCTGTATTCAGAGGTTTCTTGTTTTTTCCCCTAATCTTTTAATTTTCATGTGTTACTTATTTATTATTGCAATTTATGTGCTGCTCAATTCCAAAAAGGTTCCAAAGGGAGGCCTGCAAGAGTACAAAAATAACCAATTCCCCAAAGCAATGACAAGAATAAGCCTTGCTGTTCATCCATTAACATGCCAAGGAAAATCAGTCAATAAGTACAATCATCGCCTGCTGCAGGGAGGGGCCCTGCCATAGAATCAAACCCCCAAAGATTTCCAGAACAACTAGGTCTAAGCGGCTTTCCCAAATGCCAATGGACACGACTTTTGGTGAAGCACTATTCCAAGGGAGATGGGCAGCGACATAAACGTCACACTTGTGCCATTTCTTTTCTGATATACTTTCTCCTTACAAGCCACTTCCCCTAATAGCTTCAATTTCTGTACACTAGTTTCCCAAACACAAGCCCCATTTGGGTGTTTGCTGGAACGATGCATGTGGGAATAGCCTTTGACTCTCATGCATTCAGACAGAAGGTCTGAAGGCCAATTGCACTCATGGCCATTTGACCATGAATCCACCTATCAGGCGATCCAGGAGGAGAATGCTTTATTTGGATGAAGCGTCCCATGGAGCGGGACTAAACTCACGAAGGGTTGAAGAGCTGTCCCTGTGGCCTCATTCTTTCTCTGGGTTCAGGTGAGTATCTGAATAGGAATACTGTCCACTAAAAGCCATTCTCTTAGGCCACAAGGGAAGAAATGGGGGAAAGCAGAATCATTGTCCTCTCTTCTGAAAGCCAATCTACCGGCATTGCCTTTAACTATCATCCAGATGTCATTCTGCCAGCGAGCAACGATGATGGTGGTGGTGGTGATGGAAGTACTGTAATATTACGATCACCAGCTCAGAGGAAGGACAAGCAAGTGCTATCTTTTCCTCTGTTCTGTTTAGGTTTCAGCTGATTTTCATGAAAAAAATGACTTCTGGAAACACTGGAGCCATTACAGCACAACATTAACTTATCATGACATGAGCTGCTTAATGTTAAGAACTGATGCTGGTCTAGGCATTCATGGTGGGGGAAAGGGGGGGGGGAATGACAATACATGCCAGATGATATCATCCTGCAAATGACATCATGACACAGGTACTGAATTACAACATCTGCATGATGACATCATCACGGTTTGCTTTGGATGCCATTGGGTGCCAGTGTTTTCCTTTTCCCTCCCCATTTTCTTTCCTTTTCCTTTTCAATTAAACTATAACGTGCTCTGGAGTGCAGAATATAAATTTATAAATTTATAAATTTATACAAAACAAACATTTACAAAGATATTTTATATATACTTTCCCATATATGTGACTTTGTACATACCGGAAAATTGCCCTAAATTGAATATTTAAGTACAACTGCATTTGATTAACTTATTGATATAAGGAGTTAGCTCAGAGTCAAACTAATGAAATCAACAGGACAAACTAGCCATGAAATCATGAGTAATGTTAGTCCTAGTGATGTCAAAGGGACTGCTCTGAACAAACCTGAACCTTGATCCCACAAAGTATTTTTTAAAATATTTGCATTCGAGAGTTTGGTCTAGTGGTTAAGGCTCCGGGCTAGAAAGCAGGAGACAGAGAGTTCTAGTCCCACCTTAGGCATGAAAGCCGGCTGGGTGACCTTGGGCCAGTCACTCTCTCTCAGCCCTAGGAAGGAGCCAATGGGAAACCAGGAGACTGAGAGTTCTAGTCCCGCCTTAGGCATGAAAGCCGGCTGGGTGACCTTGGGCCAGTCACTCTCTCTCAGCCCAACTCACCTCACAGGGTTGCTGTGGTGGGGAAAAGAGGGACGAGGAAGGAGTAATAGGTATGTTCGCCGCCTTGAGTTATTTATAAAAATAATAAAGGCGGGATAGAAAATAAATAAATAAATAAATAAATAGATTTGAGGGAGTAATTAACAATTATTCCTATAACCTGCAGAATATCACAAAAGGCAATGGAAAGGGTCTGGAAAGTAACATTCAATTGGTACAATAGGCTTTCTGTTATAAAGTATCTTACAACATATTGCTACCAGACCCGTACTGCAGTTTGATACAGACCAATAGTGAAGCCAACTGAACTCAGTGGGACTTTCTTCTGAGTAGTCATGGATAAGCTGACACCAATAGGTTACAAATCTCGGTGCCTTTTATTGAGCAAGTATGGCGGTTTATAATATCAAAGTAAATATATACTGGATTATACTGTTGTGGGAAACTCAAGGAAGTACTTCATGTAATTCTGAATTTCGTCAAAAGTATGGTTTAAGGAAGGGCAGCTGTTTAAAGAATTAGTACAATCTCTCTATTTGCAGCCATTTGCTGAATTTGGTAAAATAGAACTGTTGTGGACAGACCACAGACCAGATGCTGCGTGAAGCCATCAGCCGAATGCTCTGCTTGTAACTTTCCAAACGCATCTAGATGGCAGCTGTTAGAAATATGATGTTGGACAAATAGCTATACTAAGTGGAGATGATGGGAATTGTAGTCCACCATATTGAAAAGATTTTGGCTTGGGGCAGACTACTCTTACATAATACAAGAGGATGTTACAGCAAAATGCTGCAAGGTCAGATGGTCCTTTGCAGACTCTTAGTCATTCTACCAAGTCTTCTTTCAAGACCCTCAATTTCATTTTTCCTATCTCATGTTTTCCATTCTTCTCACCCTCCTAACCATTAACAGGCTCCAATCAGACATAACTATGGTTTTCCATGTTTTTGTTTGGTTCCCTTATATATTTATTTTCCCGTAAAGGTATTTCTCCTTCTACAAACCTGGAGGTTGCTCTGAATTTGATAATGCATTCTTCCCATTTCTCTTATGCCACCCAAATTTAGCATTTGGTTTCCCAATCAACCAACCAACAATATTTGTAAACTTCTCCGGTCAAAAACAAATCCAGGCAGTGAAAACAAAGAATAAAAAGTCAACGTAAGAATTCCCATTGTCGTTGTCGTCATCATCATCATCATCATCGTATGGGTCAAAGACTTGCTGAAAGAAAATGGGTTTAAGGGCCTTCCAGAATGCAGCGAATGTTGGGGCCCTGGGTACCTCCAGGGACAGAGTATCTCCTAATGTAATTATGTGGGACTGGCAACAAGAGTCTGGAATGTTCCTGATCACTATGTGCCATCCAGCCAGACAAGTTGCATGCCCAGATCTCGTTCAGCTGTTTTTCAGGTCATCTGCCTTATTGCTGTTGTCCTGTGTTTGTACCTCTGGAAACCTGATAATTCTTTCCTCCATTGTGTGAATATAGGACTCTACTAGGATATTTACAGTATGCGGATAGTGCTACACAAGAATACATACCGGGAGAACACATTTGCAATTTACCCCTTCAGAATAAGGGATATATGATGGGTAAACTTACCTGCTTTCTTTAGTACATCGATATATTCCAATGGCAGAGCATCCAATGAGAATTAATAAAAACAGTAATGCTATGATACAGATGGGAAGCAGCATCTTTTCCTCAATTACGTTTTTGTGGTGAGATGTGGTGGGAATTTTTTCAGCCTTATTTGCTTTGTCTGAAACTTAAGCAAATGGGGGTTGGAGAAGATGAAGACATTTTATTAAATGAGCCAAGTGGACATATTAATGCGAAAGGATTTATTTTGCAAGACAGTGTTTAGAAATGTAGTTTTAAGAGTTTCAGCAGAATAGCTTAGAAAAACAAGTGTGATCTTTTGCGAACTCTGAGCCATCTTAAGCAACATGCTACCAACGATGTGCATGCCATTGTGCCATTTAAATCTATTGTCAGAGAATGAAATAATTACATGCTCTCTTTATTTTAAGAAACAAACTTATTACAACTGCAAAATTAACACTCCAGGCTAGTTCCTTTTCCATATGCTGGTTTTGTGTCTAAGGAGGAGGAGGAGGAGGAGGAGGAGGAGGAGGAGGAGGAGGAGGAGGAGGAGGAGGAGGAGGAGGAGGAGGAGGAGGAGGAGGAGGAGGAATGCAATGTGGAACTACTGAAATATGTATCTCCCTTTGCAGTCTGAAATTAGAACCACCAGAACAGGGTTTCTCAACCAGGGTTCCGTGGACCCCTAGGGTTCCGCGAGAGGTCACTAGGGGTTCCCTGGGAGATCACGATTTATTTAAAAAATTATTTCAAATTTGGACAATTTCACATTAAAGAAGTTTCATTCTTTATTTTTAGTTTAGGAACACAGTTAATGCATATATACAGGCCTACACATGAAACAAATATAATAATTTTGTAACTTCTGGCCTGTATTTGAGCCTGAATGTGCAGGGGTTCCCCGAGGCCTGAAAAATATTTCAAGGGTTCCTCCAGGGTCAAAAGGTTGAGAAAGGCTGCACCAGAACAATCATACCATTTCTTGTGTTTTATCTGTTACTGTGACTTACTAAGCCTGTGTCTACATGCATACGTGTGAGTGTATGCTTGATAAAGAGATAGGGAAAAATCTCTCCTGGCATATAATGAGTTTGTGTCAGTACACTGCATATACCTCTTAGTGGAATGTAAAAAACTATGTTGGTTTGCAGGATAATCTCTAGATTAGAGATTCTAGCTAGCACAGAATACTGTGGATGTGTCTAAGATAAAACTGGGCTTTAGTTAGGTTTGTAGCATACTGGCCCAAATGTGCAGAACAGACCAGTACTGTTCTTCCTGTTAGCCACAAATGCTGCATATGACACAGGTGTGACCAAAACTGGTCACCAAGTCGACACTTTCTCGATATTACTAAAAAGAGTTATGTGAAAAACCCAATTGACTAGGCTGACCATATGTCCCGTTTTGAACGGGACTGTCCCGTTATTTCACCATTTCTGGAGTGTCCCGTCGTTATAGTAAAAATCTCAATTTTGTCCCGTTTTTTAAAGTTCCCCAGAGAAGTGCGCACACGTCCCCCCCACCCCCCGCATGCACACGCGCACGCCACCCGCACGCATGGGCGCCCCCCATGCGTGCCCGCACGCCCACTTTGTCCGTTGACGTTTCTGCCTCAAAGAAATATGGTCAGCCTACAATTGACCAAAGCCATGATGGACAGCAGAGGTCTGCAGGCCCATCTGTGATGATGACAGCAAATGACTTGGAATGATAAACGGTGTGAATTTACAAATGAAATGCAAGGAAAATAGATATGTGTCTATGAAACTAAGAGAAGGATATAACAGATTCAAATGAAGGTGATTTGACTTTATGGAGTAGAGTTGAGGAATACATTAAGACAAGTGAAGATGTTTAATTTATTTAATGAAAGGGTTATAATATAACCTTGGGAGACAGGAGTAAGCGCCGCAGCTTAGACAACGGTGTGATAAGAGAAATCTGAGTCCAAAGGAGGGATGGGGGTAGAGAAAGAGTCTCAGAATTGACCCTCCCTCGTTCTCTGGGATGTAAAGGCTGGGGAGGGGGGAAGTGCCTTCAGACTTGCAAGGTTCTGTTACTGTAACCTTACAATAAAGGTAGTGTTAGTACTCATGGTTTTGGTTTCCTGCCTGGACTACCCTGAAGGACTGACAGTATGTCAGGAGTATTAATCAATGTCATCTATGATGTTGTGAGTAAGAAAGTTGGAATCTATAGAGTGCTGATAGTGTTATCATATGGTCCATTGAATAACGATATTGGGAAAACCAGGGAGGAGCTTTGAGAAAACTTGTGCAGCATTCTGAATGAATGTGATCCGGGGAAATCATTAGCCATTTTGTTGTAGCAGTGAAGGTACGGGCCTAGAAACCAGGAGACTGAGAGTTCTAGTCCCGCCTTAGGTATGAAAGCCGGCTGGGTGACTTGGGGCCAGTCACTCTCTCTCTCAGCCCAACCCACCTCCCAGGGCTGTTGTTGTGGGCAGCATTATGTACACTTCCTTGTTTGGTCTAGTGGTCAAGGTGCTGGGCTAGAAACCAGGAGTCTGGGTTCTAGTCCTGCCTTAGGCATGAAAGCCGGCTGGGTGACCTTGGGCCAGTCCCTCTCTCTCAGCCCAACCCACCTCACAGGGCTGTTGTTGTGGGCAGCATTATGTACACTTCCTTGTTTGGTCTAGTGGTCAAGGTGCTGGGCTAGAAACCAGGAGTCTGGGTTCTAGTCCTGCCTTAGGCATGAAAGCCGGCTGGGTGACCTTGGGACAGTCCCTCTCTCTCAGCCCAACTCACCTCACAGGGTTGTTGTTGTGGGGAAAACAGGAGGATGAAGGAGTATTAGGTATGTTCGCCACCTTGAGTTATTTATAAAAATAATAAAGGTGGGATAAAAATTAATTAAATAAATAAATAAGTGGTTGGGCCATTTGGAAACTCTAGTGATGAATTAGAATCTGCTTAGATAAAGATCTCTTTTGAATATGTAGCATAAGTCTATTTATGCACATGCTTGGCAAGGGAATGAATATACATGTAAATGCATTATCAATTTGATTGTTTATGACGAAAGGTTGAGAGAGTTAGTGAAGGACACAAGGGAGTTAAGATGTTCTGGATGTTGGCAGACCATTTTTGGTAGGGACAAGAGTGGATCTTGGGGAAGGGAAAGAAACAAGAGTGAAAGTAAAATGCGGTCCTAGATGAAAAAGTATTAGAATATAGATTAATTTCCCAACTAACGAATGTAAGGAGAGAGGATATGGAAGCTGCTAGGAACAAAGTGAAAAGAATTATATTATAGACAGAGAAAGAGTTAGCCTGAATGATAAGAATATTTCAGCTTTGTGCTTTGGATCTACCTGCAAAGTTGTGTTGGTAGAGATTACATTGTCTGCTTGATAATGGAAAAATAAAGTGCATACAAACATTTGGATCCAATCTGTCGGTAATTAACTGCATTACAATTATATATACATTGATCAGAATAGCAATGAATGAACAGAAACTGTTGACTCATTATAACATGATGTCTGAGCCCTGTTAAGAGTTTGAGCCAGTTGATCTCGAGGAAGTGGACAGGGTCCTCGTGGCTGTGAGCTCGGCCATCTGTGTTCTTGACCCAGGGCCCTCCTGGTTGGTTAGGGCCCTCTGGGAGGTGGCATGTGGCTGGATCCAAGCAGTGGTTAATACCAATTTGCAGGAGGGGGTGGTATCGCCTGCCTTGGATCCAACCATGTTAGACAACTTTTGTCCAGTCTCCAACCTTCCCTTTTTGGGGAAGGTTGCTGAAAGGGTGGCTGGCGCTCAGCTTCAGATGAGTTGGATGAAGTGGATTACCTGGACCCTTTTCAGTCTGGATTCAGTCCGGGGTGCAGACTGAGATAGCATTGATCGTGCTTGTGGATGACCTCTGGGACGGCGGAGGGTACAACTGTTCTGGCTCCCTTGGATACCTCAGCAGCTTACAGTACCATCAACCATGGTAACCTTCTGGATTGGCTGGGGGGGCTGGGGGTGGGACGCACTGTTTTGCAGTGGTTCTCCTTCCTACATGGCTGGTTCAGTTGGTGTTGGGGGGGCAGAGGCTGAGCCTTAGGCCCCTGCAGTGAGGGTGCCTCAGGGCTCCAGTCTCTCGCCTCTCCATTTTAACATCCACATGAAACCGCTGGGCAAGGTCATTCAACAGCACAAGGTGGGTATCATCAGCTATACATCTCCACCCCTGGCCGGGCAGGTAATGCTGTTGTGGTGCCTGAGTGCCTGGAGGCTGTGAGGGTCTGGATGGGGAAGAACTAACTTTGATTCAACCCTGGGAAGATGGAGTGGCTTTGGGTTTGGGCCCCCCAGAACCTGCTGATATGTCATTTTTGACTCTGGGCACGGTTGCACTTCCCTGGACTGAGCTGGTGTGCAGTTTGGGGGTCCTCCTGGACTCACGGCTCCCACTCAACGAGCAGGTGGCAGCCATAGCTAGGGGGGGCCTTTGCACAGTTTTATCTTGTGTATCAGTTGCACCCTTTCCTGGATCAGGAGGCCTTGCTCGCGGTCACTCACGCCTTGGTCACTTCCTGTTTGGATTACTGGGGGCTGCCCTTGAAGACCACAGAGAAGCTACAACTGGTCCAGAATGCAGCGCGGCGCATTACCCTTCAGGCAATCTTTAAAAACCTGGCTTTTCCCCCAAACTCTGGGATAGGTTGGTGGTGTGCCCATTTGGTGTGTACTGCTTGTTTCGGTTGAGATATAGGTTTCCCCTGTTACGTGTACAGTCTTTGTTCTGCTTCATTTTTCTGCTTGCCGCCCAGAGTCGGATTTGAATTGGGAAGGTCTTATAATCAAAATTATAAATCAATTATAAAATAAACTCTTAGCTGTAACAAATAATGTTATGAATTTATGGTGAAAATTGCTAGCTTTACCTATTTTACATGCCATTGTTTTATGAGGAAGTACTGTCATAATTGTGGGGTATACTTTTCCTAATAGAAACCGCAAAGCACACGTACAGATTCTGAGTGTCAACTGAAACTAAATGTATCCCCTAAAAAAGGCAATTTGGACGTAATTTCTAGTGGGTCTCTAGCTTTATAAAATTTGTGCATAGATACATTTTTATTGCTCTTAGTGATACTGTTAGGCATACGAGTAGGGTTCTGGAAATTATAGATACTGCGTCCTTCAGATGCCTAAAAACTCTGCTATGAATGCCAAGGAATTTGAACGATTCTTAATGCTTCAGAAGCAGTACTGATTTCTGACAATTTAGTTCACATTCTTTGGAATTTGATATTTCTTTTCTAGCACTAATTAGGGCCTTTACAGATTGCATAATCTTTGTGGCAAATAATCATACATGTAGTTAGATTCACATGACACTGTGTTTTAGCTATGCTAAATCATGTCCTTACGTGGTATTGGTTGGAAAAACAGGTTTCGGGGAATATCTTCATCATCCCGTAATCCTGTAATAAATATAAGTAAGCAATTCAATTAATACCCCAAAACTATGCATGATTATTTTCTAAAGAAAATAAATTACCTTTATTTTGGTTTGTTTCTTAGATGGGCAATATTTTTGTGGCTTTTGGTCATATTTTTACATTTTTATTTATGGGGCAATTCAAAAGGTATACTTGTAAGCCACTAACATCTCTGGGTGAGATTAACATTTTGGGTCCTTTATATTTTTTGGCAGGTTTAAAATGCAAAAACGTACAGAACCTTAATGTACAGTACCTATTGTCCATCCTTTTCCTACAACACCCAAACACAATCACTTACTGAGAATTGGCAACTTTGTCATCAAATTTTGTCTGCACAATTTCAGAGTCTTCCTGGCCCATAGGCAGAAATTGTCCACCCCTGGTATCTCTAAGCATGGCCGAGTTAAACTACTGTAAAACATTCTTCAGGCATCACCTGCATTAAGAATGTAGCTAATTCAATCAAAGGATGAGTGTCTTATTGCGAAGAAACTCAGAAGTGTTGATACTATATCCACCTCTTGTTATATATGGCACTTTTGCTAGGCTGACCATACGTCCCGTTTTGAACGGGACAGTCCCATTTTTTTAGCATTTTTCAACCGTCCCGTCATTTTGATAAAAATCTCAATTTTGTCCCGTTTTTTAAACCCGGCGGGAATGGCGTGGAAGGAGGATCCGAGCCGGAGCTGCCGATTGGAGGCAGCCCAGAAGAGGAAGCCCTCCCGCCTATCAGGGTGGAGAGGAGGGTGATTGGCCAGGCGGGACCCAATCGTGTGGACCGGGGGACAGGGTTTGCAGGCGGGAGCTAATTGCGCGGACCGGGGAGCGGGCCCCCCTGTCTTTTTCATGAATACAGAATATTACATAAGACCGCGTCCCGTTTTCCCATCCCAATGTCCCGTTTTTGTCTCAAGGAAATATGGTCAGCCTAACTTTTGCTCAAATGTTACCCAAACACCTTGACTCTGAAGTATCTATCCTCCTCCAAAGAAGGCAGTCCAGCTGGCAAAGTGCTGTTGGAAATGCTAGTAACAAGAATTGTCATTAGACCTGTAACAGGCATCACTCATCTTAAGTGATATATAAATTGTACCTGTCATTGGGATTTCCATGGGAGGCTCTTTTACATCCATGCTGGGATAGCGAGGGCCAAATTCCATTTCTAAAATTCAAAACAAAAAGGTAAGAACAAGTCTTTAGAGAGAAGGATGCTGCATCAAAGTCAGTTGGAAAGAAAAACTGAGCTACAACATTTCTGATAGGTTTCGTTGAATTGCCACTATTTGCCAGAATTCCTTCCTTCCTTCCTTCTTCCTTCCTTCCTTCCTTCCTTCCTTCCTTCCTTCCTTCCTTCCTTCCTTCCTTCTTTTACAGGCTGCATTTTAGCCAAGACACAGAAGCACTAAACAACAATAATTAATACAACAGAAATGAAACATAAAGATTATAAAAAGAATGAAGAAAAAAATACAACAATCTGGAAGATATTATTCTGTCTTTTTGAAAGCCAAACCCTCTTTTATCCCCTGGCAGAGTTAATTGTTAATTATTTAAAACTTCACAGCAAGACCCATTCCTCCAAGAATTCCCCAGTAGGATCATTAGGACCAGTCATACCCTAGTTTTGTCTAGATGGTAAGTTCTTAGCTCGTGCACCAAGGACTTTTTACTTCAGTCTTGAAAATTATCTTTGGTTGAATCATAAATGTGAATGATCGGCATTTCATCAGCTATGCCACAGTATAAAAAGAATTAAATAGAAAAGGCTTTTGTGGAAAACCAACAAGAATATCCTCTATTCAGGCCTCTCCATATAGGCTTCACTTCCCAAATGCCTGTGTTGTTGTAAAACAGGGGTGGGCAACGTCAGGCCCGTGGGCTGTATAAGGCCCGCGGGGCTCCTGCCCGCAAACCCCGCCCCTTCCACGTGATTGGCTCCCGCCCGTAAACCCCACCCCCCAGTGCTTGTGATTGGCTCCCGCCTGCGAACTCCGGCCCCCAGTCTGCGGAAATCCCAGAAACCCCGCCCCCACCCCCCCGGTCCCCGGTTATAAATATCCAAATGGCCCTTGGCAGAAAAAAGGTTCCCCACCCCTGTTGTAAAACTAGAATCATTGCACACCCTCTTGTCTTTTTCTTTTTGTTTTGAGTCTTTAATAAAGTCCTTGCAAAAGAATGACCAGAAAGCTTGCTGAAAATGTTCCTGCCTTGGCCATTATGATCCCTATGGAATTTAAGAGAACAGAGTCCAAAGCTTGTTCTTGCCCAAGCCCGTTTTTAAACTGTAGCCCCCAGCCTGTCACTCACAAGCCCAGTGGGCTGCTCTGACTCTACAGCAGGAGTTTTCAAAAATTTTCAGGCCGAGGATCCTGTTAAACATTTTCCTGAGTTAAAAAAAATATCCTGGAACTCCTGATCAAGATGCAAAACTCTAGTGACAGAAAATTGGCTGCATTTGAGTGAACGTCTTGGTTTTTTACTTTGATCTCCCACTTTGAATGAAAACTGAAGGCTGCGCAAACATTCTAATAGCCCAGAAGTAGAAAACCTCCTTTGGGTTAGTAATTTTCCGACTTTTTGTCTTTTTTTAAAAAAAAAAGGGGGAACCAATTTAAACCTGCACCTGCAGACTGAAATGATATAATCCACTTAATTGTTATATTCTTCTGCATAAGTACAGTAAACCAAACTTTTTCTTGTTCTTAATGACAGACTCAAGGAACCTAACCTAACATTTTAATAAGATTACATTATAGAACATCATGTTTTAAATACTGAATCGACAAAAGGAAATGGAGCATCAGTAGGCAACCTCACCAGAGCTTTCTCTGTAGTGTCAAATTCTCATGTTTTTTCCCATGATTTAAAATGGCTCTAGAGCCATTACTTTCCAAAAACTAAAACAACTCATCAGCCACATGGAATATCCTGATGTCTATGGGAAGGCCATTCTGATTCTGTTGCTGGAGAAGTATCTTATTGTTTTCCAGGTAGCAGTACCTTGGCATTACATCTGTCTAGGTTGTTATAGTAGCTTTTGTTGTATGGCTAGTACAGATGTTCCCTTAGAAAATCTTACCTTTTGAAGTGTGGTGTGTGCTTTGTATTCCTTGGGGTTGTTCAACACGAACCTCCACTGCAAGATAATGTGTTACTTTAGTAATCCAGTCTACTTATGGATTATGTATCAACCAACTTGATATTTTTTAATAAATTAATTGATACTTAAACATTACAGATTTACAGCACTTGCAATATTCAGATACCACAATATTTGTTACACCTTAGATAGTATGTTAATTGTTCCAGATTTGATAAAATTGTGATTTGGCCCTCTTTTGGTTTAAAATTTTAATTGTATTTGTGATTTTCCCCCAATCATAGCTATAGGCCATATATTTGAATGCCAGCTTCCATTTGTTAAATTATCTAAACATTTCCATTGTTGACTATTATAGATTTAGCAGCTAGAAGTAAAAATATGAGTAAATAATATAATGAGAAGTAAAAAAAATAGAATGAGAAACAAATAGTCTAGAACACATCCCCTCCAGCAGCCAACACCCAAATTAGCAGGAAACAGAACCAGATAAAGCATCAGGGAAGAAACAATACTCTAATCAAGGAACCATCAAGGAGGAAGCCACGCCCCCTCACCAAAAATGGCAGGGCAAGCTACTGTACATCAACAGCCAGCAAATCTCACTCTGCCTTGCACTGATGATGTTACCGAGCCTGGCAAGGAAACGTGCAGGAAAACAACCAAGCTCAGGGAACATCAAGAACCCAAGAGTTCAACCCTAAGCTATACATATTCTCTACTATGAGAGTTCTTTATGGATCAGCTTGTAATTCTCTTCCTCAAATATATGTAACGGGTAAGACGCCAGGCTTGTCGATCGGAAGATCGCAAGTTCGGAGGTTCGAATCCCTAGTCCTGTGTGACGGAGTGAGCTCCCGCACTAGCCCCAGCTCTTGCCAACCTAGCAATTCGAAAGCATGCAAATGCAAGTAGATTAATAGGTACCACTTCGGTAGGAAGGTAACAGCATTCCGCGTGCGTCATGCCGGCCACATGACCGTGGAAGCATCTTCGGACAACGCTGGCTCTTCGGCTAACAAACGGAGATGAGCACCGGCCCCTAGAGTCGGACACGACTGCACAAATGCGCGGGGGGAACCTTTACCTTTTTAAACCTCAATTCAGGAACACATTCTGCTTTTTGTTTATAGATCTTAGTTGCCAGACGATTTTCTGCCAGAATGGTGCAACTCTTTCATAGGACTACCACATATGTAGAAATGTACTCTTCTGTTTACATCCCCTCCAACGTTTTATTGAATAATTAAGATATATACACTATTTATATAGGAGTTAAATGCTATCTATGTACTACCTTCAGTTTCAATTCTTATATGGAGGTCAATTATCCCACTGGCTTCCATAGATTCTGCCAGTCCCTATCTTTCATTTACTTAAAAAAAGGTAAAGGTTCCCCCCGAACATTTGTGCAGTCGTGTCTGACTCTAGGGGCCGGTGCTCATCTCTGTTTGTTAGCCGAAGAGCCAGCGCTGTCCAAAGACGCTTCCGCGGTCATGTGGCTGGCATGACGCACGCGGAATGCTGTTACCTTCCCACCGAAGTGGTACCTATTCATCTACTTGCATTTGCATGCTTTCTTTTTTTTTTTTTCCATAAGTTTTATTAATTTTAAAATACACATTAAAAGCTAATACAAAAGAAAAGAAATAGAAATACAAAGTAAGAAAAGGGAAAAGAAAAAGTGAAGTCAAAAAATAACAAACAAGAAAAAATATAGAAAATAGATGTCCTCCAATTTATCCTTGAACTTTAAGTACAACAATTAACTTTAAATGTTAGTCCTTAATACAATACACAGAAACTTTTCTTTGTCATATACCCTTTGATTTCTATAATCCAATCTTCTGTTCTTCATATAGGTTTCGCCTTTCTTGATATCTTCCAACAATCCATCTCTGGTTTCTACTCCTTAGAATAGTAATCAAATGTTCGTTGTTGCATCAATTAAATGTTTTCCATTTGCTCTTTCCATTTTTACATCTATATTTATATCTTCAATAAAGTCCAATTAGTATAACAAATAAAGGCCTTATCTACGTCTAATAAAATACAGTATATTCTGTTCATGTTATGACTATATATTCCATTAATACATAATCTAACATATTACATAACATAATACATAATATAGCAAAAATACAAAACCTAACATAACATATAACCTAATACATACAACATATTCTTGTAATAACCTACATTCTAATTCCATCTCATCATCTCATTTTCTTCTCATAAATGTGTCTCCAGAAAGAGTAATATATAATATCAACATATTTATTTATAATCTTGTATCTTACACTTAAAATATCATGTGTTTATGCATCTGTAAATTTCTCATATCTGTGCTTACTCTGTGTACAATACCAAATCCACATTTTCATTCACCTTGCATTCCAAATCAATATCAATAAATCTCCTGTTTAGGTTATGCCAATATCACAATATGCAACTTGTTTATTTCTGTAACTCATGTGGGATATCAAAATGTTTATTTTGCCATATCTATCAATTTGCATATTAAAATCTTCCTGTCTCAGCTGCCACAATGTATTTATGCCCAAACATTTAATAGACCACTTCCTGTAAGATATCATAATCTTCTTCTGTACCAATACATTCAAAGTCCTCTTTCCCTGTTTCTCTACTGGTTCGAAAGATCTTTCCTCTGTTTCTAAATCTGTCCCTTGTACCTTCTGTTCCTGAGCCACCAAAACTATTAATATACGTTCTATGGATTTCTTAATTTGCAAAAAAATTTTGCTGGTTTCTTCCTTAAAATCCTGAAGTACTGTGAGAAAGGCCATTATTTATTGTTCAAAGCGTAATCAACTGCCGTAGACAAAACAAAAAAATTTCTCAGGGAGCAAGGAACAGCTGTTCTATTATTTATCAATAATGTCTATTTCTTTAAGTGAGAAAAGCTTTTAAAGTAAGAGATGAAAAAATTCCACAGAGCAGTATTTCAAACAGTTTGTAAAGGGAAAGATGAAAATATATTCCAAATGAAAAATAGTCCTTTCTAAAAAAAAATAGAAAAGGAGAAAAAAAAAGGTAGAGAGGCACACATTCTCTATACTTTATTCTTTATTCTTCTTTATTCTTCAGGCTGCAAGCTGCTTAACCCAAACAAACAATTTCTCAAAAGTCAGTAAGTTTGTCGAGTGAGAAATACCAACAAAGTCTCTTAAGTCCCAATTTCTCTGATACAAAAGAAAGGCAGAAAAATACAAAACTTGTTCACTATGTTGCCAAAATAAAATCTATCAAACTTCCACCAAAATTAATTATAGCAAAGAAAACACAAAATTAGCCAACATTTTGAACGAAGTCCAAAGATAAATTTTAGAATAATAAAAATGTACTAATCTAAAAAGAAAACTAATATAAGGTGATCTAAAAGCTGGCTGTCACTCTTGTGTCTCCCAAGAGACTTACTGTTCTCTGCAGAGCTAGAATCCTCTTTCGGCCATTTCATTGCACCCCCCGTTCTTCTCCGCGGTGGAAACAACAAAGAAAAACAGGAGTGGGCAATTCTAATGGCTCTGTGAGCAATCTTCTGGTTCCCCCTTCTCCAGGGGGAAACCTCAGTGGTCCGTAGACCCCTGCAAACAAGATAGAAAGTTAGCCAGGTCTCAGAGCTCAGAGCTCTGAGAAACTCTGACTTGTCGAGCTGCCAGCCAGGCTTGGAGTCCTGCATTTGCATGCTTTCGAATTGCTAGGTTGGCAAGAGCTGGGGCAAGTGTGGGAGCTCACTCCATCACGCAGGGCTAGGGATTCAAACCTCCAAACTTGCGATCTTCCGATCGACAAGCCTGGTGTCTTACTCGCTGAACCACCACACCCCTTTTTTCATTTACTGACCCAAGTCCATATCCCAAACCTCCCACAATCCAATGGGAGGGGGTCACTACCTCTGTCACCAGCTGTAACTTACCTCTTTTAGAAATCATTTCTTTCAGTTGCAAATGATAATTAATTATTAATTCCACAAAATTGGTTTGTTATTTACCTTACCCACGTACCATTAAAAAAAGATTTAAGCTGAATCCATGTTAACCAAGGTATCTGGCAGACTACTTTAAATTCAATTTTTCCTTACTACATAACCAATTGTCGTAATAAAAATTTCTTACTCTATAGAGACCCCATTCTCTCCATGACTTAAGCTGAATTGCCTTACATGAATTGTAAAAAATCAGGATGCAATATCAGGGGAGATAAGGGGACGATGCCCATTATTTAACCCTCTCTTCCTGCATACCTGAAACCCAGCTTTCATAAATATTATCTTTATTGCTTATTTTTATAAGATCCTTTGGAAAAAAAGAACATTTGACTCAATATCTCTATCCAACTCTTCTATGTCTTCTATCAGAATCCACTGTTTCGTTCTATCTTCCACTATAAGTAGAATCACATGTCCCAATTAGGAAGCATTAGCAAATATAAACCTCCACCTGCAGACTGAAACAATATAATTATAGTGACCATATTTTCTTTGAAAAAGGGGCATATCTGAAAGAGGTTCATAAGGATAAAAAATTGAAATTGTTTATGTTTATAACTTTGCTTTGCAAAGTAAAATTCAAGAGCAAAACCAAGAAAAACTTTACAAAAATGCACATTCTATTAAAAACATCTAAAATCAAACAGTATATGTAAATTTATTTTAAAAAGACAATTCAATTTCCATATTTTTCACATGAATGTGAAAGACTGCATTAAGTGGTACCATTTGTATGATAAATGTTAAATGACACAAATAAAGGACAAAAGTGAGTTTTTGAAAAATAAATAAATCTAAAGGACAGCTTTCTGAAATCACGGACTGTCCTTTATAATAAAGGATGTATAGTCACTGTAGATATAATCCATCCTATAAGGTCAGGACTCTTTCACTTGATCATCATATTCTGTTGCATAAGTAATCCAGTCTTTTTCTCGTTCTTATTCACAGACTCAAGGAACCTAGCCTAATATGTTAATAAGGATTATTACACCTGGCCTGTTAATAAGATTACATTATAGAACACCATGTTTTAAATATGGAACCGATGGAAGGAAATGTAGCATTAGATAGACGTTCAGGTTAGGCAACCTCACTCACCAGAGCTTCCTCTCTAGTGTCAGATTCTCATCTTTTTTCCCATGATTTAAAATGGCTCCAGAGCTTTCCAAAAACAACACAACAAATCAGCCACATGGAACATCCTGATGTCTACGGGAAGGCCATTCTGATTCTGTTGCTGGAGAAGTATCGCATTATTTTCCAGGCAGCAGTACCTTGGCATTACATCTGTCTAGCTTGTTATAGTAGCTTTTGTTGTATGGCTTGTACAGATGTGATAGCCCTTTAGTAAATCTTACCTTTTGAAATGTGGTATGTGGGTTGTGTCTCTTGGGGTTGTTTGACACCAAGCTCCTCCACTGCAAGATAACATGTGTTTCTTTAGTATGCTTAAAAAAAAGGTAAAGGTTCCCCCCGCATTGTTGTGCAGTCGTATCCGACTCTAAGGGCCGGTGCTCATCTCCGTTTGTTAGCAAAAGAGCCAGCGTTGTCCAAAGACGCTTCCACGGTCATGTGGCCGCATGACACGCACAGAACGCTGTTACCTTCCCACCGAAGTGGCACCTATTTATCTACTTGCATTTGCATGCTTTCGAATTGCTAGGTTGGCAAGAGCTGGGGCAAGTGCGGGAGCTCACTCCATCACGCGGGGCTAGGGATTCAAACCTCTGAACTTGCGATCTTCCGATCGACAAGCTTGGCGTCTTATCCGCTGAGCCACCACGCCCCTGGACCTTTGCTTGGCCCCGACCCTCTTGGCTTTTAGGAAAGCCCTGAAGACATGGCTCTGCCACCGTGCCGGGGGGTCTGGCAATGATGGGGAGCTGTTACAATGGCTGTGTTGAGCGGATGTAGAATGTAGAATGGATTCTGCTGCTGATCGTGATTTTCTGTTTTTTTAAATTGATTATTGTCAAGGCCAGCCCGAGAACAAGGATGGGTCAGTGTATTCCAAACTCAGTTCTTTATTGCTCTCACCATACAGACAGAATCTTGCCGGACTAAAGCTATCCTAAGTAACCTAAGGGGAAATAACCTGGGAGACTCTAGGGCGGAGCTACTCTGACTCTCTTTGACTCCCTGCCAAGACTCTCCAGACTGTGAGTCTGTTTTATCTCCTTGAAATCTCCTTCCTGAGAACCAGCGGCAGCTTCGAAATCCACCACATCACACACACCCCTTCAGGGACACATTCCATCACATTATGGACAGTTTTTATATGTTTGTAGATTGGTTTTCAATTTGTTTTTATTGGATTTTTTTCACCACTTGTGAGCCGCCCAGAGTTGCTTAGATGAAATCATATAATAATAACAATTATTATTATTATTATTATTATTATTATTATTATTATTATTGAGCTTATGTGGAGACCATACTGTAAATACTAGAGAGAAACTACAGTATTAGACTTAAAATATATAGTCAAAATAATAAGCTTACACAATATTCCCAGCTAAATTTGTTATCTATTTCTTTGGATGACTTAATATGTGAAATAAAATTCCTCTGCTTGCTTTCTTAGACTTTTCTAGTTTCTTGTAAATCATCTCCTTTTTATCAGAGACTCAGGAACAATGTTTCTTGGCCTCAGTACCCAACTTCTGGCTTGCCTCTTTCCTCTCCAAGAGCTACCTGCAGTTTCCAAAAGAACAAAACCTCTTCTACTTAGAGAAGAAGGTTTGGGGAACCAGTCTTTTGCTCGCTGCTACTGGAAGCATCTCTCCTGCAGGAAGTTGTTGGCTAGAGAAATCTAAGAGGATGATATTGGAAAGGTCAACTTCTGTAGCCCATTCAGAACAGGTGCAAACTATGGTTGGTAGGTCTGATGGGGAACTAGATGATTAGATCACATGGGTTATGCAATGAAATAACAACTGCAGCATCAATTACTTACAATACTCCCGCAAGATCTTCACGCTCTGTTTTAGCCTCCTGGTATCCTTATTTTCCTTTAGTCCAGAATTCATTAATGGAATTCCTAAAGAAAGGAAAGAAAGAAAGGAAAGAAAGGAAAGAAAGGAAGAAAATCCACCAAAACATTATGTCAACAGAGAGCTGAGTGAGAACAACTGAAGGTATTATTACTGTGATTGCCTAATAGTCTAGATCAGTGCTATGACTGGCTGGGGATTTCTGGGAGTTGAAGTCCACACATCTTAAAGTTGCCAAGGTTGAGAAACACTGGTCTAGATTTAGAGGGAGAAGTATGAATGAATAGCAGGGCTGGAGGATGGTAAGCGCTACATTCAGCTAAATAGCGTTGCGGCTCTAATCCAAGAGTCAATTGATGCTTGCTATAGTTTTGAGCAGAAACTTCTTAGGAGAGTCGAGGGCCACCCCTCTTGCTTAGAAGAGGGTTTTTTGTGTGTGTGTCAACTCTGTTGTGATCAAGGGGTTCAAGTGGCCACACAAAACTCCTGTTGAGCTGTCAGTTTATTTCGAAAGCATTTCTCCGTGCACGTGGTCCTGCTTTGCGTCTAACAAGCCAGGATTGTCAAACAACAAAAGTTATTTATTTATTTATTTATTTATTTATTTATTTAACAAACAAATTTATATAGCCACCCATCTCACCAAAAGCAACTCTGGGCGGCATACAGCAAACAGATAAAACAACAAATATAAAAACAGATAAAAATATAAAAACATTAATAAATACCATAAAAAAACAAAGACACAAACCATAGGCAGAGGGAGGATAAAAATGGCCCCCTCAACAATGGAACCATCTAAGCAAGTCTCCGGTTCCCTGGGAGTCCCAGGCCTAATCACATAACCTGGTCTTGAGGGCCTCTTGGAATATCAGAAGGGATGGAGTTGATAAATCATGGGAAAGTGTGAAATGTCTTTCTGGCCAAGCTGTTTCCTCAAATGTATACTTTAAAAAGTACAATTGATAGCCAGTGTATAGTTATGGTTGAAGTGTTGAACTAGAATCAGGGAAGCCTAGGTTGAAATCTACCCTCAGCCATGGAAGCTCATTCATTTGGGTCTATTAACTTACTCTCAGTTCAACCTACCTCATGGTTATTGTGGGGGGGGGGGAATGGAAAAGGAGGGTTACATATGGCACCTTAAGATATTGAAGGAAAGGCACAACATAAATCTAGCAAATAAAAGTTATTATTATTTCAGAATAAATTTATATTTAAAGACAGATAGGTTTCATAGATCTGTACCTTCAGGAGCTGCTTCAACACAAATTAGGCAATATAAAAATAGGTAAGATAAGGGATCCATGGTTAATACCAAAGAAAGTACCCAACCTCACAAGAAACTGGGTGAGTTTTATGTATTTTCCCCCAGAACCTTTTGTGTCACTTTCTATGACATCACTATGGTTTCAGAGTCACAGTGAAACAGCTGGAGATGAAAGAAAGACTGGTCATTTGCGCACCTAATTTTAAAGATTCTTAAAGTGATTGTGTAAACAACTAGCTGTGTAAGTAATATGCAAGATTCAGTTCTGAAAGAGTGATTTGGATGAACAACATAATCATAACATATCTTTAGATTTGTATTTTCATTATTCTTACTGTTCGTTGTTTGCATTGTCAAAATTGGCTGTCATAATGATGCTACCTTTACCTAGTTTTCCAGCCAAAGATTAGTTTATGGGGCCACACACAATTCTTCAAATTTAATTAGGGATTAATTTAATTATATACTGTTCTGATATAAAGCAAGGCATAAATTACTGTATTTGGTATTTCTGAAACCAACTCAGAGATCTTCTGAAGTTTTAATTAAAAAAGCATACTATTTTTAATTAAACCTGAGATCTGAAATGAGCCTTTATCATTTTGTTACGTTTTGCAGGCAATACAAATGCTTGATGCTCCAAAATAGAAGATGGGAGGTGCTAACAGTTCCAGGTTTTCCAGAATTGAAGAGAGAGAAAAGATGGGGGGGGGAACCTATTTAAAAGGATGGCAATAAATGCTGGAGATAATGTGAGAGGTAATTCCACGGTAATCTATGGGTCATTATTTGTAATATTTGTAATACCACAAGTAATTTTCTCTGTTATGTGTATTACACTGCATACATGATACTGTATATGACAAATTGAGGCTGGATTGAAAACTTGCCAATCTACCTTCCATAGTTTTAGTTTTCCTGATTTTAAATAATATTATTGGCCATATTTGCTAACTTAACAATGCATTGGAATGAAAATGACATCAATTTTTTACCACTGTGGACTCAAGTGTTACTATTTGCCACCCTTAAGATTCAGAAAAGTTATTGAGTCTAACTATGGTAGGCATTTTGGGAAGAAATTTTGATTTTGGTTTTTAAGAGAAATTGATATTTTGGAGTAATACCTATTTAAAAGTGGCTAGTTAAACTTTGTTTGAAAAATAGGCTGAAATGGAATTATCAGTGAAAATATGTAAAGAGCTTTTTAAAAATTAAAAGTTACCAAATATGTCTACATATAACAACTTGTATTCAACTCCATGTGTTCCTGAGATATTGCCAGTTTGTCTTATTAAATATCCTGGAGTTCCAACATCACATTAAAAATTAAAGGAGATAAAGAACATTCTTGATCTGTCCTGCATCACAGTTTGATTACAGTGGAAATCATTCCATTTGTAATTCCCCAATCAGAGGGATTAGAAGGGTAAATTGTTACGCGTGAAATCTGTAGGAAATCTGAATGGCTTCATCACTTGGACCAGAAGCATAATGTGCACCATATCGAAGGCTTTTGCTTTATCTAATGATACCAAATTGAACCAGTACCCCATTTCTCAACTAAAGTGACCATTGATCAATTATCAGTAATTAAATCTTGAACATTTGCCACCTGGAATAGATGAAAAAGTATAGTTTTGCATATTTAAACTATTTCCATTTTTCTACTGTTAAATTTCCGTATATCCTGGGAGCCCCTGAAATTTCCATTATAAATTTATTGAAACTGATCATCAGACACGTTCCAAATTGTTATTTATCATCAAGGCTGGTACTTATTGAAATAAACTAAGAGTGTTCAAAAATTCAATAATAGCCCATATTGGGGTAGGTGACAAATGAAAATGTTGTCCACATGTATTTATGTTCAATGGGCTTAACAGTTTCATTGAAATGTGAATTCAGACAATCTCTGGCAAAGGGTGAATGACAGTAATAAAGAGGAGAGATGAGGGGGGCCTCACTACTTCTCCAAAATAATCAATCTAAATTCCTTAGTATTTATTTTTATTTTATTTTAAAAAATGTATACAAAGAAAAATATGAGAAAAAAAGCACAGAACATTTTCTCATACAAAACAAAATTATTCATGATTATTGTTTATGTCTGGATAATTAATCCAAGCAATCCCCCCACTAGTTTTCGTAAAGATGTTCTAAGACTGAAATTACACTGCCCCATCTCAAAAAGATAATACTACTCCAAGCTCTCAAACACTTTGCATGCATCTAAACAGAAAAAATGTTGCAAGTAATTTTGCTGTGTGACAACCTGTCAATTATTTACAATTATATTATGAAGCTTGTAACCTAATGTGGATTAAAGAGTGGGTGAGATTAGAAAATCATAAATTATTATATTTGGAAAGCCATTATCTAAAATTTGGCTGGCATGCATACCTTTGGTATGACAAAATTAAAGCAAATAAAATATTTAATAATCACTGTATACGAAGAGCATTAATTAAAGTTTGGAATAAATATAAGAAAAAACTATTGCCAAATATACCATTCTGGTTATCACCACAAGAAGTTTTCACGAGAGTAGAAAGCTCAAATAACCGTAATTGGTTTAAGTATAAAGATTTAATATACTATGAAGGGGACAAAATTGAAATGAAATCAAGGGAAGAATTAGAAAAAAAGGAATATCAATGTAACTGGTTTATATACCTACAGTTAAAAGAACAATTTAAGTCAGATAAAAAGAACTATAAATTTGTAAAAGAACCAACGTGGTTAGAAAAACAACTATTTGATAACAATGATCATACTATAACTAAATTTTATAAAATGCTACTACAAATAAAATTAGAAGACGAACAAGTCAAAGAATGTATGATAAATTGGGCCAAAAATTTTGGATATAATATCATGTATGATCAATGGGAAAAAATGTGGACAAAAGGTTTAAAATTTACATTAAATTATAACTTAAAAGAAAATTTTTACAAAATGATGTACCGTTGGTATATAACTCCAGAGAAATTATCAAAAATGTATAAAAATGTGTCAAGTAAATGTTGGAAATGTAAGAAGGAAAATGGAACATTTTACCATCTATGGTGGACGTGCCAGAAAGCGAAAAAATTTTGGAACTCAATACACGAAACCATAAAAACAATTATATCAATGGACATACAAATTAAACCAGAACTATACTTATTAGGCTTCATTGACAATGAACTAGAGAAAAAACACAGAAACTTGTTACTATATATGATTTCAGCTGCCAGAATAACATACGCTCAACAATGGAAGAAAGAAGAAACCCCTACACTCCAGGCTTGGCTGCCAGCTCGACCAGTCAGATTTCTCAGAGAAGCTGAGAACTGACTGAATTTCCCTTGCTTGCAGTAGATTGCAGAAGTTGTGGTCCACTGAAGTTTTTTTTCCCCTGGAGAGGGGGAGACCAGAAGATTACTCGTGGGGCCATTGGGATTGCCTACCCTTGTTTTTTCTGTAGTTTTCCACCGCGGAAGGAACAGGGTAAGTGCAAGGCAATGGCCGAGATATATCAGGCTCTCGCAGGGGAAACAAGTCTCTTTGAAGAGACACAAGAGCGCCCAGCCGCTTTTAGATCACTTTAGGAATGTTTTTTTTAGATTAAAATATTTTTGAAATCTAAGATCTATCTTTTGGACTTTGTTGAAAATGTTGGCTAACTTTGTGCTTTCTTTGCTATAACTGATTCTGGTGGAAGTTTGATGGACTCTATATTTGCAACATAATGAAACGTCTGCATTTTTTTTTTTTACTTCTCTTTTGTATTAGAGGGATTTAAGAGACTCTGTTTGTAATTCTTCGCTTGATAAACTAAATGACTATTCATTTTTTGAGAAACTCTTTGTTTGGATTAAGCAGCTTGCAGCTTGAAGAACGAAAGCTCGCAGTTTGAAGAATAAAAACACAGGGTAACGTGTTTTTTTTCCTTGTCTTCTTTTTCTACATCCTCCCTGGCTGGATTTTGCTTCATTTGGAATATAATTTTTATTTCTCCTTCTATAAACTGTTTAAAATATTATTCTCTCCTGTATTTTGGATTATTGGAACTTTCTTTTTTCTTTTGACTTTAAAAAAAAAAAAAAACAACAACAACAACGTTCTGCTTAATAGATTCTGCTGGTAGTTTTCCATGGACAGATTACATGATTATTGTTTTGACTAGAAGGGTTGTTGTTTTAATTTGAAGGACACAGGAAAGATGGCTTTCCAACTTGTACCTGAGGAGCTCAGAAGAGAGATTACTGAGGCTTTTTCAAATATTCAAAGGTCGTTGGAATTACTGTTTGTAACTCTGCAAAACAGAGAGAAAGAACAGAGAACAGAAACGGAGACAGAAAGGAAAAATGTTTTTCAAGTGGAGGAGAAACAGAAGGAGGAAATTTTGAGTATATTAGTTCAGAAGAACATTCTGAAGGCTTTACACTACAATCTTGGTATAGATATGTTGTGGCAGTGGAGACAGAGTGAAAATATGGGTGCACAGTTGGATGGATGTTGTGAAATATGTGGAAAGGGAGAGAAGGTTGCTCTGATATTCTATATGAGATATAGAAAAGAGCAGGCTGTATATTGCGAATCTGCCACAGTGTATTGTGATTTTGGCATAACCTAAACAGAAGATATGAGAAACTGTATGGATATAAAGGCTAATGAAAATATGGACTTGAATTGTTATGAGAAATTGTATGGATATATAAAAAGTGATATTCTAAATGTAAGATGCTAAATACAAACACAAGTTGATATTATAGAATATTGTTTTCCTTAGAGATATATTTATGAGAAGATAATGATATGATGGAATTAGAATGATGGTTACTACAGGATGATATATATCAATATGTATTGTATGAATATTATAAGAATTGATATATTAGCTATTAGGTTAAGTGATATGATAGATTATGCACTTAGTTTAAATGGACACTACTACAAGGAATGGAAATTACAGATGGATAATTGAGATTCAAGAATTCCTTTTTTATGGATATATATATATATATTAGAATTAATATTATAGAAATATATATGTATGAACACTATAAGAATTGCTAAATTATGTATTAAGTTACATAACATGTTAGGTTATGAGTCATAATATGAATAGAATATATTGTAGTTTATTAGAAGTAAATAAGGCTTTTATTTGTTATACTAATTGGTCTTTATTGAAGATATGAAAATATGTAGTAATGAACATTCAACATTTAACTACTACTTCAAGGAGTGGAAGCCAAAGATGGATTATTGGGAGACAGTAAGATGAAGGTTAGAAGATTGGATTAAAGAAATCAAAAGGCATATGACAAAGAAAAGTTCCTGTATACTGTATGAAGGACTAACATTTAAAATCAATTGTTGTACTTTAAGTTCAAAGATAGATTGGAGGACATCTATTTTCTATATTTTCTTTGCTTATTATTTCTTGACTTCACTTTTTCTTTATCTTTTTCTTATTTTGTATTTCTGTTTCTATTTCTTTTTTCTACTTTAAATTTTATTATGTATTGTAAAACTTAATAAAAATTTAATAAAAAAAAATGTATAAAATGTGTCAAGTAAATGTTGGAAATGTAAGAAGGAAAATGGAACATTTTACCATCTATGGTGGACGTGCAAGAAAGCGAAAAAAATTTGGAACTCAATACACGAAACCATAAAAACAATTATATCAATGGACATACAAATTAAACCAGAACTATACTTATTAGGCTTCATTGACAATGAACTAGAGAAAAAACACAGAAACTTGTTACTATATATGATTTCAGCTGCCAGAATAACATACGCTCAACAATGGAAGAAAGAAGAAACCCCTACAATCCAAGAATGGATTACAAAAATCATGGACCTAGCACAGATGGCAAAACTAACAGAGATGTTAAAAGATAAGAATATGGACAAATTCAAAAATGATTGGAAACCGTTTCTGGACTATATGATAAACATACAAAAAAATAATACAATAAATATAGGATTTAATGATTAAGTTGGTAAGAAATAGAAAAGTAACAAATGTAATTTAAACAAGCAATTAAGTAACGAGACAAATATATTAATCACAGTTAAGGAAATCGAGAACCAAACCTTTCCTTTTTGTTGTTGTTTGTCTCCCCTTTCACACACTTTTCTTTTTTTTTTCTTTTCCTTGCACCCCATTTAATTGTCTCAAGATGTATGTAAGTTATATGTTATATGTTATATGTTAAAAATTTTATACAATAAAGTATTTTTTAAAAAAATAAAAATGAAAAATGAAAAAAAATGCAGTCAATGTAAATTTCAAGAACAGCTGAAAAATAGCCACCAAAACGTCTATATATTTGATTGTTAAAGAACTGGCCCCTCTTACGCTTTCGGGTTGCGGCGACACACCAAACTGTGTGTTGCGACACACTAAAGTGTCGCGACACAGAGTTTGGAAAGCTGTGGCTTAGAGCTTATTTTCATTACCAAACATGCATCCTGAGTATATATTAGTACACTGCCTATACCTCCTACTTGGTGTGATACAGGCAAATACAGTATATATTGCTTTGCAAGGTGGCCTTTAGATCAGAGATCCTAACAGTGTTGGTATAGTTGGGGTAAAAGTGGGCATTGGTTGCGCTAGTGGCACACTGGCAACTATGTGCCCACTGACTGGTACTGTCCTTATTAATGAAGGTGTAGGCTTAATTATGAATGAAATAACTAAAATGTATATCAGAAAGAAGAAACTGATGTTATCTAGGTTGTTGTGGATGGATATGAAACTGGGAATCCAAAGGTTGTTGACAGTTGTATGTTACTTTCCAGAGGATGCTGATGTTGTAAGAACCAGAGATGACTCCTGGGGAAAACCGTACAATGTTCTGAATGAATGTGATCCAGGAGAAAAACGGTTATCCTGCTAGGTCAGTGGTCGGCAAACTCATTAGTCAACAGAGCCAAATATCAACAGTACAACAATTGAAATTTCTTTTGAGAGCCAATTTTTTAAACTTAAACTATATAGGTAGGTACATTGTTATTAACCTAATTAGGGTACTCCTAAGCTGGCCTTTGCTAAAAACGTCCTCAATCTGATTGAGGTACGTTCGCTGAGGTCGACCCCTTCCAACTCTCCCATCCACACTCGTCTTGTATACTTGTTTCGTCTATCTCCTTTCGTTCATCCTCTCTATATGTCCAAACCATCTCAACAATGATTCAACATCATTGAATTGTGACTGTGGAGCCGAAAAACAAACTATCCAACATATATGTCTATGAAGGTTCTCAGTCATCCAGGTGGAATTGTCTGTAGCTTGAATCATGTCAACTGGATTTCTATTTTCTTAATGGAAACGTTTCGCTCCTTATCCAAGGGGCTTCTTCAGTCTGAGCAAAGTTGGTAAGGGAATCCTAAATATGTTCCTAGGTAGCTGTGTGACCTTACACCTGGGGCTAGGTCATGGTTATATTGAGATGTAATTTTTAAGTCCTTTTATCATCTAATGGAGGGTCGTTAAAAACACCATGCTGCTGTTGAGCTTCTGAAATGGTCTTAATCTTCCTAGGCACAGAAGACAACACGGGGAGGAAGATGGGGGAGAGTTTGTGCCTGAGGCCCCCACCTCTATTCAAGGAAGGATTTTCCAAGTTGGCATAAATGGATTCCTTGACCCCTCTCTCAAACCACCTATCTTCTCTGTCTAAAATGTGAACATTAATGTCCTCAAATGAGTGTCCTTTTTCTTTTAGATGAAGATAAACTGCTGACTCTGGTCCTGTGGTGTTATTTCTCCTGTGTTGTGCCATCCTCCTGTACATAGGTTGTTTGGTTTCTCCAATGTAGAGTTCAGAGCACTCCTCACTGCACTGGATTGCATAAACTACATTGCTTTTCTTATGTTTTGGAGTTTGATCTTTGGGGTGTACAAGCCTCTGTCTCAGTGTGTTGGTGGGTTTGAAATATACAGGTATGTGGTGTTTGCCAAATATCCGTTTTATCTTTTCAGACACGCCAGCCATGTAGGGAATGACCAGGTTCTTTCGTTTACTCTGAGTCTCAGCCCTATCTGTCGCTGTTTTAGGTCTGGTAGATTTAGATTTGGTGAAGGCCCAATTTGGATATCCACAGGCCTTCAGGGCTGTTCTCAGGTGCTGATTTTCATTCTTTTTGGAATCCATGGAGGTGGGGATGGTTTCTGCTCTGTGTGACAATGTCCTGATGACTCCTAGTTTGTGCTGCAGTGGATGGTGGGAGTCAAACATCAGATATTGATCTGTGTGTGTGGGTTTCCTGTAGATCCCTATTTCTAGCTTGCCACCGGTCCCAATGAGGACTTCACAGTCTAGGAATGCCAGTCTGTTGTCCTTGGTGTCTTCTCTGGTGAAGCTAATGTTGGCATCTATAGTGTTTATATGGTCCGTGAAGGCCTGTACTTCCTGGGCCTTGATTTTGACCCAGGTGTCATCCACATACCTAAACCAGTGGGTGGGCACCGTTCCCTGGAATGTGTTGAGTGCTTTCTTCTCCACTTCTTCCATGTATAAATTGGCCACAATGGGTGACACAGGAGAACCCATGGCACAGCCGTGTTTTTGTCTGTAAAAGTCACCTCTGTATGTGAAATAAGTGGTGTTAAGACACAGGTCCAGAAGATGGCAGATCTGGTTTGGGTTGAGATGGCTTCTCCTTTCCAGGGTGCTGTCCTCTTCTAGTCTCTTCCTGACAGCGGATAGAGCATGAGTGGTGGGGATGCTGGTGAAAAGGGAGGACACATCAAAGGAGACCATAGTTTCATCTGTATCCAGTTTCAGGATCTTTGCTTTGGAAACAAATTCTTCCGAATTATGGATGTGGTGTTCAGAGTGTCCAACTAGAGGTGCTAGTATGGTAGAGAGGTGTTTGGCAATGTTGTATGTTACCGAATTGATGCTGCTGACTATGGGTCGGAGGGGTGTTCCTTCCTTGTGGATCTTAGGAAGTCCGTAGATGCAGGGGATGGCTTCTCCAGGATACAGACGGTGGTAGGTAATCCTATCGATGGAGCCATCATGTTCCAATTGTTTCAAACTGTCTATTGCCTTTTTCTTGTAATTGTTGGTGGGGTCTCTTTTCAGTTTTTCATATGTATGGTGATCCTCCAAAAGTGAGGTAATTTTATTGTGGTAGTCTGCAGTGTTTAGAACCACTGTACATCTTCCTTTGTCAGCAGGTAAAATGGTGATGGTTTCATCTTTGCTGAGGGCTGTCAGGGCTCTCCTCTCTTGGACGGTAAGGTTGGGGGGAGGAGGTTGAGCACTATATATCCAACATATAGTGACAAAGTGTCAAAACCGAGCCTTCGCTGATTTCCTGGCTGTGACAACTGTAGCAAAAAACTATATTTGTAACCTAGACATACGTTTGTAATTTTCCTGTCTATATTTTATATTTCATATTTATTATGCTCTATGTTTTTTATTGTAACACGATGTGAATGTGCCATACGATAAATAAATAAATAACCATGTAGACCAGCACCATGTGAGCTCAAGATACAGAAAAGTTGCTAATGCCCAGGCAAAATAATTTAGATACAGTTCCAAGAGGGTGGTGCTTTTTCTATTTGACTGATTTTATTTTCCTCAAATAAGTCTGCTCTGTTGGATTATTTGAAGCGCACTACATATCAGATTACACCTGATACTGTATTTTTAAAATTTATGTTATTGTTACTGAGTCAGTTGGTACAAAATAAGGAGTATGAGTGAAGTTTAGTCTTACATGGCAATTGGGTTTTATTTATTCAGTTGTTTAATCATTCATGCCTACATCAGCACAGGTTGGATAACTAGTCCAAATTAAGATGACAGGTTTGAGATAACAAGCTGTGCTTGCTGTTCTAGGATTGCAGATGGAGTCTTCTCTCTTGGGCTGGTTAGGTCAGAGATATGGAGGCTGTTGCTGCCACTGTGCCGGCTCTTGGGTTTCTGATTGTTTTCCTTTGCTGGTCCATGAACCCCAGGAACTCAGAGCTAATGTAAGATCAATCTTTGTTTTGAGAACACTGTCTCTCAGGAATGAGACACCTGTGACATCTGGAACACTGTTTTATGACCAATTTGCTATCTTCCTCACAACACATGTTTGCCCATTCCTTGTAACACCCATTTCTCACAATAGTCTGTAACAATATCTGGTTGCTGCAATTCCTTTCAGCTCCATTCCCATCTACATGGACATCTCTTTTTGAGCTTTGGCATCAACTGATTGGGTAATGGGTTCGTGTGTCGTTACCCAAAGAAAAACCACTTTTACCCAATTTTGGGTAATTTACCCAGGTTTGGGAAGCACTGATTTACACCTTCCTAGATCAAGGCAGTTTTTCTAGTGGTTAAAGCAATGGGCTAGAAATGAGGAGACTGTGAGTTCTAGTCCTGCCTTAGGCATGAAAGCTAGCTGGGTGACCTTGGGCAAGTCACTCTCTCTCAGCCCTAGGAAGAAGGCAATGGTAAACCACTTCCAAAATCTTGCCAAGAAAACTGCAGGGACAAGTCCCTGCAGTCGCCAAGGATCGGACACAATTGAGGGGCAAAAAAAATATCAAGGTTACCACCCGAGTAAAAGACAGCTGTTTTACGGTTTGCTTCAACAGCTGGCAAGATTGCTAGTAGTTGCCTCCAGAGCAGTGCCATGAACCCTGGTGGCTGCCTGATGGGGGAGAATTTGGACATGTGATCCCAAACTCTGCTTCATATCTCAGAGTAGCTAGTGAAACACTTTCCTGCTTTGAATTCCCTCTGCAGAGCCGAAAACAGATTATCCATCCCTGGTTTACTGCATGATCCAAACACAGAGTAGTTATCATTTCTGGATGGTAAGAGCTGAGTTTTGAACTTGAAAATAGCAAGGCAACCATTTTGTTGAAGGACCCAGGTGGAGTGCATATCTTAGCTGCATTAATAGGATTAGATTTAGTTTTTTAAGGAGTTGCATTATTTATCATTTGCACAAAAATGTTAAGAAGCATCATCTAAGTTAAAACATCTTTTGACAGCTAAATATTGGCTATCAGCCTTACATTTTTCAAAACCCCCTCTAGTATTACATTGTTTAAGATACCCTTTGCAAAATAATATGCTATTAAATGGTTATATTAACCATTCATATACCATTAACCATTATTAGAAGGTACAGAATTAGATGTTCAAGAGAATAGAGAAGCATGGACTTAGGAATTAGAGTACTCAGTACATGGATGTTGGGAGAAGACCATTTTGGCATCTATAACTTCTATAGATTTAAAATTATGATTAATTCAACAAAATATTTATATATATATATATATATATATATATATATATATATATATATATCTGCATCTTTCCATGAAAAAAAAAGATAGATTCACCTAATCATTGGAAAAGTGGTGATCAAAATGCAACATTTTATGCAATTTATGGGTTATGTCACTCCCTTTCCCAGCTAGGTTTGTATCATCTTAAAACTTGCAAGTGTATTCAAGGACTTTCAGAATACGCTCTCTATTGTTTAGTTGCTGAAAAGGCTAGTTTTTGGAGTAAAAGAAAGAAAGGGTTTTGGGTAAAAGGAAAACATGGTTTCTTGAACTTGAAAAGAAGGCATGGATGCCATGCTTATCACCTTATTAAAAAGTTAATAAGGAAGCCTAAAATATCCAGGTAACAGTGGCTCCCTCATTCGTGGCGCTGTACAAGGTTTGGAAAAAGTCTTGATGCTCCTTCAGATCCCTCCAGGTCAGGGCTTCCATGTGGAAAGGGGCTGCATTTTTCTGCCTCAAGAAACCCATGCACATCTTTCATGTTTGCAGATAGATAAAAAGGGTTGGGAAGAGCTTCAGCTCCGGTACAGTCATCTGAAGATTGGTAGGGCTGAAGGCATTTCCCCATCTCACGGTTCTCACTGCCTGTGACCTCCCAGCTCCTCTGCAGCCCCCAACAGCCATTGCCTTGCATAAGTGATGAACAATGGTGGCCTTCTTGGGCTTCCTACATGACCACCAGCACCTCCAGGCTGGCCGGCAGAGAGGGGAGGTGGCTTTGAATGACATCGGCCGCCCTGCCCCTCTAGTATGCCCCCCACAAACGCTGTCGCTACTTTCGGGCCCTGGGCCCCCACGCCAGGAAAAAGAAGGGAATTCTCCCCTTGGCGGACAGGACTCAGACCCCGCTAAGTGATGGGCAGGAGATACCACTGGCCCGAAGGGGAAAGGAAGGTCAGATTGCCCAATACACCCAGCAGAGAAGCAAGTTGGCATCTCTGGCTCCTCTCTGTGCTTTGTGCCACATGTGATTGTGCTTTTGCGTTGCTCACAAACAGACAGCTTCCCACACAAAAGGCAGAGACCAAAGGCCACCAAGAGAGTCGGCCACTGGGCTGCCTGGCCACTCCTGGCCCCGAGAGAGCCGCCATCCTTGTGTAGGTACAAAAAGTAGCCGTTGGGGCTGTTTCCCCAGTTGCTGTGGAAACGAGGTTCCAAGCCTGCCTATAGAGCCACCATTATTGTGTAGGTTCAAAACTGGCCTTTGGGACTGTTTCCCTGGTTGCCGAGGGGACGAGCTTCCAAGCCTGCCTTTAGAGCCGCCATCGTTTTTGTAGGTTCAAAACTGGCTGTTGGGGCTGTTTCCCTGGTTGCCGAGGTAACAAGGTTCCGAGCCCACCTATAAAGCCACCAGTCAGCGCCCAGGCTGCTCACTTCCTTTCTGGACTTGCCCGCTGGCTGGCAGACACTCCTCTGGGCCTCTCCTGCTGGTGACCTCTCCTCGCGCCATCCAGCCCCTGCTATGGCGCTACGAAGGCTGTTCAGAGTAAGCATGGCCCTCTCAGCCGCCAAGAAACAGGGAAAGGGGGCAGAAAGTCAAGGGTCCCGACTCTCTCTCCCTGGCTCAGGTCTCTTTCTCTGCTCCCCTCTCCTCACAGAACATCTTGAAAAGGTGTCCATTTTGCTATGTGGACAACAGAGTAGAGTTCCTGTGCCCCTTGCCAGGTACCAAGTCCTTCTCCCAAACCCCGGGCTGAGCGGGGCACTATTGACAGGCCGCGAGAGTCTGCAGGTGCCGCCCCCCCCCCCCGACTGCTTCCTGTCCACAAGGCGCTTGCAGGGGGAAAAAGACCGACAGGCTGGCTGGCCGGTCTTGGAAAGGGGAGGCTGAGCTAGCGGGATGTTCTTCCACGTCTGACCTTCTTCCTCTGGTCAGGACCCAAGAGGCACAGGAAGAAGTCGAGGAGCAGGAGAACTCTCGTGTTGGGGACACCTCTTCTACCTCAGGGGTAAGGAAGGTTTGGCAACATGGCCAGTGGGAGTTCATGCCTCAAGTCCAGGGGAGGGGGAGGAATTCTCGCCTGGGAAGACCGGCCAGGCTGGCAAACTCAAGGAGAAGAGCCCCTTGGATTCCTGGAAAGACCTTTACGGCTTGGAGGGCAAGGGAGCAATATTTGGAGAGCCTTTCCAAGCCATCCTCCTGCCCCACTCGCGTAATTCTCCCTGGCGCAATTAAGGCGCAGCTGCTCTGAACCCCCTCCTGCGTTGAGGAGCCTCTTCCTCAATGGTCCTGCTTTGTCCTCCTCCATTTTCCCTGCCATCTGGGAAGGGCACCCGAGGGCAGGGACCGGCAGCGGACCCAACTCCAGCCTCCGTGCCTGGCTTCTCCCCTGCCCCCGGTGCAGGATTCCAGATGGGTGGTTTGTAAACTAGCTGCCAGATGTCGGGTCACGGCTGGTGGAGGGATGTCCAGTGACGAAATGGTGACCGAGGAGGGGGCTGAGCGCCTAAGCACCCCCCTTTTCCTGACCTCCTCCGAGGCGAAAGGAGGGAGGGATGCCTCTTCCAAATGGTCTTTGTGGAAAGGTTGCCAAGCGCCCCGACCTTGAGTGTAGCCTGTTTGGAGAACAGCCGGTCCTTAATCTGGAAGCAACATCTTCTCAAATTTTTTTTTAAATAATATTTTATTGGTAAAATATAACAACTAGAAAATCTGATGAAGTCCAACCAAAAGTATAAAACTGCTAATATAAGAAAACAGAATATACAAAATGCTAATTAATTGAGTGACAATTGAAGAAACTAGCGATATACCCATAAAGTATTAATATAAAACTAGCTCAATCCTTTAACTTAATTTTATATAGACCATCTATTACCCCATCTTCTCAGTTTTAATACAGTATATTATTTCAGTACAATAATATTTATATAATAAACTGAAATTCTTAATGTTCTGTTATTTGGATGCCTTAGAATAATGTATATCGATAAGTGAATACTCTATCGGTATTAATTATAATTAATTATAATTTTGGATATTAATATTACAAGCATTATTATTATGAAGCCCTTTCTTCAAAATTAAATATAACGTTAGGAATGAGTGAGAAAATAAAGGAAGAGCGTACATCAAGACATTTGTTTTATGATAAGGGTTTCGAACTTAAGCTGAATTACATGATATTAAAGTCTCCACGTTCTTATTAATTGGGGTATGTGTATCTATGTTTGTATGTATATATGTATGAGTATGTATATATATGTGTTTTTATACATGTTGATAAAGGAAAATAAGTGAAACAAACAAAACAAGTTGAGCAAATTTGACGTACTAAAAAAAACTAAAATAAAAAAGTCAAAAAGGAGAGTAAAAAATTGAAAAAAGGAAAAGAAAAAAACCAGTTAGGTTTCTGACCTGCCCCCTTTTATGCATCTGCTGGTTTGCACTGGGTACAAGGGTTTACGGCCCCTTAAAACCAATCTGCAGATGATTATATACCCTCTTGACCTTCAGGCTTCCAAATGCGCTCTTCCTGTTGGCACTGGGACTGAACCGTGCGCCCAAGGCTTTAGCCATCTTGTCAGGATGCAGAGGGCTTTGGATCTATGTCTTAGTACGAACAAATGTCATTTGCAGGATTCGATGGAAGCCCAGGGGGGCTCCTTAGCCCAGAGCTTCGAAGACGGGGAGTCCATTCCCGACTCGGCGAGGTACCTGCTCTCAGCTGAGGGATTCTGAAGCCCCCAAGAGGACGGCTGCAGTACCGTCCTCAAGGAAAAAAGCTATGAGAAACGTCTGCTGAGGGGAGGGATAGATTTCTACGGGATGCATGCTCCACCCCCTGGGCAAGGAGCCCCTCGGTTTTCTCCTTAATCAATGGGATGGGGGGCCATTTGGGGCCAAGGGGGGACTGGACAATGAAGGCACCTGGGCAGGGAGCGCATGTTTAAAGCACAGTAAAGAAAGCAAGCTTCTGATTGTCCAAAGCCTAACTTCAAATGACAGAGCACAAAAGGAAAAGGGAAGGGTGGGAGAAGGAAAACAAGAACCCTCCCATCCTACTCTCTGGCCCAGCCGGGTAGCAAGGGCTGCTGCTTGGCCGACTGGGGAGGGACCAAAGCCTGTTTGAGCAGCCACCTTCTCATGGAGATTCACCCCTTTCCTTCTCAAGACCTGCTTCTCATAAAAGGAAGAATGACTCGGTCAACCCCCTTGGCAGGCCAGCTGACAGGCTCCTTAGAGCACCCGTGTGGCCACTCTTGAAAGAGGGCCCGCGGCCAGCTTTGATCTTTGGCCCCTTCAATCTCTCCCCAGTGACGACGGGCTGGAGCAGAAGAGGCGGCGGGTCTACACCATAGAGGAGATCTCCACTCACGTCTCTTCCAGCGCATGGGTAAAGAAGGGCGAGCTGCTTTCTGTTGGGGAGGGCCATGGGGAGGGGGGCCCTCAATTCAGTTCTCCCACCCTGAGTGTACCAGGCAGGGGTGCTCTGGGGTGCTGGGGTGAGAGAAAGCCTGACCCTTGGGGCAACTTACACAGGCTGGAAATGGGTACCCAAGCTCTCGTGCGATCGGCTCATTCAATTCTGAGTCACTTTTCCTTTTGTGGCCACAGAGGAGTCATTGTCATTCACAGGATTCCGCCGAAGAAGACCAAGACACTCTGGACGACGTCAGCAGCCTGCAGGAGGAGGCCTGGGACCCCAATCTCATTTCAAACAGGTGCCCTATTTTTGTCTGTACAACCATTGAGGACCTGCCACGCTTTCCCAGGAACACACGTATGAAAAGCATTAGGTCTTTTCCACTCATTTATTTAAAACAGTGTTTGGTGGAAGCCGTGCAGGATGGTGGCTATTGCAGATAGAAATGTTTCTCTCCTCTCTTCTCACAGTGGAGCGAAGGAGCTACGGGGAAGCTGGTGCACTGTGGGTGTGAGACAAAATGTCACCCGACCAGTTGATGGCGGAGGGACCTGTCCAGGGAACAGAGGGGCCCTTGGTCGGATCCTGCACGGTTCTATCTCAGCTCTACTTCTCTGTCCTCCTCCAGAACCTTAGCTACGACTCCCGTTCCACAAACTGACCCGTAATCTACATCTAATCATCCTGTATTTCTCCTCTCAACAGCACGTCCCCAGAAGAAGAGGCTTCCGATGCTACAGGGACCCAGACCAGGAAACAGTCTTCTTTGGAGGAATGTCAAGTAAGGCTTGACACCCAGGGTTAAACTGAAGGCTTCCCCAGAGAAGGACCTACTCCTGCAACCTCCAATTCAGCCCACACCTGGAGGAATCAGCCTTTCACCATCCCCTTCCATTTCCTCTTTCTTTCTCTCTTGCGTATGTAGGAAATCCTGGATAAGATCTGCCGCCTGGCCTCTCCTCCCTCCCTCAGACTGAGCCAGGTCGTGCGCCGCCTTCAAGTCGTGGCCTGGAAGAACTTGGAGCTGGTCACGTACCGCCTGTTAGAGCTGCCGTGGAGGTAGGCAGGGGTGCGGGTTCTTCCTCCCTTGAGTTCCAGGAAAGTCCGGCATCAGTCCGACCCCTCCGTATTTCTCCTTGTGGACCTGGGACAGGCAGAGGGGTCTGACTTGGTCTCCTCCCAATTTTCTTCCCAGCACCTGCGGCGAGCTGCTCTGGGCCGTCGTCACCTCGCCGTACTGCAGTGGGGATGGGGTCCTGTCCCTGCTCCTTTACAAGGAGAAGGAGGGCCCTTGGCTGCCTCAAGGAGGAGAGGAACAGACCAGCCATCCTCTTTCTGCAGCTACGGTAAGGGGTAGAGCTCGGAAGGAGGTGGTCCTCTTGTACGCACAGACTTCAACCTCTCCCTCTTGGAGATGCCATTTGTTCCCTGCATCTATGGGCTCTACACGGGCAATCGGGAAGGCATTTCTTGAATTCTGCTGAGCAGGAGTTTGGGAAGGGAGGGAGGGAGGGCGGCCCTTTGGGTGGTGAGGGTTGGCAGAGAGAGCGATTCTACCAAGAGGCAGGGTGGGCTCCATTAGCCAACTTTCCTTAGGACTCCCCTTCTCTCCTCAGGCCAGAGCGACGAGGCTCATCGGGAGGATCGTCCGGTCCGAGGAGTGCCCCGTGGTGCTGGAGGCTTGGTTCCCTGAACTTCTGCTCTGCCTGCTGGATACCATCATGACAGGCGCCAGGCAGCAGAATATACCGACTGAAGGAGGGGACCATCTGCCTCCGGAGTAAGCAGTGGCACTGGGGAGGAGAAACTTCCTTCTCCTTCTTGGGCTTCGGAGTTCCTCCTTCTTTTCCCTTCACACGTCCAAGCAGCATTTATAGTTTAGCCATGCCCCTCTGGCCCTGCGAGTCCTCCCCTTAGATAGGCCGGGTGTTGCATAGACCTCAGGAAAGAAAGCCCTCAAACAGGCAGTGCTCCCAGCTTGGGCGCCTTGCTTTCCTCATGAGGTCTGTCCTGAAGCTTTAAGGAAAAGAAACAAAATGGAATCTGTGGCCTCCGTGATGTTTCTGGAATGCCCTTCAGGTTGGGTGGAGGGACAACCTCACGCAGATGCAGCAAATTCCATTTGGTGGTGAACGGCTGCAAGGAAGAAGAAAGGCCCCTCTGGAGCTCCCTCCCTCTTTGCTGTTCTCGTGGCGTTCCAGGGAAAGGAGGGAGAGAACCTGCGGAGGGAAGCTTCCCTGGGGGCATCACACAAAGGGTTTCTCTTGCCCCTCAGACTACGGGATCGGGCCTTGGTGACTCTGGCCTTCTTTCCTCTGCAGGGAGACAGTTGAGATCATCCAGGTGCTGCTGGCTAGGGTGGCACACCTGCCCCTGGAGGAGACCTGCAGGGAGATGTTGTGCCGCCCCAGCTGCTGCCTCCAGGGTGTGGCCGTGTTGGTGATGTAAGTCAGAGGGCAAAGGGCAGCTTTTCTCCCCAAAGAGAACCTTCCTTCTGCTCTTCCAGCCCAGCCCAGCCTGGCCTGTCTGTCTGTCTGTCTGATGGCTTTTTCTCAAAAGAGCCTTGGTGTGTTGCAGGGCCCTCACGGAGACCTCCCCATCTGCCACGTGTGCCCTCCAGAGACATCTGAGTTCTGTCCTGGAGAAGGAAGAGGCAAAGGAGCATTCAGCTGCAGCGGTGGCCTTCTTTGTTGAGGTGGGGAAATCCCCCCTTAGTCTCTAGGATTGAGCCAGGGAGGCAATGGGAGTTGGCTGACCAGGGTGATGCGGAGGAGAAAACGGGAGTCGCCCCAGGCCACTTTTAGGTCCCGTTGGGAGGGATCAAGCTCCAAAAGTGGTCTTTCTTGCTTTCCCTGCAGCTAAAGACAGCCTGC
The DNA here is from genome assembly GCA_023362775.1 of Charina bottae. NCBI lineage: Eukaryota > Metazoa > Chordata > Lepidosauria > Squamata > Charinaidae > Charina > Charina bottae. The sequence goes on from JALMGJ010000002.1 coordinate 168,156,151, forward strand.
TTCCCCCAAGAGCAAGGGTGAAGCATCTTCCCTGGGGGCCTTTTGGGCCCCTTCTCCCCAGTGAAGCTAGCTCACGCCTTCTCTTTCCTCCTCCGGCCACTGACGGGCCTCCTACTGCTCTGCTCTCTTTCAGCTGCTGGCTAACTACAAGAGCCAAGCCCCCATGGAGAAGACCTGGAAGCTCCTAATGGCTTGGCTGGAACACCCCAGCCAGACCGTTTGCCAGCTGAGCAGGAAGGGCCTTCTCCATCTCTGCAAGAACTACAAGGTGGTAAGTGGCCCTCGCCCACAGGGGATAGACAAATGCGGAGCTCCTCCTCTTCGGGAACAATTGTAGAGGAAGCTTCCTTCCTGCAAGCACCTTCTCTTTAGACTGACGGCAACGGTGTTGCCGCCCTGGACAGATTCAGCCAGTGGGCCTTCTTACCCCAGGATGAGATCTAACCCCCCTAGTCTAGGCAAGATGGAGCGTGTGGGGAGGTGGCACATCCTTCTTTTACTCAGTCCTGGGATGAGGATGGCTTGCTGCTCTCACATTGGATCTTCTCTTTGATCTCTCTCAGAGTTGAGAGTAGATCGCTAGGTAAGACACCTAACCGTGATCAGAAAAGGTTAGGCTTGTCTTCTCTCTTTCATTGGAGGAAAGTTTTTCAGATCTCCCATTTTCTCTGCAGATGATGAGCCCCGAGGAACTCTGCCATGCTGTCCTCAGTGGGCTCTGCAGTGACAGCCCTGCCATCACCTTGGAGTTCTTGGGCTTGGCGGAGCAGCTCGGCCTCCAGGCGGGAGAGGACGTTTGGAGTCCGCTGAATGCCTCCTTGGCTGCCCAGTACCGCTCGCTCTTCCACCACGTGAGTCCTCAGCTCCTCCTTGCTTGGAAGAGGAGGGAAAAGTCAATGGAAACCCATTCCTTGCAGGGCAAAAAGAAAGCCTTTTCCTTGGTCTGTCATAGGAGGCGGCAACCATCCGACGGGCAGCCTTGAAGTACATCTGGCCTCTTCTGCAGCACCGGAAAGACCTTGAGGGGAGAACAGCCATCCACACCCTCATTGCGGTGCTGATGCACGTGGAAGATGTTGAGGAGGAGGTGGCGAAGGTGAGGGCCCGGCTTGCCTGGGAAAGGAGGGTTGCAGCTTGGCCACCTGACTTACTCGAGGAAAGCAGTAGAGGAATGGCACCAACTTTTCTCTCTCCTCTTTTTTTGAAGGCAGCAAAGGTTACCCTGCGGCACCTGGCACAGGCCCTCCGTTGGCACCTTGGGGGCACCCTCCTGGCGGGGGGGACTTACAGCCTGCAGGAGCTTCTTCACCGGATTGCCAAGCGCCTGGTAAGAGCCCTTATCTGGCTCTTCTTCCCCTCTGGGGGTGAGAGGCATCATGGGTGGCGCATGCAGCACTTGGCGATCTCCCACTTCTGCCTTCCTGCCTCTTCTCCTAGATTCGGTTCCCCATCTCAGAGGGGCAGTTGGAGATGGAGGTGTTCGCCTGCCTTTCGCACTTCAAGAGCAAGCAGGCTTCAGTGAGGAGAACGGCTGCTATGTTCATTGGTAACGGAAGGAGAAGCCTCTTTGAGGGCAATCAAGCAGGAGGTCCCATCCCCCACATTCAGGGTTTCTCCTGCCCAGGGATGCCATGTTTCAGCCAAAAAGCAAGGCCCCCTGCAGTCTTTATGAAAGACTGGGACACCCTAGCCCAACTAGTCACTGGCCTGTTTGGGCCATGGACCTTCTTTTAGTCCAGGCAAGGCATGAGCCTCTAGTCCTATTGCTGAGCTTCTCGTTCCCCCCGGGATCAAAGGCGTGGGGAATTCTGGAGTTATGGCTCCATTCAGCTTTGAATGAGACAGTGGTGTGTTTTTCTCCCTCCTTTCCTCTGCAGGTCACCTGCTCCATCTGAATGGCAGCCTCCTCACTGGAGGGCCGCTTCCTGTCTACCTTGCTTGTAAGCAATGCCTGTGCAGTGACAAGAGGAACCGCTTTGGGTTTGGAGTGTGGGAGGGGAAGGAAGGAAGGAAGGAAGGAAGGAAGGAAGGAAGGAAGGAAGGAAGGAAGGAAGGAAGGAAGGAAGATGCATTTTGATGCTCTGGTCTAACTTTTGTCTTTGCAGATCTGGAAAAGCTTCTGGGTGACCAGGACCCTGCAGTCAGGCGAGTCGCCCAGAGAACGGAAGCTTTGGTGCGAAAGGCCTTCTCCCTCCACTCTCCACACGGGCTGGTGGCTGCCCTCCGGCGCTTCGCAGCAGGCTGTAGGCGGCAACGCTATCCCCCCGAGTATGACGGCCTTTCCGCCTGATGGACCGGTGAGGGAAGCTGGGCAAACGCTGCCCCAGGTGTAGGATGGAGGCTAATGGAGGGAAAGCAGGGGAAGAGGGTCAGGGTTTTGTGTGATGGGACGGGACTTGCTGTGGCCTGAGTAGGCTTTGTGAGGGTGGGGGCCAAAAGCAGAGGACCTTCCCATGATGGGAGGAATGTCCACTGACGGGCTTCCTCCCAGTTCAGCTTGAGGCAAGGCTTGCGAGCAGAGAAACCGACTGCCTGATGTCTCTCTGTCTTTCCAGGAATTCGAGCCCTTCCTCCTGCACCAGGGAACATCTGGCAGCGCCGCAGAGAAAGAGCGCTAGGGTGCATACCATCCCCTTGCTATGGACAAGAGTCAGTCGCCGGTTGACGGGGCTGGGAAGGAATTTTACCCAGAATCTGCCACTGGACTCGGCAAGTGGGGTTTTTGCCTTCCCCATAGCAATGTTCACCCTACGTTGGCGGTTAAAGTTGTTTAATAAATGGTTGAATTGCTACTTTTGACCTTGTTGCTTACATTATTTCATGTGTTTGCTCCATTCTGTTCCATTCTATATTTTTCCTTTTTCTCCTGGTTTGGGTTTGTGTGAGAGGGTTGCCTCTGAATCGATACGTCCACAGTTTATCTTTTCCCAGCTTTGAGTCCCACTCCCTCCATCTTTCTGGAGGTCTTCAGTTCTTATTTCCTTACAGGCTCCACAAATTAACTGCTTTTCCTGCCCACCCCTACTACTCTGTATCCGATCTATTTATTTCCAGACTCTCCTGCCCTGTTCTGGGTGATATGCCTAAGACATCCCTTTCTGGATTCCAACGGGTTCCTCCACTTTGGCCCCAGTGATGACCTCCTGTTCCCTCCAGATCACATACACTACAGCCCTGATTGGTGGATTCCCCTGCTTCTCCCCCCACACCTTTTTTTTTTGTGTGTGTAAATTCTAGTCAGTGTAGTCTTGGCAACTGCCTGGACTATTCCCTGCAGTTTTCTTGGCAAGTTTTGTTGGAAGTGGTTTGCCATTGCCTTCTTCTTCTAGGGCTGAGAGTGAGTGACTTGCCCATGGTCACCCAGCTGGCTTTGTGCCCAAGGTGGGACTGAACCTCGCAGTCTCCTGGTTTCTAGCCTGGTGCCTTAACCACTACACCAAACTGGGTCTCATTCTTTACCCCTCCTGGACTGGTAAACATTATTTCTGTCATTTGGACTACCAGGGGAGTTTTTCTTCTTCCTCTGGTGAACTTATAAAACAAATTGCTGCAGAGAGCAGCAAGCAGTGACAGGACGGAGAAGACATTCTCTGTGGTCAAGTAGAGCAGAGGTCTTTGTGTACCATGAAATGAGATGCAGTAGGGAAACTGGGCATCACAAATCAGAAACTCTACTTTTGACATGTAGCTGAAAAAATCAGGTGGGCTGAGGGGGAGTAGAGGATGGCATTCTGTGTTCCTGCCCTTGAGAAGCGGTCAGTGGCCTGTATTCATGCTGGGGACAAGGGAACATGCAACTCAGCCCTTACTTTTGCTGGTGCAAAAAACAATTTAACACAAATCCTTCCTAGCTTAGCATTGTGTGCAAACACAACTTTAATCTTTTGACTCCTGAACAGATAAAAGAGGTTTCATAAGAAACCTCACGTTGATGAGACATACAGATTTTCTGTTGGGGAAATCCCAAACCCGTGGCTTTGGGAAGTACAGAACATGCTGAGTTTCCATTCAGCGATGGAGTCAGGAACTGGGACAGGCACTTGCTTTGTTCATGAAACACTGCAAAGAATTTGGGGTGTGACAGAGAAAGATGACAGGTTTTGTTCTTGCACATGGGAATTTTCCCTCCTAAATCCAAATGCCTTGCATTTTAAATAGGAATATTTAACCTCTTCAGAGCCACCAACATGGCAAGGAGTTACTAGAGATATACAATGGCCATTAGAAGCACGTTTCCATATGTGTGCTTCTTAAAACACAGGAAGTATAGTTCAAACACAACTTACCCAACAGGATACCGACCCCACATCCAGGTCTCAGGAAACAGTTGACGGACTTGGGACTCAAAGGGCTGGTCGGGTGAGTGAGGTTGTCGGGTTGTGTAAGCTTCTGTTCTCATTGGCGCCATTGGTACAGCTGTTGCAAAGCAAAAGGAACACAGGAAGGAGCCTGTTTTTCTCCTGAAGTGCCTTGGCTAATTTACAAGCAAGGGATGCTGGAAAAGTGAGCTAGTAAAAACTGAATTCTTCTTTAGGAAGAGAATCAAAGAGCGAAACGTTGACTGCTATGTTGATACCCATTTCTTTATCTGTCTCATCAAATAGGTTTTACTTGTTTTTGAACTTTATAAACCTGCCAAATCTATAAGCACAGATGAAACTGAAGAAAGCTATCATCATGTTAGTAATAAACACATGCATGTAGGCATTCATGCTTACACACATCCATGCACTCATGATTGCCTGGGTTCAGTCAAGAATTTGGAAAAATCCTTACCAGAAATTGGTTCACCGAAACTATAGAATGGATAGAAGCTGCATAAAGCTGACTTCTTTATTTTGTAGTTTGACAAGACCTTCAGTCCCATTTCCGGTCATAGGTCAGCAGTGAAAAGATCAAAGGAAGAAGATTGCATTGGCTGTGCCTGTACTTCCAAGCCCAAGCATCAGATCCCCACCCCGCCCCCGCCATATCTTTCCACAGTTCTGCACCTGGCGGTACAGCTTCCTTTCCCCTGTCTCTACAAATGGAGGCATTACTGAAAGCTAAAGGGTAAGTGGAGGAGGCACCATTGCCCTCAGGGTATGTTTGTCACCATTCTATCTGGTAGAGCAGAGCTTTCCAAACTGTGTGTCGCGACACAAAAGTGTGTCGCCACACACAGCGTGGTGTGTCACCACACCACCCGGAACCAGCAGCGCGCGCGTGCACGGCGGCAGCGGCAACGGTGCAGGATCAGTGCTTCCGCGTTTTAGCGGAGGCTGCCGCTGCTGCCGCCGCCACCGTGCACGTGCACGCCGCACGCCCCCCCCGCGCTGCCGCCATGCACGCGCGCCGCCGCCGCCACTGGTGTGTCGCCAGCGGCGGCACTTTGGAAAGCCCTGTGGTAGAGAATCTGGGGTGTTTGTACTGTGCTTTCAAACTCTGCAAAAGCTGATTCACAGCAGGGAGTCCCAACACAGGCAGCCATACTTCTATCTTACCTCCTTCAACTATTGACAGTTTCTTGCCCAGGGCAGCAGGGATGCCGAGTTTATAAAACGATGGGCTGGGCCGTTTCCTTTGCCTCAGAGCACAATTTTAGAAAAGCCACTAGTGTGGCTTGGGGATCCCTGAATGTGACTCAGTGTCTCCTCTACACTGGCTTGCTAAATAAGAAGGTACAACAGAAAAATGGAAGGACATCTACCTTGAAGAAACTGAAGAGGTCAATCCCAATGTCATACCCGGGTCTCCAGATAGAGTGCCTCCTACGATCCGGTTGGAAAGGTTCGAAGCAGTAGTCATACTCAGAGACCTGATAAGGGTATCCTTCAGAGAAATCAAACATGCCATATACCTGCAAAGGAACACAAGGGCTGTCCAGCAAAAGATGTGATTCAGGCTGTCATTACCAGACCAAATGCTCTAATTTGAGTTACTGCAATTTACTTTATGTATTTTACTGGGTCATGTTTACCATTTTAATAATGCACCACTTTTATTCCTGCACTTTTAAACATTGGATTTTAGAACGATGCTGTAAACAAAGAGGCTTCCATTTCCCATCCATTCCCCCTTCCCTGCCATCATATCTCTTTCATCATCTCCCTCTTTCTCTGTGAGTTCCTTACAGTTTCCTTGGAGAGCTCTTGCTCTTTCTGGAGGAGGAGGACGCTTTGATCCACAGCACGGACGACACATAACGAACCAGGAGCTGCTTTCAGTGCAAGATCAATGTTTGATCCTGGCAATTCTTGCTGCTGAGGCAACTCCAGGCTGACCTACAAAAATGAATGAGAAACAGGAGTGCTAAAATGAATCTCAGTCAGGACGCATGAAACCATAAAGTACCAATTACTGTACTTAGTTACAAATACTTAACATTTTTTTCATAGTACTTATTTACATTATTTCAGCAAGATACCATGAAATTACAGCATGGCATCAGCTGAGTAGATAGGCTAACACCCTTAGAATCTTAGAATATAAAATTTGGAAGATAGCCTGGAGGTTGTCTAGTCCAATACCCTGCCCAGTGCAGGAATCCACTATGACAACAGCTGCAACAGAAGGCTGTTTAGCCTCTGTTTAAGCACCTCCAGGGAAGGAGAGTCCACTGTTTCTGTTGCATTGTTGGACAGAACTTACATTAGGAATAATTTCTAATAAAATAATTATTTTACAAAATCTACTTCCTTGTAATCCAGACCCATTGTTTCTTGTTCTGTTTTCAAAAACATCTCTGAACACATGTCTTCTACATGACAGCCCTTCAAAATCTTGGAGGCAACTATTATATCTCCCTGCAGCCTTCTCTCCACCAAGCTAAACATACTCAGTGCCTCCCCACGTTTTCCTTCCAGGCCTCTGATCATCTAGGGTTTTCTCCTCTGGAAACATTCCAGTTTGTCACTAGCCTTCTTTAAAATGTAGTGCCTAGAACTGGACACATTATTCTAGGTACGGTGTGACCAATGTAGAAGAGAAATGAACAATGTCTTCTTAATCTCAAGTCACAGCTAGCTACTGAATAACGTTATCTTAGATTTGTGATTCAGGTGACATTTTAGCTTAAGGATTGAAGCTAATATGGGAATTTTCGTAGAATCTGCGATGGGATGTTGCAGCTTCAGCATGAAGTGTAAAATTCTCACCAAATTTTATGCAAGTAGAGTTTTCTCTAGCTCAAGAACTGGTGGATAGCAGTTTAATCAGCCATGACAAAGAGCTCCAAAACAAATACATGAGGTTGTCCAAGGACTCTGCAAGGGTTTGCATTGTGTTTTATTACCCAAAAGACAATGCCCCTTGTAGATTGCTAAAGCCAAGAGTAAAACTTGTGGACTTCTGTGTAAGTCAATCATCTGTTTCCTCCCTTTTTTCAAAAAGCTGCTATCCAGACAGACAGAATGACTTGTGCTGCATCTCTCTCTCTCTCTCTCTCTCTCTCTCTCTCTCTCTCTCTCTCTCTCTCTCTCTCTCTCTCGGGCCATTCAGGATACTGATTTCCCCACAATCCCACTTTGCTCTGCTACTCCATTCATGACATCCATGGGCCTACTCACCTGGTTTTTGAAGCACATGGACACAACAAACTTGGTTTTGTCCGCAGTGACACCACCATCAGAGTGAAGCCCATTTAGCAGTCTGTTAGAACTACTGAAATGGAGCAGAGCAGCTAAACTTGTGTACAGAAAAAGAATATTGTTTAAAAACAGAGCCCATGAGCATATTAGAGAGATCCAGGTTAATCTTACACCCTTAGCCCACCTTAGCATAAAGAAACACACACTTAGACATGGCAGGTATGAAAAGTAAGTACAAAAGAGTCCTTACGTTTATTCATTGGAGGTACAGCATTTTTGGTAGATAAATGATGTTCCATTTCTTCTTTCTGTTCCCTAAACGTAGTTAACACTTGGCCCTCATTGCTGGCAAGAGATGCGTGTAGAAAGGGGAGAAAATCTCCTAGGCCCATCTTGGCCTAAGATGAAGCAGCACACAGCCGTGTGCTTTGCTCCCGGTCGAAGGAGGAAAGAGAGAGAGAGAGAGAGAGAGGAAGTGGGAGTAGCCACAAACAGCTTCCTCAAAAAGCATGGAGCGCTTGCATCCTAGAGCAGCCATCCATATGCTGATGAGGCATGCTGGATTTGCCAGAATCTCCAACACCCCTTCTCAAATCATGCATGCATCATGCCTACACAAGATTTAATTCACTACGTAGGCTTTGGTAGACACCCCTCACAAGTGGTTTTGTAAGGATGTCTGTGATCATCCTCTCTGAGGGACAATACTCCAAATGTATTAGTCCTGTCTCCTGTGCCTCTCTAATTATGTGGTAGCAAACATCTGGTCACCTGGGGAAGAAGGAGGCATAACAGGGATGAAATCATGCAAACAGACTCCCAAGCTCACAGGCAAATCTCAGAGGCACATCATGGTCGCTGGGGAAGATAGGAGAACAGACGAGATGATCTCTTTAGCTTTGGTCTGATCCAGCTAATTTTGTTTTGCATTCCTAGACTCAGGGCTGACAGATCATGGGACACAATCCACATGATTGCAGAATTCCTATAGAACTCATTGTGTTTTACGGAAAGCCAGGGTAGTACAAGGAAAGTGGTTGCTTGGATGCTTTCTGATTTATTTATTTGCAAACTTATCTGTCACCCTCTCTCAGAGGGGGGGCTTTGAGTGTATATAAACACAGAGACACTTAAAAACCAGTCCCAAAAAAGCCTCCAAAGACCCTAAAACATCTAGGTGTGATTCAAGGTGCTGGTTATCAACTGTATTTATTTGTTTGTTTGTTTGTTTGTTTATTATTTAAATTTGTATTACTGCCCATCTCCTCCAGCCAGAGGACTCTGGGTGGTTCACAATAACACAATAAAGCCCTACATGGAATGGGGCCAGGCTATTTGTGGGACTGCCTGTCTCCCATTGCCTCTGCTCTCCTGACCACATCTAGCAGAGAAGGCATGCTCTGGGTCCCTTCCACCTTGTTGGACCCTTCTCTGTGGCTGTGTCTGCCCTGTGAAACAGCGTCTCCCCAGAGATCCGGGTGTTAGCCTTTCGTAAGGCACTGAAGACCTGGATGTCCTCCCAGGTATTTGGGCCAGGAGTTTGGCAAGCTCTCCTGGTTAATGCTGTTTTTTATCAGTTGAGATTTCTTTTTTTCGAGCTCAGACATTGTGGTTTGGATTGCTAGATTAACCTTGTACGTCCCCAGAGTCACTGCTCTGAGATGGGCAGCCACATAAAACATTGAAAGAAAGAAACAATCTCAGGGTCAGGCGTCCTTGGATGGGGCACCACCAAGAAACTCCAATAAAACATCCTGGAAGAAGTTAATGGCAAACCCCTTTCATATTATTCCAAGAAAATTACATGGATGTATCTGTAAAGAAGTTGAGCTTAATTTAAAGGAGACCCACTTTAAAGTGAAATAAGGGGGGGGGTGCTTCAATACCAATAGTTTCACAGTGAAGACCCACCACATAAAAGCAGGATTTATTTTCGGTGTTGGACGTATCTGTGGTAGAACCTGAAAAATGGCTCTTTGAAGATTTAAGAGCAAAGGGTAGGCTGACCTACACATAATCTGGGCCTAAGCTGGGCAAGGGTTCATGCAACAAACTGAGCCCCTTGACTTGGGTTTGGGAAGCAACCAGAACCAGAATGGATATTTCATCACAGGAGTGATGTGGCACCAGAAGAGCCACTTGCAACTCATCCTACTACTTTCTGCACCAACCGTAATTTTCAGACCATGTTCACTTTCCCAGTCAAGGGTTGACTATGAAATGTGGGTTGCAATACTCCAGAACTGAGACTGTCAGGGCATGGACCACTGATGCCAGCTCCCTCCCTGTCAGGCAGGGAGGAAGCAAGTGAGTTGCCAGCTGCTGATCACTAAGGAAAGTGGGCAATGAATATGCAAGTAAACATAAGAGTTCAAAAGGAAAAATATATCCTGCGTGACCTCTTAGAGATAATTAGGGTTGCATTATTAATCTGTGCCTTACAAAATCACCGAAGGACAGTTTTCATCATTAATGCAGACATAGCAAAAAGGATGGAATATTACATATAAGTTGCAGAACTCCCCACAACCAATATGGGGGAAACTTTGAAAAATGTCTGTCTGGATGTTTGGTTGCCTTACAGTATGTCCCCTTATCCTGCCACTGTGCAAGAACTGATAACAGAATGACGCTTTCGGACAAAGCCTTCATCACGTCATCATCTGTTGGGTCTCTATGTGATTTCAGTACAACCACAATTCTTGAGTCCTGCCATGTGTCAGGCACTTTGCCACCTTTAAGGATATCATTATATCATTTACATAAATAAGGGCCAAATTTGTTTTTAAATTTCTTATAAAAAGAACTGGAGAATCCATCAGATCCTAGTGATTATTAACCTTCAGGTTGTTTATAACATTGAGTGTTTCTGACACAAAAATATCTCTATTCAGTGACCTCTGGTCTAAGGAAATAGGATTTACAGTAGTGAAAGATAGTTATCTATTTCTTCTGATTTTGGATTATCTGATCTATACAATGCCTGGTAATGACCTCAAATATCATTAATTTCTTTAATGTTGTAGGTGTTTTCACGCTTATTATTCTTAATAGAACAAATTTTGTTTTTCCATTTTTTCCCCTTCAGCACTGAGGCTAATAATCTGGAGCATTTATCACTATATTCATAGAACTTTGCATTTGTATATTCAAGAAATTTTACAAGAGCCCTGTACAATTTCACCCTTCATTTATAACTCTTTAATCCTTTCCTTATAATTCTTCCATCTTTTACTTTCAGAGGAAAAAAATGGGAGGAAAAGATGAGATAGCTGCAGTATCCGTTTCGAAATCCAGCTTTTAAAGAGGAAAAGGCAGAATAACTGCACAGGGGTTTTGAACAGATAGATCCCCAACACTAGGAAGCATCTGCTGAGAAGCGGCGAACATCTGCAGGCGGCCGAGTCCAGTCGCAAGGCTTCCAAAGTGTCTGCGTTGGGCTACTGGGGGCTGGGGTGGCTATTAGGGTTTCCAGTTTTAAGCACTAGTTGAGGCAAGGGGCACACGAGAAAGAGAAGCTGTGGGGAGCAGCTTTTCATTGGCTCATTGCCAGTGCAAGGAAAAGCCTTAATTCCTGACTTTCCTTTCTTTTTTCATTCACAATGCGAGCCAACCAATAATTTAAGACTTTCTATTTTTCTGGAAATAGAAACTTGCTGGCCTGGGACAATTCAATAAAATACCAAACTTGTAACAGTCCTGCAAAGGAACTCAAAGAGAAGCTGTAGTACTAACTTTGGCAAGGGACAAACCTATGAATCAACATGGGAAAAAGTGTTACTGAAGACTGTAGCAATGTCTTACAGGACAGCAGTGCCTCTGTGGCACCCAAATGTTGGAGTACCTTCTTGGGACGTCTTGTTCAGAAGATCCAAACCAGAGAGGCTGAAAAACGCAGGGCTGGCCTCTCTCTTTGGCCACCTGGGAAGTTTCACCCCCTCTCCCTCACCCCCTTCCCACCCTAGCCGATACTCACGTAGTAGGAGAAGATGATGACGCTGCCGTGGCCTTGTTCCTCTAGGTAACTGTTGCTAATGTTGTAATCGACCCGAATCTTCTGCTTCTGGCTGCAGGGGAGCACTGTTGGCAGCCCCTGGATTTTCACATAGCTCTTGGTTGTGGTGTAAAACGGCTTGAGGTACAGATTAGCATTCCCATACGTCTGGCTGATCTCTGAGTTGTACACTGGATCCTGCAGCTGCAACCTTCCCTGGAGTGGGGAGTGGGGTGGGGGGAAGAGAAGCCCAAACTGCATTCCTTGTCAAGCCCAGCCCAAGAACAACGGAGAATCGGTCCATTCAAACTCCAGTTCTTTATTTGCTCACACCGTACAGACAGAATCTTGCCAGACTAAAGCTACTCTAACTAACCTAAGGGGAAATAACCTGGGAGGCTCCAGGGCGGGGCTATCCTGAACCTCTTCATTTTCCCACCATCGCTCCCCGGACTGTGCCTCCGCTTATCTCCTCCACCTCCTTGGAATGTGCTCCCTCCTTCCTGAGAACCAGCGGCACCGCCGAAATCCACCACGTTCCTAAACCAAATAATCTGTCGTGGTTAGGCGAAAGAACAACGCTGAGCCCAGAATGAAGCTTTCGATCATTATTGTTCTACCTTACACAGAATCTTGCCAGACTAAGCTAGGCTAACCAGTTCTCTGGGGAAAAACCCCAGGCACCCTAAGGCGGATCCGGCCTGACCGTCTTGGCTGGGCACCCAAAGTCCTCCACACTGTGAACGCACTTCTCTTCCTGGAAGGCGGGGCTCCTTCCTCGCCTGCAATCTCCATGACATAATCAGTTAAATTAATTAAGGGGAAATAGCTTAAGTTACCCCAATAACTCACCCATTTTCTAATACAAAAGCATGAATTTAGAGGAGGCCTTCCTTTATTTTCAGTAAGGAGAGGATATGTCTCTCCTTACTTTACATTAGGCAAGGGGTGTGGTGGCTCAGCGGGTAAGACACCAGGCTTGTCGATCGGAAGATTGCAAGTTCAGAGGTTTGAATCCCTAGCCCCGCATGACGGAGTGAGCTCCCACACTAGCCCCAGCTCTTGCCAACCTAGCAATTCGAAAGCATGCAAATGCAAGTAGATGAATAGGTACCACTTTGGTGGGCAGGTAACAGCGTTCCGTGTGCGTCATGCCGGCCACATGACCACGGAAGAGTCTTCGGACAGCGCTGGCTCTTCGGCTAACAAACGGAGATGAGCACCGGCCCCTAGAGTCGGACACGACTGCACAAATGTGCGGGGGGAACCTTTACCTTTTTACTTTACATTATGCTTTTCAAAAATATGTTCTAGTCTTATGCAGATATAACCAGATTTACCAGTCAATCAAAACATTATTCAATATTCAACAGTTAATCAGATGTCTGGCAGCCCTAACCAGTTTAAAAGTGGTGGTGTCTGCATTGGAATGTTTGTCACAGACTGCCATCTACTGGAGGAAAGCAGAACGGTCTCTTTATGGCTGAGGTTATAGCCTGAAAGGCCTGTGGCTCATCATAAAAAGGTAAAGGTTCCCCCCGCACATTTGTGCAGGCGTGTCCGACTCTAGGGGCCGGTGCTCATCTCCGTTTGTTAGCCAAAGAGCCAGCGTTGTCCGAAGACGCTTCCGCGGTCATGTGGCCGGCATGACGCGCGCGGATCGCTGTTACCATCCCACCGAAGTGGTACCTATTCATCTACTTGCATTTGCATGCTTTCGTATTGCTAGGTTGGCAAGAGCTAGAGCTAGTGCGGGAGCTCACTCCATCACGCCATCACTCCATCACTCCATCATTTATAAAACTAAATCAAACATTATAAATGTCATGCCTCTACTTCTTCTTCTGCGTTAGCGGTCACCAGACTAATATAAATAGGATGAGAATGCCTTAAAGACACTCTAAGTCAGCCTTTCTCAACTTTTTGACCCTGGAGGAACCCTTGAAATATTTTTCAGGCCTCGGGGAACCCCTGAACATTCAGGCTCAAATATAGGCCAGAAGTTACAAAATTATTATATTCGTTTCATGTGTAAACCTGTATATATGCATATGCAGTGTTGTTAAACTAAAAATAAAGAATGAAACTTACCTCTATAATGTGAAGTTGCCTGAATTTGAAATAATTTTTTAAATAAATCATGATCTCCCTAGTGACCTTTCGTGGAGCCCTAGGGTTCCACGGAACCCTGGCTGAGAAACCCTGGTCTAAGTCTTGCATATGATCTATTCTAAACAAGTTCCTGATTTATTTATTTTTGCTTCCTCATCACACATTTTAGTGTTACCCTTTGGATCTCTGCTCACCTATTAAGATCTTGCAAGTGGGTCCTGCTCCACACCTATTGTTTGTTGATCTTAGACTTCTGAATATAGGGGTCATATCTTTTCTGCAGCGGCTCTTTAGAAAATACAATATTTCCTTCAGATGACAGAGAGACCATTCTCTTCCTTCAGATATTTTATGATGTTTAGAATATTGTTGGGTACCTTATCCTGCTTCCTTGCTGCCATATAAACAAATTCATGTATTGTGGTTTATTGGAAGTTGTGACTTTATACACTGATACATTCATATAAGCCAGACTGCTCACTTGAGGGAATGATATTAAAGGCAAAACTGAAGTACTTTGGCCACATAATGAGAAGACAGGATACCCTGGAGAAGAAGCTGATGCTAGGGAAAGTGGAAGGCAAAAGGAAGAGGGGCCGACCAAGGGCAAGATGGATGGATGGATGATATTCTGGAGGTGACGGACTCGACCGTGGGGGGGAGCTGGGGGTGGTGACAGCCGACAGGAAGCTCTGGCGAAGTCACGAAGAGTTGGAAGCGACTGAACGAATAAACAACAACAACGAAACATTCATATCAATGCCATTTTGGGAGTCTGATGCCCCCCCATCAGTTCAATTTAATTAATGTTTTCATGAATTTCATTGACCAGTTATGGCCCATATATATTGTGACTTCTCTTCTGATTTATACAGGTTGGGGACAGGGCTAGCCCATAAGGTTATCCTTTTTTCACACTGGCACATTGCATATTGGATAACTTGGTTTCTGAAGTAAATGAAACAGGGACCAACATTTGTTCACTCAAACTCCCCTAGGCCTCCATGAAGCTCTGATAACAATCAGGGGCAAAGATAGGCAAAAAAAAAATCAGAAAATCTAAAAGGGGCTGAATACTCTTTTTCACAGAACCGTATATTACCATCTAACATCCTTTAGTCGCTATGGCAAAAGATATTCAAGGAACAGGAGCAACTGAGTACAAACTTTTTTCGTTGAATGTTTCTTTCAGAAGGGAGTGCTGACATACCCAGAGAGGATATTTGGCACGAACAGGAAGTTTATTTATTTATTTAATTTTTATCTGCCTTTATTATTTTTATAAATAACTCAAGGCGACGAACATACCTAATACTTTCTGAGCAGCTGCCCAATTGCCTCTCCTAAAGGAAAATACTGGGAGAAATTTTTTTAATGTTATTTGTTTATTTATTTTATTTATTTTCTATCCCACCTTTATTATTTTTATAAATAACTCAAGGCGGTGAACATACCTAATACTCCTTCCTCCTCCTATTTTCCCCACAACAACAACCCTGTGAGGTGAGTTGGGCTGAGTGTGTGTGACCGGCCCAAGGTCACCCAGCTGGCTTTCATGCCTAAGGCGGAACTAGAACTCTCAGTCTCCTGGTTTGCCATTCGCTCCTTCCTAGGGCTGAGAGAGACTGGCCGGCCCAAGGTCACCCAGCCAGCTTTCATGCCTCAGGCGGGACTAGAACTCACAGATTCCTGGTTTCTAGCCCAGCACCTTAACCACTAGACCAAACTGGCTCTGAAAACTATAGGAATTACCTTTCCACTGAAGGAGTAGCCTGGGTAATAGTAATTATCTGTTTCCACAAAGGATATTGATCCTAACTGAGAAGATATTGGAATTTGAAGAGTAGTGTTTGCTTGCACTCCCGTAGAACAAAGAGAGGAAGCTTAGTTGGTCATCTTCTGAAGAATATGCTGTAATGACCCCAACTACAATGCCCTAATAAACACTTCTCGATGCAATTCATTGAAATGCAGATTAAGCTTTATTCAGGATACATGTAAATTGAAGCACTCCTAAAGATCTGAATGCAGATTCCCGCCAAACCTTGCTAACTTAACTCTCCCCCTTGCTCGCCAATTTCTCAGGCGCGATGATGTCAATGTTCAAAACTTTCGCTCTCCGTTCCCAGCCTCCATCTCCTGCAGGTGGTTGACCTTGACGCTGCATTCTCCAGTCTCCAGAAGAAGTCATAACAGTCCGTGCCTATTCCCCCCTCCCTGCAGTTCACACACTAACTACCTCTCTATTACTAATGACAGGATTCATGGCGATGAACCGGCGCGTGTTTTGTCTTCTATTTCCCAACAGGTCCAAGACGCTCTACCACCTGCCTCAGACCTACCTCCGCTCGCAGAACCTGGCCAGTGGGTCAGAGTCAAAGAAGTGCTTCCTTCCTGCACTGATCCAAAGTGGTCCGAACCCCGGCAAGTCCTGCTAAGCTCCCCGACAGCAGTCAAGGTCGAGGGAATCAAGGCGTGGGTACACGGATCCAGGATTAAAAGGGTCAAGGAGCCTCCTGAGGTTTGGCAGAGCACGTCCTTGGATGGATTAAAGTGAAAACTTTCCCGTACTCCTGTTTCTCCTTCTAACTTACTCCAGTTGCAGCACGCGTAAGGACCATTCTTTATGTGTTGGCTCTGCAACTGCACACACTGGTCTCCCTGTTTTCGCTGCGCCCACTCTCGCCACCAAGAAGAACGTGACACTGCAATAACTGGACAGGTGGTGGGGGTGAGACATAGTGGCTTAACCACTGCACACTTTGAAACAGATCGTGAGGACATAGACTTCCGCTTTTGCATGAAAGAGGACATACAAGAACATTGCCACCGTACCTGTCCTTGTAAGTGCCAATATTGTTACACGTGTACCCAGTGTCTATTGGTGTGCAACCTTCAGTGTGGGGGGACACAGGGATTTTGCCCCAACCATGTGGACCATAGTCTTACCAGTGGGTGGTGGGGCACTTGCCAAAGAGGACAATGCAACCCAGTCATCTTCACTCTACATCCTGCTGCCTGGCTTTCTGATTCAAGTCTTAGCTATGCTTTCAGGTCCCCAGTCCAATTTGGCATTCAAATCCGCGGCTCTGGAAAAGACCCTGGTACTCTTCTAACAGTCAAAGTACGAAAGGCAACAGCCCCTCCTAACAGACATTATGTATTTCACTCTTTTTATGATGAAATGGAAACTAAATTTGAACTTCCATCCATCACCAAGAATCTGTTTGTTGATCTGGCTGAACGTATTGCTGGTAATGTCTGTAGCTTGAATCATGTCAACTGGATTTCTATTTTCTTAGTGGAAACGTTTCGCTCCTTATTCAAGGAGCTTCTTCAGTCTGAGCAAAGTTGGTAAGGGAATCCTAAATATGTTTCTAGGTAGCTGTGTGACCTTACACCTGGGGGCATGGTTATATTGAGATGTTATTTTAAGTCCTTTTATTATCTAAAGGAGGATCGTTAAGATCACCATGCTGCTGTTGAGCTTGTGAAATGGTCTTAATCTTCCTAGGCACAGAAGACAAAGCGGGGAGGAAGACGGGGGAGAGGTTGTGCCTGAGGCCCCCACCTCTATTCAAGGAAGGATTTTCCAAGTTGGCATAAATGGATTCCTTGACCCCTCTCTCAAACCACCTATCTTCTCTGTCTAAAATGTGAACATTAATGTCCTCAAATGAGTGTCCTTTTTCCTTTAAATGAAGATAAACTGCTGACTCTGGTCCTGTGGTGTTACTTCTCCTGTTTTGGGCCATCCTCCTGTACAAAAGTTGTTTGGTTTCTCCAATGTAAAGTTCAGAGCACTCCTCACTGCACTGGATTGCATAAACTACATTGCTTTTCTTGTGTTTTGGAGTTTGATCTTTGGGGTGTACAAGCCTCTCTCTCAGTGTGTTGGTGGGTTTGAAATGTACAGGTATGTGGTGTTTGCCAAATATCCGTTTTATCTTTTCAGACACACCAGCCATGTAGGGAATGACCAGGTTCTTTTGTTTACTCTGAGTCTCAGCCCTATCTGTCGCTGTTTTAGGTCTGGTAGATTTAGATTTGGTGAAGGCCCAATTTGGATATCCACAGGCCTTCAGAGCTGTTCTCAGGTGCTGATTTTCATTCTTTTTGGAATCCATGGAGGTGGGGATGGTTTCTGCTCTGTGTGACAATGTCCTGATGACTCCTAGTTTGTGCTGCAGTGGATGGTGGGAGTCAAACATCAGATATTGATGATATTGATACATATGAAAAACTGAAAAGAGACCCCACCAACAATTACAAGAAAAAGGTAATAGACAGTTTGAAACAATTGGAACATGATGGCTCCATCGATAGGATTACCTACCACCGTCTGTATCCTGGAGAAGCCATCCCCTGCATCTACGGACTTCCTAAGATCCACAAGGAAGGAACACCCCTCCGACCCATAGTCAGCAGCATTAACTCGGTAACATACAACATTGCCAAACACCTCTCTACCATACTAGCACCTCTAGTTGGACACTCTGAACACCACATCCATAATTCGGAAGA
Organism: Charina bottae; assembly: GCA_023362775.1. Taxonomy (NCBI): domain Eukaryota; kingdom Metazoa; phylum Chordata; class Lepidosauria; order Squamata; family Charinaidae; genus Charina; species Charina bottae. Next base: position 168,174,349 of record JALMGJ010000002.1, read on the forward strand.
ATTTGTTTCCAAAGCAAAGATCCTGAAACTGGATACAGATGAAACTATGGTCTCCTTTGATGTGTCCTCCCTTTTCACCAGCATCCCCACCACTCATGCTCTATCCGCTGTCAGGAAGAGACTAGAAGAGGACAGCACCCTTGAAAGGAGAAGCCATCTCAACCCAAACCAGATCTGCCATCTTCTGGACCTGTGTCTTAACACCACTTATTTCACATACAGAGGTGACTTTTACAGACAAAAACACGGCTGTGCCATGGGTTCTCCTGTGTCACCCATTGTGGCCAATTTATACATGGAAGAAGTGGAGAAGAAAGCACTCAACACATTCCAGGGAACGGTACCCACCCACTGGTTTAGGTATGTGGATGACACCTGGGTCAAAATCAAGACCCAGGAAGTACAGGCCTTCACGGACCATATAAACACTATAGATGCCAACATTAGCTTCACCAGAGAAGACACCAAGGACAACAGACTGGCATTCCTAGACTGTGAAGTCCTCATTGGGACCGGTGGCAAGCTAGAAATAGGGATCTACAGGAAACCCACACACACAGATCAATATCTGATGTTTGACTCCCACCATCCACTGCAGCACAAACTAGGAGTCATCAGGACATTGTCACACAGAGCAGAAACCATCCCCACCTCCATGGATTCCAAAAAGAATGAAAATCAGCACCTGAGAACAGCTCTGAAGGCCTGTGGATATCCAAATTGGGCCTTCACCAAATCTAAATCTACCAGACCTAAAACAGCGACAGATAGGGCTGAGACTCAGAGTAAACAAAAGAACCTGGTCATTCCCTACATGGCTGGCGTGTCTGAAAAGATAAAACGGATATTTGGCAAATACCACATACCTGTATATTTCAAACCCACCAACACACTGAGACAGAGGCTTGTACACCCCAAAGATCAAACTCCAAAACACAAGAAAAGCAATGTAGTTTATGCAATCCAGTGCAGTGAGGAGTGCTCTGAACTTTACATTGGAGAAACCAAACAACTTTTGTACAGGAGGATGGCCCAACACAGGAGAAGTAACACCACAGGACCAGAGTCAGCAGTTTATCTTCATTTAAAGGAAAAAGGACACTCATTTGAGGACATTAATGTTCACATTTTAGACAGAGAAGATAGGTGGTTTGAGAGAGGGGTCAAGGAATCCATTTATGCCAACTTGGAAAATCCTTCCTTGAATAGAGGTGGGGGCCTCAGGCACAATCTTTCTCCCATCTTTCTCCCGGCTCTGTCTTCTGTGCCTAGGAAGATTAAGACCATTTCACAAGCTCAACAGCAGCATGGTGATCTTAACGATCCTCCTTTAGATAATAAAAGGACTTAAAATAACATCTCAATATAACCATGCCCCCAGGTGTAAGGTCACACAGCTACCTAGAAACATATTTAGGATTCCCTTACCAACTTTGCTCAGACTGAAGAAGCTCCTTGGATAAGGAGCGAAACGTTTCCACTAAGAAAATAGAAATCCAGTTGACATGATTCAAGCTACAGACAATTCCACCTGGATGACTGAGAACCTTCATAGACGTATTGCTGGTAACCTTAATGTAACTAACTGTTTTGTTTGTGGAGGTACTAATATGGGAGAACAATGGCCGTGGGAAGCTCATGAGATAAATATTACTGATTTGGCACACGTCTCCCTCAATTGGACTCAGAGTGCCTGGTCGCTCCAGTGGGTTTTGCAAACAAATCTGGTTGGCCACTTATGCTTCTCCCACCAAGTCAACAATTCTGTGTTTCTAGGCAATTTAGTATGCACTCAGTCCCTCACCTTTAACGGGACTCACACAGTCTGGTGGAGTGGCATCAATACCACTCAGCGTACAAACCCATTTAAAGACATTCCACAGCTTAAAGGCTTGTGGACCCAATGACACAGTTCCACTATAACTTGGCATGCCCCTGACGGCCTCTCCTGGATCTGTGGGAGACTTGCCTTTAACAAGCTACCTCCAAATTGGTCAGGAACATGCGTTCTGGGTTCCCTCAAACCAAGCTTTTTCCTGCTGCCTATCAAAACAGGAGAAAAGTTGGGTGTCCCAGTATATGAGGACCTGGTTCAACGGTCCAAACGCTCCCTTCCACCTTTAACAATTGGCAATTGGAAGGATGATGAGTGGCCCCCAGAACGCATTATCCAATATTATGGGCCTGCTGATTGGGCACAGGATGGTACATGGGGATACCGCACCCCCATTTACATGTTAAATCGCATTATTCGCTTACAAGCCGTCCTCGAGATTATTACTAATGAAACTGCAACAGCCCTAACTGTACTTGCTAAAGTGAATACCCAGATACGCACTGCTGTTTTTCAAAACCGGCTAGCCTTAGATTATTTGTTAGCCCAGGAAGGAGGAGTGTGTGGTAAATTCAATCTAACTAATTGCTGTCTACGTATTGATGACCAGGGGAAGGTCATTGAGGCAATCACGGATCGCATGCGTAAACTGGTGCATGTCCCGGTTCAAACTTGGACCGAGGGCATCAGCCCTGGTTGGTTCAGCGACACCTTCGCAGACTGGAAACGTATTGGATTCCTGATCCTCCTCTCCCTTGGGGGCCTCCTTATCCTTCCCTGCTTAATTCCCCTCCTCCGCCGCCTTGTAGTGTCATCTATCAATGGGCTTACTATAGTGGCTTCTCCCTCCGGCCCGCATACTCAATCACTCCCTGCTGCTCAGGTGATGGTTTTGCGACATATTCCCAAAGAGTATGTCCCACTACTTGAGTGAAAAGCATTTCACTTCCTTTCTATTAAAAGGGAGGAATGAAGAGAGTTAATATACTGAAATGTATTTTGTATTACTAATGTATACCCTAGTAAACCTTTTAGAATTATGCTGTGCTAACATAACTGCTCTTTGCTTCTGTAAACACACTTCAGCTAAGAAAGTACACGTATCCAGGACTAGAAAGGACTATTGTAGAAATGTAACATCTTCTAGTAAGAACAGAGAAGAGATAAGAAACTGTCTGCGCGCTGGTAAGATGTGAACAGCGCCTTTTTTTTCCTGCAGCCTACGTCACAGTTCATGCTTCTGCCTGTTTTTATGACCTTGCTCTAATTGTAACCTATAAAGTGCTTGTGCCAGTTCATTGAGATTTATGGGATTCCTATACAGCGTTACCTGTCATAGCGCTTGTCAGGAAGGCCCATCCAGCCTTATTTAGCTAAATAAAACTGCATTATTCTCTTTCTACAATCCAAGCCTCGCTCAAGTTTTTCTATTGGTAAATGAAAGGAAGCTTGGGGAAAATATCACACCTTTCAAAGTGATGAACAACTGGCTGCCTTCTTGGGCTTCCTACATGACCACCAGCACCTCCAGGCTGGCCGGCAGAGAGGGGAGGTGGCTTTCAATGACATTGGCGGCCCTGCCTTGTACGCCCCCCACAAACCCGTTGCTCACGAACAAACAGCTTCCCACACAAAAGGCAGAGGCCAAAGGCCACCAAGAGAGTCGGTCACAGGGCTGCCCGGCCACTCCTGGCCCCGAGAGAGCCGCCATCCTTGCGTAGTTTCAAAATGGGGCCGTTGGGGCTGTTTCCCCGGTTGCCGAGGGAACGAGGTTCCGAGCCACAGCCGGTGCCCAGGCTGCTCGCTCCCTTTCTGAAACTCAGGCACCCCGAGTGTGGAGTGGAGCTGATTAAAACTTGGTCCCTGAATTTGGGAGAGAGACTAACTTTGCAAAGTGGCTTTTTGCCTACCCAAAAACACGAATCACACAGTAATTCCTTTCATGTCCTTTTATAGGGTACAGAAACAAATGATACATACATTTGGTATATGTGATACATCAGAAAGCAAGTTTTTGGAGTAAAAGAAAGAAAGGGTTTTGGGTAAAAGGAAAACATGGTTTCTTGAACTTGAAAAGAAGGCATGGATGCCATGCTTATCACCTTATTAAAAAGTTAATAAGGAAGCCTAAAATATCCAGGTAACAGTGGCTCCCTCATTCGTGGCGCTGTACAAGGTTTGGAAAGGGTCTTGATGCTCCTTCAGATCCCTCCAGGTCAGGGCTTCCATGTGGAAAGGGGCTGCATTTTTCTGCCTCAAGAAACCCATGCACATCTTTCATGTTTGCAGATAGATAAAAAGGGTTGGGAGGAGCTTCAGCTCCGGTACAGTCATCTGAAGATTGGTAGGGCTGAAGGCATTTCCCCATCTCACGGTTCTCACTGCCTGTGACCTCCCAGCTCCTCTGCAGCCCCCAACAGCCATTGCCTTGCATAAGTGATGAACAATGGTGGCCTTCTTGGGCTTCCTACATGACCACCAGCACCTCCAGGCTGGCCGGCAGAGAGGGGAGGTGGCTTTCAATGACATCGGCCACCCTGCCCCTCTTGTATGCCCCCCACAAACTCTGTCGCCACTTTCGGGCCCCGGGCTCCCACGCCAGGAAAAAGAAGGGAATTCTCCCCTTGGCGGACAGGACTCAGACCCCGCTAAGTGGTGGGCAGGAGATACCACTGGCCCGAAGGGGAAAGGAAGGTCAGATTGCCCAATACACCCAGCAGAGAAGCAAGTTGGCATCTCTGGCTCCTCTCTGTGCTTTGTGCCACATGTGATTGTGCTTTTGCGTTGCTCACAAACAGACAGCTTCCCACACAAAAGGCAGAGACCAAAGGCCACCAAGAGAGTCGGCCACTGGGCTGCCTGGCCACTCCTGGCCCCGAGAGAGCCGCCATCCTTGTGTAGGTACAAAAAGTAGCCGTTGGGGCTGTTTCCCCAGTTGCTGTGGAAACGAGGTTCCAAGCCTGCCTATAGAGCCACCATTATTGTGTAGGTTCAAAACTGGCCTTTGGGACTGTTTCCCTGGTTGCCGAGGGGACGAGCTTCCAAGCCTGCCTTTAGAGCCGCCATCGTTTTTGTAGGTTCAAAACTGGCTGTTGGGGCTGTTTCCCTGGTTGCCGAGGTAACAAGGTTCCGAGCCCACCTATAAAGCCACCAGTCAGCGCCCAGGCTGCTCACTTCCTTTCTGGACTTGCCCGCTGGCTGGCAGACACTCCTCTGGGCCTCTCCTGCTGGTGACCTCTCCTCGCGCCATCCAGCCCCTGCTATGGCGCTACGAAGGCTGTTCAGAGTAAGCATGGCCCTCTCAGCCGCCAAGAAACAGGGAAAGGGGGCAGAAAGTCAAGGGTCCCGACTCTCTCTCCCTGGCTCAGGTCTCTTTCTCTGCTCCCCTCTCCTCACAGAACATCTTGAAAAGGTGTCCATTTTGCTGCTATGTGGACAACAGAGTAGAAGACCTTCCTGTGCCCCTTGCCAGGTACCAAGTCCTTCTCCCAAACCCCGGGCTCAGCGGGGCACTATTGACAGGCCGCGAGAGTCTGCAGGTGCCACCCCCCCCCCCGCTTCCTGTCCACAAGGCGCTTGCAGGGGAAAAAAGACCGACAGGCTGGCTGGCCAGTCTTGGAAAGGGGAGGCTGAGCTAGCGGGATGTTCTTCCACGTCTGACCTTCTTCCTCTGGTCAGGACCCAAGAGGCACAGGAAGAAGTCGAGGAGCAGGAGAACTCTCGTGATGGGGACACCTCTTCTACCTCAGGGGTAAGGAAGGTTTGGCAACATGGCCAGTGGGAGTTCATGCCTCAAGTCCAGGGGAGGGGGAGGAATTCTCGCCTGGGAAGCCCGGCCAGGCTGGCAAACTCAAGGAGAAGAGCCCCTTGGATTCCTGGAAAGACCTTTACGGCTTGGAGGGCAAGGGAGCAATATTTGGAGAGCCTTTCCAAGCCATCCTCCCGCCCCACTCGCGTAATTCTCCCTGGCGCAATTAAGGCGCAGCTGCTCTGAACCCCCTCCTGCGTTGAGGAGCCTCTTCCTCAACGGTCCTGCTTCTTCCTCCTCCATTTTCCCTGCCATCTGGGAAGGGCACCCGAGGGCAGGGACCGGCAGCGGACCCATCTGCCTCTACTCCGGCCTCCGTGCCTGGCTTCTCCCCTGCCCCCGGTGCAGGATTCCAGATGGGTGGTTTGTAAACTAGCTGCCAGATGTCGGGTCACGGCTGGTGGAGGGACGTCCAGTGACGAAATGGTGACCGAGGAGGGGGCTGAGCGCCTAAGCACCCCCATTTTCCTGACCTCCTCCGAGGCGAAAGGAGGGAGGGATGCCTCTTCCAAATGGTCTTTGTGGAAAGGTTGCCAAGCGCCCCGACCTTGAGTGTAGCCTGTTTGGAGAACAGCCGGTCCTTAATCTGGAAGCAACATCTTCTCAAATTTTTTTTAAAATAATATTTTATTGGTAAAATATAACAACTAGAAAATCTGATGAACTCCAACCAAAAGTATAAAACTGCTAATATAAGAAAACAGAATATACAAAATGCTAATTAATTGAGTGACAATTGAAGAAACTAGTGATATACCCATAAAGTATTAATATAAAACTAGCTCAATCCTTTAACCTATTTTTAAATCTAGCCATATAGACCATCTATTACCCCATCTTCTCAGTTTTAATACAGTATATTATTTCAGTACAATAATATTTATATAATAAACTGAAATTCTTAATGTTCTGTTATTTGGATGCCTTAGAATAATGTATATCGATAAGTGAATACTCTATCGGTATTAATTATAATTAATTATAATTTTGGATATTAATATTACAAGCATTATTATTATGAAGCCCTTTCTTCAAAATTAAATATAATGTTAGGAATGAGTGAGAAAATAAAGGAAGAGCGTACATCAAGACATTTGTTTTATGATAAGGGTTTCGAACTTAAGCTGAATTACATGATATTAAAGTCTCCACGTTCTTATTAATTGGGGTATGTGTATCTATGTTTGTATGTATATATGTATGAGTATGTATATATATGTGTTTTTATACATGTTGATAAAGGAAAATAAGTGAAACAAACAAAACAAGTTGAGCAAATTTGACGTACTAAAAAAAACTAAAATAAAAAAGTCAAAAAGGAGAGTAAAAAATTGAAAAAAGGAAAAGAAAAAAACCAGTTAGGTTTCTGACCTGCCCCCTTTTATGCATCTGCTGGTTTGCACTAGTACAAGGGTTTACGGCCCCTTAAAACCAATCTGCAGATGATTATATACCCTCTTGACCTTCAGGCTTCCAAATGCGCTCTTCCTGTTGGCACTGGGACCGAACCGTGCGCCCAAGGATTTAGCCATCTTGTCAGGATGCAGAGGGCTTTGGATCTATGTCTTAGTACGAACAAATGTCATTTGCAGGATTCGATGGAAGCCCAGGGGGGCTCCTTAGCCCAGAGCTTCGAAGACGGGGAGTCCATTCCCGACTCGGCGAGGTACCTGCTCTCAGCTGAGGGATTCTGAAGCCCCCAAGAGGACGGCTGCAGTACCGTCCCCAAGGAAAAAAGCTATGAGAAACGTCTGCTGAGGGGAGGGATAGATTTCTACGGGATGCATGCTCCACCCCCTGGGCAAAGAGCCCCTCGGTTTTCTCCTTAATCAATGGGATGGGGGGCCATTTGGGGCCAAGGGGGGACTGGACAATGAAGGCACCTGGGCAGGGAGCGCATGTTTAAAGCACAGTAAAGAAAGCAAGCTTCTGATTGTCCGAAGCCTAACTTCAAATGACAGAGCACAAAAGGAAAAGGGAAGGGTGGGAGAAGGAAAACAAGAACCCTCCCATCCTACTCTCTGGCCCAGCCGGTCACAAGGGCTGCTGCTTGGCCGACTGGGGAGGGACCAAAGCCTGTTTGAGCAGCCACCTTCTCATGGAGATTCACCCCTTTCCTTCTCAAGACCTGCTTCTCATAAAAGGAAGAATGACTCGGTCAACCCCCTTGGCAGGCCAGCTGACAGGCTCCTTAGAGCACCCGTGTGGCCACTCTTGAAAGAGGGCCCGCGGCCAGCTTTGATCTTTGGCCCCTTCAATCTCTCCCCAGTGACGACGGGCTGGAGCAGAAGAGGCAGCGGGTCTACACCATAGAGGAGATCTCCACTCACGTCTCTTCCAGCGCATGGGTAAAGAAGGGCGAGCTGCTTTCTGTTGGGGAGGGCCATGGGGAGGGGGCCCCTCAATTCAGTTCTCCCACCCTGAGTGTACCAGGCAGGGGTGCTCTGGGGTGCTGGGGTGAGAGAAAGCCTGACCCTTGGGGCAACTTACACAGGCTGGAAATGGGTACCCAAGCTCTCGTGCGATCGGCTCATTCAATTCTGAGTCACTTTTCCTTTTGTGGCCACAGAGGAGTCATTGTCATTCACAGGATTCCGCCGAAGAAGACCAAGACACTCTGGACGACGTCAGCAGCCTGCAGGAGGAGGCCTGGGACCCCAATCTCATTTCAAACAGGTGCCCTATTTTTGTCTGTACAACCATTGAGGACCTGCCACGCTTTCCCAGGAACACACGTATGAAAAGCATTAGGTCTTTTCCCCTCGTTTATTCAAAACAGCGTTTGGTGGAAGCCGTGCAAGATGGTGGCTATTGCAGATAGAAATGCTTCTCTTTTCTCTTCTCACAGTGGAGCGAAGGAGCTACGGGGAAGCTGGTGCGCTGTGGGTGTGAGACAAAATGTCACCCGACCAGTTGATGGCGGAGGGACCTGTCCAGGGAACAGAGGGGCCCTTGGTCGGATCCTGCACGGTTCTATCTCAGCTCTACTTCTCTGTCCTCCTCCAGAACCTTAGCTACGACTCCCGTTCCACAAACTGACCCCTAATCTACATCTAATCATCCTGTATTTCTCCTCTCAACAGCACGTCCCCAGAAGAAGAGGCTTCCGATGCTACAGGGACCCAGACCAGGAAACAGTCTTCTTTGGAGGAATGTCAAGTAAGGCCTGACACTCAGGGTTAAACTGAAGGCTTCCCCAGAGAAGGACCTACTCCTGCAACCTCCAATTCAGCCCACACCTGGAGGAATCGGCCTTTCACCATCCCCTTCCGTTTCCTCTTTCTTTCTCTCTTGCGTATGTAGGAAATCCTGGATAAGATCTGCCGCCTGGCCTCTCCTCCCTCCCTCGGACTGAGCCAGGTCGTGCGCCGCCTTCAAGTCGTGGCCTGGAAGAACTTGGAGCTGGTCACGTACCGCCTGTTAGAGCTCCCGTGGAGGTAGGCAGGGGTGCGGGTTCTTCCTCCCTTGAGTTCCAGGAAAGTCCGGCATCAGTCCGACCCCTCCGTATTTCTCCTTGTGGACCTGGGACAGGCAGAGGGGTCCGACTTGGTCTCCTCCCGATTTTCTTCCCAGCACCTGCGGCGAGCTGCTCTGGGCCGTCGTCACCTCGCCGTACTGCAGTGGGGATGGGGTCCTGTCCCTGCTCCTTTACAAAGAGAAGGAGGGCCCTTGGCTGCCTCAAGGAGGAGAGGAACAGACCAGCCATCCTCTTCCTGCAGCTACGGTAAGGGGTAGAGCTCGGAAGGAGGTGGTCCTCTTGTACGCACAGACTTCAACCTCTCCCTCTTGGAGATGCCATTTGTTCCCTGCATCTATGGGCTCTGCACGGGCAATCGGGAAGGCATTTCTTGAATTCTGCTGAGCAGGAGTTTGGGAAGGGAGGGAGGGAGGGCGGCCCTTTGGGTGGTGAGGGTTGGCAGAGAGAGCGATTCTACCAAGAGGCAGGGTGGGCTCCATTAGCCAACTTTCCTTAGGACTCCCCTTCTCTCCTCAGGCCAGAGCGACGAGGCTCATCGGGAGGATCGTCCGGTCCGAGGAGTGCCCCGTGGTGCTGGAGGCTTGGTTCCCTGAACTTCTGCTCTGCCTGGTGGATACCATCATGACAGGCGCCAGGCAGCAGAATATACCGACTGAAGGAGGGGACCATCTGCCTCCGGAGTAAGCAGTGGCACTGGGGAGGAGAAACTTCCTTCTCCTTCTTGGGCTTCGGAGTTCCTCCTTCTTTTCCCTTCACACGTCCAAGCAGCATTTATAGTTTAGCCATGCCCCTCTGGCCCTGCGAGTCCTCCCCTTAGATAGGCCGAGTGTTGCATAGACCCCAGGAAAGAAAGCCCTCAAACAGGCAGTGCTCCCAGCTTGGGCGCCTTGCTTTCCTCATGAGGTCTGTCCTGAAGCTTTAAGGAAAAGAAACAAAATGGAATCTGTGGCCTCCGTGATGTTTCTGGAATGCCCTTCAGGTGGGGTGGAGGGACAAACTCATACAGATGCAGCAAATTCCATTTGGTGGTGAACGGCTGCAAGGAAGAAGAAAGGCCCCTCTGGAGCTCCCTCCCTCTTTGCTGTTCTCTTGGCGTTCCAGGGAAAGGAGGGAGAGAACCTGCGGAGGGAAGCTTCCCTGGAGGCATCACACAAAGGGTTTCTCTTGCCCCTCAGACTACGGGATCGGGCCTTGGTGACTCTGGCCTTCTTTCCTCTGCAGGGAGACAGTTGAGATCATCCAGGTGCTGCTGGCTAGGGTGGCACACCTGCCCCTGGAGGAGACCTGCAGGGAGATGTTGTGCCGCCCCAGCTGCTGCCTCCAGGGTGTGGCCGTGTTGGTGATGTAAGTCAGAGGGCAAAGGGCAGCTTTTCTCCCCAAAGAGAACCTTCCTTCTGCTCTTCCAGCCCAGCCCAGCCTGGCCTGTCTGTCTGTCTGTCTGTCTGATGGCTTTTTCTCAAAAGAGCCTTGGTGTGTTGCAGGGCCCTCACGGAGACCTCCCCATCTGCCACGTGTGCCCTCCAGAGACATCTGAGTTCTGTCCTGGAGAAGGAAGAGGCAAAGGAGCATTCAGCTGCAGCGGTGGCCTTCTTTGTTGAGGTGGGGAAATCCCCGCTTAGTCTCTAGGATTGAGCCAGGGAGGCAATGGGAGTTGGCTGACCAGGGTGATGCGGAGGAGAAAACGGGAGTCGCCCCAGGCCACTTTTAGGTCCCGTTGGGAGGGATCAAGCTCCAAAAGTAGTCTTTCTTGCTTTCCCTGCAGCTAAAGACAGCCTGCTTCCCCCAAGAGCAAGGGTGAAGCATCTTCCCTGGGGGCCTTTTGGGCCCCTTCTCCCCAGTGAAGCTAGCTCACGCCTTCTCTTTCCTCCTCTGGCCACTGACGGGCCTTCTACTGCTCTGCTCTCTTTCAGCTGCTGGCTAACTACAAGAGCCAAGCCCCCGTGGAGAAGACCTGGAAGCTCCTAATGGCTTGGCTGGAACACCCCAGCCAGACCGTTTGCCAGCTGAGCAGGAAGGGCCTTCTCCATCTCTGCAACAACTACAAGGTGGTAAGTGGCCCTCGCCCACAGGGGATAGACAAATGCGGAGCTCCTCCTCTTCGGGAACAATTGTAGAGGAAGCTTCCTTCCTGCAAGCACCTTCTCTTTAGACTGACGGCAACGGTGTTGCCAGCCTGGACAGATTCAGCCAGTGGGCCTTCTTACCCCAGGATGAGATCTAACCCCCCTAGTCTAGGCAAGATGGAGCGTGTGGGGAGGTGGCACATCCTTCTTTTACTCAGTCCTGGGATGAGGATGGCTTGCTGCTCTCACATTGGATCTTCTCTTTGATCTCTCTCAGAGTTGAGAGTAGATCGCTAGGTAAGACACCTAACCGTGATCAGAAAAGGTTAGGCTTGTCTTCTCTCTTTCATTGGAGGAAAGTTTTTCAGATCTCCCATTTTCTCTGCAGATGATGAGCCCCGAGGAACTCTGCCATGCTGTCCTCAGTGGGCTCTGCAGTGACAGCCCTGCCATCACCTTGGAGTTCTTGGGCTTGGCGGAGCAGCTTGGCCTCCAGGCGGGAGAGGACGTTTGGAGTCCGCTGAATGCCTCCTTGGCTGCCCAGTACCGCTCGCTCTTCCACCACGTGAGTCCTCAGCTCCTCCTTGCTTGGAAGAGGAGGGAAAAGTCAATGGAAACCCATTCCTTGCAGGGCAAAAAGAAAGCCTTTTCCTTGGTCTGTCATAGGAGGCGGCAACCATCCGACGGGCAGCCTTGAAGTACATCTGGCCTCTTCTGCAGCACCGGAAAGACCTTGAGGGGAGAACAGCCATCCACACCCTCATTGCGGTGCTGATGCACGTGGAAGATGTTGAGGAGGAGGTGGCGAAGGTGAGGGCCCGGCTTGCCTGGGAAAGGAGGGTTGCAGCTTGGCCACCTGACTTACTCGAGGAAAGCAGTAGAGGAATGGCACCAACTTTTCTCTCTCCTCTTTTTTTGAAGGCAGCAAAGGTTACCCTGCGGCACCTGGCACAGGCCCTCCGTTGGCACCTTGGGGGCACCCTCCTGGCGGGGGGGACTTACAGCCTGCAGGAGCTTCTTCACCGGATCGCCAAGCGCCTGGTAAGAGCCCTTCTCTGGCTCTTCTTCCCCTCTGGGGGTGAGAGGCATCATGGGTGGCGCATGCAGCACTTGGCGATCTCCCACTTCTGCCTTTCTGCCTCTTCTCCTAGATTCGGTTCCCCATCTCGGAGGGGCAGTTGGAGATGGAGGTGTTCGCCTGCCTTTCGCACTTCAAGAGCAAGCAGGCTTCAGTGAGGAGAACGGCTGCTATGTTCATTGGTAACGGAAGGAGAAGCCTCTTTGTGGGCCATCAGGCGGGAGGTCCCATCCCCCACATTCAGGGTTTCTCCTGCCCAGGGATGCCATGTTTCAGCCAAAAAGCAAGGCCCCCTGCAGTCTTTATGAAAGACTGGGACACCCTAGCCCAACTAGTCACTGGCCTGTTTGGGCCATGGACCTTCTTTTAGTCCAGGCAAGGCATGAGCCTCTAGTCCTCTTGCTGAGCTTCTCGTTCCCCCCGGGATCAAAGGCGTGGGGAATTCTGGAGTTATGGCTCCATTCAGCTTTGAATGAGACAGTGGTGTGTTTTTCTCCCTCCTTTCCTCTGCAGGTCACCTGCTCCATCTGAATGGCAGCCTCCTCACTGGAGGGCCGCTTCCTGTCTACCTTGCTTGTAAGCAATGCCTGTGCAGTGACAAGAGGAACCGCTTTGGGTTTGGAGTGTGGGAGGGGAAGGAAGGAAGGAAGGAAGGAAGGAAGGAAGGAAGGAAGGAAGGAAGGAAGGAAGGAAGGAAGGAAGATGCATTTTGACGCTCTGGTCTAACTTTTGTCTTTGCAGATCTGGAAAAGCTTCTGGGTGACCAGGACCCTGCAGTCAGGCGAGTCGCCCAGAGAACGGAAGCTTTGGTGCGAAAGGCCTTCTCCCTCCACTCTCCACACGGGCTGGTGGCTGCCCTCCGGCGCTTCGCAGCAGGCTGTAGGCGGCAACGCTATCCCCCCGAGTATGACGGCCTTTCCGCCTGATGGACCGGTGAGGGAAGCTGGGCAAACGCTGCCCCAGGTGTAGGATGGAGGCTAATGGAGGGAAGGCAGGGGAAGAGGGGCAGGGTTTTGTCTGATGGGACGGGACTTGCCGTGGCCTGAGTCAGCTTTCTTGGGGTGGTGGCCAAAAGCAGAGGACCTTCCCATGAAGGGAGGAATGTCCACTGATGGGCTTCCTCCCAGTTCAGCTTGAGGCAAGGCTTGCGAGCAGAGAAACCGACTGCCTGATGTCTCTCTGTCTTTTCAGGAATTCGAGCCCTTCCTCCTGCACCAGGGAACATCTGGCAGCGCCGCAGAGAAAGAGCACTAGGGTGCATACCACCCCCTTGCTATGGACAAGAGTCAGTCGCCGGTTGACGGGGCTGGGAAGGAATTTTACCCAGAATCTGCCACTGGACTCGGCAAGTGGGGTTTTTGCCTTCCCCATAGCAATGTTCACCCTACGTTGGCGGTTAAAGTTGTTTAATAAATGGTTGACTTGCTACTTTTGACCTTGTTGCTTACATTATTTCATGTGTTTGCTCCATTCTGTTCCATTCTATATTTTTCCTTTTTCTCCTGGTTTGGGTTTGTGTGAGAGGGTTGCCTCTGAATCGATACGTCCACAGTTTATCTTTTCCCAGCTTTGAGTCCCAATCCCTCCATCTTCCTGGAGGTCTTCAGTTCTTATTTCCTTACGGGCTCCACAAATTAACTGCTTTTCCTGCCCACCCCTACTACTCTGTATCCGATCTATTTATTTCCAGACTCTCCTGCCCTGTTCTGGGTGATATTCCCTGCCATAGCATCTACTCAGCTATCTGGCAGTGCCATTGTGGAGTGGGTCAAGTTCCCAAACTCTCTTCTTGCATAGCTCTTTTGGACATGCCCACCAGGTTGACTCACCTCTACACTCTTAATCCTTATAGATGTTTTTAAGTATGACGTAATGGTTTAGGGAAACATATTACAAGTTCTCAAGTGAATAGGCAGGGCAGAATTTCAATTAAAGAGTCAATGCACTAATAATCTGCGGTTGGCTATTTTTTGGAACTGACCGCCTCACAAAGTACACGTCTTGCATGTGGAAATTCCTGTCTACAAATCTGGGCATCTCCATTTTAAAAAAAGGATCTCTGGTGCAATGCTAGGGAAATTTTTTCATAGTAAAGTTCTGTTAGACAGCAAAAAATGGGTCTTGAAAGCCAATGCATCTGAAAGGTATCAGGCCAGAACGCCTGTGATGACCACCCTATTCCAAATTTGCATATTGTGCAAAATTCCAATCATTTATTTATTTTTTTACTTAAAAATGAAGTAAAATTTTGGAATGAGTGAGAGATTGATAGCACTTAGCTCTGAAGGGTTACTCAGCTCTGATGCAGTGCTAATGGACGATTAGGAAAAGGTAGATAATGGTTTAAAAATTATCCTGCAACATGTTGTCTTTGACTTTGCTAATCAACGCTGCATCGGCCACAATTCAGATGGAAGAAGGACATAGAAAATACTGGATTGTGACCATTTGACAGTGACTTCAAGGACAGTATACTCTTACATTTTGCTATTCTGCAATTATTTAAAGTGGAATTAAAATGGATGTGCCCCAAAAGATTGGTAATGTGTACTTTATAAATCTTTCTAGAACTGTTTACTGAAAGACGCAGGAGTCTTCAAAGCTTTGGTGGTTTTGCCTATTCGTGTCTCATCCCTGCCCCCACCACCCCAAGATGCCAAACATCCAATTTGAAGAAACATGGGAGGATAGGTCAAACACAGTGAACCAAAGTTAGAAATTGTGAAGATGAAAGTTTGTGTGGAAGTGCCATAATCTGGGCCCCCTGTAAAAATATCTATGAAGGCATTGAGCAATACTTTCCTTCTCCTCACTGGCCATTTTCAGAATGCACGGCAATGCCCGCTGAGACGTCTTCCTTTGAACAATGTCCATGAGACTGATCCGTGACAATTCCTTCAGATGGCAGTAATGTTTTCTTTAAAGTAGAAAAGAAGCAACCCACATGTTCCTGTTGCTTCTTATACTGTATGTGTTATATAATGTTCCAGTATTGATGTTCTTTCCCCTCCTCCCACTTTTAAGCAGGTTGATATAGGAAGTCATATGGAGCAGTTTTATCAAATTCTAATAGTTCTATTAAACATGTCTGTGAATCAAGTAAAATTGAATATTAATAAATCTGAAATGCAATATTGAATTCAAACATGAGTATGAAATTCTACCTCAAATCTGAAATCTAAATGCCCCTTGATTGTATTGTCAGAGTCACATATAAAATCTTGTAGAATCTTATAACTTAGTGCATATTAAGAGATATCAGTAGCTCTCAGATGCTCAGTCCAATTGGTATTTGTGCATTGCCACTGCTGCGTCCATAGACTTTCATCTTGTACATGGTGAATTTCTATTATCTACAGTCCTACTTTGTCACAGAGTTACAGCTGAGTGGATCTAATCATCATGTGTGTTTTGCCACTTGGAACTGCAGTCTGCAAAGTTGTTGTTGGGTTTTGTTGTTGTTATTTATTTTATTTATTTATTAAATTTCTATGACCGCCCATCTCCCTCTCAAGGAGGGACTCTGGGCAGTTCACAGCTATAACAATAATACAATTCAATAAAAACAGGATAAAATACAATGTACTAAATATAATAAATATAGTTTAAATTAAAACCAAATGGTTGATGGTTTGCAGTGCTGCTGAAGACTATTTAAAATATTTGGGGTGGCTCTAAGCAATCAGCCATCCCCAAGCCTGACCACTTTCCCTCTTACCCCAGGCGAGATCACAGAGCCAGGTTTTCAATTTTTTTCTGAAATCCAGGAGTGAAGGGATCTGTCTTATCTCTGGGGAAAGAATGTTCCATAGGGCAGGTGCCACTGCAGAGAAGGCTCGCCTCCTAGACCCCGCTAGATGGAACTCTTTATAGAGGGGGTCCGTAGCATGCCCTCTCTGCAAGATCGGGTAGGATGGGATGTTGTAATGGGGATGAGGCGGTCCCTCAGATAACCTGGGTCCATGCCATGTAGGGCTTTAAAGGTAATGACCAACACCTTGAATTGGACCCGGAAGCAAACTGGCACCCAATGCAGCTCACGGAGCAGAGGTGTTACATGTGTCGATCTTGGTACACTTAAAACTGCCCGCACGGCCGCATTCTGTACCAGCTGTAGCTTCCGGATATTCTTCAAGGGTAGCCCCATGTAGAGCACATTACAGTAATCTATATGGGAGACAACCAGGGCATGAGTGATTGTTCGAAGGGCCTCTCGGTACAGGAAAGGGCGCAACTGGCGTAAAACATGAAGTTGAGCAAAGGCTCTCCTGGCCACGACTGCCACCTGCTCTTCGAGCAGGAGTTGTGAGTCCAGGAGGACCCCCAAGTTACGCACCGGGTCTGTCTGGGGTAGTGCAACCCCATCCAGAACTAAAGATGATAAATTCCCAGAAACCGAGGGGCCATTAATCCACAGCCACTCCGTCTTACCAGGGTTCAGCTGAAGCCTGTTTTTCCCCATCCAGACCCCTACAGCCCCCAGGCGTTTGGACAGGGTGGTCACTGCATCACTTACTTCACCCAGGATGGAGATATATAACTGAGTATCATCTGCATATTGATGATACTTCAGCCCGTGGTGATGGATGATCTCACCCAGCGGTTTCATGTAGATGTTAAAAAGGAGCGGCGAGAGCACCGAACCCTGTGGCACCCCACAAAGAAGGGCCCGTGGGTTGGATCTCTCGCTCCCTATTAACACTGACTGGGATCAGCCCTGGAGGAAGGAGGTGAACCAGCGCGAAACTGCACCGCCCACCCCCAACGCCCTGAGCCGTCCCAGAAGGATACCGTGGTCAACGGTATCGAACGCATAAACCGTCATGGGGTGGCGGTGTTGCATATTGGCTTTCCCTTGAGACTCTATTCTCATGGGAAAGAACTGATAACGTTCAGTTGATTTGGCTAGATGAACAGCAACACCTGTTGTTTACGCTTACAGCAGAGAAGCTTGGCAATTTCCACTTTCAGGCCAGATTCATAGTGTAGAAATTCCATGCGTTTGATTCTGCATAGAATAACTTTACCAAATAACTTTAACACTTCGTACCAAGTTAAACGTGCTTGGACACGGGACCAACTTTCGGTCCAACACGCTTATGGATGATCTTTGGCGGGAGCGAGATGGAGGCAGTGCATCCATTCTCGCTCTTCTTGACCTCTCAGCAGCGTTCAATAAAGTGAGTTGAATTTATAAATTCAACCCAAAATAAATTCACACCAAGACGAGAAATAGGATAACCCTTTTAATTGAGCTCAAGTAATAGCTCTTGCCTTCTATGGGAGAGGAAGAAGGAAACCAAATGTAGCAGAGAGATACAGACAGACAAACCTAATCTTACTTATAATTCAGCCTAATGCTTCTTTCTTTGATTCTTACCAGCCTTTGGGTGGTAATGTGCAGAAAAGGGGACATCAGCTTTCCTATGCACCTGAAGCATTTTGGTAGAGTTTTGCAGAGCTCTTTCTCACTTTGACTCTTAGACTGGAGGTAGCTGCAAGGCTGGTCTGGTGTCAAGTTAGTTCATGGAGTGCTTCTTTTGGTCTGCCCATCAGGATCTTGGGGTATCTGGCCATTTAGATTGCTTGTCCTGGAACAAAATATAAACTTCCACACACCCCCTTTTGTTTTCTCCTTATAGCCACATTTGTGGGGAAAGGGGCAAACTGTAGATCAGAGGGATGGCAAAGGAGGGAAAGGAGTAAAGCTTCTGTTTAGGAGGCTTCTGCTAGAGGCTTTCTTAGCAGATGACCCTGAGGAGATGCGAAAGGTCAGAGTCCATAAACGTGCAAGAGAAGCGGCCGAGGGGGGCGGGCCCGGCGGCTTGCCTCCCTCCGCGAGGCCCCCGATCTGGCTTGGATGCCCAAGCGTGCGCCCAACCGGGCCAAGGCGCAGGAGGGTTCGCTCAGTTGGAAAGCAAGCGCTGGGTGCGCAGGGATTCCCAGGGCAACCGAGCCGGAGGGTTTCTGGGGAATTGCGCCCTTGCGCACGCGGAGCAGAGAGGGAGAGAGAGTGTAGCGCACGGGGTGGGATTTACAAGGAGGCTAAAGTAGATCCAACTCCCCCACCCCCCAACTGGCGCCTGCCTGTTTGCTTCGTGGGGTTCCATGCAGCTTGCTCCCGAATAAACGCTTTGGGGGATGCAGCCCAGGGGTGCCGTCTGCCCTCAAGCCATGCCTCCTGCAGGTTGCCTTCTCTTCCCCTTCCCCCGGATCGTTGCGAAATGATCAAAAATCCAGTAGCACAAAACGCTGGAAACTAATGTTTGGTGGGCGAAAAAAGAAGCCTTTTTGAATTATCCCCGGCATGAAGTGGGGGCAGAAAAGGTAAAAAGAGAAGCTGGGGGGGGCGGAGGAAGAAAGGACAGAGAAGGGCTTAAGGGGCAGACTCGGCTGGGAATGAAGCGATTCATAAAAGGGCGATTTTACTGAATTAGTAGCAATAGAGCTGCTTGACTTTTCTGGGCCAAAACAGCTCTTGAGAGAACCTCTGGGTGGAGAAAAAGATAAAATTGATAAGTTTTCTCGTTCTTTCTCTCTTGGTTGGAGGCTAAAACTCACAAAGCCATTTTCTCCAATACATTGCAGTTGAAATCAGCAGGACTAATCCGGAGACGGGTGGGGCAGCCTTTCCGTCGGTACCTCCTTCCGTACGACGCCTCTTTCTCGCCTTTATTTTTTTGTTCCGCCACACTCTCTCTTAGCTGAAGGTCTTGATTGCCTAATTTGCTTTATTTTGTTTTAAGATTTAAACCGCATCAAACGGCCCAGGGATCTGTGGCGAAGAGCGGCCGTGGGGGGGGGGGAACGAGGCGGGCAGATCTGATCTCCCTGGACCCCGGGCAGCTGGGCCGGGTGGACGCCGTCTCCCTGCAGCTGGTACCTGCTCAGGCAGGTACCAGCCTCTCTGCACGCTCCTTCCGCTGCTGCTGCTGCAGGGAGACGGCGTCCACCCGGCCCAGCTGCCCGGGGTCCAGGGAGATCAGCTCCGGCGGGATCTGTGGCGAAGACCGGCCGTGGGGGGGGGGGAACGAGGCGGGCAGATCTGATCTCCCTGGACCCCGGGCAGCTGGCCGGGTGGACGCCGTCTCCCTGCAGCAGCAGGGATCTGTGGCGAAGAGCGGCCATGGGGGGGGGAACGAGGCGGGCGGATCTGATCTCCCTGGACCCCGGGCAGCTGGGCCGGGTGGACGCCGTCTCCCTGCAGCAGCAGCAGCAGCAGCGGAAGGAGCGTGCAGAGAGGCTGGTACCTGCCCAAGCAGGAAAGAGCCAGTTTCGGCAAAGCAATCCTAATCGGAGGAGTAAAGCTGGAAGAAACTCGCTAAGTGGGCTCCTTGTCTGAAGCTCCAGCCGGACATTCCATCCCGGGGAGAAAGCAAGCTGGACTCGCCCACTCTCCCGGAAACAACGCCTGAGCCAGGGGACCCGGGGATTTCCCCCTCCCGACTGAGAATCCTCCTCGCCCCCCCCCCCCACACCACCAGGACCTCGCCTTCCAAGGATCGGAAGCCCCGCAGCCCGCAGATCGGCGCTGGATCACTTCCGGAAATAGCGGGGGGAGAAGGCCGGACGCCTTCTGCAGGCAAGGAGGGAGGGGCGGGAAGCCGGTGGGGGGGGAAACTGCTACATGGGCCCTCCCACCCGCCCCAATAAGCCACGTGATTGGCTCCCGCCCGCAAACCCCCGCCCCCTTCCACGTGATTGGCCCCCGCCCGCAAACCCCCGCCCCCTTCCACGTGATTGGCCCCCGCCCGCAAACCCCGCCCCCTTCCACGCGATTGGCCCCCGCCCGCAAACCACACCCCCTTCCACGCGATTGGCCCCCGCCCGCAAACCCCGCCCCCTGGCTCTCGAGCATTTCAAAATGTGCACGAGCATGTCAAAATGGCTCCCGGCATAAAAAGTTTGCCGACCCCTGGTATATCTGAATCATTAACAGGTAGGGTCAAACAAAGAGCAAAGATGGGGTGGCTTAAGGCCACACATGCACACACATATACATGGGGGGGCAGAAATTAGCAAGAGGCACACTCAAGGAGGCAGGACAGAGTGGGGAAAAAAAGGTATTGCTTTAGGGCTTTCATTTTCTGGGAACTAAAGCCTCAAAACAATAAGAGTAGGAAACTTTTCATGACATTTTCCTGACTTTTTTTTTCCCCTCCTCCTGGCAAATGCCTGCATGAGCCCTGGTAATCATTTGGCAATGATTTCAGAAGTGGCTTGCCAGTGCCTCCTTCCCAGGGCTGAGAGAAAAATGACTGGCCCAAAATCACCCAGCTGGCTTCCTTGCAACAAAGGTAGGACTAGAGCTCAGTGTTCCCAGTTTCTACCCTGGTGCCTTTACCACTACACCAAGCTGGCTCTCTTTAAAAAAATTGTTTGCCTTCCTTTCCTTGGCTTCAAGAAAAGGGAAGAAAAATTGGTACATACACTTAGCAATGACTTGTCACCTCCTTCACAGTGGCAAGGAGTTCCCAAGGCAATGCTTCATTAACCAAAAGTGTGTTAAACATTCCTGTTTCCTTTCTAATGCCTTTCTTTCTTTGCTAAAATGCCTTCACGTGCATTACCAAAGACAAATTCAGACCCAATTGCAACAATCAATCAGATCCAGACACACAACACATGCCTTCAAGCTCTCTGAATCACATTTCTTAAACTTTCTTATTACTCACCATATAAAGCACAAACTTTCCTCTTGCTTCCTTCCTACTCAGAGCATCTCTTCTGGTTCCTTCTAGAGCATGGCACTTTCTCAAACCTCCTGTCTACAGTACATACAGTTACCATTCATCAACTTTCTTACAAACAAGGCATACAGTTATAGAAATCAAGGATAGCTGCAAGCATGGCAGCTGTCCTTACATGTGCTCCCCTCATCTCCCGCAATAGTTTGTTCTTTCCTATAAATAAAGGGGTTCTAGCAGTAACCTTAATATTTTTAATACTTCTCAAGCGGCTGTTTCTCCATCAAGGGAGCAAACTGTGGAAGCAGGGCCTTAAGGGCCAATGGGCATCTATGGTATCCCAGAGCATCTTCCTGAGAGAACACAACAGAGGGTTCAGACACACAAACAGTCAAAACACTGGATGCACAGACATACTTAGAAAACAAAACAAAGCAAAAACTGCTAGTAACTCTTGGTTTTCACAAGCCTGGGGTGAAAAACGTTCCAGCTGGAGGAAGAGATTACGCAAATTGCAAAGGCTCCAAGGAGCATGCACAGAGTGCCATGGAGCATTTTAAAATGGCCTCTTCCCCAACGATAGTCTTAGTCTAAACGTTCCTTCCCCAGGGAGCTGATGAAAACTTTTGATGAAAAAGGACTGCCCTTTTTCTCCATACCCCCATTTCCTGGGAAGAGAAAGGGAGCTGCTCCATGCCCTTGCTGGCCAGGCAAAATTGGGCTGGAACTGCTCACCCAGGGACTGGGCTATGGGTCTTTTTCCTTGATCAGCTCGCTTCCCAAAGCCATATTGTATTCTAATGGGATCATCATCCCACAATTTCCAAAATAAATCATAATAAGCCTGGTCTTCCTCCCCAAATGTCAACACAAGGTCTCCTAATTTTTCGTGCACATTGTAGTCAATTGATCCTTCCTTTGGCCAAATGCCTTCCGTTGCCTTAGTCCATGATTCACTTTTTCCACTGTCATTTCTGGGTTTTCAAAATGACCAAAGTGGCAGACCAAACACTGCAGAGGACTCGAACCCCACAGATTACCGGTTTGGTCAGATACCTTGCATAACTTTTTCCTTTTTACCTTTTTACCCTTGCGGTCCCTTTTGTCTAGTCTGCGCAGACCCTATTTTGTCCTACTTCTCTGGTTCCCTCCCAGACCACTCACTGCCCCCTCTAGGCTCATGGGATTCGGACAAAGACAAACACAGAAGGTATCTTACCCGTCTTCAGTGGACTGTTCTCAGCGGTGGCAGTTTTTGGAAGTTTCTTTTGTCTATTTCTCGGTTTTTTTCAGGACTTCGTCTTTGAGCCCAGGAGAGCAGTCAGGAACCCTTTCAGAAAAATTTCTGAATGCGCGCTGGGTTAGATGAACCACAAGTCCTGAAACCAAGTTTTGTCCCGGCAGTGGAGTCGCCAATTTTGTTGGACCCAAAGTTGGTCCCGTGTCCAAGCACGTTTAACTTGGTACGAAGAACCCAAAATAAATTCACACCAAGACGAGAAATAGGACAACCCTTTTAATTGAGCTGAAGTAATAGGGGGCAACCTCCTCTGAAAAGGAGAGCCCCAGACAAAAGAAGCATCTGTTTTTATACATTTCAGATCTCTAACACATACATCACACAGGATATAAGTTTTTTTAGGATTTAACAGAAGTGTAAAGGTCAAGATTTCATTAAAGATTACAGATATCACAATTTAATTTACAGACATCACAAGTTAGTTATGAATATCCCGGAATTTTGATAAGAGAAGGAGAGGGGTCTGGTGTTAGGTGGTTATCTCACAGGGATTCTGTGAGATAAACAAGGGTGGATGGAATCAAGATTTCCTTCCTGTGAAGAGATTAACTATTTGTCCTTAATTAAGATTTTCTGTGGCATCCACAGTTCATACATTCTGCTGAACATGTACACATTCCATAGGAAGGGGGTTTAATAGAGTTCAATCCTTCAAGCGCAACCAATGCAGTTTCCGTCCCATGACCCAGCCTGAAACCTGACTGAAAGGGGTCCAGATAATCCGTTTCCTCCAGAATCCTCTGGAGTTGCGACACAACCACCTTCTCAACCACCTTCCCCAAAAAGGGGAGGTGGGAGACTGGACGAAAATTATCCAGTATAGTGGGGTCAAGCGATGGCTTCTTGAGGAGGGGGTGCACCAGCGCTTCCTTAAAAGCTGCCGGAAACACCCCTTCTCTCAAGGATGTATTTACCATCGCTTGGACCCAACCACAAGTCACCTCCCGGGCTGCTTTCACCAGCCAGGAGGGACAAGGATCTAATCTGCAGGTGGTGGCATTCACAGTCCGGAGGACTCTGTCCACTTCCTTGGGTCCGACAGGCTCCAACCGTTCCCAGTTAACAAGGTAAGTACGTTCCCTGGGTATCTCTTCAGACTCTGTCTCACACTGAGAGTCCAACTTAGAGCGAATCCGAGCGATTTTATCCTGGAGATGCTTAGAAAATTCCTCGGCTCGACCCTGTAGATGGATCTCTGACTCCCCTTTCCCTGAAAGGGATCGGGTAATCTTGAACAGGGTCATCGGGCGGCTCTCCGCAGATGCAATAAGAGCGGAGAAGTATTGATGTTTCGCCGCTCTTACCGCCACAAGGTAGGCCTTAACAGCGGCTCTAGCCTGTGTTCGGTCGGATTCGGTCTTTGTCTTCCTCCAGCGGCGCTCTAGGCATCTCTTAATCCTCTTCAGAACCCTCAACTCTCCCGTAAACCACGGGGAGTATTGGGTTTGCTGGAACAAGAGAGGCCACATAGGCGCGATCTTGTCCAAGGCCCCAGCCACCTCTCTATTCCAGGTAGCAGCCAGGGCCTCCGCTGGACCGTTCAGCAAATCCTCGGGTATAACCCCCAGCTCCCTCTGAAACCCTTCTGGGCCCATCAGTCGCCGGGGGCGGACCAATCAATCAATCAATTTATTTATTATAGTCATAGACCAGTACAAATAAAAATACGCCATATGTAGCGAATAAAAGTTCTCAGCTATAATAAAATAAATAAAATCCATATCTAAAATTAGTTTAGCAAAATACTTAACATTTGTATATAAAATCAAGAAGACAGCCTATTTTACATTATGTTGAGTTCCATATCTTGTGGCATCCTATGGTTATTAATTATTAACTATTAAAATTAAGTGTTAATATCAAAATTTTAAATGAATAGTTATAAAAGAAAGTAAAATATTTATGGTAAGTTTTTCACTAAGTTACGTCGGCTCTTTAGTGCTGCTGCGCAGAATCTTGCTACCTGCGCTGTGACTGTAATCCACTCATCTTTGAGCAAAATCTGAAGATACTCGGTTTCAGAACGGCCCGGATACCTCATAATTATCGGGGAAATAAATTTTATTCGAATATCTCTGTAGAATGAACATCGTAGAAGGACATGTCCAGTAGTTTCTATCTCTCCAGAATTACAAGGACAGAGCCTTTTATCCAATGGAATTTTTTTATATTTGCCGTCCAAGACGGCTGAGGGGAGGACATGGCATTGTGCAAGTGAGAAGGCTTTCCGATGGTTCAATGTCTCTAGCTGGCTGAGATATCTCGCAGAGGTAACAGTATATCTAGTAGAGTCTGGAGCCAAAAATGTCGGGGCTTTCTCTAGATCTGCTTGCCTCTCCATGTCCTCTACCCTTTGTCTCAGGCTTTGTTTTGCCTTGTCGTAGCCCAGGTCTAGTATTGAAGACGGAGAAAAACCTAATTTTGTGAGATTATATTCGACAGCCTTGATCCATGAGGAAGAAAATTTGTCTTGGAGAATTAGTGGTGCAAGGCCTTGTGGAAAAAAGTTGAGTTTTAGCCATAGATTTAAGGAAGCTATACAGATTCTTGACTCAACTTTTACCAGTCCTGTCTCCAGGCGTAAGTGAGCGTTAGAAACACAACGAGGGATCTGTAAAATTGCTCTTATAAATTTGGACTGAACTCTCTCCAAAGGTATAAAACTAGAAGATGAGGGTCCAAGCTGGGTCCCATACAATAGCTGTGCAAGCGACTTAGCCTGAAAAGCTTAATTGCAGCTGGGACATAATGTCCTCCTTTCGAGTGGAAAAATTTGAGAATGGCGTTGGCTGATCTCTGACCAATGGCAGCTGCATGTTCGCAATGTGCATTCCTTGAGCCGGTGGTGTGTATGACAACACCCAGATATTTAAAAATGGTTACCTGTTCTATTTTATGTCCATTAAGGTACCATGAACGGAGTTTTGGCCTTTTAGCAAAGGCCATAACTTTAGTTTTCTGAAAGTTAATTTCCAATTTATCGTTATTGCAGTACTGGAGCAATGCTCGCAGGGCTCTTTTAAGACCTACTGGTGTCCTTGAAAGAATTACTGCATCATCTGCATACAATAACAAGGCGATGCTGCGATTCCCTATTTTGGGGGGGGGGGTTGGTTTATTTATCCATTTAACCATGTCGTTAATATAGAAGTTAAAAAGCAGGGGGGCCAAAATGCACCCCTGTTTTACCCCCTTTTGAGCTATAATCGACATAGAGAGAGTCCCTTGCGTGTTGCACCTAACCTTGAGGGTCGTGTTGGAATGTAAGGCATGTAATAAATGGAGAAGCCTACGATCAATTGAGGCGGCTTCCAACTTCTCCCATAACTTGATTCTGGTGACAGAGTCAAAGGCTGCCTTTAGGTCTATGAAGGCAGCATATAGTGATGCCGCTCTATTAGACACATATTTTTCAATCAGGTGCTGCAAGACCAGGCATTGGTCAATAGTGCCTCTCCCCTCTTTAAAACCAGCTTGTTCTTCTGCTATCAAATTATTGTGGTCCAGCCAGTTCTTGACTTTGTCTCGTAGGTGTTTGGCATAGAGTTTGCTAATTATATTTAGCAAACTTATTGGTCTATAGTTTGAAGGGTCATCTCTGTTTCCCTTCTTGAAGATTGGGACAACAATCGCTAAACCCCAGTCTTCCGGGATATTTCCAGTAGTATTGATGTAGGTAAATAGCGCCGCCAGGACTGGGGTCCACCACTCCCTATTGTTCTTCAGGAGTTCTGCAGGGATGAAATCAGCGCCCGGAGCCTTCCCTGTCTTAAGTTGATCAATGAGAGATTTAATTTCAGACACCGAAACTGGGTGCCATTCAGGTACGTCCTTCATAGTTGGCAGATTCGCCTCACTGGAGGAATCTTCATACAGCCTCCGGAAATGTAGCTCCCAGGCAGCTGGTGATATATGGGAGTCTAGAGGAGTATAGGTTCTGGTGGTTTGGCAAGCTATTATATGCCAGAATAGGGAAGAGTTCTTATTCTTTACTGCCTCTATGAGTCGTTCCCAGGTAGACCTGATGTCTTGCTTCTTCTTAGATGTCACAAGTCGCTTGTATTGTTTTTTAAGAATGAGGAGATGATTAAGAGTCGTTGAGTTGCCATTTCCAGTCTCATTTTTATATATCTTGTAAGCTGAGGTAAGAGCTTTCTTTGCTTCCACACAATCTTTATCGAACCATGGCTTCGAGGCAAGGGCAGGCCTCTTAACTGAGAAATCAGGATCGCGTGTCAGTAGCGGTTGTAGATTTTGTACTAGGTTGTTATATAGTTCTAGTAAATTTTGAGAGGAGTTGGCTGATATGAAATTCGATTGAATTTTTTGGAAGTTATCCTCTGCTAAAGCTCTCCTTACCTTCTGATCGAGAGACTGGGACCATGCAACCCGACATCTTGTTAGACCTGCTGGAGAAATTGCAGGAATGAAACAGTCCCCGGGAGACATCTGCCAAAAAGAACTTTTTAATTGTATGCAGAGTGGTAAATGATCACTTTCTAGAAGTGGTAAGATTTCAAAATGTTTTATATATTTTCGTAAATCCATGGAGGTTAGGATATAATCAATGGTGCTAGTTCTAACTCCAGCCATAAATGTCACTTCTCCTGGATAGTCTCCTACTTGTGAGCCATTTGTTATAAAAAGGTTGAGCCTGTTTGCCATCTTTGCAAGGCAGAGGCCAGCGTAGTTTACTCCTTTATCTTTAGAGAGTCGTGTGAGGGGGGTACTAGTTAGATTGGAATCCTCCGATGGGGGGTATTGATGAAATTTAGAAAATAATGTATAATCATCCGTACCCAATCTCGCGTTGAAGTCTCCCCCTAATAAGACCCTAGCATTTGCATGTTCCATAAGGAGATTACTAACATAGAGTTCCAACTCCATCCATAAGGCAGTTGTTTCGGATTTTCTTTGCGATGGAGGGAGATAAACGTTGATTATCAATAGTGAGTCTGGACCCGACTTAAGAAGGAGAGCCATAGCCAAATGTTTTAGAGGGGGGATTGATATAGACTCGACTCTCAAGGAGGTTGAGATAAGTATACCCAGACCTCCTTTCAATCTCCCAGGTCCTTTACCTGGCCTCGCTTTTAATTTCTATGAGTAATATCCATTGAGGAGGAGGTCATCATCAGTCCATGTCTCTTGCACCAAAATAATATCCTTGCCTATCAAGGGGTCGGAGTGATTAAAACCTCTAAATCGATGCCATCCAGCTAAATTCCATGATAAGATGTTTAGGGTATTCGTCTTGCACTGATCTACATACAGTCAATTTGTATTCTCTGTAGTGGCCATTGTTAGATGGTGATTGTGAGGAGCGGTGGGAGTACCGATTAGTTTATGTTGTTTGTTGTTAAATATAGCTGGCCGTGGAGTAAATTTCTTTTGTATACCTGGTGAGTCATCAGCAACAGCAGCAAAGTTTGCCTCATCAGTAGTATGGGGCTTCAAGACAGACCTCTGTCTCTTTCTCTGTGATACTGCTATTTGTTGAGCCTGGGAAGCTTCACCTTTAGCAATTGTCTCTGCAGCATCCACCTCTGATTCCCACAGAGCTTTGAGATCATTACCTGCGGGGTGCACTTGAAGATCCACCTTATACAAGGATTTTATAAGTAGGTCTGACTCTGGAGAGGACAAGAGATGAGCTATGACCTTAGAGTCTGCATACTTAGGAGTCACTACACATTGACATTCTTTTACTTTCTGCAGACTATCAGAGATTAGATTAACCATTTCGGATTCCTCACATTCGGCCTGTGTGTCAGAGCATTTCTTTAGTGTGAGGGTGTTAGTGTTTTGTTGAACGACTATGTTGTCACAGTCCTGAGAGCTTGATGATGCCAAGTTTATTAATGGCTTTACTGTAGAGTGTGTTGTTGTCAGTGCCTCCCTTAATTCATCCAGTCTTTGTATAATATCTACTTGCTCCGGTTCTGGTAACGCACCAAATAAATCAATCAGCATTTCTTCTGGCTCTTCCTCCACAGTCTCACTATCTGTAGCTAGCACAGTTTGTTGGTTATTACTCTGTTTTCTCAGGGCCGTTGTTGTTGCAGCTGCTTTGATTTTAGTTATATGAGAGCTACTGCAATTAGGTGTTAAAGCAGCAGTACTCTCTGTAAGGGGTTGATCCAAGAGTGGGCTCACTTTCTCTGAGGCGAAGACACGTATTGGGAATATTGAAAAGGTGTTCAGGAAGGGCTTCATTCTGGAAAGCATGCTAGGAAATATAGGCTGCTTAAAAGTTAGCAAAACTCGAATATAATCTCTTCTGTATGGCAGACAATCAGCATGCACTAAATCTATCATTGAACGTTCACATCGGAGCAGCTGGCTCAATGATAGCATAACAGCTCTTCTATCACTCCATCTCCCTCTATTCACTCTGTTGTCATAAATCTGCAGGGTGATCTGATTGGTTTGTAAGTAGTAATTCCATTTGTCTCCTCTCTGTCCTTTTTCTAATTGGGGACTGCTTTCTTTACAGACATTCTTTCCTTTCCTTATGGTTTCGGGAAGAGGGCCAGCTTCTATCTCTGTACTAACCCCGTGATGACTGTCAGTGTGGGTAGTAATAAAAATCTTCCTATTTCCTTCTGTTTTGTTTGAGTGGCTCTCAATAAACTTTGTGAAGGACTCCTTCAGGGAGTTGACCTTATCTTTAACTGTTGTTAAAAGTTCAAAAATTGATATCACCGTGTGTGCTGTTAGCAGACATTGTCTAGATATAAAGTCTGTTATGTTCTCCCTCTTTAAGTTCATAACATCCCGCTCTTGCATAAGCAAAGCAGCTGCCAAGCAGGCCGCTGCAGTCTGGGAGGGGGAAACATTTTCTGCAAGGGTGGAGGAAAGTTCTGAGAGCTGCTGACTTTCTAGTTCTGACTGTAAGTCCCATTCCAATGAATTCTGTAAGGTAGCTCTATTTGTAAAGGAGTCTAAAGTCGAGTTACTTACTGAAACAGTTTCTTTGTTTGTTGTATAGTCGTCCATTTTCTGTTGCTTCAATGGCTTAGATAAAGTCTGTGCTGCAGAGAGCCCACGCTGACTCTTTTTTCTTTTCCCCATTCTTAAAACCTGACTTGTGATACTGATAAGTTAGACTAAAAATATCCTCTCTGGCTTGGAGTATTTGTAGAAATGGTTAAAAGTAATTAGAAGTATAAAATATATAAAATTTAAGAAATATATATACATATATTTCAGAGTTTAAAATTTAGAAATAGGCTGTGCAAAAACAGATAATAAGTCCAATAGCGGGGCACTAATAGCAGAGAACACAATGTCAGGCTGCCAGAGAAAAAATTTTTTAAAAGAAAACTTTAGAAGGAGCTCTTTCCAGTAGTTGCTGCCTCGTCGCCATCTTGCCCCGCCCCTCGGGCAGACCAATCAAATAGGTCCCACCTCCCTGCGAAGGGGGGTGGTATGAGAGAATCTCAAAGTCACCAGGGCATGATCTGACCATGACAGAGGGGAGAGCTGTAATTCTCCCTTCAGATCATGTTGCCATTGCTCCGACAAGAAAACTAAATCTGGTGTGAGGCCACTATCTCGAGTCGGGCCCTGAATAATCTGGAACAGGCCCATGGTCATCATGGTGACCATGAACTCCCGGGCTGCTTCCGAGGTCTGTCCCAGGGACAACAGATTAAAGTCCCCCAGAACCATAAGTCTGGGGAATTCCACCGCCAACCCCGAGATGGCCTCCAGCAGCTCGGGCAGGGAGGATGCTACGCAGCAGGGAGGCTGGTACAGCAGCAACACTCCCAAGTGTTCATGGGAGCCCAACTTCACATCCAGAAACTTGTGGAGCAAGGCCCCTGACGGCTACCAGGGATTCTCAGATGACAACAGCCACCCCACCTCCCTGACCCCGAAGTCTCGGCTGGTGCCGTACTCGAAACCCGGGTGGGCACATCTCTGAAAGGGGAACTCCCCCTTCATTGCCCAGCCAGGTTTCAGTAATGCATGCCAGGTCTGCCCCCTCTTCCGTGATTAAATCACTTATGAGGGGGGCTTTGTTGTTAACTGACCTGGCATTGCAGAGCAGCAGCCGGAAGTCAGGGTCACCACGAGTATGCTGTCCAGGTTCTGGGTTTGAACACAGAGGGCCGGAAGATGTCACAGATAATAAACATCGGGGTCACCTTCCTCTAAGATGACCTGCCCTTCGGTTCCTGCCATACTGTCCCCGGCCCGTCACAACCTCGATCACCTGTCCTGCCCTATTTCCCCCAGACTCTCCAAGTTCAATAGCCTCCACTCCTGAACTCCTGAGATCTCTGGATGAAAGTAAGGATCCCTCTATCGAACCACACAACATCATACATTCCCAATCACAAGGTGGGGGGGCTCTGCCAGTGCACCAGCTTACTCTCTCGGCACTGTTGGAGCCCCAACTCCACTTATACACATCCACTCAATAGCATTCACTGTGCTCCCCCCTCGGCCTCTCTCACTGGTCGGTAGGAGGGGCAGCTCATACAAAACTCTTCCTCACCTCTTGTCTCTCATTCAAGAGGATGAGTAGTCCCTTACATTCTCATTCACACCCTACTCCCTCCCATGTCTCTCACATTAGCAAGGGAGTAGTACATTCACCTTGGGGGATCCTACTCACCTCAATTAGGTTGATCAATTTTAGAGCAATTGGGAAAGATGGTCAGGTTCAGTCTTCAGTGGCTGTTATCTGGCTGCTCTGGGGTTTAGTTCGACTCCAGTCCTCGTTCCAGTTCCAGTAAGTCCACAGCTGTTGGTAAGGGCTCCTGATGAAAAACTACTGCCCAACTCCCAACAGCCCCTCAGAACGTCCAGGGGGTGGTTCCAGGTCCCCAAATTCCAAGTCAGTAAGGGCCGTTGTCGCCGCTGTCGCTGCCACCATTGCCGGTAACAGTCATTGGTAAAAGTCACTGGTAAAGGCTGCTGGGCGGGCCACCGGAGTCGACACCAGCACCGGCCGGCAAGAATCAATAAGGGCCGTCGCCCAACCACTGTCTCTACCTCCGCCACCAGTAAAAACTGCCAGCAGGGAGCACCAGGGGCCATCCGTAGAGGCCTCACAGTTGGTTTATTAAGGCTGTTAGTAAGGGCCGCTGGAAGGGCCGCCGCCACCGCTGTCCTGTTTGAAGGCCCTCCGGATCATTATTGTCTTTAATTCATCAGCTAGGTTAGGTATTCTGGATCTACCAAATTATATAAAGTTTGGGGGCTTAGAAGAAAAGTTATTTCAGCCACTTTGCTGTTGATTCTTCAAGCAACTGCATGCTAAGAGCAGAAGTGGGTAACATGGTGCCAGTGGGCCTCTCCCTTGCCATCAGCCAGGCTTCCTGGCTCTTCTCTTTTCTTTTCATCAGAAAAAGAGATCTGGCAGGCTGGAAAGCAAGGCACCAGCCTCTTAGACCACCTTTATATATAACTATGTGTATATGCACCATTCTTAGAAAATACTAATTGCAACTTAGTGCTTTGGCTGGAAAGCAGGAGGAGAGGGGGAAAAATACCCTGGAGTGGTAGAAAGACTAATGGAGGGCTTGAGAGGATGGTGGGAAGGGTTTGCTTTCTGGTAAACCAATGAGTGTTTTGTGAATAAACTAATTTTCCCATAGGACTATTTAGTAAGTACCCCCATTACATGCTTTCCAAACATTAAACATGTCCACTGGTCAAAAATATCAGGCACTGTTTTGGGCTTAGGTTTTGTTACATTAGTGGCTCCTAATCATGATGGAGGTTCATTAGCTTCGGATCACAGGCAGTGTGCCTGAAACTCCAGCCGCTGGGGAGCCACAGTGGAAGAGGCCTATTGCCCCTCTTTCCAGACTTTTGAGCATCCTTGATCCAGCAAGGCTCTTCTTGTGCTCTTATGTTTAAAACAAACCCTTCTCTTATTGGTCACGCATCATGGGAAGGCTAATTTATCAAAGTTTTTCGTTATTTTTCTGAAATAGTTACCATTAGTTATTTCTGGATGCTTATATTTTCCCTAGTATGTGCAATAGGCAACTTGGTGCTCTCCATCTGGGATTATTTTTGGTTTTGTTGCCCATTGACTCAACCTGACTCCTGGTCACTACAGGAAAAAGGTCACTGCAGTTTTCTTGGCAACTCTCTTCCTAGGGTTGAGAGAGAGTGATTGGCCCAAAGTCACCCAGATGGCTTTGTAAGGCAGGACTAGAACTCACAGCCAATTGTGAAAATTAAAATATACAAAACTTTGAGGGTCAGCTTATTTGCGGATGGTGCATTTTTCATGTTATTTTGGTTAAAAATTCAAGGGTCGGCTTATCCACAGATGGGCTTATCCACGAATATATATGATAATCTTTTCAGATGTAGAAGGCATGTCTCTTGCCAAGGAGGAGGCAATTTATTACTGATTTATAAGCCTTAGTTCTGTAGGTTGGATTCTGACTATGGGTTTGCAGAAAGCTATATTCTGTTTGAAGTTTACCTGCTTCAGTTTGATGGGGTTTAGAGCCAGGTTAAAGTTGATTCCTTGAGTTGGGTAGAGTGAGGAATGCTACTGAGATGGAAACTGTGGTCATACTTAACTTTATGATTCAACAATTAATGGGAAACATATTCGAAACCTGAGGTCACCCTCCCAGATAAATCTAAAATGTCTCTAACAGTTACACATACAGGCAAAAATCACTCTCTCCCTATATTTCCTTCCCACCCCATCCCCCGTCCCCCAACTTCATTGAAATTTTTCTAGATTCAAATGGTTAATTGTTACGTAATACTTCATTGCTGAAAATATTTATGTTGGCTAAATCACTCTGCTGTCATCCAAACTGGTGACTTGAATTGCATTGAAAATTGCATTGAAAAGTTGCATTGAAAGTTCAGCCTGGCAATTTGCCATCTTGCAATTATGCTTGAGATCTCTTTTCAATAGACAGTCTCATGATGAAGTACTATGATAGCGGCATGATTTGTGTGAACTACTGTATTCTGCATTCTCCCTTTGGAATTTGTATGACGCTCTGTAAGCAAAGCTCTTGCCTATTTAAAATCTAACACAGCACTTTTGGCTTTTTCTGCAAGCTCCAATGCACTGAAGCCAAGGTAGCCTTTGAAGACTCTCTGTATTGAATCATTGAGAATATGATAACGAGATTATGGATCTGAACCAATTTCGTCAGTTTTAAAGGAGCACATTAAGGTGTAACGTCGAGAAGCTGGTCTTGAATTGTTGGACTATGAAGTTCTAAGTGGCTTGGGACCAGGATGCTTAAAGGAGGGCCATTTTGATCCACCTAATTATTAAAATCTGCCCTTTTCTAACTGTACTACTTATTGAAAGTCAGGCAGGTGATGACTAGTCACTGCGGAGACAAACTATAATAGTTTCTGCAAGAGAAAATGCTGTAACTGGAAATGGATGTTAAAATATGGGTGCAGTGAAGTGACTATGCAATTTATTTAACATAATTAAGAGTATGAGAAAGAAAGCTGAATTATTTGCAGCTAATGTTAAGATAGATTAAATGTTCAACAAGGAGTATGAATCTGAAATTTATTTGTTTGTTTGTTTGTTTGTTATTTTTATAAATAACTCAAGGCGGCGAACATACCAAATACTCCTTCCTCCTCCTATTTTCCCCAAAACAACAGCCCTGTGAGGTGAGTTGGGCTGAGAGAGAGAGAGAGTGACTGGCCCAAGGTCACCCAGCCGGCTTTCATGGCTAAGGCAGGACTAGAACTCTCAGTCTCCTGGCTTCTAGCCCGTTGCCTTAACCACTAGACCAAACTGGCTTAATGCATCAGAGACCAAGATGGTTATGTTTGACAAGCAAAACAGAGTGAACAATGGGAAATTATATTTAAATGGCAAAAAACAAGAACAAGTAGATGGATTTGTGTATCTTGGTACAGTACCAACTAAAGGTGGAAAAATGTTTGAAAAATATTAAGGTGTGCAAACGCTGGTAGAAGTGGGTAGCATGTACAGTAGTGTGTATCAAGAAATTAATATTGAAATAAGCAAAAATGGCTGTGCGTGAGACTTTTTGCCTGCTTTATTATATGAAAGTGAAGTTTGGGCATGTCAGGAGAAACATATAAGTCATCAGAATGCAGTGTGAATGGGGAACTTTAGAAGAAAATCTAAAGTGTATGGCAGGACTTTCCAAAGTTTTCCTGCGGCGACACACCAACCGCCGTTGGTGTGTCGCCGCGGGAAAACCCGGAAGTGCTGCCGTTGCGGCAGCACGCAAAAATCCGGAAGCGCTACTGCTGCTTTCGGTTTTTGTGCACCGCCGTGACTGCGGCGCTTTCGGATTTTCGCACGCCGCCATTGGTGTGTCGCCGCAGGAAAACCCGGAAGCGCTGATGGCCCGGTGGCGCGCCATCAGCGCTTCCAGGTTTTGACGCGACACATCTGGGCCCCGCAGGCGACACACTTTTGTGTCGCGACACACAGTTTGGAAAGCTCTGGTGTATGGTATAACAAGAAGAGGTAGTGTGCTGAATGAAAGAGGGCTGAATGAATAGAGGCTGAATACAAATGTGAATTATCAGTAAGTACATTGAACTAATTTAATCATACAGAGGGAATGAATGAGCGAACTGCAAAACAAATATATGAAGAGGGAATGGATTGAGAGGAAGGGGAAACCAGAAAAGTCAAGGTTGGAATTTATGAGTTCTTTAGAGACAAGTGAGAAGCCTAAAGAATAAAAGGTAATGTATGAAGTGGCATCTGGACATGATGGAAGCAAGGATGGTTTGCAAGAATATCAAGATAAGGAGAGGTATAGCAAATGTTGTGGGTGTAACCTAGATTTGGCTGCGTTTCCTTTTTTCTTCCTATTTTCATGTCTTTTCTTTTGTCTTACTATTGTCTTACTATTTCTTTCTCCTATTATGTGCTTTGCATAATGTTGCTTATCTCAAAAGGGAATAGACTGATAGGTATGATGAAGATTATGATCTCAACACAATCTGCAGTCTGGGATTTACTCAGTAGTGCACGGAGCCACATATTTAAAAAAAACCTTCTATAATCCAGACCACCAACACCATAGGAGCTACTACAGAGTTAGCTCCCTGATAGATATACCCAGCACTCGGATGTACTTGTGGAACCAATCCCAACCCAGCAGCAAGAGCCAATGACAATGGAGTGGCATAGAAATCCCAGTAAATCAATCAATCAATCAATCAATCAATCAATCAATCAATCAAGAATACAACCCTTATTCTGTTCCTGACTTAAGAAATAACAATGCATCCTGATTGAACATTTTTTTTAAAAAAAATATTCCTTTGTTCAGAAGGTACCAACCCTACACATTGCTGTCCTGTTAGTACCTCCTTCACTCAAAAATGTATTTCTTGAGCTATCACACAAGCCCAGGAAAACGCATAGTTCCTTTATGCCAGTGTTTCTTAAAGTTATTGCTCTCAGGACCAATTCCCACTTAAAAATTATGGAGAATCCCGAAGAGCCTTTTTTTGTATGGGTTATATTTATTGATATTTACCCTATTAAAAATTAAAATTGATGCATTTGTAGAATATTTATTTATTGAATCATGTAAAAATAACAGTATGAAACCTATTACGTATTAACATAAATAAAATATTTTTCATGAAAAAACCCTATTTTTTAAGAAATAAAAATAATAATGACAAGAGTGACATTATTTTACATTTTTGCAAATATCTTCAATATCTGGCAAATAATTTTGATTTCACAGACCCCTGAGAGGATCTTGGGAGACCTTTTCATTATATAATGGCCTGATCACTTCAAAATAAATAAATAAATTGAACATATATTTAGATATGTTCTTATTTTTCTCCTTTAGGGTTTGGGTTGGTGAGGGGATTTTGCTATACACCCTTCAAAATGTATTATCACCTTACCTTTTACCTAACAAGGCTCATGCTCTTTTTTGTTCTCATTAGAAAATTCTTTCCATTACTTGAAATAAGCCCTCTCAGCTTCCTGGACATTACTAGAAAGCCATGTCAGCCTCTTCCTGGACTTGGCTATCCCTTTCTTATTTTGTGAAACATATCCTGGTTGAGCCCTAATTACTGTGGTTTTAAATAATGTCCAGGCATTATGGAGGGTTTTGACCTTCATGAATGTATTCTTGATTGAGGGAAGGCAAGATGGGAGTTCACTAGGGAGACAGCAGATTTTACAGCAGAGAGACTGTTCCTCCCCTCACCCCTTCCTAACCGCAGAAGGAAATAGTTTTGGCTCTTAATTGCAAGAATTTGGCAGAGGAGCAGTTTTCCTCTGGGGGCTTTTCCCAAGGGGCAAACCCAGAGGATTATAAATCTTCTGGAGATCCAGGTTCCTCTCTGAAGCATTCTGCATTTTACGGCAGGCATGTCCACTGAGAACCGCCTACACTGAATGTTCAGGTTTTAATCTAAGTTTTTCTTCTAATTACATCTTATTCATCTTTTCTCAGTCTCTGGACTGTTTCTTTCTGAGCCTCCATTGAAACTTTTCTGGCTTGGATTTATGATTCTTTTTTTTTCATAAGTTTTATTGAATTTTAAAATACATATTAAAAGTTAATACAAAGAAAGAAATAGAAATACAAAGTAAGAAAAAAGAAAAGAAAAAGTGAAGTCAAAAAATAACAAACAAAGAAAATATAGAAAATAGTTGTCCTCCAATTTATCCTTGAACTTTAAATACAACAATTAACTTTAAATATTAGTCCTTCATACAATACACAGGAACTTTTCTTTGTCATATACCCTATGATTTCTATAATCCAATCTTCTGTTCTTCATATAGGTTTCACCTTTCTTTATATCTTCCAACAATCCATCTCTGGTTTCTACTCCTTGGAATAGTAATCAAATGTTCATTGTTGCATCAATTAAATGTTTTCCATTTGCTCTTTCCATTTTTACATCTATATTTATATCTTCAATAAAATCCAATTAGTGTAACAAATAAAGGCCTTATCTACTTCTAATAAAATACAATATATTCTGTTCATATTATGACTATATATTCCATTAATACATAACCTAACATATTACATAACATAATACATAATATAGCAAGAATACAAAACCTAACATAACATATAACCTAATACATATTATACCAATTCTTATAATAATCATACAACATATTCATACATAATATCATTCTGTAATAACCTTCATTCTAATTCCATCTCATCATCTCATTGTCTTCTCATAAATGTATCTCCAGAAAGAGTAATCTATAATATCAACTTATATTTATATTTATAATCTTGTATCTTATACTTAGAATATCATATTTTTATGCAGTTTCTCATATCTGCTCTCACTCTGTGTACAATCCAGATCCGCGTTTTCATTAACCTTGTATCTCAGATCAACATCAATAAATCTCCTGTTTAGGTTATGCCAATATCACAATATGCAACTTGTTTATTTCTGTAACTCATATGGGATGTCAAAATGTTTATTTTACCATATCTATCAATTTGCATGTTAAAATCTTCCTGTCTCAGCTGCCACAATGTGTTTATGCCCAAACGTTTAATAGACCACTTCCTGTAAAATATCATAATCTTCTTCTGTACCAATACATTCAAAATCCTCTTTCCCTGTTTCTCTACTGGTTCAAAAGATCTTCCCTCTGTTTCTAAATCTGTCCCTTGTATCTTCTGTTCCTGAGCCACCAAAACTATAAATATACGTCCTATGGATTTCTTAATTTGCAGAAAAGCTTTGCTGATTTCTTTCTTAAAATCCTGAAGTGCTGTGAGAAATGCCATTTCCACCTACCCCCCCCTTTCGGGCCGTAATCAGCTGCCATAGTCAAAACAAGAATTTTCCCAGGGAGCAGGGAACAGGTGTTCTATTGTTATCTATGATGTCTGTTTCTTTAAGTGAAAAAAGCTTTTAAAATAAAAGATGAAAAATTCCACAGAGCAGTATTTCAAACAGTTTGTAAAAGGAAAGATAAAAATAGATTCCAAGTGAGAGAAAGTCCGTTCTATAAAAAAGTAGAAAAATAGGAAGGAAAAGAGGCACACATTCTCTATATTTTATTCTTTATTCTTCTTTATTCTTCAGGCTGCAAGCTGCTTAATCCAAGCAAACAATTTCTCAAAAGTCAGTTAATTTGTCGAGTGAAAAATACCAACAAAGTCTCTTAAGTCCCAATTTCTCTGATTCAAAAGAAAGGCAAAAAAAATACAAACTTGTTCACTATGTTGCCAAAATAAAATCTATCAAACTTCCACCAAAATTAATTATAGCAAAGAAAACACAAAATTAGCCAACATTTTAAACAAAGTCCAAAGATAAATTTTAGATAATTCTAATCTAAAAAAGAAAACTAATATAAAGTGATCTAAAAGCTGGCTGTCGCTCTTGTGTCTCCCAAAGAGACTTACGTTCCCTGCAGAGCTAGGATCCTCCTTCGGCCATTCCACTGCATTCACCCCCGTTCTTCTCCGCGGTGGAAACAACAAAGAAAAACAGGAGTGGGCAATTCCAATGGCTCTGTGAGCAATTTTCTGGTTCCCCCCTCTTCAGGGGGAAGCTTCAGTGGTCTACAAATTCTGTAGACCCCTGCAAACAAGGTAGAAAGTCAGCCAGGTCTCAGAGCTCAGAGCTCTGAGAAACTCTGACTTGTCGAGCTGCCAGCCAGGCTTGGAGTCGGATTTATGATTCTTTTTTCTAAGTTTGGTAGAACAGCTTGCTTATCTAATTAACGTTCTATATTGTCTTTCATACTCTTTTCTGATGGCTCATGGTTCTCATTTCAATTAAACTTAGAACTGCAAATTTTATTTACAAGGACAGTTATTGAAGAAGACATAGCAAGGATTCTATCATCTTTCTTTCATTGAGAAATATAGAGGAACACTGCTTTGACATAAAATTGACTTTTTAATGCAACTGTACAGCTATGAATTTTATTAATTTGGATATTCTGGATATTATTACTTTGTCAGACGGATGAAACTCCTTCCTTTTCCCTGTTCATTCCCAAACCGGGAATTTTTAACAAATTTTATTAGATTTTAATTTTACATAGATAAAAGTTTAAAACAGAAAAGAAAATGGAAATACAAATCAAGAAAAAAGAAAAGATAAAAAAGTGTAGTAAAGGAAAAAAGAAAAAAAGATAAAGCTGAAACATAGAATTTGGTCAACTTCCGATTTGTATCTGGTCATGGTATTTTAAAAATTTTATCTTACATGCTAGGTCTATATATAATATTAAAGAATATTTCTTGTCTATTACATCAATATATATATATTTTAATCTTCAAATCCCCATATAAGCTTTGCCCCTCCCGCATCTTGTAAATAGTCAGTTAATGGTTTCCACTCTTTAAGGAAATAATTATTTGGATTTTCTTTTAATAAACATGTCAGTTTATCATTCTCTGCCATATCCATCAATTTTAACATCCAATCTTGTATCGTAGGCGATATCTGGTTTTTCCAATTTTGTGCAAAAATAAGTCTTGCTGCTGTAATCATGTATTGCATAATCCTTGTAAATTGCTTCCCAGGTTGTCCATCAATTATTCCCAGTAAGAAAAATTCCGGTTTAAATGGAACTCGAATTTGTAATATATTTTGCATCAATGCATGTATTTGAGTCCAAAATTTCTTTGCAGTCTCACATGTCCACCACATATGGTAAAAAGACCCCTCTTTTTTTTTACATTTCCAACATAAGTTGGAAACATTTCCATACATTTTAGAAAGTTTTTGTGGGGTCATATACCATCTGTTTTGTTGTTTATTCGTTCAGTCGTTTCTGACTCTTCGTGACTTCATGGACCAGTCCACGCCAGAGCTTTCTGTCGGCCGTCACCATCCCCAGCTCCCCAATGGTTGAGTCCGTCACCTCCAGAATACCATCCATCCATCTTGCCCTTGGTCGGCCCCTCTTCCTTTTGCCTTCCACTTTTCCTAGCATCAGCTTCTTCTCCAGGGTATCCTGTCTTCTCATTATGTGGCCAAAGTACTTCAGTTTTGCCTTTAATATCATTCCCTCAAGTGAGCAGTCTGGCTTGATTTCCTGGAGTATGGACTGGTTTGATCTTCTTGCAGTCCAAGGCACTCTCAGAATTTTCCTCCAACACCACAGTTCAAAAGCATCTATCTTCTTTTGCTCAGCCTTCCTTATGGTCCAGCTCTCGCAGCCATAGGTTACTACAGGGAATACCATTGCTTTAACTATGCGGACCTTTGTTGTCAGTGTGATGTCTCTGCTCTTAACTATTTTATCAAGATTTGCCATTGCTCTCCTCCCAAGAAGTAGACGTCTTCTGATTTCCTGGCTGCAGTCAGCGTCTGCAGTAATCTTTGCGCCTAGAAATACAAAGTCTGTCACTGCCTCCACTTTTTCTCCCTCTATTTGCCAGTCATCAATCAAGCTCGTTGCCATAATCTTGGTTTTTTTGAGGTTTAACTGCAGCCCAGCTTTTGCACTTTCTTCTTTCACCTTCGTCATAAGGCTCCTCAACTCCTCCTCGCTTTCAGCCATCAAAGTGGTATCATCTGCATATCTGAGATTGTTAATGTTTCTTCCAGCGATTTTAACTCCAGCCTTGGATTCCTCAAGCCCAGCATGTCGCATGATGTGTTCTGTGTACAGGTTGAATAGGTAGGGTGAGAGTATACAACCCTGCCGTACTCCTTTCCCAATCTTAAACCAGTCCGTTGTTCCGTGCTCTGTTCTTACTGTTGCTACTTGGTCATTATACAGATTCCTCAGGAGGCAGACAAGATGACGTGGTATCCCCATACCACCAAGAACTTGCCACAATTTGTTATGATCCACACAGTCAAAGGCTTTAGAATAGTCAATAAAACAGAAATAGATGTTTTTCTGAAATTCCCTGGCTTTCTCCATTATCCAGCGGATATTGGCAATTTGGTCTCTAGTTCCTCTGCCTTTTCTAAACCCAGCTTGTACATCTGGCAATTCTCGCTCCATGAATTGCTGGAGTCTACCTTGCAAGATCTTGAGCATTACCTTACTGGCATGTGAAATAAGTGCCACTGTTCGATAGTTTGAACATTCTTTAGTGCTTCCCTTTTTTGGTATGGGGATATAAGTTGATTTTTTCCAATCTGATGGCCATTCTTGTGTTTTCCAAATTTGCTGGCATATGGCATGCATCACCTTGACAGCATCATCTTGCAAGATTTTAAACAGTTCAGCTGGGATACCGTCGTCTCCTGCTGCCTTGTTATTAGCAATGCTTCTTAAGGCCCATTCAACCTCACTCTTCAGGATGTCTGGCTCTAACTCACTGACCACACCATCAAAGCTATCTCCAATATTATTATCCTTCCTATACAGATCTTCCGTATATTCTTGCCACCTTTTCTTGATCTCTTCTGCTTCTGTTAGGTCCTTACCAT
The DNA here is from genome assembly GCA_023362775.1 of Charina bottae. Lineage (NCBI taxonomy): Eukaryota > Metazoa > Chordata > Lepidosauria > Squamata > Charinaidae > Charina > Charina bottae. The sequence goes on from JALMGJ010000002.1 coordinate 168,215,977, forward strand.
CTTTGTTTTTGATCATACCCATTTTTGCCTGGAATTTACCTCCGATGTTTCTAATTTTCTGGAAGAGGTCTCTTGTCCTTCCTATCCTATTGTCTTCTTCCACTTCCGCACATTGCTTGTTTAAAAATAATTCCTTATCTCTTCTGGCTAACCTCTGGAATTTTGCATTTAATTGGGCATATCTCCCCCTATCACTATTGCCTTTTGCTTTCCTTCTTTCTTGGGCTACTTCCAGTGTTTCAGCAGACAGCCATCTTGCCTTCTTGGTTTTCTTTTTCTTTGGGACGTTTTTTGTTGCCGCCTCCTGAACAATGTTGCGAACTTCTGTCCATAGTTCTTCTGGGACCCTATCTACTAAATCTAGTCCCTTAAATCTATTCTTCACCTCCACTGCATATTCCTTAGGAATATTAGTGAGCTCATATCTAACTGATCTGTGGGTCTTCCCTATTCTCTTTAGTCTGATTCTAAATTTTGCAATAAGAAGTTCGTGATCTGAACTACAGTCAGCTCCAGGTCTTGTTTTTACCGACTGTATAGATGTCCGCCACCTTTGGCTGCAAAGGATGTAGTCAATCTGATTTCGGTGTCGACCATCTGGTGAAGTCCATGTATAAAGTCGTCTTTTAGGTTGTTGGAAGAGAGTGTTTGTTATGCACAGTGAGTTGTCTTGGCAAAATTCTATCAGCCTATGTCCTGCTTCATTTTGTTCTCCCAGACCATGCTTGCCTGTAATTCCAGGTGTCGTCTGACTACCCACCTTAGCATTCCAGTCTCCTGTAATGAAAATAACATCTCTTTTTGGTGTATTATCTAGTAGGTGCTGCAGATCCTCATAGAACTGATCTACTTCTGCTTCTTCGGCATCTGTGGTTGGGGCGTATATTTGGATCACTGTGATGTTAAATGGCTTACCCTGAATTCGAATTGAGATCATTCTATCGTTTTTTGGATTGTATCCAAGCACTGCTTTAGCCACTTTATTATTAATTATGAAGGCTACTCCATTTCTTCTGTGGTCCTCTTGTCCACAGTAGTAGATCTGGTGGTCATCTGATGTGAAGTGACCCATCCCAGTCCATTTCAGTTCACTGACACCTAAAATGTCTATATTTAATCTTGACATCTCACCAATAACCACATCCAATTTGCCCTGGCTCATAGATCTTACATTCCAGGTTCCTATGGTGTGTTGATCTTTAGAACATCGGATTCGTCGTTCACCATCAGCACCGTCGGCCGCTAGCCGTCCTTTCGGCTTTGAGCTAGCTGCGTCATCACGTCTGGGGCTAGTTGAACGTATCCTCTGTTCCTCCCCAGTAGCATTTTGACCATCTTCCGACCTGGGAGTCCCATCTTCTGATGGTATACCGACATATCTTTGGTTGTACTGATCCATTTAGTTTTCATGGCAAGAATACTGGGGTGGGTTGCCATTACCTTCCCCAGGGATCGTATTTAGTCTGACCTCTCTGCCACGACCTTCCCGTCTTGGGTGTCCCTTCACGGTTTAGCTCATGGTTTCATTGAGGTGCTCAAGCTCCAGCACCACGACAAGGTAACGATCTCCTTTGCTGGAGTATACCATCTGTACATCATCTTATAAAAGTTTTCTTTTAAATTATAACACAAAGTAAATTTTAACCCTTTGGTCCACATATCTTCCCATTGTTGCATTTGAATATTATGGCCAATATTTTTAGCCCATTTAATCATACAGTCTTTAACTTGTTCCTCTACCATTTCACCTTTTAACAATAATTTATACATTTTTGCAATTAGATGATCATCTGTCTCACATAGTTGTATCTCAAATTCCGATTTGGTTTGTTCAAATTCAAGGTCTTTCTTATCTAGTTTAAATTTCTCTACGAGCTGCATATATGAAAGCCATTGAAAACTGTATCCCTCTGATACCAATTCTTCCATTGATTTAATTATATATTGTCCTTGTTCTTTCTTTAAAAAGTCTTTGTAGGTTAACCATTTATCTTTATTTCTTACTTCTGTTCTGTAAAATGCTTCTTGTGTAGAAATCCATAAGGGTCTTTTATGACATAAGATTAATTTATATTTATTCCAGATTCTTAACAAGGATCTTCTAATATAATGGTTTTTAAAGTCCACATTAACTTTAACTTTATCGTACCACAAATATCCATGCCATCCATATCTTAATTCATGTCCTTCCAAATTCAATAATTTTTCATTTTTCAAAACTATCCATTCTTTAATCCAAACCAAGCAACAAGCAGCATAATATAATTTCAAATCCGGTAGACCTAGTCCTCCTCTTTCTTTAGAGTCTTGCAAGACTTTATATTTTACTCTTGGTTTTTTCCCTTGCCAAATAAACTTAGAAATATCTCGCTGCCATTGTTTAAAAGGTTCTTCTGATGCCAATATAGGTAGTGTTTGAAAAAGATATAAAATTCTTGGCAAAACATTCATTTTAATTGCTGAAATTCTACCTAATAATGATAATTGCAGTTTTTCCCAATGTTCCAAATCTTTTTTAATATCCATCCAAAGTGGAATATAATTATTCTTAAACAGCTTAACATTTTTAGTTGTTAAATATACTCCCAAATATTTTACTTTTTCTTCCATTGAATATCCTGTTATTTCTTTCAATTTCTCTTGTTGGTGGTAATCCATATTTTTGGTCAAAACTTTTGTCTTCTGTAAATTCACTTTGAACCCTGCTAGCGACCCAAAGTCTTTTAGTTTCTGTATTAATATTTCAATTCCTTCTATTGGATTCTCCAAAGTAATGACTAGGTCGTCAGCAAATGCTCTTAGTTTATAAACTTCTTTTTTAACTTTAATACCATGGATACCATCATCTTGTCTAATATCTCTAAGTAAAACCTCTAATACCAATATAAACAAAAGTGGAGATAATGGACAGCCTTGTCTAGTACCTTTTTGTATTTCACATGGCTTACTAAATTCACCATTAACAATTATTTTGGCAAATTGTGGAGTATATATTGATTTAATCCATTTTATAAAATTTCCTCCAAAATTCATATTTTCCAAAACTTTGAACATAAAAGGCCAATTTAAGTTGTCAAAGGCTTTTTCAGCATCAATAAATATCAAGGCAGCTTGTTTATCATAGTGTTGATCCAAATATTCAATTACGTCTACTATGTTTCGGACATTGTCATGAATTTGCCTCTTGGGTAGAAAACCAGCTTGGTCTTGATGAATAAAATCCTTAAGTATATTCTTCATTCTTTCTGCTAATATCGTTGTAAATATCTTATAGTCATTATTCAATAAAGATATTGGTCTGTAATTTTTAGTTAATGTTAAATCCTGTTGTTCTTTGGGTATCAATGTTATATGTGCTTCTTTCCAAGTTTCAGGCATAATTCCTGTTTCCAAAATAGAATTCATAGTCTTCTGCAAAGGTAAACATAAATCCTCTTCAAAACATATATAGTAGGCTGCTGACAATCCATCCGGTCCAGGAGCTTTTCCACTACTAATTTTCTTAAAAGCTTTTATCAATTCTTCTTTTGTTATAACATTATTTAATGTCAATCTTTGTTGGTCATTAAGAACAGTTAGTTTTTGTTTATTCAAATATTCTTCAATCTCATCCAAGTTGACATCTTGTTTTTTATATAATTTAGAATAATAGTCATGAAAGGTTTTTTGAATGTCCATATTATTCACCAGAGTTTTTCCTTCATGTTGAATATTAGTAATCGAATTCTTTTGTCTTTGTTTCCTCAATTTATAAGCCAGCCATCTACCTGGTTTATTTGCATATTCAAAATATTTTTGTTTTGTAAATTTCATTTGAGTCTCTATCTCTTGAGTTAATATCATTGATATTTGCTTTTGTAGAAATTTAATTTGAGTGAGCAAAGTGTCATCCATTGGTTTATCTCTCAAATCTAACTCTTTACTTTTAATTTCATCTAAAATCAATTGAATTCTTTTTTGTTTTTTCTTCCTCATTTGAGCATTGTATTGAATAAAATAACCCCTCATATATGCTTTACTGGCTTCCCATACAGTTTGAATATTAGTCCCTTTGTTCAAATTAAATTGAAAATATTCTCTTAATTTTTTTTTGCATACATCAACTACATCATTATTCCGTAGTAGTGACTCATTCAATCTCCATCTAAATACATTCCGTTTCCCTTTAAGAGTCAACATTACTGGATTATGATCTGATAAAGTCTTAGGTAATATATCGACTTTGTTAATATCCATCATCAAATTTTTAGATATCAAAATCATATCTATTCTAGAATGTGATTTAAATCTCTCTGAATAATATGTAAATTCTCTGGAAGTCCCATTCATACATCTCCAAATGTCTTGTAAATCCAACATCTCTTTCAAATCGAAAAATGTTTGTGGCAATTTTCCCTGTGTTTGCTTCACTTCTTTTTGTGACTGTCTATCCAATCTGGGGTAAATTACCCCATTCCAATCCCCCAAAAAACACCAATTGTCATAAGTTAAGTCCAAAAGTTTATCCATCAGGTTTTTATAAAATACTCCTTTATCCATATTCGGTGCATAAAGTCCAACTATCAGTGTTTTAGTTCCTTGTATGTTAATTTCTACTACAATGTATCGACCCTCTTCATCAGCTAATATCAATTTTGGGTTTAACTTTGGTTGTACATATAAGACTACCCCTTTAGTTTTTTTATATCCAGCCGAAATAAATTCTTCTCCAAGCTGTTTTTGAATCAAATATTTAGTATCTTTTTTACAAATATGAGTCTCTTGTAAACAACTTATGTCCAATTTCTGTTTTTTCAAAAAATGAAATATCTTTCTTCTTTTTTGTGGAGCATTGGCTCCATTAATATTCCATGTCAGATATTTAAGTTCCATTGGTGTTTTATTCTTTAAAATCCCTTTGTTAAGTCCACACCTGTAGCTCCTTTCTCAGATAGATCTTCAGTCTTCTCTTTGTCTTTCGATGTTTCTCCTCCTTTTGTCAATTCTCCTTCTGGTAAACCCATTTCTTTCTTGTATTTCTCTAAACCGGGAATTTAATAGAAATAGCCAGATGATAAGTGGAGAGTCAAAATATGTTTATTCACCCAAAGTTGTCAAATTTCTTTGAGTTGGCAGCCGTGCCAAGGATTAATTTTCTCCATCCTTTTATAGGTCTTTTGGCCAAATTTTAGCCACTCAGAATGCATCAGCCCTTTACAATAACCTTTGCTCTATCGGCATGAGCATCTGCCCTTTTCATATCCTACTCCTCCTGTCATGGACATCTGTTTTTCACATCCTGTTCAGATGTTCTCTTCTCTCAAAATTATGGCAAATTTCCTTATATATGGTTAAGCAGAAATCTCTTTATCTGTAGTAAAAACACAAACAGGCACTTTACCTTTCCTATACATGCATTTTCCTACAAGGTATATATATTCCATTTCTACATAATATACTCATTTGTCTAATTGGGAACCAGCTACCAGCATTACGTCACAAGATATATGTCCTTTCCTTATTGTAATCCAACACTTTGCTGAAACAACCAGATTATATGCTATTCAACTTGTTGGGACTAGTTTGAACTGAATTCCTTCATTTGATTTTTAAAACTCCCTTATTTTTTTCTTTTAATCATAAGAGGGAGCTCCAACATAAGGAATATTTATTTAGCTGCCGAGTTGCTGCTAAATTGCTGAGAACTGAGCTGAGAACTGCTGGAGTAGCTGGGGCAGCTTGGGTTGCTGTCGGAGCCCGCGGGACGAGATTGGAGCTACGGCGAGAACAGCTGGAGTCACCGGAGCCGGAGCCCCCCCCCCCGACGCTTGGTGTGCTGGGCGTGAATGGAGCTGGAGCTTCAGCTGTGGCTGCTGCCGGTGCGCCATTGCTGTAGGAGTGTTTGCCGACCCCTCATGTGGAGTGGGGGAGTTGAGTCATTCTGGCGACGGTGCTGGGGCTTTTTTAGCAGCGCAGAGGCTTTTACAGACTGATAGACGCCGGTAGAAGCCTCCTGGAAGGGTTTTAAGGAGGCGACGCAGAGCTTGGGGTGCTGGTCGGACACCCTGGGGTCGGCAGCCGGACTGGTCTGGCTAGCTCAGCATTTCTTCATGGGACAGTGGAAGTGGGGCAGACCCTGGTTAAATGGACCAACCCAGTGCCTGACAGACCTTCAAGAACTGGACTGCGGGCACGGTAACGCCAAGACAATCTTGGGCGACTGGCAGGAACATAATAACTATTTCCGACGTTGTGTGGGCTACGGATTACCAGGGCAGAGGCCACCGTGGAAGTTAGCAGAGCCATCCCCTTCCGACCGCCCTAATATAATATAGGCCATCAGGATCCCTTCGAAGTGACTGTTACTCCCTCTCAGGTGTGAGAGATGTGAGAGGGGGTATGAGTTTGTATGTAGAGAGTGAGAACACTCATTCCCCCGAGTGAGAGTCAGGGGGTGAGGGGTAGCGTATGGAGCACCCCCTGTTGACCAGTGAGAGAAGTCAGGGGGGGCGCAGTGAATGAATGAGTGAATGAATGTGAGAGTGGTGATTGGGCTCCGTCAGTGCCGAGAGCTTGAGCTGGTGCACTGGGGGGCCCTTCACCACTTGGGTTGATTGGGTATGAGTGAGTTGGGTGAATGATGGAGGGATACCCATTTTCAACCGGAGTTCTCGGGAGTCCAGGAGTGGAAGCTAATTGATTTAGAGAATCTGGGGGTTACAGGGCAGGACAGGCCATTGAGGTGGTGATGGGCAGGGGATATTATGACGGGAGTTGGAGGGAGGGCCATCGTAGGGGAAGACGCCCCTGGTGTTTATTACCGGTGGCGTGTTCTGGCCCTCCGTGCTCATACCGAGGCCCTGGTCAGCAGACGCGTGGTTGCCCTGATTTACGGCTGTTGCTATGTAATGCCAGGTCAATTAATAACAACGCCCCCCTCATTCACAATCTGATTATAGAGGAGGGGGCAGACCTGGCATGTATCACAGAAACCTGGCTGGGCCCAGAGGGAGGTGTTCCTCTCTCTGAGATATGCCCAGCTGGGTTTCAAGTTTGGCACCAGCTGAGACTTCAGGACAGGGGAGGAGGAGTGGCTGTTGTCATCAGGGAGTCTCTACTGGCCGTCAGGGGCCCTGCTCCACAAGTTACCTTGTTTTTCAAGTTCGGTTCTCATGAACAGTTGGGAGTGTTGCTATTGTACCAGCCTCCCTGCTGCGTAGCAACCTCCCTGCCTGAGCTGCTGGAGGCTATCTCGGGGTTGGCGGTTGAGTTCCCCAGGCTTATGGTCCTGGGGGACTTCAATCTGCCCTCCTTGGGGTGAGCCTCGGAAGCGGCTCAGGAGTTCATGGTCACCATGATGACCATGGGCCTGTCCCAGATCATCCAGGACCCAACTCGAGACAGCGGCCTCACCCCGGATTTAGCCCTGGTGACCTTGAGATTCTCCTATGCCGCTCCCCTCCGCAGGGAGGCTGGACCTATTCGATTGGTCCTCCCCCGGTGACTGATGGACCCGTTAGGGTTCCAGAGGGAGCTGGGGGTTATACCCGAAGATCTGCTGCACGGTCCAGCGGAGGCCCTGGCTGCCACCTGGAATAGAGAGGCGGCTGGGGCCTTGGACAGGATCGCGCCTATGTGGCCTCTCTTGTCCAGTCGAGCCCAAAGATCCCCCTGGTTTACGGAGAAGCTGAGGGTTCTGAAGAGGATTAAGAGATGCCTAGAGCGCCACTGGAGGAAGACAAAGACTGAATCTGACCAAACACAAGCTAGAGCCACTATTAAGGTCTACCTTGTGGCGGTAAGAGCGGAGAAACGTCAATATTTCTCCGCTCTTATTGCATCTGTGGAATGCTGTCTGGCGGCCCTGTTTAAGATTACCCGATCCCTTTTAGGGAAAGGGGAGTCGGAAATCCATCTCCAGGGCCATGCGGAAGAATTTTCTGGGCATTTACTGGATAAAATTGCTCGGATTCGCTCCAAGTTGGACTCCGAGTGTGAGACAGAATCTGAAGAGATACCCAGGGAACGTACTTACCTTGTTAACTGGGAACGGTTGGAGCCTGTCGGACCCTAGGAAGTGGACAGAGTCCTCTGTACTGTAAATGCCACCATTGTCAATTAGATCCATGTCCCTCCTGGCTGGTGAAAGCAGTTGGGTCCAGACGATGGTTAATACATCATTGGGAGAGGGGGTGTTTCCGGCAGCTTTTAAGGAAGCACTGGTACGCCCTCTCCTCAAGAAACCATCGCTGGACCCTACTGTACTGGATAATTTTCATCCCTTTTTGGGGAAGGTGGTTGAGAAGGTGGTGGCGTTGCAGCTCCAGAGGATTCTGGATGAAATGGATTATCTGGACCCCTTTCAGTCAGGTTTCAGGCCTGGTCATGGGACTGAAACTGCATTGGTCACGCTTATGGATGATTTTTGGTGGGAGCGAGATGGAGGCAGTGCTTCCATTCTCGCTCTTCTTGACCTCTCGGCGGCTTTCGATACCATCGACCATGGTATCCTTCTGCAGCTGCTCAGGGAGTTGGGGGCAGGCATCGTCGTGCTGTGCTGGTTCGCCTCCTTCCTCCAGGGCTGGTTCCAGTCGGTGTTGATTGGGAGTGAGAGATCCAGCCCGCGGGCCCTTTCTTGTGAGGTCCCGCAGGGCTCAGTACTCTCTCGCTCCTTTTTAACATCTACATGAAACCACTGGGTGAGATCATCCGTCTCCATGGGGTGAGGTATCATCAGTATGCTGATGATACTCAATTATACATCTCCATCCTGGGGGAAGTAAGTGATGCAGTCTCTACCCTGTCCAAGTGCCTGGGGGCTGTAGGGGCCTGGATGGGGAAAAACAGGCTTCGACTGAACCCTAGTAAGATGGAGTGGCTGTGGATTAATGGCTCCTCGATATCTAGGAAATTGTCATCTTTAGTTCTGGATGGGGTGGCACTGCCCCAGACAGACCCAGTGCATAACTTGGGGGTCCTCTTGGACTCACGACTCCTGCTCGAAGAGCAGGTGGCAGTTGTGGCCAGGAGGGCCTTTGCACAACTTTGTGTTGTGTGCCAGTTACGACCTTTCCTGGAACGAGAGGCCCTTCGAACGGTCACTCATGCCCTGGTTATCTCACATATAGACTACTGTAATGCGCTCTACATGGGGCTACCCTTGAAGAGTATCTGGAAGCTTCAGCTGATCCAGAATAAGGCCGCGCGGATGGTTTTGGAAGTCCCTTATCGGACACATGTAACACCTCTGTTACGCGAGCTGCATTGGGGTTCCAGTTTAATTCCGGGTCCAATTCAAGGTGTTGGTTATGACTTTTAAAGCCCTTCATGACATCGGACCGGACCATCTTAACCCCATTACATCGTCCCGTCCCATCCGGTCATGCAGAGAGGGCATGCTACGGACCCCATCGGTCAAAGAATTCCATCTAACGGGGTCATGGAAGCGTGCCTTCTCTGCAGTAGCGCCTGCTCTGTGGAATATTCTCCCCCCAGAGTTAAGACAGTCCCCCTCGCTCCTGGACTTCTGGAAAAAACTCAAGACCTGGTTCTGCCAACAGGCCTGGGGCAGGAAGAAGAGTATACACTCTTGGGGATGGCTAATACCTTAGGATGGCCCTAGAATGCCCTTTCCATTGTTTTAAAGAAGATACTGCCATCTTGATTTTATTATATTTATTGTAATTTTGAATTGCTTATTTTAATGTTTTTCTAATTTTAATCATATTTGTATTAGAATTAATTGTGTTGGATTGTAAACTGCCCAGAGTCCCTTTGATGGAGTTGGGCGGTGATAAATCGAATAAATAAATAAATAAATAAATGTTTGAAATTAAATGTTTAGTTGGAATGCTATTAATTGTAATGAATGATAATGAAACTCAGTTCTTAATATATAAATTGATTGTTCAATGCCTGTTTTAGCTTACCATGCCTAAGGACATTCTTTTGTCCTTTTTTTCTCATACTGAGATGAATGTTATTAATATTACTGAACTTTCTTTTTTCTGATCTACTCTTAACCTTATAGTTTGCTTTGGTTCAGCTTAATGAATAGAGATTCTAGGTATAAAATTATTTCTTTCCCCCAAAATGAGTAGGAGAAATCACATGGAAAAGAATCCAAACTGGCAGAAGCCCAGCCTGATTCCTCTGTGTAGAGAATCACAGAGGTGACCTTGGGAAAGGAATGGGATGGTTAGCAAAGTATGATTTACGCCTGGGAGAAGAAAAGAGAGACTCATCCCGACAAGCCTACGCCTGCAATCTACAGTTAAGGGTCACAGAGCAGACCAGATCCTGCAGCAGGCACAAAGACATCTTCTAAATGAAAGAATAAGGCAAGTCCACTTCACCATTGATGCCCTGCAATACAATTTTGAAAACCTTCACCAGGAACTCACAGCCACCCTTCCTGACCCAATCCTGGATAGAGTTATTCAGCTTGGCAATAAAGTACAGCTGGCCCAGCATCACAAGACAAAAGAGAGGCAAACTAAGAAATTTGACATTCTTCTTTCTCGCAGCAAGCAGAAACAAGGAACGGGAGAAACCGCTGGGAGGAACAACAACAACAGGACCACAGAGGACAAAAAGAACATGTGGGTGAAAAATCTCTCAGACAGAGAACTCACCCAACCAGAGAGAGATGTCCTAACCAAAGGTCTTAATTTTGCCATCACTCCCAAGCAAGTTCCGGTTGTGGAGCTCATTACAGCCACAGAATCTGCCATCCACAACAACCACCTACCTTTTGAGGAAGCAGAACAACTCCGGCTTAAAATATCTGCAGCTCTGTCCAGTGCTCAACCTCCTCCCCCCAACCTTACCATCCAAGAGAGGAGAGCCCTGACAGCTCTCAGCAAAGATGAAACCATCACCATTTTACCTGCTGACAAAGGAAGCTGTACAGTGGTTCTAAACACTGCAGACTACCACAATAAAATTACCTCACTTTTGGAGGATCACCATACATATGAAAAACTGAAAAGAGACCCCACCAACAATTACGAGAAAAAGGTAATAGACAGTTTGAAACAATTGGAACATGATGGCTCCATCGATAGGATTACCTACCACCGTCTGTATCCTGGAGAAGCCATCCCCTGCATCTACGGACTTCCTAAGATCCACAAGGAAGGAACACCCCTCCGACCCATAGTCAGCAGCATTAATTTGGTAACATACAACATTGCCAAACACCTCTCTACCATACTAGCACCTCTAGTTGGACACTCTGAACACCACATCCATAATTCGGAAGAATTTGTTTCCAAAGCAAAGATCCTGAAACTGGATACGGATGAAACTATGGTCTCCTTCGATGTGTCCTCCCTTTTCACCAGCATCCCCACCACTCATGCTCTATCCGCTGTCAGGAAGAGACTAGAAGAGGACAGCACCCTTGAAAGGAGAAACCATCTCAACCCAAACCAGATCTGCCATCTTCTGGACCTGTGTCTTAACACCACTTATTTCTCATACAGAGGTGACTTTTACAGACAAAAACATGGCTGTGCCATGGGTTCTCCTGTGTAACCCATTGTGGCCAATTTATACATGGAAGAAGTGGAGAAGCACTCAACACATTCCAGGGAACGGTGCCCACCCACTGGTTTAGGTATTGTCGTGTGTAGCTGCAGAAATAACACGCCAAGGCCAGGAATCTAGTCTCTAGTGTTTATTGCATACCTACAAACAGAAATCCTGCTAAACTAACAGTGCCTGAAGATTCCCAAGTATATCAGCTCAACCTAGGGCGGAGCTTTCTTCTGACGTTTGGGGAAATAGGCTAGGCTCTCTGAGCTGCGTGCTCGCTTCTTATCCAGTGCTCCGCCCTCCTCTCTGCTTCCCCTGACACCACCCCCCTCCCCATCCAAAAACTCCATAGCAACTCCCTCCCCCCGTTCGTCCTTGGTGCCGGGCAGGATCCCGTGTGAAAAAGTGTCTATCTGCTCCTCTTCCTGGGAGCTGGGCAGTGAAGGGAGGTCATCCAGGAAAGGAATGTCGGGGGAAGGCTCGCGTCTCTCTGTTTGATCTGATAGTCCGGGTGCAGCTGGCCTCTCCTGAAAAACAGCTAAATCGTTAGAAAGGTTCTCCCTCCCCCCTCCTGGGAGCTGGCAACCAGAGGTGGAGGGATGCGAATCCTCCTCCTCCCCCCTCGCTGGGTCCGACGGGGGGAGCAGGAATGGTTGCTGGCAACTTACGAAATCCTCAGGCTGGTCGGCTTCCTCGTCTTCAGCTGGGGGCTGTAGCTCTGGGAGTCGAGCTGGTCGAGGCTTGTGAGGGAAAATCTGATGAAACCTATGCACTAGGAAGGGTGCGTGAACATCTTTGGCATTTTCCCAGGAACGCTCTGTCTGAGAATACCCCTTCCAGTGTATTAAATACTGAATCCCCCTGCCCCTCCTTCTGGAGTCCAAAATCTCTTGCACTTCGTACTCCGGTTCCCCTTGGACAAGTACCGGAGGTGGGGGGGTGGTATGTGACCGTAAGGCACTTGGAGGGGAATCTTTGACTAACAAGGATTTGTGAAACACCGGGTGAATCCTCATGGAGTGTGGAAGCTGCAACCGATAAGCCACAGGGTTTATTAGCTGTATCACCTGAAAAGGGCCAATAAACTTAGAGTCCAGCTTCTTGCAAGGTCTGTTAGTGGGCAGAAACTTTGTAGAGAGCCAGACCTTGTCTCCTGGTGATATGGGGGGTCCTTCCTGTCTGTGTTCATCTGCGTTCCGTTTATAGGCTGCCTTTGCCAGCTCTAGCTGCTCTGCTAACAGGTGATGGGCTGCCTGTCTTTCTGCCAGGAAATCCGTGGCTGCAGGCACAGCTGTTTGTTGTGAGGAAAGGGGCAACACTCTCGGGTTTGTGCCATAGAGAGCCTGGAAAGGGGACATCTTGGTTGAGGAATGTACTGCATTGTTGTAAGCGAACTCTGCCATGGGGAGAAGTTCTGGCCAATTGTCCTGCCGGTAGTTAATGTAACATCTGAGATATTGCTGCAATAACTGGTTACTTTTCTCTGCTTCGCCATTACTGCATGGATGATTCGCAGAGGACAAGTGTATTTTGACCCCCAACGTCTGGAAAAGCGCCCCCCAGAACCTGGAAGTAAATTGCGAACCGCGATCTGAGATCAAGTGGTTAACCATACCTCTATATCGGAAGACATTGTCCAAAAAGAGCTGTGCTGTAACTTGTGCTGTTGGTAGGCCCTTGCAGGGAATGAAGTGCGCTATTTTTGTAAAGCAGTCTACCACCACCAGGATGGAAGTGAAACCCTGTGCCTGTGGTAAGTCGGTGATAAAATCCATGGAGACAGTGTCCCAAGGTTGGGGGGTGGGTGGGCAGGGGCTGCAAAAGGCCTGCTGGTTTCCCTGCAACCGTTTTAGCGCGTCTACACACGTGGCAAGAGGCCACGTAAGTCTTGATGTGTGCTGCCATCTTGGGCCACCAGTCGTCTCTGAGTGTTCTGTGCAGCGTTTTGAACACCCCCCCCGTGTCCTGCCGTTGGGCTATCATGACAGAGCTGTAATACTTCTTCCCTCAGGGTCTTAGGAACATAAAGCCGCCCACTATGCCAAAGTGTCCCTGCCTCCGCTGTGAAAGGGGACGGTGTACCATGCTGGGCCCCCTGGAGGTCATCCAGCCTAGCCCGTGCGTAGGGGTCTTGTTGCTGCTGCGCCTTGATTCTTACAAGGAAATCGTCTACTAGTCTGACTGCTGCCAAGTTCTCTACTTGGACCCCTTCGGGAGGCTTCTCAAAATGTTGAGGGTGCAAGATCGTGGCTTGGGTGGCTTGGTCAGGTTCTGCAATGTCCTGCGGCTGCCTAGACAACGCGTCAGCCAGCTTGTTTTGTTTGCCTGGCAAATACGAGATGACGAAATCGAAGCATGAAAAAAAGTGACTCCATCTGACCTGACGGGGGTTGAGGGATCCCGAGCTCTGCAACAGCGCTAAGTTTTTATGGTCTGTGTAAACCTTGATTGGCAAGGCTGCTCCCTCTAACCAATGCCTCCATTCTTGAAAGGCTGATTTTATGGCAAGCAGCTCCTTGTTAAAAACATCGTAATTCCTCTCTGCTGGTGACAGCGTGCGAGAGAAATAGGCACAGGGTAATAAATCTTCCCCCCTTTCGTCCGCCGCTTGGAGTAAAATGGCGGCGACGGCAAAGTTAGAGGCGTCGCACTGGACGTGGAACTGTTTTGAAGGGTTCGGATGCCTCAGGAGTGGTGGGGAGGTAAACAGCTGTTTAAATTCTTGAAAGGCCGCTTGCTGCTGTTCCCCCCAGCAAAAGCGTCTGTTTTTCTTTAACAGCTGAGTAAGGGGACGCGCTTTCTCCGCATATGAGGCAATGAACTTGTGAAGAAAATTCGCATACCCCAGAAATTGTTGGAGCTCCTTGACGTTACGGGGAGTCTTCCATGACATAATTGCTTGGACCTTTGCAGGATCCACGGCTACGCCTTCTGTGGAAATCCTGTATCCCAGATAGTCTAATTGCGTTAAGTCAAAAGCGCACTTTTCTAATTTTGCAAACAGCTTGTTCTCCCTTAATCTCTGCAGAACATTACGCACATGGGTAATGTGGGAGGTGGGGTCCTCAGAATAAATCAGAATGTCATCCAGATACACAATGACATATTTATCTAACAAGTCTGAGAAAATGTGGTTCATGAACCTGGAAAATACTGCCCCACAATTACTTAGTCCAAAAGGCATGACTAAATACTCAAACTTACCATATCTGGTGTTAAAAGCCGTTAAGTATTCATGGCCTGGCTTTATTCTGATCAAATTGTAGGCATTCCTGAGGTCTAGCTTGGTAAAAATGCGAGCCTTTTGCAGGCGATCTAGCAACTCCGATATCACTGGAAGAGGGTAGTGGTCTCTAACGGTGACTGCGTTGAGTGCGCTGTAGTCATGCACCGTGCGCATGGGGGGTCCCTTATCGCCAGCCTGTGTCGCCGGGGCGAAAGGATCGGGCTTTTTAGGCACGAAGAAGGTAGGGGCAGATGCTGGTGACGTCGATGGCCGAATGAAACCCTTTTTTAGGTTGGTATCCAAATATTCCTTCAGTATAGCTAGCTCCTTTGGGGACATTGTGTAATGCCGTGCCGCTGGGATCTTGGCTCCAGGCTTCAAATCTATGGTACAGTCGAAAGATCTATTGGGGGGCAACACTGTGGCCTCTTGCTCTCCGAAGATGTCTGCAAAATCTCCATACTTTGTTGGTAGTGGAGCCTTCCCTGCTTCCCGGCTTGCAGCTGCCGGTTGGGCTTGGGTAATGCCCTGCAATTTGTGGTGCCGACAGTCTTGAGAGGGAAAGGAAACTGCTCCGGTCATCCAGTCCAAATTGGGGTTGTGAAGTCTCAACCAAGGTGCCCCGAGAATGACTGGGACTTGCAAAGAGGCAGTAACATACAGTTGGATCCACTCCGAGTGATCTGCGATGTTTAGCTGAATCGGCAGGGTGCAACGTTCGATCGCGCCGGCCTTGAGAGGTTGCCCGTCGATGGTTTCAACCTGCATGGGGCTTGGTAGTGCAATAGTTGAAATGTTAAACTTTTCCACCGCTTCCCCATCTATAAAATTGGTTGTCGCCCCGGAATCAATCATAACATTTACCGGTAATAGTTGCTTGGAATCTGTAGTCAGCGTGGCTGGAACAATATAAAAATCTTGGTTGTGATCTGCCGTCTGAGCCCTTCTTAATTGCTGGATGGCCGCCCTACGGGGCTCTGACAAGGGGGGCCGTTGGAGTTTAACTGCTGAGAAGAAGCGGCTGGAATGTGGGCCTGCTCCGTGCCTTGGGTTGTAAATCTTACCGGGGCTGCCTGGCATCTGGTCGGGCACACCCTTGCAATGTGCCCTGGCCCCCCGCAATAAAAACAAAGTGCACTGTCCCTTCTCCTTTGCCTCTCGGCTTCAGAGAGCCCCCTTCTTGTGGCCCCTATCTGCATGGGTTCTTCCGCGCTCAGGGGAACAAACGTGTTAGAGGGGGTAGCAAAACCTGGAAAAGCCTGTCGGGTTCCTGCCCTGTTTCTCCCTGGCCGAAGCTGCTTTAACTCCTCCAATCGAGCATCTATGACGACTGTTAACTGGTATAGGTCTTCCAATGTCGCTGGAGTGCCCTGCCGCACTAACTCCGTCTTAATCTCTTCGTCCAGTCCTTGTTTAAACTGATCCTTCAATGCCACCTCATTCCAGCCCAAATCTCCTGCCAGCAGTTTGAAATCTGCGATGTACGCTCCTACTCTCCTGTTCCCCTGTCGGAGCTGCCGGATCTCTCTGCTGGCAGTGACCTCTCTGATTGGATCATCAAAATGGGCTCTGAAACGGGCCATAAAGTTCTGGTAGTTGTCCAGAATTGGGTCGTTAGCTTCCACCATGGGGATGGACCATCTTGCGGCTGAGCCTTTCAGCAAACTTAAAATGAACGTGACTCTGGACCTCTCCGTCGGGAACTCGGCTGGTCTGCTGTCGAAAAACATGGTGCACTGGGTGACGAAGGTCCTGAGCTGTGCCGTCTCTCCCCCAAATTTCTCTGGTAAACACCCTGGGGATCGCAGAACGACTGGTGGGGGTGGTGCCACTGGTGCTGGCTGCTGTGCCCCTGGAGCTGGTTGTTGCATCTGCTGAAGCATCACCGCCTGTAAGTTATTAATCTGGTCGTCGACTTGTTGCTGGTGTTGTGTCAAGGCCGCTGCTAGCTGGATTATGGCCTGCTGCAATTCCTGCGTCTGAGAAGCCATTCTTCTGGTTTATGTGTTCCTCCCTCTTTCGATGGGAGTTTTGGTTTAGCAGGATTGATGTTGTGTGTAGCTGCAGAAATAACACGCCGAGGCCAGGAATCTAGTCTCTAGTGTTTATTGCATACCTACAAACAGAAATCCTGCTAAACTAACAGTGCCTGAAGATTCCCAAGTATATCAGCTCAACCTAGGGCGGAGCTTTCTTCTGACATTTGGGGAAATAGGCTAGGCTCTCTGAGCTGCGTGCTCGCTTCTTATCCAGTGCTCCGCCCTCCTCTCTGCTTCCCCTGACAGGTATGTGGATGACACCTGGGTCAAAATCAAGGCCCAGGAAGTACAGGCCTTCACGGACCATATAAACACTATAGATGCCAACATTAGGTTCACCAGAGAAGACACCAAGGACAACAGACTGGCATTCCTAGACTGTGAAGTCCTCATTGGGACCGGTGGCAAGCTAGAAATAGGGATCTACAGGAAACCCACACACACAGATCAATATCTGATGTTTGACTCCCACCATCCACTGCAGCACAAACTAGGAGTCATCAGGACATTGTCACACAGAGCAGAAACCATCCCCACCTCCATGGATTCCAAAAAGAATGAAAATCAGCACCTGAGAACAGCTCTGAAGGCCTGTGGATATCCAAATTGGGCCTTCACTAAATATAAATCTACCAGACCTAAAACAGCAACAGATAGGGCAGAGACTCAGAGTAAACGGAAGAACCTGGTCATTCCTTACATGGCTGGCGTGTCTGAAAAGATAAAACAGATATTTGGCAAACACCACATACCTGTATATTTCAAACCCACCAACACACTGAGACAGAGGCTTGTACACCCCAAAGATCAAACTCCAAAACACAAGAAAAGCAATGTAGTTTATGCAATCCAGTGCAGTGAGGAGTGCTCTGAACTTTACATTGGAGAAACCAAACAACTTTTGAACAGGAGGATGGCCCAACACAGGAGAAGTAACACCACGGGACCAGAGTCAGCAGTTTATCTTCATCTAAAGGAAAAAGGACACTCATTTGAGGACATTAATGTTCACATTTTAGACAGAGAAGATAGGTGGTTTGAGAGAGGGGTCAAGGAATCCATTTATGCCAACTTGGAAAATCCTTCCTTGAATAGAGGTGGGGGCCTCAGGCACAATCTTTCCCCTATTTTCCTTCCTGCTTTGTCTTCTGTGCCTAGGAAGATTAAGACCATTTCGCAAGCTCAACAGCAGCATGGTAATCTTAAAGATCCTCCTTTAGATGATAAAGGGACTTAGAAATAACATCTCAAAATAGCCATGACCTAGCCCCAGGTACAAGGTCACACAGCCACCTAGAAACATATTTAAGGATTCCCTTACTAACTTTGCTCAGACTGAAGAAGCTCCTTGGATAAGGAGCGAAACGTTTCCACTGAGAAAATAGAAATCCAGAATAATCTAGAAGAAAAAATAAAATAAAAGTGGTCTAAAAGCCGGCTTTTGCCCTAGTGTCTCTCTATTAGGAGACTTACGATTCCCTGAGAGAGCCAGTTTACTCCTCCGGCCGTTCCTCTGCTTCCCCCCCTTCTCTTCCGTGGTGGAAAACAATGGAAAAGACAGGAGGGGGCAGTTCCAAACGACCCAGTGAGCAATCTTCTGGTTCTCCCCTCTTCGGGGAGAAACTCCGGTGGTATTATACTTTCAGTAGATCCCCGCAAACAGGGAAAAGCTAGCCAGGTTTTCAACACTCTGAAAAATTCTGACTTGTCGAGCTGCCAGCCGGCCCAGAAGTGACACAGCTGCAGTTTCATGACCGAACCCTAGGCTCCCACATTATGACCCTTCACCCTTCTGAGGACTTCTACGCCACCCCAGCAGATCATGCTGTCAAACAGCTCTTAGTCGGCAGCCAATCTGAGCTGTACATTGTCCTGAAAAGAAGCTTTGATAGAATGCCTCTGGGAAACACATCAAAATGTATGGCTTGAGGTGAATCTCACTTGTTTTCTTTTTGGAATATAATCAATGGCATTGTTTACCCCATTAAAATATCACGGCTGAGCCTGTTTTAGTCACTTAAATGAAACATTTTTTTCCATTGCAACATGCACAGCAAATCACAAAGCAACATTCTTTCTGTAGGTAGTCAAAGGTGCTATAAAATAAATGCAGTCTGTTATGCACTGGAACTTCACAAGTAAAAAGGAGCTTCGCCCATAAGCATTGTTCTAGAACTTTGTGAAAGAACCCTTTTTAATTGCTAATTCATTAGCAAGAGATACTGTAGTATTGCTTTAGAGTTATTCAAAAGTTCTTCCATATTTGTTTATTTGAATATGTTACCATCACCATAAGTCCATTCACACATCTGAAATCTTTGCTTCTTACTCCCATTGATGCTCATGAAACATTATGTGATGTGCTTCCCCAAACACATGCACACACATGCAACTCTGTGCACACAGAACTCTATATCCTATATCTTTAAAATATCTTTGCACTTTATTAAACAAAACAAAATAGTGATAGCATAACGTGCAAATAATGCAAAACTTACACAAAGTAAAGCCATCTTTCAACGTTATACTAATATTGACAAACCATATAATCAACTAACAATTTAAATATCCATATATTATTACTACTGCTACTACTGCTGCTACTACTACTAATAACAGCTACAAGTATTCCAATTCCTGCAGTGGATCTTCAGCAGCAGCATGTTTGTTACTTGCTATGCTGAATGCATGCAAAACAAAATTTTCTACAGCCCTTAAATAACTATAAGGCAAAGGTTCCCCCCGCACATTTGTGCAGTCGTGTCCGACTCTAGGGGCCGGTGCTCATCTCCGTTTGTTAGCCGAAGAGCCAGAGTTGTCCAAAGACGCTTCCACGGTCATGTGGCCGGCATGATGCACGCGGAACGCTGTTACCATCCCACTGAAGTGGTACCTATTAATCTACTTGCATTTGCATGCTTTCGAATTGCTAGGTTGGCAAGAGCTGGGGCTAGTGCAGGAGCTCACTCCGTCATGCGGGGCTAGGGATTTGAACCTCCGAACTTGCGATCTTCTGATCGACAAGCCTGGCATCTTACCCGCTGAGCCACCACGCCCCTAAATAACTATATGGAATGTAAATGGAATTCTCAATTGCACTAATAAAAGCAGCATTGTTGAGATTTTTTTTGTCACAGAGGCATGAGCACAGTATCTGTCATTCAGAGATACAGTATCTTTGAATGCAGGGGCTAAACTAAAATCTTTGTTATAAAGGAAGTGACTGGTAAAGAAGACTCATTGGTTGGCCTTCAAACAAACCTGAGATGCATGGATTTACTGACTAGAACCGTTAGTATAGGATAGGCGTGTCTTCCATCAGCAGAGGGAAGACCTGTTGAAGGGAGAGGTAGGTCTATCTTGGAGGTTCAGGGGAAGTCCTCCAAGTACAGATTGATACCTGTGATGTTTCTGCAAGCAGCACATCCAAAGTAAGGACGTTATGGGTCTCACTGTTTGCTGAAAAAGCCCTGAATCAACTCCACTAGAGTTAGGCAATTTGGCCTCAGAGTAACAACTTCATCCCTGTTCCTCACTGATTCCAATGCAGAGTGAAACTCCAGAGTTTAGCTCCTGCCCTGGCCACGATTAATGGGCAGGGGTTTGGAGATAGTGGGAAAATGTGCTTTTTTGTTCCCCAACCACTGATATTCGTATCATTGAAAATAATTATTTAATTGATTGGTACATTTTTATTATATTTTTAGCTACTGATGTTCAGAATAAATAATGGTTTCAAACTATCTCCAAGGGTTATATTGTCGAGCCTTCAACCTGTTCTTCTATTCATAATTTCAGTGAAATGTAAGGGTATGTGGTGATTCTGCTTCTCTGCAGACAATAATCATCATCCTTGGCATTCAGAGCTGTTAGCTATTTACTGGTACACTATAAGTACATATTTACTTTAACCCTTTAGTTCAATGAAACCGTGGTTAATTATTATAATATGATTCATAGTGTTTAAATAAGAGATGGCTATATTGGGGTCAACGCTCTTGTCCCTCCTCTTTAACATTTACATGAAACTCTGGGAGGCCCTTCAGATGTCAGTCATACCCTGGTCACCTCACAACTGGACTACTGCAATACTCTCTACATGGAGCTGCCCTTGAAGGCCATCCAGAAGCAATAGCTGGTTCAAAATGCAGCAGCACGAGCATAACAAGCACTTTTTGTTACGCCCATGTGTCATCACTGCTTTGCGAACTGCATTGGCAGCCAGGTGGCTTCCGGGTGAATTCAAGGTGCTGGTTGTTACCAAGAAAACCCTTCCTGGCATAGGGCCTGGTTATCTGTGGGACCACCTCTCTCCAGTCATTTATGGGACCACCTCTCTCCAGTCACACCAGACCAGTGTGTTCAGGCAGTATGGGTGCACTCAATGTCCCCTCAATTAGACATTGCCACCTTGTGGGACCAAGGAAACATGCTGTTCCTGCCCTCTGGAACAGCATCTGTCCAGAGATACTGTATATATGGTGCCTATTCTCCTGGGGTTCCGGAAGGCCCTTAAGACCTGGTCCTGTTCCCAGGCCTGGAGGTAGTGGGTTTGTGTAGCCCCTATCATGTTTTCTATCACATTTTTACAGGAATGGGATTTTTTTACTCCAGGCTTCCATGTTTGTTTCATGTGTTTTTAACTGAATTAAATGAGATCATACTATGAGGAAGCCAAAATAGAAGTGTCCTGGAAAACAATGGCTGCAAATTATTTGTAAGTTCAATTTATAGCCTATATTTCTATTCAGACTGAATGCCTGAAGTGGCTTACATCTTAAAGCAGACACTGAAATGAAAAGCACAGAAATAAAAAAGTTAAAATTAATGAAATAAAATAATTGACATTTAAAGGGTTGATTCAAGAATCCCATCTTGACTGCTCTTCCAAAGGCCAAAAGAGTGAGATGCTATGGATGGTATACCTTCCTTTCTTATTTGTTTGCACTCTCAGACTAGAGAGCTATAGGCAGTTCATTTGTCTGGGCCTTATACAGGTAGTCCTCGGTTAACTATGGCAATTGGGACCGGAATTTCCGTCGCTAAGCGATGCGGTCATAAAGTGCAATGTCACGTGACTGTGCTGCTTAGCAACGGCAGTTCCAGCACTTCTGGTTGCCGTTAAGCAAATCCTGTGCCATCATTAAGCACGATTTCACCTGATCGCCATTTGCGACCTCCTGCTGGCTTCCCCATTCACTTTGCTTGTCAGAAGCTAGCAGTGAAGGTCGCAAATGGAGATCATATGACCACGGGATGCTGCAATGTCGTAACTGCAAGCCATTCGCCAAGCGTCCAGATCACAATCACATGACCGCGGGGATGCTGCAACGGCCAAAACTACGAGGACCCACTGTAAGTTGAAACGGTCGCAGAAAGGGTGGTCATTAAGTGAGGACCACCCGTTCTAGAAATCTCAAGACCCGTGGGATGTGTGGTAGGTGGTGAATATAACCACTGAAATAGAAAGACTGAGGCCAAGCACAACTACCAAGAAGGAATATTCCATCAACAGACTTACCATTTAAAGAATGGCAGAGAGATATTTCCAAATTCATTTGGCAAGGCAAGAAACCAAGAATTAAATATAAATTGTTACAAGATGCCAAAGAAAGAGGAGGTCTGGGTCTGCCTAATTTAAAATTGTATTTTGATGCCTGTTGTTTGCTTTGGATTAAGGAATGGATTACTCTGGAGAATAAGAAATTATTACAACTGGAAGGACATGAATTAAGATTCGGGTGGCATGCTTATTCATGGTATGACAAAGTTAAAGTTAATAAGGATTTTAAAAATCATTTTATTAGAAATGCTTTATTGAGAGTCTGGAATAATTATAAGGTAAGATTGTCTCCAAATGTACCATTATGGTTGTCTCCTCAGGAAGCAATTACCAGAAGAGAAATGCAAGGAATCAGTTGGCTAAAATATAAAGACCTGTTAAAGTTTGAAGGGGGTGAACCTAAATTTAAAGCAAGAGAAATGTTGGAATCTGATGGATTTATATGTCATTGGTACACCTATATACAATTGATGGAATGTTTTAAACTAGATAAAAAGAAATATAAATTTGTTAATGAAATAACACAATTTGAAATGGATTTATGTATAAATGATGATCATGTTATTACTAAGATGTATAAGATTTTGTTACAGATGAACACGGAAGATGAACAAGTTAAGGATTGTATGATTAAATGGGCTAAGAACTTTGGATATAATATTATGCTGGACCAATGGGAGAATATGTGGACGAAAGGTTTGAAATTTACATTGAATTATAATTTGAAAGAAAATTTTTATAAGATGATGTATCGTTGGTATCTAACTTCTGATAAGCTATCAAAAATGTATAGTGGTATAACTAATGTTTGTTGGAAATGTTCACAGGATGAAGGAACCTTTTACCATCTTTGGTGGACTTGTGAGAAAGCTAAAAAGTTCTGGGATCAAATATGTATTATTATTCAGAAGATTCTTAAAGTAAATATACAAAGAAAGCCAGATCTTTTTCTTTTAGGTTTGATGGAAAAGCAATTAGAGAAACAACATGGAGTTCTGCTACTGTATATGATCACGGCAGCAAGATTGTTATATGCTCAACGATGGAAAGACAACCTACAGTTGAAGACTGGATTGTTAAATTAATGGACTTGGCTCAGATGGCTAAATTAACAGTTTTAATAAGAGAGCATTCTATTTCTACTTTTATATCAAATTGGCAACCACTTTTGGAATATTTGCTTGTAACTGAAAAAAGTGAAGTCTTGACTTTGGGTTTTAAAGATTGAACGATTTGTTGTAATAGAAATAATGTTTTATTAGGTTAATTATTTGCAAGAGATTAGATTTGTATAGAATTTTATATCTGTATCGGAGATAGTCGGAAGTCGCCTTATTTATACTTTCTTCCTATTCACATCTTTATTTATTTATTTATTTATTTATTACATTTATATCCCGCCCATCTCCCCCACAAGGAGGGACCCTGGGCGGTTATCTTTATAGTTTGTTCTTTTTACTTTAGTTCTGTTTTCTATCTAATCTATAGTTCTTTCTTTTTTGTATTTTAAATATATATCTTGAAAATAAAAAAAAATAAAAAAGAAGGAATATTCCATAGCCTGTGTAAGGGTTTTTCTTAATATGGTACAGATCAGACACAGAGACTGGATTTGTTTTTTCGACAAAAACTGTTTATTGTACAAAATTAAACTCCCATTCCTTGCCTCTATACTTAATGCCAATTCTATGCTTGTTTGTATTTTTCTACCTATCTTTGTCTTCCTATTACGGTACTATAAGTTTACAACTATTTCTCTTATTTAGTCTCTAAATTTCTATCTCTATGCTCTATGTCTATGTTCCTATTTCTATTTAGTAGCACTATGTTTCCCTTTTTTTATAGTAAATTTTATTAAGTTTCAAAAGAAGAATAAAAACTACAGAAAAACAAAAAACTACAAAGAAAGAAAAAAAACTAAAAAGGTGCGGAAACACAAGATAATTTTTTTTTCAAATTTAGAAAAAGATGTGGCTTCTGACTTTTAACAGCAAGGATATACAAAAATTTCCATAATCACACTATATTAAACCAAAACATCACATTATTTCTATAAATCATTCCACTTTAACACATAATAAAAATCACTAAGTACAGTTACTCCTCCCCTTATATTAAAATAAAGAAAAAAAGTTCATATAAACCTACATATAAACACCGATTTAATTATTCCTTTCCTACCACGATTCTATACATTTCTGTCTACTATAATAAGAATCAAATTAAAAAGCACGTAAGTTGTCTGCTATTATAATTAATAATACAACAATTTTAATAATCCTAATCTTAATAAACCCAAAAAACCAAGATAATTGAAAACAGTAAATCCAAATCTTTAAAAGCAAATAGCATCAATCAAATCCTTAAAGCAAACCAGATAAACATTCTTCAACCCTTATCCCACTTCAAAATAAACCAGAGCAGTTACATATTCCCACAACGTGCAGAGAGATTTTCTCTTGAAAGAATCAAACTTTAAAAAAAATACAAATTGGTGATTTAGAAATGGGGTGGCCGGTCTTAGTGTCCCTTTAAGGCTACAGCGCCTTAAAGCTTGGAAAGTGATGACGTCACTGCCTCCAGCTGACTCTTTCCAGTCGAACGCGAACGCTGTTTGCGATCTTCTGGCTCCAAGTAGCCGTCCGGAGGACAGATGGGATGATCCCAGGTATTCTCCTTGATCCGGAGAACGTTTCTGGGCTTCAGGGAAACCTGCCTGAGCCTGAAAAAAATTACCACGTTGTCAGCTCTGCCCACTGAACCCGCAGGCACAGCCGTTCAGTCCGCCATTCCCACCGGAAGCCTCGTTCAGTCCGCCATTCCCAGCAGAAGCCGTCACTGAGACGCAAGTACCCAAAGTACCTAAGAGCAAGATTGACATCATGACGTCACTGTGCACTTGCCATCAATTTATTATTACTGTTGCTTGCTGAAGAGGCCACTGAGCACATCTTGACATTGGCTTACTATTATACAAGATGGCAGGTTTTTATCTACATGAATAGCAGAGCATGTATCAACACTGTCTGTATGAGAACGTGTGGTTTGTCTACATGACCCTAAATGCAAATTAGTGAAACCAGATCACTGAAATCTAGCCTAAGTAACTGAAGTATAAGGAAGTGAACTTGCTCCTGGCCGTGCTGCTCAGCAAAACTTTCCTGCAAGTAGAAATCTGACATAACGTGCCAGACTACATCATTACTTCACATTGGAGGGTTTTTTTACTTCAACAAACTGTATATAAGTCATGATTTCAAGGCACATAAGCCCTAAAGAATGGGGTGAGATCCGCTACATGCCCTCCAAAAGTTGAGGCAGAATTGCAATTTTTCCCTCTTGACAAGGGGGAGTGTTCGGCCTTATGTGCTTTTTGGAATGGAATCCCCCGAATGCTCTTGGCTTGAATAAACACTCTGGCCTAGAAGGATAGCAGCCCAAAACGCTTCACAAGAGCAAGGTGATGAATTCATTGAAAAGAAGAGGAGAGCTGGCTGCAGAAGCAGAGGACTCAGTGCTCAGGAGAGCATAGGCAAAGTGGTGGCCTGGGACCATACCTGTAGCCCTCATCCCACATTGATTAATGTGACACAGTCCCATTAGTGCATTAGTGTGAATTGCTTGAAAAAAACGTATAATTGGCCAAAAAAAAACATTTAAACATCTGTATATTTACAAATGAAATGAAAAGGCCTTTAAAATACATTTTTTTAAAATTCTCAACCTAATACAGAACAGGGCAAACTGAATGTAAGAATAATAATAATAATAATAATAGATTAATTAATTAATAATAGACCAAAATGGTGAATGTTTTTTACTTTCTGACTTTTTTTTTAATTAATGCTATGCCAAAATCAGCCTTGAAATTTCTCAAAAGTTTAATTCCACTACAAAAGAGTCTTCCATTTTTCTAACTTGGTTTCAGGGAGATTGGGAATTTCTTCTGGATTTCTCTTGGTGGTGTTTAAGCTCATTCTATTGCTGGAGGTAGTGAAAAAAGGTGCTGCTGGGGGTGAGATTGTTTTATGTTTCACAGATAAATGAGAGAAATTTCCTCATGACATCTTCCTTTGGGATTTAATGATTGAAGCGTAGAGAGCCAGGGAGGTTGCAAGTCGCTGGAGAGATGATTACGCAGTGACAGTACATTCACATTCACATACACACACATCCATGATCACCTCAAAACTAATAAGTGCAAGAACATACTCCATCAATGGGAAAGCAAATCCTCTTTCCTCAAGAAGTGACAGGTAGGTAGTAAAAGATGCAATAGAATTTTTATGCTTGGCACTATTCTGAGGTATTGGTAGCTACTAAGCATTTCTGGTAGAGTTGGTAAGCATATTAATACATTCAGATTTAAAAAGTAAAATGGAATGGAGTTTTCTGGTCTTATAGTTGCTTGACAATGAGAAAATCTGGGGGAAAGCCCTCCATTGTTATGTTGTGATTGTGTTGCGTTAGATGCTGCCAACCTGCCTGCCTTTCTTCACAACTTGTAGCAAACTGAGGGCTTCTTTTATTCTGGAGTTATACAAATTAATAGCCTTAATCCAAATAGTAATTAATTGCTTATTCCTCAACCTGACCCAATGTATCTCTTCTGGTGCAGTTTTATTCATTTATTATTCTTCATCAGAACTCCTATCTGTTTTTAGTGCTGCTCTACAAAATAACATTTTTAAAGAGTTTTTCATTTAAAAAAATATTTCCAAGCAGCACTGTAAAACTATAAAATAATAACCAGCCATCTTTATTCTCCAGTCTAATATAGTAAAACAAGGCAAAGTTCGGAGTGTTTAGATGAAAATGGAACCGCCCGTCTCTTGTCTGAGAAGTTAGGGCTGTCAATCACTTTTTATTCTTGTCCTCTGTTAGCAGAGAAAATGCTATAAGGTGTTTTTCCTTGAAAGGGCCAAAGCTGCTTAACTTTTCTGCACTGGGGGCTCTCAAGGGAGGGCAAGAGAAACAGTGGGAAGGAAGGACGAGTCCCTTGGAAACACACAGGATATAAGAAAATAAGAGAAATGACGAAGGAAGGATGCAGTTGGGCACTGTGAAAAGAGAAATAATTTTGGCAATAAAAAAAAAGCAAGAAGAGGATGGATCCATGGTTTCTGTCCAGTGCTCTTGTTACAACTGGACAAAAAACTGATTAAGGAGATATCCTTCTTTCTTCCCTTCTGAAACAAGACCAAGGTAATGTTGCAAAACAGACATCCAGAACCAGCTGGGGAGGGTTGCAGCAAGAAAGCAACCTCCTGCTTGCCTGTCTCTCCAAATTGCTTTTCATAGAAGACCCAGAAGCCCTGAGAGGATCGATGGAGGGGAAGGAACCATAGCCGGGCCTATTAAATCAGTAGATACCTGGGTGATCCATGCTACTGTAGTGCGGATGTGTTTAAGTCAGCTTTGGGAGAAAGTAATGGAAAATGGAAAGGGGGTTATTTCACCCTTTCTGGACCAGCCCATTTTCTGATCTAGGTAACATCTCCTTCCCCCATAAATTCCAAATACAAATGTCTGCATCTTGCAATAGGAGAAACAATAGTGGCAGATGGCTGATTGGGGGATGCAATAACAGTGGTGGGCACAAAGGAAAAGCTCGCTCTCCTGTGTTTTAGATAGCTTTGTTCCCACACACACACACACACACACACACACACGGAACTGGTTTGTTCTGTATTTTTCCCCCTTTTTATTGTGTTAGTTTAAATTTTGATACATTATGTTATTTCAATACAATTATATTTATATAATATACTTCAATTCTTAACATTCTATTGTTTAGATACCTTAGAGTATTGGATATAAAAAAGGGGGAGGGAAAACGGTGGATATTCTATCATTATTAGTTACAGTTAAGGATATCAGTGTTACGAGCGTTATGAGTGTTTGGCTTTTTCATTCAAATTTAAGTAGAATGTTGGAAAGGAAGAGATGAAGAAAGAGCATACATCAAGGTATTTATTATATAATAAAGGTTTTGGTCTTAGACTAAATTACTTGATATTGAAATCTCCATTGTAATGTTATTTGGTATATATGTGTGTGTATCTGTATCTCTGTATCTGTGTGTGTGTTTATAAATGTTAATAGAAGGAAAAAAATAGATGAACAAAACAAGTTTAACAAAATTAAAATACTAAAAAGTAAAAAAAGGCAAAGAAAAAAGATTTTTTTAAAAAAAACTTAAGTTTCTGACTTCCCCCTTTTTATACATCTGTTAACTTACAATATTTATAAGCATTTGGGGCCCATTAAGCCAAACTGTAGGTGATTATATTTGCTGTGCTGTGTGATGTATTGTATGTGTGGCAACTATTCTCACTTAAATTTAGTTAAACTTCTATTGGGTATATCGTGTTAGTTTTGCCATTGTTGCGTACTCTCTAAGTTCCCAGTCAGGTATTGTTGGAATTGTGTGTTCCTTCCAATATTGAGCAAAAGTTATTCTCACTGCTGTAAGCATATACTGTATCTCATTAAATTATGGCGTTTCGTGATTATTTTTTCTGAGATTATTCCTAGTAAGGAAAGTTGTGGTTTCTTTTTTTCTTTTTTTTTAACAAAATTTTATTTACATTCAACATAAAGTTTTATACAACACAAAACATTTTGTAACAAGTTATATATACATAATATTCATACAATTCCATTCGATATTTAGTGTCTAACCTTTTATTTTTATCTTCTTTCTCTCCTTTTCCTTCTTACTTCCTCCTTTCCTCTCTCTGATCTTATACCCGACTTCTACTTTTCTCCTAACCTTCTAAGAACCATTCTTCCTCTTTTTTATCTGTTTACTAATTCATTCTATTTCATTAACTATTTTCTTTCTCTTCTTCTTCTTCTTTTTTAATTTATATTTAACACAAGCTTCTACATAACCTCTATCACATATACACCTTCCAATTCAATAATATCTATTTTTCATTCTTTATCTCATCTATCTTTCTTTTTCCTTCTTTATTTCCTCTTTGTCTCATACCCTCTCCTACTTTCCTCCTACCTCCCTATCTCTCCTTCCTTCATTGTATGTATGTATGTATGTATATATATTAATATTCTCTTAGGTTTTTTCCCTCTTGGTTTATACAACTTGTCTCCACAGTACAAACATATATAAACATCCTTAAAATTACTTCCGGCTTTCTTAACTTAGAACTTAAATGTAACTATTTAGTATACATTTTCTCTTACCTCTTCTAGATTATTATTATTTCCCCCCCTCTTACTATTTTTATCAATCTATTTGTATTTTTTTTTTAATTTTTATTCTAGTTTCTATTTTATTTATTTTATATCATATTCTTTTTTAATATATTCTGTAAAGGGGTCCCATATTTCCTTATACTTCCCTGTTTCTTTCCCTCTTATTAAATTAGTCAATTTATCTGCTTGCATCAATTCCATTATTTTTATAATCCATTCTTCTTTAGTTGGTGTTTTTTCTTCTTTCCAATATTGTGCATATTTTATTCTTGCAGCAGTACTTAAATACAAAAATAAATTCCTTTGTCTTTTATTCATATTATCCTCCATTTTTCCTATCAAGTAGAGTTCTGGTTTCATCTCTATATTATTACCTAATATTTCACATGTATATTTATGTATTTTACTCCAATATTTTTTTGCTTTTTCACATGACCACCAAATGTGGTAAAAGGACCCGCTTTTCTTTTTACATTTCCAACAAGCGTTCGTATTTCTAATTTTTGATTTGAATAATACTTCAGGAGACAGGTACCACCTGAAAATCATTTTGTACATATTTTCCCTCAAATTATTACTTAAAGTAAATTTTATATTTTTTGTCCAGATTTTTTCTATTCCTAGGTTTTCTTCCCATTTACTCATATAATTTTTGATTTTTATGTCCTTGGTTTTCATCTCTAGCAATATTTTATATAATTTTGAAATTAAGTGATCATTTTCTTTTTCTAATATATTATCCCAATTGTTTTCAACTTTTGTAAATTGAAAATTCTTTTTATCTATTTTGTATTGCTCCTTCAGTTGAAAATATGTTAACCAGTGACATATTATACTTTCAATTTCTAATTCCTCTCTTGTTTTAATTCTGTAATTATTTCCTTCCATTTTTAACAAATTTTTATATCTTATGTATTCTTTATTATTCTGATTCACAATTCTGGCACCTGCCTCCTGAGTTGATACCCATAGTGGAAGATTTGGTGATAACGTTTTTTTATATTTGTTCCAAATTTTAATCAGTGATTTTCTTATTATGTGGTTATTGAATGCCTTATGTACTTTACAGCTATTGTACCACATATAACCATGCCATCCGTATCTATTGTCGTGTCCTTCTAAATTAATTCTTTCATTTTCTAATTTTATCCAATCTCTAATCCAAATTAGTCCGCATGTTTCATAATATAGTTTTAAGTCAGGCATAGCTAATCCCCCTCTATTTTTGGTATCTTGTAAATATTTTAACTTAATTCTGGGTTTCTTTTTTTGCCATATACAGTAAATTTTGTTATTTCTCTTTGCCATTTCCCCAAAACTTGGTCTTTTATCATTATTGGAATCGTTTGGAACAAATATAGAAATCTTGGTAAAATATTCATTTTTATCGTGGCTATCCTACCTAGCAAAGATAATTGTAGATTTACCCATTTCTCCAAATCTTTTTTTATTTCTTTCCATAGACTTTCATAGTTATTTTTATATAGATCCAAATTATTTTTTGTTATTTGTATTCCTAAATATTTTACTTTTTTAACATTTTGAAATCCTGATAATTGTTCTATTTTAGTTATCTCTTCTTTACTCATATTTAGATTAATCATTTTGGTTTTCTGCTTGTTTATTTTAAATCCTGATACCTCCCCATATTCTTGCAATTTTACATTTAATTTTGTTATTGAATTCTTTGGGTTTTGTAATGTTATTACCAGGTCATCAGCGAATGCCTTTAATTTATATTCTTCTTGTTTTATCTTAACCCCCTCTAAATTTTGGTCTTTCCTAATTTCTTCTAACAACACCTCTAGCACCAAGATAAATAATAAGGGAGAGATAGGGCATCCTTGCCTAGTACCTTTTAATATATTACATTCTTGTGTTTCATCATTATTTACTATTATTCTTGCTTTTTGTGTCTTGTATATTGCTTTTATTGCATTTATGAATTTGTCGCCAAAATTTCTATTTTCTAATACTTTATACATAAAATTCCAATTAACATTATCAAAAGCTTTTTCTGCATCTAGAAATAATAGCATCATTGGTTTTTCATTGTGTACATTGGCATATTCTATTAAATCAATTACGTTTCTTATATTATCTTTTATGTGTCTGTTCGGTAGAAATCCATTCTGATCTTGATTAATTATTTTCTGTAAGATTTTTTTAAGTCTTTCAGCAAGAACAATACTAAATATTTAATAATCGTTATTTAATAATGAAATTGGTCTATAATTTTTGCAGTCTGTTAAATCTTCGTTTTCTTTTGGAATTAATACTATATTGGCCTCTTTCCATGATTGTGGTATTTCTGATCCTTGTAGTATTGAATTGAACATTATTTTTAGCGGATTAATCAGATGTTCTCGGAATTTTTTATAGTAATCTGCTGTAAGACCATCGGTTCCGGGTGTTTTATTTATTTTCAATTTTTTAATTGCTTCTTTGATTTCCTGAATTGTAATACTATTATTTGTAAATTCCTTGTCCTTTTCTGTTAATTTTTCTAGATTACAATTTTTAATATATTCGTCAATTTTGTTTATTGATGTTTGTTGTTCTTGATATAAATTTGCATAATATTCAAAAAAAGCACCCTTAATATCTTCATTGTACGTTCATTCCATATTTTTATCTTTGATTTTATTAATAATTCTTTTTTCTTTCTCTTTTCTCAATTTATACATTAGCCATTTTCCTGGTTTATTTGCCTGTTCAAAATTTCTTTGTTTTATAAATTTTAATTTTTTGTCTAATTCTGTTAATTCAATTTTAATCTGGAGCTGTAATAATTTTATTTGGTTTGTTATTTCGTCCTTTTCTTTTTTTTATTCTTTTGCAATTCTAATTCCTTTTCTTTTATCTGTTTCATTAATGTTTCTATTTTTTTCTTTGATCTATTTTTTAAATAATTATTTATTGATATCAGATGACCTCTCATAAATGCTTTACTTGCCTCCCAAACAGTTTCTATTTTTACTTCATTGTCCATGTTCCAATTTAAGAACTCTTGTAGTTTTTTCCCTAGTTCATCTACATTTTTTTATCTTTTAGTATATTTTCATTCATTCTCCATCTATATATATTTTTTATTTATACTTAAGGACATTTGAACGGGGTTGTGATCCAAAATTGTTTTTGCAACTATTAATATATCTCTGATTTTGTTTTCTAAATTTTTTGAAACCCAAATCATATCAATCCTAGAAAAGGAATTAAATCTATTAGAATAATATGTATACTCTTTCTTGTTTCCATTTACATGTCTCCATACATCTATTAACATTAAGTTCTTTGCCATAGCAAAGAATTCTTTTGGTAATTTTCCTTGTTTTTTATTGATATGGTTTTCTGATTTTCTATCAATTTCAGGCTCCACTACTCCATTCAAATCCCCCATCAATATCCAATTATTAATCCTATTTTCTAAGGTCACATCTGATAAATCTTTAAAGAATTTTTTCTGATTGATATTTGGAGCGTAAATTCCAATTAACATTATTTTCATATTTTGACTTTCTATTTCTACTAATATAAATCTTCCTTCCTGATCTTTTGCCACTAATTGGGGTTTAAGCAAAGGTTTAATATAAATTACAATCCCATTTTTCTTTTTTTCATTTGTTGTTATAAAAGATATTCCCAGTTTTTTATTTTCTAAATATTTTTCCTCTTTTTTTTTAATATGTGTCTCTTGAAGACAAATAATGTCTAAGTCTAGTTTTTTAAAAAATTAAAATACTCTGTGTCTTTTGACTGGGGAATTAAGGCCATTCACATTCCAAGTTATATTATTTAATTTACTCATTTCCTATACTTTCCAATTTTGCCTATTTTCCCACTTTATATTCTTTTAACCTTATTCCTGTTCTTTTGGTTGCTCTTTCTTATTTCCCAATTCTTTCTCTAATTTTTTGTAAAATTATTTTGCTTTAAATATGGAATTTAACCTGTATCTTTGTCCCTTGTACAACAAATTTAGTCCTTCAATATTTTCCCATCTAAAATTTATTTCATTCTTCTTCAATATATCTGTTAGGAATTTATATTCTTTTCTTTTTTTTAAGAATTTTCCCCGGAATATCTTTAAATATGGTTACTGCTTCACCTTCCACTTCAATTTTTTTATTATATGCAGCCTGGATTACCATATCTCTATATATTTTTTTTTGAGAATTCTATAAGTATATCCCTTGGTTTTTTATTGATTTTGGCATATTGTGAGTTTACTCTATATATTTTTTCGATTTCTTCCTCTATTTTTTCCTCTTCCCATTCAACCAAGTCTGCAATCATTTGTATTAATATTCCTTTTATATTCTCTTTATCCTCCGCCACCCCTCTTATTCTTATATAGTGCTCTTTTTCCTTCAATTCTAATAAGACTATACGTTCCTCTTCCTCTTCCTCTTCTCTTCTTTTTTCACAAATATCAGTCTGTTTCTTGACTTCTTGGATTTCAGTCTTAAGTTTTCTTTCTATTATGTCCAGTTTTTGGTCCAATTTTTTTTCCAGACCATCTAATTTTTCTTCAAGTACTTTTTTAACAGTTTGAGTTATAGTCTCTGTTGTTTTTGTAGTAAATTCATCAAATAACGCCTTGAGACCTTCTCCTTCTGATGTGTCTGATCCTTTTCTTAGTATTCTTTTTGTAGCCATAATTGTCTTATCCAATGTCAGAGAAAAGAAAACTTCTATTTTTTAGCTATATATTTTTATCTATATATTTTCACACCAAAAGCTATGGTCTATTATTTCTACAATATATTTAAGTCAATATTTTTCTTAAACAATCTATTCTGTACAATCTATTCTATACTTCTATAATATATATTTACCTAAAGTAAAGAGAAAAAAACAAGATTCTTTAGTTACATTATTTTTCTCTACTTATATATGTTCTTAATATTTCTAGTCAAACATTTAAAAGTACTGATATACTATACTCAAAATGGCCACTTTAATTAATTAATTAATTAGATCTCAGTTTTATAGGAAGCAAATGAGTCTTTACTGAGTCTTTTATTTGTCCTTCGTTAAGGAATTTCCGCTTTTTTTTTCCTTTTAGTTATTCGCTATAATTTGTGGCTGGGATAGCAAACCCGTTAGATATATAATCCAACTTCGCCCGTTGAAATGCTTTCTTCTTTCTTGTCACTCGGTTTCACGAGCCTCCATATATTTCCGACAAGGACTCACATTAACACAAGACAAAACGAACACTTGCCCGACTCGCTCCCCTCCGTGACAGCCGAAATTCTTTTCAAAAGAGTTCTCCTCCACTCTTCTGTGCGGTCTCGCTTCTCTCTCCTTCAGCGAGGTCGTCAATTTCAACGGAGCGCTTTCCCTTTCAGCGGAGCTTGTCTTTTCCGCGTCTGTTCACCATCGCAGCTCACCCGGAAGTCGAAAGTTGTGGTTTCATTTTGAATATAAATTACAATTTTTTCTGCACTGTACTGCGTATGTCTTTCCAGTATTCTTGTGTTTTTTGCATGTCTACCACATGTGACAACGTTCCTTCTGTTTCATGGCATTTCCAACATCTATGATTTATGTATCTTAGATATTATTGTTGGGGCTGTATACCATCTGTAAAACATTTTGTACCAATTTTCCTTTAGATTATAACTTGGTGTAAATCTTATTGATTTAGTCCATAATTCTTCTCACTTTGTAACTGTTTCTTTTGTATTTTGTGACAATGAATAATATAAAATAATGTGTGAAGAAGCCATGACAGCTGAATCAAAACTCCACACTGAAAAGTATCCTATCTCAGAATGCCGGAATCTGAGCAAGGAAAAAGCAATTGCTTTCCTTTGTTATATTTCCTTGGGCAGAAATTCTTTTAGCTCTCTTCAAACTGAGATTTCTTCTGCTTTAATCTTCCTACTTTAACAACCCACTATTGTAGACAAAGAATCCAGGCTAGATCTACAAATCAAAACTGCATCACCTTGACCAATATACTTTTTTGCTGTCCTGATGCTTTAATACCCATATAACCTCCCATATTTCCTGTTGGTTGCTGTGAGCTGCCATGCACATAAATGTGAAGCAACAGAAGATATAATCCTCTGCCTGACCTCACTGTTATTTGCCACTCTGTGCCTGCCTCCCATTCAACCTGGGTACTTTGAGAAATTACTTAAAACAAGCTTCCCAACCTTAGACGTATTGAGACTAGGTTCCTGAATTTTCTTTTTTTATATATAAGAATGTTATTAAGTTTAAAGCAAAGTTAAAAACTACAAAAAAGCAAAAAACTACAAAAAAAGAAAAAGAAAAAAAGTGAAAAAACAGAAGATGAAAAAAGATTTTTAAAGAGATTACATAACAAGGTGACTTCCAACTTTCAACAACAAGAGTATACAACAATTTCCATAATTAATCCCTTACTCTATATCTAACCGAGATCACATTATTTCTATAAGTCATTCCATTAGTACATTATAAAAATCACTAAACACAATTGCTCCTTCCCCTTATATATAAAAAAATAAACAAATATACAGTATAAACCTCCAAATCAACTTCCCCCCCAAAAAAAACATTTATTTAAGTATTTCCTTCCTACCACTATTCTATAAATTTCTGACCACTATAGTAAAAATCAAATTATAAAAACATTTAAATTGTCTACTTTTATACTTAATAATGCTATAACAATCTTAGCCCTATTAAACCTAAACTAAACAGTGGTTATTATATCTTATAAATCTAAAAAAAATCAAACAAACTTTAAAAGCAATGGAATAAATCTTAATCCAAATCATTAACGAAAAATAAAATCATATAAGCCTTAATATCAATCCAAATACATATTCTTAATTCTCTATCCCACATCAAAGTATACCAGAATATTTACTTGTCTCCATATGACACACAGGGCTTTTTTCATAGAGAAATCAAGCAACCCAACTGCCCCCCTTAGGAACTCAGACTTCTCAGTAGAAAACCTCCCACAGAGCAGAGCCATTTCTTTCCCAAAACATTCCCTCAGAAAAACAACCCCATCAGTATCTTGCAAGTCAAGCTGCCTTAACCCCTTCAACACCAAAGTATATTGGTCGCCGGACATTTCATCAAAGACTCCAATCTCGCTGTTGGTAAAAGCATCTCCATCTTGATTAAACTCTTCCTCTTCCTCCAGAATATCCTCAGCCAGCTGACACATTTTAAAACTGATATTTTCCATGATATCCCGAATATCTTGCAGAATATCTTGTAAAGTGTCATGAAAAATCTGTTTGAACTCACAACGAAGCTCAGAACGAAACTCTGAGAAAATCTCCTTAAACTCTTCCATGTTTCAGGCAATAGATTATGGTGCCCCCTAGATGCTTAGCTAGCACAGATAGGAGTTAATGAGTTAATGAAAAGCTTCCAAAAGTTATTGACGAAAGAGAAAGTATGCTAGCCAGCAGCTGCGGCTCCCAAGGAAAGTGAACAGAAAACTGAAGACTCAAAACGGCAGATTCAACGTGTAGGAAAATGTTAAATCCTTCAAATTAAATACAAAAAAAAAGTGGGGAGATGATTATTTATTCTCAGTCCTCCTTAATGTTTAAATGGGACACCGGCCCCTAGAGTTGGACACGACTGCACAAATGTGCGGGGGGAGCCTTTACCTTTACCTTTAAGTCAAAGTTTTAAAAAGATTTTAAAATTAATCCAGAGATAACGATAAGCACCAAGAGAATTAGCTTCTTCTTGCTGTAGAAAGCCTATCTTGGGGTACATAAACTTTAAAAATATATAAATTGGGTGATTTAGAAATGGGGTGGCTCAGCTTAGTGTCCCTTTAAGGCTACAGTGCAGTCTGGAAATGATGGCGTCCCCGACTCCCGTTGTCTCTTACCGGATTAGCGCTAATGCTGTTCGCGATCCTCAGGCTATGAGGTGACGTTCTGGAGTGCAAATGGGATGATTCCAAGCGTTTTCTGTCCATGAAAACATTATCGGAAAAGCCTGCCTGAGCCCTCAAAAAAGCCGGCGCTGTCAGATCTGCCCACAGCAATCACAGACACAGCTGTTAAGTTGGCCATGTCCCCACCGGAAGTCCTAGATTCCTGAATTTCCAATCACAAGAGGCAATGGCTTTTCTGTAATTAGCTACAGGTGGGTTTAGACAGTGGTTTCACAGAAAACATCTTATGATGTTATATTATTGGTAATGCTGTTATTCATGCCAAGATCTTTCAGCAACAATTACTCATGAATAAATTCAGTAAAGTTCCTTTCCACAGCCCGGAAGACCCCCAACAGCCATCTTCCTTTCCAGTATTACTTTAAAGATTCCTGTTTGCTGGTCTCATCCATTTTATGTCTTCCTGCCGTTGCTGCTGAAAGATTACTGATAAATAGCCTCCCAGTTGCCATTCCACTAGGCACTCATATGCACCCTAGTGTTAGTTACTGTGGGATGGGGAAGGTTTAATGACTACATTCCTTGGTTTGGGAGGTTATGTGTAAAATGTAGGTGTCAGAAAATGAGGCACACGGGAAACCTTTTCATAGGAAAGGAGATGGGTCTGGGATGCTGGGATGTCAAGCTGTTTTTTTAGAAAGTTCTTAAGCAGTTTTCTTGTTAGGATGTAATATTGTATGCTGCTACTATTTTTTTAATGCCTATTGAACAATACTTTCAACAATGCAAAGTTGCATCACAGAATGCAAAAGATCACCACCAACATTGCCACCCCTGCAAAATCTATTATGATGATATTGCAGTTCACCATTAAGTTGAAAATCGATCATGTGGCTTTGTCAGCAGTAGGGTCAAAGTCTATATTTTTGGACACTGCACTATTCTCCAGATTCTGTAAACATAGCAGTAAGTGTCCCCAAGGACACCGCTCACGCTTTTTGAAGGTATGATCTAATCAGTTGGCTACAGGCTAAGGAACATGTTTCCTTTCCTTCCTGCGAGATTTCTGAAGATGCAGAAGAAAGAAGATGCAAGAAGGTCTTGTTTTTTCTAGAATATGCTGCAGGAATAACAATAAGATTTACACAAAATACGTAAAGGTAAAGGTTCCCCCCACACATTTGTGCAGTCATATCCGACTCTAGGGGCCGGTGCTCATCTCCGTTTCTTAGCCGAAGAGCCAGCGTTGTCCAAAGACGCTTCCGCGGTCATGTGGCCGGCATGACGCACGCGGAACACTGTTACCTACCCACCGAAGTGGTAATCTACTTGCATTTGCATGCTTTCGAATTGCTAGGTTGGCAAGAGCTGGGGCTAGTGCGGGAGCTCATTCCGTCATGCAGGACTAGGGTCTCGAACCTCCAAACTTGCAATCTTCTGATCGACAAGCCTGGCGTCTTACCCGCTGAACCACCACGCCCCTTTTTTACACAAAATACATGGAGGCTATGCATGTCTCCCAACACACTCTCATTCCTCATAACTAATGCTGGGGACCACTGATGGATTTTAGTTGGTCCTTGGTCCTTGGTCCACAACAAGTACACTGCTGTGAATGGGTCGATGGTTACTCTCATCTTTCCATCTAGATTTGTATTCTCTCATCTCATTTTCTTTCTCTTGCAGCCCTAATGTGACAGTTGCATGGAGAGGAATAACCAAACACCATCAGGGACAAGCATGGAATTCCTGCTGCTTGGATTCTCTGACCTGTTCCACTTGCGAGCCCTCTTTTTCTTCATCCTCCTTGGGCTGCACCTGGCTACCCTTGCAGGAAACCTGCTGATCCTCCTGGCTGTGTCAGTTGAGCCCTCACGGCCACCGATGCTCTTTTTCCTCTGCCAGCTCTCTGCCATTGAGCTCTGTTATACCCTCATCATTGCTCCCAAAGCGCTGGCTGACCTGTTGAGCAACGGGAAAAGCACCATTTCTTTTGTGGGCTGTGCTACCCAGATGCATTTCTTTGTAGCTCTGGGGGGAGCTGAATGTTTCCTCCTGGCAGCCATGTCTTACGACCGCTATGTAGCCATCTGTCAGCCCCTTCGCTACATGGCAGTGATGAACCAAGCCTTCTGTCTTCAGCTTGTGGTCATCTGTTGCCTCGGGGGCTTTGTGGTCTCTCTGGGGCTGACGGTGGCTGTCTTCCACCTGCCCTTCTGCAGTTCCCACCATGTTGATCACTTCTTTTGTGACGTCCCCGCTCTCCTCCACCTGGCCTGCACCAAGAGCTACAGCAGTGAGCTTCCCCTCCTTGCAGCTTGCACAGTCCTCCTTCTCTTCCCTTTCCTCCTCATTCTTACCTCTTATACTTGCATCTCCCTTGCTGTGATGCGGATCCATGATTCCTCTGGCCGAGGTAAGGCTTTCTCCACTTGTGCCTCACACCTGGTGGTCACACTCTTGCACTACGGTTGTGCCACTTTCATGTATGTCCGACCCAAGTCTAGCTACTCGCCAGGTCGAGATAAGATGGTAGCCCTTGTCTATACCAACATCACCCCTTTGCTTTACCCTCTGATTTATAGTCTCAGGAACAAAGAAATCAAAGGAGCTGTGAGGAAGTTATTGCAAAAAAGACTGGCTCATGAAAACTGGAGCATCTTTCAAAGAAGACCTGCCCATTTCTGAGCAAGTAAATTGAGTCCAGCCCAGAATCCATGGAAGCAATATTTCTTGTATATTTAAATGGGAAGTAAGCAAGTAAAAAAAAGGAGGCACCGACTATGATTCATTAATTAATCTTCTCTCTTTGCCACCTGCCGTGGATGGTCAAACATGAATTGTTAAATCCTTGGTGGGCTGCATTCATCTTGGCGGGTCACAAATTGTGCAAGGCACAATTGATATGTAATATATGGATGTGGACAATAGTGTACACACTTAACCAAGCACATCCACACATAATATTAACGGTTAACACTGTAAGTGCCAGGCAGCCATTTTTGGAGAGAGAAGTCTACAGACATGCCCTAGTCACCTCACAGCTCAATTACCACAACACTCTGTACACAGGGCTGCCCTTAAAGACCACTTGGAAGCTTCAACTGGTCCAGCATGCAGTGGCATAGACAATGATGGACATGCCTCAGTGTGCCCACATACCTCTGCTTCACAAGCTGCACTGGTTGCCAGTTTGCTTCTAGGTGCAATTCATGATGGTGGTTAATACCTATAAAGCCCTATGTGGTACAGATCCTGATTACTTGAGGGACTGCCTATTTCCTGTGGTATTTGCTGAGCCAGTTTGATCTGACAGGGTTGGTACACTCTGGGTTGCAATGCCATGTATAGGGACCCTGGGACCCTGGAAGCCTGCCTTCTTTGTCACTGCCCCTGCCCCCTGGAATGAGCTTCCCCCGAGACCGGGCTGGCCCCCACCCTGATATTGTTTCCAGAGGGCCTTAAAGACCTGGCTTTTCTCCAAGGTGTTGGGCTATGTGGTCAGACCCCCCCCCCTTGTTGAGTGTGTGATTTATGTGATGGCATATGTGTTATCTTATGTTGTGAGCAGCCCAGAGTCAATATGGAGTCAGGTGGCAGCTAAATTATTCAATCTAAATAAAACAGATCGAAAATATGTCTTCCTGTGTCACGTGTCCTCCAGTTTTTTCATATTGGAACTTGGGAAAAGAAGAGTGTGTATTTTTCCAACTTGCTTAGATGATTGTGTCATGATGGCATCCATGCCACCCTGACATGATAATAAGTCACATAAGCATATCCCTCAGCTAGGACGCCAAAAGCTATCAATAGGAAGAATGTAACAACGAACCGCCAGACAGGCAATCACCGCACAGTGTGGATTAGACAAAGGCATTCAGCACCTTCAACGGACAGCGTCGAGCCGCGAAAGAGAGGGTGCGAGACAGAAACGGAACTGACATACACGTTCTATGGGAGGAGGGAGATTAGAACCTATTAAACTGTAAGGTCTTGTATCTATGCTTTACTTGGTTCATTGAAGTGGAACCAGATCGCTCGCTGTAAATAAAGCTTTTACATATCCTACGGAGTGTGTGTCGGAGCTTCGTTTGCCAGTCGAAGGATCGTACCCTCACAGATTGATGAAATGAGAAATCAATTTACTTCATTACCCAGTTAAACAGGGAAGCACTGATGTTGCTGTGCTTGACATTTCAAATAGGCCTTTACATTGGGATCAACTCTATCAAAAGTGACAATACAGACCATTTGCCTGGTGAGGAACCCCACTGTATTTGCATCCTATATCACAATATAAATCCTAGCATTTATTTAAAAACTTGCTTATATTTAAAGTAGACCTACTGTACACAGTAAGTCCCTTTAATCTTGACTATGCTGGGATTGAATCTTTTCATCTTTTAAGGAAGGTAAAATACACACAAAAAAGGTCAGTGAGTGAAAATGCTTTAATGTGGTCCAATATAATTAGGACAGCAAGTTATACAGTAAATATGAAGACGTTGGGGTTTATGAGCAGCAGCTAAGAAGATGGTTTTACCCCAGCAAAAAGACTCCAGGGTGCCCAACTTAAAACCCTGGATGGAAAACATTAATACTCTTTACTGATCAAATCTGATCAAAGTGATTCTGTGGGGTCAAGGTTTCATTTGTTTTAAATGACTTGAGTAATGTTGTACATTATTTTAATATGTATTTCCTCTGTTTTGTTTTTCCTCTGCACTTTAGTTATTTTCTGCTTTATTTCATCTTCCTTTCTGTATTATCATTTACTGTTGTACTTAATTATGGTTCTCTGCTAACAATTAAAAAGCAATAAAGTATTTTTTTTACAAAGGATAAGTATATAATGAGAAGTGCAATGTATTGGTATGTGCTCCCCACTTCCTTGAATAGTGCTGCAATCCAGGGAAAACTCTTACCTAGCTCTGCCTTCCTTGGGAAGAACCCACACTGATAATAAAGCATTTGTTTGTGTAATTGATTAATTTGCAAATATGCAAGTTGAACATAGCATGAGGTTGGCAGTATAACATTCTTAGAGTCATGCAGATCACTGCCCCACATCAGAGACATCCCCAAAGAGACAGCAAGAATGTATTGTCGAAGGCTTTCAAAAGGTCAACAAACTCAGTCCAACCACCAGGACATGGGAATACTTCTCACAATGAACATGCTAATCACACTCATCAGCCACTCGTTAACATTTCAACACAACAAAAAAACCCACCTAATCTCCTATAATTTAGCTCTATAAATAGAAAACAAACAAAACATTGCCACTCTACCTGGGCACAGAGATTTCGCATCTGTCTGTGCTCCTGCCCTCTGAAGATGCTGGCCACAGATGCTGGCGAAACATTAGGAACCACAACTTCCAGAACACGGCCACACAGCCTGGAAGACCCACAACAGCCAGCAAGAAGCTTTTCTTCACACACAGTCGCATACTCAGCTCAAAAGCCACATGTCACCTTGGAAAACCTTGGGTGTGATACCCAAACTTTACCCTGAGTTGTAGCCTTTAACTGGACAAAAAAGCAAGTTGATTACACACATGGGAAATAATCCTGTTAATTGACTTTAATTAGCCACCTTTTATTTTAATTAAAATAGCCCAAAATCAAATTTATTTGAATGACCCAAAATCAAATTTAGCTTTTATTTTGGCCTTACCCATGTCTTTCTCCTGATCCCACTACTTTTTGGAATGCAGCCCTCCACCTGAAAGTACTGTACATCCTCTCCCCTCCTCTCCCCTTAGTTGGGACGTAAGAATGGTGGAGAAGACAAAGAGTGAATTTGCCAAAATGGTTCTCTCCTTCTATTGGCATCTTCCTTACCCACAGTCAACAGGAATGGAATTGTAGTTAAATACATCTGGAAGTAGCTCCACGTTGGTGTCCTGAAGGTTCTAGGACATTGTCCCATAATTTCCCTGACCACACATGTGGTGGGCCATTAGTAATTAGGTTACCTGCACTTTATGCATCTGAACTGGATTCTGTTCTGTGAAAAATGTCATAAAACTGTATGAACCTTAAGCTACTACACATCTTTTTTGGCTTTTGCTGCAACAGATTGTGGTCATCTGT
This sequence comes from Charina bottae, assembly GCA_023362775.1. Classification (NCBI taxonomy): domain Eukaryota; kingdom Metazoa; phylum Chordata; class Lepidosauria; order Squamata; family Charinaidae; genus Charina; species Charina bottae. The sequence continues at coordinate 168,259,511 of JALMGJ010000002.1, forward strand.
CTGGAAAGTGGTGCAATATAATAGACAATTTGATTGCAATTATTTTTTTAAAATAAAAAAAAATAAAATACAGGAAATTGCTAATTCCATTTGCACTTGCTACCAGGGGAAAACCTGTATTCTGAGAATGTCTTAAAACATGGATAGAAATATATTAGATCCGGGATGGTGAGAAAACAACTACTGTATACAAGCTAAATGGGAAAGAGCAAACCTTCCTTGAATAAATACTCCTTGTGACTGGCACCCCAAAACTGGTATCATTCACACAAAAAGATCCTTATCATATGGGTTCCTTCTCACTACGTTTGTTGTTTATTCGTCCAGTCGCTTCCGACTCTTCGTGACTTCATGGACCAGCCCATGCCACAGATTCCTGTCGGCCGTCGCCACCCCCAGCTCCCCCAAGGTCGAGTCCGTCACCTCCAGAATATCATCCATCCATCTTGCCCTTGGTCGGCCCCTCTTCCTTTGGCCTTCCACTTTCCCTAGCATCAGCTTCTTCTCCAGGGTATCCTGTCTTCTCATTATGTGGCCAAAGTACTTCAGTTTTGCCTTTAATATCATTCCCTCAAGTGAGCATTCTGGCTTTATTTCCTGGAGTAGGGACTGGTTTGATCTTCTTGCAGTCCAAGGCACTCTCAGAATTTTCCTCCAACACCACAGTTCAAAAGCATCTATCTTCCTTTGCTCAGCCTTCCTTATGGTCCAGCTCTCACAGCCATAGGTTACTACAGGGAATACCATTGCTTTAACTATGCGGACCTTTGTTGTCAGTGTGATGTCTCTGCTCTTAACTATTTTATCAAGATTTGCCATTGCTCTCCTCCCAAGAAGTAGACGTCTTCTGATTTCCTGGCTGCAGTCAGCATCTGCAGTAATCTTTGCGCCTAGAAATACAAAGTCTGTCACTGCCTCCACTTTTTCGCCCTCTATTTGCCAGTTATCAATCAAGCTGGTTGCCATAATCTTGGTTTTTTTGAGGTTTAACTGCAACCCAGCTTTTGCACTTTCTTCTTTCACCTTCGTCATAAGGCTCCTCAACTCCTCCTCGCTTTCAGCCATCAAAGTGGTATCATCTGCATATCTAAGATTGTTAATGTTTCTTCCAGCGATTTTAACTCCAGCTTTGGATTCCTCAAGCCCAGCACGTTGCATGATGTGTTCTGCGTACAGGTTGAATAGGTAGGGTGAGAGTATACAGCCCTGCCGTACTCCTTTCCCAATCTTAAACCAGTCCGTTGTTCCGTGCTCTGTTCTTACCGTTGCTACTTGGTCATTATACAGATTCCTCAGGAGGCAGACAAGATGACTTGGTATCCCCATACCACCAAGAACTTGCCACAATTTGTTATGATCCACACAGTCAAAGGCTTTAGAATAGTCAATAAAACAAAAATAGATGTTTTTCTGAAACTCCCTGGCTTTCTCCATTATCCAACGGATATTGGCAATTTGACCATGGATTTATCTGAACCCTATAAAAACAAGACTCTGCCTTCTCTTTCTCCCTGTGCTCTAGCTGACTACAGAGAATATGGTCGTCCGTACTTGCCATGTCCCTGGCTTATGAATAATCATTGAAAGGACAGAGGGAAAGTGGGCTGAGGCACCAGGCAGACTTGAATCTGAGGACCTGGCCTATAATCCTGGAGTCCCTATTTCTAGCTAAGGGATCTACAGGAAACCCACACACACAGATCAATATCTGATGTTTGACTCCCACCATCCACTGCAGCACAAACTAGGAGTCATCAGGACATTGTCACACAGAGCAGAAACCATCCCCACCTCCATGGATTCCAAAAAGAATGAAAATCAGCACCTGAGAACAGCTCTGAAGGCCTGTGGATATCCAAATTGGGCCTTCACTAAATCTAAATCTACCAGACCTAAAACAGCGACAGATAGGGCTGAGACTCAGAGTAAACGGAAGAACCTGGTCATTCCTTACATGGCTGGCGTGTCTGAAAAGATAAAAAGGATATTTGGCAAATACCACATACCTGTATATTTCAAACCCACCAACACACTGAGACAGAGGCTTGTACACCCCAAAGATCAAACTCCAAAACACAAGAAAAGCAATGTAGTTTATGCAATCCAGTGCTGTGAGGAGTGCTCCGAACTCTACATTGGAGAAACCAAACAACCTTTGTACGGGAGGATGGCCCAACACAGGAGAAGTAACACCACAGGACCAGAGTCAGCAGTTTATCTTCATCTAAAGGAAAAAGGACACTCATTTGAGGACATTAATGTTCACATTTTAGACAGAGAAGATAGGTGGTTTGAGAGAGGGGTCAAGGAATCCATTTATGCCAACTTGGAAAATCCTTCCTTGAATAGAGGTGGGGGCCTCAGGCACAATCTTTCCCCTATTTTCCTTCCTGCTTTGTCTTCTGTGCCTAGGAAGATTAAGACCATTTTGCAAGCTCAACAGCAGCATGGTAATCTTAACGATCCTCCTTTAGATGATAAAGGGACTTAGAAATAACATCTCAAAATAACCATGACCTAGCCCCAGGTGCAAGGTCACACAGCCACCTAGAAACATATTTAAGGATTCCCTTACTAACTTTGCTCAGACTGAAGAAGCTCCTTGGATAGGGAGCGAAACGTTTCCACTGAGAAAATAGAAATCCAGTTGACATGATTCAAGCTACAGACATCCCTGGACCCTACCATCCTGGGCAATTTTCGCCCAGTCTCCCAACTCCCCTTTCTCGGAAAGGTGGTTGAGAAGGTGGTGGCATTGCAACTCCAGAGGATTCTGGAGGAAATGGATTATCTGGACCCCTTCCAGTCAGGTTTCAGGCCGGGATATGGGACAGAGACCGCATTGGTCGCGCTTATGGATGATCTCTGGCGAGAGCGGGATGGAGGGAGTGTGTCCATCCTTGCTCTCTTAGATCTCTCAACGGCCTTCGATACCATCGACCACGGTATACTTTTGGGGCGGCTCGAGGAGTTGGGGGCGGGCAGCGTGGTTTTGCGCTGGTTCGCCTCCTTCCTCCAGGGCCGTTCCCAGTCGTTGTTGATAGGGGAGGAGAGAGCTGACCCGAGACCCCTGACTTGTGGGGTGCCTCAGGGGTCGGTTCTCTCTCCTCTCCTATTCAACATCTACATGAAGCTGCTGGGCGAGATCATCCGTCACCACGGGGTGAGGTATCACCAATATGCTGATGATACCCAGTTATACATCTCCATCCCGGGTGAAGTAAGTGATGCGGTCAATGCCTTATCTCAGTGCCTGGAGGCTGTGGGGGTCTGGATGGGGAACAACAGGCTTCAACTGAACCCTGGTAAGATGGAGTGGCTGTGGATTGATGGCCCCCCTGGATCCGGGAAGTTGTCATCTTTGGTTCTGGGTGGGGTTGCACTACCCCACTCGGATCCAGTGTGGAATCTGGGGGTCCTCCTGGACTCGCAACTCCTGCTCGAAGAGCAGGTGGCAGTCGTGGCCAGGAGGGCCTTTGCACAGCTTCGAGTTGTGCGCCAGTTACGCCCTTTCCTGGATCGGGAGGCCCTCCGAACAGTCATTCACGCCCTTGTCATTTCCCGTATAGACTATTGTAATACGATCTACATGGGGCTACCCTTGAAGAGTATCCGGAAGCTTCAGCTGGTGCAGAATGCGGTGGCGCGAGCAGTTATGGGTGCCAGGAGATCGGCACATGTGACACCTCTGCTACGCGAGCTGCATTGGGTGCCAGTTTGCTTCCGGGTCCAATTCAAGGTGTTGGTGATTACCTTTAAAGCCCTACATGGCATGGGACCAGGGTACCTGAGGGACCATCTCGTCCTGATAACGTCGGCCCGCCCCACCCGTGCATGCAGAAAGGGCATGCTTCGGACCCCCTCAACAAGAGAATTCCATCTAGCGGGGTCCAGGAGGCATGCCTTCTCTGTGATAGCGCCCGCCTTATGGAATATCTTGCCCCCGGAGGTGAGACTGGCCCCCTCCCTCCTGGCCTTTTGGAAGGCCCTTAAGACCTGGCTCTGCCACCTGGCCTGGGACGACGGAGGTGGTAGTGCCTCCTGGGGTTGGCTGGCCCCGTAGCTCCATGATCTATCTGCGGGTCCTAATCCATCTTGGATTTTATTTTATTTATTCTCTGCTTGTGTTTTTAGATATTTTTGTATAGTTTTTTTTTTTAATTGTATTTGTTGTAACCCGCCCAGAGTCCCTTGCATGGGAGATGGGCGGGGAATAAATTTGGAAAATAAAATAATAATAATAATAATAAATAATCAGAGGAATGGCAAAAGCATGCCCTATTGCTCTCAACTCTGGCCTGAAGGCTCTGACCTGGAGTCGTGACTGCCCAGGCCATCACTTCAAAAGTCGGAGAGCAGAGAGTGGGGAAGTGGGAGGTTGCATAGAACAGTACCTTGGCAGGATCTCAGCAGGAAACTCTTGCTCCTGAACGACCAGTTGCTAATATTCAAAGCTGAAAGCATCAGCAGTTGTACTCAAGTGATGGCTGGGTGCTTATAGCACAGAAGGCTTCAAGTGAGAGCCATTGGGAGCAGCATCGATGGGAGCCCAATCTGACGTGCTGTCTTGCCTTGTTTCTAAGTTGTATCCACCTCCCTGGGAGCCTTGACACCTGGCCTGGATCAGACAAGGCTTGGAGCCTTGCCCGCTGAAACTTGAGTGCTGGTAAAGAACTTGGCTCAGCTCAAATCCAGGCTGGACTAGGACTAAGACTTCGGTTAGCAGTAGTATCCGTGAGGACCTCTGTTGATATTGATTGTGGACTATTAATGGCTTTACCGCAGCCTTGCAGGCCAGGCAGCAAAGTAGGAACTGAGCTGTGGAGAATTTAGAGAGGACTCTGTGTCCTTCAATCATCCTTCAAAGAAAGGGAAACAGCCATTAAGAAAAGGCATTGCAGGGGGTCCATGTTCTGAAAGGGCTTAGTAATGGAGGTTCTTAGTTTCCTTTGCCACACTAGGGAAGTACAATGACAGATGAGGTGGCATTGGTCATAATAGTGGCCTCACCTTGCTGCCCTATCAGTGTGTGGACTTCCTTCACACACAGGACATGAGAAGATAACTGTTGTCCAGCTTTGTACACAAAAGCCCAGAGAGAAGGCACAGCTTTTGAATAACCACTCTAGAACTGCTAGTTCGTTTCATTAATAAAATCCAGACATTTCTATTCAGGAAGCCTGGGGTTTTATGAAAGCTAGTGATGCTTGTGGGGTGCTATGGAAGTTATGTTTGTTTGTTTGTTTGTTTGTTTGTTTGTTTGTTTGTTTATCACCGCCCAACTCTCCACAAGGGAGTTTTATTGCAACATACTGAGATGGGATGGCTTTCGTAGTCCGTGCACACACAGCTAAACTTGCTGCCACCAATTACACAAGAGCCCACTAGGAACAGGAGAGAAAAAATTCAGCAGATGGGCACAAGGGGGCTCCCTGGAGTCATTTTGCTTCACCAAGAGCTTTCATACCAGATTTTCGGAAGTAGATACCTATCACAAGTTTGAGGTTACAGTCTGCAGCACTTGTGATATAATTCTACTTATCAATTCAATTTAATGTAAAGATTTTATAGGGTTTCATGTACGAGAGAGGTTGGCCATGTGAATCTTTTGTGGCAAAAGCAACAGAGAACTTGGCAATGCCTTAAAGTTTAAAAAAAATATTAGGACATTCACTTTTGTAGCCTATAGTCCATTCATCAAATTCAGGGACTATTATCCTGAGATAATAGTGAGCCATGGAATCATGCAGCGAGCCATGGTTATAGACAATGGAGGTGGGATTTACAGTGTTGGAAGGGGGTATGAAATGCAAAAATAAATTAAAAGAAAAAACAATGATAATTTCATGACTATTAGTTGTCATTCATGTGTTGGGGTATCAAGCATATTTTTCCACAGGTGACTTGATTAATGTGTGTAGTATAAAAAACTCTTATCTGTCTCTGGAATGACTTTGTTCAGGAATAGCTACTTTAAGCCCAGTGCCAAGTGCTAGGAAGACTGAAGTGTTCTTCATCTGTTTCTTAAATATTGCCATTTTTGTATAAGAGCTTTATAAGAGTTTTGTATTTACTTATTCTTTCCCACAGAGACTGATCTGCTTGTCTGCTTCATTTTTTTCCTCAGTTTCATTTTTGCATTTCCTCTCTAAAAACACAGAGTTCCCCTGCCTTACTCTGTGTACATTGTTCAATTTTCTTCAGGTTCATTTAGCATTGTATCCTACTGAATAAGATTGATAAATAAAATTGTTTCCATGGGGCTAATCTTCAGAAAAACAAGTAAGATAATAAGAAGAAAATTTGAAAAATCAAATGTGCTGCTTTACCTCCTTGGAAAGTTTAATTCTATTTAATTACCAACCCACCCCCACCCCAAAGTGTTGCAATGGAAAAAATAATTCTATGATCCTAAGTCAGGGGTGGGCAACGTCAGGCCCGCGGGGCTCCCGCCCGCAAACCCCGCCCCTTCCACACGATTAGCTCCCGCCCGCAAACCCCGCCCCTTCCACACGATTAGCTCCCGCCCGCAAACCCCGCCCCTTCCACACGATTAGCTCCCGCCCGCAAACCCCGCCCCTTCCACACGATTAGCTCCCGCCTGCAAACCCCGCCCCTTCCACACGATTAGCTCCCGCCCGCAAACCCCGCCCCTTCCACACGATTAGCTCCCGCCCGCAAACCCCGCCCCTTCCACACGATTAGCTCCCGCCCGCAAACCCCGCCCCTTCCACACGATTAGCTCCCGCCCGCAAACCCCGCCCCTTCCACACGATTAGCTCCCGCCCGCAAACCCCGCCCCTTCCACACGATTAGCTCCCGCCCGCAAACCCCGCCCCTTCCACACGATTAGCTCCCGCCCGCAAACCCCGCCCCTTCCACACGATTAGCTCCCGCCCGCAAACCCCGCCCCTTCCACACGATTAGCTCCCGCCCGCAAACCCCGCCCCTTCCACACGATTAGCTCCCGCCCGCAAACCCCGCCCCTTCCACACGATTAGCTCCCGCCCGCAAACCCCGCCCCTTCCACACGATTAGCTCCCGCCCGCAAACCCCGCCCCTTCCACACGATTAGCTCCCGCCCGCAAACCCCGCCCCTTCCACACGATTAGCTCCCGCCCGCAAACCCCGCCCCTTCCACACGATTAGCTCCCGCCCGCAAACCCCGCCCCTTCCACACGATTAGCTCCCGCCCGCAAACCCCGCCCCTTCCACACGATTAGCTCCCGCCCGCAAACCCCGCCCCTTCCACACGATTAGCTCCCGCCCGCAAACCCCGCCCCTTCCACACGATTAGCTCCCGCCCGCAAACCCCGCCCCTTCCACACGATTAGCTCCCGCCCGCAAACCCCGCCCCTTCCACACGATTAGCTCCCGCCCGCAAACCCCGCCCCTTCCACACAATTAGCTCCCGCCCGCAAACCCCGCCCCTTCCACACAATTATCTCCCGCCCGCAAACCCTGCCCCTTCCACACAATTAGCTCCCGCCCGCAAACCCCGCCCCTTCCACACAATTAGCTCCCGCCCGCAAACCCCGCCCCTTCCACACAATTAGCTCCTGCCCGCAAACCCTGCCCCCCAGTGCTTGTGATTGGCTCCCGCCTGCAAACTCCGGCCCCCGGTCCGCGGAAATCCCATAAACCCTGCCCCCCACCCCCCCGGTCTCCCGTTATAAATATCCAAATGGCCCTTGGCAGAAAAAAGGTTCCCCACCCCTGTCCTCTCCAGCAAAGGAGATCGTTACCTTGTCGTGGTGCTGGAGCTTGAGCACCTCAGTGAAACCATGAGCTAAACCGTGAAGGGACACCCAAGACGGGAAGGTCGTGGCAGAGAGGTCAGACTAAATACGATCCCTGGGGAAGGTAATGGCAACCCACCCCAGTATTCTTGCCATGAAAACTAAATGGATCAGTACAACCAAAGATATGTCGGTATACCATCGGAAGATGGGACTCCCAGGTCGGAAGATGGTCAAAATGCTACTGGGGAGGAACAGAGGATACGTTCAACTAGCCCCAGATGTGATGACGCAGCTAGCTCAAAGCCGAAAGGACGGCTAGCGGCCGACGGTGCTGGTGGTGAACGACGAATCCGGTGTTCTAAAGATCAACACACCATAGGAACCTGGAATGTAAGATCTATGAGCCAGGGCAAATTGGATGTGGTTATTGGTGAGATGTCAAGATTAAATATAGACATTTTAGGTGTCAGTGAACTGAAATGGACTGGGATGGGCCACTTCACATCAGATGACCACCAGATCTACTACTGTGGACAAGAGGACCACAGAAGAAATGGAGTAGCCTTCATAATTAATAATAAAGTGGCTAAAGCAGTGCTTGGATACAATCCAAAAAACGATAGAATGATCTCAATTCGAATTCAGGGTAAGCCATTTAACATCACAGTGATCCAAATATACGCGCCAACCACAGATGCTGAAGAAGCAGAAGTAGATCAGTTCTATGAGGATCTGCAGCACCTACTAGATAATACACCAAAAAGAGATGTTATTTTCATTACAGGAGACTGGAATGCTAAGGTGGGTAGTCAGACGACACCTGGAATTACAGGCAAGCATGGTCTGGGAGAACAAAATGAAGCAGGACATAGGCTGATAGAATTTTGCCAAGACAACTCACTGTGCATAACAAACACTCTCTTCCAACAACCTAAAAGACGACTTTATACATGGACTTCACCAGATGGTCGACACCGAAATCAGATTGACTACATCCTTTGCAGCCAAAGGTGGCGGACATCTATACAGTCGGTAAAAACAAGACCTGGAGCTGACTGTAGTTCAGATCACGAACTTCTTATTGCAAAATTTAGAATCAGACTAAAGAGAATAGGGAAGACCCACAGATCAGTTAGATATGAGCTCACTAATATTCCTAAGGAATATACAGTGGAGGTGAAGAATAGATTTAAGGGACTAGATTTAGTAGATAGGGTCCCGGAAGAACTATGGACAGAAGTTCGCAACATTGTTCAGGAGGCGGCAACAAAAAACGTCCCAAAGAAAAAGAAAACCAAGAAGGCAAGATGGCTGTCTGCTGAAACACTGGAAGTAGCCCAAGAAAGAAGGAAAGCAAAAGGCAACAGTGATAGGGGGAGATATGCCCAATTAAATGCAAAATTCCAGAGGTTAGCCAGAAGAGATAAAGAATTATTTTTAAACAAGCAATGTGCGGAAGTGGAAGAAGACAATAGAATAGGAAGGACAAGAGAGCTCTTCCAGAAAATTAGAAACATCGGAGGTAAATTCCAGGCAAAAATGGGTATGATCAAAAACAAAGATGGTAAGGACCTAACAGAAGCAGAAGAGATCAAGAAAAGGTGGCAAGAATATACGGAAGATCTGTATAGGAAGGATAATAATATTGGAGATAGCTTTGACGGTGTGGTCAGTGAGTTAGAGCCAGACATCCTGAAGAGTGAGGTTGAATGGGCCTTAAGAAGCATTGCTAATAACAAGGCAGCAGGAGACGATGGTATCCCAGCTGAACTGTTTAAAATCTTGCAAGATGATGCTGTCAAGGTGATGCATGCCATATGCCAGCAAATTTGGAAAACACAAGAATGGCCATCAGATTGGAAAAAATCAACTTATATCCCCATACCAAAAAAGGGAAGCACTAAAGAATGTTCAAACTATCGAACAGTGGCACTTATTTCACATGCCAGTAAGGTAATGCTCAAGATCTTGCAAGGTAGACTCCAGCAATTCATGGAGCAAGAATTGCCAGATGTACAAGCTGGGTTTAGAAAAGGCAGAGGAACTAGAGACCAAATTGCCAATATCCGCTGGATAATGGAGAAAGCCAGGGAATTTCAGAAAAACATCTATTTCTGTTTTATTGACTATTCTAAAGCCTTTGACTGTGTGGATCATAACAAATTGTGGCAAGTTCTTGGTGGTATGGGGATACCAAGTCATCTTGTCTGCCTCCTGAGGAATCTGTATAACGACCAAGTAGCAACGGTAAGAACAGAGCACGGAACAACGGACTGGTTTAAGATTGGGAAAGGAGTACGGCAGGGCTGTATACTCTCACCCTACCTATTCAACCTGTACGCAGAACACATCATGCGACATGCTGGGCTTGAGGAATCCAAGGCTGGAGTTAAAATCGCTGGAAGAAACATTAACAATCTCAGATATGCAGATGATACCACTTTGATGGCTGAAAGCGAGGAGGAGTTGAGGAGCCTTATGACGAAGGTGAAAGAAGAAAGTGCAAAAGCTGGGTTGCAGTTAAACCTCAAAAAAACCAAGATTATGGCAACGAGCTTGATTGATGACTGGCAAATAGAGGGAGAAAAAGTGGAGGCAGTGACAGACTTTGTATTTCTAGGCGCAAAGATTACTGCAGACGCTGACTGCAGCCAGGAAATCAGAAGACGTCTACTTCTTGGGAGGAGAGCAATGGCAAATCTTGATAAAATAGTTAAGAGCAGAGACATCACACTGACAACAAAGGTCCGCATAGTTAAAGCAATGGTATTCCCTGTAGTAACCTATGGCTGTGAGAGCTGGACCATAAGGAAGGCTGAGCGAAGGAAGATAGATGCTTTTGAACTGTGGTGTTGGAGGAAAATTCTGAGAGTGCCTTGGACTGCAAGAAGATCAAACCAGTCCATACTCCAGGAAATAAAGCCAGACTGCTCACTTGAGGGAATGATATTAAAGGCAAAACTGAAGTACTTTGGCCACATAATGAGAAGACATGATACCTTGGAGAAGAAGCTGATGCTAGGGAAAGTGGAAGGCAAAAGGAAGAGGGGCCGACCAAGGGCAAGATGGATGGATGATATTCTGGAGGTGACAGACTCAACCATTGGGGAGCTGGGGATGGTGACGGCCGACAGAAAGCTCTGGCGTGGACTGGTCCATGAAGTCACGAAGAGTCGGAAACGACTGAACGAATAAACAACAACCCCTGTCCTAAGCGAACCAATATGTAAAATAAAAATAGAAAAAGAAATCCATCTTGCTAGTTGGTAGGACTGTCAGCATAATATATCCTATATTGATTTTTTTAAAGGAAATTCAAAATAAGTGTTCAGTAAAGGTGAAAATCAACAATTTGTGTTTTGAATCCTAACATTTACAAAAGCCAATCGAAGAGGGGGAAAAAGCTTCCTTTACTATGTTGCTAGAGGCTAACAGGCTACTCTTACCAAGTGATATTGAATATGAACTGAAGAATGATTAACTTTATTAATCTAAGTTGGATAAAATAGGGATCTTGTATTGCATCTCTTCTATTTTCTTTCCCCCCCAGATCCCCAGATTCCCTCCTACCAGCCTGTAGGACCCAATTCAGGTGGTTAAGTTCATTGTTGAGAAATTGGGTTTCACAGTTTCGATTAGCACGATCCACCAAGGTTTTGATCATGCCTCTCTTTTGTCGTGGGTGGTGATTGGAACTTTTGTGTAGATACCGGTCTGTATGGGTGGGTTTTCTGTATACTTTGTGTCCTAGTTTGAGGTCCGGTTTGCGTATGACCAGCGTATCTAAAAATGGAAGTTTGCCGTCAGTTTCTTTTTCCATAGTGAATTGTATATTGGGGTGGATGCCGTTTAGGTGGTCCAAAAATTTCTCCAGTTCTTCTTCAGTATGACTCCAAATTGCGAAGGTGTCATCCACGAACCGGAACCAGACTGTTGGTGTAATGGGTGCCATTTCCAAAGCCTGTTTTTCAAAGTGTTCCATGTAAAAGTTTGCTATGACTGGGCTCAGGGGGCTTCCCATGGCAACGCCATCCATCTGTTCGTAGAACTCATTCTCCCATTGAAAGTAACTAGTTGTTAGGCAGTGTTGAAATAAAGCTGTAATGTCCTCTGGGAAGATTTGCTTGATGAGTGCCAGGGTGTCCCTTACTGGCACCTTGGTAAACAGGGAGACCACGTCAAAGCTGACCAGTTTGTCCATGTGGTTGAGTTTTAGGGTGCTGATTTTGTTGATGAAGTGTCCTGAGTCTTTGATGTGGGATGGAGTCTGTCCGATGTGGGTCTGTAAAAGGGTAGCCAAATGTTTGGATAATTCATATGTTGGGGAGCCAATGGCACTTACAATGGGTCTGAGTGGGATAGAGTCTTTGTGGATTTTGGGGAGTCCGTATAGTCTAGGTGAGAGAGCTTCTGTCTTGCAAATACGTTGTAGTACGTTGGGATGCAGGGAGGAGCTCTTTATCAGTGTGTTGGTTTGCTTCATGATTTTGTTGGTCGGATCCCGTCTTATTGTTCTGTATGTGGTGGGGTCTAGTAGTTCTCTGATTTTGTCTTTGTATTCATCTATGTTCATAATTACCGTGGCGTTGCCTTTGTCTGCTGGAAGGATGATGATGTCTGGGTCCGAATTGAGGGTCTCTATGGCGTTTCTCTCCTTCTTGGTAATGTTGCTGGTGGGGGGCTTTGCTTTCCTCAGGATTCTTGCCACTTCACCCCTTATTTCTTCTGCTTCTTCCTCTGGACGTTGGTGAATGGCTGATTCCACATTGGCAATGATATCTTCCACTGGAATTCTGGTGGGTGTAATTGCAAAGTTTCCTCCTTTGCTTAGGATGGAGGTTTCTTCAGGAGAGAGTAGGCGTTCTGTCAAATTGATGACAATGCGTGAAGTATCCAGTGCCGGTTTTGGTTGACTGTTTTAGCATTTGTTGAATTTTTGCTTTTGTCTGTTTGTGTAGTCAAAGATGTCCTTTTCCATTTTTCTGTAGGATATGGTATCAATCTTGTCCCAATCCTGGCTTCTCATTTTGTGACTGAGGCTCATATGTGTGTAGAATAGATCTTTTTCTGTGATGGCAAGGTTTCGGCGGGTTGTGTGAATTCTCTCGCGCAGGAGGGCTTGTTCAAGGCGGTCGTAAATGCGGCTGGCTTGTGACGATTTGAAGGTCCTTTTCGTTCTGAGAAAGGCTGGAATGGTCCTGGTATCTCTGCATCGCATTAGGAAGGTTAAGGAGCAGAGTAGGTGTGCTTTTCTATTCCGGAGTGTTTCCAGTCTCCGTGTCTGTCGGAACGTTTCCTCCCCGTAGAGGCGTTCAATGTATTGTCGAAGGCTTTCACGGCCGGAGTTCGATGGCTGTTGTGGGTCTCAACAATGAACTTAACCACCTGAATTGGGTCCTACAGGCGAATGGCTATTCCAAGAATGAAATAAAAAGAGCCATCAAACCAAGAAAACAACATCCAACTGAAGAAAAACAAGCCCACACAAACAAAGTATTCCTGCCCTACATCAAAGGAGTCACTGACCGCATGGGAAAACTGATGGAAAAACACAACTTTCAAACAGTCTTCAGACCCACCAGAAAAATACAACAAATGCTAAAATCAGCTAAAGACAAAAGGGACCCCCGCACCGCTGCAGGAGTATACCGCATACCATGCAGCTGCGGACAAGTATACATCGGAACCACAAAACGAAGCATTCACACCAGGATAAAAGAACACGAAAGACACTGCAGACTACAGCAACCGGAAAAATCTTCAGTAGCTGAACATGCTCTCAAGCAAACAGGACACAAAATCCTATTTGAAAACACAGAAATACTGGACAACACCAAAAGCCACTACACCAGATTATACAGAGAAGCCACTGAAATTCACAAACACCAGCACAGTTACAATAAAAAAGAAGAAAGTTTAAAAATTAGCAAAACCTGGCTACCAGTCCTGAAAAACACAGCCTGCAAAAGGTCAACGAACTCAGTCCAACCACCAGGTCATGGGAATACTTCTCACAATGAACATGCTAATCACGCTCATCAGCCACTCGTTAACATTTCAACACAACAAAAAACCCCACCTAATCTCCTATAATTTAGCTCTATAAATAGAACATTGCCACTCTACCTGGGCACAGAGATTTTGCTTCTATCTGTGCTCCTGCCCTCTGAAGATGCTGGCCACAGATGCTGGCGAAACGTTAGGAACCACAACTTCCAGAACACGGCCACACAGCCCAGAAGACCCACAACAGCCATCGAACTCCGGCCGTGAAAGCCTTCGACAATACGGTGACAGAAATGTCTCTTCAATCTCTGTTGAAATGCTGGATGAAGATTGGATAGTCGAGTTGAAGAAATTAAAGGGAGAGATTCATAAGTGAAATTGATCTTCTGATGGAACACCATGGAAAAGAAGGGGTTATTATGTATGGGAGGTTTCCTGAAGAGAAGTTGGAGTTTTTGAGGGGGGCAGTTGGGCTGTTTGATTTCTGTAAGAAAAAAGCTCTGTGCGCATTGTGGGGACATGTAAATGCTTTGGTCTATTTTGAAGTGGGATAAAGGTATAAGAATATCTATTTGGATTGCTTTTAGGGTTTGGCTGATTTCATTTATCTTTAATGATTTGCATTAAGATTACTAATGTATAATATATTATTTGGTTTTGGGTTTAATATGATTAAGATTATTAAAATTGTTGTATTATCAAGTATAATGGTAGACAATTTAGTATATGCTTTTTAGTTTGATCTTTATTAAAGTAGACAGGAATATGTAGAATAGTAGTAGGAAGGAAATAATTAAATAAATGTTATCCTTGAGGGGGTAGTTGATTAGGAGGTGTATGTATGTATGTATGTATGTATGTATGTATTTCTTTTTCTTTCTTTTTTTCTTTTAATATAAGGGGATGGAGCAACTGTATTTAGTGATCTTTATAATGTGCCAATGAAATGATTAATAGAAATAATGTGATTTTGGTTTAATATAGAGTAAGGGATTGATTATGGAAAATTGTTGTATATCCTTACTGTTAAAAGTCGGAAGTCACCTCTTTCTGTAACTCTAAAAAAAAAATTCTCTTGTGTTTTCAGTTTTTTAGTTTTTTTTTCTTTTTCTTTGTAGTTGTTTGTTTTTCTGTAGCTTTTATCCTTGTTTGAAACTTAATAAAATTCTTATTAAAAATAATAAAAGGAGGCCTTACAAACCATATTAACCAATGAATTTATCAATTCAAGAGTCTGTTGAATTGATTGTGCCATTTTGTACTTTGTACCACTTTGGTATCTTCTCATTGTGATTATACTACAAACATACTACAAACAGAGATAATCTGCCCACCATAAACAGGCATGCACCCACAATGTTATCTGATATCCACATTGCTATGAGGATCTGCCCTTATTCCTGCTCATTTGCATCTGTGTTGAAAGGTCAAAAGGAACATACCCTAAAGGGAGACAGAATAAAGGCAATGAAAAATTATTTGGGACTTGAGTGGCTCCAGTATTACTTAGTGCCAGACTGTATTACAATGAGAATTTTTTATATTTCTGAAAAAGATTATGCTTTATTTTCTTGCAGATCTTCTTCAGCAGCTTGGTAGTGCCCAAGAAGTAACATTTCTATACAAATGGGTATGAAGTAGAATTACATGTAGAATATAGAACAGTACATTTCTAAGATCCAGTGGAGATTACTTCCAAATAACCATTTTAAGTTACAACCTACCTCCTTCCTTCCTTCCTTCCTTCCTTCCTTCCTTCCTTCCTTCCTTCCTTCCTTCCTTCCTTCCTAAAAACTTTTTACCCTTATGGGTTTCAGAGAGTTCTGGGATAGACTATAAGACAGCCTCCCCCAATCTGGTGCATTCTAGATACATTGGACCAAGAAGTTCATTATCCGTAGTTTTAGGCTGACCATACGTCCCGTTTTATTTATTTATTTATTATTTAAATTTATATGACCACCCATCTCCCCCAATTGGGGACTCCTGTTTTAAACGGGACAGTCCTGTTTTTTAAGCATTTTTCAACCGTCCCGTCGTTTTCATAAAAATCTCAATTCTGTCCCATTTTTCAAACCCGGTGGGAATGGCGCGGAAGGAGGATCCAAGCCGGAGCGCAGACCGGGAGGCGGGTTTGCAGGCAGGAGCCAATCGTGCGGACCGTGGGCGGGGTTTACAGGTGGGAGCTAATCGCGCAGACCGGGGGGCAGGTTTGCAGGCGGGAGCCAATCGCACGGCCCGGGGGGCAGGGTTTGCAGGCGGGAGCCAATCGCGTGGACCGGGGGGCAGGGTTTGCAGGCAGCAGCCAATCATGCAGACCAGGGGCGGGGTTTGCATGTGGGAGCCAATCGCATGGACTGGGGGCGGGGACCCCTATCTTTTTCATGAATACGGAATATTACATAAGACCCTGTCCCGTTTTGCCATCCTGAAATATGGTCAGCCTACCTAGTGTGCATGTCCTTTGGTTAGCCCTGGAGAGAAGTGTAGCCCGGCCTCTGGAGGCATTAGTTTAGGGCAGGTCTTTCAAAACTGTGTGTTGCGACACAATACTGTGTCGTCTGGGGGCCCCAAGTGTGTCGCATGACAACCCAGAAGCGGTGATGAAAATGCCCTCGGTTCCGGCAGGGAGGCGAAAATCGCGCATGCATGCCGCCGGGCCGCTTCCCTGCTGCACAGCTGATCGGTGCGGGGGGGCAGGGTGGAAATTCTCTGCGCTGATCAGCTGTGCGCCGGGAAACCCGGCAGCGTGCGCACACGCATGGCGAGGATTTTCGCCTCCCTGCCGGAACCGAGTGCATTTTTGGGGTCCCCAGAGCCTGCCCTTTCGAAGGGGCAGTGGCAGCGGCGGCCCATCAGTGCTTCCAGGTTCCAGGATGCCGCTGCTGCCGCGGTGACAACCCGGAAGTGCCGCTGCCGGCGCTTCCGGGTTTTTGTGCGCAGCGGCGGCAGCACTTCCGAGTTTTTGTGTGTCGGCCATTGGTGTGTCGCCAATGGCAAAAGTTTGGAAAGTTTAGGGAAACTGGGTCTAATGGAGAAAAATAACAGTGTCAAATATGTAGGATGCAATTATCTTTAACTCCTTAAGCAACTCTAATGCTGTTTATAAGGATATTGGCATCAGGCTAGAAACCGGGAGACCGTGAGTTCTAGTCCTACCTTAGGCACGAAGCCAGCTGGGTGACCCTGGGCCAGTCCCTGTCGCTCAGCCCTAGGAAGCAGGCAAGGGCAAACCACTTTCAAAATCTTGCCAAGAAAACCTCAAGGACTTGTCCAGGCAGTGGCCAGAAGTCATCCCTGACTCAAAGGCACACATACATAAATGGTAAAGTGCTTTTCCTCTGGTTCCAATGGCTTTGGTCCAACATTTATCCAACAACTGTTCTTCCAGGAAAGCAAGTAAGTAGATTGGCTAATTACAAAGCCATCACCAACAAATTGGGAAGCTACAGATGGAGATTTCATAACCTCTCTGTACTGAGATGGATGCATCACTAGTTGTACATCTTCACTGCATTATAGTTGTAGTATTCAAGAGAGGGAATACATCAAGCCAAAAATACTGAAAACCATGGCAAATTTCAGCCACTGTCTACTTCTCAACAGTAGAAATAGCAATTTGTCAGTGACTTTTCTTACCAAATATGGAAGACAAACATAAATTAGTCCAATTAAAAATATCATGCCACCAGCTTTGGATCTTTTATTCTCAAGGTCAAAAACACCAAAAACTCTCTTTTTGAGATCTGCTATCAAATCCCTTTTCTCCTATCACTGCATTTTTGTGGCCCTCAAAAAGCCATTTTTCTTTTTGGAATTACTGTAATCCCCTATATCAGCAATATCCAACCTAGTGCCCTCTAGCCATACCAGATCACAACTCCACTAACTAGGAATCATGGGAACTGTAGTCCAATAACTCTGAAGAACAGCAGATTGAGGAAAATGGCTGTGTGTTGCACCTTATTATCTCTTTTTAAATTTTATTTAATTTACAACATCTCCAGATTGCCTGTAAAATGCAAATAAAAAACAGTTTCTTACTTAAAACATTTCTTAACATTTTCCTACAGCTTAGTGTTAAAAAAAACAGTTGAAAGATATCATCTTAGATCAGGGTTTCTCAACCAGGATTCCATGGAAGCCTAGGGTTCCGCGAGAGGTCACTAGGGGTTCCCTGGGAGATTACAATTTATTTTAAAAAATATTTTAAATTCAGGCAACTTCCCATTAAAGAGGTAAGTTTCATTCCTTATTTTTAGTTTAAGAACACTGTTAATGCATATATACAGGCCTACACACGAAACAAATATAATAATTTTGTAACTTCTGGCCTATATTTGAGCCTGAATGTGCAGGGGTTACCTGAGGCCTGAAAAATATTTCAAGGGTTCCTCCAGGGTCAAAAAGTTGAGAAAGGCTGTCTTAGATAGTAAGAATAACTCCTAATTATTGATCTTTTCTACTCTGTATATGGTGTTTATGCACACTGTAAAAACAGTCAAGTTCTTGTTGTTCAGTCATTTAGTCGTGTCCAACTCTTCGTGACCTCATGGACCATAGTACGCCAGGCCTTCCTGTCCTCCACTGTCTCCCGGAGTTTACTCAAATTCATGTTCGTTACATCGGTGATGCTATCTAACCATCTCATCCTCTGCCGTCCCCTTCTCCTTTTGCGTTCAGTCTTTCCCAGCATCAGGGTCTTTTCCAGTGAGTATCAGTGAGTATCAGTGAGTATATTAGGGTGGTATCGTCTGCATATCTGAGGTTGTTGATATTTCTCCCGGCAATCTTAACTCCGGATTGTGATTCATCCAGCCCGGCATTTCTCATGATGTACTCTGCATATAAGTTAAATAAGCAGGGTGATAATATACAGCCTTGTCGTACTCCTTTCCCAATTTTGAACCAATCGGTTATTCCATGACTGGTTCTAACTGTTGCTTCTTGACCCGCATACAGGTTTCTCAGGAGACAGGTAAGGTGGTCTGGTACTCCCATCTCTTTAAGACTTTGCCACAGTTTGTTGTGATCCACACAATCAAAGGCTTTAGCGTAGTCAATGAAGCAGAAGTAGATGTTTTTCTGGAACTCTCTTGCTTTTTCCATGTTCCAGCGAATGTTGGCAATCTGATCTCTAGTTCCTCTGCCTCTTCGAAACCCAGCTTGCACTTCTGGTAGTTCTCGGTTCACATACTGCTGAAGCCTAGCTTGTAGGATTTTGAGCATAACCTTGCTAGCATGTGAAATGAGAGCAATTGTACGGTAGTTTGAACATTCTTTGGCATTGCCTTTCTTTGGAATTGGAACGTAAACTGACCTTTTCCAATCCTGTGGCCACTGTTGAGTTTTCCAAATTTGTTGGCAAACATAAAGTGTTTGCAGCACTTTAACAGCATCATCTTTTAGGATTTTAAATAGCTCAGCTGGGATACTGTCTTCTCCACTAGCTTTGTTGTTAGTAATGCTTCCTAAGGCCCACTTGACTTCACTCTCTAGGATGTCCGGCTCAAGGTCAGTGACCACACCATCGTATTTATCAGGGATATTAAGATCTTTCTTGTATAGTTCTTCTGTGTATTCTTGCCACCTCTTCTTAATCTCTTCTGCTTCTGTTAGGCCCCTGCCTTTTTTGTCCTTTATCATGCCCATCTTTGCACAAAACGTTCCCTTGATATCTCTGATTTTCTTGAAGAGATCTCTAGTCTTCCCCATTCTATTGTTTTCCTCGATTTCTTTGCATTGTTCATTTAAGAAGGCCTTCTTATCTCTCCTTGCTATTCTCTGGAATTCTGCATTCAGTTGTTTATATCTTTCCCTTTCTCCCTTGCCTTTTGCTTCCCTTCTTTCCTCAGCTATTTGTAAAGCCTCATCAGTCAGCCACTTTGCTTTCTTGCATTTCTTTTTCTTTGGGATGGTTTTAGTTGCTGCCTCCTGTACAGTGTTACGAACCTCCATCCATAGTTCTTCAGGCACTCTGTCTACCAGATCTAATCCTTTAAATCTATTCCTCACCTCCACTGTATATTCATAAGGGATATGATTTAGGTCATACCTGAGTTTTTGTTGTTTATTCGTTCAGTCGTTTCCGACTCTTCGTGACTTCATGGACCAGTCCACGCCAGAGCCCTCTGTCGGCCGTCACCATCCCCAGCTCCCCAATGGTTGAGTCCGTCACCTCCAGAATACCATCCATCCATCTTGCCCTTGGTCGGCCCCTCTTCCTTTTGCCTTCCACTTTCCCTAGCATCAGCTTCTTCTCCAGGGTATCCTGTCTTCTCATTATGTGGCCAAAGTACTTCAGTTTTGCCTTTAATATCATTCCCTCAAGTGAGCAGTCTGGCTTTATTTCCTGGAGTATGGACTGGTTTGATCTTCTTGCAGTCCAAGGCACTCTCAGAATTTTCCTCCAACACCACAGTTCAAAAGCATCTATCTTCCTTCGCTCAGCCTTCCTTATGGTCCAGCTCTCGCAGCCATAGGTTACTACAGGGAATACCATTGCTTTAACTATGCGGACCTTTGTTGTCAGTGTGATGTCTCTGCTCTTAACTATTTTATCAAGATTTGCCATTGCTCTCCTCCCAAGAAGTAGACGTCTTCTGATTTCCTGGCTGCAGTCAGCATCTGCAGTAATCTTTGCGCCTAGAAATACAAAGTCTGTCACTGCCTCCACTTTTTCTCCCTCTATTTGCCAGTCATCAATCAAGCTCGTTGCCATAATCTTGGTTTTTTTGAGGTTTAACTGCAACCCAGCTTTTGCACTTTCTTCTTTCACCTTCGTCATAAGGCTCCTCAACTCCTCCTCGCTTTCAGCCATCAAAGTGGTATCATCTGCATATCTGAGATTGTTAATGTTTCTTCCAGCGATTTTAACTCCAGCCTTGGATTCCTCAAGCCCAGCATGTCGCATGATGTGTTCTGCGTACAGGTTGAATAGGTAGGGTGAGAGTATACAACCCTGCCGTACTCCTTTCCCAATCTTAAACCAGTCCGTTGTTCCGTGCTCTGTTCTTACCGTTGCTACTTGGTCGTTATACAGATTCCTGAGTGGTCTAGTGGTTTTCTCTACGTTCTTCAATTTAAGCCTAAATTTTGTGATAAGAAGTTCATGATCTGAGCCACAGTCAGCTTCAGGTCTTGTTTTTGCTGATTGTACAGAGCTTCTCCATCTTTGGCTGCAAAGTATATAATCAATCTGATTTCGGTATTGACCATCTGGTGATGTCCATGTGTAGAATCGTCTCTTGTGTTGTTGGAAAAGAGTGTTTGCTATGACCAGCATGTTCTCTTGACAAAACTCTATTAGCCTTTGCCCTGCTTCATTTTGTACTCCGAGGCCGAACTTGCCTGTTATTCCAGTTATTTTTTGACTTCCTACTTTAGCATTCCAGTCCCCTATGATTAAAAGGACATCTTTTTTTGGTGTTAGTTCTAGAAGGTGTTGTAGGTCTTCATAGAACCGGTCAACTTCAGCTTCTTCGGCATCAGTGGTTGGGGCATAGACTTGGATTACTGTGATGTTGAATGGTTTGCCTTGGATTCGAACTGAGATCATTCTGTCATTTTTGAGGTTGTACCCCAGTACTGCCTTTTCCACTCTTTTATTGACTATGAGGGCTACTCCATTTCTTCTAAGGGATTCTTGCCCACAGTAGTAAATATAATGGTCACCTGAATTAAATTCGCCCATTCCTGTCCATTTTAGTTTGCTGATTCCCAAGATGTTGATGTTCAATCTTGTCATCTCATGTTTGACCACATCCAGCTTACCTTGATTCATTGATCTTACATCCCAGGTTCCTATGCAATATTGTTCTTTACAGCATTGGACTTTCCTTCCACTTCCAGACACATCCACAACTGAGCGTCCTTTCGGCTTTGGCCCAGCCGCTTCACTCTTTCTGGAGCTACTCGGAATTGCCCTCCGCTCTTCCCCAGTAGCATATTGGACACCTTCTGACCTGAGGGGCTCATCTTCCGGCGTCATATCTTTTAACCTTTTGATACTGTCCATGGGTTTTCTTGGCAAGGATACTGGAGTGGTTTGCCATTTCCTCCTCCAGTGGACCACGTTTTGTCAGAACTCTCCATCATGACCTGTCCATCTTGACCTGACTTCATTGAGTTACGCAAGCCCCTTCGCCACGACAAGGCAGTGATCCATGAAGGGGATACCCCGCCTATCCCCTCCCTAATGGAGGACTCTAGGCGGCTTCCATACATATACATTATCCATTATACAATTCAAGGCAGTGATCCATGAAGGGGAGTCAAGTTCTTACTTTTCCTAAAAGAGCAAAGACAAACTACTGAGTACCTTTGGATGCCCCATGGAGGAGTTGATTCATCTCCAAATGGGTATCAGATTTGGAAATGAATCAGCTCATCCACAAGGCATCCAATAGTACTCAGTAGTTGATTGTTTTTAGAGGATGGTAACTTTGAGATCCAGAAGAGTCCCAGCCCATTTCCATATACAGAGTCCCCGAGCCATAATAAAAATAATAAAAGATGTCCCATGAAAGCTAATAAAAGTCTCTCTTAAGCTCAACTCCTGGTGATCACCTAGATCTTGCTTAGCTTTTTGGAGATGAGCCAAGGTCACCGAGGCACTGCCTGGGAGCTTGAAGATTTTGATTTCAATATTAACATCATCACTGATAACTTTTAAATTATTCCTTGGCTGAAATGTGAAGACAAAATTCCACCTTCAGAGAGGATCAAACCTGCCAAAATTTATAATAATTGGTCTTTTTTGTGCAACAGCACGTTTTCCAGTTTAGATGTTTTCAAAACATCTAGTTTTTGTGAACAATTGTGATGAAAGTGACACACAACCCAAAAAAAGCTTTAGCTAAACAACTCCTCCTCCTCCTCCTCCTCCATCATTTATAATCTGTATTATATTTTACTCTATATCCCATATTATATTTTTACTTCAGAGGTTTTATAATGTTATATCAATATCAACCAGAATTATACTATAATGTTATAGCGTTGTATTAATAATGCTGGCTTTTACAGTATATGCCTTTTACTTTTTGTGCCTTATATGGGTGCTTGTTATTGGAATTTCTTACTGCTTTTATATTATGCTGTTCTACAACTGACATAAATGTTTGTTTTGGTTCAAAAAAGCCTGCAAAATGTTAGAAAGCTAAGTGCAATATTCTCATGGAAAAGGGCCTTTTCGGCTGTGCACATACATGATTATTTGTGAAGTCTTGGTTTTGTGCATGCACATGAACACTTGTGAGTTTTAAATGAAACTGGTATTCAGAATTTTAAAAGTGATAGATCCAGGGACCATAACATTATGAAAATAGAAAACAAAGCCTTTCTACGTTCTGCTTAGATGGCACCAAAATCCATGGGAAAGAACAGTAGCAGATGGTGAAAGTACAGTAAACAGTGATAGAGACAGAAAGACTTGAATAACTAGTGTTTTCCCAAATCAGTGCTCCATGACATGCTACAGACTTCACCAAATATTTTATGTAACTTATCCTGCTCTTATTAAAGGCAAACCTGAAGTACTTTGGCCACATAATGAGAAGACAGGATACCCTGGAGAAGATGTTGATGCTAGGGAAAGTGGAAGGCAAAAGGAAGAGGGGCCGACCAAGGGCAAGGTGGATGGATGATATTCTGGAGGTGGCGGACTCGACCGTGGGGGAGCTGGGGGTGGCGACGGCCGACAGGAAACTCTGGCGTGGGCTGGTCCATGAAGTCACGAAGAGTCGGAAGCGACTGAACGAATAAACAACAACAAAATCCTGCTCCAGAAAAACCTAATCAAGAACTCTTCACCTACCTCAGATTGCTGTGAGAATGTCTTCACTTGGATGGGTTAGGTTTTCTGATGAACTTGGGGAGTTTTGCTGGAGGAAGGTATCCCTGACTTGCTGGCAAATTTCAGCAGCCCATGTGGGGCAGGAAGGGTCCAAAAAGTGAAGATGGTGGGTATGACCATGCAGTTGAAGCCCCGGTCCTTTAATGAACACATGAAGCATGTTAAAAAGGGGTAAAAGGTAAAGGTAAAGGTTCCCCCCGCACATTTGTGCAGTTGTGTCCGACTCTAGGGGCCGGTGCTCATCTCCGTTTGTTAGCCGAAGAGCCAGCGTTGTCCGAAGACGCTTCCGTGCTCATGTGGCCGGCATGATGCACACAGAACGCTGTTACCTACCCACCGAAGTGGTACCTATTTATCTACTTGCATTTGCATGTTTTCGAATTGCTAGGTTGGTAAGAGCTGGGGCGAGTGCGGGAGCTCACTCCGCATGCAGGGCTAGGGATTCGAACCTCCGAACTTGCAATCTTCCGATCGGCAAGCCTGGCATCTTACCCACTGAGCCACCACACCCAGTTAAAAAGGGGGCAGGACATCAATTAAATGACCGTGTTCATTACCTTGACTTGTCTGGTTCCTCCATGGGCATCCCTGTCTCCTCTCCATGTCATCCTTCAAAAAGAGACTGGAGGATTTGAGGAGCAGCTTAAATATTGTTCCACTTTTAATATTATTTAATATTGTTCTTTTTCTTAGGGAACGTAGTAAGTGCCAGCCCCTAACTAACTTAGACTGTGCTTGAAAAAAAAATGCTAAGGAGGATCAAGCCAGTTTAATACTTGGGTGAGAGAGAGCCAGGAAATCCAAGGACTGCACTGAGAAACCCAAAAACATCACAGGAAGACAAAGGCAAACCTCTTGAAGATTGCTGATAAAAATCTGGCATGATGTATCAATCCAGATTTGAGCCTTTGAATCAGTTTTGACTCCTGGCGACTGCCCGGACTAGTCCCTGCAGTTTTCTTGGCAACATTTTCAGAAGCGGTTTGCCATTGCCTTCTTCCTAGGGCTGAGAGGGAGTGACTGGCCCAAGGTCAACCAGATGGCTTCATGCTTCAAGTGGGAATAGAACTCACAGTCTCATGGCTTCTAGCCTGGTGCCTTAACCACTACCCCAAACCAGCCTTCTTTATTACACTGTTTGGAATATTTGAACTTCTTAAAAAGTGAGCGGGCCTTTTGAATAACCTGCCTAGACATATGAATGCAGGTAAGTTGGTTCCCATGCATGAAGGCCAAGATTTCATGCATTCCACCCTCCTATGCTTCACACCGCCCCACTTGTGAGAACGAAAGGCCGCTGGGCCCAGGTCTGAAAAATGTCAGCACGAGCCCACTAGGTGGCACCATGGAGCCATCCATGGGGCCTGACAGAGCTGAAACTTCCCAGGGAAAGCACAACTACCTTTTAGGTGAGCCTATCTGTCTGCAGATGGGAAGTCTTGGCCCAGCCCCTTTAAAGCTAGTAATGCAGGGAGTTGATTGGGAGAGAACTGGTTTCACCACTTCTCTGCCTTACTCTTTCATCATAAGTCAGGGCCAGGCAGGTAGCTTTTGCAATGCAGGGATCTCCGCCAGTCTTTTGGTTCTGGTGAAAGCCTCGCACCAAGGGCACCACGCGAGTGCCTCAATGTCTCAGGCCTGTGGCCACCAAGCCGAGAGACTTGTTGAGCGACGGAGCTGAGCCTCAGAGCCAGGGTCTGGGAGCGGGATTGCCTCCACGGGAAATGGAGCTGAGATTTCTGGGCAGAAAAGCGGCTCGGTCTTTTGAGCTGCTGCTGCTTCTGTTCTGGGTTTCCTTTCCGCAAGAGATACCTGCTAAAGAAGGTAAGGGCAGCTGGGGATAAGGGAAAGATGGGGAGGCGCCCAGGTTTCGAAATTTGGGGGAGCTGCACCCACTCCTTGGAATGTTGCAGGAGGGAAGTTTTAGACTCCAAAACTGAAAACACCAAACAAAGGGAGAATATACTTCACAAGGACACGTTACCTTGAAAAACCATGCAAAGTTGCGGTATGCACAAGTACTGAAGTTTGGGAAGGATGGCTGTAAAAAAAGGTAAAGGTTCCCCCCGCACATTTGTGCAGTCGTGTCCGACTCTAGGGGCCGGTGCTCATCTCCGTTTGTTAGCCGAAGAGCCAGCGCTGTCCGAAGATGCTTCCTCAGATATTTTCCACAAAGACAAAGCCTGAATCTGCCAAACTTTTCTAGCAGACAGGTTTGCTTGTCAGCCGCTTGGGATCAGTTGCAGCATCCAGGGATAAACCTGGATTTGCTGCTGTCTAAATGTAGAAACAGCCTTAGCTTTGGAAGACAATGAGGAACCTGAGAAGAAAGTGGAATTAATCACTCTCCATCTTTGCCCATTGTTACGGTAACTGCCCTGCTGAAAAGCCGGGTGAAGTGGGCCCTGGCACTTCCAATCTCTGGAAATCCTTTCAAAGGACCCAGGGTAGCCCTCAAGCTCCGGATTTTAGGAAAGCTTTTGTTGGCTTCCGGATTGTAGGGTTGTTTTCCAAAGAATCTTTTTTTAATGAGATTATTGGGTAACTGAGATCTCCTGGTAAGCAAGCAATGATGTTATGAGTCAAATGAACTTTATAGAGTTCATTCCATTCGAATCTTATTGAAAACTTGAATCATTCATCTTCCACTTCCCTGTAGCAGGCAGGGTTGGGCTGGAACTAGTAATTGCTGTGCTGGGGGTTGGGTCCCAATTATACACCCCACACTTCTGATACAATACAACATGCACATAATTTTTTGAATAGTATATATAAAAAATCACTGGGCACATTATGTATAATTAATAGAAGAAATAATAGGCTTCTCTGAATTAGCTCCTGTAAAAAATTACTAATACATTCTGTTAGTAGAACTTTAAGAATTCTCTTCGATTGGTACTTTAATACCTTTGTTTCAGTAGAAAATCCTTATTCTGTAAGTTAAACTGCTCCTTCTTTGAAATGGATATATCCCCCCCCCCAAACTTGAAACATCTCTGGTGGCCAAACCCCAACCTCGATTAGTGTGCTTCTGCATTATTAGGGTGCTTCTAAATTATTGCAGAATCACTGAACAGTTTCTTTTCTGCCTAGCTTCCAACCCTTACTGATCTTCAAAGCAAGCTAGCATCTGACTTTTCATTTGCTGTGTTGAAAACATAGCTAATGGCTCCAAAATGGGATGGAAAATGTTCGTGTCTTGCAAATGGTCCACAAACGAATGTTAGGATTGTGATGCTTTCTGCATTTCTGTAATGATAGGACACCGATGCCTTTAATGTGAGTTCTGCAACAGAGCCCTTCCCATTCATTTACTTCCTTGATTCTCGTAGCATAAACCAGCTCCAATGTATTGGTCCCTATAATAAAGTTAAATATTGTATTGGTCCAGAGATTTCACACATGATAACTGTGGAAGAACCTGCAAAATCTAAATAATAACCAATTCCATTAATCGTCATGGCTGATTGGAATAATTTTACTCAGAATACTTTGACTTATCTAGTTTATGTGATTGGCTGAACAACTTGTCACTGTAGCTTTAGTAAACAGCAGGATGTATAGGAATGGCCTTTGACCCCCAGTTATTGAAACACTGTCAATGACCTAGGATAGAGTCCTGGGTATAAATGGCCAGTTATGCGAAGCAAATGAATACATGCCACCGGCAGATTCAAGGTTCATAAGTTACATTTCTTTAAAGTAGAGTTTAAAGTCCTAGTACTTTCAATAATGTCTCGTATTCCAGGTAAACATTTTCCGCCATAATGCCTTTCTGCGTAGCCTCGATTTCCGATTGGGTGGCACTTTCTCCTTGCAGAATCCAGCAATGCTGATGAAGCTGGCAAATCCCAACCTTATGACAAAGCACACTTGTCCTGAAATTCTGGCCATAATTAAGAAGAAGATATAATTTGAGCTGATGTTCTCTCTTGGCACCTGCGTGCTAGCTTACCTGCAGCCATGTTGGCAAGGCTGTTACCTGCCCAGAATTTAAGGAATTGGCTTCCCTTCCTCACGCGTGAAGGGGCACCATACAAGTAAAGGGACATAGGGCCAGACCCACAATTCCTCCTGGGAAATTGCATACCTCCCCCTCCCCAGTATCCATACTTTGGTTTTAAACTGTATAGCACAAAAATGGAAGAAACTAGATATCCTACTTTGACCTTGGGCCTGTCTCTCAGCCCTGGGAAGGAGCCAATGGGAAACCAGGAGACTGAGAGTTCTAGTCCCGCCTTAGGCACGAAAGCCGGCTGGGTGACCTTGGGCCAGTCGCGCTCTCTTGGCCCAACTCACCTCACAGGGTGGTTGTTGTGGGGAAAATAGGAGGAGGAAGGAGTATGAGGTATGTTCGCTGCCTTGAGTTATTTATAAAAATAATAACGGCGGGATAGAAATCAAATAAATAAATAAATAAAATAACTTGCATCTATTAATCATTCAAAGCAGCTTTGCTATCCTCTTCCCCCACCTCCATCTGTCCAGAGCAGTCTATATCCAGTCAATGTGTATTCAGTCATTCATCTTTTCTGCCAAGGTTTTACCTCATTCTACGATTAGAAAAAGGAAAAAAAGCTCTCAAAAAGTATTCTTGTATGTAACTTATTTATAGGCATTTTTGAATGCAACTTTTTGATATGCATTTTTATCTATTTATCTATAGTTTTTAAGCCAAGAAATATTTTGAGATGTGCATTAGCAGACTCTGAGTTATGTGCCTATTTGTGCCATATATTCTGTTTCATTTCTCTTGGAAGGAATCCATGATTAATTTCTTTAACATTCTTGGAATATGTATTGCATAATTTAAGTTTTCGATTCATTCCTAGCACTCATATCCAGTTAAAAGAATTCTTATAGCAGGACTGTGATCCAAACTTGTAACCATAAGAATTGCTACAGTTAAGAAGTTGAGTATAAGTATTGTACTCTAACAGTTTCTAGTTTCTTAAGATTTTTCCAGTTTTGGAGTTTCTGACTCTAATACATTAGTCCATAATCTTTCCAAACTGTGTGTCGCGACACTTTAGTGTGTCGCAACACACAGTTTGGTGTGTCGTGAAGCGGCGGCATGGGGGCGCGCACGGCGGTGGTGTGTGCACAGCTGCAGCAGTGAAGACGGCAGCGGCGCGCCATCAGCAGTTCCACGTTTTAGCAAGGCCACCGCCGCTGCTGCCGCCGAACGCACACACACACACCCGACACGCCCCTGCGCCGCCGCTGCCACCATTGGTGTGTCACCAACGGCGGCACTTTAGAAAGCACTGCATTAGTCATTTTTGCTCTTTGGGAATGCTCTTTGAAAATGTTAACATTATTTCACTTCAGTTGGTGACTCCATAGTATATTTATTTATTAAGTTTATATGCTGCCCAACATATGAAGCCCCATGTAATGAAACAGTTGCCTTTTCACATTCACCCGTTGATGATGTTCAGTCTGAACTGCTTAGGAAAATAATGTTTTGTGAGATAATTAAGTTTTTCTAGTATATCTTTAACTAGAAGGATCTATACTGTCATCTTAACAATCAGCATAGGGTGGACTATTGTGTAGCCGCAAAGAGGGAGCTGTAGTAACATGTAACACTGAGAGATCTCAGTTGGAGATCCTTGGTGAGATAACATTGGCTGGTGCTAAGGATGTCCCTCTGTTATCTAGGACATGTCATTGATGTATAGATGTTCCAACCTTTAAAAACATTTTATGATTACCTTTGGTTTTCACAATAGGAAGATAAGATTGTCTTCACAGAGACATGACAGCAGCTGAGAGACTGGAGGGAATTAATACTTCTGTCATGCCTTCACAGCATGTTCTCATTTTACAGCCTTCACTCATTTGTAGAAATATTTCATGACTGAAATTCCTCATGGGAAATAGGTCTTGGATAGGAATGAGGAAGCAAGGAAGTAATAGCAGAGATGGTAGCATGTGCAAATAATATAATAATGCCTTAATCCTGTTAATATTAATTGTTGATATGATTTTAAACTGTTTCAGGGCATAAAGGTAGCACCATTAAAGCAGTTGCATTTTTTCCTGGGATGGTGCAGTGAGACAACTTCTTTAAAGAGATCACTGCTGTCTCACAATCCCAGGAAAAGATGTAGCTGCTTTAAAGAGTTGCAGACGGCACTACATATGTAGCCTCATGCGCTCCAAAGCACTTTTTAGAAACTGGGTTCAAATATTACGCAGTCCTAATGCTTATGCTAAATTAGTATGAGATTGATTTTACAACTTTCTAGAATGTATAAAGGTACTTCAAATTTATGTTGGAAATGTGGAAAACAAGAAAGGTTATTTTATCATGCTTGGTGGACTGGGAGATGAACCTCCATCATCCAAACTTCTTCTATTCCTTGGAGTGGAGAAAAACCAAACCAACCCTGGACCTGGCACCCTTCATTGGAACAATGGGATGAAAAGTCCCCCCAAAAAAGTGAGACAACAGTCCAAGCAAGAAAAGTAGCAGTGCTCTTCCCCATCTTTTCCCCTCTCCCTCCCTCCCTCCCTCCCTCCCTTCCTTGCAAGTGGCTCTAAAGCCAGTGGTATTTACTCCTCCTCTATCAGTGGAATGTTCTGCAAATACTGATTTCATCAGCTGTCAAATGCCATCAAATATTAGTTATTACAATGTGGGAGATGCAGAGTCATCAGATGTCAAATAATGTGAAGAATGGCCCCCTTCTTAACAGTTTTATCTTCTCAAAATAAGAAAGAGGACTGATGGTCACAAGCAACCATTAGACCAATTTATTAAAAAGATATTAGATTGGATCCTTGTTGGTTTCTTGGCTGGAAGTCAAAAATGTGCTGGGCCCAAAGCAAGTTGGTTTAGGAAGAACAGGTCACCAGTTGACCACTGTTAGATCTCTGGCAGAAAAATACCATCTCCTGGCCAAGATTCTTTTATTCTGTCTCAAGGGAACTTGGGCTTAAATTTAGCATTACTTCCATTGATTAAAGACTTCTCTATTTAATTATCTCTCTTTATCTAGAATCTACTATTAGAGTGAGTTGTGGAAAAGAAGATTTAATTCACCCTATTTTTGTCACAAAAGGGTTTCATTAGGCCAGCATTTTTGCCCCAGATTTCCTTTTTCCAAAACTAGAGAACACAAAACTCCAACACTTAGACGTCCTTTGTCTCTCTGTGCAAATGATGCTTCCCTTCTTTCTCTAACAACTGTACACCTGGAGGGATGTACTATGTGCATTTATGGATTATTGTTCTAGCATTTATTTTACTGCTGATTTCAGTAAATCTAAAATAATGGTCTTTCCTTGATCGTTCACTAGAGGACAGCCCATAGAACAAACCCAGCCATTCAAAGATTTGGGAAATCATGTGAGAATGATTTCAATTCAAAATATTTGATAATGTTCTC
The DNA here is from genome assembly GCA_023362775.1 of Charina bottae. NCBI lineage: Eukaryota > Metazoa > Chordata > Lepidosauria > Squamata > Charinaidae > Charina > Charina bottae. Next base: position 168,290,512 of record JALMGJ010000002.1, read on the forward strand.
TTTCTTGGGCTGTCCATAGTATTTATGCAGTTCAATTTGCTCCTAGTAGTCTCAAGGCTCATTTTTTTTCTTATCAAGGTTGGACAGTTTCTTTCAGTTTCTGCACAGATATTTAAAGCTAAAGGCTTACTCCAATTGTTACATGGCCTCCCCACTATGGAGTGGGGCATGAATTTAACTGTGGAACAAGTTAGCTCTAGTTTTTTTTTTCCCATTCCATTCTTGGTATGTCTAAATTTATCCTCTGCTGCCCTCCTGTTACAGGCTGGTCTTCGTTCTCCCAAATGTAAATCCATAGGGCTGGATATGCATATTTCTTGTGTGGTTTACTGTATTATCTTAGAGAAGAGAGCTACAATTTCACCCGCCTTAAGCTCAAAACTGCCAGGTTTAGGCCTTTAGCTTTGTTTCTTCTCTCTGACGGAGTATTGCCAAGCAGGAACCATCCTTGATCTGTCTATCAGGAGTACCGATTTCCAATATTCTTACTCAGTGGCTCGTAGACCTGTCCTAGTTTCCACTGTAGTCCTTAATAATCGGAACAAAGGACATGATAACTACTTGAACAACCTAGCCATACCCCAAATCCGCTATGCTTTTTGAAGAGCCAGATTTAGTTTTTTCCCCTTTGCCTTACTAATTAGTCACTTTCAGGGTATATCATATGATAGCTGCCTTTGCCACTACAGCTATTTTGGTTTATTTGCAGGTCTGTGACTGTATAATAACATTTTTATTAATATAATAATTATGTCAGCACTATCTACAATTGAGAATGTTACAGGAACTAATAGGTCTTAAGAGAGACGGTCACCTCTTCAAATATCCTAAGGATCATCCTGACCAAACTCCCACAACTACATTTTGTTTCCAGTATTGTCTCTGAATAACAATCGATGGGGAACTCAACCGGTAGGGTTATGTTGCCCCCATGTAATGCTTATGGACTTCCCTTAAAGCATCTCTTTGATCTCTAGAGAGAACAGAACCCTGGACCATATAGGCCTTTGGGGTGACCCTGCATTACTTGTTTTAGGTTAGGTTGGTATGAATTTCTAGTCTTTGATGCCTATCCCAATTTTTTTCTTACTATTCTTTTCAGTTAATCTTCTGGACACAAGCACTGCTCAGAATGAGTTAGGCTGGTTGCCGGACCCTTCAGATTCGGGGGTAAGTAGAAATCACAAGAAGCTATAATGCAAGCAATCTGTATTGCCATATAGAGCTGAATTTTGTAGTGGCAGCTATGAAATCTCTGATAGTGATTAGCTGATTTGCTTCATGTCAAAGAGAGAAGCCTAGCGGTCTGTGTTTTGCGTTGTGTTTGCTCTGCGTTGCTCTGACCCTAGAAAGGGCAGTGTAGTTAGAAAAGTCTGACAAATGAGGGTCAGTAGAAGCAGAGGCTTTGGAAAAGTTGAAATGGGGGTTGAAAAGACAGTCAAAGGGAGTGATGTAGCGTTGGCATATGATTTTAAATTATTTTTAAAGGGATTACTCCAGAAGAAAAGCAAAGGCCAAGAAGTAGAGGTCAAGAGGGGAAGGGAAATGGTTGGAGAATGGGCAGAAAGATCCCTTCTATCTGTCACCAAGAGTCTTCCATTCTTTAAAACTTCCTTTCTAGAAGTAAACATTCTTTGCTGAACTTTTCCTTATGGATTTCAGTGTAGTTTTCTTAACACATATTAGTTTCTGTGTGGTGTTCTGATCTGTGATATAGTCCATAGGTCGTTTCTTGGATATATTTTGCTGATTTTCTCATATCTAGTCATTTCTTTTTCTTTTCCTTCTTTTATTGTTTTTTTTTTCTCTTGTTCCCTGCCTCTCTAGCTTTGCTTGCTGGTTTATTTCTTTATCCTGTTCTAACAGGAGCGGGTTGCAAAGGCAGAAGCCCATTTATGAACTATGTATTAATTGATCAAGCTCTATTGTTCAGTGCAAATCTCTAACATAATACTGAAGTTTCTCATTCTGCAGTGGGTCATCGGTATTTTGTTAAGGCAATTCCCCAAATGAAACTCTTGATCAGATCATAATCTCTCTCTCTCTCTCTTTATGGCTTTGTGGAAGACTACCATGCTGTACTTTGAACATTCTTAGGAATGCACTGTACATTGCAGTTGCCTCTGGGGAACTGTCACACATGTCAGCTTTTTGATCTTCCTGGAGTGCTTTGAATATTCTGAATTTCTGCCACTTGCTACCTCCAGTTTGTGTGAGTTGTTCTCCCTGCCCCTGGCCCCATCCATACAAAAGAATGATTTTTTTTTTCATTTTAAGAAAACGAATGGTGCTCTACTGCTGATTATGTCTCTTATGGTTTTAATAGTTTTATAGTTCTTTAATTTTATTTACCCCTTCATGGATCACTGCCTTGTCGTGGCGAAGGGGCTTGCGTAACTCAATGAAGTCAGGTCAAGAAGAACAGGTCATGATGGAGAGTTCTGACAAAACATGGTCCACTGGAGGAGGAAATGGCAAACCACTCCAGTATCCTTGCCAAGAAAACCCATGGACAGTATCAAAAGGCTAAAAGATATGACGCCGGAAGATGAGCCCCTCAGGTCGGAAGGTGTCCAAAATGCTACTGGGGAAGAGCGGAGGGCAATTCCGAGTAGCTCCAGAAAGTGTGAAACGGCTGGGCCAAAGCCGAAAGGACGCTCAGTTGTGGATGTGTCTGGAAGTGGAAGGAAAGTCCGATGCTGTAAAGAACAATATTGCATAGGAACCTGGAATGTAAGAACTATGAATCAAGGTAAGCTGGATGTGGTCAAACACAAGCTGAAGAAGCAAAACAGAACAGAAGCTGAAGTTGACCGGTTCTATGAAGACCTACAACACCTTCTAGAACTAACACCAAAAAAAATGTCCTTTTCATCATAGGGGACTGGAATGCTAAGGTAGGAAGTCAAAAAATAACCGGAATAACAGGCAAGTTCGGCCTCGGAGTACAAAATGAAGCAGGGCAAAGGCTAATAGAGTTTTGTCAAGAGAACACGCTGGTCATAGCAAACACTCTTTTCCAACAACACAAGAGACGACTCTACACATGGACATCACCAGATGGTCAATACCGAAATCAGATTGATTATATACTTTGCAGCCAAAGATGGAGAAGCTCTATACAATCAGCAAAAACAAGACCTGGAGCTGACTGTGGCTCAGATCATGAGCTTCTTATTGCAAAATTTAGGCTTAAATTGAAGAACGTAGAGAAAACCACTAGACCAATCAGGTATGACCTAAATCATATCCCTTATGAATATACAGTGGAGGTGAGGAATAGATTTAAAGGATTAGATCTGGTAGACAGAGTGCCTGAAGAACTATGGATGGAGGTTCGTAACATTGTACAGGAGGCAGCAACTAAAACCATCCCAAAGAAAAAGAAATGCAAGAAAGCAAAGTGGCTGACTGATGAGGCTTTACAAATAGCTGAGGAAAGAAGGGAAGCAAAAGGCAAGGGAGAAAGGGAAAGATATAAACAACTGAATGCAGAATTCCAGAGAATAGCAAGGAGAGATAAGAAGGCCTTCTTAAATGAACAATGCAAAGAAATCGAGGAAAACAATAGAATGGGGAAGACTAGAGATCTCTTCAAGAAAATCGGAGATATCAAGGGAACGTTTTGTGCAAAGATGGGCATGATAAAGGACAAAAAAGGCAGGGACCTAACAGAAGCAGAAGAGATTAAGAAGAGGTGGCAAGAATACACAGAAGAACTATACAAGAAAGATCTTAATATCCCTGATAAATACGATGGTGTGGTCACTGACCTTGAGCCGGACATCCTAGAGAGTGAAGTCAAGTGGGCCTTAGGAAGCATTACTAACAACAAAGCTAGCGGAGAAGACAGTATCCCAGCTGAGCTATTTAAAATCCTAAAAGATGATGCTGTTAAAGTGCTGCACTCAATATGCCAACAAATTTGGAAAACTCAACAGTGGCCACAGGATTGGAAAAGGTCAGTTTACGTTCCAATTCCAAAGAAAGGCAATGCCAAAGAATGTTCAAACTACCGTACAATTGCGCTCATTTCACATGCCAGCAAGGTTATGCTCAAAATCCTACAAGCTAGGCTTCAGCAGTATGTGAACCGAGAACTACCAGAAGTGCAAGCTGGGTTTCGAAGAGGCAGAGGAACTAGAGATCAGATTGCCAACATTCACTGGATCATGGAAAAAGCAAGAGAGTTCCAGAAAAACACCTACTTCTGCTTCATTGACTACGCTAAAGCCTTTGATTGTGTGGATCACAACAAACTGTGGCAAAGTCTTAAAGAGATGGGAGTACCAGACCACCTTACCTGTCTCCTGAGAAACCTGTATGTGGGTCAAGAAGCAACAGTTAGAACCGGACATGGAACAACCGACTGGTTCAAAATTGGGAAAGGAGTACGACAAGGCTGTATATTATCACCCTGCTTATTTAACTTATATGCAGAGTACATCATGAGAAATGCCGGGCTGGATGAATCACAAGCCGGAGTTAAGATTGCCGGGAAAAATATCAACAACCTCAGATATGCAGACGATACCACCCTAATGGCAGAAAGTGAAGAGGAACTAAAGAGCCTCTTGATGAGGGTGAAAGAGGAGAGTGCAAAAGCTGGCTTGAAACTCAACATTAAAAAAACCCAGATCATGGCATCTGGTCCCATCACTTCCTGGCAAATAGAAGGGGAAGAAATGGAAGCAGTGACAGATTTTATTTTCTTGGGCTCCAAGATCACCGCAGACGGTGACTGCAGCCATGAAATTAAAAGACGCTTGCTCCTTGGGAGGAAAGCTATGGCAAACCTAGGCAGCATATTAAAAAGCAGAGACATCACCTTGCCGACAAAGGTCCGTATAGTTAAAGCTATGGTTTTTCCAGTAGCAATGTATGGCTGTGAGAGTTGGACCATAAGGAAGGCTGAGCGCCGAAGAATTGATGCTTTCGAGCTGTGGTGCTGGAGAAGACTCTTGAGAGTCCCTTGGACTGCAAGGAGGTCAAACCAGTCAATCCTAAAGGAAATCAACCCTGACTGCTCATTGGAAGGACAGATGCTGAAGCTGAAGCTCAAATACTTTGGCCACCTAATGAGAAGAGAGGACTCACTGGAAAAGACCCTGATGCTGGGAAAGACTGAGGGCAAAAGGAGAAGGGGACGGCAGAGGATGAGATGGTTAGATAGCATCACCGATGTAATGAACATGAATTTGAGTAAACTCCGAGAGACAGTGGAGGACAGGAAGGCCTGGCGTGCTATGGTCCATGAGGTCACGAAGAGTCGGACACGACTGAACGACTGAACAACAAACAATTTTATTTATTTATTTATTTATTTATTTATTATTTAAATTTATATGACCGCCCAACTCCCCCAACAGGGGACTCTGGGCGGTTTACAATAAAACCAAGATTAAAATATAAATATAAAATTACAAATTAGTAACATGACATAAATAAATACAAAATCCAATCTGGCGAGTATCTCAAATAATAAGGAGGACATTATGGTATTAACCACCCCCCAGGAGGAGCTATTACTTTTCCCCTCCCATGCTAGGTGGCAGAACCAGGTTTTCAGATCTTTCCTAAAGGTCGGGAGGGAGGAAACCTGCCTCAACTCTGGGGGCAAGATATTCCAGACGGTGGGCGCCACTACAGAGAAGGCCCGCCTCCTGGACCCCACTAGATGAAATTCCCTTATTGATGGGGTCCGTAGCAAGCCCTCTCTGAATGATCGGGTGGGGTGGGTCGATGATATAGGGATAAGACAGTCCCTCCGATATCCTGGTCCCATGCCTTCTGGGCTTTAAAGGTAATAATTAATGATTTTTGTGGTTATTTTTTGGGTGATTTTGTATTGTTTTCTGGATTTTTAACTTTGTAAGCAGCCCAGAATCATGGTAGTGAGATGGGTGGCTATATTTAATTAATTTAATTTAATTTAATTTAATTTAATTATTTGAATTTATCCCCGCCCATCTCTACCATGGTAGACTCTTGAATGAATGAACAAACGAACGAACGAACGAACGAATGAATGAATGAATGAATGAATGAAAAACGGTCTATGAAGGCTATTTCCTGAAATCATAATTCCAGAATTTCTCATTGATTGATTGAACATTTTTTACGTTGTCCATTTCCATGTTGTGGTTCTGTATGGTTAACCATATCTTAAATACAGTAGAATGAAAAATCATTAAAAATGCTTAACAAGAAGGCTAAAAAGGTGTATTTCAATCCCCCTTCTAACTGTAGTCAGAAGAGGGCTGGTCTTTTCAACAAGAAATTGTTCCGTAGTAGGAGGCCTACCATGGAAACAGTGGGTCCAACTATTGATGCTAAAGATATCCATGGCATATTATCCCCTCCCCCACAAAAGCTGAATTCTAAGAGGGGACAGAATTAGCATTGGTGTTTCTGCAAGCAATTTGGGCCTAAATTGTATAGAGGCCTATAGGCCATGAATAGCACTTTGCGCTAATGTGCAAGAGGAAGTCTTTAAGCCTTGGTTCTTCCCATGGTTCTTATCCTACTTGCTCCCATCCTATCTGTTCTTTCTATAAGGAACAATGAAAGCTTTTGCTTCATAGCAAACAGCAAGTACAGCCTCCTCCCATTTGGATTACAATTGTGCCATGGTCCAAATCTTTGTTGCCCACTACTTCAGCTCCTATTTTCCAGTCACATTAGTGCTAAAGATGTAATTAAGTTAACTTCTAAGTTACCCCCATTCCCCATCCAAAATAGGCAGCCTGTATGGTGTAGTGGTTAAGATGTTGGACTCAGAGCAGGAAGACCCAGGTTCTAGTCCACCCTTAGCTATGGAAGCTCACTGGGTGACTTTGGGCAGTTGTTCTGTCTCAGCCCAACCTACCTCACAGGGTTGTCATTATGGGGAAAAGAACAGGACTTCCCCCTGTGCTTAGATATAAGGGCATATCAAATCAAAATTATTAACTAATTCCTAACTAAAATACTTGTAATTGAGGCTTTTGCAATACTAACTGACTAGGGGTGTCTGTTGAATATTCACTGTTTATTCTACATAGGGAGGCTGTGTGATCTTCTTTGCTTTTAGTGGCAGAATGAGACTATGGTAGTCACCTTTTTTCTGAAGCTGTACCACCACAATGCAAGGACACAGGATGAGCTCATGCCGAGACAAGGAGGACAATGGATATGAACTTCGAGTAGGGGGACCAGGAGTTCTTGAGCTTATGGCACTTATGGCATTCATCCCACAAGAAACTATGTTTTGCATTGCTCGGATATCATGTAATGTATTTCTCTCTCACTTTGGGGTCCCTTTTGGGTAACGAACACAATGCAATTGCCAGTTAAGGCCAGTGAGCAGCAGGAAATAATCATAATAGATAAACATTATTTACTTATTTATTTACAAAGGCTTATAAGCTGTTCCAAGTGAAGCTGACTCTGAACGGCATACAATTTCCACCTTCATAAATTCAGATTAAAAACAAACAATTAAACTTAGCAATAAAAACAAATCCATAGAACAAATCCATAGTAAAACGAAATGTAAAAAAAATGGGAACATACAATCAGCGGACCACTCATTAAGACTCCAGTCCTCATCAGAGGGAATAATCATAGCATTCTGGCCATTCATGGTTTGAGGAGATGTCTATGTTTTTATGGACTTTCTAAAAGCCAACAAGGTTGGGGCCATTCTGATGCCTGGGAGCAAACTTCCAGACAAGGAGGGAGCAATTGAAAAAGCAGATTTCCAAGAATCCTGCAGATAACAGTCCTTGAAAGACTGGGAAAAAACCCTGGTAAAGGGGGAAAATCATCCTATTTCTGGAGGTCACAAAGAAGCTAGGCAGACTAAGGGGAAATTTTTTTGAATGACCTGCTATCTCAGAAAAGGCTGTGTTTCTTGTAGGTTCCCATCTTTCTTCTGATTTAAAAGTGTCCTGGAAGAGGCATTTGCTGAGGTGATCTTGTCCCAGGACAAATGAGAGTTGAAAAATAATAACAGCATTTTAAATTTAAAAAAAAGTAGGCTGTCAAAGCTACACCTATGTTTTTGGGCTGGGGCTTTTTATGCTGGTCAGTTAAAGCCTTTTTCAAGTGAAGCTTAATTCCTAGCAACTTCATAGACATATCTACATAAATTTTTTGGCAGCAGCACATAATTGATTGGCCTCTTCTGGCATGACTTTTCAACCTTCCAATCTAACATTACAACATTTCCTGGAGTCTCCCATCCAAGTACTAACCAGGCCTGGCCTTACTTAGCTTCTGAGTCCAGAGAAGGTTGACCACCTACTGTCACCTGGTTATTAATAATAATGCGCCACTTGAATCCATTGAGGTTCCAAAATGTTGTTAAAATGAGCTGCATGCAGAGCATAATATAGTAGCCTGTTGGATTTATGGGAGCTTCTATAATAATGGCAAGACAAATCTTTTGTGAATAGATGAGCATATCTCACAGCATTGTGGTTAATCAACACTGAACATTCCTTTGTGTCAGGGTACGACTGACAGCTGAACAGGGTCAGAATCTTGAAATTCTTGTAGTTGCTGGATAGTGCTGCTAAGCAACGGCCCCAACAAATATTGTGCAATGTTCCTCTTTGCCTGTTACTCTAGTCGAGCCCTAGGCATGTCTCAATCACAAAGGTTGTCAATTATTTCCTTGAAGCCAAAGATCTACCATCTGTGTCCTGACACCAGCCTTTGATACTCCTGGGCCTGCATGCTTATTTATATTTCTTCTGGCCTTGGCAAGCATAAAGAATAAAAACCTAGCTGTTGGGTAATTCAATGCTGCCCTTTCAGAGCAGAGCCAAGAAATAATTGCAACATACTGTCTGCCCTGGAGGAAGCAGGAATGGTGGTCTGTGCAGTCTTCCTCCCAGCTTGTTCAGTGGAGTAGAACAGAAGACTGGAAAACAGGCAGCCTCAGAGCTTCCCCCCGAATCCCATCTCTTCCTCTTTTTCTTGGCTTGATGCATATTCCCCTCTCACCCTCTTTGTAAAATGGAGGCATTTAAAAGAACTCTGTGGTTTTGCTCTTGTTTCTCATGAATGTTAAATGTTTCATAGGGTTGAAAAGAGAGTAATCTCTGGAAAATGGGCCACCTTTAGCCATTTCAACAGGTGCTTTGAAAGATGGCATTTGCCCTTATCCTAGCATTATGAGCTTAGGAAGATGTTCTTTTGGTAGCGTTCCCCCATTGGAGGTGTGTTTTGCTAGGAACCCAAGGAAACTTTCTGTGTAGTTGCTCCCAGATTTTGGAATTCCCTCTGAAGGGAGATCAAGCTCATCTCCTCTTTGTTACCTTTTAGTTGCAAGCAAAACCTGTTTTTATTCAGTATTTAGGCTAACAGTTGGGATTGCTCCTGGGTCTGTTGGATACAATTTACCAGTGTGTTTATAATGGTATTCTTACCTTCCTTCATTATTCTACCTTTAACCGCCCAGAGTCCCTCTTGAGGGAGTTGGGTGGTGATAAATCGAATGAATGAATGAATGAATGAATGAATGAATGAATGAATGAATGAATGAATCTGTTCATCTCCATTTTTGAGTGGAAAAGTGAGGTATATAATGTACATTAATAAAGGGATCTGTTCCTCTTTTTCAGAATTTTGTTTCAACAGCAAAAAGCATTTAAAAGACTAAGAGAGGAGGAAGCACCAAATAAACGTGCGATGGTGTAAGCTTACAAAAAGTTTGCTACAGGTGCAAAGCTGATAGGAGGTGGAGCTCAGCCACCATATTCCAGTTTCCTAAATTTGTGTTCCTGACATCTCCGGGCACGTTCTGCAGGTTAAGAAATGCATCAATTGTTTTTTGACTCTAATTCCATCCCTTTTTTCCATAGGGAACTCATGAATACTTTCTTCATAATCTGCCCATCATTTTTTTTTATGCATGGCAGTTCTGGGCTGTATTCCTCACAATGTGCAGATCTCTGCTTTTCCACACAGGTGGACTCACCTGAGCAGGAGAAAGCTTATGTATGTACAGAGTATAGGTTCTTTAAACTTTCCACAGGAACCCTTGCAGTACCAAAGCCTTTTCTCCATGTCACAATAAAAGACACTGTGTTCATCATTTAAGTAGTTTGGGCGTTGAGAACAGCCTGTCTAGTGTTTCCTTAATTCATCGTCAGACAACTACCTATTGCTGATTGGGGCTTCTCATATTTTGGCTGCCTCACAGTTAATTCCATTTCCCCCCATTTCTACTTAGCATATCTCTTCTTCCAGTGAGTGGCTTTCCTAATGCCATCATTCTAGATATTGACTTGCATGCACACAGATCTACTGTGCGAACAGCTACATAATTTCAGGTTCAACCCAACTCTTCAAGTGTAGCATAAGCTTTTGTTGGTCAGAGTTATCCTTATCGTTATAAATAGTCAACTCCGGATGGGAGGGTACCTATAGATCTATATCTATCCATAAACATATACTGCAGTAATCGTTTCATCCATGTACTTCCTTTTCTGAGTGCAGAAAGAGAGAAAAAATGTTCCCTAAAAGATGAAACCAAGAGAACAAATAGCCCAAGCAGTAGATGTGTGCCTTATGCAGAACATAAATTAAAGTAGAATGTAATAAAAGGACAAGGTCTAATTGGTATGGTTGTGACTCATTTCCAGTCCTTGGCTACTGTTGATTAAGAGGCATAATGAGATGAGTACACTCATAAAAGTTGTGAGGAACTTTCGGTTGAGTTAAAAAAAAATGCCAGCCAATGTTGTTGAAACCAAAGGCTGCTGTTTCAAATTTGCCAGTGAATTCTGATTTCCCTAATGGTTTGATATTAAAGTATTTGGGTCTCCCTGTTTGGTTCAACTAAATGGTGGCCATAATGCCACATAATGTCTTGGGGTTCTGTGGGGAAGTTCTTCTCGGAGCAGGTAGCTGATCAACACATACATAGACATGTACATTCCGAGTGAGTTTAAGACTGATATTAGCTGCACATCACTTTAGAACTGCCTTCCCCCATAGACCAAGCTGAATTACATCCTTAAAGCATTCAAGTCTGTCTGTTCAGCTGTACATGCCAATATGCAGCTCATCTGGGTTATCTTCCATTAGAGCATGTGTGTCTCAACACTTCGTTGGCATTAGCTCTGCCCCAGAATCTAACAGAAAACCCAGAGTCCCAGTCTCATTATTTAGCAATCCCCAAAGGTGGTGGTGGGAAACAGCCCAGGGAAGAAGCTAACAGGTACCTCTCTTGGCAGAGATTTTGAGGAATGACATGGAGCTTAATGTTTCTATGAGCTTCTGATAGTTCTTCATGTGAAACAGAAAGGGGAAGATACAAATCAGCTTTTTGGGCAGGAAAAAAAATGTTTATACTGCATCTTGCCGCCCAGAGTCGTTATGTATGAGATGGGCGGCAAAGAAATTTGATAAAATAAATAAATAAATCGTTCTGGGTATGCATTTCTGAGGTCTAGCTCTTGTAGTCAACAATTGCTTTGTATTACCCAGAGCCTTTGACTTTGACTAAGACACCAAGGAAGAATGCTAGATCATCAACTAGAAATCTTGTCTTTAAGAATTGCACACCAGTTCTTTTTAACCCTCTTGTTGCTGCCCATTGTTTCACAAATTTATTACTTTCCTCCTACAACTGCTATGGCTTAAGCAGGAGTCCTCACTGCTATATTAGGTCGAGAAGGTACTACATGAAGGAGCGCCAGAGAAATACTGTAAGGTTCTGGTGACTCCATCCTCTTTGACATGTAGACATGTCCAGCTGGCTCTTTAGATTCCAGCCCACTGAATATATCAAGCAGAGTGATACCTACTTTATAGACCAAAGACTGAACCAGGTCATCTACTGTATAAGTAGAATATGCATTCTGTGACTAAGCAGTGACTGCTGTTAATGTAAATTGTGAAAACAGGGTTGTGCTTTAATGTATCACTGTTTGTCCTGCAGATAGCAATCCACAGAAACAAGTTTGGCTTCTGTCCTTCCAACAATAACTCTACTGTCTTTTAAACATCAGTACCTAATATTCCTGTTTTACAAACCAGTTACTTTAATATCTGTTCTAGGTAAATTATGAAAAGCATTGTTAAAGATAAGATGCTAATCTTCTCTGTATCATTCCAAGTTTAGTATATGTGCTGTCGAAGCAAGCACAAGATTATTATTATTAAAGATAAGATGTTAAGCGTGTAGAAGGGTAAGTCTTGCTGAAGAAGAATTAGCATGGCTTCTGCCAAGGAAGGTCCTATTCCATTCATCTTCCAGAGTTTTTGAGAGTATCAGGAAGTTTCTGGCACCGTGAAGAGAGCAAGAAAGAATTGGCTGGATGGGTATTAAAACAGTAAATGTGCTTCAGTGCAAGAAAATGTATAATTATGCATATTGGGGCAAACATTCTGTGTGTTTGTGTGTGTGTGTGTGTGTGTATGACAGCCACAACTGTGTAATCGAAGCCCCGCTTTTGACTCAGCCCAACCCACCTCACAGGGTGGTTGTTGTGGGAAAATAGGAGGCAGGAGTATTAGGTATGTTCACCACCTTTCAAAAGGTAAAGGTAAAGGTTTCCCCTGCACAGTCGTGTCCGACTCTAGGGGCCGGTGCTCATCTCCGTTTGTTAGCCGAAGAGCCAGCGTTGTCCGAAGACGCTTCCAGGGTCATGTGGCCGGCATGATGCACGCGGAATGCTGTTACCTACCCACAGAAGTGGTACCTATTAATCTACTTGCATTTGCATGCTTTCGAATTGCTAGGTTGGCAAGAGCTAGGGCGAGTGCGGGAGCTCACTCCGTCATGCGGCACCCAGGTCTCAAACCACCGACCTTCCGATCAACATGCCTGGTGTCTTAACCACTGAGCCACCTTTAGTTGACCAAACATTAAAAAAAAAGGCGGGATAAATAAATAATAATAATAATAATAACTGCAAACTTCATCACAGGCTTTGGAAAACTGTGGGTAGCTGCACATATCTGCAAGTTGGTTCTTATGCTGTAGAGGAAGTGCAAATTAGCTAAATCTGCATTAAGCTAAACAAATTATTCTCACATCCCTAATTAAGTCTGAAGAGATTTCAACTTCTTAAGATAGGAAAAAACAGAGCCTTTGTTATTCTGTATTTACTGCAAAAAAAAAACAACCTAACATGGTTATTCTTCTGGATTGAGATTTCCAACACTGCTTGTATGCCTTGCTGGTTAAACATGTATTTCCAATTATCATTTTGCAAAGACTGTGAGGGAGAACTGGGTTGGGGGTTCACACATGCACTTTTACAATGGATTTGCCAACCAGATGAATATGGGGTACATTCCTGCATTCCTACAAATCTTAATTCTAGATTAAGTGTAAAGTGATTAGAGATCTATATAGTGAAAACAAGATTCACAGAGGAAAAGCATAATGCACAGCGTTATTCCAAGCAATTGCAGGTGAAGGAAGAAAGTTTGCATATATTTTTGCTGAAATCCTCCTTTTGATATAGTTCAAACATATGCTGTGACAGAAGCCACAATACAGTAAAATACGGATAGAGATCTCTTGTGTAAAAAATATGTAGGAGTGTCCAAGAATTTAATTTCTCCTTAGCAGTGAGTAAGTAGCTACATCATGGCAGACTCCTGGTTGCAAAACTTGGCCGTGCCACAGAGGGTGACAACACAGTGCAAGAGGAATGGCATCTGGGGGACATTTACCATCATGAGGCAACACTACAGTGGATAATTTAAGGTGATACAGTATAGCCACCTTCGCATAGCAAAGATCGTAGACTAAGATCCAGTCTCCTTAAGTAACTCACCTAATAACATGCCTGTTTTGCATACAACTTTAATCACTACTTCCTCCTTTGTCTCCTTCCTTCATCTTATTCAGCCATTAACCATTAATGGCTTTAAGAGCAATTGCATTGCGCAGGCCACCAAACATCTCAGCAAGCCTTTAATTTAGGACCCTCCTAGTGTGAACAGATCATGCAGAGGTAATCGGCTGATGCTGCAGTTTCAGGGAGGGGGGAGGGGTCACATGCATGCCTACATGAGAAGACATGTTCTCAGCTTGTCACACTTAGATGCAAATGTTTGGTCTCCTGTTTCATTTTTGCAAGGAACAGTTGTCTTGGCAAGCTTTGGGAGGTGTTGATGAGGAACACGTAGTTTTCTAGAGCTGGCAGTTAGCACAGAACGAATTAGTTATTCCAACCATTCCATGCAGCTGTAGACATTACTGAAGTATAAGGAACTATCCAAAAAAAGTAAGTAAGGTGGGGAGGGAGAGAAAGAGATATGTACCTATCTCTAAGGAGCTTACAATCAAAAAAGAAGGCAAGGAGACAGGACTGCATCTTTGGATAATGTGCCACAGCAAGTGTCTTGATGCATTAGTGAAAAACTGCACATATGGCTTTCCATCCTGAATTAAGGAGGAGGGATCCTAGAAGACAGACCAGCTTCCTTCAGCACACATACATGCACTTATATATGCACACACATATACAGAGAGAAAGAGATGCAATTCCTAGTATTAAACATTCACCAATGACTCCCTTTCAGATGCCCTTCACAAAAACATATTTTCCACAACATTTCTGTCATCTTTGGCCATCCGTAAAGCTCCTTACACTAGTAGCCCATTCCTTGCCTTTCCCTCGAATAGTCTGTTCAAAGTCCTTTGAAGTGTATGAATTACTTCAGCAAACAAGGATAGAGAGCCAATTTGGACTAGTGGTTAAGGCAATGGGCTAGAAACCAGGAGACTGAGAGTTCTAGTCCCACCTTCAGCATGGAAGCTGGCTGGGTGACCTTGGGCCAATCACACCCTCTCAGCCCTGGGAAGGAGCCAATAGCAAACAACAACAAAAGTTGTTTGGTTTCTCCAATGTAGAGTTCAGAGCACTCCTCACTGCAATGAGGACTTCACAGTCTAGGAATGCGGTCATTGGGACCGGTGGCAAGCTAGAAATAGGGATCTACAGGAAACCCACACACACAGATCAATATCTGATGTTTGACTCCCACCATCCACTGCAGCACAAACTAGGAGTCATCAGGACATTGTCACACAGAGCAGAAACCATCCCCACCTCCATGGATTCCAAAAAGAATGAAAATCAGCACCTGAGAATAGCCCTGAAGGCCTGTGGATATCCAAATTGGGCCTTCACCAAATCTAAATCTACCAGACCTAAAACAGCGACAGATAGGGCTGAGACTCAGAGTAAACGAAAGAACCTGGTCATTCCCTACATGGCTGGCGTGTCTGAAAAGATAAAACGGATATTTGGCAAACACCACATACCTGTATATTTCAAACCCACCAACACACTGAGACAGAGGCTTGTACACCCCAAAGATCAAACTCCAAAACACAAGAAAAGCAATGTAGTTTATGCAATCCAGTGCAGTGAGGAGTGCTCTGAACTCTACATTGGAGAAACCAAACAACTTTTGTACAGGAGGATGGCCCAACACAGGAGAAGTAACACCACAGGACCAGAGTCAGCAGTTTATCTTCATCTAAAGGAAAAAGGACACTCATTTGAGGACATTAATGTTCACATTTTAGACAGAGAAGATAGGTGGTTTGAGAGAGGGGTCAAGGAATCCATTTATGCCAACTTGGAAAATCCTTCCTTGAATAGAGGTGGGGGCCTCAGGCACAACCTCTCCCCCGTCTTCCTCCCCGCTTTGTCTTCTGTGCCTAGGAAGATTAAGACCATTTCACAAGCTCAACAGCAGCATGGTGATCTTAGCGATCCTCCTTTAGATGATAAAAGGACTTAAAAATAACATCTCAATATAACCATGACCTAGCCCCAGGTGTAAGGTCACACAGCTACCTAGAAACATATTTAGGATTCCCTTACCAACTTTGCTCAGACTGAAGAAGCTCCTTGGATAAGGAGCGAAACGTTTTCACTGAGAAAATAGAAATCCAGTTGACATGATTCAAGCTACAGACAATTCCACCTGGATGACTGAGAACCTTCATAGACATATTGGGAAGTCTTGTTTCCCCCTAGGACATTGACAGTAAATTTTCTGCGAAGCGGAGAAAAAGAAGAAAGTAGTGGCCCACCTCAGACAGCTATTTGTCTCTCATCAAATTTATTTACTTACTTACTTACTTACTTACTTACTTACTTACTTACTTACTATCCCGCCTTTATTCCGTGTCACCCAGCCAGTTGGAAGAGGGTACCTTCAAGGTTCTGCATATAGGGCCAACATTGATATGGGGAAAGTTGGAATATGTCAACATTTAATTTAGTTTCCTCAACCCTTCAGTAGAAGAATGTCCCAATTTCAGTCCGGTCTACTTTCTGCCAAATAAAACAACATCATCATCATCCAGATTTTCACAACTAGTACCTGGAAGTGGACACCAATGCTTTTTCCTATAAAAAATTTCCTCCAGATCTTAAAAGGCAAAACTGTACTTGGTTTTTATATTGCATTGATTATGGAGAAACATGCTTTGGTTTCTCTGATTCCTGTTAAAATTTTCTTTCATTGATGTTTTGTTGTTTTTTAGATGGGGAGGAGGAATTTCTGCTTTTACATGTTGAAAAGCATCTTTCTATCCTGTCACCCTAAAACCCACTTGGAGGGTCCCAGGAGTAGAACATCATGGCTTACAGTGTTCAGTAATCAATAGTAATTTGGTTCTTCCCACCACCCCCAAACATTTTGGAGAAAATGCATAAATAAAGCGGATTGAAAAATAGATAAAGAAATTTAAAAATAATAAAGCATAAGTGAATAAACAAGAGACCCAAAATGTCTAGGACATTATAAGTTTCCAATAAATCATTAATTATGAATAACTGAATATGATATATTGCATTAAGAAACTAAAAATGAAAGTTCTAAGCAAGGATAAATATCAAGAACCCTGGTCAACACAGTATGAATCACCAAATAAAGCTATAAGCTATAATACACTGAGTCAAAACTAAAAATCTGTCCTGATTTAAATATCCCATGCAATTGAAACACAGACTCTATACATTGAAAAACCCAGACTTTGGATGAAGCACGAATCCTGGCATTAGTCCAGGAATTGTTTCCAGATTGAACTAAATTCCTTGTCATATTTATTTTTAAGGTACAAAGTTATTTTGGACATTGAAACATACTTCCACAACTTGGTTAACCATTTTTCCAAAGAGCCAATCAACCTTTCCAAAAAGAAGCATATATGTAATATCCTTGCATCAGTTAACATATACAAAACTAATTCAATATACTTAGAGAGAATATATGATTTAGTAAAATTGAATAAAGATATGGCAGGTTGAAATTATAACTCAACTTTTAACATTTATTTCATTCTAGTATGAATCATTTTCCAGAATTGTTGAACATTGCCACCAAATGTGAAAAATGATCAGACCTGCTCATTGCATTTCCAACTATTTTTATAAAATTAGTTATCTATTTTAGCAATCAAAATTGAAGTGCTACATCTACAATAAAACATTTATATCAATTTTCTCTAATATTCAGAGTCAATTGAATATTCTTCTTCAATTGAAGTTCCCATTGTTGTGTCTCTATTACTGGATTCAAATACTGCATCCATTTAATCATGCAGACTTTGACTTGTTTAGATTCTGAGTCAAACTTCACCATTAAGTTATAAATCAAGCCTAGCAAATGTTCTGAATTGTCTGTTACAAGATTTTTAAATTTAGTCGAGCCTCACGGTATTCTTCCGTATTTCTGTAATTCTTGTAGTATTACTAATTTGAAGATACTGAAACCAGTCAGGTAAACTAGACCATTGTGAAATAAAAGTTTCAAAAAAGATTTTATCTTCATCTTCAAAATTATTAATGCTGTCCAGAGTCATTATTGCAAGATGGGTGGCTATATAAATCAGTATAATAAATGAACTGTATTGATAATTAAATATTGCAATCTAAACCAGTTATTAACTTTCCACTGAACTAATTTTGTAATACTGTCCTCTTCATAAAGTAGACATTTAATAATGAAGCAGTGCAGGGGGGGAATCTGGACTTATTCTTTTGCTGTATTTGATCTGGACATCCAATAGATTACTTCTTATTACATGAACTTTTATATACTATTTATTTCTTTTGTATCAACCCAAAGATATTTGTGCAGACCATCTGAAAGTCCTGCCCCTTCCATAGAAGCAGATGGGACAAAGGAAATACAATTGTTTGTTGTGAACCGCCCAGAGTTCCCCATGGGGGGAGATGGGCGGCTATAGAAATTAAATAAATAAATAAATAAATAAATAAATAAATTCATTCTGAGATACATGTTAAGCAACTAAACATGGTAATACAATTTAAAGTTTTTAGTTAATCCACCTCCCTCTTTTGAATCTTGTAAATTCTTGAATTTAAGCCTTGGTCTTTATTGGACCATATGTAGTTCTTCTCTTGTTTATGCCAATCACTTAATATTTTATTTTCAATATATACTAGACTCATTTGGAAAAAAATTAAGTCTTCATTGTAACTGCTGCAATTCTTCCTGGCCATATAGAATATCTGCTATTGTGCTTTTCCAGCTCAATAAATAATTATTGTTAAATAAATCATTATTTTTGTCAAGTACTTTCTTAAATATTTAACCTCTTTTCCAGTAATGTTACCCCATTGCTAAATGCAGGTACTGCTTTTCTTCCACTACCAAATTCCATGTCAACATTTGAGTCTTTTCTTTATTAATCCAATAACCTGACACAAGGCCTTATTTATTTATTTGTTTATTTATTTATTTATATGACCACCCATCTCCCCCAATGGGGGACTCTGGGTGGTTTACAATAAAAAGATTAAAATACAATATAAATAAAATATGACATAATAAATATAAATATAAAATCCAGTCTGGCAAATTAATCTCAAACAATAGGGAGGTTATGATGATACTAACCACCCCCAGGAGGAGCTATTACCTTTTCCTACCCACGCTAGGCGGCAGAACCAGGTTTTCAGATTTTTCCGGAAGGCGGGGAGGGAGGAAATCCGCCTCAACTCTGGGGGCAAGATATTCCAAAGGGGGGCGCCATTGCAGAGAAGGCCCGCCTCCTGGACCCCGTTAGATGGAATTCTTTTATTGATGGGGTCCGTAGCAAGCCCTCTCTGCATGATCGGGTGGGGCGGGTCGATGTTATGGGGATAAGACGGTCACTCAGGTATCCTGGTCCCATGCCATGTAGGGCTTTAAAGGTGATAACCAACACCTTGAATTGGACCCGGAAGCAAACTGGCACCCAGTGCAGCTCGCGGAGCAAAGGTATTATGTGTGCTGATCTTGGTGCACCTAAAATTGCCCACGTGGCTGCATTCTTTACCAGCTGTAGCTTCCAGATATTCTTCAAGGGTAGCCCCATGTAGAGCGCATTGCAATAGTCTATATGAAAGATGACAAGGGCAAGAGTGACCGTTTGGAGGGCATCACAGTCCAGGAATGGGCATAACTGGCGCACAAGCCGAAGCTGTACAAAGGCCTTCCTAGCCACGACTGCCACCTGCTCTTCGAGCAGGAGTTGTGAGTCCAGGAGGACCCCCAAGTTCCACACCAGTTCCGAATGGGGCATCCAAAACCAAAGATGACAACTTCCTGGATACCGAGGGGCCATCAATCCACAGCCACTCGGTCTTGCCAGGGTTCAGCTGAAGCCTGTTGTTCCCCATCCAGGCCCCTACCGCCCCCAGGCACTGAGATAGGGCGGTGACCGCATCACTTCACCTGGGATGGAGATATACAATTGAGTATCATCAGCATATTGATGATACCTCATCCCATGGTGACGGATGATCTCACCCAGCAGTTTCATGTAGATGTTAAATAGGAGAGGAGAGAGAACCGGACCCTGCGGTACCCCATATAAGAGGGGTCGCAGGTCAGATCTCTCCTCTCCTATCACCACCAACTGGGAGCGGCCTCGGAGAAAGGAGGTGAACCAGTGCAAAACTACGCCGCCCACCCCCAATTTCCTAAGCCGCCCCAAAAGGATACCATGGTCGATAGTATCGAAAGCCGCTGAGAGGTCCAAGAGAGCCAGGATGGATGCACTTCCTCCATCCCGCTCCCGCCAGAGATCATCCATAAGTGCGACCAATGCAGTCTCCGTCCCATATCCCGGCCTGAAACCTGACTGAAAGGGGTCTAGATAGTCCACTTCATCCAGAATCCTCTGAGGTTGCAACGCCACCACTTTCTCAACCACCTTTCCCAAAAAGGGAAGGTGGGAGACAGGACAAAAATTATCCAAGATGGTAGGGTCCAGGGATGGCTTCTTGAGGAAGGGGTGCACCAATGCCTCCTTAAAGGTAGTCGGGAACACCCCCTCCCCCAAGGATGTATTAACCATCGCCTGGACCCACCCGCAAGTCACCTCCCTGGCTGATTTTACCAGCCAGGAAGGGCACAGGTCCAGATGGCATGTGGTGGCATTTACAATCCAGAGGGTCCTGTCTACTTCCTCAGGTCCAACAGGATCAAACCGTTCCCAGATAACAAGGCAAGACTGTTCCCCTGGCATCTCTCCTGACTGTGCTGTACACAGTAATTTGGTTCCTTAAGTTAGTTTCCAGTATTTTTACATAATGTGCTGTTGTAAGCATCAATGGGAGTGTTTCATTTCCATCCTATGAAACAATCTTGAATGAGTCAGATCATTGGCATATCTGATTCAGTCCCATCTACTATAACTGATGATGGCTGTCTAAGCGCTTTGGCAGATACAGTATCTTTCGCTATGCTTTTGGCTAAGATCTGTTTTTGGCTGGAGACTGATCTTGGGACCATTGTTTATTTATAACATGTGTATTCATCCTAGACAGTTCTCCCAGTCTACTTCATCCTCTCAGCAACTCTCTATGGGCCTTTCTTCACTACTGTGCTATTCACCCAGCTTAAATCAGCAAAATACTGTACAGGCATGAAGTTTGAAGCCCCCAGTGCTGATCCCTGTCTGTCCTCTGTTTCAAATCACTGCAGTCACCTGACATCCTTCTGAGATAATGGGTGACAGGTTTTACACACCTTATGGCTATCCCTGGGTGGTATCAAAAGAAGGGGGAAGCCACTGCTCGAAAATCCTTAGTACAGCTAAGTACTGTATCTCTTAAGGCCGTCTCATTCATGAGCTGGTGATGACATGAAGGCAACATCATGGGATAGGAAAGAGAAGTTGCAGGGCATGTTTGTTCCATGGTTAAGTGCAAGTCTAGAAGATGCTAGTATGGACACAGTTTCTGTAAGGGTAAGAGAAAAGGATTGATCCAAAATCATTTAGCAAACTTTATAATTGCTTCACTAATTTTTATGAATAATAATTTTTAAAAAGGGTTGTGGGTCTGGCATGCTTATCATTCATTCATTCATTCATTCATTCATTCATTCATTCATTCATTCATTCATTCATTCATTCATTCATATACACCATCTCCAGAAAGCACAGCTGTTCCTTTCTATCTGGCAGGGAAATCCCACCAAAGGAGACTTGAACCAACAGAAGCAGAAAACCTGGCTCCACCAGATGAGCAGAAACCACACCAGCACTACAGACAGGATGGTGTCCAGGGAATAGGCTAGCAGCTATGGTCTGAATTGAGTAGTGAGGCTGATTAGTTTGTCATCACATTAACTTGCAAGTCTAATAACCTAGTATGTTTTCAGAACATATAATTGTTATTCACTTTAGATGCTCTAAGCTTTGACAGCACAGCAGGATTGGCTGCTATGGTTCTTTGTACTCTTTGAAAGCTGGAAAGGCTGGTCCTTTAAATAAACAAAACAAACTTCGCCCACAGTATTCAAGTTAGGACACCAAATCAGCACGTTCTGCAATGCAATTCAGCAGGCTTCTTGCTCTAACATCTGACAATAGTTGCATAGCAAACTCAGAGATCTAATTAACATTTGGTGAAGTGGCTAGTTCAACATTCCTCCTCTAAGGTGGTTTCATGCCACATCATCCACTTCCCCAGCCATGTTAGGAGTTGCCATCTCATGGATTCACTATAATTTATGCGATCCAGCAGTAGTTTTGGTTGGACTTCTGCCATTCATCAAGATGGAGTTTTTAAACTCTTAATAATGAGGAGATGTACCAGCTGCAGCCAATTTGTTTGAGTCTTGCAGTGAACAGGCCATAAGCAAGTCTTAGATCATTCCAGTCATCCATCACCATCCTTCCTTTGTTAGATTTATACCCCATCTTTCCTTCACCAGCTCAAGATAGCAAATTTCCCCCCCGACAATAATCCTGTACCATACTGGCATCTTATGTTGCCGAAACTGATTGAAAGAAACTGATCATCGGCTGTTGTGGGTCTTCCGGGCTGTGTGGCCGTGTTCTGGAAGTTGTGGTTCCTAACGTTTCGCCAGCATCTGTGGCCAGCATCTGTTCATGTTAGGAACCACAACTTCCAGAACACGGCCACACAGCCCGGAAGACCCACAACAGCCATTGAACTCCGGCCGTGAAAGCCTTCGACAATAAACTGATCATCTTTTGAAGTGCTTAGTTTAGTGTTTCTCAACCTTGGCAACTTTAAGCTGTGTGGACTTCAACTCCCAGAATTCCCCAGCCAGCCATGGTTGAGAAACACTGGCTTAGATTCTTCAAGGTAATTATACATTTTAAAAATGGCAAAAATAACAGACAATTTATACATTTTAAGTAGCAACTAATTGCTTCAAAACAGAAATAAAGAAAACAAAGGAAGACTACATCTGTCATTAGCTATTCACTGTGTCGATTAATAGAGCTGTGGAGTCCTTGATGCTCTCTGAGCCTTGTTGTTTTCTTGCAGACGTTTCATTGCCAGGCTAGGCAACATCTTCAGTGCAAAAAGGGAGTGGGACTTGCTCTCTGTTTATATACCACGGCTTGTCCTGCTTGTGTTGCTGGAGGTGTTGTTCTCTCCTTAGTAGTTCCTTGACTGGGCTGTTGTTTGCTGCTTGGTTGATTGACTGAGTTAATAGTTCCTTGATTCTCTTCAATTGATTAATACAGGGCTTTCCAAACTGTGTGTCGTGACACAATACTGTGTCGCCTGGGGGCCCCAAGTGTGTCGCATGACAACCCGGAAGCGCTGATGAAAATGCCTTCATGCGCATGCACGGCGGCGGCGTGCATGGCGGCGGTGGCAGCGGCAGCGGCCTCGCTAAAATGCGGAAGCACTGATGGCGCTCCACTGCCGTAGTCGCTGCCACCACTACCATACACACTGCCACCGCCACGCGCACCCCCGTGCCGCCGCTTCGCGACACACTAAACTGTGTGTTGCGACACACTAAAGTGTCACGACACAGTTTGGAAAGCTATGCACTATAGCAGTGCTTTCTAAAGTGCCGCTGTTGGCGATACACCAACGGTGGCAGCAGCGGCGGCGCGGCGGTGCGCGCGGGGGCAGGGGCGTGCACAGTGGCGGTGCGGGGGGGCAAGCGCGTGCACGGCAGCAGCAGCGGCGGCCTCTGCTAAAACGCGGAAGCGCTGACGGCGCGCTGCTGCTGCTGCCGCCATGCACGCCCCCGCTGCCGCTTCCGGGTTGTGTGGCGACACACCAGACTGTGTGTTGCGACACACTAAAGTGTTGCGACACAGTTTGGAAAGCTGTGCACTATAGCTTTGAATGGAGCAAATGATATTTCCACTTTATATTTCCATTCGTATCTCTCCTTTCCTCCAGGAGCAAAAGGTATTATATAAAACATGTCTATGAAGGTTCTCAGTCATCCAGGTGGAATTGTCTGTAGCTTGAATCATGTCAACTGGATTTCTATTTTCTCAGTGGAAACGTTTTGCTCCTTATCCAAGGAGCTTCTTCAAAGTCTTACCAACTTTGCTCAGACTGAAGAAGCTCCTTGGATAAAGAGTGAAACGTTTCCACTGAGAAAATAGAAATCCAGTTGACATGATTCAAGCTATTATATAAAACACTTCCTCCTCCAGTTTTTCTCCACCAGAACAAAGTAGGATGGGCTACAAGATCTTGACTGGCACAAAGTCACTCAGCGAGCTTCTGTGGCTGAGAGTAAGCTTGAATCTGGGCCTTCTATCCTAATCCAAAACCCTAATTGCTACACCAATCGTGGGACAATACTTCCTGTGTGGTTGTGTTTTTGACTTCCTAGTGCCATTGATGGAGATGGGTATTATGCTGACTTCAAGTATAAGTATATATTTTCATACACACACACACACACAAAAAAAACATGCTATTAAATAACTCCTGTGTGCACTGTGGAAAAGTGAAGACACTTTGAGTCAAGCTCAACTTCTGGTGACTACATGACCACCATGCAATTTTCTTGGCCATAGTATAGAAATGATTTGCTCTTGCCTTCTTTCAGAATCTTTTTACTTTCAGTCCTGCCTACAGCCCCAGTATTCCCTGGTGGTTCCCATCCAATTACTCATCAGGCCCAACCTAATTTAGTTTCTGATCTTGAGAAGGTTGACAGGAACTTCCACCTGCTGATGACCTCCACTGTGAATAGACAGAGTATTTTAAAATATGCATTTTACCAACATCTCAATATCATTTGAGATCCTGAAATAAACATAAGTGAGATAAGACAACTGAATGATCAAGAGTTCATTATGAAAAGAAAAGGGTAGCTTAATATTTTAATTCTGAAATGCTAACATACCAGACTCTAGATCAGGATCAGTCTCCAGAACTTGCCAAACTACAAGTCCCAGAGATCTCGCTCAGTAAGTAACATTCAGAGGGCCATCTTAATACTTTCAAAAATAAATGCCTCAAATGTGAAGAGCCACTAATTAAAGTGTCCTTCACCGAGATAAATGAGTTCTCACTCACTAACCAAGTATTCAGCTGATTAATCTGCCAATTAAACTGATTAAATCTTGTAACCCAATTATCACTGCACCTAAAATAGCAGCTCTGTTTTTAATTATGTAAAAGTATTATTATGTTTATACAGCATTTAGCATGTTCAAAGTCTTTCACATCCTGATCTTCATCTCAGAAATGCTTGCCAGAGTTCTATAAGCAACCGGTTTCATTATTCCTTTATTGCAGATAAGCGGCTGAGGGAGATTTAGACCAGAAATTAGAAGAAAACCACCCACAGCTAACACTCTGAACCACTTCTTCACGCCAGAACTTTAATGTATCTGATAGATGAAGTTAAAAGTACATTTTGTGTAGTTTGTCTAGGTTGAGAGGTTTTTCAGACATCTGAGATTCAGTGAGGAGACTGTTTGAATCCAAGTTCCTCAAACTTCTTCAATTCATGAATGGCCAATTCCACAATAAATGGTCCCCCTTGACTTTCTCTTGCTTAAATCATTAGCTGATCACTCCGACCCCCCAATATAAGTGGGTAGTTGAATGCCCGTCACCATCTGGGGAGAGAGAAAGAAAAATGGATCAAAATTGGCCTGTGGCTAACTTCAACTATGAAAAGAGAAAAAGGCAAAGACAAATCTAGATAGATGTAGCATGTGTTTATCTGTGGATGTGTGTACCTGTCGGTGTGCTAGCAGAAGCTGTTGCAGAACAGATCTTTGCCCAGCATTATCTATTTACATCACCAGAGACCCTTTAGATTACTTGCTACTTAATTTTACTTGCACTGGAGATTTGCATCTTCTGGAACTTTCTGCTTCTGGAGAATACAGAGCTGGGTTTTCTCATCATTTACTTGTATGTTCTGGCAAGAAACTTAAATGAATTGCAGAGGATTTGGATCACATGATACTGGGGTCCCCTACCCCTACCCCGACTCACCAAGCCCCTTTTTTGACCTCATGAAAGTAGATGTCTAGGATGTTTCTAATGCTCTTTCTGCCTTACAGAGGAAGGGTGATAATGGAGAACTATCTTTTAGGGGCATTTCTCATAGGAGCATTTCTCTTTGCTGAAAACCCAAGTTTCCACAGCCTGCAAAATGGCTGAATAGAAACTAAAGCCTGTTCCATCTCTTTCAATTGTACTTGGCAGCAATCATTCCATCAGGCTGCGGTAAGGGGAGAATGAAAAGCAACAACATTCAGTCTGTTATGTTAAGATGCTAACTTCCTTTTGTTCTTTCATTCCCAGAACTATTTCTATTTCAGCTGGTCAGCATATGAGTTGCTATGTAGCAATCAGAACAGGTTGCTTGAGTTCCTTGTTTTCCTCTTCCCTCCTCATCTCCTTTCCTTGTATCATTTGTACACAATTCTGTTTCAAACTCAGTCTTACAATGTTTAAAACCATAAACTCTTTTGTCTACTTTAAATCTTTCTAATAATTGTAAATAAGAGAACCATTGACAAGTATCTCCCTCTGCCACCTTCTCTTGATTTTATTTTACATTCCCCTTGACAAAATTCTAGTATCTTACAATAAGTTAACCATTTGTGTTTCCCTACTATTTCTCGTCCATAAAATGCTTCTTGTGCTGAGAGCCACAGAGGTGTTTTCGGGCACAACCTGAGTTTGTATCTGTTCCATATTCTCAATATGGCACTTCTGACATAATGATTTTTAAGATCCACATTAACATTGACTTTATCGTACTGCAAATACCCATGCCACCCAAATCTCAGGTCATGTCCTTCTAACTCCAAAAGCCTTCTATTTCTCAGCAACACCCACGCTTTCATCCAAACCAAACAGCAAGCTGCAAAATGCAATTTTGTAATTTTGTAAACCCAGTCCTCCCCTTTCCTTTGTATCTTGTAACACCTTGTATTTAACTTGTGGTTTTTTCCCCTGCCACACAAATTTAGATAGATCCTTCTTCCACTGTTTAAATGGTGCATCAGTTGTCAAAACAGGTATTATCTGAAACAAAAACATCATTCTAGGCAAGACATTCATTTTCATCACAGAAATTCTCCCCAGCAATGACAGTTGTAGCTTCTCCCATCTTAACATATCTTTTTTAACTAACCCTAACTTTATTGGTATAAGTTAGTATAGCCTTATATTTTCATAGTTTTTTTTAATATATATTCTAGTATTACTTATGTCTTTTATAATTATCTGTATTAGTTTATAGCATTTAGATTATTTATTGTAAAATTTGATAGTAATTTTATAGGATTCTTCTGCATTCTAAAATCGGCACTCTGTAATTTTATCATAATAATTTTATCATTATTTTATTTTATTTTATCAATATGATTTTATATCTTTATTTTATCGGAACTGTTGTTATATGCTGGTCTATGACCGAAATAAAAAATTGATTGATTGATTTTTTTAACTTCATTCCATATCTTAACATAGTTATTTTGAAATAAGATACAATTCATATTTGTCATAGTGATACCCAGACATTTTACCTTCTTCTAAATCTTAAAACCTGTTTTATTCATCAATTCTGTTTGGTCTTCTATTTTCATATTTTTGTTAACATCTTCGTCTTCTGTTTATTAATCTTGAATCCTGCTAATGCATAAAATTCTTTTAATTTCCCCAT
Organism: Charina bottae; assembly: GCA_023362775.1. Classification (NCBI taxonomy): domain Eukaryota; kingdom Metazoa; phylum Chordata; class Lepidosauria; order Squamata; family Charinaidae; genus Charina; species Charina bottae. The sequence continues at coordinate 168,317,932 of JALMGJ010000002.1, forward strand.
TAATATTTCAATTCCCTTTAAAGGATCTTCCAGAACCAACACCAAACAAAAGCCCTTAACTTATAAGTTTCTTTTTTAATCTTTATTCCCACAATCCTCTCATCTTGTCTTATATCTCTATTCAGTATTTCAAGAACCAAAATAAACAAGAGAAGAGACAGTGGGCGTCCCTGTCTTGTTCCTTTTTGCATCTCACAGGGTTTTGTTAGATCTCCATTAACAATTATTTGTGTTTTCTGTGAAGTATAAATCGATCTTACGCATTTGATAAAGTTCTCTCCAAAATTCATATCTTCCAAAACCTTGAACAAGAAAGCCCAATTCAAATTGTCAAACGGCAATTTTCTTCATCTAAGAAAATCAATGCGGCTTGTTTTTTATTAAGTTGCTGCAAATATTCCAAAATGTCCAAGACATTTCTAACATTGTCATTTAACTGTCTTTAGGTAAAAACCCACATTGATCCTCATGAATAAATTCTTGTAAAATTATTTTCAGCCTATCAGCTAAATGGTTGTGAACAACTTGTAGTCATTATTCAATAATGATATTGGCCTGTGGTTTCTTGTTAAAATCAAATCTTCTCCCTCTTTAGGTATTAGTGCTATATTGGCCTCTTTCCAACTCTCTGGCAGTTTTCCTACCTGTAGGATAGAATTCATCGTGTTTTGTAAAGGTTGTAAAAGTTCATCCTCAAAACATTTATAATAAGAACCTGAAAATCCATCTGGTCCAGGTACCTTTCCTAGTTTAATCTTTTTTTATAGCTTCAGAACTTTATTTATTTATTTATTTATTTACTTATTTATTTACTTATTTATTTACTTATTTATTTACTTACTTATTTATTTGTCAAACTTATATCACCGCCCATCTCCCTCCACCGGAGGGACTCTGATCGGTTTACAACAAGATAATAAAACAAAAGGCATAAAAATACATACAATATAAAATTACTAGGTTATAAAACAAGATTAAAATCCAAGAATAATAAAAAGATCTAACTCAATCCAATGTAGGAGAGGGGCTCTCTAAGGTATTAGCCATCCCCAAGAGTGACTATTCCTTCCTTGGCCCCAAGCAAGGCGGCAGAACCAAGTTTTCAGGTTCCTCCGGAAGGTCAGGAGCGAAGGGGCTAATCTCACCTCCGGGGGCAAGTTGTTCCACAGGGTGGGAGCTACTGCAGAGAAGGCACGCCTCCTGGACCCCGCCAGATGGAACTCTCTTGTACATGGGGTCCGCAGCATGCCCTCTCTGCATGATCGGGTGGGACGGGTGGATATATTGGGGACGAGGCGTTCCTTCAGGTAACCTGGTCCCATGCCATGTAGGGCTTTAAAGGTGATAACCAACACCTTGAATTGGACCCGGAAGCAAACTGGTACCCAATGCAGCTCACGTAATAAAGGTGTTATGTGTGCCGACCTAGGGGCACCAACGATGGCTCGTGCAGCTGCATTCTGGACCAGCTGAAGCTTCTGAAGGGTAGCCCCATGTAGAGTGCATTACAGTAATCTATATGGGAGATAACAAGGGCATGAGTGACTGTTCGAAGGGCCTCCTGATCCAGGAACGGGCGTAACTGGCGCACAACACGAAGCTGTACAAAGGCCCTTCTGGCCACGACTGCCACCTGCTCATCGAGCAGGAGTCGTGAGTCCAGGAGGACCCCCAGATTCCGCACCGGATCTGTCTGGGGCAGTGCAACCCCATCCAGAACCAAAGATGATAATGTCCCAGACAGGGAAGAGCCATTAATCCACAGCCACTCCGTCTTACCAGGGTTCAGTTGAAGCCTGTTGGACCCCATTCAGGCCCCTACAGCCCCCAGGCACCGAGAAAGGGCAGACACAGCATCACTTATCTCACCCAGGACAGAGATGTATAACTGAGTATCATCAGCATATTGATGATATCTTATCCCATGGTGGTGGATGATCTCACCCAGCGGTTTCATGTAGATGGTAACAGGAGTGGGGAAAGAACCGAACCCTGCAGCACCCCACAAAGGAGGGGTCGAGGGTCGGATTTCCCACTCCCTATCACCACTGATTGGGACCAGCCCTGGAGGAAGGAGGTGAACCAGCGTAAAACCACGCTGCCCACCCCCAACTCCCTGAGCCGACCCAAAAGGATACCATGGTCGATGGTATCGAAAGCCGCTGAGAGGTCAAGAAGAGCTCGGATGGATGCACTGCCTCCATCCCGCTCCCGCCAGAGATCATCCATAAGTGCGACCAATGCTGTTTCTGTCCCATGTCCAGGCCTGAAACCTGACTGAAAGGGGTCTAGATAATCCGTTTCATCCAGAATCCTCTGGAGCTGCAACGCCACCACTTTCTCAACCACCTTCCCCATAAAGGGAAGGTGGGAGACTGGACGAAAGTTATCCAGTACCATAGGGTCCAGGGATGGCTTCTTGAGGAGGGGGTGCACCAATGCCTCCTTAAAGGCAGCTGGAAACACCCCCTCTCTCAATGATGCATTAACCATCGCCTGGACCCAGTCACATGTCACCCCCCTAGCTGCTTTCACCAGCCAGGAGGGGCATGGATCTAGATGACAAGTGGTGGCATTTGCTGTCCGAAGGATCCTGTCCACTTCCTCAGGTCCAGCGGGATCAAACCGTTCCCAGATAACTGGGTAAGCGCGTTCCCCCGATATCTCCCCAGATTCTGTCTCACGCCTGGAATCCAACTTGGAACGGATCCGAGCGATTTTGTCCTGCAGATGCATAGCAAACTCCTCTGTGCGGCCCTGTAGGTGGGTCTCAGGACCCACCTTCCCCAAAAGGGACCGAGTGATCTTAAACAGGCGGCATTCTGCGGACGCAATAAGAGCGGAGAAATATTGACACTTTGCCGCTCTTACTGCCACAAGGTAGGCCTTAACAGCAGCTCTAGCTTGTGTTCGGTCGGGTTCGGACCTTGTTTTTCTCCAGCGACACTCTAGACGTCTCTTAATCCTCTTCAAAACCCTCAACTCCTCCGTGAACCATGGGGAGTGTCGGGCTTGATGGGTCAAGAGAGGTCGCATAGGCGCGATCTTGTCCAAGGAACCAGCCACCTCCCTATTCCAGGTAGTGACCAGTGCCTCCGATGGACCGTCCAGTAGATCCTCGGGTATAACCCCCAGCTCCCTCTGAAACCCTACTGGGTCCATCAGTCGCCGGGGGTGGACCAGTCGAATAGGTCCAGCCTCCCTGCGGAGGGGGGCAGCACAAGAGAATCCCAAGGTCACCAGGGCGTGATCCAACCATGACAACGGGGATAGATGTAACTCTCCCCTCAGATCACATTGCCACTGCTGTGACAAGAAAACTAAGTCCGGGGTGAGGCCACTGTCTCGAGTCGGGTCCTGAATAATCTGGGACAGGCCCATGGCTGCTATGGTAGCCATGAACTCCCGAGCTGCCTCCAAGGACCGCCCCAGGGAAGGCAAGTTGAAGTCCCCCAGAACCATAAGCCTGGGGAACTCCACCACCAACCCCAAGACGGCCTCTAGCAGCTCAGGCAGGGATGTCGCTACGCAGCAGGGAGGCTGGTACAGTAGCAACACTCCCAACTGTTCTCGGGAACCCAACTTGAAAAACAGGATCTCACAACTGGCAACTTGTGGAGCAGTGCCCCTGAAGGCCTCTAGAGACTCTCGGATGACAACAGCCACCCCTCCTCCCCTGCCCTGGAGTCTCGGCTGGTGCCATACCGTAAACCTGGCTGGACACATTTCCGAGAGGGGAACACCCCCCCTCCGGAGCCAGCCAGGTCTCAATAATACACGCCAGGTCTGCCCCCTCCTCAATGATCAGATCATGTATGAGAGGGCCTTTGTTATTAACTGACCTGGCGTTAAGCAACAACAGCCAGGAACCAGGGCCCCTACGGATCTGCTGACCAGGGCCTGGGTCTGAGCTCTTATACGGCCCGCGGGCCTGATGTTGCCCACCCGTTTTAAAAGGTGTCAGAGAACTTTTAGTGCCAAGCACATCTGATTCTTTTTGGTCCAACACACATCCAGTAGCAATTATGACTTAATTTGCACTAATATTAGAAACCCATGATTTGTACTGTACATGAGTGGGGCAGCTTATATAGGTGAATATTACCCAGACAGCAGACAGGTAACAAACATAAGAAGAGGAGGATTCTGACTTGGACCCTGGTCACTTGTATCCTATGGAGTCCTTGGTGCTCTCTGAGCCTTGTTGTTTTCTTGCAGACATTTCATTGCCAGGCTAGGCAACATCTTCAGTGCGACAAGGGAGTGGGACTTGCTCTCTGTTTATATACCATGGCTTCTCCTGCCTGTGTTGGTGCTCTCCTTGGTAGTTCCTTGATTGGGTTGTTGTTTGCTGCTTGGTTGATTGACTGAGTTAATAGTTGCTTGATTAGGGTCTATTGTGTTGTTTGATTGCTCCTCTGGTGCTAACCTTGGTGTTAATCCTTGCCTATCTGGTTGTTGATTGCTGGCAAGGAGGTGTTCTGGTCTTCTGGCTTTTCTATTGTCTCTTATGAATGGTACTTGTATCCTAGTCTGGATCAAGACTCCCAGTGGGATCCTGGTTCAGACGGGGAGCAGCAGATGTGGACTGACAAGATTTAAACCTTCCTCTCCAGCTATTGTGATTTGGGAATTTCACTCTTCCTCAAGTGTTATGAAAGCAACTGGAAAGGAAAGGAGAACCTATTCTCATCTTTCCACACGAGGACTCCATTCAAAGCCACCATCAGACCCTTCATGATCCCACAATGTCAGCAGTGTCCCCTCATGGAGTGGATTTCTTTCTTGCTCTGCTGTAGTAGAGTTCAAGCCTCAGGAGAACCTACTTTCTTTGAACTCTTGCAGTTCTAGGAAGCTTGTGGGAGGTCCATCACTTCTCCACTTAAAGGAACATTTGCCTCACCCAACTCTTGGCTTTGGGGTTTCAGCTGCCCTAGCAGGTCTTTCAAGGGGGAAGGTAGCTTAGTAGCTTTGAACCCAGGAACTGCTTGAAGGTTTTGCCTAGAACCAGGCCAGTGCACACAACTTGAAATAAGGACATGAAGAAAGAAATCTTTCCCTTTTGTGAGGAATGGCTGGATGAGGGGATTTGGGTTTCTCCAGGACCTGGGATACCTCGATATGGGACAGTGTTCATCGCTCCTTGTGTATTTATTTCTCTGGTCCATTTATACAGGCATCCTCTCAAGAACGACCCAGGGCAGGGCGCAATTAAACAACACACTAAAATGTAAACAGTCCTAAAATATAATAGAACATAAAACCAATTCCGCTTCAATAATCAGAACAATCATGCAAGATGCGTTCACAAACCCTTCTGACCCAGTGCCTGAGGGGAAAGCCAGGACTTCAAAGCTTTATGAAAGGCAGGCAGGTTCAGGGCCATCCAGATCTCAGGGGGAATGCTATTCCATAAGGCAGGTGAACAACAAAGAAGGCACGTCTCCAGGGTCCCAGAAGATGACCTTGTTTAAGAGACAGGACCCAGAACATGACAATCTTGTCAGATCTTATTGGAGAGGCAGAGATAATCAGAGACAGGTGGTCCTACAAGTAACCAGGTCCTGCATCATGGAGGCCTTTAACCAGCACTTGGAAGCCCATTGGCAACTAGTGTGGCTTGCAAAGTAGCAGTGTTACATGGCTGTAATCAAGGTGCACCCCTAAATACCTGTGCTGCTGCATTCTAGATCAGCTGTAGCTTCCAGGTAATGTGCCAATTTGTGAGGAGGGTGGAAGAGAAGATGACTGCAGACTGTCTTCAAAGAGCTTTGGGGAGGATTGTTGTAGTAGAAACAGCAGTGTGGAAATGTTCACAGTGCTCCTTGCTAAAGTAATAATAAAAAGAATATGATCAACTGCCAGCTACAATATTTTAACCCTTGGACTGCAAGGAGGTCAAACCAGTCAATCCTAAAGGAAATCAACCCTGACTGCTCATTGGAAGGACAGATGCTGAAGCTGAAGCTCAAATACTTTGGCCACCTAATGCGAAGAGAGGACTCACTGGAAAAGACCCTGATGCTGGGAAAGACTGAAGGCAAAAGGAGAAGGGGACGGCAGAGGATGAGATGGTTAGATAGCATCACCGATGTAATGAACATGAATTTGAGTAAACTCCGGGAGACAGTGGAGGACAGGAAGGCCTGGCGTGCTATGGTCCATGAGGTCACGAAGAGTTGGACACGACTAAATGACTGAACAACAACAACAAATATGTAGTACAAAAATGAGAACTGTGCTATAATGAGTTAGGCTGATGGAGGCCATCAAAAATCACAGCATACCTAGGTTGTTTGGCTACAGTGAGCCATTTGTGGGAATGCATTGGACAATGCTAGTGCTAAATCTGATCACAAATATCTGAGACATTTAATAAATACTGTACTAACCTCAGCACTGAGATTTCAACTGATAATATCATCAATTTCATGAAATTCAGATTCAAATTGGTTAAATTCAACTCAATGAAATGAAATTTGCCTATCTGGTTGTTGATTGCTGGCAAGGAGGTGTTCTGGTCTTCTGGCTTTTCTATTGTCTCTTATGAATGGTACTTGTATCCTAGTCTGGATCAAGACTCCCAGTGGGATCCTGGTTCAGACGGGGAGCAGCAGATGTGGACTGACGAGATTTAAACCTTCCTCTCCAGCTATTGTGATTTGGGAATGAAATGAAATTTCATTGAATAGATGCAATTTTTTGTCTTGAACATTTGGACGTTTTAGATAAATATTGCTGCCCAAGGAGGTTGTGTTCATCTTGTACTAGACCAGATGGCCGTCCCTGCCAGGATTACGGTTGCTCTTGATTCGTATTTATCATAGATCTCCAGACAGATTTCGTGGCACAGGATTTTTTTTTTAGCAACACCAGCTGAAATAACCTAACCTCAGTTACCCAATCTTCAGATTAGCCTGCATATAGGGCTGCTTTTGTTCAGAATCAGTACACAATGTGACTTCATAATATGATCATATATTAAACAGGTCATAGAGTGGGGTAGCAATAAAGTGCTGGATTGGCACCAGCAAGACACAGGCTCAAGTCCACCCTGAACCATAGACACTCCTTGGGTGACTTTGGGCCACTTTGTCAGCCCTTTAAGGTAGACCAAACCTGGAAACCAAAGACACGCAAGCTAATGCTACTTTTATTATAAGGTTACAGTAACAGAATCTTGCAAGTCTGAATGTGTTTCCCCCCCCCTTATCTTCATGAGAACTAGGGAGGGTCATATCTGAGACACTTTCTCAAATTACATTTCAGCCCCAAACTCAGATTTCTTTTATCTGACCATTGTCTTGGTTGCAGCTCTTCCTTCTGTTCCTCAAGATTATTCCTTCTGCCCATTACACACTCACTCTCTGCTCAGCATAACCTACACTGCACATTTGTTGCGTGGGAGGGTGGGATCGGAGGAAGGACCTCTGTCTAAGGTACCTTGAGTTCATGAACAAAAGACAGGATACAAATCTAACAAATAATAAATAAATGTGGCTCTAAGGCTGCAGTGGCTTTAAGGCTGTTTCCAATCCCAGCTTAGAATTCTGCATTTGATCTTTATAGCCACTCACGTGGGTGCCCCTTCTTCATCATTTAAGAACAGTCACTGCCAGACAAAGGGCCTGGAGGGGGGGTCAAAAAAGTCAAGTTGATAGATGCAGCTGCACAATCAAATCCCCACCCCTTGTTACGTGTGTCGCTTTCTTTGTGGAGTTATAATGTTTAGCGTCTATCCAATGTCTATTTGTATTTTATTTTCCCAGTATTTTTGGCCTAATTTTAATTTTCTTTACTGTTTTATGTTCTGTGGCCTTTGAATAGATTCCGCTGATTGGTATTAAATCATAAAGAGTACTTTAAATAAAATAAATTGGACTTCACATCTTTTTCCTGCAAACATTGCTTACTTAACCTTGCACTTTGTAAATGCAGGACGTCTGGCAAAAATATTTACCTGCCTCCTTGCTAAAATATTCTACCTGGAAATGCCAGGAATTTAATCTGGCGCCATCTACATGCAAGAGGGTGTGCTCTGCTGCCAGATTATCAACCCTCCCTTGTTGGGCATCCTGGCATTAATCAATCTGATGTTGTTTCCCTAAGCTATGGAAGGGAGAAAGGTCTTTCTCTAGGATAGAGTTTAGCAAAGAGTTTTGGATTCAGAGGAATAACAAACCTTCCAGTTGGCCTGCTTGTTATGCTGCCAATCAATACCTCTCCAACTTCCCTCGGCCTGCTGTCTGTAGCTTTCCAGCCATCTTGGTTATCACTTTATTTACTTATCTATTTGTTCCATTTGTATAGCCGCTCATCTCACATCTGTGACACTGGGTGGCTCACACAGTTTAAAAAAAACACACAAAAACACATACAAGTCAAAACAAATAACAAATAGCCAAAACAATAACAACAAAGTGACCTTGGGCCAGTCACTCTCTCTCAGCCCAACTCACCTCACAGGGTGGTGGTTGTGGGGAAAATAGGAGGAGGAAGGAGTATTAGATATGTTCCCCGCCTTGAGTTATTTATAAAAATAATAAAGGCAGGATAAAAATTAAAATAAATAAATAAAACAATTAAAAACAATTTAAAACAGTTAAAAACAATGAACCATAACACATAAACAAAAACAATGAACCATAAAACATAAAACTTGTCTTTGTGTCCTCCAGAGGAAACAGCATCTTCTCTCTTGAAGACACAATTGAGGGGCAATGAGGAAGAACCACCACAGGCTGTAATGTCTGAAACTGGCTGTGGTCAGTCCACACAATTTATTTATTTATTTTCTATCCCGCCTTTATTATTTTTTATGAATAACTCAAGGCGGCGAACATACTTAATACTCCTTCCTCCTCCTCTTTTCCCCACAACAACAACCCTGTGAGGTGAGTTGGGCTGAGAGAGAGTGACTGGCCCAAGGTCACCCAGCTGGTTTCCGTGCCTAAGGAGGGACTAGAACTCACAGACTCCTGGTTTCTAGCCCAGCACCTTAACCACTAGACCTTATTTTTCATAGCAGGCAGCACCACAGCATACACCCCCCTCCCCCAGGATAATGTGATTTCTGTCTCCGCATGTACTGTAGGTGACCTCGTAAAACTACATGATTTTTTAAAAACAACGTTTTATTTTTCTAAAACTTCATTTTAAACCCTTTGAAGGCCAGGTCAAAATTACAAATTTTCTGATAGGCGATATACATGTGGGGAGGGGACATTTTGAGGGAGACAAAAATCTAAATAACAAGCTGTTTCTAAAACGTTCTAGCTGAGTAATTTTCCAGAGAATGCCATTGCCGGATGGATGGATGGATGGATGGATGGATGGATGGATGGATGGGAAGGAAGGAAGGAAGGAAGGAAGGAAGGAAGGAAGGAAGGAAGGAAGGAAGGAAGGAAGGAAAGATAGATTTGGGAGTCTTCCAAAGAATACAGGGTTTTAATATGGCAGGTTGCCTTGTACTGAATCCCTATTGCAAAGAATATATAGAAGGCGTACCTTTCTCTTTCTTTATCTGAAAGTATCCAGTGGTGTTTAACAGAAGTATCTTTACCTCCACTAAACTACCATTTCCAAAATGCCTTGAAAATACCATGATTGTTTTTTAACGTCCTGTATAATTTTACAATGTCAATAAGCCCCAGAATCCTGTTTCCTCATTCTGTCAAGGACAAAGGCCTGGTAATTCTAATATGGATTAAAAAAAAACTTGTCTGTCTCTAGTGGAAGCCAATTTTCATAAGTTGGTACACAGGAAATAAGTCTGTTGTGATATTATTACAGTGCCTTTTCCGCCTACAGTGGCATTTAAAGAACGTTTTTCTCCCATATGGCTGGCTGCCATTAGCAATAACGGCCAGACTATGCCACCCCCCCCAAAGAAAGAATTAGTAAGTTAACCTTTCCTACTAAATCCATTGATTTAATAATATTTTAAATACTATGTGCCTTTGATACCCAGATAGACTGACAGGTAACAAGACAAAGACAGTTGTTTGTGCGTTTATTTGTTTATTTATTTAACAATGCCATTGGTCTCAGCAGGGCAAAAGCCACTATGAAACTGCTTTGTATATTTAATATTTAATCCTCTGTAAACCAAACAATATGTGGGGGCGTGGGGGCTCAGCAGGTAAGACACCAGGCTTGTCGATCGGAAGATCGCAAGTTCGGAGGTTCGAATCCCTAGCCCTGCGTGCGGAGTGATCTCCCGCACTCGCCCCAGCTCTTGCCAACCGAGCAATTTGAAAGCATGCAAATGCAAGTAGATGAACAGGTACCACTTTGGTGGGTAGGTAACAGCATTCCGCGTCCGTCATGCCGGCCACATGACCGTGGAAGCGTCTTCAGACAACGCTGGCTCTTCGGCTAAGAAACGGAGATGAGCACCGGCCCCTAGAGTCGGACACGACTGCATGACTGTGCGGGGGGAACCTTTACCTTTTTAAACCAAACAATGCATACATTTTTGCTGTGTCTCGCCCATATACATGTATCCACACATGTGCACACACACACACACACATATAGCACGTACTCTTTTTCACATCCTGATATGAACTTACGTTTTCTGAACTTCATTCAATAACTTGTGATTGAATAGATAAGGGGAAACTGGCTACTTATGAGCTTACTGGTTCCTGCAGGGCAGACTAGATGACTAGCAATCCTGTGTATCAGAAGAGGAAGATGTATTACTGTATATTGGATGCTGTTGACAAGAGCTCAGCTCAAAGTGCCACAGATCATATGGAGTTTGGCTACTCCTCCTTTGAAACTGATTTGGAAGAAAGACTTTTGGCTTCACATGAAAGCAGCAGCACTTCTTTTTCAGGCTCATGGAGATGCCTGTAAAAAGGTGGGCTGCTTTAATGAACAGCAGCGAGGTACCACATTCATACCAGGTCCAAAGCACTGGTTCCAAATCATTTTTGAAGCGTGCCCAAACTGGTATGTGAGGTGTAGGAAAAAATCTTTTGCTCCTGTAGATGGTCCCAGGGTCACATTTCCAGGTTGTACAGAGGCCGTTCAGGTGAAATAATTTTGGTTTATGCCATCCACCATGGAATAATTAGAATTCCAGGGCTGACAGGTGATCTACATATTTTTCCTCTTATTATCATAACTTTCAACCATGTTTTAGAGTCCACTATGACCTAATTCAGACCTGTATCTGCAAGGGGGCTCATAGATATAAAATAATAATAATAATAATAATCTCCATAAAAACTGGGTAAGTCCGAAAGAAAGATTTAAGCCTATTTTTCCCGACATACAATTTTTTTTAATGTTTACATTTGTTCCGTTTATATAAAGACTGTAGAGTATTTGTCCCAAGTATCATCTGAAGTGGTCTAGCCTCAGTGCAGGGCTAAACTGACTTGTTTGATTAGGGAAGGAACAATAACTACTTGTATAAAAGACTGGAAACCCTTTATGGACTTTTGGCTGAAAATGGATAAAAATGAACTGGTGATTTCTGGATTTACTGATTTAAAAGGGCTGTATATGGGGAGATCCGGGGCGTGGTGGCTCAGTGGGTAAGACGCCAGGCTTGTTGATCAGAAGATCGCAAGTTCGGAGGTTTGAATCCCTAGCCCTGCGTGCGGAGTGAGCTCCCGCACTAGCTCCAGCTCTTGCCAACCTAGCAATTCGAAAGCATGCAAATGCAAGTAGATTAATAGGTAACACTTCGGTGGGTAGGTAACAGCATTCCACGCGTGTCATGCGGCCACATGACCGTGGAAGCGTCTTCAGACAACGCTGGCTCTTTGGCTAACAAACGGAGATGAGCACCGGCCCCTAGAGTCGGACACGACTGCACAAATGTGCGGGGGGTACCTTTACCTTTATGGGGAGAAGGGAACTACGTTATGTAATTTTGAAGGGTGAAAATGGCATCAAGTATGTCTATAACTGCTGTAAAGAAGATTGGAAGTCACTTCTTTATGTACTGTATCTTTTTCTTTTACTTTGCTTTCTGTTGTTTTCAACACTTTTTTTCTTTATCTCCCTTCCTTTTCTACTTTTCTTCTATATTTGTTCGTGTTTATCTTTTAACTTTGTAAAAAAATTCTTTAATAAAAATTATCTGGATGGATGGATGGATGGATGGATGGAAAAGGTATAGCTTCAATGCAGGCTTGCTCAATGAGACCACAGCCTACATTTCGAAGAAGCGGTTGGGCCCCCAGGAACAGAGATGTGTATGGGATTTCCTTCCCAAAGTCATGTTACATGTGGGTTTATAGAGGAGTTGCTAAATGTAGATATGTGTGCATATGTACTGTATATGTGTGTGTGTGTGCATGCAATATCCTCATATCCCAAATTAGAAGCATACATTGAGGGAACACTTTTGACTGCAGTTGTAACCATTGGATATAAATTGAGCTGAAAAACTTCCAGAGACATACAGTAGCTGTCACCATGGAAGTGGAACCTGAGCAACAAGTACTCAGCATCTTCCACCACATGCAGGAGTTGACCTCACTTCAATTTATGTAACTCAGACTTGCCATCATGGCTGGAGGACCAGCAAAAGTCAGTTTGAGCAGGACCCTGCAAGTCAGAAGCATAGAATTCCTACATTGCAGGCAGGCATCAGAGAAGAAGAGGTCTGAAGAAGGAGAGGTGAAAGGAAAGAATTCATAACCCATTAGGAGATCCAATAAAAGTTGAATAATTATAAAAACATTTTATATTGAAACACTGCTTCAGCCCCAGGTCAGTCTCCTTATTAGGACACATTTCTTGATTTGTCCTAATGAGCAAATGAGCAAACCTAATGAGCAAACCTGGTCCCCAAAGCAAACACTGCTTCTGCCCTAATTCCCACTGTCTTGATCTGTTGGATCTATTCAGTTAGGGCTTGAAAGACAGAATGTGCATTGGGGAGGGGAGCAGCTTTAATAAATAAATTAAAACTTTGCAGTGTTTCTCCAGTGAGCCCTCTGTCCAGAAAGTTCAAATATGACAGCTTGTTTTTATTTATTTATTATTAAATTTATACACCGCCCATCTCACTATAAAAGTGACTCTTAGTTTGCAACTTAGTTTGCAGGTGTGAGATATACCTATAAACCTGAGCTAACATTTAACATATCATTTCTTTACTGAAGATCTAACTCTGGTGTGCTCTCCAATTGTCACAAATTTTGCAAGCCTGTCATATATTTCAAAGTGCAAGGTCTGCTGCAAAACATTGCCCAAAACATCCTTGGAGCCACACAGCAGAAACGATAAACACTGACTTTGCGCAGTTCCTTGTTCATCCCAGACTCCTTTTTTTTTTTTTTTTTTTGCCCCTGTAGAATTCTAATTTGGGGGCAAGCGCAAGTGATGCCCATTTTATAATATATCTTTCTCCTGGTGTTGGAGACATTTCTTGGCAGCCCATTAAGGGTAAAGACAATCTGATGGTGGTAAATAAACCATCATAGCCAACTGCCTCTCTTCTGAAGCTTGGCTATTCCTTACAGATCCAGGACTGCAGAAGTTGGCTTAAGCTGCACCTAAGTAGAGAGATTTGTCAGTGAATTTAGCTTTCTTTGGGGAAAAATTTTGGTCCCTGCAACATGAGATAAAAATTACAAGTATGTTTTTCCTGATTATATTCTTCCATATATTATAAGCCAGTGCTCAGAAGGTGGGGAGGGGGAAGTGAAGGAATTTTGTTCAGAAACTGCTGCAAACTTGCAGAAACAATCTGTGCTGTCGAGTTCCGTTTATGTACTGTTTAAGTATACTGCAGAAGGCTGCAACGTGATTATTCTGTGGGATCCCTGGGAATAAGCCTCACTAAAAACTCGTTTGGACTGCCCTCTAAGTAGGCTTGTATATAATTGCGCTGTGCAGATAACAATTTATTCACACTTCTGCAGGGGGAAAACTGTACCATAAATGATTTTGCATTGGCCAAAATTTAAAAAGTCAGAGGCTGGAAGAACCTGCTGCTATTTATGTGGCGAGTTGATTCTTTAATTCTCTATAAGGTGACTGCAGTCTTATACCTGAGAAGAAATTGTCCTGAAACTAGCGAGCCTCCCTTTGGAATAGGCATGCAGAGAAGCTGCTTTTTCAACTCCGGCCTTATTACATTTTGAGTAGGCATGCAGTGGAGAGGTGTGCGCAACGGATGGATGCTCTTCTGTGTTTTGCAACTGACTTTTGGGAAGCGATTCAGATTAACTTTAGCCTATTAAACTGTCAGGTGGCCCTTTGAGAGACAGAGTAATGTAGTGGTTAAGGCAGGGTTTCTCAACCAGGTTTCCGTGAGAGGTCACTAGGGGTTCCCTGGGAGATCACAATTTATTTTAAAAATTATTTCAAATTCGGGCAACATCACATTAAAGAGGTAACTTTCATTCTTTATTTTTAGTTTAAGAACACTGTTAATGCATATATACAGGCCTACACACGAAAACGCATATAATAATTTTGTAACTTCCGGCCTGTATTTGAGCCTGAATGTGCAGGGCTTCCCTGAGGCCTGAAACATATTTCAAGGGTTCCTCCAGGGTCAAAAGGTTGAGAAAAGCTGGATTAAGGGCTTGGATGACGAGCAGGGGACCTGGGATCTAGTCCACCCTTAGCAGTGGAAACTCAGTAGGTGACTTCAACCAGTCACTTTCTCTCAGCCCAACCTACTTCACAGGGTTCTCGTGGGGGAAAGAGGGAGGACAGAGCACTCTGTATGCCGCCTTGGGCTCCCAAGTGAAAATGAGATATAAATTGAATAAATAATGGTATTAAGAGCTGGATATTTTCTTTGGTGGCGCCTCTGCAAAGATTAGAGACAGGACTGGTGCTACGTGAGATAGGGGAAGGAGCAAAAGCATGGCGTGCGCTATATTAGAGAGCCAGTTTGGTCTAGTGGCTAAGGTGCTGGGCTAGAAACCAGGAGACTGTGAGTTCTAGTCCCGCCTTAGGCATGAAAGCTGGCTGGGTGACCTTGGGCCAGTCCCTCTCTCTCAGCCCAACTCACCTCACAGGGTTGTTGTTGTGGGGAAAATAGGAGGAAGGAGTATTAGGTATGTTTGCCGCCTTGAGTTATTTATAAAAATAATAAAGGTGGGATAAAAATAAAATAAAATAAAAAAATAAATAAATAAATTAAGCAAGGCACGTCAAAATAACCATGTCCCTATTGCAGTCACTTCAGCAGGGCGTTTTAGGTCAAGAAAATGGCACAACAAGGTTAAACAGGCCCACCCCAGAGTCATTTGCTGATCCAACCGATAGGTGCCCTTCATTGCAACTGCTTTAAAGTAAAAGCAAACAAAAGAGAAATCTGATCTGCTGCGTAATGTGTCATTTGAATTTTAAAAAAAAGATGAACGAGCAAAAATGCATGTGACAACCAGATTGACAGACTAAGTTTTGATGAGACAGAGAAAGAGAGACAGAGACAGCGAGAGAAGGTAGGTGGGCCAAGATAATATGGAGGTGAGGGCAAACTCTGGGAGAGTTTTTTCATGAGTGGCAATTTATGCATATTTGTCTTTTCTTTAAAAGCATCTACATCTGTCCAACCATCCATCTGTCCTGTAGGCAAAGGATGGATGCCATTATTATGATGATGATTGTGGTTATTCCCATTGTCATGCCAACAACATTGCAATGCTTCTTTGATAATCTGTCAAGAACTTCAGCTGACAGTTTTTCAATCTTCTCTCCTTCTCATGCGCAGTGGAGTGAGGTGCAACAGATGATCAATGGGACTCCTGTATATATGTACCAGGACTGCAGCGTCCTCTCTGAAGGAAACACTGACCACTGGCTCCGCACAAACTGGATCATCCGAGGGGAGGCCTCTTCTCGCATCTTTGTGGAACTGAAATTCACCATTCGAGATTGCAAGAGTTTCAAAGGAGAAACGGTGAGCTGCAAGGAGACCTTCAACCTCTACTACATGGAATCAGAGCGAGATGTTGGCATCCAGTTCCGCCGTCCTCTCTTCACTAAAGTGAGCTGGGTTTATTACTTATTGGTTTGTTTTGTTTATTTGTTAATTAATTAAATGTGTAGACCACCTGACTCCCAGGAACTATGGGCAGTTTACGAAGTGAAAAATAACACAGAAAAAAATAACAATGACAGTATAGACAAACAAGCAAAAGGATGGCCAAAACAGGCAACAATGAAAAACATACATACGCTACTCAGAAGGGGTTTCAAGCACCCTAGCCAAAGGCCTGGGTGAACAGCTAGGTCTTCAAGGCCTGCAAAACACCAGTAGGGTGGGAGCCACCCAGATCTCGGGGGGAACCTCATTCCAGACAGCAGGTGCTGCAACAGAGAAGGCCTGCTTCTGAGGTACCAATAGATAGCATTGGTACCCCCAGCATGCCAAATCTGGCTGATTTGTTTGATCAAATCAGCCAGACAGATACTATGAGAAATAGGTGGTCCCTCAAGTAATTAGGCCCTATACCAGGTAGGGCTTTATAGTAACAACCAGCACCTTGAATTGCATCCAGAAGCAAACTGGCAACCAGTATAGCTTGTGAAGCAGGGGTGTTATATGGGCATACTGAGCATGCCCATCACTGCCTGTGCTGCTGCATTCTGGAACAATTTAAACTTCCAAGTTGTCTTCAAGGACAGACCCAAGTACAGCACATTACAGTAATCAAGCCACAAAATGACCAGGATGTGAGTGACTGTCTGAAGGGCCTCCCAATCTAGGAAAGGGCACAACTGGCTGTGCAAAGGCCTTCCTGGTCACAGCTTCCACCTGCTCATCAAGCAGGACCTGTGAGCCCAGCCAGGAAGACCCCCAAGGTTGAAGGACAAGTATTTCAGAAATGTTTACAAAATGGTAGTTGTTCCTTTATATAGTATCTTCTGTGTACAGAGTTTCATAAGCAGGAGAATCAAGGTCCAGAATGTTGACAATGGGGAGAGAAGAAACAAGGACAGCAAGAGCAAGGTGAATGCAGTAAATGTTCACATTTTTGGCTTGGTGGCAGCCAAGCATGAGAATGAAAGGGTTGGAAGGAAAAGTTGAACTTCTAATGGACAGGCTAAACAATCACTGAAGAGAGCAAGAGACTGCAATCTCTGGACTGGTTGGAAGACCAGGATGTTCCTCATCAGAGACAAATGTAAGGTATAATGTTTAGGGAGGAAAAATATAAGACACATATACAAAACAGGGGATTCACAGCTTGGAAGCACTACAGCTGAGAAGGACTTGGGTGTGGTCATTGACAACAAGCTGAACATGAGGCAGCTGGTAGAAGGGATAATGTAGTTTTGGGCTGCATTATTTCCCTCTATTCTGCATTGGTGAGACTACACCTAGATACAGTGTACGGTTCTAAGCACCATATTTCCAGAAGGATATTGACAGGATAGGCAAGGGTCAGAGGAGCATGACAAAGATGATACAGGAACTTGTCCTATGAGGACAGGCTGAAGGAACTTGGGATATTCAGTCTAGAGAAAAGAAGACTAAGGGAAGCATGACATCAGTGTTCAGGTACATAAAAAGGTATTATAGGGAAGATGACCAGGAACTGTTTTACATTGCCACAGAAACTAGGACCAGAAATAATACTGTAAGTTGCAGCCTGCCAGTAAGATCTGTTCAGTAGTGAACCAGCCTAGGAGGTTGTGGTTTCTCCATCTCTGAAGGTTCTTAAGAAGAGGCTGGACAGATTATCCTTGTGGTCCTTTTCAACTTCAAAATCCTATGATTCTATGGTTCTTTGAATGGCTGAGTGTTAGCAGTGTTTTGGAATTGTAAGACTATAGATTGTTGACAGGGATGTCCCAGAAAATAAGCACAAAAATATGGGGATGTACTAGAACAGAGCTTTCCAAACTGTGTGTCGCGACACAAAAGTGTGTTGCCACACACAGCCTGGTGTGTCGCCACACAACCCGAAAGCGCTGATCATCATCAGCGCTTCCGGGTTTTCCCGCGGCGACACACCAACTGCAGCGCGCAAAACCCGAAAGCGCAGCAGCGCTTCCGGGGTTTTGTGCGCTGCCGCACTTCCGGGTTTTCCCGCGGCGACACACCAACGCCGGTTGGTGTGTCGCCGCGGGAAAAACTTTGGAAAGCCCTGTACTAGAAAATAGGCAAAGTAAGGCACTTGTTCTATATGTGGAAGGAGATGACACATCCCAGATCTTGTTGGATTGATTTATTCAGTGAAATCTAATAAGGTTGAGGTATCTTTGGCATCACTGGTAAACTCTGACAGAAATGGTAAGCTTTCTGTTGTGATTCATCAAGGCCTTTATGATGAAAATAAATGCATTTTTGTTTGTGTGAGCTCAGCACGGCTTGGATCTTTTTTCACACACTACATATATAGATCAACTTGCATTTGATCCAGAGTATACACTCAGCAAGGAAATACACACACACACACACACACACACACACACAATATGCACCACTGCAGTTTTTCTTTTAAAAAAGTACCATGTGCATGATCCTTAGCCAAGTTCTTCAATTCCTCATCACTGATTAAACCCCTCAGTTTCAGACTGACTTGGAGATTAGCCAAGTCCTTATATTCATTTGGAATACAGAAGCATTCAGAAGTAAAAATGGCAGAATGATCAGAAACTTGTAATAACCTGTTTGTAATCACATAGCTATATGTACTAGTTTGTTCTTCAGACATAGTGAGTTAGATGCAGACAATTTTCACTCAGGAATAATATATTTGACATGAAACAATTACTTGGTTTAGAAGCTAAGATGCTGTGTATTTGGACAATGGCCTGTAATTTTGCCATGGTCAAAGATTTCCAGGGATTCTGCAAAGCCAAGAATGTCTTTTATAGGATAGCATTATGGGCTAATTCCAATCAATCTATCTTTGTACTTAAGGGAGTTTTACCCTACATAAAAACTGAAGTTATTCTGCTCTAGAAGGTGCACTCACTACAGGTAGTCCTCGCTTACTGACTGCCTTAACAACTGTTAGAAGTTATGACAATTTTAAAAAACAGTTTTGCAACCATTCTTCACATTTACGACCACTGCAGCGTCCAGTGGTCATATGATCACCATTTGGGTGCTTCGCAACCGGCTTCCAACAAGCAGAATTAATGGAGAACGTGGAAAATTGCAAGTCACCATCACGTGATGTCTTGCTTAATGACCATGGTGATTTGCTTAACAGCAGAAGCGGAAGTGACACTGTAAGTCTTGCACAGTCACATGATATTTCGCTTAGCAAACGCAACACTTAGCAACAGAGTTGCTAGTCCCAATTGTGGTCAGTAAGCGAGGATTACCTGTACACTGAAGTAACCTATACCCTCTTCTCCCAGAGACTGAATTGGGAGGGTAGAAATTCTGTCAGTTTGAAGCAGAAGCAACCTACGCATTATATTAATTGGATGGGTGCCTGTGATTTAATGGAAAAGCGATCAGTTGCCACTCCTGATTGCAGAGCAGTTTTTTCAAATTGTTGGAGTTCTATAAAGAACAGAAAAGCAGTCTGGCACTCCATAAATGTACAAATGTAGTCAGTATAATAATGGAGATAGCACTTCAAATAATGGAACAAATGCAGGAACATCCATGGAGTGGGAGATCCAAAAAATCAAGATGGCAGTGTGAGGTGCATGTAAAAAAGTGAAGGAGCTTTGATTGAATGGTCATGGCTGCCATCTTGATGTTTTTTCA
The DNA here is from genome assembly GCA_023362775.1 of Charina bottae. Taxonomy (NCBI): domain Eukaryota; kingdom Metazoa; phylum Chordata; class Lepidosauria; order Squamata; family Charinaidae; genus Charina; species Charina bottae. Next base: position 168,337,598 of record JALMGJ010000002.1, read on the forward strand.
ACTCTCCCCACCGACACTCCTGATCTATCACTCACAGGGACATGAATGATGAGGAATTGAGGACTGCCATATGTTGGCTACAGAAATCCAGACAACCACAAGATGCTAGCACAGAGATTAGAAAACCCAACCCATTGCAGCCATCTAGTAGTTGTCTGTTTTTTTTCAGCCCAGTTATGGTAACCCTAGAAAAATCAGAATTCATTGCTAATATGTGTAACATATGAGAATCATTTCACTTGAAGAGCTAAGGCAGAGGAGGAGAGACTCATGGCTAACTAAACTTCTATGTATAACTCTGTTCCCCATAGATTATGGACTAGCTGCTAAATTATTGCAGAGGGAAAGGCAATGCTTTCAAACAGGGATGTGTAATTTTCCCAGTTCCCAGGAGCTCCTTTTGAATGATGTGCTGAGTGCTGCACTCCAAATAAAAGTATGTCAAAATAAAAATGCATTTTGTTTAGTGAAAATGGAAAATAGGTAATTTAGGCTCAACCCTACCCTACAAAATCTTATTAGTATTAGCATTTAATTTCTCTTGTTGGGTTTTCTTGGGAATCATGCAAACAGCATTGACACTGAGTTCATGGAAGATACACAAAATGAATGCAAGATCAGTGCTACCATACTATGGCAAATAGATAGCTGTGATTAGAGGACTTCCTTTCGATCAATTGCTCAATCTCAAAATCATATTGCAAGAGGTTGCCTGTGTGTGCCTATTGGCTGCCATTGACTGCCTCATGGATGATGTTTATTGTTGTCTGAAATGGCAAGTTCTTTGTTTTTCAACATCTTATACAATTGAAGATAGATAAGGAAGATAGATGCTTTTGAACTGTGGTGTTGGAAGAAAATTCTGAGAGTGCCTTGGACTGCAAGAAGATCAAACCAGTCCCTCCTCCAGGAAATAAAGCCAGACTGCTCACTTGAGGGAATGATATTAAAGGCAAAACTGAAGTACTTTGGCCACATAATGAGAAGACAGGATACCCTGGAGAAGATGCTGATGCTAGGGAAAGTGGAAGGCCAAAGGAAGAGGGGCCGACCAAGGGCAAGATGGATGGATGGTATTCTGGAGGTGACGGACTCAACCATTGGGGAGATGGGGATGGTGACGGCCGACAGGAAGCTCTGGCGTGGGCTGGTCCATGAAGTCACGAAGAGTCGGAAGCGACTGAATGAATAAACAACAACAAATACAATTGAAAGTGGTTTTAGTTCAGTAAAGAATATACTAACAAAGGAAAGAAACAGAACTGATATATATTCAAGAGGAAAATTAGAATTAAACTTACTGACACTGAACTTTTAGTGAAAAAACATCAGGCTCAGGAATCCCATTGAATGATTCTTGGGTATGTAACTTTCCTTTATAAACTAGTTAGGTTAAAAGTTAAATTCACTAAAAATAATTTTTAAGAATTTAATTTATTTTTTTCAATGGTTTTATTTTTGCTGGAAAAGTAACCATTTTGAATGATTTTTTAAAAAAATGATTACATTGCTATTATTTTTACTTATATATGTTGATAATTTGCATCTGTAACTTGATACATTACAATTTATATAAGTAAATAAATTACATTCAGAGTTACTCAACAAATGCAGTTATAAAGGTAAGTTAAACGTTAATAGCTTTTTAATTTTTAATTTAACTTTTAACTTAAAAATTTTATTTAGTCATTCTTAACCCTGCATTGCATAAAAAGAGTAAATTTTATATACATACAGTAAAGATATGCAATATTTGTGTGATATTAAAATTTCATGGGGATGATTAGGAAAAAAATGTCTAAAAAGGCTCCTTAAAAAAGGTAAAGGTTCCCCCCGCACAGTTGTGCAGTCGTGTCCGACTCTAGGGGCCGGTGCTCATCTCCGTTTCTTAGCCGAAGAGCCAGCGTTGTCCGAAGACGCTTCCACGGTCATGTGGCCGGCATGACGCACGCGGAACACTGTTACCTACCCACCGAAGTGGTACCTATTAATCTACTTGCATTTGCATGCTTTCGAATTGCTAGGTTGGCAAGAGCTGGGGCGAGTGCGGGAGCTCACTCCATCACGTGGGGCTAGGGATTCGAACCTCCGAACTTGCGATCTTCCGATCAGCAACCCTGGCATCTTACCCGCTGAGCCACCACGCCCCTTAAAAAGGCTCCTTAGGGAGGCCATAATGAAAAAATGGTTGAGAAACTCTAGGTTACATGGAAGAAAGGAAGCATAACTCAATTTCCTGCTCTCTAATGGATGGAATTCACGTCCAATGAATGAAAGCTTGGGCTGGTGGATCACCCACAAAAGTGATATTCACTTGAATATGCATTGAGAGGAGAATGGGATTATATGCGTGCAATTTCCACCCATTCATCAAGAGCACGATCTTGCAGGGGATTCTCTCTGTGGAATTGTGATCACTGATTCCTCCATATTTCTTGCACTGAGGGAGCTCTATGGAGGCGACTTTGTGAGACTCTTTCAGCCTTTGAACGGGGTAGTCAAGAGCCAGGAATCGCATTCAGACACCATCCAAAGAGAGATTAAAGCAGTCATTTGCTGTTATTTAAGAATATTCACAGGATCGTTTGCATTACAAGCAGCAGATGCCCCTGCTTACCCGACTGCCTCGGCTCTGCCGTAACCCTACCCCATTTTAAGACAGTTTTAATCTTTTGGCTTCTGTGTGTTTGCATTTAATTTCATTTTGCACCACACTTGCCATTATGTTCAGTCTTTTAAAATATAGCTCATGTGTTTTTGTATTTTTGTAGAATATGATTAGCTGTAAGTAAACAGGGTGTCATCCTTCTGTACACATGACTGGGAGAGAGTCAGCCTGTGCTGAATTCTCATGCTGAATTCAACAGAGACACAGGAGTCCAAATTTGGCAGCAGCCTTTCATGGAACTGTTTAGCATTTTAATTTAACTTTTCAGAATAATGAACTAACTCAGAGTACAAACCTACTCAGATGTTCTCCCCCACAAGCCCCATTGAAGATATTGCGCAACCTTCTGCATCACTGGAGCGGGTGTAGGAGAATTTCAGCTTCATTATATTAATGTTTTAATGTTTTCATTAATATAATGAATTAAAGATACAAACCTGAGACACCACCCCACCCCAGGGCCTCTAAAACCCAGCTCTTAAGTTGTATGTTTTAATGGGGCAGGCATTCTACATGAATGGAGAATAATCATGTTACAGCATTTAATTTTGTTTCAAGTAAGTGAAATCAATATTTCATATTTTTCATATTTTTGTTTTGACCCATCACTTTTAAAAGTGTGACTCAGTAATATCAGTAGAAGCTACTTTCAAGTGGCTATTGCTATTACTATTGTTATTACAGGTAGTTCTCACTTAACAACCATTTGTTTAGTGACGGTTTGGACTTGCGACAGTGCTGAAAAAACTGACTTATGACCGGTTCTCACACTTACAACCGTTGCAGCATCCCCACAGTCACGTGATCACAATTTGGACGCTTGGCAACCAGTTTGCATTTACTGTATGACCATCGCAGCATCCTGTGCTCATGTGATTGCTATTTTCAACCTTCCCAGCCAGCTTCTGGCAAGCAAAATGAATGGGGAACCGTGTGATTCACATAACGACCATGTGGTTTGCTTAACACCCACGGTGATTCGCTTAACAACCGCCACAAAAAAGGTCATAAAATCAGGTCAGATTCACTTAATGACTGCTTTGCATAGCAACCAAAATTCTGGTCCCAATTGTGGTCATTAAGCGAGGACTACCTGTACTTAACTCCCACACATAAAAGAACAATCACATGTCAACAGCATCACCAGATATGGAATTCAATACTGAATCACTTTCAGATGAGGTTGCCGTTTTCCATATCTGCTAGAAGCTCCCTGTGCTTTTGCTTGTTGGACTGTTCCACGGGGTTTTTCCAAACCAGCCACCTAAAAAAGGAAAACATGCTCTGAGCACAAGAGTTCTCACAGCAGTCTTTCACTTTCCAATTCTTTGGCACCTTTTCGTAAGTGAGTTTACTCATACCCTCTGACCGGCTTATGGGTATTAGCGTATTGTCGGTGCGTTATGCTCCTGCCCAGACGAGCCCCCTATCAAAACAGTAGCCATGTGTTTAATTTTACTTGTTTTCATAGGATTAAATGTTACACATTCTCAAGGGCTATTAGTCAGCTTCTCTACAGGGAGCCTCTGTGTTTATAACCAGCGTTTTCCTGAATGCTGGTTCTTGAGATACTGCACATCAGGATTCTGGGCCTTGATGACAGGTAAATGCTGGACAAGATGGTCTCTGGATTTTGACCGATAAAGCCCAAGGAATAACAAGTATGGGCAAGTTACTCCTCTGGAGGTATCCCACTGATGTTCTCTCCTAAATCTTTCCACCATTTTAGTAACAGTACTTGTCAGAACCTGCTGGCCACAGGGCGGACAAGCGATTTTCTTTTACGTCCTTTCTTGATTGCTTCACATGATACAGGATCATATAGCCTATATCTGTTCTCTACTTGTTAGTGATGGTCTCTTTGTTCAGTTCAAACCATTTTATTCTCTGATGTATTTTTCAAATCAATTTTCTTTGGTATATATTTCTGATTAATATAGAACTCTGTAATATAATCAAAACAGGAAGAGAATGACTGAATGAATTGTTCTTTATTCCGAGTATCTTTTGGTATTGCAAGAAAGAGTTCCTGTAACTACTGTAATGCAAACTGCTTGGATTAGATGTAACCTGAATTAGGTTTGAGCTTTCTCTTACTATGTCTCCTTTCTGTGTCAAAAGCCTAATTCTATTTCAATACTGTTGTGCAACCTTTTAACATACTGTAGTTTTAAGGGATTAATTTTACATTTTTCTATTAGTCAGAGCATTATTACTGAACACAATATACTTGGTGTGAGTACCCTAGCTGAGCCTAGAATGATGGAATATAAATTATGCCAAATCTTTTGTTTTCCAGATAGCTAGGGAAATGTTAGGGGCGTGGTGGCTCAGTGGGTAAGATGCCAGGCTTGTTGATCGGAAGATTGCAAGTTCGGAGGTTCGAATCCCTAGCCCTGCGTGCGGAGTGAGCTCCCGCACTAGCTCCAGCTCTTGCCAACCTAGCAATTCGAAAGCATGTAAATGCAAGTAGATGAATAGGTACCACTTCGGTGGGTAGGTAACAGCGTTCCGCACGTGTCATGCGGCCACATGACCGTGGAAGCGTCTTCGGACAACGCTGGCTCTTTGGCTAACAAACGGAGATGAGCACCGGCCCCTAGAGTCGGACATGACTGCACAAATGTGCGGGGGGTACCTTTACCTTTACCTTAGGGAAATGTTGATACAGCTGTTTTTGAATGTCTCTTTCACTGCTGAGTATTTTGCTCCAACAGCCAATTTATATCTGATTTCTGCTAAATTAATTGGCAAATTCAGACTATACCTGAACTGATCTACAATGAGGTTGGTAGGGATAGGTTGCATACATGAATTGTTGTTTATTCGTTCAGTCGCTTCCGACTCTTCGTGACTTCATGGACCAGCCCATGCCAGAGTTTCCTGTCGGCCGTCGCCACCCCCAGCTCCCCCAAAGTCGAGTCCGTCACCTCCAGAATATCATCCATCCATCTTGCCCTTGGTCGGCCCCTCTTCCTTTTGCCTTCCACTTTCCCTAGCATCAGCATCTCCTCCAGGGTATACATGAATTAGGATGAGTGTGCGTGTGCGTGTGTGTGCGTGCACACGCGCACGCGCGTATGTGTGTGTTTTGAAAAAAACAATCTGCATTTTAGGGACAAAGTAGATTAAACTCCTCTCCCCAAATGCTTATTTTCTACATGCAAGGAGTTCTGAATATTGGTGAGGATTCAAATATACTTCATTTACTTACAACTGAACTGCTACTTTCAGAAAGGGACCATGTTTGGTTCTACCAAATGGCTCAACTGACTTGAGTCCTTTTTTCTTCCAGATCAACACTGTGGCAGGTGACCGCATTTTCACAGCTCGAGACGTTGAGGTGGGAGCCTTGCAGTTAAACATGGAGGTATGCCCCATCGGGAAGCTACAGCAGCGTGGTTTCTACCTGGCTTTCCAGAACTCAGGAGCTTGTGTGGCCTTGGTTTCCGTGAGAGTTTATTACAAGACCTGTTCAGACACCATTAGAGGATTGGCCCAGTTTCCAGAGACACTTGCCAGTGCTGAAGGACTAACAGAAGTGCCTGGTGTCTGTCTGAAGGATGCGACTGAGGAGATGGGTGTTGCACCCAAGATGCACTGCAGTCCCAGTGGGGAGTGGTTGGTGCCAGTGGGCAAATGCATATGCATCGTTGGTTTTGAAGAGGTCAAAGGAAGATGTGCGGGTAAGTACCCAAAGGGGCAAACCCTGAGGTGGGCTTGGAGGGTTTTCCAATTTCTGGATTGGAAAATATGGCAATTTGCAGGTGGAAGATGTGGGAAGTTACTCACGAGATAACCGGGGCATATTATCTGGCTCCCCTGGCTGTTCATGCATCAGATTCCCTTATCCTTTTTTATTCATTCTGCTTCTGTCAGTAAAGTAAACTAATTTGACATTCTTGCCCTTCCACTCCCTCTTAGTTTCCTGCAAGGTTTGGAACCAGTTTCTGGGGCATCAGAGTTCATAACTACTTGTCCAACAAGTACACTCCACAAGAATTATGCTCTTAATTAAATGTTAATCAATTAGAAGATATTTTAAGAATAAGATACAATGAACTTCAATACACAGGAGCAGACATATTAGCTAGAAGAGCCATCCTGTTTGGTCTCACCTGTTCCTGATGGACTTGGGACTGTAAATCCCAGAATTCTCAGCAACTAAGGACTATTCAGACTGAAAATTCTGGGAATTACAGTGTCTCTGCATTGGGATCATGTCAGTTGAATTTCATCCATCCAAAAATGCATGGCAATATAAATAAACATATACATAAATAAATAAATAACTGACCCACCCCACCCCAAAAAGCCTCTTTCTTAAAACGATCCTTCTGAGAGCCAGTACATTTTTAAAAATATATATATTTTAATTTCTTTAAAAACTTCATACAAACCTGACTTCAAAGTTTCAAGCTCTTGAAGGAAGGGCATTTTTCTTTCTCTACTGCTTTGCTAGTAAATATTAAAATTCAGGACAACAGTTCTGAAAAATAATTTAAAGTAGTCTCTGCCTCTCCCTCCTTTCATCTCTCCTTACAAAGCAAGTGGCATTGAAAGACTTGCCGACTCTGGACCGCCACTGGACAGGATAACCCAGTTGCCTGATTTGTTCTCAGGCAGTTCCTCTCTTGTGATGGAAAAATATTCCTGTTCAAACTCTCCAAAAATGTCATTTCTGATCTATAAGTGGGAAAGGTGGAGAAAAGAGCAACCTGTGAAAAAAAGGTTACTGAGGGGCTTTGGGATATATATTTAAAAAGGCAAGTAAGGAGGACATGACAGAAGTGTAGGAAATTATGGATGGTCTGATGAAAAGGGACATGTCTTTCTTACTAGCACCAAGATCATCATGTCAAGGTGAATTGTGTGGCAGTCAAGACAGATGAAAGGAAGTACATCTAGAGCACAAGAACGTATGGAATTTCACAAGTTGTAGCAATGACCATAAAAGAAGATTAAACAAATTTCTGGAGAACAAGGTTGCCAGTCACTACTAGCCAGGATGGCCATCCTTTCTCTCTAAAATGAGAGGAAGTATGCCTCTGAACCCTGGGAAATGTGAATGGAAAGAGGCTCTTCCCTCCATGTTCTCTTTGTGGGATTCTCATAGGCATCTGCTGGGCCACACTGCATGGTCAAAATGCTAGACTAGAAAAGCCTTGGGCCTGATCTGTGTACAGTAGTTGCTCTAAGGATTATACTCTCATGCACTAAAGAGATTTATAGATCCAAACATAATGGCAGCTTCCCACGGTGCTTCCTTCTGGATTTTTTACAGCATTGCCTCCTTTTAGAGGGTAACTTACAACTCTTGGAAGTCCCTGGGCAACTACTAAGGCTCCATGTTCCTTGATCTAGTTTGCCTCCCTGCCCTTGGGACCAGAAGAAGAGCTGATAATTTTTTCCAGCCTAGGATTTTCCCCTCCCACAGCTTCCCTCTTCCCTCTTCCACAGCTCAGCCAGTTTTTCCACTTAGCTGCTACTATGTCTGCTTTCTCCCCACCCTCCTGGGTTGTGAAGAGTCCCCTGGAATGGGATTGAGAATCCATCCTGCCCAGGCAGGTCCTCTCTGACTGCACTCACCCAAGTTGTATCTGGCGTGCTGTTGCTCCTTACCCAGGTTAAGTATAAGTAATGGCAAAGGAATTAATGCTGTTTCTCAAAGTGATGAGGAGGAGAGTCTAGGGTGGGGAAAAAAGTGAAAAAAGTTTTAGGAGGAAAAGGCATGGCTGGAATAATAGCCATTGCTAGCTCAAGATAGAGCCAATGCAGTGGTGAGAAACACTTGCTTAATATCTACTGTACAAACATAAAACTGGAATTTGTCAAGTGGATTGGTTGCCTATGTTTTACGAGAGAAGCGGTAACGCTGTCATGGTGTTTGTGCCCCAGGTAGCAGGATGAGGGGGAGAGATTTAAGCGCCACACATTGTTCCCTTTAATTTTTGCTAATCAAAGGATATGGCTGCTATTCGTTCAAGGCCGTGCCGCCCTGGGTGCAAAGCAGAGTTATGTCTTCTGAGCATTTTGGTTTTAGCGGCAGGGTGCAAAATGTATCAGTCTACCGTGCCATATTTTTGTGATCTACTGACAGCTGGATACCTACACACACAGCCTTCCATCAGAATCACAGCCATGTTGCTTGAGTGCTGCACTGGAATATTCAAGAAGCTGTCCATGTTCTGATGTTCACCCTTTTCACCACAACATGACAGGAAATGACTCTCTCTTCTTCAGAAAGCATTCTTGGTTTTAACCTTGAAGCTTTCCCACTTCTAAGGACTAGATAGATAGGTAGATAATATATATATATATAGTACCTTTGGAAGTATTCGTAGTCCCATAGTTTTAAATGTGATCTGTTGCTGACCATGAATGAAAATAAAATAAATTTGAACTAAATTCCTCTCAAAATCAGGGCTGCTTCCAAACTTTAGTGGACCCACCCAGGGTTGGGAGCATGCCAGGGATATATCTTTTGGCCTTTGTTCAAGGATCAGGGTGGGGTCAAGTAGGATAAAGAAAAGGCTAAAGGGGAAAGCTGTACAGCTCTGATCTTTGTTCGATGTGCATGAAAGATGGAAATGGGAAGGGAAGATGTATGCTTGAACTTCAACATGCATTGCAGTTGAGGGAGGGCTGCTTACTCTTCACCTTGCTAGTAGAAGGAAGTGGTAAAGGTTAGTCAGACGGGCCAGCTGTGATTGTAGGTGTGTGTATTGTGAGTTAAATAAATAATCATTGCTAATATCTGCAGCCAAATTTTGAACAGGCCTTTGTAGCCTGCATTATCCAGATTCTGTCCCACATTTCCATAGTTCATTTATGTCTGTGGTCAAAGGACAAGGCAGAGACTGAAATATGCAGAACATCTGTGGAATAGTCTGACTATTAGAAAGATGGCTGGTGTTGCTGAGAATGACTATAGCCACAAAGAATCAGGAGGAGTCTGGTGGCATCTTTTCTGACTAACAAATTTTATTAAAATGGATAAACTTCCATGAGCTGCAGCCCTCATAGTCACGACTCTTCTCCTGCAGTGTAGCCACAAAGGTGATCTATAATATATCTGTTACCTTTTAAGGAATATTTGGGGCCTCTTCAGTCTTTAAAAAATGTTGGCAAAATTCCTGAGTTATAGGGTGGAGCAATGAATTGGACAAGATGCCCGTCCATCCTTTCAATTTGACTTTATGACATAATGAATATTCAGCTTTTATTTTAAAAAATGATTTTACTTCCAGAGATATTAAGAGGGGAGGATAGACATTATTTGATGAAGTACACTTGTTTCCAGCTTCTGGAAACCTCCTGCAGAATACCATAAATGTTTAGCAAATATATAAAAAAAGTAAAGGTTCACCCCGGACATTTGTGCAGTCGTGTCCGACTCTAGGGGCCGGTGCTCATCTCCGTTTGTTAGCCGAAGAGCCAGCATTGTCCGAAGACGTTTCCACGGTCATGTGGCTGGCATGACGCACGTGGAACGCTGTTACCTACCCACCGAAGTGGTACCTATTCATCTACTTGCATTTGCATGCTTTCGAATTGCTAGGTTGGCAAGAGCTGGGGCTAGTGCGGGAGCTCCGTCACGTGGGGCTAGGGCATAGCTTTCCAAACTGTGTTGCGACACTTTAGTGCAGGGCTTTCCAAAGTTTTCCTGCGGCGACACCAACCGCCGTTGGTGTGTCGCCGCAGGAAAACCCGGAAGCGCTGCTGCCACTTTCAGTTTTTGCGCTCCGCCGTTGGTGTGTCGCCGCGGGAAAACCCGCTGATGATCAGCGCTTCCGGGTTGTGTGGCGACACACCAGACTGTGTGTGGCGACACACTTTTGTGTCGCGACACACAGTTTGGAAAGCTCTGCTTTAGTGTGTCGCAACACACAGTTTAGTGTGTCGCGACACAACCCGGAAGTGGCAGCGGTGTGCACAGTGCTGGCAGCGACGATGGCAGCGGCGCGCCATCAGCGCTTCCGCATTTTAGTGAAAAACACGAGGCTGCCGCCGCCGTGCACGCCGCCGCATACCCCCCACGCAGTCGTGCACGCCGCCGCGCGCACCACCGCTGCCGCCGTTGGAGTGTCGCCAACGGCGGCAGTTTGGAAAGCACTGGGCTAGGGATTCGAACCTTTGAACTTGCAATCTTCCAATATACTTGTCAATTATTTTTAAACTATTTATTTGTTGGAATTACTTTTGTTTCAGGATGATTTTTGGTGTCCTCCATTTCCCTGGTTTGTATCCTTCATCTCTTTCACTGTCAAAGCTATGGAAATACACTTCCTAATGCTACTGAAATTTCCTCTGCCTTTGGAGATTTCATATCACGATCATACCTGCCAATACTCTCCTGGTTCTTTTCACAAACTGTTCTGATACATAGAAATGAAAGCTGCGATTCTCAGAGAGCTTTATTCAGCCCAGCTATTAGGGATGGAGAGATCAGCTTGTTTCTGGAAATTGCCAGATGGCTCATGCATCCATCTGCTCCATCCACTTTCTGCATTTGTTGGCTTTCTAACCACAGAAAAATTCAGTACTTTAAACTTTTCTTTTTTTTACAGAACACCCTTTTCTGCACATTTTCCCTCAGATAGGCACTTTTGTAAACACGGGATACTAAAATTCACATTTTTGTACTTTTCTTTTGAGCCAAGGCCTGTATCTTACTATCCAAAGGCTTGTTTATACTAAAGGATCTTGACCTATGAGCCTAGGAAGGGCAAACCAATCCCTTTTGCTTAAAGACAAACAAATTTCTTGAGCTGACCTATCTACTAGCACACTGCGGAACTTTGGCACAGAATATTTGCAACCTCATTGTGACCTTCCCTGTGGTGTAGATAGCAAGGACTTGAGTCAGAGTCATCTGTGGTATTTCAACTGAAAGAAAGAAGGTTGGCTCAAGTTTTGTGCCTTCCCTGGCATGACATTGAATGAATGATAAGTTCTTCTAGGAGTTCTAGAAGATCAAGGGAGCAGGTCACTTGATGTGAAGGTGTGAACAGACCTTGAACTGAAGGAAGGGAGGAATGTTGTACATTTCTGACCATTTCTTTTTGACCCTCTGTAGGGAAGCTCAGAAAGCTTCAACTAGAGAGTCTCCCAGTTGGGATGTAGACCAGGTTGAGACTGCTTTGTTGTAGGGATATAACAGCTTTCAAGTCACTGCATAGGTGAGGGACCGGTTTCTGCCATCCTGCACGCATTTTCTTTTCTTCCCCAAACACCCCTGAGTTGAAGTGGGCATAGCCTGCTGTGAGGAGACAGAGACCGCATGATGATTTCACAGGGACAGTTCTGGCTGGCTGGTTGGCCTTCTCTCACTAACGGGGAATCTTTTTCTGCTCTGGTTGAACTTGGGTGGCAGCGCCTTTCTCTCCCTTCAGTTTAATGAGCCCATACAAGCTTGTTTAAGATAATTGCTGGGTGGTGGTAGTAGTTGAGCTGGTGCCACTGTCTGCCTCCCCCACACAGGGGAGGGGTGTCTCATGGCCTGTTATTTTCCCTCCCCAAATTGCAACCAGATTCCCCTCTGTCTGCCTACCTTCCTGCTTCCTGTCGCAGAACTGGGGAAATGAGTCTTCCTGTATCTCACAGGATAAGGCCCAAGTGTTTATCCACCACTCCAAAGTCAGAAGGAATTGTAGTGACTGTCAAAGGGTGAGTCCAGAAAAGTACTGAGATAACTCACGCTGTATCATGAGGAGGTTCTGGCAGTTAGAGGTCCAATCTTCCACTGAAGAAGCCTCCCTTCAAACATTCGATTATGAGTTTATTTGTCATACTTTTGAAAATATGAAAGTGTGACTGTGACAAACACATTTGCAAAACATGCATCAGGCAGGATTCTTCATTGGCTGTCAGCTCACTGAATGTGTACTGTGGGAAACCCATGGTTGCTACCGTATTATGTGCAACCAAACCAGTGAGGAGTATTTATAAAGAGGCATTACTCATCTTAGGGCAAAGTGGTTCAACACCAGCACAACACCCATCAATTTATGCCTTCTTCCAAGGAATTCAGCCTGTCTGCTCTGAATTAGTCCTTGCCTATTCATATTAGAAATAATTAGTCCTAGTTGACAAGAGCTCAGATCCGAGAAGATGCAGGACAATTGGAGGAGGGGCTGCAAGACAAGTGATTTCTTGCATCTGATTCATTTCAGCTTCTGCAACAGGCCCAAAGTGTGTTGTAATCACCTGAACCCATTGCATATTAGAAATGAGTAACTTCTCACTGAACGTGCTTGATAATCTGGGGGGTGGGGGGTGGGGGGGAGGCTTTCTGTACAGAAAGATGACAAAACAAGAATGGTCCTTGCTGTCATCTGTGTTGGCACAGGGCTGGAAATTGAGAAAACATCTTGGCAAAAGACAGCGGCAAACTCTTTCGGTATTATTGTCAAGATTACTATCTGGACATTATGAACATGTCTATGTGATAATCAGACAGGGCCATCTGGCTTCAAAATGGCAAGTGTGATCAACCAAACAAAGCCCTTTTCAATCTGTGTGCAGTGCATCCAACACCCATTAAAAGGAGATGGGGCTTTGATTGTCAGCTCACACCCGCCATTTTTAAGCCAGTGACCTTTACTGTGGACACTTGTCACCGGGAGCTTGAGAGAGACTATTAATTTCATTTAAAATTAATCTTTCTGCTATCTTTCTTGGAGAAAACATAATTCAACTCTTTGGGGCCATATTTGCATTTTAAAGGCACAGTTTTCCCCCTTCAGTGATAGTAGGAAGAGAGCCAAGTTAGTCTATGGTAGGCAAAAATTAGAAGGAATCTGGTACCACTCCATGTCTCTGATGAAGTGAGCTGTAGCTCACAAAGGCTCGTGCTTTTTAATAAAATTTCTTAGGCTGAAAATATGCTATCAGATTGCTTCTGACTTTTGCCCCTTTCAGTGAGAAGACCCAGTTTTATTTGGACCCCACTGTGTGGCAATTCTAGATGCCATTCAGTATAATGGTAGGAAATAGTTTTAATTCCCTCTGTAAAAACTTTTCAACAAATTAATGGGCTTAGCTTGAAAAAAAATCCAATATATTTATATTGGACCATATATATAAAGGAACATCCACCTTCCTATGGCAGGTGCTGCCATCTGCTGTTTTTAATTTATTTATTGTGCACGTGCATCTGCGGTGTAACCTTTCCTCACTTCATTCCTTTCCCTGCCTCTGGTGACATAATCCAGCTGGAACCTGTTGCTGGTGCTCCTTATTCACCTTTTCTGCCTCCTTCCGCAGGTCTCCAGCACTCCCTTTAATGCCGCCCACGTAACAATTTTCCACTGTTTTGTGTCTGCAGAAATAATATAGCCAAATCTGTCAGGGCAACTCTTGCATAATAGGTGAGAAAGCACATCAGGGCATTTAGGAAGGGCTGAGGGGAAAGGCTCAGACAACACATTTCTCAGAAGAGGATGCCATGGGGAGCAGCCCTTTTGACACGATGGGTGGTTCGGGAAAACCACGGGAAAAATTTTGGGTGGGGACAAAAGAATTAGCAGCAACCTCCATTCTTCTGCTTCCTTCTTTCTCCATGGAGCCATTAGTACCAGCTGGTTTTTTTAAAGGAATAAGGTGGGGCAATGATATATGAAACTCAGTTCAAGGGAGGAAGAAGGAGAAGAATACTAAAACAAGATGCAAGGATTAGTGGCACTTTTGCATAAGGTGATCCCAAACTGTTGGGACTCTTGGGTAGCTGAGCTGATTTCTAATTTAACCACGCTGAAGCTGGTTTTCTGTGGGAATCACTGGACAGACCATGGGAAGCTGGTTGATTCCACATTGGAGGGAACTCTTGACTTACCTTTCCTCTCAGCTCCTGAGCTTCAGCTGCCTCAAAAGGTCAGATAAGGGGAATTCTGGTTTGATAGCTTGGCAGATCCCCTCTACAGCTCAGGCAAAGGTAGCAAGTGTGGAAATTGACAAAAGTGTGTCAGTTTCCCATTCTCTTGGGCAGGGGCCAAACTATTACAAGGGCCCAGGCTGCTTAGGGTTTTTTTTTATTTCATTTCCCTCCTCCCTCACTTTTTGGATAGAGTGGAGATAGAGGTATTTTTGTTGCTGTGGGGTCAAGAGCATTGATTTTCGTACCTTGCTCTCAGAGTCTCTGAGTTGGCAAAAGTTCAGGTCATTGCAGGTCATTTGCAATTTGCTTTTCAGTCAGTGGGGAGTGGAAGGGATGGTAGTGTAGAAGTGGCCCAGATTAATGTAATATCTGGTTTGATCATCACCTTGATCAGTCCCAGTCTGGAGTGTCTCTGCATGGGGCTTCAAATTGAATTCCTCCACACCACTACAAATAACTCGCAAGTTTTCTGAGGCTTTAGCAAGGTTGTTGAAGGTGTTTTTTTTTTGCATTCATAAGAATTAGACATATGGAGAGAGAGAGAGAGGTAGAGAGCATGCGCTCATGCATTGCTTCCATTCTGAACAGCTGTTACATGGGGAGCAGTTTCTGACCTAGATTGCAGCAGGAGCAAATGATTAAACCCTCCTTCCCCTCATGTGCCACTTCCGATCCAGACAGCATGCCAGGACTGACCTTGTGACAAGCTTCATATCTAATTTAGTCCTCAGCTGAACCCAATAGCCTAAGCTACTGCATTCCAACAGTCTTGGCAGAAACTTAAATGTGAACTTGTTTTCCATCTAAATTGGTCCCCGTGATTCTCATCCAGTGTACTGTATATATACTATTAGAATGAATAGATAGAACTTTATTATGGTCACACACCAAAATACAAAGGAGAAATCCAATTCACCCATAATTTATAACAATTTACAGCAGAGCTTTCCAAACTTTTCATGTTGGTGACACACTCTGACAGCAGGGCACAAGGCAGGCACTAGGACCTGCGTGAAATCACAGCAGGTTTGGAGGCAGCAAGGCACAAGGCAGGCACTAGGACCTGCGTGGAATCCTGGCAGGGCAGATTTGGAGGCAGCAAGGCACAAGGCAGGCACTAGGACGTGCGCGGAATCCTGGCAGGGCAGATTTGGAGGCAGCAAGGCACAAGGCAGGCACTAGGACGTGCGCGGAATCCTGGCAGGGCAGATTTGGAGGCAGCAAGGCACAAGGCAGGCACTAGGACCTGCGCGGAATCCTGGCAGGGCAGGTTTGGAGGCAGCAAGGCACAAGGCAGGCACTAGGACCTGCGCGGAATCCTGGCAGGGCAGATTTGGAGGCAGCAAGGCACAAGGCAGGCACTAGGACCTGCGCGGAATCCTGGCAGGGCTTGGAGGCAGCAAGGCACAAGGCAGGCACTAGGACCTGCACGGAATCCTGGCAGGGCAGGTTTGGAGGCAGCAAGGCACAAGGCAGGCACTAGGACCTGCGCGGAATCCTGGCAGGGCAGGTTTGGAGGCAGCAAGGCACAAGGCAGGCACTAGGACCTGCGCAGAATCCTGGCAGGGCAGGTTTTGAGGCAGCAGGGCACAAGGCAGGCACTAGGACCTGCGCAGAATCCTGGCAGGGCAGGTTTGGAGGCAGCAAAGTACAAGGCAGGCACTAGGATCTGCGCGGAATCCTGGCAGGGCAGGTTTGGAGGCAGCAAGGCACAAGGCAGGCACTAGGACCTGCGCGGAATCCTGGCAGGGCTTGGAGGCAGCAAGGCACAAGGCAGGCACTAGGACCTGCACGGAATCCTGGCAGGGCAGGTTTGGAGGCAGCAAGGCACAAGGCAGGCACTAGGACCTGCGCGGAATCCTGGCAGGGCAGGTTTGGAGGCAGCAAGGCACAAGGCAGGCACTAGGACCTGCGCAGAATCCTGGCAGGGCAGGTTTTGAGGCAGCAGGGCACAAGGCAGGCACTAGGACCTGCGCAGAATCCTGGCAGGGCAGGTTTGGAGGCAGCAAAGTACAAGGCAGGCACTAGGATCTGCGCGGAATCCTGGCAGGGCAGGTTTGCAGGCAGCAAGGCACAAGGCAGGCACTAGGACATGTGCGGAATCCTGGCAGGGCAGATTTGGAGGCAGCAAGGCACAAGGCAGGCACTAGGACGTGCGCGGAATCCTGGCAGGGCAGGTTTGGAGGCAGCAAGGCACAAGGCAGGCACTAGGACCTGCGCGGAATCCTGGCAGGGCAGGTTTGGAGGCAGCAAGGAATAAGGCAGGCATTAGGACCTGCACGGAATCCTGGCAGGGCAGGTTTGGAGGCAGCAAGGCACAAGGCAGGCACTAGGACCTGCGCGGAATCCTGGCAGGGCAGGTTTGGAGGCAGCAAGGAATAAGGCAGGCATTAGGACCTGCACGGAATCCTGGCAGGGCAGGTTTGGAGGCAGCAAGGCACAAGGCAGGCACTAGGACGTGCGCGGAATCCTGGCAGGGCAGGTTTGGAGGCAGCAAGGCACAAGGCAGGCACTAGGACCTGCGCGGAATCCTGGCAGGGCAGGTTTGGAGGCAGCAAGGAATAAGGCAGGCATTAGGACCTGCACGGAATCCTGGCAGGGCAGGTTTGGAGGCAGCAAGGCACAAGGCAGGCACTAGGACCTGCGCGGAATCACAGCAGGTTTGGAGGCAGCAAGGCACAAGGCAGGCACTAGGACCTGCGTGGAATCCTGGCAGGGCTCGGAGGCGGCAGCAGCTGCGACACACCTAGACACTGCAGCCGACACACTAACGTGTCCCGACACACAGTTTGGAAAGCTCTGGTTTACAGTAACATTGGGAACAAGAAACTTTAATATTTGGTATAAGTGCGACCATATTCTACTTAGCTTTACGTTGGTGCCTAGACTTCCAGATGGAAACAATAAGGCTTAGCAGCTTGGAGTATAGTGTTTGTGTCCTGGTCATCCAGAATATAGATATCATCATAACATAAAATCCATTAGGCATATTCCTGATCAGAGGCACTTTTATATTGTGACCTTTATCCTTAAAAATGCTACAATAAAACTGGAAGTGTGGCAATATCAGAATGATAATCTGAGGATCCAAGGAATGGGGCTGGCAGGTAAATTAACTTATGGTATAAATATTAATTTGAATTATTTCAAAATTAATTTAGTTCTCAGTGTCATAATACCCTTTGATGATGAAGAAAAAATCTGTAGCTTTTTTTCTTTTTTGTGTTGGAATTTTGCTATCATAAAAAACACAAAACAAACAATACAACTAAAATAAATTAAAATTAACAAAATACAAAAAATGAAAATAAAGTAAATATTAAAATGTGGTCTCACCATCCACTTTGGTTCCTGGGCCCACTGATTTTTCAAGCATAGTGCTTGACATGCTGTTCAATCCTAGTGTGGTCCTTGAGCCAACAGAAATTGTACACCCTTTCTATGGATCTTGTAGAAGTTAAATTATTGTGTATCATACTTAATCTGTTCAATAACAAAAATTCTCTGAGTGGAACTCACGGTGATTTAAAATATAAAAATAGCTAATTAATAACCCAATTTATCAGTTCTAAGATAAGATTCTGCAAGTTTGGACAAGAGGTTATTTCTACCGTGTATATGACTACTAAATTTGAAAGTTTATTTATTTATTTATTTATTACATTTATATCCCGCCCATCTCCCCCAAAAAGAGGGACCCTGGGCAGTTCACAACAAATTTAAAAGAATTAAAACAATAAATATCAATAATAACAATATAAAATTACATATATATATATATATATATATATATATATATACACACACACACACACACACACACACACACACACACATATACATATATACAGCATCATATAATTTGATCCAAAAGTGTAGATCTTATTCCACTGATCAACAAGGCTGGTCGAAACAGATCTAAGGGGCCAGCCAACCCCAAGACTGGCTATTCCCCTCCCCTCCCCACGCCTGATGACATAGCCAGGTCTTCAAGTTTTTTCTAAAGTCCAAAAGTTATTTTGGGTATAGCTATTACCTTGGAAGTGTTCATGAAATGCTTGTCTTTTCCACAGCCTGCCAGTCTGGGTTGTATCGCCATTCACTAGAAATGGAGCAGTGCCTCAAATGTCCTTCCAACAGCTTCTCCAGTTCTCCTGCATCCACAAGCTGCCCCTGCATCCAAGGCTTCTTTCGGACATCCACTGAGGATCAAAGTGTGGCCTGCACAAGTAAGTCCTCCAAGGGGGGAGAACATGCCTCCAGGCAGGGAAGGATGGTCCTTGGGAGAGTGAAGCCTTCACATCTCTTGAAAAATGCAGATGAAAATGTGGTGGAGCTGCACTATTGATATCTGTCTGTTCTACTTACTCCCATTTCTCAACCTGTGGAGGTCTCAGTGCTTTGGGGATATGTTATAAGATGAAGAGGTGTGTCCAAGGTACAGAAATACAATAAGGTCCCTTCCCCTTGGTATTTCAGGCTAAGGATGACATCATTCCTATTTATGCTGAAATCCATTGAACATATTCTGTCCAGTGCTTGCAGATAAACTGTGCCAAATGGAAAGGGCTCTTAGTATAAAGATGAATGGGCACCACTGCAGAATCTCATTATGTATCAAATATATAAACTAAGAAAAGTTTATAAACTAAGAAAAAGGATTTTGCAGGATAAGATGATTAACACACTGTCTTCTCTTTGCCTTTCCAGGCCCTCCCTCTGCTCCCCGCAATCTCAACTTCTCCCTTGCAGGGACACAGATTTCCCTTTGGTGGCAGCCCCCCCTTGATCGGGGTGGGCGCCAGGATCTCACTTACAATGTTTCCTGCCAACGTTGCCATTTTCTGGTGTGCGAACCCTGTGAAAGTGTGGCTTTTTCCCCCAGTGCTTTAGGCCTGCCCAGGCCAAGTGTGATCGTGGATGGTTTGGAAGCTTACACCAATTATAGCTTCACTGTACGGGCTCATAATGGAGTATCAGGACTCAGCCCTGCCTCACATAACAGCACCAGTTCCCCCATCTGGGTTTCTGTGGGCCATGCAGGTGAGTTACTGCAGTGAGTAAGGAGAAAAGATGATCCGTCCTCAGGAAGTGAGCAACCAAAGCTGTAGTAGATTGAACTATAGCTCTCGTTATGTTCCTTTCACTAGCTAAATGCAGCCAGCTTTGTGTGTGTAGTTAGGTGAGGGCATACTGTAATGGTTAAAAGTGATTCTCTGACTCAGTACTAGTGTCAGCCATAAATTATATTCAGTTAGGAGTGGACAGCCTGATTTTGGATGCCAACTCCCATCAGTCCCAGACAGCATGGCAAATTGTCACATACAGTTAGAACTCTAGACCAGTGATATGGAAAAGGCCCCCAGCTTCCCCCCAGATCTGCCTAGAGGAAGCCATTCATTGTCAGACTTAGCTCCTTAGCTCTACTGGACTATGGAGGTCATCGTCCCAAGCTACCATACAGGGTTGGTGGAAATATTATGGAGAACTTTATAAAAATATTGAGAACACTGAAGACGTTATATAAATGATAAGCCAAATGATAGCTTTCTTGAAGGGAGCGTTTCCTTTGTAGGAATGTAATCTTTCCTTGGAGCATAAACCTCAACTCTTTATGTGTAAAGGGGGGGAAAAGCTTTTTTCCATTGAAAATTTGGCCAACGTAGCAGAATTTATGCTAACAGAGACTACTATGAACTTGATCAGATTAATCTGGTAAATTAAAGGTGATGGTAATACAGATGCCCTTTAACTTCACTTATACCTGATCATCTTGGGTAGCAGCTCTGTCCTTCTGTTTGGTTCTTGAAACTCAGAATTCTGGAGAGCAAGACCTAAAGTTTATTTTAGTTCATATTAGCCCTCCAAAAATCAACTTGTAAATTGCTGCTATGTGTTCAAAACTCCACCAGAGGCCACTAACCCAAATCCATTTGATTTTCAAAGTCCTCATTTCTGATGCAGTGGTGTCAGAAGAAAATTCTACTACTTTAATCTAGGAGTTGCTGCTGGTGATAAAACTACTTTGAGCATCATACTTCCATGATAAACACTTGAACAATTCCCTGTCTAACTTTGAGAATTTATTTTATTATGCTACAAAAATGACTTCTTATGAGGTTTGATCATTCACCGAGAACCAGACAAGCCAGGACATATCTAACTAGGCAGTGACACAAGGACTTATGCAAGTCATTTCCTAAGCAGAAACATCTATTGTGATCACATGAGAAACACACATGAATTAGGAACTTCGGAGTCTTTTAAAGGCCAAAAGACTCTAATTTGATGTCCCACTTGTTCTTCTTCTGCCTCCTTGGTCCAAGTTGCAAGCCATGTCAATAAGAGCCACTTCCAAGCACAGCTGGGTCTCTCAACACCTTTTTAATTGAGTCCTTGGTGCTCTCTGAGCCTTGGCACTCAGACAAAGCAGCCATCAACAGACACATAGAGGTAAACAACATTTACATACAATTCATAAGAGACAATAGAAAAGCCAAAAGACCAGAACATTTCCTTGCCAGCAATCAACACCCAGATATGCAAAGATTAACACCAGGATTAGCACCAGAGGAACAATCAAAGAGCACAATATACCCTAATCAAGGAACTATTAACTCAGTCAGTCAACCAAGCAGCAAACAACAGCCCAATCAAGGAACTCCTAAGGAGAGAACAACACCTCCACCAACACAAGCAGGGCAAGCCATGGTATATAAACAGAGAGCAAGTCCCACTCCCTTTTCGCACTGAAGATGTTGCCTAGTCTGGCAATGAAACGTCTGCAAGAAAACAACAAGGCTCAGAGAGCACCAAGGACTCCACAGTTCAACCCTGAGCTACAAATATTCTCTTTAATTGGTACCTTTTTAATTATTTGGATTTCAGTTCCACGTCTCTGCTTTTCTCATTATGATAATGAGTTACCTTGCCTCCCAGTTGCTTCTTGAAACAAGATTTTCCAGTCTTTATCACATCCTTTTTTTCCTAGATTTTAGGCTGATGTATAAGAGTATCCTACATTGTAACAGTTCTGAGTGGTAGGTGATGTTGACATATTTATGGGATTAGGTTAATAACTACAATTCACAATAAAGGAAGATTATTTTAAACAGCTTTCATAAAAAGCAGTCAGTTGAAAAATACACTATGATCAAATAATAATCTAAATAAGGGTAAAACACTGCTTTGATTCATAATACTCCAATATTTAATAGTCAGCAACTTTTTTTAGGTCTTCCTTATTTATTTAATTAATTAATTTCTATGACCGCCCAACTCCCTCTCAAGGAGGGACTCTGGGCGGTTCACAGCTATAACAATAAAACAATTCAATAAAAACATGATAAAATACAATATACTAAATATAATAAATATAGTTTAAATTAAAACCAAATGGCTGATGGTTTGCAGTGCTGCTGAAGACTATTTAAAATATTTGGGGTGGCTCTAAGCGATCAGCCATCCCCAAGCCTGACCACTTTCCCTCTTGCCCCAGGTGAGATCACAGAGCCAGGTTTTCAATTTTTTTTTCTGAAGTCCAGGAGTGAAGGGATCTGTCTTATCTCTGGGGGAAGAATGTTCCATAGGGCAGGTGCCGCTGCAGAGAAAGCTCGCCTCCTAGACCCCGCTAGATGGAACTCTTTCATAGAGGGGGTCCGTAGCATGCCCTCTCTGAAAGATCGGGTAGGATGGGATGTTGTAATGGGGATGAGGCGGTCCCTCAGATAACCTGGGTCCATGCCATGTAGGGCTTTAAAGGTAATGACCAACACCTTGAATTGGACCCGGAAGCAAACTGGCACCCAATGCAGCTCACGGAGCAGAGGTGTTACATGTGTCGATCTTGGTACACTTAAAACTGCCCGCACGGCCGCATTCTGTACCAGCTGTAGCTTCCGGATATTCTTCAAGGGTAGCCCCATGTAGAGCACATTACAGTAATCTATATGGGAGACAATTTAATTTGGATGTAATCATTTTATTTTTATTTATTTAATTGGTATCCTGCTTTTATTGACAATATCTGAGGATGGATGACAGTAATATTAAAATAAGCATCAATAAAGCATTGATGAAGAATAGCTTTTGAAAAACCAATAAAACCAGCAGCAGGGCAAACTAAACTAGAGATTCTGTCACATTCAAGTATAGTGAGTTTATCCTAAGCATATTTAATTGTAGAAGCATCCACCAAGTTCAACAGGATTCCTAAATAAGTATGGGTAGCAATTGCAGTCTTCAATATAATCAAATAATTACTCAAATAATTTTTTTCTGTTCCTAAATCCTTGTATAGGCTATTCAATACTTTGCATATAAAATGTTTGCAAAAATAACAGTGTAAATAAGGCATTCCACATTGTGCCTGAACTTTTGTACTGCCAAGGAGCAAGAAAGGACTCTCCAAATTTAGATTTACAGAAGGTTTTATTATTATTATTATTAATAACTGAGATCTGAAGTCAGGTCTCTTTGGTCCAGCTCCTTCATACTAATATTCTAGCAACTCCCTCATTGCCCCATTTCCCTGCCTTCCCTTCCCATTTGAACTTCTAAACCCACAATCCCTTCCTCTTAATTTACTCCAATTTTAGCCAAATTATGCTCTCATTCTAAAAACAACAGCTGAGCAGATGGAATTGCTTCCTTCCCCCAAGTAATTCAAGTAGACATACTCATTTTTGGTAGGGATGGAATCTTCCAGCTAAATAAAACTTGTTTGCTCAGAATGGGGCTATGGTTTTGGAATATTTGCCACATTGCCTACCTCTAAGTAGCCTTGGAGGCTGAAATAAAGGTGGGCTTCCTACCAAACTGGTATCAGTATGGTTATTTATGGTTAGCTTAGAAAGAGAAGATTAAGAGAAACATCTAAGTCCTCTTCATATACCCGAATGACTTTTGCATAGAAAAGAGAAACACTTGTTCACGAATGCTCCAGAAGACAGAAATACTTCTAATGGATTAAATTACAAGATAAGAATTTGAGATAGAACCAAGTATCTGGATAGGATGGGAGGCTTTGCAGGTCTTCATACAGAGGCTGTGTGTTAGTGTTCGGGAATTTTGAAGACTGAACATTTCCAGCATTGAGCAGAAAACTTTGAGCGGGAGGGAAGTCAAAAGGCCTATAAAACAGTCTCCAAGGAAATAAATTTTAGAACCAAGATCAGCCCAGGTATCTTGAAGCTTGGGCAGAAAATCCAAAAAGCATTAACATTAACATTGTTTAATGGGAAATTCTTCTGTGACTCTCGCACTACTGTACTCCTGTTTCTTTTAATGAGGCTTAAATTGGCAATGGTACCTATAGTAAAAGCTTGTGTCCTGTTGTTAATATGTGGATGTGTGTGGGAACAGGGGAATCCTTGGCATCTTCTGACTCCAGCACAGAAATGTCTTGGACCATCATACATGTAGGGTACATTTTGGGAGCTAGAATCACTAGCCAAAATGCACTGTGCAGCCAAATGCAGATCTGACTACTTGTAGAGTAACTAGCTCCAAAAGTCAAAGAGATTGAAAAGGATATGCAAAGGATGCTGTAATGGTATGTGGGAAAGACCTTGGGAGATGGGCCGAAGAGATGTTGCCTAGGGAACAGTCAGTTAAGAGACAACATAGCCAACAGCTGGATAGTGGATGGGGCAAGAGGCTCAGAAAGGACCCTCCCTAGTTTCTCGGGCTGTAAAGGAGATGGCGGGAGAATTATACTTTCAGACTTGCAAGATTCTGTTTATGTAGCTTTACAATAAAGTAGCATTAGCTTATCTGGTCATGTTTCCTGTCTGGTGTACCTGGTAAGGCTGACAAATGCTGGCAAATTGGATTTCATAGGTGAGATTAGCTTCTCTTGCTTGGTGAACTTCCTAGCAGGCCCCTTATCTGCAGAATTTAGCCCAACTGTTGTTACTTCCATAGAGCAAGGTAAACCAATGCTGAGAAATACGAACTTTGAATGGGTTGGCATTGCCTTCAGCTGTAAAGGGCAAGTTAGGCTTGACCATCTTGTTTCTCCTTCCTTGCAGCCCCAGTTGTGGTAACCAATGTTGTTTTGGATAAACGGAATGACAGCAGCCTTTCTGTGACTTGGTTCCCTTCCCGTCATCGCAGCCAGAGCTCTGTGAACTATGAGGTTTTGTACTTTGAGAAGGTGAAATGTGCTCTTCTACTGTCCTCCTACAAAATCTATAAGACAATCCCCTTGATCTCTCTCTCTCTCTCCTTATTTGGACTCTTAGAAAGCAACTCTGATCATTTGATTCCCATAGGGAGAAGAAAAACACTACACTGTTCATCATCTTCAGAAACCTCAAGTGACCCTGGGCAACCTGCAGCCTGACACAGCCTACCTGCTGCGTGTGCGCTCCATCACGCCATTAGGACCTGGACCGTATTCCCAGCAGCAGGAATTTCGCACTCTGCCGCAAGGTTGTCTGTTCATGTCCCACTTCTGTGTTGAGGGATGTTAGTAGCTAAGTGACTTAGAAGCCAATGTTGATGCAAGAGGCAATCCAGATTAGAACTGCATTTGCAGGGTGGGGGGCCTTCTCTCTTCATGCTGTTTTTTAATTATATTAAATACTATTCATTTCCCAAAATTAATATTTCTAACAAAAGAAGTAACATTCATATTTTATAGCTGGATCAAAAAACAATTGTTGATGGGAACGGTTTTCATGGGGGGAAGGGACAATTTCCCCTCCTTCCCATGTACTTCCTAAATCCTTATGCCTGTTTCCACCACAGTGAAAACTGTTTTAGTATTAATAGCATTCCTGGAGAAAATCTGTCTATGTGGTTGCTAAGAGCTAACACCAACTATATGGTTAATCTAGTTATTAATAAATTAATAACCATTTTAAAAGCTTCAGTATTAACAGTACACTTGTGGACTTACTGAAGTTGATCAGCTTCAGTGGCCTTGTGCGATCAAATATGTATCCCTAAAGTTTCCCATTCTTTGCACTGAAGAAAGCAACATGTACCTACCAAGAATTAAATGTGTGAGGCTGCCCTTGCCACTGGAGTGAATTGTGTGTGTGTATCTTCAAGTCAGTCTTGATTCCTGGCAACTGCCTGGACTCGTCCCTGCAGTTTTCCTGGCAAGATTTCCAGAAGTGGTTTGCCACGGCCTTGTTCCCAGGGCTGAGAGAGAGTGTCTTGCCCAAGGTCACTCAGCTGGCTTCGAGCCTAAGGCAGGACTAGAACTCACAGTCTCCTGGTTTCTAGCCTGGCTCCTTAACCACTACACCAAATTGGCTCTCCACAAAGTGAACTGGGGAAAACAATTCATAAGTGAGCTCAATGTACACATTGAGTACTCTGGATTCCCTACAGATTCATCCTGCTGTGCATGCTAGCTCCTTGTCGTAGCTTACCAATGGCCATTACTGGCTTCTTCCAAGTTTATTTTACCATTTTCATGCCATTGGACAGCAATTTCTGCTTGCCTTTAAAAAGAAAAACAATTTCAAAACAAGCCATGGATATTTTTAGGTTTGTTTCTCTCTTAGCACAAGCAGATGTCACTGCCAAATGACAGAAAAACTTTGAAGCAAACTAAATAAGCCACGTAGTGACTACTTGGGGCCATGCAGTGCTGCAGAGGGCTGTGGAGAGAAACAGTACAGATGCTTAGACACATTCTGTATTTTTTTCTAAGCAGTCTATTTGTTCAATTCTGTATTACCTTTCTACAACAAGATAAAATGATGACATCAACTCATTTCTATCTGATGATAATCAATAATTAGAACAATATTTATTCTAATTGTCTCTTTGGTACGTAAGTTGTTGTTGTGGGGAAAATAGGAGGAGGAAGGAGTATTAGGTATGTTCGCTGCCTTGAGTTATTTATAGAAATAATAAAGGCGGGATAAAAATTAAATAAATAAATAACAACTTTGGCAGTGATGTGCCAACCTTGTAGAAAGGAGAGAGATTAAAGCTGAAAAAGCAGAACTCTTTAATACCAGGTCAAGATGAAGTGGTTAGCTGCCTTCTCATCCCCCCCCCCTTGTGATTTGCATCCATTTCTGTATTTGCATTCTGAACAGATCCTACTTGCAAGTACAGTATATAGTTAGGCTGCTGTTGAATCAATGGATGGATGGATGGATGGATATCACCACAGATCAAAATATGTTAGGACATGAATAAGTTAAAATATAGTAACTAATAGAAACATTTTTTTAAAAAATCTAAAACTTGCTAAAATTATGGTTCTAAAAACAAAGAATAAATTAAACAGAGCTACAACTTGACTCAGCATCTGGTAAAATTAACGATTTCCTTTCTAGATTTAAAGACTACAAGGTAAAAATAGCTACTTGATTATTAGTATAAGAAATATTCTCTCTTACAGAGACTACTAATCACCCAATACTATGGCCCAGCCTTTTTTTTTTGTTCTCATGGCTCCATAAAGTGTCAATATAGAACATGGTGTTTAATATTCTCCACTTGGCCCTGACTAAAGGGGCAAAGGCCTTGTTTCACTGGAGCTTTAGATAATTTTTCCCTCAAGGAGTGCCGAAGGTAGAGTTTGGAAGCATGGACTGGTAAATGCCCTCCTCAGTGGAACACTTGTTAAGAACAGATAAATATCAAGAAAAGGCCCTATTTTTCTTTTAACAAGGATATCATAAGGCAAACTTGGAAGATTGAATTACACCATTATCATCATCATCCAAGGCATCCTGTTGAAAGAGTCAGTTACTGATCTTTTCCCTGCTCCAAAGTTTAAGATTCTCCAATAAAGGCAGAGAATACAGCTGCAAAATGCTGAAAAGTGTATTTTGCTATTGACATTACCATTGGGCTCTCTCATGGTTATGCCAAATGCAAGATTTAACCAAATGCTCATTCAGGAAGCTATCAAATTTCTTGAAATATTTTAGCACTTTTAAGTGAACTCTAGTGGAGATTGAAGGCAACCCTGTTTCTACTTTGTAGGGTCAGCAGGAATGTCCCGAGGAAGACTCAGAATTTTCCTCAGAAAGTTATCCTGGATTGTCTCTGATTTAGCACTTTGCATTCCATGCCCATATCTCTGCTCTATATAACAACTGAGGAACTCCCTGGTCCTGAAATCGTCTAAGAGTGGGGGCTATTAATTGTCCTCCTTTAGAAAGGAGGTCCGAAGGGCAAGATATGCACCTAACAAGCCTGGCAATGTTTCCTCCGGTCCACAACCTTTCCATGTTATGTTTCCATCTTACAAAGAAGATGTGCATGTTGCCATAATTTCCACCTTTTCTTCTATAAGAGGTTCCAAAAAGAAGAAATAGTGGGTCTGCATAAGGTATACAGTATTTGTGCTTAGAGTCCCAGGATTTATTTTTAATAAGGAAATGAATGAATTAAACTGTGCCTCATATTTAATACCGTTTTTAAAAGCAAAGAACCAGCCAAAGGATGATAAGTACATCTTGCATGTGCAGTAAAAGGAAGGGGCAAATGTGGTTGCATCTCATTTTTCAGTGTCTCTCTGTTGCACCCTCCTATATCCAGATGGAACAGCATACTATTATTACTGAAGCGTTATTTGAAGAAGCTGCCTGTAATGTTGTCATCATGTGCAAAGATACATTAACCTAATGACAGCTGCCTTTTTAAAGACGTGATCAAAATATGGTGTTTCCAAATATAATTTGACTTTGTCCTGGAGGATGTTCTTTAAAATGCCATTAAATAAATAAGTAGCACATAGCAAAAAGCAATTACGAGTTCATAAATACAGTGCAAAAACAAGACTGAAAGGATTCCCATGCTAGATACTTTCAGATCAGCTCCACACCTTTGTGACCCCCATGCTACCATCTCTTTTTGGGCAGCTGAGCCAGTTTGTAATTCAACTACTCTGCAAAAGACATGCTCTGAAGCTGGTTGCAGCTGGAAACTTGGAGTTCTGCAGAACTTATGGACAAGCCATTTCGCCACTGGAGGGAATTCTTGCTTCTCCCCTCCTCTTGGCCCCTGAGCTACATAGGCCCTAAGAGGCTCTCTAAGTGGAATGCTGGCTTTGCAGCTCCCCTCAGAAGCCCAGGCCCAGTGAGCAGGGGCAAGAGATTCTGGCTGTTTTGCTCTTATACCAGCTGCCAAACAGCAGGCAAAGTGCCAGATTGCCTGACGATGAGGGGACTTTTGTTCCAGCAGGCTCCACGGCACTCAGGTTAGGAGAGTGATTTTACCAGTTTCTGAGTCAGCAGAAATTAGGGCAATCACAGATGGTTATCAGAGTGATTTTGAGAGGTTGGAGGGAGGAAATGATGGCAGCTAAAGAGCCTCTTAATGAAAATACTTTTCTTTTGGCAACTGGGATCTGCCGCATAATTTACACAGCAGCTATGTTTGTCATCTACAGGGAATCATGCCAGTTTCTGCATAAAATATGAAGAGCAAATAAAAACCTATGAGCCCTGATTGTATGGCTTTCTGATGCCTGTTTACTGCATACTTAGGATTGTTCCTCTGTTTTTCACACTGTATGCATTTCCCTGGGATCCATCAGTATGTTGATCACAGTTGCGATATGAAATTTCTCTGACACCCATATGGTTCCCTTTGTGGCAATTTAAGCAAGGTCAGCAAGAACACTGGGGAACAGGCATGGAGGAAACCACCAACTATTGTTCCTGTAAATGGAATTCAGAGGACAACATACTGGAAGAATTACCCATAAGAGCATTATTTGAGATCTGGTCAAACTACCCACTTTCAAAAGCTTCTATATCCATCTTGAATATAGAACATTGGGATAAATTTAGCAGTTCTACGTTGAGCACAGACTTCATCACTCTCTATTTCCATCAATCCTTCTAATGACCTTATGCATCAAGAATTTATAAATAAACCAGAATTGATTGCTCAATAGTGCAACCAGCTTGTTGTGTTGTGCTTTAAAACTATATTAAAGCACAAAGCATATTATGCAAAAATATAAGTAGTGTCAAGCAAAAAGGAAACAGATATACATTTTAAAAAATAAACATGCACATAGCCCCAATAATCCACGGTCCGTACTCTATAAAACAGGAGGTAAGGGCATTGTTGAACCTTATGGAGCATTTGGCAGTTTTGGTGATCCATTACAACCACTTCCTTGTTGACATTCAGTACATGGTCCTAATCATTTGAATAGAAGTACTTCAATGTGTGTGTATGAATAGGCTTTCTTGCTTTAGTGAAGTGATGTCCATAACTTGTCCTTTGACCTTGCAGACACTGGTGTGCTTTCTGGAGGTGTGATTGCGTCAATCATCTTTGGAATCCTGTTGTTCATTGGGCTGATCACAGGGCTCATAATCTTCCGTCGAAGGTAAAGGCAGTAATTCCCAAAGGGGGAGGCAATGGGGGAGGGGGGTCACCTGAGACAGGAGATTGCCCTGCTTTGTTCTCTGCTTGGTTACAGCCTCCATATTTATGTTTGTTCTTCTCCTTCTTCAGGCGAGCTCATCGTCACCGAGCACGACCATGTGGCTACAACCGAGGTGAGGCTTCAGATAAAAAAAGGCAGATAACAAAGATCTGCATTCTAGAATTCACACACACTGGTCTTCTCCAGCCTGAGCTTTCAGAAGTGTTCATGACATAGGCAGAGGGGTGACTGACCCTGTAGAAAACATATTTGTGGAACGCCAATTAGCAAAAGACTATTATATGCAAAGTAGTCAGGGGGCATTTGAATAACCAGATAGAGATGATTAGTAGATGTATTAGCCAACCTTTTCTGACCATTTTTTTCCCCAAAGCATAGTTTTTGAGGAAAGGGGGAAAAAAACACTAGGGGAGATTTGATATGGAGAAATGGTTTATGGGAACTGTAAAAGTCACCTTCTCCTACCATTTCTTCATTCTTACTCAGCTCCTGGGGAATCATTGTTTACTCTTCTCAAAGAAGTGCCATGATGGATCTTATTGTTGGGAGATTTTTCTGTGTGAGGAAACTTTCAGCAACCTGATGTTCATTCATGGAAGTAGGTTTCATGTAGCCCAGTGTGATTTACTTCCTATCCAGAATGTTTAGGACTGCAATGTCACACATCTCTCATTAAGTCAATGAAGTTGATTTTTCCCTGGTCTGAAACTTTTTGGAGAAACTAGTTTATATTGTCAGCTTTTGTTACAGATGAGATTTGGTTGAAACCTTATGTAGATCTCCAACCATATGAGGATCCCAGAAGGGGTGTCTTAGAATTCACAAAGGAACTGGACCCATCTATTGTCTCCATTGAGACAGTTATTGGTGAAGGTAAGTTTCATAAGGCCTGGCTGTGCGTCAGCTGATGCCATTTCTCCATTTCCTTTATCCTAATTTCTCCATTTCCTTTATCCTTTGCCTTCCCTTTGGTTGTTCCATAGGAGAATTTGGGGAGGTCTATTGTGGTGCCCTGCACTTCCCAGGGAAGGAACGTATTGTTGTGGCCATCAAGACCTTGAAGTCAACTTACTCAGACTCAACCTGGTGGAATTTCCTCCGTGAAGCAACAATCATGGGCCAATTCAATCATCACAATATTGTCCGGTTAGAGGGAGTTGTCACAAAACGTAAGAATTCAAAGTAGTAGTGGCAGTGGGACACATACACACACAGTGGTGGTTGTGAGATAAGGTAGACTTGTATAACTGGGATTCCCCAGGAGGGGTGAGATGGTTGGATGTGAAGTTGCTGTGGTTCCCTGGAAGAGCACAGGTTTTGTGCACAAAAGATCTTTGGTGGGTGAAATGCTCTTGAATAGCTGTGTTGTGATCTGGGACAGCTGTTGCTAGTTTGAGTAGGCAATAGTGGGCTAGACAGAGAAAGGGACTGACTCTGTGGATAGCAGCTTTATCTCTTCCAAAAGTATACCTGTCAGACCATTTAGACTGGAATAAAAACTGTGTTCTTGGCCAAAGAAATGGGAAGGAAGCTGAAGACATGGAGATAGCAAGAAAACAACGTTGGTATTTTTTCTTCTTCCCCACAGGAAATCCAATGATGATTATCACAGAATACATGGAAAATGGGGCCCTAGACACCTTTTTAAGGGTAAGAAACTGGAGAACGGTTTAATCAAACAGTTTGGCAACTATTTGGATTTGAACTGGTGAATCTGAGTCTGGGCTGTAACGTTTTACACCAGTGCTTCCCAAACCTGGGTAAATTACCCAAAATTGGTTAAAAGTGGTTTTTCTTTGGGTAACGACACACAGACCCATTACTCAATCACAACAGGGACATTTAAATTGACTTAAAGTGTTTTACCTACTGTACATTGGATAAAAAGGACTTTCTGATAAGCGGTTTTGGTAATGAAGGAAAAAGTTTGGGAAGCACTGTTTTACACTGATAGTAAGGTTGAGCTGATAAAATGATATCCTGCCATCAATCAATCACTACAGAATATCTTCCCACATAGATAACGAAGGTGGGAGAGAGAACAATAGATTAAGATGTTTTCCAGGCAATTTGTGTTTGTGTGTTTGTAATCAGTCATATCAGTCCCACTTAGAAGTGGTTCAGCTCTTATGGGTTTACCAGCTCAGGGAGAACTCGTTTAGAAAATAGAGGGATATAGGTCCCTCAGACTAGGCTTAGTTTACCCAACACACTATGACAACTTGGGAGCAGGAGCCAGAAAGACAGCCAGCTCTTACATCAGTATGCTCATTCTTGGACTCTTTGGTCTTTCAGTGTGATAGTACCACAGTTGTTGAACACACCATCCAGTGGTCATTTAGCTCAGTGTTTCTCAACCTTAGCAACTGTAAGATGTGTGGACTTCAACTCGCAGAATTCCCCAGCCAGCATACAGTTGCTGAGGTTGAGAAATACTGATTTAGCTGATGCCAACATTGTTAAATCTTTCCCATCCATTTAAAGCTTTGGAGCTCTGTCTACCCAAGTTATGATCACTCTCCCAGGCTGAATATACCTGTCAGATGCATAGAGTGGTACTCAACCGTTCTGGAAACCTCCAACTTCTGCTTGCTTTTTAGGAATCTAAGTAAATATTACCTGGCAAAAACCCATAGCTTGTTTTGTTTGGGTGAATCCCATGTTGTAGAAGCATCCTGAGATGGTCTGGTGGACCATCTGAATATATCCCTAAAGTGAAGGTTTTCAGCTGTGAATGGAGACTTAGTTCCTCTCACCTAAGACAAATCCAACCCCCTTTCCTTGCTATGAAGCAAACAGATGAACAGAATGCAAGGATTCATCTGTGTCCCTTGTGTGCATTGCAGGAGAACATGGACAAGTTCAGCTCGGTGCAGTTAGTGACAATGCTGCAGGGCATTGCCTCAGGGATGACCTATCTGTCAGACCGCAACTATGTACATCGTGATCTAGCTGCCCGGAACATCTTGGTATCTCACACCCTTCAGTGCAAAGTGTCAGATTTTGGTCTTTCTCGGATCCTGGAAAATGATGTGGAAGGAACATATGAAACAAAGGTAATGTAGAACAGAAGCTCTTCTCACTGAGGGGGAAAAACACTGGCATGAATTTATGCCCCACTATATGAAATAGCTCTGAATTTTTAAATATTTCTGCAAGGAATAAATTCCCATTCAACTTTACTACACCAAAGAACTGATAAAGCCATATTGTGTTTCTGTGAATACAGAATACAAAGGCATCTCTGCCCAAAGCAGCAATTGTCCTTTACTATTTTACTAGTAAGCATAAGATAACCAAATGTTGAACTTCACAAAGAGTATCAGTCCTTAGCGCTTGCAAAAACCAAGCATCAGTTTCCCTTACAATCTCTTGAACAGGGTGGAAAGATCCCTATTCGATGGACAGCGCCGGAGGCCATTGCCAATCGAATCTTTACCTCTGCCAGTGATGTCTGGAGTTTTGGCATTGTCATGTGGGAGGTGTTTTCATATGGAGACAAGCCGTATGGGGACATGTCCAATCAGGAGGTAAGAGGGAAAGGAGAAGCAGGGATTGTCCAGCCAAACCATCCTCTGAACAAGCAAACATTGGAGCAAAGACCCTTGCAAAAAAAATGGTTTGGTTAGGTCTTCATTTTCTTGTTCAGACATAAGTAGAATAAGTGAAAGCCGGCTGGGTGACCTTGGGCCAGTCACTCTCTCTCAGCCCTAGGAAGGAGCCAATGGGAAACCAGGAGACTGAGAGTTCTAGTCCCGCCTTAGGCATGAAAGCCGGCTGGTGACCTTGGGCCAGTCTCTGTCTCTCAGCCATAGGAAGGAGCCAATGGGAAACCAGGAGACTGAGAGCTCTAGTCCTACCTTAGGCCTGAAAGCCGGCTGGGTGACCTTGGGCCAGTCACTCTCTCTCAGCCCAACTCACCTCACAGGGTTGTTGTTGTGGGGAAAAGAGGAGGAGGAAGGAGTATTACTATGTTTGCTGCCTTACTTATAAAAATAACAAAGGCGGGATAAAAAAATAGGCTGTTCTCTTGAAAAAATTGTTAATTAATCATGAAATTTATGGCAACATGTATACTTCTGAGTCAGAAATGTTTATCCTGCCAACAGGAGAACCCCTAACCTGAATTTCATATAGGACATTCCCATTGGCAGAAAGCAGAAGGAGAGAATGTACTTTTGTGCCTTCACCATCAATTGCCTCAGAGGTTCCTCACCCCATACAGATTTGGGGCTTGGGGGGATTTTATTGAGTAGACAAGAAATCATCCAAGAATTTTCTTTCCTGTATTGCAAGTGGAAAAAAAATCACTGGAAGAAATTCTGTGGCTTTTGCTGAATTCAGCCCAATACTTTGAAAAACAAAATATTACACTGCTTTTGGTTTGAAATGACTCACATCATAATCACATAATCTTCAGAGGGGCCTCTCCCTGGTAGTGCTTATCAATTGCACTTTTAAAAAATACTTTTAATACTTTTAAAATACTTCAATCTACCATGGGATTATTTAATCTGGCATCTGTGGTTAAAAAAATAATCTAAGTAAATCTCTGCAGTTCTAATTCCAAACAATTCCAGTGCTTAGATCTGACGCTCTGAAGGAAATGCCCATAACTCTTTATGCTTCTGCTACGTTTTCCAAGGAATTTTGCACAGGCAACCTGACTGGCTCTCTCTTTTCCTGGGTAGGTCATGAAAAGCATAGAGGATGGGTACCGACTCCCCCCACCGGTAGACTGCCCCTCCATCCTTTATGATCTGATGAAAGTGTGTTGGTCATATGATCGGACACGGAGGCCACGTTTCCGGGAGATCCATGCTCAGCTAGAGCACTTTCTTTCCAGCCCACATTTGCTTCGAACTGTGGCTGACTTTGACCCTCGGTAAGAGATAAGCAGCTCCTTCAGAACATATTGGGGGATTCTGGCTAAAAATAATTCTCCACCAAGAAAAGCTTAATTTTACCACCAGCGTTAATTAGACTTTGTTTAGGATAAATTCTGTACATAAATCTCTGTTTGGTGCACCTGCAGACTTATATGCTACATATATTTGTTTAGGGCGTCCTTTCTGTATGATGTGTGAAATCATCTTCCTTGTCCCATTATGGAAAAAAAATTGCCTAAGCAAGGCTAGTTTCATTCAATGCAAAGAATGAAAAGCGAAATTCTCCACGCAAGGCTAGGAGCTTCTCAGTCATTAGAATGGTTTCCAGCTTCATCAGAATAGGGCCCTGTTCTTCTCCAGTATTCTAGTTTAAACCTCAGTATTTGGTCTGAAAATACCTATCAATTTATAGGGTGACACTTCGACTTCCAAGCTGCAGTGGGTCTGATGGGATTCCTTATCGGTCTATCCCCGAGTGGTTGGAATCCATCCGCATGAAACGCTACATCCTCAACTTCCATACTGCTGGGCTGAACACCATGGAATCTGTCCTGGATCTGTCTGCTGAGTAAGTCTGGGGTTTCTGGACTGGGGTTTTGATCTAGGGTAGGAGAAAGCTGGTAAGCATGAATTGCAGCTAAATGCCAGTGTACAGTATCTATTGAATTTTCCAGAAGAGTACAAAGAACTTCATAGCTTTTGCAGTTCACTCGTAGTTGACTAAGTTCATAATAAAGAAATCATAACATCCTCATGTTCCCACACCCTTGCATCCTCTTCCATCTGTTTGAAAAACTTGGTCAAATATACATCAGCAAAAGTTCAGCTCCTTAAATAGTTGATCCCATTTATGGCAGAGATCCTAAGGAGGTACCATTGTAGGTGTTGTTAGGATTGCCATCTTATTGCTAGGGTTGCTATCTTTCTTCCTCTACCCAACTGTTGAGCATGCACAGT
This sequence comes from Charina bottae, assembly GCA_023362775.1. Classification (NCBI taxonomy): domain Eukaryota; kingdom Metazoa; phylum Chordata; class Lepidosauria; order Squamata; family Charinaidae; genus Charina; species Charina bottae. The sequence continues at coordinate 168,373,375 of JALMGJ010000002.1, forward strand.
ACTTTTCCTGATACAAATGAAGAGAAAAATTCCACTTGTTAACTTCCGAGGTACCTATCAAAAAGAGAACCAGTAAAGCAGCTAAAATTCAAGTAGTTGCTTGGGTCCATGTAGCAACAAACACATAGCCTCAGTAATGCTGTTCCTTTGAAGAACTGGAAGTGGGTAAGAAGCTACAGCCATCTCTATTCTGGCCCCACTTTGCAAACGGGCAGTTAGTGAGCATTTCTTTTTGGTTTCAAAGCGTGAGAAGTGGCACGGCAGGGACAGAAGAATCCATGAGCCGTTTGCCAATTTTTCAGCAGCACCATGATGTTTCTGGTCAAAATGGCGTTCTAGGCTTTTATGGTGCTTCCAAAATCTGCAAGAACTCTTTACCCAATGATGGAAATAGGGTACAGAATGTGGAATGACAGCTTTTATAACTCTAAAAGAAAGCCCCCGCCCCCAAAAAGAGGATACTATGAATATGAATATGAATATGAATATGAATATGAATATGAATATGAATATGAGGAAGTGACGGGAGTTGACAAAAAATCTACGAAAACAATAAACATGTCCCTTTATTATAACATAGTATGCGTGGTTAAGACGCCAGGCTTGTCGATCGGAAGGTCGCAAGTTCGGAGGTTCGAGACCCGAGCGCCGCATGGCAGAGTGAGCTCCCGCACTCGCCCCAGCTCTTGCCAGTCTGGCAATTCAAAAGCATGCAAATGCAAGTAGATGAATAGGTACCACTTCGGTGGGTAGGTAACAGCGTTCCACACGCGTCATGCCAGCCACATGACCGTGGAAGCGTCTTCGGACAACGCTGGCTCTGCGGCTAAGAAACGGAGATGAGCACCGGCCCCTAGAGTCGGACACGACTGTGCAGGGGAAAACCTTTACCTATGCATCTGTAGTGCTTCCTAAATATATCAGACATATGCAAATAATCAACATTATTGGCATAGCAAAATTCACATGAGCCCAAAAGAAAAATTTTGGCAGATACCACTTTTAAGGAATTCTTGCACAAGGATTATTTTTGCATATACAGTATCTAATATGTATGATACAGACCTTACAGATATGTGACATTTATGTACAGGCCTTATAAAGTATTGCCCATATAGCTTATAAATTATAACCATGCTGTAACAGAATGACACATACTGGTCTATTCTTTATAAGACAAGAAACAAAGCTAGCTGTTTAAAACTTTGCACCCCCATCCCCCTTTTCAGTAAAGTTAAGCGTTTTGGGGTTCCTCATACTGTAAGACCTTCAGCCGCTGCAAAAAGTGTTGTGTGTCTTCACCTGCTTAGCGTTTGCCAGCTCCTCTTGCTAGACACAGGGGCGTGGTGGGTCAGCGGGTAAGACACCAGGCTTGTCGATCGCAAGTTTGGAGGTTCGAGTCCCTAGCCCTGTGTGCGGAGTGAGCTCCCGCACTAGCTCCAGCTCTTGCCAACCTAGCAATTCGAAAGCATGCAAATGCAAGTAGATCAATAGGTACCACTTCGGTGGGAAGGTAACAGCGTTCCGCATGCGTCATGCCGGCCACATGATCGTGGAAGCGTCTTCGGACAGCGCTGGCTCTTCGGCTAACAAACGGAGATGAGCACCGGCCCCTAGAGTCAGACACGACTGCACAAATGCGCGGGGGGAACCTTTACTTTTACCTTGCTAGACACAGCAATTGGCATTAAACCAGTTCCACTTTTTCACTTAAGTTTCTGAAGAATGGATCTTGAGAAATATAGAACCGAAGAAGGGGGGCTACTTTCATAGGATTCCAGCGCTCTAGGAAATGGTCCATTTCTGTAGCTTGCCCCTCTTCTCTAGCAAATGCAGGGGCTAATCTTTTTCCTTTTCCGTGTGTTTTAAGGGACTTGAAGCAAATGGGCGTGGTTCTTCCTGGCCACCAGAAGCGAATTCTGTGCAGCATCCAGGGGTTCAAAGAGTGACGGGTCTCGCCCTACGGTGCCGAGCAGGAGTTGCTGCTGTATCCCATTGCAGAAGACAGAAAAGGTGACCCTGTGGCTGCCCTCCTGCGAATCAGAAGCCAGGGACGACGGCTGCACCTTGTGCAAAATTGAAATGTAACGCACAGGCTGGGGCTGAGTAGCCTGGAACAGGAAACGGCGTCCTGCACAGGAAGCCAGAAAGTGGCACGTGCTTCAAAAGCAGATGTTGCTCTTTTATTTTCTCACTTGTTCCACTCTTGCAGTCAAGGCTTCTTGCTTGACATACTTTATAGCTACTGAGGACGTAACGTGCCACTGTAAGGAGACTCTGAAGTCCCTCTGCCAGTAAAACCTTACCTGACTGGAAAGGACCTTTTCGGATGCAAACTCGGGGCCTCAGGATGTCTGTGGCCAGGGTGGGGTGGGAGACCATTGTTGTCCGCACAGAGCACAAGGGCCAAATCCTCTGTCTTCTGACCTATCCTGGTCATCTAGCAGGTTAATTCTCATCACTCCGTTCCAAGTTCATGCTCCTTTGTACGTATGGTTTTTCCTCTCTGCAATCTACTCCTTAGAGCAGAAAAGGCTTGTTTACAACAGACCAGCACCTGCTCTTGGGAAGTTTTTTTCCTCAAGTTGAGGACCTGCTAATATATTTAAAATAACAGGAAAGGGTGGTGTAAGGGAGAAAACCCAGGCCTGGAATGATCATATGTTGTAGATATGATTTTGTAAATAAACCCCTAATGCAGATCGGATATTGAGTTTTTGTCCCATGAACCATTTCCATTTTTAAAAGTTGGCTATTAAAAACATCACAGAAGGGAAAAGTAGGTTTTGTGCTGCACATTTTAGAAAGAAGGAAATGCTAGAAAGCTGAAGGATTTTTTTTTTAAGTTTTTTTGTAACTACTCTGTGCAGTGTATAGCAGCATTACAGACAGATCTGGAAGAATAGGAATACCTACTGAATATTAAGAGTCACAGAAAAGGCAGAAAGGGATTGTTTGGAGCCATAAATACAAGACAGGGAGGGATGTTAATCAAAGGTTCTAACGACTTAGCTTAGGTGCATGTGAACACCCAAAAAACAGCACAGCTGGCAGGTGAAAGAGAACATCTGAAGAAGGATACACACATATCTTTTGGCAGGAAATGAAAATCAACCAAGATATGAAGCACAAGAACTATGATTAGATCTTGCTTGTTGCATCAAGTGAGCAATCTTCTTTAACTGCCTTGATACTCAGGGGAGTGGTGTCATATCACTTTCTCCAGTTTTTGTAGTAATCATAGTGTTACTCTTTAGTGTAAAATCAAATTCACCATACCTCCGGTTTGACCTCTTAGCTCAAGGGTCCCCAACCTTTTGGGGTCAAATGGCACATTTTTTGTCTATACTGTGAATGTTCAGTGAAAAAGGCTGATAACCCTAACTCATGAGCGTTTCAATTGGAGGTCAGCCTTTATTAAAGGCGCTATGGACTTTGAAGAAGCACGAGTACAGGGCGAAAGGGAGAAAAGAGCTAAAAGGAAGGCACGTCAAGCAAACCCTCACCATGACAGTCTCCCACCCGGAAACCTATGCCCTCATTGTGGGAGGTTGTGCGGATCCAGAATTGGCCTTTACAGCCACTTACGGATCCACTGTTAAAATTTTACCCTTGGAAGACAATCTTACTCGGCTACGAGTGATCGCCAATGAATGAATGAATGACAGGGGAGATTTGTTCATTCATGAAACAACAACTCTCGTGCGAGTAGCCAATCTCGAAACTTTGCTTTTATAAGAAGGGGAACTAGTGAGATGGTGCTCATGTCACCCTTTACAGCCCTCCAAGGTAGTCATAATCCACCCCCGTTTACCTTTTTTTTTTCTGGGCAGATGTAAATTTTACCAAGCAAGCTCCGTAGTTTTGGTACTTGACATTTTAATTTTTCAAAAAAGCTTCTGTGGAATCCAAGATGATCTTGAAGGCTGCTGATTTGCTTTGCACTATACCAAGCTCTTTATTGTGTAAATTTAAAACCATGTTTTTTTAAAAAATTAAAAACTAGAGTGCAACATGGGGCCTAGCATAAACGAAAGGAGTTATCCACAGGCACACTTGCACTTAAGAGTGCCACGGAAAGGATTCTGGTGTTCACTTCTATACTAAAGGCACAGCAAGGCCATCTCTACCTATTATGTCAAAGTCCAAGTGTGCAGCACTGAAACAATAAATGGCTGTAGACAAGGTTCTAGACCAGAGCTTTCCAAACTTTTCATGTTGGTGACACACTTTTTAGACATGCATCATTTTGTGACACACTCTTACAGCAGGGCACAAGGCAGGGACTAGGACCTGCACAGAATCACAGCAGGTTTGGAGGCAGCAAGGCACAAGGCAGGCACTAGGACCTGCGTGGAATCCTGGCAGGGCAGGTTTGGAGGCAGCGAGGCACAAGGCAGGCACTGGGACCTGCGCGGAATCACAGCAGGTTTGGAGGCAACAGGGCACAAGGCAGGCACTAGGACCTGCGCGGAATCACAGCAGGTTTGGAGGCAGCAAGGCAGAAGGCAGGCACTAGGACCTGCGTGGAATCCTGGCAGGGCAGGTTTGGAGGCAGCAAGGCACAAGGCAGGCACTAGGACCTGCGTGGAATCCTGGCAGGGCAGGTTTGGAGGCAGCGAGGCACAAGGCAGGCACTAGGACCTGCGCAGAATCCTGGCAGGGTTCAGAGGCAGCAGCAGCCCCGACACACCCAGACACTGCAGCCGACACACTAATGTGTCCCGACACAGTTTGGAAAGCTATGTTCTAGAGACAAAAGCCTCAGAGAAGGAAGAGTTGTTGGAGGAAACACCCTCAAAGGTACAGATTCCATTTATACATAGGGCACCAGTAACTCTACAAGGAGGTGTTTTAATAACAGCAAGTGCTTTACAGCTGCCATCTCCTTCTTTGAGGACTTTCTCTCAAGTTTTTTTTTTTAAAAAAAGATTGTAAATCTAAGTGGGTTGTACCAGTTAAAGATCTATGCCAGATCAAAATGCAAGGAGTAAGTTTTAAGAACAGCAGAGATTGGGGGGGCGGGGAGAAAATATACAGAAGCAAATGGATATGAAGATACTTCGGTGGGTTCATTGATGTAATTTCCATCTCAGAAGATCTTACTGTAAGATCTTTTTCTTTTACTTCATAAGAAAAAGAAGACCTCAACTCTTTTGACAGAAGGCTAAGGAAGATTATGTGAGGATTAAATGTAGGCAAGGATTTAATTATGCCAACCCCATAATTAAATTTGTACAAAGTCCAGCTTTAACTTGTTTATTTGTTCAGTCGCTTCCGACTCTTCGTGACTTCATGGACCAGCCCATGCCAGAGCTTCCTGTTGGCCGTCGCCACCCCCAGCTCCCCCACGGTCGAGTCTGTCACCTCCAGAATACCATCCATCCATCTTGCCCTTGGTCGGCCCCTCTTCCCTTTGCCTTCCACTTTCCCTAGCAACAGCATCTTCTCCAGAGTATCCTGTATTCTCATTATGGTATACCGACATATTTCTGGTTGTACTGATCCATTTAGTTTTCACGGCAAGAATACTGGGGTGGGTTGTCGTTACCTTCCCCAGGGATCGTATTTAGTCTGACCTCTCTGCCATGACCTTCCCGTCTTGGGTGTCCCTTCACGGTTTAGCTCATGGCGTCATTGAGGTGCTCAAGCTCCAGCACCACGACAAGGTAACGATCTCCTTTGCTGGAGAGCTTTAAGTTAAGATGCAGCAATTATGCTTATTGATACATTAGTGGCTTCTCATTTGGTTGCAAGCAAGACACTACACAACTGCCTGTGTCCCCCTTTGTTGAAAAACTATTAGGGTACACTCACCAATAATTTTAACTTTCCAACAAAAGTTGGTTGTGTGAATACAGCTACAGAGCAATATTCAATAGGCTAAGCCGGTGGCTCCTAATTATTTCCTTCACGCAGGCTACTGTAGAACTACGAAGAGTTTGTGAGGACTACTACCCAAGGCACAGATCAGCAACATGATACCTGTCAGTCCTATGGTACACATAAACCTCCTCAAATGGCATCTGCAGGAATCTAAAATAACATTTTAAATTTTGGAAATCTGCTAAGATTTGGGCCATTAAAAAAACCCAAGCAAACTTCAAGGTAATTATAACATCATGGTCAGCCTTTTAATAGCCATGCTTATATACAAACCGGCTTGCAAAGAAATGGAGCCAAACTGGCCCATTCTGTCTTTCAACCTGATATGGGTTCATCTCTTTACCATTTCACAACAAAGGCTTTGCTAGGAATACCCCAGTACAAGAGTATGTCTCGTGGTAACCTTTTCTAACCCAGTGCTCTTCAGATGTTGGACTGTAACTCCCATTCATCTCCACCAGCATGGTCTATAGTCAATGAAGCAGAGAGCTATAATCAAGAAACATCTAGATGGCCACATTAGCATACGGCCACATTGATATAAAGGCCTCAGGTGAAAGGAAAAGTACAGAGGCTTCTGCTACAAGAAATGATGACATTTACGGGATATTTTTTTGATTGACTCCATTCACACTGCTGGCATATTTTCACATGCTTCCTTTCTGCATAGCTATTCCAAGCCCAAGGCTCCAGAGAAAAGTCTGCAGGCAGGTGCAATCCTAGGAGGCTTTCTTCCCAATCTCATTCATAAATATGGAAGCCCAACTGATCTTCTCTATTTGAATCCCTCCCATATTTTCCCACCACAAACTATTGAGGATGTCTTGTGATTAGAACTGCAATCTGAAGAATGTTTCTAGAATTGTGCACAAAACTGAATGCCACAACAGCAGTAACTCTACTTTCTGGATGGCCTCCACCAGCTTTGCTATCTTCCCACACTGTAGTACAGGTACACTGTAGTAAAGTTTTCCCGCGGCGACACACCAACCGCTGTTGCGGAAAACCCGGAAGTGCCGCCGTTGCGGCAGCACGCAAAAACCCGGAACTGCTGCCACTTTCAGTTTTTGCGCGCCGCCGTTGGTGTGTCGCTGCGGGAAAACCCGGAAGCGCCGTTGCGGCAGCGCGCAAAAACCCGGAAGCGCTGCTGCTGCTTTCGGTTTTTGTGCGCCGCCATGGCTGTGGCGCTTTCGGATTTTTGAGCACCGACGTTGGTGTGTCGCCGTGGGAAAACCCGGAAGCGCTGATGGCATGCCATCAGCGCTTCCGGGTTTTGACACGACACATCTGGGCCCCGCAGGCGACACATTTTTGTGTCACAACACACAGTTTGGAAAGCTCTGCTGTAGTACATGAAGTTGTAAGAGGAGTAAAGCCAAATTTGTTGGTGGTAGCTTTTTGACTTCTTGTATAACCTTTGTGGATATCCAGTCTGCAGATTAAGCAGAACATGCTATCCAAAGAGAAATGACAAGAGCATTAGAAAAAGTTCATTCTCACAGCAAGGTTGGAAAGATCCAAGAATTACTGCCCTTGCAGACTTGTCTCCATATGCTCTACCATTCCCAAAAGCATACAGTAGAGAAATAGAAAGAAAAAGTAATATTGAACAAAACTAGATATCATTTGAGATTAAAAATTAAACATTTGCCAGCCTTAACTTTGGACTTGGCTATTGATAAAATGAAAAAAAAAAGATGTAGCTTTGGAATTTCTTCCTCTAAGCACAAGATGTGGAGGACTGCAACTCAGACGTTGGTTTGGGAATTGTACTGAAACATGTCTGCAGACATCTGGTTGAGGAAGGACATGCTAGCCAAAAAGGAATTGCCATTCTATCCCACAATATATATCAAGGGCTGGGAACCATCAGCCACAACAGCTGGTAAACTACAAACTATGTACACACTGAAGACCCTGAAAGGTAGTAAACCTACAGCACTTCTCCTATTGAAAGGGAAGGAAGGAACAACTAAATCACTGTTCAAAACAGGAAACACTACTGAGAGTACGGCTAAGCATTAAGAGGTACCACATCCTTTCTCTCTGCTGCTCCCCCCATATTCCAGGCCGTTTCTTCCCCCTCCTGGCCAGCCACAAAACTTTAAAGCAAAAGCCAGATTTCCCACCCTTGTTCTAAATGAATAAAGATGTGAAGTCAGAGGGTGAATGTGTAGGCAAATCTTGACCCCTCCTGTCTGTAAAGTCAAACTAAAAGAGGAAGCCCAATCTCTTTCTTCTACATGACCTTTAAGACAGAAGATGAGAGAACAGATGACTGCTGGTCGTTTGGCTACTGTAACACAAGAACTCTATTCCCCACCCCAAAAAAGGTTGGAATGACAACAGGGAAAAAACTGCACAACTTTATTGATGCAAAACAATGGTTGAGGAAGGACAACTCCTGATCACACCACTACGCCAGCTTCACAATAAACTCCTAAAAGCCCTCTGTAAACAAATAAGTAGCCCTTTGAATAGTGTGCAGTGCAGAAGTGACTAGGCCAAAGAATCACACGTTCACACACACAAAAAGAGGAACCACCTTGATTGGGGGGACACATGGAGAAAACTGGTCCATAACTCAGGAGCAAAAAGCTCTCTTGCTGACACAGAGAAGCATCCTGGCAAGTGAGAAAACAAGCCAGTTGTGAAATGTATATTCTGTCTCTAAAATAAGGTATAAAATAGTAATTTACATTCCACATTTGAACAGAGGACAGGGCAAAGCTCCACAGAGAAAGAGCAGGTTGGAAGAACCCAGCCTTTTGTTCCAGGACTACTTTATTACTAAGACTGCAAGGCTTATAGCAAGGTAAGATTCCAAGCCAAAGTGAGGAGTTAAGACCTTGTATTGTAAGGGATACATATTTTTTTTTAAAAAAAAGTGGAGGAGCCCTTAGTGAAAAGGGAGGGATATTGCCAGACAGGCATTTTCTAGGCAAAATGCGCTCATGATCTTAAGAAGGAGAGTCATAAGAAATAGCATAGAGAAGATCAGGTCTGCTGCTTTGGACCGGGGGAGTACACTGAGGGCATCTCCTGATTCAAGATCCTCAGACCGCAGCTTTGACACGTGTGGTGTGACATTTCCTACACAGCACATGGCCATCCAGGGGGAAGCAACCATTGTCATCTGCTTCAATGGACAGGGGCTTCGCACAATCCTGAAAGGTTAACAGAGAAAGAAATGAGTAAGACAGACTAGATGCCAATGTCAAGGAGAAGTGGGGAAGAAAAATGTGGAAGCTGCTCACCTCACACTTGTAACATTTCATGTGGAAATTCTTCTCCAGGGCCACCACACGAACAGTCTCATCCTTCCCAGGCTCTGGCATGATGGGTTCAGTACATACTGAACAGCGAGGGGCATATTTTCTGCAGGCGAATAAGAGAAAGTACAGGAGATTTTTCAGCCTTTGGTCAAATCCAAGCTTGAAGGCACAGAGGGCCATCATGGCCAGGGAGGAGAACATGAAACTCACAGGGAAGGGGACATACCTGTGATAGTCATCAACACAATGTGGCTGGTTGGCTTTATCCACAATGAAGGACGCCCCCTCCAGGGGTTTGTGGCACACCACACATGTGAAACATTGAGGATGGTAGGAATTACCAGTGGCCCGCAACATCCTGTCTGTGATTGTTTGCTTGCACACACAGCATTTCTCTAGGGTGCCCTGAAGAACAAAAAGAGGATCAGAAAGGAAGCAAATCTGCTCCCAGTTGAGAGCATTACTTCTTTCTCTGGTAGAACATAGCCACCAACGTTAGTCAAATACATTCAACCAGGTCAGTAGTCAGGAGGAGAAACTGTGAAGAAAATAAACCCAATTCAATTGTAACCTTAGCTCTGAATGAGATTATTTTAGTAACTTTAAACTGCCATATGCCAGGACAATGCACTAGCTTGTCCCATTCATCTGATTTGAGAACTCCAGAAATAATGCTTTTAACCCTTGACATTTTCTTCTATAGGCTCCTCTGGCGAAAGTAATTTTCTACCAAGTGAAAGTGAATTCACAGTTAACTTGAGCACTCATTCATCTTTGTATGTGCTTGAGTACTTCCATAAAGATAAACTTAGATACAGTTCAGATGTAACATTTACACAAACTTGGCCATTCTCTGTGGCCTGGCTTCACATGCGGCCCACACAGTCACATATAAGACCAAGAGCTATGCGGGACCACAGTGGGGAAACGGTGGCTATTTCTTAGGTGAGTATTCAAGTTAACTTATACAGAAGATACTTTTTGGGTCCAAACATTCCAGCATCTTGACTGGCCATACCAAAGGAACTTTATGAAACATGGTTCATGCAGACCAGCTTTTCATAATCTGATGTCCTTCAGATATGTTGACTACAACTCCCAGGCAACATAGCCAAACTTTTTATTTTTATTTAACTGGAAACTGCTTTCTCTCATAATCATAAACAACTGGCCAAGGCATGGCAGACTAGCAGAAAAGGGCACCACATAATTACACATGTGGCTCTCATCTGCTGATGGTACAACTCCCCAAAACGAGTCCATGAAAACAGGCCATGTACTGCTGAAGCCACAGGCCTCATGCTCTTTCTCCCCTCCCCCAAGTCTCCATGATTGGCTACCTTATCCTTTCCCACCATTTTGCTCACCGCATAGCATTCTTCACAGAAAGGCTTTTCATCCACATTGTAGAACTGTTGCCCCTGCAACTGCCTCTCACATTTGAAACAGGTGAAACATTCAACGTGGAAGAGCTTGTCCAAGGCACGGACTGCAGGCTGGGTCCGCGACAGGGCCTTACTGCACAGACCACATAATTCTTGAACGGGAAGGAAGGGGAAAAGAACTTTCAGCCTGAGTAGATATTTACATAAGTATTAACCCCTCTAGGTCTTATCTGACCCTGCATGATTGCAAAGGTAAAACTTTTCCTGAAAGGTTTCCTGGAGAACTAAGTGTTAGAAAATTTCCCACCTGTGTATTAGACTGTTGTTAAAAATAAGAAAAGGAGCAAAACTAGATTGAAGTCCCACTCCCTCCTTACCCCCCTAAAATTTACACACATCCCCCACAGACCAGAAGTGGAGGCTTCGGCATGGGGTGGATGTTCCATGTCCTTCATGAGCTTCTGGGTTAACATCTCCAGCTCTTCTACCTCCTTCATGGTCAGAGCAGAGTTGTTCCTGGGTGGATCTGATCCAGTGTTTGGAAGAGATATGGGGTTGCGCTGGACAAATAAAGCAGATTATCTGAGATAAGTGCAAGTCTCCAACTTCTAAGCACCCCACATTCTGGAGCGTATATTCAAGATCACTTCATGCTCCCTTTAACACTGTTGAGCAATGAAGAAATTCCTGTGCCATTTGCCCATTCTACACAGTCTACACTTCCTTTCTTGAAGTTCTACTTTACAACTAGATGACTAGGTGTTTTAAAAAAAGGGGGGGGGAGAGATTATTTTGATTGAATCAGTGGCATTTAATTTGTAAATTTTCAGGTGAAAATGACTAGAACTGTATTTCCACTCATACACAAAGTTCATAGTTTCATGGTGACTATGGAAACAATCACTTTCTTTCAGACACCCCACCCTCCAACCAAACTATTTTACGGGTAATCCAAAACAGGAGAATATGTAGTTTAAGGAAAAGACAGATTATAAATATATAAAACTAAAATACAGAAATAAATGTATATATATGTACAATATACAAAGTTATTCTCTGGATTTTTTTTAAAAAAAAGACTTCTATCCAAAGACTCTTCTGTACTACTATTAAAAATACCTGTAAGAGCTTTATATTCTTTGCAACTGATCAACTTAGTTGTGACATGCAGTTAGTTCAATACGTAACCAAGCTTCCCAGCTGGTCAGAATGTAAGGTGTACCATGCATAAGAATGTACCTGCCACTGAGGCAAGGATAAAGAAGCCATTTAGGTCTAGGTTTTTTAAAAAAATTATCCATCCATCCATCATCACTGCCCATCTCAGCAAGTAACTCTGGGCGGCATAAAAAAATACCCAGATGCCAAATTCTGAAATCCTACTAAGGCTTCTTTTCCAGTTTTAAAAGCTAAAGTATTTAGGCAGGTCTGATTTGAGATCTATGTATGAAATAGATGTGGACAATCTATAGTTCAAGGGTTACATGCAGACCCAATCCCCCGTTTTTTTTTTCCAGAACCCACCTACCCCAAATCATGCTAAAAATATCTGGCAGCAAAACATCAAGATTTAGGGGCTTTTCCCCTTAGGATATGAAGCAAAATAAATGTGTTACACCTCCAATAAACTCAATACCCCTCTTTTGCTTAATCACCAACCTCCAAAATGCAATTCAGGTGACATCAGCCCTATATTCCCTGTGGGGTTAGAGGACTTTTTCCCTTAAAAAACAATGTGCAGACCACAGTAACCAAAACCCACCTGCCTTTGATACAGGGAAATTAATTAACAGGCTTTTTTTGCAGGCCTTTCTTTAATTCTTCACTCATGTACCGATTTGCATCCTCACCATTTCTCGTGGGGCAGAGGGCTGTCCAGCAGGATATGGCTTCTCCTGGACCTGTGGTTTTTCTCGCTGCTGTGCGTAAGTGAAGCTGGGAGGCTGAGGCTGAGGCTGAGGCTTCGGAGCGGAGCCTGTGCCCGAAGGGGCTGGGAAATGGGACTGTGCAGGAAATGAGGCAGCCTGTTTTGGCAAAACTGAAGGAGCCCCAGGAGCTGGTTTGGGTACAAATCTGGGACCCGTGGCAGGAAGAGATGCAGTGAATTTAGGGGCTGGTGGAGCTGGAGGAGGAGCAGGAGGTGACACCGAAAGCTGCACCGATGGCGAGTCTTTACGCTGCTTCAAGGCGACCCATGGTGGGGGAACAGGAGCCGTCTCCTCTGGCTGTTTGGCCACGTAGTTTCCACTGGGACTGGAAGCCTGGGGAATAGGAGCTGGAGCGTCTTTAGCTGGAGCTACAGTTTCTAGAGAACTTTTAGAAGCAGAACCTACATTTGCTGGAGCTACGGGCCCCGAAGATAGCTGCAAAGGTAAAGAGGAGAAAAGGCCAATGTAACCACCTCCAGTTCCATCCCACTCGGAGTAGGCTAGCCTAATCTAGCTTCAGCATCCAGAGGAAGAATGGAGAAAGGGGGTGACAGCCAGCCACGTGGCCACGCATTCTCACCCAAGTCTTCTTTTCCACTTGACAAGCATAAGGCAAGGAACAGCTACTCCAGACTGCAAGAGCTCAGAATGGCTTTTTTTCCTCACAGACTTTGCACCTCAAAGTCAAGTATAGCAAACCTGATCCACTGCTTACTTTCCACAAAACCCAAGGACCTTGACTTAATTTTTTACTAAAGTAGTCCAATTATGGCATGGCTTGACCATTTCCGATTATAGATGGGTCTTGCGTAAATGTTCTGCCATATAAAAAAGCTATCTTCCCACAGAAAGCTAACCGACCAAGAAAAAGTATCCTAGCTCATCTCCTCCTTAAAACACTTTTTTTTCTTTTTTAAAGAATGCTTTTGGAAAACTCTTTAGTCAAGCTGAGCCTCTGTTTGCTGACTACCTCAGTTCAAACTAGGTTTGAAAAGGCCATCCTGTATTGCAGCTCACCCGGGTTTTGAAAGGGTCATTCTTCTCCATGTCATCCAGCATTGAGGACAAAGAATCAATCTCCAAATCAATGCTGCTCATCTTTCCACGGGCCTTCTCCTACCGCAATGGAAAAGAAAGCAAGGTACATGTTGAGAGAGGTTACTAAACCCATAAACCACTATGTCAGTCAACACAACTATGCTTAGCAACAGAACAAAAAGGAAAGATTGCAAAGGAGGGCCCTAATAGTGAGTAGTTCATTCTTAATTTGCATTGTTTCCACAGGGTCTCAGCTCCATGTCAGAAAAAATAGCTTCCAACTCCAGAGTTTTTAAGAAGTGCTTGCAGCATGTGGCCCATGCCAGGTGAAATCTCAGGTGCTTGAAGGGTGACTACAACTGCTACTGCTTGGGGGACAGTCTTTCAGCATACAAGCTCTTCCTTTCCCCCACAAGTCCCAGAAATATGTACAGGGTTGAAGAAAACCCCACATCACTACTGTAAATACACTATGCAAAGTTCATCTGCATAATGTACAGATGTACCCAAAGACATTTAAAAAATCATGCAGAATTGCAATTAAAATTCCTTTTAATAATTGCAGAGCATAAGCAATATTGGGGGGAGCAGATGCTTTGCTCACAAACATATCCACCCTTCCTTCTCACTTCATTTTACACAGACATGTTCATTTAGGCATCCTTGGGACTGTCTGCTCACTTGTTTAGATCCTGCCCCAGCACACACCAGAGCCCAAACATCCAAGTATCGTGGGAACAAGATCACTATGGAAAAATAGAGATTTCCCCAATAAGTCTTTCCCTGCTTTCCATTATCTTGTATGAAGACTCACCTGGGAAACAGGCAGGGCATTCAGAGATCCGTGCTCTTCCTCCAGCATAGGAGGAGGAGGGGAAGGAAAGACCTCTTCGGGAGCAGGGGGAAATGGTTCCTCAAATGGAGGAGGTGGGGGAGGGAATGAGCTGTTTGAGACCACCACTATCTCTTCTCCTGGAGGTGGTGGTGGTGGCAAAGGAAGTTCTGCAGAGAACAAGAAGCATGGAGTGTTAGCATCTGCTCATCCCATCATCTTTATTTATTTATTTAATTTATTTTCAATCCCGCCTTTATTATTTTTACAAATAGCTCAAGGCGGCGAACTTTAATCATATACCCCTTCTCACAGACTACAAAAAAGGTTGCATTCCCGCTTGGCAGAAGAAGCAGCACACACTAAAGTGATACAACAAAGAGAGGAAGCGGTTCTACTCAGACTCCGACCCAAATAACTATGAAATGGTGCAGCCAATGATCATATTATCCAGGAATGTTGGAAGTTTTAATCCAGCAGGTTTGGAAAGAACATGGCTAGGGAAGGCTGATCTGCTTTCAACAGTTCAATATTGAACCATGCCTTCATGTGTAGCAATATGTTATTTGAGGAACATTTGACCCATATAATGTTATGAATGCAGTTCAGAACCACTGAATATATGTAATGGAAATCAATTCACCTCTGATTTTTTTAAAAATCATTATTAGGGCTGCCTAATATTTTCAACGGCAAAAATCCAGATTACCTCTAGATGGGAACAAAGAGGGGTTTTTTTAATACTTTGCTGCCATCTATGTCATCCAGATTTCCACAGCCCAGATCTCATAGCTTATTACACACGTAGAACAGAGATAGACTGTACACTGCTATTCCTTTGAAAAACCAGATCTTGATAATAGCATGAACAGGGAATACTACAGAATTCAAAAAGCTGAATGCTCACCAAAACTGGGCTTATGCTTCCAAAATATTTTTTTTAAAGAATGTTAATTTGCAGCAAAATTTTCTGTTTTTTTATTATTAGGTTCTGTTACAGTTTTACTTAGTCAAGGCAACTGTGCTATATTTCCATGTGCTTGAAATCCAATTCTTTTAAGTGTCTTAACACAATTATTGTTTATAGTTCTGGATCATTTCAAATACCATAAAATCACCTGCAAACTGATAGAGTAAAATGTTGAAAGTTAACTTTACAGTACATTGTAAAAGACTTCCATCCTTGGAGTGCATACATATATACCTCTCAATTTCTGAAGACTCTGAGCAACATTTCCGTACTGTTATGGGAGCAACTATGGGGAAGGATAGGGGGATCACAATAATGATAATGTGGGGAGGGGTCTATTTAGTAGTGCCTTGTATCTTTACAAGGGTCTCTGATATTCAATACAACCTGAAAGAGAAAATTCGGGTACCCCAGGAAGCCCAAGAAATTGACACAAAATACCATAATGCCAGCAAGACAAGACCTTCTCCATTCCAGTGTCATCTTGAGAGACAAATCACCCTTGCCTTTGGGGACAAATACTCACTCTACTTTCTTAAAAAGGATTGTGCTAAATTATGGCTACAGCCACCAAAGAAAAGAGACAAAATGACCTGCTCAGAACAGCACCTTCATCCTTGTAAAGAGCCCACAACAGACACACCCACCACAACACAGTACATCTCAAGGGCTTCCCATATATTTGCCCAATTATTGTTACAGGAACCTTCTATAAATGGAAAGCAGAGAGTGACAGAAGCGTACACTCATACACCGCACCAGTTCCCTGCAGTCAAATTTCACAACAATAGAAACCAAATCTGGAACAGAATTCTGTACATTGCAGGACTTTTAGTTCTCCAAGTCTGGAGGTCCCTGGTAGCTAGAAGTCAGTCAACCCTCAATGATGCTTTCAGTTTGCATGGTTTATTTTTTCATGTGGAAATGAATGGTTACTATTTGTGAGAAAAATAGAGGCAGCACTTACAGACTAAGTTTCTGTGGTACCATATCCTTCTTATAATTTGCTTTTTGGAGGAAGAGAAAACATTTCTTACGTTTTCAGCAAAGAGGTGGTTTGGAGATGGATCAGGGCCTTGCTGATGGTGGGAAAAAAGGACAGACATCTTCCTATCAAATCATACACTTTGAACTATACTAGCACCACTTTCCGTAAATTACTATCCACTCCCTTTCTCTGATAATCTCCTTATACCTTTCTTTCATACCTAACATCATTGAACATATTTGATAACTGAAGGCAAGAAAGAAAAAAGGTAGGGAAACAGAACCATCTTTACCCACTAAGATGCCTCAAACAATAACTCTTGAATTATTGTTTCACTTTCTCTCATCCACGTGCTTCCACTGTTAGGCTGTGCAGACTGACATCATCACTCATGGATTTGCAAAGATCACATAGATTGATCTGTGAAGAACTTATGTCATCTGACTGCAGAAAGGGGAAGTACAATATACACCATATATTGAATACCATACACTCACATATACTTATAATCTCATATTTTTAAGAAGTTGGAAGTATAAAGTAGTAACAAACTACTGCCACTTTTTAAATTCTAAAGTACGGATGACTTTGTCTGATCAATGCTAATCAGCGCTATCTCAGAAATACAGTTGTAATCGAAATTATTCAACCCCATTGCAAATCAGGTTTATTGTCAAAATTTACAGACTTCCAGCTGTTTGCAATGAACAAATCAAACAAAAGCAATTGAAATACCTCAACACAACAAATGCTTCAAGTGGTGTCCCCAAATTCAACTGAAAATGCAACTTATAATGACTTCTCTAGTCTCAAAATTATTCAACCCCTTCATAGCAAGCATCTTCAGTACTTAGTAGAGCACCCTTTTGCTGTTATGACCTGCTGCAATAGCCAGACACCAGCTTCTGGCAGCGTTCCTGAGGAATCTTAGCCCATTCCTCATGAGCAATGGCCTCCAGTTCAGTAATATTCTTGGGTTTGCGTGCTGCAACCGCCTTCTTCAAATCCCACCAGAGATTTTCTATGGGGTTCAAGTCATGTGACTGTGATGGCCACTGTAGAATCTTCCAGGACTACTTCTGCATCCAAGCCTTAGTAGAATTTGAGGTATGCTTGGGATCATTGTCCTGTTGGAAGGTCCAATGACGCCTGTATGGAACTCTGCCATCCTCTAAGGCAGGGCTTTCCAAAGTTTTTCCGCGGTGACACACCAACCGCCATTGGTGTGTCGCCGCGGGAAAACCCGGAAGTGCCACCGTTGCGGCAGCGCGCAAAACCCCGGAAGCGCTGCTGCCGCTTTCGCTTTTTCCGCGCCGCCATTGGTGTGTCGCCGCGGGAAAACCCGGAAGCGCTGATGATGATCAGCGCTTCCGGGTTGTGTGGCGACACACCAGACTGTGTGTGGCAACACACTTTTGTGTCGCGACACAGAGTTTGGAAAGCTCTGCTCTAAGGATTGGGCTGTGGTTAGATCTGAGATGCTCTGTTTCTACTACCCACAAATTCAGATAGGTTCAATCTCCACACATATCTCCCAAACCAAAGCAAGTTCCCTTGAGAAATGGTGAAAAAAATGATAAATACAAATGAGCAAATACAAAGATTCCCACCATACACAGTCAATCTTTGTTAGGAAAAGGGGAATAGATCCCATCTTGGCTATTTTTTTTCTCCTTCCCCATCTTCTTACAACATAATCTTTCCTATCAAAAGACCTGGTCAGCAACTAGAGTCCGGTGGCTTAAAAAAATAGGGCTAAAGTTTAAAGCTAGCAAAAATTAAAAGGCAGAAAAAAATCATATTCATTCATATAAACAAAGACACTTGTTGTTTATTTGTTCAGTCGCTTCTGACTCTTCGTGACTTCATGGACCAGCCCATGCCAGAGCTTCCTGTCGGCCGTCGCCATCCCCAGCTCCCCCACGGTCGAGTCCGTCACCTCCAGAATATCATCCATCCATCTTGCCCTTGGTCGGCCCCTCTTCCTTTTGCCTTCCACTTTTCCTAGCATCAGCTTCTTCTCCAGGGTATCCTGTCTTCTCATTATGTGGCCAAAGTACTTCAGTTTTGCCTTTAATATCATTCCCTCAAGTGAGCAGTCTGGCTTTATTTCCTGGAGTATGGACTGGTTTGATCTTCTTGCAGTCCAAGGCACTCTCAGAATTCTCCTCCAACACCACAGTTCAAAAGCATCTATCTTCCTTCGCTCAGCCTTCCTTATGGTCCAGCTCTCGCAGCCATAGGTTACTACAGGGAATACCATTGCTTTAACTATGCGGACCTTTGTTGTCAGTGTGATGTCTCTGCTCTTAACTATTTTTATTTTTATTATAAAGAAGCTTGCAGAGCGGTAAATCCCCCCACTCCTGCTCCCTTTGATAGTAAAGATTTTGGCAGAGTCCTCCTATTTATTATGCAACAATACTATTACCTTCCTGAAATAGAAGAATTCCTAGAAGAGCAAGTCAAAGAAATATTTCTGCATCATCTCTCATGGGGAAAAAACAGCCAAGTCAATGCATAAGAGAAGGAGGAGGACTAGTGACTGTTGACTCCAGAGGAAAAGAGTCCAAGTGCCAGATGTTGGTTACCAACTGCCTATCTCCCTCTTCGGAGGAAACGAGGTTGCAGAACTGAGCTAGCAAAAAGACTGCTATGCCCAAACAACTCTTCCTCTTTGGGAAGAAACAAGGCAATATGTTCTTTCTTTTTCAGGCTAGTTGGACTCTTGCTCACATATAAAGTGTAAGATTGTCCCCATATCAAAACAAACAGAAGCTTTCAACTTTGTTGGATCTACCCACAGTGACAATGTACTTGCTTCAGTTAGGCATGCTTTTGTCACTACTGTTGGGCAAGTGACTTCATTGCTCAGCTACCACTCCTTTAACATCTCATTTATTATTTGCAATATTTATAATCAGCCCCAATCCCAGGAGATTCTGGGTGGGTTACACAAATTAATAGAATACTTCAAGACTTTTGGAAAGCAGACAGTATTCTATTAATTTGTGCACCCCACCCAGAATCTGCAGGGATTGGGGCTGATTATAAATATTGCAAATAATAAATGAGGTGTTAAAGGTTACAAGTGTAATAAGGCCAATTTTCACTTTGCAGTTGAGTAAACTTGGGGAAAAATGAGCAACAACTGGAGCAATATCCCTCAGTAAAGCAAGACTTGGTTGACAGTTGGCCATTCACAGGCTCACAGGCCATCTATTACCTTCATATCCCTCCCCTCATCCCAAAATCAAAATTATAGCAAAGATACAGTACTGTCAAGCTCAGGGAAAAGCAAATACTACTTCAAATATCAGGGAATGCAGTACAACATTTTTCTGTAGTTTCTGACCTACATTAAGAGGGAATCAAGGGTTTAGCTATTTTCCAGTCAAGTTTAGTACCTCCTATTCTATAAATTCTCAGACACCAAAAGGCTGAGAACCATAATACCGTTGTTCAAATAAAAGAACTGGCCACGAAAAATGTTGAATTCTAGGAACTCTTGCAATTAAGTACAGATGCTGAATTGGCGGATTTAATCCCAATCTGTCCCCTTGGGATGAAAGGTGTGAGGACAAACGAAGATGAATTTGCCTACTCTGAATGCTAAGTGATGTAGGAGCTATACTGCTTGAAACCAGTTCAATGGTTCTGCAGGACCAAAATCCAAACGAAGTGGCATTTGAATATAATGAAGATAAACAAAGCAAATTTGATAACAATTAAAATGCCAATAGATTATTAAAGAAAAAAGGAAAAAAGAAAAATACTATTTGGTTTCTGACTCCCCCCTCCCTCTTTTACAGTTTTTATAAACATTTGGGCCAGCCAAACTGTAAATGTTTGTATTTGCCATGCAGCATGATGTATTGTATGTATGGGAATCATTCTTGCTTAAATTTGGTTAAGCTTCTGCTGTGAATATATACTGTTAATTTTGCCATTGCTGCATATTCTCCAAGTTTTAAGCTCCCAATCAGATATTGTTGGAATTGTATCTTTCTTCCATTATTGGGCAAAATTTATTCTCGCAGCTGTGAGCATGTATCTCATTAAATTGTGATGTTTCTAGTGGATTTTTTTCTAGGATTATGCCTAGTAGGAAAAAATATGGTTTCATTTCAAATTTAAATTCCGAAATTGTCTGTGTATATCTTTCCAGTACTTTTGAGGTTTTTTACATGTCTACCATTTGAATATAATGCTGATGGGCTATACGAAAACCAACCAGGCAACCAAACCTGTTGCATGGCCTGATTCTATGCCAATTGACCAGGAACTAAAATCATGGTGTTTGTTTAGGACCAAGTAATTTTAGAATTGCAAACTCAATCAAGGATGAAGGAATAAAATAGCCCTTTCTTCACTCTCATAATCATCTGAATGCAAGTAACTTGCAAGTGTAAAATTCCCACTGCAGTCCAGGAACAGTTTTATCGTGTAACCCAGCGGTCCCCAACCTTTCTGGCACCAGGGACCGGTCATGGAAGAAATTTTTTCCACGGACCGGGGGGGGGTGTTTGCAGGCGGGAGCCAATTGTGTGCACCGGGGGGCGGGGTTTGCAGGCGGGAGCTAATCGTGTGCACCAGGGGTGGGGTAATCACGTGCACTGGGGGGTGGGGTTTGCAGGAGGGAGCCCCTCGGCCCACTTCCTAACAGGCCACGGCCCACTAGTAGGCCACGGCCCACAGGTTGGGAACCCCTGATGTAACCTATGGATTATCCAAACTATCACTGAGATGTGACTCAAGATGTCATCTACCTCTTCTGCATTAGGACTGCCATTCTTTGTGGCATTCATACAATTATGTTGTGATTTTACTTATTTTTTTCCATCAATCGGATCAAAAACGGATGTTTCTAGGGGCAAAATGTTTCTAGTCATGTAAATGAACAGAACAGATTTTGCTAACTCAAACTAATGAATTTTGGAGCATTTCTAGATTAGGAAAAGAGAATCAAAGTGAATTTACTACTAGCTTGGTTAAACCCTGAAGGAAACTATCAAGTCTTTTTTTCTTGCTGACTGCCTCATGCAATGATAAGCCAGAATTCTGCCTTAATCATGAATAAGCACTCTGCTAGCAGTACTAGGATCATAAGCCACGGTTGATTCTTTATTTGGCTTGTCACAGTGTGCAAATGCTAGGTCATCCCCATTATGGAAACATTAACCACTTCCATATCTAGTTTCCTCTGCCTCTCTGGCCTTCCTAGATGAGTGCTTGAGTTCTGTATCCATAAAGCACTACGGTTCTTGCTCCAACTTGACAATATTTCTCTCTGTCCTTCCTAACCCCCATTAAAGAAAACACTGCAGGCCTGGGAGCCAAAGTGACCCTTGGATTTCAACTTCATGTCTATGAATTCCTCCACCCCACATTTGCCAAGCTTTGCAGGAGATATTTCATAAGGTTCCATCTGTTGAACTGGCACCAATGCCAGTTTTCTATAAACTGAACTGATTAGGAAGATAACCAAGTCATTAGATACTAACATGGCTATTTTGTCCTATTGACTTTTTTCACATGCAGATATCCCAAGAGTATTTTATAATTAAAATGTCAATGTGCTTCCAGAGAGGTCCCATTAGCAATAACACAGTATGAATATGAAAAAATACATTTTCATGCAATACTCATATCTGCCTTAGGCTAAAGAGGCAAAAATTACATAAAAGCTAGATTTGGGACACAAGCACCAGGGATTCAAATGGAATGGCTGTACTAACTATTGTAGTAAAACCATAAAAGCTGTGACATCTCAAGGATCAAATATTATTCTGGCATACAGTATTCAATTATACTAGTGAGTAGCATTCAGATGTTTATTTTTGATAATGAAGAAGCCACGTTTAATGTTTGTTAAAATTAAACAATGGTTTAGGAAAAAATCAGTTAAAGTTTCAGATAAACCTACGGTTTTGATCACACTTAATTATACATCAATTGACTAAGTCATCCAGAGTCATTTCCATTGCAAAAACAAAAACAAAAACAAAAAACCACTCCCATGTTGTGCAAATATATTTAAAAAATTGACTTGGTTTTTGAAAGACTATTCAGAACCTCAAAAATGCCTCTCCACAGCTGGGCTGAGGGAGAAGCAAAGGTTTCATTCAACACACGTGTTCTTGGGTTTTCCTCAGACGAGATGAAAGTGTATGGATACTTCTTTTTTATAGCCGGAGAAAGAATTTTAATATTACCCAAGCCTGGCTATGGAGTCAAGGACATGTCTTTGGGAGTCTGCCAGCTTTACTAGGGCAAAAATAGGCAACTTAGATTCCTAGGATACCTGAAACCAAATAATGAAGACAATATCCTACTTAAAAGTACTTTTTAAAAAAGAAAGACAGAAAGAAACAGAAAGCCCTCTGTTAGATAAGAGCATCCTTAAGGTGGAGTTGAAGGAAAGAAGGAAA
Organism: Charina bottae; assembly: GCA_023362775.1. NCBI lineage: Eukaryota > Metazoa > Chordata > Lepidosauria > Squamata > Charinaidae > Charina > Charina bottae. The sequence goes on from JALMGJ010000002.1 coordinate 168,396,108, forward strand.
GAAAACAAAGAAAATGACTTAGCCAATAGTTTACTAAATAGGTCTAGGGAAGGGGGACAAAACAACCATGACAACCAGAGGAAGACACACAGACAAAAAGGCACAAGTACACTAAAATATCTTATTCAAGTATAATTGGCTCTGGACTTTTGTTCTCCAAATATGAACTTGGTTTCAAGCATAAAACAAATTAAACAGCTCAGGGTAGATTTCCACCGCCCCCCCACTGCCCCCCCCCACATCTGAAGGTTGCAGGAAGTGTATCCAAAGGCTTTACAGTTTGAGGAGGTCCAGGGAAGCATGTCCACAAAACAGATGTATTCAACCTCCCAGAGCCTTAACACATCTGTTTTAAGTCTTTTTTTTCCCCCCTAAAGGAGGAGGGCTCACAGTACCATTTTGCCATCACATTTTAGCAACTTGATCCTGATGATTTGGGGGATGGTGCAGATTGCCCAGCCCTGCGATAATTAATCTCTCTGCACATGTACAAACATCTGATCACCTCTGTACTAAACAATTGCAATCAAGAAGCAGGAGGGCAGATGGCTTTCACATACTCCCTGGAGCACTGACATCTCTCCCCTAAAAACAATAATTCAAACATCTCTTGGCAGCATTCCAGAACCAGAATCCTAAACTATCTTTTGAAACCTGTGGAGGAACTCTCACCACCAGTAGATGCTTCATCATTACATCACCCCTCCCTGACTATTTTCACTTATCACCACTGTGAGCAAGGAGGAGAGGCAGTCAAATTAAGAAACCATGGTTAGCCCAAGGCCACTTGTTAGGCTTCTGGTGAAGACAGCAGTCTTCATCCCCAGCAGGGTAATTATCTGATGCTCCTCCCTCAAGTCTAGGATTGTTCCATTGAGGGATATAATATTCCAGATGATTCAGAGGCAAACCATGGAGAGCCAGCCCTCAACTCGCCCGTCTGAGACTGCTTTCTCACTCTTCACTCAGCAAAGTCCTGGCAGCCACACCCTCACAGAGATTATTCCACTCTTTTTTATAGACGTGCACACCCTTTTCCAACCTGGCAGATACCACTTTGATGTGATTGTGAGACATTTCCCCACCCCCACCTTTCCATCTTGTCCTCTGACTGAGCATCCTTTGCTTTTCCCAAATAGAAGGCAACAAGGGTGGCTTACCTTCAGCTGGGGGAAAAGCCACAGCTATGGGGATCTCCCCCACTTTTCCTATCTGGGCACATGCTCCAGCCGCAGGAGGCAGCCTCTGCTCAGAACCATTTTCCGGAATCGGTCCAGCAGCCTTGAAGGGATTCACTTTGGGCTTGGGAGCAACAACGGGTGCAAATTTTTTCTGGGGGCTGTAGAAACTGGGAGTGGAGATGTTGATGCTGACAGTAGAGGTCATGCGGGTTCCTGGGGCACCGGATGAGGCCATCTTGCTGCGGGTGGCACAGGACCTAGACAAGGAGGAAGAGAAAGAAAAACCCTCCTGTCAGTCACGAACAAGGCAGAAGCAGTGTGGAATCTGGTGCCCAAAGGGGTGAATGGGGGTATTTAAGATAGCAAGGGAAAGGGGGGGGGTTAAAAAATGAAGGGCAGAGGCAAGCAGGATAAGCAAGGTCCAAAGCGTAGACAAGCCCCAGCCTCCTCTTAGTGAAAGAACAGCCAGGCCTGAACTTCCTCTCTGCATGTATTTTGGGAACAACCAAAGCTCTATCACATGGGGAAAGATGGACAAATGCCACAGGAGAAACCACATGCCTCACAGGGTAGGCTCCGCTCTTAGAGACATGCCTGGGAGTCAATGCAGGAGAATAGGGATTCCGGCCCAGGGTGAAGAGGGGAGTTCTGCGTTTCTACCTATTTTAATGCAGACAACACAGAGTTCTCTGCTGGGGTGCCTCCCCCTGCCTTCCTTCACGCCCTCCCACACTCCTCTCCCCCCTCTGTTTCACTTCACCTCAAGGCACTGGCTCTGGCTGGTCAACACAAAGGCAGTTCAGCAGCGATAAGAGAAGAACAAAAGGAAACCTGTCTGTTTCCATGGCGGTGTCATCTGCGAGGCAGCCCCTGGAGCCCCCGACATCCATGGGCAGCCCCGTTGCCCCCTCTTCTGGCCTGCAGCCGGTAGGTCCTGCCTGATCCTTCCTGTCACAAGCGTTCTCGGGCAGCATCCTTGCCTGCTCAGCTACCGGTGCCGCCACTCCCCCCACCCCCCACCCCGCACAGGAAGCAGCTCCTAGACCCAGCCAGTCGCGCTGACACGTTCCTGGAGTCACAACTCTTCCCTCCCCAGCCTGAGCAGCACCGAAATTGCCCTCGAGCAGCACTCCACTGCTGGCGTTTTAGGCAGGCACCGCACGGCACAGCACAGCAGGCAGCAAGTTATCAGCCACAACCCTGACCCAGGTATTTTCTTTTAATAATAATTTTTAAAATGTTGCTTTGCAGTATGTCAGACAACTGTTCCCAGGCAGTTAAAGCACAGTCTCACAAGACCATTTTAAATGAATAAAATCCTATTCCTAAAACACTTTGTTTTTTCAAACATTAAACGCTACAGTTTAAAGCACAGCAACTGTGTTGGGAAGGGTGCTTATTTAAAGGCCTGCACTTTAAAAAGGTAAGAATGTTTATCAACGTATTAGTATGTGTGTATATATATCACTGTCCAGGTGGTGCCATCAAGGTGCTTTCCCAGTGCCTTGAGGCTGTGCAGGTCTGGACTGGGAAGAACAGGCTTCGACTCACCCCTGACAAGACTGAGTGGCTGTGGGATTTAGGGTCCCCCCCTCATCTAGTGATGTTTCATTGTTAACTCTGGATGGGGTAACACCCCCCCAGACAGAGTTGGTGCACAATCTGGGGGTCCTATACAAAGAGAAGGGGCAGCTACGGCCTTTGCAATCTTGTGTGCCAATTCTACCCATTCCCAGATTGGGAGGCACTGCTCAGGGTCACTCCTGCCCTAACCACCTCCCAGTTGGACTACTGCAATGCCCTCTACATGAGGCTGCCCTTGAAGAGCATTCAGAAGCTTCAGCTGGTCCAGAATGCTGCAGCATGTACAGCAGAGCTTTCCAAACTTTTCATGTTGGTGACACACTTTTTAGACATGCATCATTTTGTGACACACTCTTACAGCAGGGCATCATTTCGTGACATTCTTACAGCAGGGCACAAGGCAGGCACTAGGACCTGCACGGAATCCTGGCAGGGCAGGTTTGGAGGCAGCAGCAGTCGGGACACACCCAGACACTGCAGCCGACACACTAACGTGTCCCGACACACAGTTTGGAAAGCTCTGGTGTACAGTAATGGATTCACCATTGCTACATGAGCTGCACTGGCTCCCAGTAGGCTTTTGGATGCAATTCAAGGTGCTCAAAGCCTTACAGTATATAGCATGGGGCCAGGTTACTTGCAGGACGGACTGCCTATCCACAATGGTTTCTGCCCATCGCACTACATCCAGTAGAATGGACATGCTTTGGATCCTCTCAGTGAAGCAGTGTCATTGCATCTGCCTTATGGAACAACTTTTCCCTGAGATTCGGATGGGCTTGACCCCGTTGGCCTTCTGGAAGGCTGTGAAGATTTTGCTTTCCCCCAACCACTGGGATCCAGATGTTAATGGAGCCCAGCATGTGTGTGGGGGAGTACATATTGGTAAGGTGTTTTTACTGTGGCCTTGACTTGATTCTTTTAATTGATTTGATTGTGTATTATATTTTATCTTTTGTTTGCCACCCAGAATTCCACTGGTAGATGGGTGGTTATATAAATTTGTTAAATAAATATACACAGAAATAGACAGACCACATCTTACTACCACAAGCTTTATTAACTCACATTTGAGACAACTTTTATTCATCAAGAACTGCAAATTCCTCATTTTACTGGTATTCCACACTACACCTGGCCAGACGAAAGGATGAAAGTGCAGTCAACCACACTGTTAGAAATGCACCCTCTCAAGAACCACATTCATCTGAGATAATCTTAAAATGCAAGAAGATATCTTTAACACTCCGCTCTGGATAAGCAGAATGGGGAAGAAATACTAATGATACTGTTTTAAAAGGTAAAGGTTCCCCCCGCACATTTGTGCAGTCGTGTCCGACTCTAGGGGCCGGTGCTCATCTCCGTTAGTTAGCCAAAGAGCCAGCGTTGCTGAAGACACTTCCACGGTCATGTGGCCGCATGACGTGCGCAGAACGCTGTTACCTACCCACCGAAGTGGTACCTATTTATCTACTTGCATTTGCATGCTTTTGAATTGCTAGATTGGCAAGAGCTGGAGCTAGTGCGGGAGCTCACTCCGCACGCAGGGCTAGGGATTCGAACCTCCGAACTTGCGATCTTCCGCTCAACAAGCCTGGCGTCTTACCCGCTGAGCCACCACGCCCCTTGATACTGTTATATTCCATCCCAAATTCAACCAGTTCTCATGCTGGGCCAGATGGTTCTCCTTATTCATCAGGTTCCAGCTGTGTTCAAGGCTGATCCAAAATCAATATAAAAGCTGGAGCATATGATCATGATTATTAGATTTTTATCCTGCCTTTTACTTATAGAGAGAGTAAGATGGCGAACTCAAGGCAGAGAACATACCTAATACTCCTGCAATCTATTTTCCCCACAACAACAACCCTGTGGGTCTCATGGGTTCTAGGCCAGCACCTTAACCACTACACGAAACTGGCTCTCATGACTTTATGACTTTTGAGTGTCCTCAGGTCCTGGTAGGCCTTACCTTATATGCTCCAAAGTCTTGAACACTATGTTAGAGATGTCACTGGAAGGCCCTGGACACAGGAAGATAATTTCAAAACTCAGAATAGTTCCCATTCCACTGTCCATCCCGGGATTTGACACATGGGAATCTGCTTGTTCTGGATTCTACCTTTGTATCTAAGTAGCTCACATTAGTTCCTATCTGACACCAAGAAATGCATTAGAAGCAGTTCCTCTTCACGTCCTATGGCTTTTTCCTGACATTTAAACATCCCTTTCTTCATGCTGCTTCATGCAAGAGAACTCATTATTAAAGTCCAAGTTACTTTTTTTCCTGAGTTACTTTAAACATAAGGTTCTGTTTTACCAACTGTTCAGGTTATATTTGACCAATTTTCCAAGAGATGGCAGAACTGGATTACGTAAAAATGGAAAAGCACAACATAGATACAAAGACTATGGAGTCAGCTGTCCCAGAAAGACACTCGCACAGTATGAACAGCTGTTCCCAACTCCTTCACTTCCCCCCCCCCAACAAGCCTCTTTCCAATTGCAGCTGCCCTGCCCATCTTATCCCCTTTCTTGCCTTCACCAGCACCAAGTCAAACACTACTTTTTGCAATCAGTCCCTCAAGAGACACTTTATTTCCAAGGTCAACTGATAAAAGGAGTCCGATTGTACTTAAGAAACCAGACAAGAGCCAGCAGAGGGGTGAATTCTAATGGTCACATGGGAAAGTAACAGGCAAGGGAGAATATTTTTCATCTGAGCAGGTCTCAACCAGTCATCGTATCTCTAGGCTCCAGGACAGCTATTTGGGAGGGCAGCCACAAAATGTTCAATGAGTACCTAATGGCTTTTGGTCAACCAGATTAAAGCTCTGGGCTTAAGAGAGTGAGAGGAAATTGAGTACTTTTTAGGAGTACCAACTGCCTTCAAAAGCAGTGCACACTGCATGTGCAGCTCATTCTAAATTGCTTAGGATTTCTGCAAAAATACTTCCTATCACCCCAAAGATTAAAAATGAAGCTCTCCTTCCCACAAATTCTGCCTTTTTCGAAGTAAATGAAAAATAAAATGAAAAATAAAAACCTCAAGGCCTTCTTTGTCATTCCACCTCCCTCAGGAATTCCTTCCATGGAGCACTACTCTAAACTAATTCTATAAAAATGCTTAGAAGACAGACAAAAATTCCCCTCCACAAGTGTTGGGCCAACAAAAAGGTTATGCAAAAGCTACAAGCTATTTAATTTTCATTGCCATTACATTACCCTTGATTTAGTTGTCTGATGGGGGGAGGGATGTCCATTAGATCTGAATGTCCGTTAAATAGTGAATGGGATGTTATGCATGTGAAAAATGGTATTACGCATGCATAAAATGATTAATGGATTGTGTCTGTTGTGTCCAAAGCCCACTAAATGAAGGCCTGGTAAATTGGGGGTGCACCGTATCTGCAATTATATTGTTCCCTTAGGTAGGCTAGAAAGACAGAATGCTGCTTCCTTAAACCAGAAATAACATTCTCAATACTGATATATGAAAATTAGGTGGGGGGGGGGCAACCTCAGTGGCCTTCAGTGGAAATATAACAGTAGCGTCACACTTCCCCTCCCCAACCAAAAATAATTGGCTTTGTGAGCATATTACATGAATTCTTCTTTTCAATAACTTTCAACATTCTCTTCCTTCTTTCCTCACCACTCCCACCAATTGTTCATTGCTAACTGCGCACTGCTAATCGTGTGCTTTTTGTTTTGTTGGCAAAGAAAATGAGACTGCAAGAAAGATTCAGGCAAAGAAAAGTGGGACAGGCAGACAGGGTCCTGCAGCCAGCCTGTGTAATTTTTAATTGCATATAATTTTTAACTACAGTTTCTAATTTCAATTTCAATATCTATATCTATTCATCTCAAAGAATTTATCTCATCTTTGGAGATATAGAAAGCACAACAGCAAACTATCCCATCTCTAGACAGGGAGGTTCTACCTTTGAATGTTAAATGCCTTTATGCCCAGCTTATGAGCTGTCTTGGAAATACTCAGCCTCATCAAGTCCAGAATTTATATTGGTTTGACACAGAATGTTCCAGCGATGCCAGCCTTCGCCATCCAGACATGTTGGACTTCATTTTAGCCCCCGTCAGCATGACCAGTAGTAAGGGACTGTGGAGTTATAGTCGAAGAACTCCAAAGGACACCACCCTAGAAGAGGTTGCACCACCCATCCTGCTTCGGTGCAGTTTCAAGAATCTAGTGATCAACCACTGACTGGACACATAATGAACATTCTATGTGCAATGTAAAGAATGAGTGTAATATCTCTACCAGAGTCCAGATTATGAAGTGACTAAGATTTCTAGTGGGTATGCTACATAAAAAGCATTCTACTTTTGACCACAACACAACTTGAAGTTTCATAGCCTATTGCCGGTAATGATCATGTTGTCCTTTCCATTGCACAACTGCTCCAGAACTACCTAGTCTTTTAGACCGCTTTTATAAATGCACTTCATTTTGATTTTTGTAGTGTTGCGGTCTTCTAACACTGGTGGGATGCTTCATTGAGGATTAGTTTTAATTTGTGCACGGCTCCAGGCTCCTCTGGGAGGAAGAATGGTATTAAAAAAACAATAATAGCATGGCTTTCCTTTAGAATGGGAAATGTTCAATAATGCAGTAACTAAAGGCTGAGGGAGATGGTGGAGGCTTTTTTTTTAAAACTGAAATGTTTTTGCTCAACTGCATAGTTTCAGTTCCTTTCTGGTAGCAGCCCTATTTATATTACAACTTCCTAACTAATACGTCCAATTCTGGAAATGTGAGCCGATTCCATTACTAGAACTGAGGATGCCTTCAGGGCCCAGACATGTCCAGGTTGGCGCCTGCTTCCTAGACAAGCCTTTGTACCTGGGATCCACCAACCCCAACACAGCACATATGCCATGCATTACGTCTAGTCTCTGGTTGGATGCATGACAATCCTCTGGTTCTTGTAGACACAGACAGACGGTGAACGAACAGCAGGATGTTTACCAATGTTCCAATAAGTCATTCTCCCATATGTAGATGGCGGGCTGTGCTTGGCTTGATGGTTCACCCTGTATGCCTGAGGAGATCAAAGAATTCAGCTTTGTTGCCTGAATCACTTGGGAACAGCAGGGGCCAGAAGATCTAGGACCAGTAGATCTAGTTAGCATAAATGAGAGAGAAAGCTTTTCCTGCATAATAATGTGGAAGTGGAATTGTACTAAGTTCTACCTCTGGATTCTCAATACTGGTATAAAAAGTGTAATTAGGTGAGCAACCCAAGAATCACATATGGTCCTGGGTGGAAATAGGGCAGTAGTATCATTCCTCCCTTTTCCAACCATAAATAATAGCATTGTGAACATATTGCATGAATTCTTCATCTGCTCCCTTCCTCCCTCCCTCTCCACTCATCCCCATTGCTAATCTTCTGCCTGTTTGGTTAATAAGAGAGACCGCAGAAAAGTTCTGGGCAAAAAAGAAAGTTCTAATAAGAGCCCGCAGGCTGTTAGTGTTTACAAATGTATGTGTGTGTGTGTGTGTATGTATGTATGTATTTATGTATGGAGGCAAAGTCACTCAGCCCTACTTTTTATTCTTTCTTTTTTCATTGTGAAGGCTGTCAAGCCCTACCCAAGAGAGGGGGAACAAACCGGGAAAGCTTCAGCAAGCAGATACGGGGCAACCCCAACGATCTTTCTAGGAAGGACACACAAGTCACGCAAGAGTTGCCGTCCCGACAAGAACTTGCAGATTCTTTCCGCTATCTAAACACATCTGGAAAAGCGCTCGGGGGCGCGGGGTTGCACCCCCCCCCCTCCGGCTTGTTTTAGCTCAAAGCAGGCAAAAATTCCCAGCGCGCGGCTCAGCTTTCACCAACTGGCGGAACTTTCCTAGACAAAGAAGGGGAGTCGGCTCCGGGGGATACTGCCCTAGGCAGGGAAGGGGGTCCCAGGAAAGTCCGGAGACGGCGCCCCGCAATTTGTCAATATTTCCCGAGAAAGGCGCCTCTCCTAGAAATCCTGCTCTTCTCTTTCGGCCCAAGCCCCGCCAGTCTTCCTTTCAGAGCAAGGCGCCCTCCCTCCCACCACCACTCCCCGAGACTCACGAGGAGAAGCACCCGCCGCTTCTCCCGACTGCGTACGGCACCCCTCGCATAATCTTCGCCTAGGCTGTCCCCCTCGTTGCACGCGACTGGGAGGCACGCACGCACGCACGCACAGCCCGCCATCCAGGGCAAAGAGCCGATTTCACCCCCAAGTGACCAATCAGGGCCCCGGGAGAGGCGGGGAACCGCTCGCGCCCTCCAGCCCGAGGCGGCAGGCAGTCGGAAGAGCTGCAAGGCAGACCGATGGAGGAGCGAGCCGGCTGCCGGGAGAGGCGGCTCTCCTTCGCAGGGAACGGCAACCTTACCTTCAGAGGCCGAAGACTGCTCCGGGGTTCCGCGGGACTCGAAGGCGCGGCGTCTCTCCGGAAGGCGAGGCGCTGTGGATCACAGCCTCTGGCAGCGCTGCCCGTGGCCAGGCGTCTCTGCCTGCCTGGCCCGAGCGCAACTTTCTAAGCGGGCTGGCTTGCCAAGAGGGGAGTTGAGCAAGCGGGGATGGGGCGGGGGAAGCCGAGCCGCCGGAGCCCCAGCCTTGCAGAGAAGAGCCTCCCCCTGCCCAAGCGTTTGACCATAAAAGGAGAGAGGCTGCGCTGAGCTAACAGCTGAGCTCACTCTTCGGGGAATGTGGCAATCGGGGAGGCCGGCGACGGAATGGGGGCGGGGGATGCGCGCTGAGCGGGACCGAAGCTTCCGCTCCTCCAGGAGTCCGTCTCGCCGCTCGTCCCTCCTTCCCAACGAGTCTGCCCGTTTAGCGTCAGTCCTACTGCAATGGGCTTTCTTCCTACGAAGTACAGTAGTCCTGCGCAGCGCGAGGCTCGGGATCCCTAGGAAGTCAGCGGCGCTGAGTTACCCTGGGCATACTGGCGCGGAAGCAAGTCTCCTTGAGTTTCACTTAACGTTGGCACAGCGCCCAATCCTAGTACTGTAATGTTTACCCGCCGGGCGAGTTTTATAGCTTTTTATTCTGAAGAAAGGGCCGTCGTCCGAACGAAAAGGACAAAGTAGTTTATAGGTCATCAGCGACGCCGCTTTTGTTTCGCTCTTTCCGCCCAATCCTGATGCGAGACTTTCCTCCCGTTGGGCCGGCCGCTACCTCCCCTTGCCCCCCCAAGTGCATGGTTTTCTTCAACTTGTGCTGCTCCCCTCTTCCCTCCTCCTCAACTTTATTTATTCATTGAAAAATCCATCTTGAGTTTGCCTCCTGGACCCTCGCTCTCCCCCTTCTGCCCCAAGAAGTGATCTCATTTCCTTTGGAGCCCCCAAGCTCAGAGAAGCTGCTTTTGATGAGTCAGGGTCTGCCTGGCCTCTTCTCCACCCACTCTCTCTCTTTCTCCCTGAACCAGCTGCAAGAGTATCTGACTCAGAATTTCCTTTTTAAAAATGGTGAAGTTTGTTCTTTCTACATAAAAAGCCCCCACATTTCACGTTGCCAAAATGGTTGCATTCTTATCTTCCTAGCGTCAAGGAGAAGATCAGGGAGAAATGGAAGCTTTAACCTAGGTGCAATTAATACAGTTCAAAAGATCAAATAAGATGTTGGTTGCCGACATAAAGACAGCAATCAGAACAGTTTTGCGCCATTTCTTCACTCTAGGCTGCAGCCACAACTTGATTTCCCCATCCCCAGTATGTGGCTTGCACCTTACTTATACAATGTTTGCTCTGCAAGTATTTCATGGAACCACTGTTTCTTTAATTCTCCCTCTGTAATTTTATTTGGTGTGGACTGAAGATCTGCTTTTGCATTATCTTTATCCTGCCCACAGTAATAGTACAACTTAAGAAAAAAGAAGATGCATCCACAGTCCTCAAATGCAATCAGTCAGAGTCTGCAATGATGTACCTAAACTACCCACTCGAGGGAACTGATGAATTCACAGTGACATGCTACAGCAGTATGCACCCATGTCTCTTCTCTCTCACACACACACATACACACACAGTGCTCACTCCCTTAAGTAACCACTGTGTTTCAGATTCTAGTGACTCTGCTACAGCCAACCCCATGCACCCCCCTAAAGAAGAGGTTGGATTTTTTTTATCCCTTTTGACTTCTCACAATCATGACAGGCACAAAGGAGAGGAAGGGGAAAGCTTAACAGTGTAGCCCCCATGCAGCTTCTTTCTGACCCAAGGCAAGAACTGGCAGCCAAGGCACCCAAGAAGCACAGCCACAATATGGCTGAGTTTACGCATCGCGCTGGGGCATGGTTTCCTTTTAAGCTTGGCTTGTTAACAATAGCATAGGTAAAGGTAAAGGTTCCCCCGCACAGTCGTGTCCGACTCCAGGGGCCGGTGCTCATCTCCGTTTGTTAGCCGAAGAGCCAGCGTTGTCCGAAGACGCTTCCATGGTCATGTGGCCGGCATGACGCAAGTGGAACGCTGTTACCTTCCCACCGAAGTGGTACCTATTCAGCTACTTGCATTTGCATGCTTTCGAATTGCTAGGTTGGCAAGAGCTGGGGCGAATGCGGGAGCTCACTCCGTCACGCGGGACTAGGGATTCGAACCTCCGAACTTGCAATCTTCTGATTGACAAGCCTGGCATCTTAACCACAGAGCCATCGTGCCCCTTAACAATATTAAAAATAACAATATTTATAATATATAAATATTTTATATAATATAAATAAATATAAATAATAATAATAACAATATTAACAATAGCATGGTTAGTAGTAAACCATGATTTCTAAACCACAGTGGCTGGACTCACACAACAACTACACCAATTCCAACCAACCGCATTATGACTTAGCACTATTCTTGCTCTTTCAAGATCAGAGACGTTTGTCTGCATTTGCCAACAACAGAGACCTTCCTGCCATTGGAGGAAAGGCAATACAGGCATAGAATTTGTACATAAGGCATAGGGGCTGGGGGGAGAGACTTGGAAGATGATAATCACAGTTGTATGTGCTGTCTTCTAGTACCCAGAGTGAAATTTAGTGTCTGAACTCCTAAGCCAAGCTGTTTCATGCACAATGACTCCTTTTGCTATTTCCTCACTCCTGATTTCAGCTGCCACTTCTAGTGTCATCTAACCATAGTTGTAGCAATATAATAGGAACAAGGGCAAGCTTTGTATTGCCTCAGCAATATGTGATGATGCTAAAAGACACTGCAAGTCATAGTGAGGAAAGGGCCTTTTCTCCAGAGCCTTTTCCTTTGCGAGTCTCCATGACATGAACCCAGGGAGATACAACTCTGCCATAACACATTGTCATCTGGGTTGATGAACAACTTGAGTGTGCTATAGATAATAGTGATGTGTGCAGTAACTGTTGAGTTACTGTGTATTCTGTGCTTAGTCCTTAGCGCTACCATCAATATGGGGACAGCGATTTTCTTCTCTTCCTTCCCACTGAATTCAGTAGATCAAAAAGGCTTAGCACCAGTTTTGGTGCTGGTATAAAGTTGCCCCATCAATGGGAATATGGCTGTAGATGAAAGGAACATTGTGCAAATGTGCTCCCCCTGTATGTCCAGCATCTCACCCTATTTTAGCCATCCCACAAGTGTGATCATTGACCAGTCAGTCCACTGGCTTATCTCCATGGTGACGTTCTCCTCCATTGGCATACCAAGTCTTCTGCCAAATCCTATAGCTCAGCCTTTTGGAACCTGGGACCCTCTAGATCAGGGCTTTCCAAAGTTCTCCCGCGGCGACACACCAACCGCCGTTGGTGTGTCGCTGCGGGAAAACCCGGAAGTGCCGCTGTTGCGGCAGCGCCCAAAACCCGGAAGCGCTGCTGCCGCTTTCGGTTTTTGCACACCGCCGTTGGTGTGTCGCCGCGGGAAAACCCGGAAGCGCTGATAATGATCAGCGCTTCCGGGTTGTGTGGCGAAACACCAGACTGTGTGTGGCGACACACTTTTGTGTCGCGACACACAGTTTGGAAAGCTCTGCTCTAGATTGAGGGGCGTGGTGGCTCAGCGGGTAAGACGCCAGGCTTGTCGATCGGAAGATCGCAAGTTTGGAGGTTCGAATCCCTAGCCTGTGACGGAGTGAGCTCCCGCACTCGCCCCAGCTCTTGCCAACCTAGCAATTCGAAAGCATGCAAATGCAATAGATATATAGGTACCATTTCGGTGGGTAGGTAACAGCGTTCCACGTGTGTCATTCCAGCCACATGACCGTGGAAGCGTCTTCAGACAACGCTGGCTCTTTGGCTAACAAACGGAGATGAGCACCAGCCCCTAGAGTCGGACACGACTGCACAAATGTGCGGGGGGAACCTTTACCTTACCCTCTAGATGTCTTGGACCAGGGGTCGGCAAACTGCGGCTCGCGAGCCACATGCGGCTCTTTGGCCCCTTGAGTGTGGCTCTTCCCCAGGCAGGCGTGGCGGGGGCAGGCGCGGCAGCGGGCATGGTGTGCGTGGCAGGGGCAGGCGCGGCAGCGGGCATGGTGTGCGTGGCGGGGGCAGGCGCGGCAGCGGGCATGGTGTGCGTGGCGGGGGCAGGCGCGGCAGCGGGCATGGTGTGCGTGGCGGGGGCAGGTGCGGCAGCGGGCATGGTGTGCGCGATTGGCTCCCACCCGCAAACCCCGCCCCTTCCACGCGATTGGCTCCCGCCCGTAAACCCCGCCCCCTTCCACACGATTGGCTCCCGCCCACAAACCCCGCCCCCTTCCACACGATTGGCTCCCACCCTCAAACCCCGCCCCCTGGCCCTCGAGTGATATTATAAATTTTATAAATGTCAAAATGGCTCCTGGCATAAAAAAGTTTGCCGACCCGTGTCTTGGACTAAAACTCATCAATCATCAGGTTGGAGAAGGCAATAACACTAAAGTCAGTGTACCTCCCATATTGGATTATAGCCTGAATATCATCTCCTTGATGTTAAAAAGCTGCCACTGAGAAGTGTTCCTAGAATGAAATGCTACATTCCATGGCTGTGTTTCCAATCTGAAGGATGTGGCTGTATTCCCCGAAAATAGTTCTGTGCCAGTAGAAATAAATGTGTCTACCTATATCGGAGATTGCTTGTTGCATTTCTGCAGGGACTACTGCATTAACCACGCATCCTTCCAAACTAAAACATATGCAGAAGCTTCTTTGTGAGCAAGTAACATTTTAAAAGCAAAACCTTTTTGGCTATGAAAAGACAAGTTTGCTTCCAATTTTAAATGTGCCATCAGAAATATCTCAGAACAATGCAGCAAAATGTATTAGTGGCAAATATTTCCATGAATGCAGTTTTAAATCTGACGTTAGCAAGAAAACAACGATAGACAACACTTGTTAATAGTCTGTAGGTAAATATTTCTCCCAGCATGACCACTCCCTTTTTGAACTCTTGCCTTGTGTCCTAATCTTTTCCTAAACACCAGGAAAGGGTGTGTCTAGGAATTGAAGTATGTCATTCTTGTTGCTGGCAGAAAACAATGGATGAAGAAAGCACTCCAAAATCATTGTAATAGTCTGTAGCCCCCTGCTGGACAGTGTAGTCTGTGTCTGGAATGTGTGAGTTTCAAAGTTGACCCACAAGAGGTCTGCAGTCAATAGTCTTTATTTACTTATTAGCTGTTTTTTAAAAGCTGCTTTAAAAGACAGAAAAATGTTCTGAAGAGGCGTGTTTAATTGCACCTTAAGAAAAATGTTCTTAAGAGGTCCATTTAATTTTTCCAATATAATACTCTTTCCCCCTCCATGGCTAAATTGCAATCATTTTTTTATTTTTTTGGTGCTATAGTTCTGTGAGGGAAAAAAAATACAGATACTGTATGACCAGATTGGATTTCCCATGACCCCAGCTCCTATTCCAAGAGATAAGGAGTTTCCTGCTCATCATTTTACTGTAGGAGTGGGGAGCCAGAAGGCTGTATATTTTCTAAAGACCCCAAGATCCTTTCCTGTTGCCTGTGTTGCAAAAAGGTTGGCACAGCAATGGTTAACACAAATGATACCCACTTCATGTAAAGTGATTTGTGGCCCATCTCCCCCTCTGGGTGCATAGAGGTGAAAGACTCTTGTAAATGTGCTTCTGTCAAATTTTAGTCAGCTAATGGCCATGCAGGAAGTGGATTTACAAGCACCTTCCAATCTTTGGGAAAGAGACAAGACTTAGTGATAGTTCTCTACACAGATGATTCAAGTCCTGCACCTCTAGGTGGGGGGGGATCCTTTTTTTTTTATAGTTTAAACTTTATTTATTTTCAGAGTATAGATAAAAAACAAAATAGAAACTACAGAAAAGCATGAAAATAGAACTAAAGAAAAAAGAAGAAAAAACTATAAAGTGCAAATAGATAGGAAACAAAGATGGAAAAGTGACTTCCGACTTTCTCCAATACAGTTATAGATAAATTTACAAAAATAATCTCTTACCAATGATTAAACCATAGTAACATTATTTCTATTAAAATAAACCAATTAATCATTAAAACCCAAAATCAAAACATCATTTTTTTCTACCACAAGCAAGTACTCTAGAAGTGGTTGCCAAACAGATAAAAATCCAGAAACTGAATGTTCTCTAATTAATGCTGTCAATTTAGCCATCTGGGCCAGATCCATTAATTTAACAATCCAATCTTCAACCGTAGGTATCTGTGGATCTTTCCATCTCTGTGCATATAAAAGTCTTGCAGCTGTGATCCTATATAAAAGCAAAACTCCATGTTGTTTCTCCAGCTGCTTCTCCATCAAACCCAAAAGGAACAGTTCCGGCTTTTTTTGTATATTCACTTTTTAAATCTTTTGAATAACAATACATATTTGATCCCAAAATTTTTTTGCTTTCTCACAGGTCCACCAGAGATGATAAAAAGTTCCTTCTCCCTGTAAACACTTCCAACAAACATTAGTTACACCATTATACATTTTTGATAGTTTATCAGGGGTTAGATACCAACGATACATCATCTTATAAAAGTTCTGGGGTGGGGGGTGGATCCCTGCCCTTGGACGAGAATACTGAGTTAGAGGAACTAGTGGTCTGACTCAGCATGAGGCAGCTTCCTATGTTGTACCTAGCCTTCCCGCAAACTTGTCTTCTTCCACCACTCTTTTTTTTCCCAACAGAATTGTAACATTTTGAAATTATTGAGCTTTCTGAAATTTCACCACTTACGTTATGAAATCTGCATCAATGATCCTGATTAAGCTTTCTTCCACCTTTATCAGCTGTGCCACTGCAGATTTTCATTACTGTCCCTTGTTTGGTAGAACTTTTTTGCTAGAAACCAGGAGACTGAGAGTTCTAGTCCTGCCTTAGGCACGAAAGCCGGCTGGGTGACCTTGGGCCAGTCACTCTCTCTCAGCCCAGCTTACCTCACAGGGTTGTTGTGGGGAAAATAAGAGGAGGAAGGAGTATGAGGTATGTTCGCCACCTTGAGTTATTTATAAAAAAATAAAATAAAGGCAGGATAAAAATAAAAAATAAATAAAATAAAAATAAATTTACTAAAATCAACAAGATCCACAGAAAATTGGCTCGGTTTCATCAAGGTAGGTGTCTTTCCCTGGCCCACCTTCTTTGCCATCCGTTGCTGCAAAGAAGATCAGAAAGGTACCTTTCTAGTAGCATCCAAGTTTATCTGGAGGGCAGCACAGATTATGATCAGGATTAAACACATGGGCACCTTTCACCTCACCATCACCAAGGCCACTGAAAGACAAAAGATATCATTTGTAAATGGTGGAAATGTGTTAGGTGCAGCTAAGGAAGATTCCCAAGTGATAATTAAAGCATCTGGGGATGCCTATGTAATTTCAGCATAAAATATCTGCATACAGTAAATGATAAGCTTGTTTCGGGCTATCCGCACTAGTGATTTAGAATGCCTTCAACAGTCATCAATCCAACCGCTGTTGGGCTGAAGTAACAGTAATGAGAATAGGCGTTATACCACCAATTTTAAAAATATTGTTTTATTGTGTTATTATAAAATACAAGTAGTACATTATATTATTTGGGTACAGTGGTATTTATACAGTGTTGACTAGAGATTGGCATTATACCACCTTAATGGGGATGCCTGGATGCTGTATCAGCGGTCCCGAACCCTTTTGGCACCAGGGACCAGTTTCGTGGAAGACAATTTTTCCATGGACCGGGGGGTGGGGATGGTTTTGGGATGAAACCATCAGAAGTGGTAAATAAAATAATGGGCGGGCCACGCACGGACTAAAGTAAGTGTCGGATTCTGACTTCTCATAAGGAGCACGCAACCTAGATCCCTCGCATGCGCAGTTTACAGTAGGGTTTGCGCTCCTATGAGAATCTAATGCCACCGCTGATCTGACAGGAGGCGGAGCTCAGGCGGTAATGCGAGCGATGGGGAGCAGCTGTAAATACAGATGAAGCTTCGCTCGCTCACCCACCGCTCACCTCCTGCTGTGCGGCCCGGTTCCTAACAGGCCACGGACCGGTACTGGTCCATGGCCCAGGGGTTGGGGACCCCTGCTGTAGATGACTCTATAAGTCATTAGTGGGGAAATGGACTCTGAATGCACGTGAAATTTAGCTACTTTTTAAATTCTGTCAGTTGAAGAGCTCTATGTATGTTCTGCTCAAGTGTTGATACTCGTTATCTTCATATGTGCAGTACATGCATAAAGTGTATGGCATGATCTCAACTTATTGGACAAATGAACTCTGCAACATCTGTTTTGTGAAATTTTCCTTGTTTCTTTGATGTTGTTTATATGCATGGGAGTTGTACTTCAACTGCATTGGAATTGGCTGTCCTAACAAGAATAAGGCATTATTCAGTGTGATAATTCTTCCTTAAATTAGCTTCCTTAGACTCAATCTGCTATTGATTTATAACCCTCAACCAACACAGCTTAAGTGCAACAATTAAGGGGCAAAAAATTATGTAGTTTGATTTATCCAAGGACACCCCACTGTGATACCTAATTTCTGGAAACTGTCTGAACCAAGTAAAGCTACAAGATGGTTGAATCCTAAGGCCAGAATAGCTTTAAATACATGTATACAATTTATTGTAATATTAGCCATGCTTAAATATCCTACTACAGATATTTTTACCAAGTAACCCAATTGCTTTTTATCTTTGTAAAACAAGATTTTCAGCTCTAGCTGGATATGTTCCTAGAGGTTTCATTGCATGATGTAATGGCTTTGGATTTCATGCATTCCTGGAGAATCTGTAGTTTCACTGGCTTTGGAAAAACAAAGGCAGGAAGAAAATTAACTCAGCCAAAAACATCTTTTTGAAAAGAAACATTTCTTTTCAGCTGGAACAATTCCCTATGATGTTTTCCCACAGGTATTTGCTGTGCAGATGCATCTACAATTCTTGCAAGCTTCAAGATAGTGTAGAATAATTTAGGACCTTCAGTGAATCAACAAGATGGTACTTAATTTATAGTGGAGGTGGACACAGCCATGACAATTTGCACTCCCTGACCTTTCTGTTATTAAGTCTCCATTTGCTGAAGTGAGAGAGTGTTTCAGGACAAGCCTTTCACAAGATCAGTGCCATGGTAGAAAAGAGTTCTGGAGATGCCCAGAGGCTTTCTAGATTTATGTTATGGCATTACATAATAGTGTTGGCATAACATAACATAATTCCATAATGCCCATACTGAGCCTGGCAGGGGAAAAACACAAACAACGCCCTCCTCCTCCATGAGTGGCAGGTATGTCTCCCATGTCCAGAGAAATACTGTAAACCATCATCAGTCAGGGACTGACCAAGGGGTCTCATCCACAGAGTCAGCCATTTAGCTCACTATTTATGGTCACCTACTCTAGTACCCTAAGCCACAGCATACACAACATGCAAGATAAAAACCCAGCTGCATGCTAACAGCTACAAGAGCAGAGCCCTAGTGAACCAGCTAAAACCAATCTTCAAGCAATCCTACAGGAGGGGATTACGTTCTCTTATAATATCGGTTATAGGTAAAATCTAGCCTGGTAGACCTTGAATGAGGTGGTCTTGGTAAGATTAATGAGAATATTAAAATTTATGGAACTTAAAACTTAAGTTGAGGCTAAGATGTAGTTATCAGGAGAAAAAAAAAGACTTTTTGATGGTGGGGGGGAGAATACCAGGTTTAGCTCCAAATATTCCAGTCTGATCATTCACCATACATCTTGGATTTGGCCAGAAAGGATAATTCAGAAGAGTCAACCTGAGCTCAACTGATTCTCTTACAAAAAAAGATTGTTCTCTGGCACCAGATTTAGCACAGGTCAAGACTTGACCAACAAGGACCAATTAGGCCAGCTAGGCCAACCAATATTTTTATTGTTTCCATTTATTACAAATTGTTCAAACAAAGATAGGGGACCAACAAAAAACAATCATAGATTCTGTTGATTCTAAAATTTGTCTTTTTACCCCAGAAAGAACAAATCTTCAATTCAAATTTTCTGTATTAATCTATTCAACACACAGTAGGAAGACCTATTCATGGGGATGAGGAATGATTTCATTCTGAAACACCACCTTCCTTGAGAACAAGAGTCTTTTGCTACATCTCTGATTTGTAGGGGAACTCAATAGGAAGAGAGTTACCCTAATACAAGGGTCGGAAATGGCGGCTCGCGAGCCAAATGCGGCTCTTTGGCCCCTTGAGTGTGGCTCTTCCGCAGGCAGGCGTGGCGGGCGTGGCGGGGGCAGGTGCGGCAGCGAGTGTGGCGGGGGCAGGCGCGGCAGCGAGTGTGGCGGGGCAGGCGCGGCAGCGGGCATGGTGTGCGTGGCTGTGGGCATACCCCTGGCAACCGCCTAGGCCCAGCCTCTCTTTTTCCTCTGGGGACGGGCTTCACACAGTCTCGCGAGAGTTTGGAAGCCTCCGTCTCCGGCAGCCATCTTGACCCGTCCCCCCCCCCCCACCGCGCCAATCAGCTGTGCGTCGGGAAGCCCGGCAGCCTGCACGCGCGATTTTTGCCTCCCTGCCGGAACGGAGGGCATTTTCGGGGTCCCCGGAGTCTGCCCTTTCGAAGGGGCAGCGGCGGTGGTGGGCCATCGGTGCTTCCGGTTTCCAGGACGCCGCTGCTGCCGCTGCCCCTTTGGAAGATTTGGCTCCTGAAGAGAAGCGACTGGAGCAGTCGAGCCTCTCTTTCCCTTCTTCCAAACCTCCCCCGCCCCCTTCCAGAGCAATTTGTCGAAGACGCCCGCTTGCTGCTGCTGCGTGGCTGCTGCTCAACTGATCATGAAGGAACCAGGATGTTTACGCGAGTGTGCTTTACCTACCCACTTTTTAACATATTTGGTTCTGCTGGGGGCGGGGAAGGGATCTTGACCGGCCAGGGAAGGCGCGCGGGCGGAGCTGCCTGCCTGGCACTCGGGCGCTCCGGCTGGGGTGCAGCGGGACGGGAGCTCCGCCCGGGCGCCTTCCCTGGCCGGTCCTCGCGGGCCGCCGGCGATGCTCCCGTCCCGCTGCACCCCAGCTGGAGCGCCCGAGTGCCAGGCAGGCAGCTCCGCCTGCGCAGTCGTGGCAGCGGGCATGGCGGCGGCGGGCACTGCAGCGGGCATGGCGGCAGCAGGCCCTAAGTGTGCACGATTGGCCCCCGCCCGCAAACCCCTCCCCCTTCCACGCGATTGGCTCCCGCCCGCAAAACCCGCCCCCTTCCACGCGATTGGCTCCCGCCCGCAAACCCCTCCCCCTTCCACGCGATTGGCCCCCGCCCGCAAACCCCGCCCCCTGGCTCTCGAGCACTTCAAAATGTGCACGAGCATGTCAAAATGGCTCCCGGCAAAAAAAGTTTGCCGACCCCTGCTCTAATATATATATATGATACTGAGTCCCTTGTTAGAGCCATGGCTCAACCATGGCTACAAAACAGGTTATAAACAACAAACCACAGCAGGCAGCAGTACCTAGCTGTCTTGGCTTATTGCCTCCAAAGTTAAACAAGAATGGAATGCTGGGAGAAGAATCCACCAGGAAATCCCAGGGCCATAGGCTAAACTGAGGAATCATCCTAGAAGA
The DNA here is from genome assembly GCA_023362775.1 of Charina bottae. Lineage (NCBI taxonomy): Eukaryota > Metazoa > Chordata > Lepidosauria > Squamata > Charinaidae > Charina > Charina bottae. Next base: position 168,416,880 of record JALMGJ010000002.1, read on the forward strand.
TAACAAATACAACCCATTTGTGTCTTATTACCAATAAAATCAAGTAGTCACATGGAACCAAACTTGATCTGAAGGTTCTTTACATTTTATATGCAATGAACTTAACCAGGATTCCAAGTCCATTTGAGGAGGCTTTATTTTAAACATGGTGTCCTCAACCAGCTTTGGTGCCCAGATCTGAGGATTAATATTCTCTTCAGGAAGGATATACTGTAAATCTGTATCTATAAAGAGCCAAGGAGATGACCCTAGAGAAGCAAGGCAACAAGTGAAACATGCATGTTTTAAGACCTGGACACAGAGAAAGCATGGAAAAGAGGTAAGACTCACTCCTCCCTAATTCATTAGAATATAAGAGGGAGGGAGGTGAAAACTTAATCAGAGTTTCAAGATTCTGTTACTATAGCCTTCAACACTAAAGTAGAGTTCCAGCTAGACTTGTGTAGTCTGTTTCCTGACCTGGCCTCCCTCAAAGGGCTGACATTATCTGAGTTCTCTAGATTATAACAAATAGTTTTGTTAAGGTCCCTTAATATCCCAATTTTGGGGAGAAATTCCACCTTCTATGTCTCTTGGTTTGGAAAGGAAATGACAACAAAACAGTCCCTTGCTGGTTTTCACTGCAGGTGTAATTTTGACTTGTTCTAGGGATTAGCCTGCAATTATTCTAGCGGCCAAAACTTATGAATAGTACTCTTGGCCATTGCCTCATGCTGGGACATCAAGGAGAACCCGATCCAGAAGCATTTCCAAACAGCATACCTCCTCCTTCTTGGTCAGCAAGCTGAAGGAATGCTTCTTATGGGACAAGACTGCACTAACACACACACATCTTCCCAGATATCAGTCACATCCCAGGATATGACATCTTGAGGAACGTCCTCCCAGAGGCTTTTTCAATTGAATAAATGGGGAGCCAAGAAGGCTGAAAAGGAGAGATGCACAACAGAAAATATTTGCAGCACCTTCGACCTCTAAAGCAGTGTTTCCCAACCACGCAACTTTAAGATGTGTGGACTTCAACTCCCAGAATTCCCCAGCCAGCTCAAGTAATCACCAAAAGAAATTTGAAAGAAATTCTAAAGCATCCTGAGAATGGGGTTAAAAAAACCTTTGAAGTGGGCAACTTTTAGCACAACTGCCTATCATCCAACCCTGGCAGTTAATGTTCAAATGTACACGCTGAACATCCAGAAGGATCAAGACAGCACTTAAAATTCCTAGTTCCTTAACATGCCATTTCTAGCTGTTCTGATATTCAACTTGTCTCCATCTTCTTGCCTCCCAGCACTTCAACTTGTGTGTGCAATAATTAATAAGCACCAGCCCCCATTTACCAATATGGAAGCATCTGGTGCCTGTTAAAGAAATATGCTTGATAGTCGAATCTGGCTTATGAAAGCTCAGCATCTCTTCCTTTAACCTTATGCATTGAATGTATTTGATACTGTAACTGGTTGCAGGGATCGGACTGAGTGGTTGAGAATTTGGAGCATAGGCAACATCTAATAACACCTTAAAGACTAACACAGTTATTATGGCCGATGCTTTCCGAGAGGAGAGAGACACACACCTGAAAGCTTAGTTTTGTTGTTTATTCATTCAGTTGCTTCCGACTCTTCGTGACTTCACGGACCAGCCCACGCCAGAGCTTCCTGTCGGCCGTTGCCACCCCCAGCTCCCCCAAGGTCAAGTCCGTCACCTCCAGAATATCATCCATCCATCTTGCCCTTGGTCGGCCCCTCTTCCTTTGGCCTTCCACTTTCCCTAGCATCAGCATCTTCTCCAGGGTATTCTGTCTTCTCATTATGTGGCCAAAGTACTTCAGTTTTGCCTTTAATATCATTCCCTCAAGTGAGCAGTCTGGCTTTATTTCCTGGCGTATGGACTGGTTTGATCTTCTTGCAGTCCAAGGCACTCTCAGAATTTTCCTCCAACACCACAGTTCAAAAGCATCTATCTTCCTTCGCTCAGCCTTCCTTATGGTCCAGCTCTCGCAGCCGTAGCTTACTACGGGGAATGTTGTTGTTGTCCAGTCGTTAAGTCGTGTCCGACTCTTCGTGACCTCATGGACCATAGCACACCAGGCCTTCCTGTCCTCCACTGTCTCCCGGAGTTTACTCAAATTCATGTTCATTACATCGGTGATGCTATCTAACCATCTCATCCTCTGCCGTCCCCTTCTCCTTTTGCCTTCAGTCTTTCCCAGCATCAGGGTCTTTTCCAGTGAGTCCTCTCTTCGCATTAGGTGGCCAAAGTATTTGAGTTTCAGCTTCAGTATCTGTCCTTCCAATGTGCAGTCAGGGTTGATTTCCTTTAGGATTGACTGATTTGACCTCCTTGCAGTCCAAGGGACTCTCAAGAGTCTTCTCCAGCACCACAGTTCAAAAGCATCAATTCTTTGGCGCTCAGCCTTCCTTATGGTCCAACTCTCACAGCCATACATTACTACTGGAAAAACCATAGCTTTAACTATACGGACCTTTGTCGGCAAGGTGATGTCTCTGCTTTTTAATATGCTGTCTAGGTTTGCCATAGCTTTCCTCCCAAGGAGCAAGCGTCTTTTAATTTCATGGCTGCAGTCACCATCTGCGGTGATCTTGGAGCCCAAGAAAATAAAATCTGTCACTGCTTCCATTTCTTCCCCTTCTATTTGCCAGGAAGTGATGGGACCAGATGCCATGATCTGAGTTTTTTTAATGTTGAGTTTCAAGCCAGCTTTTGTACTCTCCTCTTTCACCCTCATCAAGAGGCTCTTTAGTTCCTCTTCATTTTCTGCCATTAGGGTGGTATCGTCTGCATATCTGAGGTTGTTGATATTTCTCCCGGCAATCTTAACTCCGGCTTGTGATTCATCCAGCCCGGCATTTCTCATGATGTACTCTGCATATAAGTTAAATAAGCAGGGTGATAATATACAGCCTTGTCGTACTCCTTTCCCAATTTTGAACCAGTCGGTTGTTCCATGTCCGGTTCTAACTGTTGCTTCTTGACCCGCATACAGGTTTCTCAGGAGACAGGTAAGGTGGCCTGGTACTCCCATCTCTTTAAGACTTTGCCACAGTTTGTTGTGATCCACACAATCAAAGGCTTTAGCGTAGTCAATGAAGCAGAAGTAGATGTTTTTCTGGAACTCTCTTGCTTTTTCCATGATCCAGCGAATGTTGGCAATCTGATCTCTAGTTCCTCTGCCTCTTCGAAACCCAGCTTGCACTTCTGGTAGTTCTCGGTTCACATACTGCTGAAGCCTAGCTTGTAGGATTTTGAGCATCACCTTGCTAGCATGTGAAATGAGCGCAATTGTACGGTAGTTTGAACATTCTTTGGCATTGCCTTTCTTTGGAATTGGAACGTAAACTGACCTTTTCCAATCCTGTGGCCACTGTTGAGTTTTCCAAATTTGTTGGCATATTGAGTGCAGCACTTTAACAGCATCATCTTTTAGGATTTTAAATAGCTCAGCTGGGATACTGTCTTCTCCGCTAGCTTTGCTGTTAGTAATGCTTCCTAAGGCCCACTTGACTTCACTCTCTAGGATGTCTGGCTCAAGGTCAGTGACCACACCATCGTATTTATCAGGGATATTAAGATCTTTCTTGTATAGTTCTTCTGTGTATTCTTGCCACCTCTTCTTAATCTCTTCTGCTTCTGTTAGGTCCCTGCCTTTTTTGTCCTTTATCATGCCCATCTTTGCACAAAACGTTCCCTTGATATCTCCGATTTTCTTGAAGAGATCTCTAGTCTTCCCCATTCTATTGTTTTCCTCGATTCTATACATTACTACTGGGAAAACCATAGCTTTAATTATACGGACCTTTGTCGGCAAGGTGATGTCTCTGCTTTTTAATATGCTGTCTAGGTTTGCCATAGCTTTCCTCCCAAGGAGCAAGCGTCTTTTAATTTCATGGCTGCAGTCACCATCTGCGGTGATCTTGGAGCCCAAGAAAATAAAATCTGTCACTGCTTCCATTTCTTCCCCTTCTATTTGCCAGGAAGTGATGGGACCAGATGCCATGATCTGGGTTTTTTTAATGTTGAGTTTCAAGCCAGCTTTTGCACTCTCCTCTTTCACCCTCATCAAGAGGCTCTTTAGTTCCTCTTCATTTTCTGCCATTAGGGTGGTATCGTCTGCATATCTGAGGTTGTTGATATTTCTCCCGGCAATCTTAACTCCGGCTTGTGATTCATCCAGCCCGGCATTTCTCATGATGTACTCTGCATATAAGTTGAATAAGCAGGGTGATAATATACAGCCTTGTCGTACTCCTTTCCCAATTTTGAACCAATCGGCTGTTCCATGTCCGGTTCTAACTGTTGCTTCTTGACCCGCATACAGGTTTCTCAGGAGACAGGTAAGGTGGTCTGGTACTCCCATCTCTTTAAGAATTTGCCGCAGTTTGTTGTGATCCACACAATTTGTTGTCACTGTGATGTCTCTGCTCTTAACTATTTTATCGAGATTTGTCATTGCTCTCCTCCCAATTTGTCTGTCTTTAAGATGCAAGATGTTTGTTGTTCTCAAAATGACAGACCAACATGGCCGAATATTTCTGGAAAATCATCTTTGCCCTAGTTAAGCAAAGGCAAAATGACTCACAAGAGTAATTCTTCCTTTCCTCTTTGCTCACAGTGCCTTTGCGAGTTTAATGAAGATAAACATGGCAATCATTATTGGCCTCTCTTATTCAAATAAAGCACAAGGAACAGGTGTGAGTCTGATTTTAATATGAAAAAAGTCATTTAGCTCAGAAAGCTTGATTCCCCATTCCTCATTTGCTTTATCTCCCTACTGCAGTGTTTCTCAACCTTGGCAACTTTAAGTTGTGTGGACTTCAACTCCCAGAATTCTTAAACTTAAATTTTTGAATTTAAAATTCACACAGCTTAAAGTTGCCAAGGTTGAGAAACACTGCCCTACTGTGTATCACCCAAACTTTTTTTTCCCCCAATAGCCCAACTCTGGAACCAGAGGAGCTGGTCAGGAAGAAAAGGTACTATTTGACAAAGTATACAAGGTGAGAAGTGGAAAGGGAAAAATTCAGCCCCCTTTTGCTATCTTGAGTGGATACATAAACTTAATTCTTATTTGAAGAAAGACGAGAGTAAACAAAGAAGTGCCATAGCCCCAAAATATCTCTTGAATCGTATGGCTTATCTGCTTTGCAAGTTTAAGCATCTTTAGACAGGAAGAGGACCACTCTATATAAGCAGATTTAAAATAATTTTTTGAGATTTGTAAATTGACAGTCTGAAATGATCTCTTCTTTCCCCATTAAGAACTTTCAGCTGTATTGTTACTTACAGCTTATTTCAGACACGTTTTTCATATATAGAAACATGTACAGTAAGTGTGCTGCATGCTTGTACACAGCCATGGTGGGGGGGGGGGGGGAGGAAAAGGTGCAGATTTTGTCATGTGTTCCCATGTTTGAAAAATTCTGCATGCAACAACTCCTGAACTTCTTCATGGAGATATTAAAAATAAAATACCAGTTTAAAAAAATCCAGTACTTCTGGCATAAGTAGCCTAGCTTCTCCATGCCGCAGCACTCCAGCCACCACATTTCAAGCATCTTTCATAAATAACAGGCTAGATGTCTGTAACACCCCCCACACATACACACATTCTGCAAACACAAAATATTTTTAAGATTACCTTGCATTAGTAACACGGTAACTAGAAAAAAAAAGTTTTCTCTCTCTCAAGCTTGCATTTCATGTAATCTATTATACCTCCATCCCTAATAGCAGATCACACTTCCAGACTCTACACCAGAGCTTTCTAAACTTTTCATGTTGGTGACACACTTTTTAGACATGCATCATTTCGCGACACACTCTTACAGCAGGGCACAAGGCAGGCACTAGGACCTGTGTGGAATCACAGTAGGTTTGGAGGCAGCAAGGCACAAGGCAGGCACTAGGACATGCGCGGAATCCTGGCAGGGCAGGTTTGGAGGCAGCAAGGCACAAGGCAGGCACAAGGACCTGTGCGGAATCCTGGCAGGGCAGGTTTGGAGGCAGCAAGGCACAAGGCAGGCACTAGGACCTGCGCAGAATCCTGGCAGGGCAGGTTTGGAGGCAGCACGGCACAAGGCAGGCACTAGGACCTGCGCGGAATCCTGGCAGGGCAGGTTTGCAGGCAGCAAGGCACAAGGCAGGCACTGGGACCTGCGCGGAATCCTGGCAGGGCAGGTTTGGAGGCAGCAAGGCACAAGGCAGGCACTGGGACCTGCGCGGAATCCTGGCAGGGCAGGTTTGCAGGCAGCAGCAGCAGCCGCCACAACACACCCAGACACTGCAGCCGACACACTAACGTGTCGCGACACACAGTTCAGAAAGCTCTGCTTTGACCCAGAGGAGCTAAAAGGGCAACAGGCTGGACCCACTCAGCACTATATGAGAGTTAAGCACCGTGTTGGTTCCTCCCTTTCAGGATTTAAGGTGGGGATGGTGCTCTGTTCCAGGCTGGCCTTGGCAGGCAAGCAGTTCCACAATAGGTACATCTGACACAACCAAACCGTTTTCTCTTGGCCGTGCCATCGCCTTCAGTTACAGTTGGTGGCAATAATGTCTTGTGTGATATATTTCACACAGGAAGTTTGTGGCCCAAGATGTCAAGCCATCTTCCTCTCTGTGGTTCAACCCCAAATGAAAACATTTCTTTCTGAACAGGTGTTTGGATTCTGTGGTCTTGCTCTTGCTATTTTGGGCTCTGTGCGTGCGTGCGTGCGTGTTTTAATCCTGGTGCTGTTCTTAGTTTGTTGAGCTTTAATCATGGAAAGGGCGTGGTGGAAAATATCGGGGCGTGGTGGCTCAGCGGGTAAGACGCCAGGCTTGTCAATCGGAAGATCGCAAGTTCGGAGGTTCGAATCCCTAGCCCTGCGTGCGGAGTGAGCTCCCGCACTCGCCCCAGCTCTTGCCAACCTAGCAATTCGAAAGCATGCAAATGCAAGTAGATGAATAGGTACCACTTTGGTGGGTAGGTAACAGCGTTCCGCGCGTGTCATGCGGCCCCATGACCGCGGAAGCGTCTTCGGACAACGCTGGCTCTTTGGCTAACAAACGGAGATGAGCACCGGCCCCTAGAGTCGGACACGACTGCACAAATGTGCGGGGGGTACCTTTACCTTAATCATGGAAAACTGTTAACTCAGTTTTTATATCCTTCCCTGCTTTGGAGGGGAGAAATGGCGCAGTTCTCTCTTTTTGGTACAGTACAGTGCTGAGCCTTAGATCACTATTGGTAGCAGGGACAACCCATTGGGCAGTTCTAGCCACGAAAGCTTCTGCCACCACACACTTTTTTGGGAAGAATTAGCTGTTTTGGGAATTAGTCTTCTGCAGAGTCTTTAGCTCCTTTAACCACTTTTATTTATGATCATGCATGCTTTTGTGAATTACAGTCTACTTCAGCAGATGTATGAAATATGGTCCTGAGACAGGAACACTTTATATATACAAAGTTGTTGGAAATGTGGAGAGGAAGGAAGCTGACACGATGAGGAGATTTGTCAGTGACAGAGAGATTGAATTATTCATAGTAATTATAATTACAAAATAAAAAATATTCTTTCCAGGGCAACTTCTATGTCACTCTAGTGCAATCAATAATCAAACTTTCTGGGGCATCTAAAACACCATTATATTTGTCTCTGACATTTGTTTTTGCTGCAACAGATGCTGCTCTTCCGGCACATGCAAATACGAAAGCTCTCCTTCTGGTCTTGTTATGTGGGGAGCTCTCCTCCATTCCTGTTGCCTTGAGGCCCCGATCCTCCTCCACCTCCTGCTGGGATGGCAGAGAGGACAGGGTCGCGAGTCTGACAAGCCCTCCCCATGCAACCGGCTGCAGATATTTCTGCGGGGAGGCAACTGCAGGCATCCGACGCCAACCCGCTCAGCTCTGTTGTTCTCCCTTTCCGTCTCGTCTCGTCTCCTTCCCTGGTTTCTTCGCCCGAATTTATCTGAATGCCCCTCTCCCTTCCTTCGGCCTCTACGCCCCTTCCCCTACCACCGCGTCTCCGCAAGGGTCTCGCCTCAGTCTGGCGGAGCCCCCCACGCGCCCGCAGAAAGCGGTGCAGTGCAGCGCAAGGCAATGCGGTTGTGGCGCGTGCTCCGAGGCGCTGCTGCAATTCCCACTGGCAAACGCTGGGAGGCTCTGCGCGCGCGGAGCCTTTGGGGACCGGGGCGGGGAGGAGCACGGGACGGCTTTCAGAGCGCCTCGTCTGTTGGCTGCTTCGGGCACCGGGCTGTCTTGCTCTAAAGCAGAGCGCGCAGCACAGCGCGGAGCCTTACAGCGCGGTTGCTCTGCTTACGGCGCGAGTCCCATTGGGTTCAAGAGGGCTTAATCCCAGGTAAGGCTGCATAGAATGGCAGCTTGCGCCTCCCTTTCCCAGCTGCCATCCTCTGCATGCTCACCCGGGGAAATTGAACGGGGCTTCTTTTGAACCCAACATTTCGTCCCGCGAATCCCTGGTTGGACTCCTCGATTTAGCTCGCTGGTTCCTCCACCACACCCTTTCTTTCCCCAGGGAGTGCCTCAAAATGACCCCTTCAGCAGGGGACCCCTGCTCGGAGCCGCCTTCGCGCGTGAATGCAAGTTCTCCGCCTTGCAGCGCCACTCCCCCTGCCGCCGCCGCCGCCACCTCCGCATGCCGGGCGGATGGGCGGGTGTCAGAGTGTCTGGCTGGTTGGCTGATGCTTCGAGCATCACACGCAGCAGAAGCGGCAGCGCGGGGGCTCCTCGTTGCCTCCCTCCAGCCGCGGCTCCGACTCAGCCAATGGCAGCGCCGCGCAAGGCTCCCGAGCTGTTTACCCAATCTCAGCGCTCCTTTGCCTCCTCCTCCGCCCACCCCTCTCCCTTGTGAGCCCCGGGAGCATCCTTTACCGAGCCGGGCTCCGGGAGACGGCGCCGGCAGGTCTGGCGGCACCGGCGGCGAAGGGTCTCGCGTCCCTCCCTCGAGGCGTCGCGCGCTACCCGCTGCAGCCCTGGCTCGGAGCGCTCTCCCGCACCTGAGCGTAGTGATGAGGAGCTCCCTCCGGCCCCAGGAGGGCCGCCTTGGGGACTCGCCGTGACGGGAACTCCGCTCCACAGCGCGGCCGCGCTCCCGCCTTCTGCTGCGGCGCGCAGGCTGCTGCGGCGACCGCTCCTTCCCCACTCGCCGCCGTTCCCTCCTCCCGGAGGAGCCCCGCTGGCCGGAAGGATGGGCTGCATCGGCTCCAGGACAGTAGGTAAGAGGGCGTGGAGGAGACGAGATGGAGGCTGCCGCAGTTCCCTTTCGGGGTCAGGCAGGCGTACATCTGGCCGCCCTTTCGGTCCTGGAAGCTGGGCAGGGCATGGCCTGATGCGGAGAAGCGCCAAAGACGGGTGGCGGTCCAGGCGGAGCGCGTCCTCGCCTCGATTGTCGGCGCCTGCTAGAAGGGGCAGAGAGCGAGTTCTGCGCCAGGACCGCGGAAGGGGGTAGCCCTGCTCCCGGATCTGCGCTGCCTGCCCCTTCCTGGCAGCGCCACTGGATGTGCCTTTAAACCCCCCCCCCCCCCCCCCGCTCTGCCTTCTCTGCACCCTGGAGGGAATCTCTTAGCTGAGTGATTGGCAGCAAGAGGCTCTCCCTGAAGCCCAGAATGCGCTTTTTTGTGGGATGATTGACAAAGAAGGTGTGTGGACATGCCTCCGCCTGACAGCCTCCTCCCAGGAATGTCCTTATTGGTGTGTGTGTGTGTGTGTGTGTGTAAGAGAGAGATGGATGGTCCTGCACCTTAGACCTATGTAGACCTGAAGATCAAAGGCAAGGCCACAGAGGCTTGAGGGAGTTATTAATCTTCTCTCTTCCTCAGCCCAGTTAGTATTATCAGAATCTATCTCTCTGCAGTGATAGCTGCACATCCCTCCCTCCCTTGTACTTGCTGCCCACGCCTCAGCAGAGAACAGCCACTGGATCCCTCCCACAACAGAAAGCTGTGCCAGATCTTTTGCTTCTTTGCTCCTCCTTCCCTTTAAAGCCTACTGGGACCAGTCCATCCCTGTCCCGGTCCAGTTTGTGGTCCAGAGTTTCTCTCTGCAGAGAATTGCAAAATGAAATGCTTCTTTCAGCATCCATAGGCAACTGTACCTGTGCAGGAAATATATCAGAGTGGGTAGGTTTGAGGTACCCTTAAAGGCAGCCATAGTCAGGTTGATCTTGATCGGCCAGGAGTTTTACTCAAGCAATAATCAATATATAATCAATCAATTATACAATCCCATTTAATGAGATTTGTTATGGAGACTTTCCCAGTAGATTGAACTCCCTGTCATCAGTCAGTGATGGGGTGTAATTTTGGCATTTTGTGCCATTGGCACAGATAGGTTTTGAGCAAACTCTACCTCCTCCTTCCACACTATGCCAGCTTCATCAGCTAAATTACTTTTTTATTTATTATTTTATACTTCTTTCTTGCCAGATCTCTAGGGCTCATGATGCAGTACAAAGTATCTGGGCATCCCATTTAAGCTTTGAAACCCAGAGGCTGCACTTATTGCATTTATTAAGAAGTAATCCCACTGAACATTGTCAGCTCAGAGTAAATATGCTCAGGATCATACTGCAAGATTCAGCAACCTTGCATTATTTCCCAGTGACTGTTCAACTTATTTGAATTTGCATCTGCTTTGTCCCAGCTACCAAACAGTTTTTCTCCTCTGCCACCTCATATTTTTCTCTTCTCCTGCCCCTCAAGCATTGACTTTTTAGAAGGTACAGCAGTTATAGGAATCTATTTAGAAGCTGAGGAGGCCATGCCATATGGTCTAAACTGGACGTGACACAAGAGAGTTGGGAATAGACTTGAAAGCCTCCCCCCCACATCTAGTTATGCTTTCTCTGCAGAAGAAAATAGTTTGAGGCCACATTGTTTAATATTGGGTAGATAGGATGCTTGAAGGAAGAGGCTTAAGCAACTTTCCATTTCTGCCCTGTGGCTGCTTTTCTCAATTTTAAGAAGGGGGGGGGGATAATAAATATGGTTTAAAACAATCTGTTGGAAACTATTCACAAATTGCTGTTATCAAGTCTAGTTTTCAACTACTGCATGTTGTAAACAGACTATTGACACATACTGAAGGTTCAGTCCAAAGACTTTGAAATTAGTGAGAGTTGTGCTTTTGAATTTCAGTGAAATATGAGTTGCATCCTTGATTTGGGTTTAATGATGGTCTTTTCTCCCAGTTGTATCTGTCTCAGTGTTCGGCATCTTTCTGCATGTATTCTGCCGCTGTATACTAATGTTGAAAATCTTAGTTGTGGTGGCTCAAACTCAGAGATTTTGGAAGACCAGGAGCAAAACAGTGATTGCACATAGAAGTTCTCTGATACAAGTCATATGGGGTTTCCTGGTTGATTAATGCATGGGTGCCACTCTAGGAAATAAGATTTTGAAGTATTAAACATATGTAAAACAGCCAACATTATAAAGAGTTGCACTTTAGAGATATATGCGATTTGAATAAAATTTTAAGGTGCGCCACCAGATATTAAGAAAGATTATTGCACTTTTGGCATCTTACAGTATTAGCATGCAATGGTGCTCTTCACTGGTTGTTGATGCATCTGATGAAATGTAGTCTTGGATGAAAACTGACTCAGCCATACATTTGTTTAAAGTGTCATAGAGATCCTTACTGATTTCGGTAAAACATGTTGGGATCTATTAGCAAATTCTTTCTAGCAATAGAAGCTGTTGAACGGATATACAGTAGAATAGAATAGAAGCTGTATAACACTGTTGAATGGATTATATTCTCAGCATGAGAGAGAGAGAGAGAGAGAGAGAGAGAGAGAGAGAGAGAGAGAGAGAGAGAGAGAGAGATTTATAATTTGCTATTTTATTGTAAAATTTATTAAGGTTGGGATATACACTGCTCAGCATTGACTTCAGTTGGAGTGGTTTATAAGCCCAGTAAAATAAAAAACAATAAATAGTTAACTTTTCTTATTATAAAATGCACAAGGATAGGGCAATGCATTCCAGAGAGAGATGTTTACAATAGAATCCTACACTTTCTATTTAAAAGTACTGTAGGGTACATAGAATTCAGTGAGACTTACTTCCATATAACTGTGTATAGGATTGCAGAATAATTTTTTACCGTACCTGCTACAGAGGTCTAATACCTTATGGATGTGGGAAAGGAAAGAGCTGCACTAGGAAAATGACAAAAAACGGGGAAATCTTAAGCATGCTTTGCAGCTCTTCACTCCAAAGCTAACTTTGGTGAGAAGAACAGCCATTAAAATAAAATGCCATTTAGTTAGACATAATCTGACAGCTCAGACCCCTTCATGAAGTTTCAGATTGTTCATTGACCCCAAACATTTATTATATGAAAATAATTTAATAAATACTACTTTAACTAATAGTACTACAAATAATAATAATAATAATAATAATAATAATAATAATAATAATATCAACCCCTTGGATATTCCCATCAACCATCAACCCTTGGGGGTCAATATTAACCACTTTGGAAAACCCTTATCTATCAAATCCTCAGAAACAGTTGGCCAATAATAGGCTCTTCTTAAAAAATATTATGAAAATTTTAAAAATTAATATTAAAATATTATGAAAATAACAAAGAAGTTAATAATAAAGATTTAATATTTATATATTAAAATACTCATTTTTATGAAACTTTTGTAAAACCTTTTACATTTATATTCCAAGCAATTCAGGTTGATGTATATAGTATCTTCCCCTACAATTCTTTATCCATTTGACAATCTACACTTAACATCCTACTTCTGTTTGAAGCTCCCTGCAGTTATATTACTTGTTGACAAAACTTTCCTGTATGTTTGTCCCTGACTGTTGCTCTAATTCTTACTTCTATCAATCAAAACTCTTTAATGAAATAATAAAAGTACACTGTCACCTGAATAACAACATTCTTGGAATTCTTAACTGTTTTTGACTATGCTTAAATAATAGGCAGTCAGTTTACAGACTGGTACTCAAATCCATCATTTGACTTTAGTACAGTTATTCCTCTGGAATATGATCCTTAGTTTACTCTCTTTTGAACAACTGTTGTAAGAAGTATTTGTTCAAATTATGCCTTCCCACTTGCCATGACTGTGGTAGGCTAGCAGTGTTAAAAACATCACAGTATAAGATCATCAGTTAATAACTAAACAAGTCACGGTTATGAAAACACAAACCTCATGTATTTTCAATGGGCTCATAGATCATCCTGGCCTAGGGCCTGGGGGAAGATCCAGGGCTTTCTTAAAGGCAAAAAGGGTTGGGGCGAACCAAATCTGGGGGCACTGTTCTATGGGGCAGGTGCTGTGACAGAGAAGGCATGCCTCCTGGGTCCCATCAGATGACACTGTTTAATTGATGCAACCGAGAGCCTGCCAGTCCTGTTGGATCTTTTAAGATAGACATATAATTAGAGACAGATCACCCTGAAATATCCAGGCCCTGTGCCATATAGGACTTTATAGGTGATCACCAGCACACTTTTGTAAATAATGTTTCGCAAAGTATATTTACAAAAGTCTACAAGAATATCTACAGGACCACTGAATTTGCAAAAGCAGAATCTCTTTGGAACTGATGCTTTCACTGAATTCTGCCACTGAATTTGTACCAAAATGTATTAAGGAGCATGATGCTACCCAAGTGTTTTTCTTGCCAGTAGTATCCTCTCATATCGTGGTACATCAAAAGTTAGACTAAGTGTTGTTTGTGGAGTCCTTGGTGCTCTCTGAGTTTGGTTGTTTGCTTGCAGATGTTTCGTTGCCCGACTAGGCAACATCTTTAGTGCTAGAAGGGAGTGAGGTTTGCTCTCTGTTTATATACAGTAGCTTGCCCTGACAGTGTTGGTGCAGGTGTTGTTTTCTCCTTGGTAGTTCCTTGATTAGGCTGTTATTTACTGCTTGATTGTTTGTAGTGAGCAAACCCCACTCCCTTCTAGCACTGAAGATGTTGCCTAGTCGGGCAACGAAACGTCTGCAAGCAAACAATCAAGCAAGCTCAGAGAGCATCAAGGACTCCACAGTTCAACCCTGAGCTACAAATATTCTCTTCTATAAGTGTTGTTTATGTGTTCCAAATTGTTATGAGAAAACTGGTTTGACTATTTTTTAAAATGCTCAAAATTATGTCACCCATTTCTAACTGTGTCTTGCACAATCAGAAAAAAAATCTTTTTTCTTGGATTTTTTTTTCAAATGTGTCAAACTGAAAATAGTAACACGTGTATGGGAAATAAAATGCAACCTGCTTGAACCAAAGATGTAAGTAGAACAACAGAATTGGTGATAAAAAGCAATGATGGCTCTGTTATTTATTTGTTTGTTTATTATACTTAGATACCGTCACACTCCACATGGAGGTGGCAGGGCTCATAGGAATAGAAAAAAGCTAAACAGAGTGCCATGCAGAGTGAATGTTTAATAAAAACATAAATTCCCATTAGCAACAGTTCCTAATGGATGCAGAATGACAACATTCTACTGTATTGAATAAAATCTTTGGTAAAAAGCCCTCTACAGGTAGTTCTTTTTTAGCAGCCACAACTGGGATCCTCAGCTCAGTCGTTAAGCAAAACCGCAACTGTGCTTATGATCTTACTTCAGCTTTCCTTTGCTTTACAGACCTGTGAAGGTCATAAATGCAAAGATTGGTCACAAAGTTACTTTTTCATCACTGTTGTAACTGTGAACGGTCAGTAAATGAGGCAGTCACTAAACAAGGACTACCTGTATTTCTTGCACTGGAGAGCTGTTTAATTTTAAGGTCAGGAATCTCAGGGAAGACCATGTGTGTGAGACTCGTAAGTTGGTGTTATGTTTTTAATTGCACTGGCCACACTACCTTCAACTTTCTGAAAATATTTTGCTTGTTTCCAGCCCAAATTACTTTCTACCCTGCTGTGGAGAGCCCAGATCATTTCCTTATAGCATTTTCAAAATATCCCACAAGATCTCATTGCCCAATATATGATCTATTAATCTAATTTATTTTCCAAAATATACCCCACTTCTATCTCTTGCATGTGAATATCACCCACACATTCTCCTAAAATAACAAACAGCAACCCAATAACACCCACACTTAATTGGCTAAGATCCTCGTTACCCATGTAGACATTTTAAGCCAAACTAGGACTAGATATCTGAGGAAGAAAGTATTGTAAGAATTTCGTTTATGCACTTCTAAGATGAAATCTGCTGTTTGTGTATTCTACAATCTGATGCTGTTCATTAGCCATGTTGGCAGGCATGATGCAAGTTTTAGTCACATTCTAAAAGGCAGGAGATGGCATAGGCAAATGATAGGTGATGATGTAGTAGCAATAGTAAAGAAATCCCAAATTAAACGCTCAGCTATTAGCTCCAATTTAGCCTCCACCCCTATGGTTTGAAAATTGCTATAGTGACATAGCTTAGTGTAGTTTTTCAAACTTGGCAACTTTAAGGTGTGTGGTTTTCAACTCCCAGAATTCATGCTGGCTGGAGAATTCTGGGAGTTGAAGTCCACACATCTTAATATGTTGCCACATACTGTATTAAGGTTGCCAAGGTTGAAAAACACTGGCTTAGAGGGTGGTGATCCTGCACTGGTTGCAGTTTATAGGCCCAAGCACATCTACATCATTTTTCTCCCAGTTTCTTTCCCCAAATTGGTCCATCGTATTCTAGAATCTGTCTGGAGCACAAAGTATTATAATTCACTTACTCCATGCCATTCTCTTAGAGGACTATTGTTAATTTTTGTCTGATCTTTGGGGGAAGAATTAAATCTGCTCTTTGATGTATTTCTAAAATGCCTATCAAGTCAGGGTGTAAAGACTGGGGAACAAAGTGAATGCATCTCAGAATGCTATGAATTATGGTTTGCTCTTGGTTTGTCATTTTTATTATCAGAGTGTCTAGAGTTCATCAGTTGGGAAGCTCAGGCTGTGAAATTTGAGGATGAAAGCACATTGCAAGGACTGCCAATTCATAGGGGAGTGAGAAGGTATTTCAGCTGATCTGGTGCAACTTATGCATATTTTCTCAGAGGAATGTTTCTCAACCATGGCCACTTTAAGATGTGTGGACTTCAACTCCAGAAGTACTGGTCAGACGGCTAGGGAATTCTGGGAGTTGAAGTCTACACATCTTAAAACACCAAGGTTGAGAAACACTGGCTTAGAGGCAAGATCCATTCTATACAGTGGGTCTTTTACAGCTATCATCAGATTTATTTTTGTTACAGGTTTTAAAATAGGACATAATAAACATAGTAAAAGCAACATAATACACAAGGAGAAGTAGTGTATCGCTGAGATAAAATAAAATCATAATCTATAAAAAGAAGGTTTATGTTAAAATTATCAAGGTTTGTTTTAGAAATGACACTTGTTTTAGACACTTGATAATAAGAGCAACAGATGGACAGATTTCAGGCACTGCCGTGGTGCAGCAGCATTTTGTTATGCTACTAATTCAGCCAAGGCTGCAGACCTTTGCACTCTTGGGAATCAGTCCCACTGAACTGAGTAAACATGTGTAACGTATTAGAGTTCCTGAGCTTTTCCAAGCCATTTCATGTTGTTCAGCTCTGTGCTTTGTGTGTCAGTCCAGGAGCCCTTAACACATGCATGAAAGAAACTTCCATATTGATCAGTAACACTGTTTTTGAGAAAGCATACTGTGTGTTATGGTATTAATATTAAAAGTCACAAGAAAATAGCATTTTCCAGAAATCAGATGCTTTTTTCTAGAGTATAAAAATCAGCTTTGCTAGTTGACAAAATCAACACCTGCCTCCAGTCATGGTGATGAATTGGATAAAATTTCCCTTTTCTAAGACCGTAAAAGCTGCCAATTCTCTTTACGTATTCTGTACTAAACCTCTCTTCTTCTTTGTACTTGTGACTCATATTCAATTCTCTGTTTTAAATGATGCACACATACACACACTGTAGCTTTTTGCTTTGCTTTCTAACATTTCAAGAAATAGCCACTTTTCCAATTTTATCTTTTGGTTTCAGATCCAAAGATCCTGATACCCTAACAGAAGGTACTTCCACCCACATGGTATCACACATGCTGCTGAATTTCAGCAATTAGGAGGCAGGGGGTATGAGCTGAGAAGACATGAGGTCGACAGGCTGCCCTGAATTTTTTATTTTTAAGAACTGCCGCCTCCTTCATGGAATTACAGGAGTACTAAGCTTGTGCCCTGAAATCCTTCTCTGTTTTCCCCCAACTCTTTCCCATTCAACACAGAGAACAAAGTTTAGTTAGTGGTTGGTAGCACTGGATCTTTGGAATACTGTACTGTATTGTTGTCTGTTCTTGCAGAGTTCCATCTGCATAGCCATTTGAGGCTGTTTTAAAACTGTGGAGTCCTTGGTGCTCTCTGAGCCTTGTTGTTTTCTTGCAGACATTTCATTGCCAGGCTAGGCAACGTCTTCAGTGCGATCTTCAGTTCGCACTGAAGATGTTGCCTAGCCTGGCAATGAAACATCTGCAAGAAAACAACAAGGCTCAGAGAGCACCAAGAACTCCACAGTTCAACCCTGAGCTACAAATATTCTCTTTGATTGGTACCTGTTTTAAAACTCACTTAGGTTGTCTGAGTGTGCAGTTCTCTTTTAATTCTTCATTTCCTATTCCCCCCCAAAATTTGGTAAAATATTTTTCTTGCTTAATAGTTATCAACAAGTGAAGAAAATATGGCACAACAGCCAGTTTGGTCTAGTGGTTAAGGCGACAGGCTAGAAACCAGGAGACTGAGAGTTCTAGCCCTGCCTTAGGCATGAAAGTTGGCTCGGTGACCTTGGGCCAGTCACTCTCTCTCAGCCCAACTCACCTCACAGGGTTGCTGTTGTGGGGAAAATAGGAGGAGGAAGGAGTATTTGGTATGGTTGTTGTGGGTCTTCCGGGCTGTGTGGCCGTGTTCTGGAAGTTGTGGTTCCTAACGTTTCGCCAGGCTCTTTCTGTGCTCAGGTAGAGTGGCAATGTTTGTTTTCTATTTATAGAGCTAAGTTATAGGAGATTAGGTGGGGTTTTTTGTTGTGTTGAAATGTTAACAAGTGGCTGCTGAGCGTGATTAGCATGTTCATTGTTAGAAGTATTCCCATGTCCTGGTAGTTGAGCTGAGTTCGTTGGCCTTTTGCAGGCTGTGTTTTTCACGACTGGTAGCCAGGTTTTGCTAATTTTTAGACTTTCTTCTTTTTTATTATAACTGTGCTGGTGTTTGTGAATTTCAATGGCTTCTCTGTATAATCTGGTGTAGTGGCTTTTGGTGTTGTCCAGTATTTCTGTGTTTTCAAATAGGATTTTGTGTCCCGTTTGCTTGAGAGCATGTTCAGCTACTGAAGATTTTTCCAGTTGCTGTAATCTGCAGTGTCTTTCGTGTTCTTTTATCCTGGTGTGAATGCTTCGTTTTGTGGTTCCGATGTATACTTGTCCACAGCTGCATGGTATACGGTATACTCCTGCAGCAGTGCGGGGATCCCTTTTGAAACGTTAGGAACCACAACTTCCAGAACACGGCCACACAGCCCGTAAGACCCACAACAACCATCGAACTCCAGACGTGAAAGCCTTCGACAATACAGTATTTGGTATCTTTGCCGCCTTGAGTTATTTATAAAAATTATAAAGGTGGGATAAAAATTAAACAAACAAACAAACAAACAAATAAAAAATAACTGGATGTCCCTCCAAAATTGATGGAATAGAAATCCAGTTGACATGATTCAAGCCACAGACTGTTCCACCTGGATGACTGAGAACCTTCATCGACATAAAGAAGAAAACTGGTCCGAGAGGCTGCCAAGAGGCCTACAGCAACATTGAAGGAGCTGCAGGAATTTCTGGCAAGTACTGGTTGTGTACTACATGTGACAGCAATCTCCCATATTCTTCATATGTCTGGACTGTGGGGTAGGGTGGCAAGACGGAAGCCTTTTCTTACGAAGAAAAACATCCAAGCCTGGCTACATTTTGCAAAAATGTACATCAAGTCTGACAAAAGTATGTGGGAAAATATGTTATGGTCTGATGAGACCAAGGTTGAATTTTTTGGCCATAATTCCAAAAAGTATGTTTGGCGCAAAAACAACACTGCACATCCCCAAAAGGGCACCATACCCACAGTGAAGCATGGTGGTGGCAGCATTATGCTTTGGGGCTGCTTTTCTTCAGCTGGAACTGGGGCTTTAGTCAAGGTGGAGGGAATTATGAACAGTTCCAAATATCAGTCAATTTTGGCACAAAACCTTCAGGCCTCTGCTAAAATGCTGAAGATGAAGAGGAATTTCACCTTTCAACACGACAACGACCCAAAGCATACATCCAAATCAACAAAAAAAAAATGGCTTCACCAGAAGAATATCAAAGTTTTGGAATGGCCCAGCCAGAGCCCGGACCTGAATCCAATTGAAAATCTGTGGGGTGACCTGAAGAGGGCTGTACACAGGAGATGTCCTCGCAATCTGACAGATTTGGAGCGCTTCTGCAAGGAAGAGTGGGCAGATTCCCCAGGCAAGATGTGCCATGCTGATAGACTCCTACCCCAAAAGACTGAATGCTGTCATAAAATCAAAAGGTGCTTCTGTATGGCCAGCCTTCCTGTAAATATCTGAAATCCCATGTTGCCCAAATTAGAGACTTCAAAACGGAGGTTTTCAAAGAATACAGCTTTAATTATTTGGCCAAAAAGAAAAGCTGGGTGTGACACACACACACACACAAACATGGAGTCTAACGACAGATTATATAGTTACAGAGAACAAAGAAATTTACATTTTTAGCATAGGGACCAATCAAGTAGTTTCCACAGACGTTGTTGCCTCCTCTTCTGGGCTGGCACGTGAAGAAGAGTAATTGGCAAGAAAAAAAATATTTGGTAATTCTTTTGATAAGAGACAGCACTGACCAGCTTTGATCTTCCTCAATTTCTCTTTTGTTCCAGTTATCTATCTGTATCTTTCCAAGAGAGTTAGCAGACCTTGAAACATTCCTGTCTTCCCCATTAACACGCTACATTTCAAAGGATTCAGGCAAAAGGTAATAAACATGCCTTCAGCAGAGAGGAATCCTCCCCAAATGGCTATAGTGGGGCCCCTTTTACAATCCCATCCAGGAAACCAAGTTAGAGTAAAACAGAGCACACACACTTGTGTTATAGAAACTATACAAAGGTGTTTAAAACTACACAGATAAAACTATACATGCTAAATATATATCAAAACTATGGGTGGGGGCCCTAAACCGCCCAGAGTCTACCGTGGTAGAGATGGGCGGTGATAAATTTGATAAATAAATAAATAAATAAATAAATAAATAAATAAATAAATTGCCCCCAGGGCCATATATTCCCCTGTTTTCTTAGCATGGCATGATTGCCATGCACCAGATGATGGCACTTGTTGAGCATGGTAGTGAGGACCATTCCCTTATCAGGGGGATTGATTGTATCTTTTATGAACAACACTCTTTTTCCCAGAAACAAACACAACTTCCCCCCGTTTTCTTATGAGGATGGTCTGGTGACAAAATGTATGTTTCCAGGTGACAGGCCCTACCCATTTGATGATGTGTTTGGGCGGCAGCTCGCAGACCCATCTTTGATAGTGTTTTGGAAGTGTAACAGAGTTGTTAATGCCCTTTGAAAACAGATTAAGACATTGGAGTGTTTATGCAAAACGAAATCAAATGTAGTAAGAGTTTGTGTTCTTTCCCATTAGTCCCTCCCCCATGTGTAGCAGAAAAAGATTATACAAAAGTTCAACAGAAGTCATGGTTGCTTAGTCTTGTGGTGGAATTTTTAAGCAACACAAATTCTCTCAGCTGGAATGGAGGGATCCAGTCACTTAGAGGGGCAGTGGCCCTCATTGTCTTCCAGAGTGTTTGTGCTGTTTCTGGAAGGATAAAACTGTTTGGCAATTAGTTTATTTTCTCTGTCAACCATAGAAGCACTGAGATGGTAGGTAGGAAGCCCCTACCACTCTTTGTGAGTCCTTGACCTAGAAGAAGCTCTAGTGTACAATAGCTTGAGTGTTACAAAGTCCTTTTAGATGTCGTTGTTGAAACAGAATCGTTGGGAACCATCCAGAAGAAACCGTTCCAAGGAGCAGCATAGAGACATTGCAGGCAGCAGTTTCAGCATCTGAAAGAATTTTTTCATAGACAACAGCATAGGAACTAGAAACATAGGTGCACAGACTGAAAGACACAAGGTTATCAAACAACCTTCTCAGCAACCTCCTCAGAAAAGGGGAAGTGCATCCAAAGGTAAAGCAATCTAGGCCATTGAGAGCAATATGGTGGCTTAAGAAGAGAAATCTTCTTAGCTTCCATAGGCACCTGTAGTATAGCAAACACCAAAAGTCAGTGAAGGTATCTTTGCAAATAGAACAAGCTTGAGTCAAGGCAGAAGTTTAGCTGTTTGGTCCCCCAAAGAAGGTGACAAGGGTTGTACCCAATAGGTGAAATTGCGGCCCCTAATAATTGGACTCCGTCAACCGAGAAGAGAAGACCCATCCAAAAAGAGTTCAGAGACAAGATACTGTAGGGGCACATTGGTAAGACCTGAGCAAGCGTCCTTCATCAGGTTATGGTTTGCAAACAGTCATGTTGTTGACTTCTTTCCATCTGTAATCTCAGGAAACAAAGTTGCTGGGTTCAAAGTCATACACCACTTTGAAGTCACACTTGGAGTAGCTAAAAGGTTTACTTCATAAGTGGCTAAATGCTGATGTGTAGAGGAACAAAACACAGTTAATAGAAAACCCATAAACAAGTTAAATAGGCATCCTACTGTACCATGAGCAAAAGAGTCCAGTTATATAGAACAGTGGGCTACAGGCCCCTCTCTGGCACTTGATAGAAGGCAGTGGCAATTGAAGAACAAACAAAACTAGCTTGGCTGGTAAAGCCTTGTGATCTTATTTGGCGAAACCAAAGAGTGAAGTTCTTGCGTCTCTGTGGTAGGCTTTAGCAGGTTTTAACATCAGTAGAGGATCAACTTCAGAGTCTGTAATTGAAAAGGCTCTATTGGCAATATAAAAGAAAAGTTAACAGATAACCCTGATGATAATATAGTGGATGGTGGCTCTCTTCTGCAGTCCAGGGCCAATATGTTCCAGAGCCCATCCACCTTTTTCCAGGACACAAAGCATAAGCTTACATCTGAAAATTAACAAGTCCTAGAAGAAAAGCAAAATATTAGTTATAGTCAGAAAATGCAGGTCAGTGAAAGCGATGTTTAGTCCTGCATTGCTTGTCTGAGGAAAAAACAAAAGAACAAAAACAAAGTCTCATAGAACTGCACGCTGAGTTTGCATTCTGTTCCTCTCGTGTCTTTATTAGGCAGGAGTTCTTTTTCCTTTTAGGCAGGCTGTTTCACAGTGCAACCATCAGGTTATTGCAGAGTTCAGGCATGGGGGTGGTGGTGATTTCTCAGGCACTGGGATTTTATGGCAGCCTCGTGCACTTAGGCTGTAACTCTCCTTTGTCCTGGCACCAAGCGTCACCAGCCCCAACTCTTTAGCCTGGAATGGGGCACCGGTTGGTCCACCTGCCAAGGTTGGCGTTCCTGTAGAAAGGATGATAAGAACAAAACTTGCGCAGACAACTGCTAAATTGGCTCAGGGATGTATGCCTGGGCACATAAAAATTAGGAGCTTTGAAAAAGCCACCTTCAATAAAAACAAAAACAAAAAGCAAAACAATAGGCATTGTTTTCATAGACATAGAAAAAGCAAAACAATAAAACCAAAACTTCCAGGGTCTATGCTTCTTTTTAAGCAACCTGGGGGGGGGGGTGTATGTGTCCTGCAGTTGCAGGGGTTATTGTTTTCCCCCGCGCATGTATTCACCACACCAGCAACTTCTGATGTGTGAAATAATATTTAAAAACTATTGGGACTTAGCAACAAAAAAAATTTAAAACCCATGCTAAATGTTTCAAAGAAAAATAAAAATAAAAATTGAAGGGCAATAAAACAATGAGACTCATCTCTGTTACCAAATAACATAGCTATGTTGAGTAAAAAACATTAACACATAGCATTGTAAAGTTTCCAATTAATTTTCGAAAACAAGCCTAAAAGGCAAAAACAAAACTGAGAATTGGCATAATGTATTTTAATGAGTAGACTGCGTTTGCATTAAAAAAAATTTCCAAAAAGAAAAAAAAAACCATCAGATAGACTATGCCAATCCATGGAGGCTCTATTATAGCAAAAAATTTTCAAAAAGGAAAAAAAAAATTCTTCTTTCTTCTTGCTATTCACACACCACACAGTTCAACAAACGTAAAACACAACGTACACAAATACACACCTGTATTTTCTTTACAAAAAGACACAAAGAGGAAAAACAAAAACATAACCCAACAACCAAAAAAAGTTTTATAAAAAGTCAAGACTCAGATAAGATTCTAATGAAGGGGTCTAAAGTTTAGCTGGTTTATTATAAACCCCTTGTGCATCAGAAAAATCCTTGCCTGTCTCCTCTTTCTTCTAAAACTCTGTTTCCTGTCTCCTCACCCATTCTTCCGGAAAATTTCATTTTTATCTAGCCTTTTTATACATCTTAATTCTCTCTGTTACTTACTCAAGCCATTTCAATATTCTAGAGAGCCAACACAGCCAAGACGAGCCTCGGGCCATATACTTCAACAAAGTATTAGTTTAATGGTGTGCACACTTATGCAACCACGTTATTCAATTTTTTTATTTTTATTTTTTCGCCCTAAAAGATTTCAGTTTGTTTTTCAATTGAATTGTACAATTATACATTATATTAAAGGTGGAAAAAATTCTGAAGTGATTTATTTTGGTCTGATTTTTTTACATCTCAAAAACCTGGCATTTTAACAGGGGTGTATAGACTTTTTATATCCACTGTATATGTAATAATAATAAACAAAGTTCTCATATTTTTAAGCAAGAAACAATAGGGTTGGAGAGATGGAAATTAATATCCTCCTACTGAGAAAAATGTAAACATTTTCAGATAGGGCTTTGCAGGGGGACACTGAACCCTTGATATGTTATTCCACCTGATTCATAAAGCTTATTTAGTTTGGTGGCCAAACATTGTACAGACCACTGTCATGTTAAATATGACACACTATCTTCTTTCCCATTTACAGAGAAGGACAGTGAAAATGCAGGCTCATTTCTACCTATGGATTTAAGTTTGTGCAAACTGGTTGTAATGGTATGTGGGAATGACCTTGGGAGATAGGAAGAAGAGCCACAGACTAGACAACCGTCATGCAAAAGATATCTCAGCTCACAGAAACAAAGGGGCTGTGGTAAGCGTGCTATAACCACTCATCATCTTTCTCTCTAAGAAATCATTTGCACCTGTTTACGAACCCAAGGCATATCTGGAAAGATAGATGATGTTGGAGACAAACACTCTGATTAACAACATGTTAACTTCCCATTGTTTAAATTAAACAAATTCTGTTCCATCTAGAAAGCCAGGTGGAAGAGGCATTAGGAACCCAAGGAGGTTTACATTTATTTTGTTGAACATCACACGATAGGAGCATGTGCAGTTTTTGCTTCATCATGTGTCTGCTATCTGTGAGATTCTGGATCTATAAGATTCAAAAGTGACCTGAGACCAACATGTTTTAATTTCCTTTCCAGTAACAGGTCTCTCTCCTCTGTGCATTAAATGATGTCTTGTTTCAATCCAATTTGTGCAGTGTGAAGATCTGCCTGGAAGCCTCATTTTTGCCAATGAGCTTTGGAATTTCAGTTTTGAGTATCTGGTCCTTGAAAAAAATACTTGTTATAATGTTTTTAACTATGGTTTGATTTATAATTTAGAAAAATTATTCCCTCCTTGCCTTAAACTACTTTGGTCTAGAAAAGTATGATACACTGTAAAAGTATTTTAAAATATGGTTGTTGTGGGTCTTCCCGGCTGTGTGGCCGTGTTCTGAAAGTTGTGGTTCCTAACGTTTCACCAGCATCTGTGGCCAGCATCTTCAGAGGGCAGGAGCACAGATAGAAGCGAAATCTCTGTCTTCTATCTGTGCTCCTGCCCTCTGAAGATGCTGGCCACAGATCCTGGCGAAACGTTAGGAACCACAACTTCCAGAACACGGCCAAACAGCCCGGAAGACCCACAACAGCCATCGAACTCCGGCCGTGAAAGCCTTCGACAATACATATTTTAAAATAAACAAATAAAAGCTCTATTCATCCAGTGCCTATGCAACCTCTAACCACCCTTATGTCTCACTCTGAACATCATCTGAACTAAAGCAATCATGGGGGTGGTTGGCATCATGATGTGGCCCTGAGGAATTTTATTGAGATTGTTTGTTTGTCCATCCGGGATTTTATATTTTATATTTATATTTATTTATTTTATAAAAAAGGTAAAGGTTTCCCCTGCACAGCCGTGTCTGACTCTAGGGGCCGGTGCTCATCTCCGTTTCTTAGCCGCAGAGCCAGCGTTGTCCGAAGACGCTTCCACGGTCACGTGGCCGGCATGACGCGTGCGGAATGCTGTTACCTACCCACCGAAGTGGTACCTATTTATCTACTTGCATTTGCGTGCTTTCGAATTGCTAGGTTGGCAAGAGCTGGAGCTAGTGCGGGAGCTCACTCCGTCATGCGGGGCTAGGGATTCGAACCTCCGAACTTGCAATCTTCCGATCGACAAGCCTGGCGTCTTACCTGCTGAGCCATCGTGCCCCCTATTTATTTTATATCCCGCCTTTATTATTTTTATAAATAACTCAAGGCGGGGAACATACAGTACCTAATACTCCTTCCTCTTCCTATTTTCCCCACAACAACCACCCTGTGAGGTGAGTTGGGCTGAGAGAGAGGGACTGGCCCAAGGTCACCCAGCCGGCTTTCATGCCGAAGGCGGGACTAGAACTCACAGACTCCTGGTTTCTAGCCCGTTGCCTTAACCACTAGACCAAAATATTTTTATGATGCACTTGTTTTTATGCTTTTAATCTCTTGTTATTTTAATTGATTTGTAACCCACCCAGAGTTGCTTGGCGAGATGGGTGGTGAAGAAATATGAGAAATAAATAAATAAAAACAAAAAGCACTACATGACTTGTAGGTAATCTTGCCCCTGTTATCCTAATGATGATGCTAAGTGCAATTATATAGGGTACAGTAGCTTCAAAATATTGCTGAGATTATAGCAGATATTTGACCGAAGAACTAGGGCTGAATTGGAGGAATAGTACATGTTGAGATTTACATTTATGAAACTAAAAAATATGCACAAGGCTTTTTGCCATTTGAATTTTTCTTCTTGCCAAATCATGGTTACACCAGAAAATCCAAATTGGGAAGGTATTCTGAACAAGGCAGGATCTTGTTTAATATTGGGATAAGAGACTGAATTTGGTAACCAAAGTTTCTTTTTTTATATAATAATTTTATTAAGTTTCAAGCAAAGATAAAAGCTACAGAAAAACAAAAAACTACAGAGGAAAAAAGAAAAAACTAAAAAAGGGTAGAAACACAAAATAAAATTTTCAAAATTACAAAAAGAGGTGACTTCTGACGACTTTTAACAGCAAGGATATACAACAATTTTCCATAATCAATCCCTTACTTTATATTAAACCAAAATCACATTATTTCAATAAATCATTCCATTGGCACATTATGGTTAGCTTAGTAATACCCTCCTTTTAAGAACTCACCATATTTTGGATTTTTCTATTTATTATTATAGTGGATTTTAGATGTATAGGTTTTAACTTTTTTATAATATTATTGTAAACCGCCCAGAGTCTACTGTTGTAGAGATGGGCGGTGATAAATCCAATCAATCAATCAATCAATCAATCAATCAATATTAAAATAAAATAAAATAAAACACTAAATACAGTTGCTCCCTCCCATTATATTAAAAGAAAAGAATATACTGTGTATGTATGTATGTATGTATGTATATACACCTCCTAATCAACTCCCCCCAGATAACATTTATTTAATTATTTCCTTCCTACTGCTATTCTAAATATTCGTCTACTATAATAAAGATCAAACTAAAAAACATATAAATTATCTGCCATTATACTTGATAATACAATTTTGATAATCTTAATCATATTAAACCCAAAACCAAACATTTATTTTTTTATTATACCTTAATAATCTTAATCCAAATCGTTAAAGATAAATGAAATCAGCCAAATCCTAAAAGCAATCCAGATAAATATTCTTAAACCCTTATCCCACTTCCAAATAAACCAGAGCATTTACATATCCCCACAATACACACAAAGCTTTTTTCTTTAAAAAATCGAACAGCCCAACTGCCCCCCTCAAAAACTCCAACTTCTCTTCAAGAGACCTCCCATACATAATAACCCCTTCTTTTCCATGGCATTCCATCAGAAGATCAATTTCACTTATGGCTTGCAACTCGATCTCTCCCTTTAATTTCTTCAACTCGTCTATCCGATCTTCATCCAGCATTTCAACAGAAGTCTCAATCTCATTCTTAGAAGAAACATTTCTGTCGCTGTTAAATTCCTCAGTTTCCTCCACAACATCCCCAACTAGATGGCACATTTTAGACCTCATATTTTCCACAATGTCCTGAATGCCTTGCATAAAAACTTGACAGGAATCAGAAAGAATCTGTTTAAAATCTCGGTGAAAGTCAGAGAAAGTCTGCTTAAACTCCTCCATGTCTCACACAGTAGATTATGACTACCCCTAGGAGCTTAACCAGCAAAAGTCGAAGATATAAAACAATTCCGGAATGTGTTTACACAAGTGAAAGTGAGATAAGAGACAGTTCCCCAGGGAAAGTAGAAGCAGAAAACTGAAAGTTCAAAATAGCCCATTCAACGTGTAGGAAAATGCTAATATCTTTAAATTTAGTACAAAAATAATAACAGGTAGACAGTTATTTACTCTCAATCCTCCTTAATATTTGGATGGAAAACAAAGTCCAAAACTTAAAAAGAATTTTTAAAAATTAATCCCAAAAATAACAATAAGCACCAAGAGAACCCGTTTCTCCTTGCTGTAGAAAGCCTCTCTTAGGGTACTTAAAAGAAATATAAATTGAGTGGTTTAGAAATGGGGTGGTTGGTCTTAGTGTCCCTTTAAGGCTACAGCACGGCTTGGAAATGGTGACGTCCCAGCCTCCCGGCTGCTCTTACCAGTTGAGCGCGAACACTGTTTGCGATCTTCTGGCTACAAGCAGCTGTCCGGAGGACAGATGGGGTGATTCCAGGTGTTTTCCTTATCTGGAAAAACATTCCTGGGCTTCAGGAAAAACCTGCCTGAGCCTGAAGAAACTGCCGCGTTGTCAGTTCTGCCCGCTGAGCCTGTGGGCACAGCTGTTCAGTCCGCCATGTCCCCACCAGATGTCTGGTAACCAAAGTTTCCTAGTTCAAAGAGAATGGAGAACAGCAATTAATTTTAAGATTCCCAGTTCAGTGGAAGCTTACAAGAAGGTAGAGTTGAAGGGGCTGAATACAGTAAATGGGCAAAATATGTCTTTTTGTTCTAACTTGAGAAAATAGTATTTAAACTGAGCCAGTGTAATGCACAGTAGGAGGAAGGATGAAGCTCTTCCAGGCAGAAAGATTTAATAGAATCCAGTCTGTCATTATTAAGCTAACAGAGCTGAGCATTGATAACTCAGTAATGCATTAAAGTTGATAAAGGAAATAGGACAAAAGGACAGTAGGCTTCAAAGACCAAGAGGAGAGGGGAACAGTGACTGTAGGAATACACTGTAAAAGACAAGATGTATTAAGTCTCCCACAGCAAGAAGGCAAAGAGTAGCAAGTTATACAAGTAGGTTACAATCCTATATATAATTATTTGGGAATAAGCTGCATTGCAAATAATGAGAATTACTTCCAAATAGATTTGTATAGCCTTACATTGCAAATTAACTCAGATATGCATTTTTTTTAAGGCAGGAGCCTATCCCATGAGATGTGAAAGCTGAACAAAGAGTAAACCTTGTGATAAATATATAAATTCACCCGGATTCATCCCGGGTGAAGTCAGTTTTTTTAAAGAGATGCATGCAAAGCACATATTATGAACATGAATTGTTTGTTTCCAGATATAAAACCTGCATTTTTCTGTTTCATGTTCATTTATTTGGGAGTCATTATTATTTGTAACTTCCTTTTACAACCTGGGTTCTATCATGCAGTAGTGAAATTGATATGTTATGTGAACAGCATATTTCTTATGTTATACATGTGTTCCTCTACGCAAAAGAACTATGTAGAAATATTGAAATGTTAGAAATAGCTTGTCCAAGTAGGCTGAAAGGAAGTAAAAATAAATTACACCAGTAGTACCAGTAGACCATTAGATTGTAATGCATTGCTCATTCCTCATGAATCCTAGAATTACTAAAACAATCCATAAATGGATATCTAATAAATCTTGCAAATCAAACAAACCTTAAGATGGAGCTGGGGGTTATACCCGAGGACCTGCTGCATGGTCCAGCGTAGGTCCTGGCCGCAGCCTGGAATAGGGAAGTGGCCGGGGCCTTGGACAGGATTGTGCCTGTGCGACCTCTCTTACCCCATTCAACCCGTCACTCCCCGTGGTTCACGGAGATGCTGGGGGTTTTGAAGAGGGTTAGGAGACGTCTGGAGCACCACTGGAGAAAGACGAAGACTGAATCTGACCGAACACAATCTAGAGCCACTATTAAGACCTACCTTGTGGTGGTAAGAGCGGCGAAACATGAATATTTCTCTGCTCTTATTGCATCCGCAGAATGCCGCCCGACAGCCCTGTTTAAGATTACTTAATCTCTTTTGGGTCAGGTAGACTCAGTGACCCACTTACAGAGCCGTTCGGAGGAGTTTTCTGAGCATCTGCAGGATAAAATCGCTCAGATCCATTCCAAGCTGGACTTTAAGCATGAGGCACAGTCTGGGGAGATGCCGAGGGAGGGTCCTTACCCTGTTATCTGGGAACGGTTTGATCCTGTTGGACCTGAGGAAGTGGACAGCATCCTCCGGACTGTAAATGCCACCACATGTCATCTAGACCCGTGCCCTTCCTGGCTAGTTAAGGCAGCCCGGGAGGTGACTTGTGGTTGGGTCCAGGTGATGGTTAATACATCCTTGAGGGAGGGGGTGTTTCTGGCTGCCTTCAAGGAGGTGCTGGTGCACCCCCTCCTCAAGAAACCATCCCTGGACCCTACTGTGTTGAACAATTTTCATCCTGTCTCCCACCTTCCCTTTTTTGGGAAAGGTGGTTGAGAAAGTGGTGGCATTGCAACTCCAGAGGATTCTGGAGGAAACGGATTATCTATACCCCTTCCATTCAGGTTTCAGGCCAGGATACGGGACAGAGACTGCATTGGTCATGCTTATGGATGATCTCTGGTGAGGGCGGGATGGAGGGAGTGCATCCATCCTGACTCTCTTGGACCTCTCAGCGGCTTTCGATACCATCGACCATGGTATCCTTTTGGGACGGCTCAGGGAGTTGGGAGTGGGTGGTGTGGTTCTGTGCTGGTTCACCTCCTTCCTCCAGGGCCGCTCCCAATCGGTGGTGATAGGGGAGGAGAGATCTGACCTGTGACCCCTCTTGTGTGGGGTGCCGCAGGGTTTGGTTCTCTCTCCTCTCCTATTTAACATCTATATGAAACCACTGGGTGAGATCATCTGTCACCATGGGATGAGGCATCATGAATATGCTGATGATACTCAATTATATATCTCCATCCCGGGTGAAGTAAGTGCCTGGGGGCTGTGGGGTTCTGGATGGGGAACAACAGGCTTCAACTGAACCCTGGTAAGACGGAGTGGCTGTGACTTGATGGCCCCTCTGTATCCAGGAATTTGTCATCTTTGGTTCTGGATGGGGTGGCACTGCCCTATTCAGAGCCAGTGCGGAACCTGGGGGTTCTTCTGGACTCACAACTCCTGCTCGAAGAGCAGGTGGCAGCCGTGGCCAGAAGGGCCTTCATGCAACTTCAGGTTGTGCGCCAGCTACGCCCATTCCTGGATCGAGGGGCCCTCTGAACAGTCACTCATGCCCACGTCATCTCCCATATAGACTATTGCAATGCGCTCTACATGGGGCTACCCTTGAAGAGTATCCGGAAGCTTCAGCTGGTCCAGAATGCGGCCATGCGAGCAGAGAAGATTGCAAGATCGGCACATATAACACCAGTGCTGCGTGAGCTGCACTGGGTACCAGTTTGCTTCTGGGTCCAATTCAAGGTGTTGGTTATCACCTTTAAAGCCCTACATGGTATGGGGCCAGGTTACCTGAGGGACTGTCTCATCCCTATAACATTGACCCGCCCCACCTGGTCTTGCAGAGAGGGCATTCTACAGACCCCATCAACAAGGGAATTTCATCTGATGGGGTCCAGGAGGCAGGCCTTCTCTGCAGTGGCACCCGCCCTTTGGAATATCCTGCCCCCAGAGGTGAGACAGGTCCCTTCACTCCTGGCCTTCCGAAAGAATTTGAACACCTGGCTCAACCGCCTTGCCTGGGAGGAGAGGGGTAACAGTTCCTCCTGGGGTGGCTTGTGTCATAGAGCCCTCCCTATCGAACATGTTCTGACCATCAGTGGATTCTATACTATTTATTTATTTATAATGTTTGTGAGAGTGCAATGTTGTTTTATATGGTTTTAAGTGATGATTTTACTGTAAACTGCCCAGAGTCCCCCTTTTGGGGGAGATGGGCAGTGATATAAATATAAGTAATAAAATAAATAAATAATAATTTTAAAAATTCCCAATAAATCTTAATCCAAGTCATTAAAAAGAAATGAAATCATAATAACCTCATTATCAATCCAATTATACATTCTTATATTTTACTCACTTCAAAATAAACTAAAACAGTTACATATCTCCCAATTACACTCAAGACATTTTTCTTGTAGAAATCAAAAGGCCCAGCTGCCCCCCCTTAAAAATTGAAACCTCTCAGTAAAAAAACTCCCACAAAACATATTCTCTTCTCTCTCATAACAATCCTTCAGAAAGACATAACATTTCCCCAGAAAAACAAAACTCTTTATAATCTGCAGTTCACACTGTCGCTTTAACCCCTTCAACACCAAGATGTAGTCTTCGCCTGGCATTACTTCAATGTCACTGACAACAAGAAGATCTCCATCTTTGCCAAGATCTTCTTCCATAACATCTTCAGCCGGATGATACACTTTAGAAATAATCTCTTCAATAATCCTTCAAATTCAGTACAAAAATAATAACAGGAAGTCAATTATTTACTCTCAGTCTTCCTTAATCCTTGAACAGGAAAAAGATTTTTAAAAGTAATCCAGAAATAACGATAAGCACCAAGGGAGTCCATTTCTTCTTACTGTAGAAAGCCTCTCTTAGGGTTCAAAACTTTAAAAAAAATATAAATTGGGTGCTTTAGAAATGAGAAGGCAGGATTTACTGTCCCTTTAAGGGCTGCAGCACGGCTCAGAAATGATGAAATCCCAGCCTCCCGGCGAAGTCTTTACCGTCGATCGCGCACGCTGTCCACAATCTTCTGGTTACAACTCGCTGTCCGGAGGATGAATGGGTTGATTCGTCGGAAAAAAGCTCTGGGCTACAGGAGAAACCAGCCTGAGCCCAAAAAAACGGCCACAATGCCAGTTCTGCCCGCGGATCTTGCGGGCACAGCTGCTCAGTCCGCTATATTCTCACCGGAAGTATCTATAAGATATAATAATAATTATTTGATTTTTAGGTTTAATAGGGTTAAGAATATTGTAGTATTATTAATTATAAAAGCAGACAATTTATATGTTTTTATAACTTGATTTTCATTATAGTGGACAGAAATATATAGAATAGTGATAAGAAGGAAATAATTAAATGGAAGTTATTTTATGGGGAGGGAAATTGATTTAGAAATATATGTATATACACTGCTCAAAAAAATAAAGGGAACACTGAAACAACACAATGTAAGTCCAAGTCAATCACACTTCTGTGAAATCAAACTGTCCACTTAGGTAGCAACACTGATTGACAATCAATTTCACATGCTGTTGTGCACATGGAATAGACAACAGGCGGAAAGCATAGGCAGTTAGCAAGACATCCCCAATAAAGGAGTGGATCTGCAGGTGGTAACCACAGACCACTTCTAAGTTCCTATGCTTTCTGGCTGATGGTTTGGTCACTTTTGAATGCTGGCGGTGCTTCCACTCTAGTGGTAGCATGAGACGGAGTCTACAACCCACACAAGTGGCTCAGGTAGTGCAGCTCATCCAGGATGGCACATCAATGCGAGCTGTGGCAAGAAGGTTTGCTGTGTCTGTCAGCGTAGTGTCCAGAGCATGGAGGCGCTACCAGGAGACAGGTCAGTACATCAGGAGACGTGGAGGAGGCCGTAGGAGGGCAACAACCCAGCAGCAGGACCGCTACCTCCGCCTTTGTGCAAGGAGGGACAGGAGGAGCACTGCCAGAGCCCTGCAAAATGACCTCCAGTGGGCCACAAATGTGCGTGTGGCTGCTCAAACGGTCAGAAACAGACTCCATGAGGGTGGTATGAGGGCCCGACGTCCACAGGTGGGGGTTGTGCTTACAGCCCAACACCGTGCAGGACGTTTGGCATTTGCCAGAGAACACAAGATTGGCAACTTCGCCACTGGCGCCCTGTGCTCTTCACAGATGAAAGCAGGTTCACACTGAGCACATGTGACAGACGTGACAGGGTCTGGAGACGCCGTGGAGAACGTTCTGCTGCCTGCAACATCCTCCAGCATGACCGGTTTGGCAGTGGGTCAGTAATGGTGTGGGGTGGCATTTCTTTAGGGGGCCGCACAGCCCTCCATATGCTCGCCAGAGGTAGCCTGACTGCCATTAGGTACAGAGATGAGATCCTCAGACCGCTTGTGAGACCATATGCTGGTGCGGTTGGCCCTGGGTTCCTCCTAATGCAAGACAATGCTAGACCTCATGTGGCTGGAGTGTGCCAGCAGTTCCTGCAAGACGAAGGCATTGATGCTATGGACTGGCCCGCCCGTTCCCCAGACCTGAATCCAATTGAGCACATCTGGGACATCATGTCTCGCTCCATCCACCAACACCACATTGCACTACAGACTGTCCAGGTGTGGGAGGAGATCCCTCAGGAGACCATCCGCCACCTCATCAGGAGCATGCCCAGGCGTTGTAGGGAGGTCATACAGGCACGTGGAGGCCACACACACTACTGAGCCTCATCTTGACTTGTTTTAAGGACATTACATCAACGTTGGATCAGCCTGTAGTGTTCTTTTCCACTTTAATTTTTGAGTGTAACTCCACATCCAGACCTCCAGGGGTTGCTTACATTTGATTTCCATTGCTTTTTGTGTGATTTTGTTGTCAGCACATTCAACTATGTAATTAACAAAGTAATTAATACGAATATTTCATTCATTCAGATCTAGGATGTCTTATTTCAGTGTTCCCTTTATTTTTTTTGAGCAGCTTATATATGTATGTATGTATGTATGTATGTATATGTATATGTATATGTATATGTATATGTATATGTATATGTATATGTATATGTATATATACTTTATATAAGGGGAAGGAGCAATGCATTAGTGATTTGTATATGTGCTAATGGAAGGATTTATAGAAATGATGTGATCTTGGTTTGATATAGAGTAAGGGATTAATTAGAGAAATTGCTATATATTCTTGCTGTTCAAAGTCAGAAGTCACCTCTGTATGTAATCTTTAAAATTCTTTTTTCTTGTGTTTCACACTTTTTTAGTTTTCTTTTTTTCTTTTTGTAGTTTTTTTCCTTTTTTGTGGTTTTTATCTCTTTCTTAAACTTAATAAAATTCTTATTTAAAAAAAACAATCCATAAATAAACCAGAATTGCAGACTACCACAATACAGGTAGTCCTCGCTTAATGACCATTTATTTATTTATTTATTTATTTATTTTTAAATTTATTCCCCGCCCATCTCCCATGCAAGGGACTCTGGGCGGGTTACAATAAATAAAATTTAAAAAACTATACAAAATATCTCACAAGTAAAAAATAAATAAAATAAAATCCAAGATGGATTAGGACCCTCAGAATGGATCATGGGGCTACGGGGCCAGCCAACCCCAGGAGGCACTACCACCTCCGTCATCCCAGGCCAGGTGGCAGAGCCAGGTCTTAAGGGCCTTCCAAAAGGCCAGGAGGGAGGGGGCCAGTCTCACCTCCAGGGGCAAGATATTCCATAAGGCGGGCGCTATCGCAGAGAAGGCATGCCTCCTGGACCCCACTAGATGGAATTCTCTTGTTGAGGGGGTCCGAAGCATGCCCTCTCTGCATGCACGGGTGGGGTGGGCCGACGTTATCGGGACGAGACGGTCCCTCAGGTACCCTGGTCCTATGCCATGTAGGGCTTTAAAGGTAATCACCAACACCTTGAATTGGATCCGGAAGCAAACTGGCACCCAATGCAGCTCGCGTAGCAGAGGTGTCACATGTGCCGATCTCCTGGCACCCATAACTGCTCGCGCCGCCGCATTCTGCACCAGCTGAAGCTTCCGGATACTCTTCAAGGGTAGCCCCATGTAGAGCGCATTACAATAGTCTATACGGGAGATGACAAGGCGTGAGTGACTGTTCGGAGGGCCTCCCGATCCAGGAAAGGGCGTAACGCGCACAATGCGAAGCTGTGCAAAGGCCCTCCTGGCCACGACTGCCACCTGCTCTTCGAGCAGGAGTCGCGAGTCCAGGAGGACCCCCAGATTTCGCACTGGATCCGACTGGGGTACTGCAACCCCACCCAGAACCAAAGATGACAACTTCCCGGATCCAGGGGGGCCATCAATCCACAGCCATTCCGTCTTACCAGGGTTCAGTTGAAGCCTGTTGTTCCCCATCCAGACCCCCACAGCCTCCAGGCACTGAGATAAGGCATTGACTGCATCACTTACTTCACCCGGGACGGAGATGTATAACTGGGTATCATCAGCATATTGGTGATACCTCATCCCGTGGTGACGGATGATCTCGCCCAGCGGCTTCATGTAGATGTTGAATAGGAGAGGAGAGAGAACCGACCCCTGCGGCACCCCACAAGTCAGGGGTCGCGGGTCAGCTCTCTCCTCCCCTATCAACACCGACTGGGAACGGCCCTGGAGAAAGGAGGTGAACCAGCGCAAAACCACGCTGCCCGCCCCCAACTCCTCGAGCCGCTCCAAAAGTATACCGTGGTCGACGGCATCGAAAGCCGCTGAGAGATCTAAGAGAGCAAGGATGGACGCACTCCATCCCGCTCTCGCCAGAGATCATCCATAAGCGCGACCAATGCGGTCTCCGTCCCATATCCCGGCCTGAAACCTGACTGGAAGGGGTCCAGATAATCCGTTTCCTCCAGAATCCTCTGGAGTTGCAACGCCACCACCTTCTCAACCACCTTTCCTAAAAAGGGAAGGTGGGAGACTGGGCGAAAATTGCCCAGGATTGTAGGGTCCAGGGAAGGTTTCTTGAGGAGGGGGTGCACCAGCGCCTCCTTAAAGGCAGCCGGGAACACCCCCTCACTCAAGGACGAATTAATCATCGCCTGGACCCAGCCACATGTCACCTCACTAGCTGATTTCACCAGCCAGGAGGGACATGGGTCAAGCTGGCATGTGGTGGCGTTTACAATCCGGAGGATCCTGTCTACTTCATCAGGCGCAACAGGATCAAACTGTTCCCAGGTAACATGGTAAGTACGAGCCTCTGGCATCTCCCCAGATCTTGTCTCACGCTTGGAGTCCAACTTGGAATGAATCTGAGCGATTTTGTCCTGCAGATGCTCAGAAAACTCTTCCAAGCGGCCCTGTAAATGGGTCTCCCCCTGCTCCCGACCCAAAAGCGATCTTGTAATCTTGAAAAGGGCCGTCGGGCGGCATTCTGCGGATGCAATAGGAGCGGAGAAGTATTCACTTTTTGCCGCTCTTACCGCCACAAGGTAGGCCTTAACTGCGGCTCTAGATTGTGTTCGGTCAGATTCAGTCTTCGTCTTTCTCCAGCGGTGCTCTAGATGTCTCTTAACCCTCTTCAAAGCCCTTAACTCTTCCGTGAACCACGGAGAGCAGCGGGCCGAGCAGGGCCGGAGAGGTCACATAGGCGCGATCTTGTCCAGGGCTCCGGCCGCCGCCTTATTCCAGGCTGCGGCCAGGACCTCCACTGGACCGTGAAGCAAGTCCTTGGGAATAACCCCCAGCTCCTTCTGAAACCTCACTGGGTCCATCAGTCGCCGGGGGCGGACCAGTCGAATAGGTCCCGCCTCCCTGCGGAGTGGGGCAGCACAAGAGAGTCTAAGGGTTACCAGGGCGTGGTCTGACCATGACAATGGGGAAAGATGTAACTCTCCCCTCAGATCACATTGCCACTGCTCAGACAAGAAAACTAAGTCCGGGGTGAGACCACTGTCACGAGTCGGGTCACGAATAATCTGAGACAGGCCCATAGCTGCCATGGTAGCCATGAACTCCCGGGCCGCCTCCGAGGACTGTCCCAGAGACGGCAGATTGAAGTCCCCCAGAACCATAAGTCTGGGGAACTCCACTGCCAACCCCGAGACAGCCTCAAGCAGCTCAGGCAGGGAGGTTGCTACGCAGCAGGGAGGCTGGTACAGCAGCAACACTCCCAACTGTTCTCGTGAACCCAACTTGAAAAACAGGGTCACACACCCGGTCACTTGTGGAGCAGCACCCCTGAAGGCCACAAGGGACTCTTGGATGACAACTGCCACCCCTCCTCCCCTGCCCCGGTGTCTCGGCTGATGCCACACCCGAAACCCGGCTGGGCACATCTCCGAGAGAGCTACTCCCCCCTCTGGGCCCAGCCAGGTCTCGGTAATACACACCAAGTCGGCCCCCTCCTCTATGATTAGATCACCTATAAGGGGGGTCTTGTTGTTCACCGACCTGGCGTTCAGCAGCAGCAGTCGGAGACCGGAGCCCACGAGGATCTGCTTACCAGGGCCTGGGTATGAACATGGGGGGCCGGAACACGCCACCGGTAACAAACACCGGGGGCGCCTTCCCCAATGATGGCCTGCCCTCCGGTTCCCGTCATACCGTCCCCTGCCCGTCACCACCTGAATCAAATAGCCCGCCATACAGCCCCCAGAGATTCCCGACTCTGGCCTAGTAGCCTCCACACCCAGGCCTCCGGAATTCCTGGGCTTAATCAAGGGTCCCTTATCCTATTCATCCATCATCCAGTCCCACACAGTGTCGGGCAGTGACAAGACCCCCCAGTGCACCAGCTCTCGCTCTCGGCACTGTTAGGGTCCAGCACCACCCCCATTCACACTCTGTACCTCTCCCTCAACTTCTCTCACTGGTCAGGGAGAGGTACCAACACTCACCAGCAGTCACTCCTACCCCACCTGGCTCTCACCCAGGGGGGTACTCTTACATACCCATACAATCTTGGCTCCCCCCTCCTCATCTCTCACCCGGGGGGGGGGTCCACATTCATACCAAGGGACCCCTACGAACCCTCTGCCGCCTTAGATTGAATGGGGCGACATCCAGAGCTTTTTTGGGGTTAGTCCGTGTTCTTCGTACGCCCTGGTCTCCTGGGCTATCCGTCCAGCCTCCATGCCTTCCAGGGCCGCAGGGTTCTCCACCAACTCCAGTCCGCTCCAACATCGGAAACCTCCGAACCCCCTCTAGAAGTCGGCCCAGGAAAAAAGTCCAGGACTCCGCTGCCACAACCGGGCTCCCCTCTGTGCTGTGCCGGCTCTGCTAGGCCCCCACCAACTCCACCGGCCTAGATCAAACTCTGATAGTCTCCAGCCTCCAGCAATCGAAAACAGAGAGGCCTCCGGCAGCCTCCAGCAGCCCTCGATAGTCTCCAGCCCCGCAAACTCCGCCGGCCCCAGCTCGAAGACCAACAGCCAAAAAACCTCCAGCCTCCAGCTGCCATTCGGCAGCCTCCCGCAGTCTCCAACCTTCGGTGGGCACCAGGCACCAGGTCCTCGCCAGCTCCACCAGCCCAGCTCGAACCCCAACAGTCTCTGCGGCCTCCGGCTTCCAACGGACCTCGGCAGCCTACGGCGTCTCCGGCTGCTCACTGGGCTCTTTTCTTTGCGCCGTTCCACGGAGGCTCCAACCGGACACAGGGGCTCGCCCCAACACTCCCCCCAGAGAAAGCCACTCACCCCACCGGTAACACCACCTCACTAAACCCCCAAAGGTGAATTTTCGGGGGGTTTTCACAGGGTTTCTGTGGCTTTCTCCCAGAGCGGTAATCGGCCGCGTTGACTTGCGGCCGCCATCTTGGGGAAAAAAAACCATTTAGTGATGGTTTGGACTTACGATGGTGTCGCAAAACCCGACTTGCGACCAGTCCTCACACGACCGTCCCCGTGGTCACGATTTGGGCACTTGGCAACCAGTTCGCATTTATGGCCATTACAGTGCCCTGGAGTCATGTGATCACCATTTTCGACCTTCCCAGCTGGCTTCCAGCAAGCAAAATCAATGGGGAACCATGTGATTCACTTAACAACCACATGGTTCGCTTAATAACCACAGTGATTTGCTTAACGACCGCCGCAAAAAAGGTCGTAAAATCAGGTCTGATTCGCTTAATGACTGCTTCGCTTCCAGTCAAAGTGGAATTTCCAGCGAAATTCCAGTCCCAATTGTGGTCAAGCAAGGACTATGTGTAGTTAGAAGCCATCTCCCTCTGACAATTTCACACAGCGCTCTGATCATGGAAGGACTGGCTACATTCACATGCACATGCACATTCACATAGAAAGTGTTTTGGCCCTGCTTAGACAGTTCCTCCATCAGGGATGGCCCAAGATATTTTTCTGCCAGAGAATAAGGAAGTCTACTCTTCCCCATTCAACATAAACCAGTACTGTCCAAAGCTATGGATAGCAGGTTGGTTTAGGAGGGGGCAGGATAGGAAATCTGATATTGTTTGGTCTAGTGGTTAAGGTGCTGGGCTAGAAACCAGGAGTCTGTAAGTTCTAGTCCCGCCTTAGGCATGAAAGCCAGCTGGGTGACCTTGGGCCAGTCCCTGTCTTTCAGCCCTAGGAAGGAGCCAATAGCAAACCAGAAGACTGAGAGTTCTAGTCCCGCCTTAGGCATGAAAGCCTGCTGGGTGACCTTGGGCCAGTCCCTGTCTCTCAGCCCTGGGAAGGAGCCAATAGGAAACCAGGAGACTGAGAGTTCTAGTTCCGCCTTAGGCATGAAAGCCGTCTGGGTGACCTTGGGCCAGTCACACACACTCTCAGCCCTGGGAAGGAGCCAATGGGAAACCAGGAGACTGAGAGTTCTAGTCCTGCCTTAGGCACGAAAGCCGGCTGGGTGACTTTGGGCCAGTCCCTGTCTCTCAGCTCAACTCACCTCACAGGGTTGCTGTTGTGGGGAAAATAGGAGGAGGAAGGAGTATTAGGTATGTTCGCCGCCTTAAGTTATTTATAAAAATAATAAAGGCGGGATAGAAAATAAATAAATAAATAAATAAATAAATAAATAAATAAATAAATAAATAAATAAAACTATTCTATCAACCAACAGAAGTGATTGTCCAAAAGAGCTCGAAGAAAAACAAATGGATTCCACCACCCCTCATTCAGTCTCCCCCCCCCCCATTATTATATACAGAAAGACATAGAAGGGAGCCACAAAAGCATACACTCATTCTACCTCACAGATGAGTAGGCAACTTTTAGCAGCTGGAGCTACATTTTAAAAAACAACCACAATGGGTATGGTGATCTTGTGTTAATATTATTGGCAGGGAGGGGGCTGGGACTGGTTTTCTTTTGTTTTGCTTTGGGTGAGTGGGTGTATTTATGTCAACTTTAATAAAGAAGAAATAATACATTTAAATTAAAGTTAATAAAGTTTACTAACTTCAAACAAAAGTATATTCCCAATTTCTAGTATTTTTTTTCGTGCCAAAGGGGAATAAAAGCAAGAGATTAGAATTTGGGAGTACAGTTTCTAGAAGCTTCATGGACTATAGATAGGCTCCCTGGTACCCATTCTGGCCTCATGGTAGAGCTGCCTCTGTTCTGCATTCAGAAATGACCAGAATGGTGGTAGACATAGATACAGGAAAAGATTCTGCTAGGGAGTGACAAATTCCAGTCACGGTTTTTTTAAGCCTTGCTGATTTCAGTAGGAGAGTTAAGCATGAGGCGTTGCCTCCTACTTGCCTTCTACTCAGGAGGATAAAATTGGCTAGATTGACTGGAGAGCAATAGCGATCTTCCACAATTGCTTTCTAGCAATCGGTATTTAAGGCATGCTGTATGATTCAGGATTCAAGCAGCCATCAAGATTAGTAGCCACTGATCTTGCATGAACCTGCCCAGTCCTCTTTTGGAATCATTCACATTGAACTGCTAGGTTGGCAGGAGCTGGGACAAATTGCCGGGAGCTCACTCCGGCACGCAGCTTGCGCTCTTGGGATTCGAACTGCCGAGCTGTCAGCCTTAATGGCCTCTGACTCAGCGTCTTAGCTGCCAACCTAGCAGTTCAAAAGCATGCAAATGCAAGTAGATAAATAGGTACCACTTTCGTGGGAAAAATCACAGGGACATGAAAGGAGCCTCCTCAGGTGTCCCCCGGGCAACGGTGATGTCACCAGCAAACCCTTTCACTACAAAAGTGCCTTGGTGCTTCTGACACGGGGAAAAAAAATCCACATTGAATATCTGCATCACAAC
Organism: Charina bottae; assembly: GCA_023362775.1. Classification (NCBI taxonomy): domain Eukaryota; kingdom Metazoa; phylum Chordata; class Lepidosauria; order Squamata; family Charinaidae; genus Charina; species Charina bottae. The sequence continues at coordinate 168,458,560 of JALMGJ010000002.1, forward strand.
TCCTGGCAGCAAATTCCACAGTTGAACTATGTGCTGGGTGAACAAGTATCTTTTTTTCTTCTGTCAGCCATGAACCACTTTGAATTTAGTTTCAATAGATGACCTTGAGTTGTGAGAGACGGGGAAGAAGTCTCTGCATCCACAGTGTTTATGCGAGGCATGATTTTATAGAACTCACAATTTCCCGGTTTCTAGCCCAGTGCCTTAACCACTAGATCAAACTGGCTCTCATTTCTGATATAATAGTATAATATTATTATAATACTATTATAATATCAGCAATTGTTTTTCTAATAATTCCAAGCATGACATTTAACATTTTTATAGCAGCTATACCACGGGTTAACATTTGTTTCAAGATCCTTATCCTAGTTGGTCACTTTGCTCTATTATTGTTCTATTATTTATATCATTATTCCTGTCATCCATTATTTTACACCATGACACTTCACTGTATGCCTCTCCCGATTCATCTAAGTTTGTGTGAGCCTGCTGCCGGTACACTGTCAATTAAAAAATACTTTTTAATCTCCTTTCCTTCCTACTGTGTACAATAATGCTGCTTTGTATTGTTTTGTTTAATTTCTTGACTGTTGCCAGAGTCCACAAAACCATCACATCTCATTTCTCAAGAACTGATTCAATTTAGAGGTCATCTGTATAAATTATGGTGCCGCCCTCAGCCCCCACCCCAGCTAGCTCTGTTTGTCTTACTAACTAACCTCCTCTTAGGCTTAGTGTGATTCTATAGAACAGAGCTTTCCAAACTGTGTGTCAGGACACGTTAGTGTGTCGGCTGCAGTGTCTGGGTGTGTCGCTGCTGCTGCTGCATCCGAACCCTGCCAGGATTCCATGCAGGTCCTACTGCCTGCCTTGTACCTTGCTGCCTCCAAACCTGCTGTGATTCTGCACAGGTCCTAGTGCCTGCCTTGTGCCTTCCTGCCTCCAAGCCCTGCCAGGATTCCGCGCAGGTCCTAGTGCCTGCCTTGTGCCTTGCTGCCTCCAAACCTGCTGTGATTCCACACAGGTCCTAGTGCCTGCCTTGTGCCTTCCTGCCTCCAAGCCCTGCCAGGATTCCGCGCAGGTCCTAGTGCCTGCCTTGTGCCTTGCTGCCTCCAAACCTGCTGTGATTCTGCACAGGTCCTAGTGCCTGCCTTGTGCCTTCCTGCCTCCAAGCCCTGCCAGGATTCCGCGCAGGTCCTAGTGCCTGCCTTGTGCCTTGCTGTCTCCAAACCTGCTGTGATTCCACACAGGTCCTAGTGCCTGCCTTGTGCCTTCCTGCCTCCAAGCCCTGCCAGGATTCCGCGCAGGTCCTAGTGCCTGCCTTGTGCCTTGCTGCCTCCAAGCCCTGCCAGGATTCCGCGCAGGTCCTAGTGCCTGCCTTGTGCCTTCCTGCCTCCAAACCTGCTGTGATTCCGCGCAGGTCCTAGTACCTGCCTTGTGCCTTGCTGCTTCCAAACCTGCTGTGATTCCACACAGGTCCTAGTGCCTGCCTTGTGCCTTCCTGCCTCCAAGCCCTGCCAGGATTCCGCGCAGGTCCTAGTGCCTGCCTTGTGCCTTGCTGCCTCCAAACCTGCTGTGATTCTGCGCAGGTCCTAGTGCCTGCCTTGTGCCCTGCTGTAAGAGAGTGTCGCGAAATGATGCAAGTCTAAAAAGTGTGTCACCAACATGAAAAGTTTGGAAAGCTCTGCTATAGAAGAAGGGGCGGGTTGTTACAGCAAGCAATTAAAGGAAACTGTTAATAACCCACTCTTCAATTTGATGTTTCCAGAAGGGATGATTCATTTTAAGACAAGTTTAGACAATAACATTAAAATCGACAGAGCTACCTAGCTGGCTAAAAACACAGTAAAAGATGAAAACTGCTCTGCAAATATTCACCTGGCCCTGAAATGCTAATAGATTCCCTGAATAAAGCGTTCTAAACCTGGTTACCTCTACTAAAAAGGCCTCTTTATCTTTGTTCACCACTCATATTATTAAAGCTCAAAGGCAGGGATAGAGAAGGGCTTCTGGGAAAGGCTTCCTCTTTTAGTTGGCTTGGAACTCAGCAGAAGCTACCCAGACACTCAATACCGCACAGCTAATTAAGCATCTTTATTGAACACTAGATTGAAGCCATTTTTATCGTTTGATTCCCCTCTGTCAAAATGAATGTACAGTCTCTTCTTATACCTTGACAGTTTAAACTCAGCACCCCAACTTTTTCCATGGATCAACTTTGCTTTGTGATGTGGCAGTTGGTTGTTGATATATATTCAACATTCCTGCTTTGAGAAAAGTATCTTCCTCTTGTTAATGTGTCCTCTTCCTTCCTTCAGATTCAGAGGAACAGGAATGGATGATACTTCCCTTCCCCACAATCTTCATATGAGATACCCATGATTCAGATTTCTCCCTCTCTCCTTCCAGCAATAAAGTCTCCTCCAATCCAGAAGCCTGGGAGGCAACTGGAGCATCTGTCCCTGTATCTCCTTCCTTGGCCATCCTACCTCCAGCTTCCCCAGGTCTCCACCCAGGTCTCCTTCTCCCCACAGAATCACTGGCAACCACAGAGTTCCTCTATGCAGCCAGTCAGGAAGTTTGGGTTTGTGAGAGTACTGCAAATGAACCAGCAAAGGACAAAGAGCATGCACCCATCAACCTTGCCTTTCGGGAACATTGAGTCTTTGCGTAGCTCTCCTAAAGAATCATATATTCAAGCAGCCATCCCCTCCTTCACCAAGATTCCAGAATGGGCTCCATTTCACACTCTTCCTCCCCATCTACTAAGATAGAAGCTGAAGTGTATAAGGAGCAGGGAGGGTGATCTCCTCCCTCAATCCAAAATGGAATGGTAGAAAGTGGGAAGTTTCTTCAATGTGTCACAAAACTGAAAATGAAAGGCCACTGGATTGACTTGTGCTACCACAGGAAATGGACAAATAAACTTGGTATCTAGCTTCTGGTCTTCAGAAACCAGATCAATAGACCCAGGAGTCTCAAGATGCTAAGTCCATGATAGCACAAGTAGTTTATCTCAGTTAGTAAAAACAGGAAGGGCTACTGGCCAATAGGTGCAACTAAGTCTAGCACAAGCTCCTGGAAGATATAACTGGCATATGTAGCCAAAACAGCCCAGGGGAATTGAATGAACCTTGATAAATAGATGTTATTGGCTCTCAGTTATGTATTTATAAAGATTATAGAATTTAGAGAGAAAAAAGTGCACATTTTAAAGAATGGGTTAGCAAAAGTACAATTTGGATTAAATTATTGTTCTCCCTGTTGAGCATTTTAGACACATTATGTGAAGACCTAGCTCTCTGGAGAGTTCTTTTTTTTTTTTTTAATAACAAAATTTTATTTACATTCAACATAAAAATTTTTACAACACAAAACATTTTGTAACAAGTTATATATACATAGTATTCACACAATTCCATTCAATATTTAGTGTCTAAACTTTTATTTTTATCATCCTTCTCTCCTTTTCCTTCTTACTTCCTTCTTTCCCCACTCTGGTCTTATACCCGACTTCTACTTTTCTCCTAACTTTCTAAGAACCATTCTTCCTTTTTTTTTATTTTATTTTCATTCAACACATGCTTCTACCTATCCTCTATCACATACATATACACCTTCCAACAAAATCTATATACAATTTATTAGTATCTATTATTCATTCCTTATCTCATCTATCTTTCTTTTTCCTCTTTTGTCTCATACCCTCTCCTACTTTCTTCCTACCTCCCTAATTCTCCTTCCTTCATTTTATATATATATATATATATATATATATATATATATATATATATATATTAATATTAATATTCTCTTAGGTTTTTTCCCTCTTAGTTTATACAACTTGTCTCCACAGTACAAACATATATAAACATCCTTAAAATTACTTCCGGCTTTCTTAACTTAGAACTTAAATGTAACTATTTAGTATACATTTTCTCTTACCTCTTCTAGATTATTATTATTTCCCCCCCTCTTACTATTTTTATCAATCTATTTGTATTTTTTTTTTTAATTTTTATTCTAGTTTCTATTTTATTTATTTTATATCATATTCTTTTTTAATATATTCTGTAAAGGGGTCCCAAATTTCCTTATACTTCCCTGATTCTTTCCCTTTTATTAAATTAGTCAATTTATCTGCTTGCATCAATTCCATTATTTTTATTATCCACTCTTCTTTAGTTGGTATTTTTTCTTCTTTCCAATATTGTGCATATTTTATTCTTGCTGCAGTACTTAAGTATAAAAATAAATTCCTTTGTCTTTTATTCATATTATACTCCATTTTTCCTATCAAGTAAAGTTCTGGTTTCATTTCTATGTTATTACCCAATATTTCACATATATATTTATGTATTTTACTCCAATATTTTTTTGCTTTTTGGCATGACCACCAAATGTGGTAAAAAGACCCTCTTTTCTTTCTACATTTCCAACAAACGTTCGTATTTCTAATTTTTGATTTGAATAATACTTCAGGAGACAGGTACCACCTGAAAATCATTTTGTACATATTTTCCCTCAAATTATTACTTAAAGTAAATTTTATATTTTTTGTCCAAATTTTTTGCCATTGATCGTAAGTAATTTCTATTCCTAAGTTTTCTTCCCATTTATTCATATAGTTTTTGATTTTTATGTCCTTGGTTTTCATCTCTAGCAAAATTTTATATAATTTAGAAATTAAGTGATCATTTTCTTTTTCTAGTATATTATCCCAATTGTTTTCAACTTTTGTAAATTGAAAGTTCTTTTTATCTATTTTGTATTGCTCCTTCAGCTGAAAATATGTAAACCAATGACATACTATATTTTCATTTTCTAATTCCTCTCTTAATTCTGTAATTATTTCCTTCCATTTTTAACAAATTTTTATATCTTATATATTTTTTATTATTCTGATTCACAATTCTGGCACCTGCCTCTTGAGTTGATACCGATAGTGGAAGATTTGGTAATAACGTTTTTTTATATTTGTTCCAAATTTTGATCAATGATTTTCTTATTATGTGGTTATTGAATGCCTTATGTACTTTACATCTATTATACCACATATAACCATGCCATCCGTATCTATTATCATGTCCTTCTAAATTAATTATTTTTTCATTTTCTAATTTTATCCATTCTCTAATCCAAATTAGTCCGCTTGTTTCATAGTATAGTTTTAAGTCAGGCATAGCTAATCCCCCTCTATTTTTGGTATCTTGTAAATATTTTAATTTAATTCTGGGTTTCTTTTTTTGCCATATAAATTTTGATGTTTCTCTTTGCCATTTCCCAAAAACTTGATCTTTTATCATTATTGGAATCGTTTGGAACAAATATAGAAATCTTGGTAAAATATTCATTTTTATTGTGGCTATCCTACCTAACAGAGATAATTGTAGATTTACCCATTTCTCCATATCTTTTTTTATTTCTTTCCATAGATTTTCATAATTATTTTTATATAAATCTAAATTATTTTTTGTTATTTGTATTCCTAAATATTTTACTTTTTTAACATTTTGAAATTAGTTATCTCTTCTTTACTCATATTTAGATTAATCATTTTGGTTTTCTGCTTGTTTATTTTAAATCCTGATACCTCCCCATATTCTTGCAATTTTACATTTAGTTTTGATTGAATTCTTTGGATTTTGCAATGTTATTACCAGGTCATCGGCAAAAGCCTTTAATTTGTATTCTTCTTGTTTTATCTTAACCCCCTCTAAATTTTTGTCTTTCCTAATTTCTTCTAACAGCACCTCTAGCACCAAGATAAATAATACAGATGGGGCATCCTTGCCTAGTACCTTTTGATATATTACATTCTTGTGTTTCATCGTTATTTACTATTATTCTTGCTTTTTGTGTCTTGTATATTGCTTTTATTACATTTATGAATTTGTCGCCAAAATTTCTATTTTCTAATACTTTATACATAAAATTCCAATTAACATTATCAAAAGCTTTTTCTGCGTCTAGAAATAATAACGTCATTGGTTTTTCATTGTGTACATTGGCATATTCTATTAAATCAATTACATTTCTTACATTATCTTTTATTTGTCTGTTTGGTAGAAATCCATTCTGATCTTGATTAATTATTTTCTGTAAGATTTTTTTAAGTCTTTCAGCAAGAACAATAGTAAATATTTTATAATCGTTATTTAATAATGAAATTGGTCTATAATTTTTGCAATCTGTTGAATCTTGGTTTTCTTTTGGAATTAATACTATATTGGCTTCTTTCCATGATTGTGGTATTTCTGATCCTTGTAATATTGAATTGAACATTATTTTAAGCGGATTAATCAGATGTTCTTGGAATTTTTTATAGTAATCTGCTGTAAGACCATCGGTTCCGGGTGTTTTATTTATTTTCAATTTTTTAATTGCTTCTTTGATTTCTTGAATTGTAATACTATTATTTGTGAATTCCTTATCTTCTTCTGTTAGTTTTTCTAGATTACAATTCTTAATATATTCGTCAATTTTGTTTATTGATGTTTGTTGTTCTTTATATAGATTTGCATAATATTCAAAAAAAGCACCCTTAATATCTTCATTATACATTAATTCCATATTTTTATCTTTGATTTTAGTAATAATTCTTTTTTCTTTCTCTTTTCTCAATTTATACATTAGCCATTTTCCTGGTTTGTTTGCCTGTTCAAAATTTCTTTGTTTTATAAATTTTAATTTTTTGTCTAATTCTTCTGTTAATTCAATTTTAATCTGGAGCTGTAATAAATTTATTTGATTTGTTATTTCTTCCTTTTCTTTTCTTTTTTGATTCTTTTGCAATTCTAATTCCTTTTCTTTTATTTATTTATTTATTTATTTATTTTTGTATTTATACCCCGCCTATCCCCTCCCTAAGCGGAGGACTCTAGGCGGCTTACAATCATCATACATATTATATTATTTATACAGTCATATTATAATTACCCGCGCGGTTAGGGAGGGGATGAGGGAACCGGCTCTTCAATCGCAGGTTGGACTACATGTCCCAGGAACCTTTGCTTCTGAGCCGGCTGCTGACGTCCAGGAAGTTGTCGGTTTTTTTTTTTTTTGGGATCCGCCGTCCTCTGCCGTCCTCCGCCGCTATCCACGGGGACCAGCTTTCTTCTTGGTCCGAGGGCGACCCTCCGAGAAGGACGCCAGCAAATTGGCCCACGTGAGTGGTCCCCATTCATCTACTTGCCGGTGGCTTTCGATCAGCTGGGTGGGCTGGAGCTGGGGCTAGTGACGGGAGCTCACCCCGCCACGCGGATTCGAACTGCCAACCTTATGGTTGGCAGACTAACGGCTCAGCGGTTTATCCCGCTGAGCCACTTCGCCCCTTTTATCTGTTTCATTAATGTTTCTATTTTTTTTCTTTGATCTATTTTTTAGATAATTATTTATTGATATCAGATGACCTCTCATAAATGCTTTACTTGCCTCCCAAACAGTTTCTATTTTTACTTCATTGTCCATGTTCCAATTTAAGAACTCTTGTAGTTTTTTCCCTAGTTCATCTACATTTTTTTTAATCTTTTAGTATATTTTCATTCATTCTCCATCTATATTTTTTTTTATTTATACTTAGGGACATTTGAACGGGGTTGTGATCCGAAATTGTTTTTGCAGCTATTGATATATCTCTGATTTTATTTTCTAAATTTTTTGAAACCCAAATCATATCAATCCTAGAAAAGGAATTAACTGGCCCCCTCCCTCCTGACCTTTCGGAAGGCCCTTAAGACCTGGCTCTGCCACCTGGCCTGGGACAATAGAGGCGGTAGTGCCTCCTGGGGTTGGCTAGCCCCGTAGCAACACTATCTATGCTACGTTCCCTACGTCCTTCATCTTGTATTTTATCTATTTATATTGTATTTTTTAGACTTTTATTGTATCGTTTTTAACTTTGATTGTTGTGACCCGCCCAGAGTCCCTTGTATGGGAGATGGGCGGGGAATAAATTCAATAAATAATAATAATAAAATAATAATAATTAAATCTATTAGAGTAATATGTATACTCTTTCTTGTTTCCATTTACATGTCTCCATACATCTATTAACATTAAATTCTTTGCCATAGCAAAGAATTCCTTTGGTAATTTTCCTTGTTTTTTATTGATATGATTTTCTGATTTTCTATCAATTTCAGGCTCCACTACGTTCAAATCCCCCATCAATATCCAATTATTAATCCTATTTTCTGAGATCACATCTGATAAATCTTTAAAAAAAAATTTCTGATTGGTATTTGGAGCGTAAATTCCAATTAACATTATTTTCATATTTTGACATTCTATTTCTACTAATATAAATCTTCCTTCCTGGTCTTTTGCCACTAATTGGGGTTTAAGCGAAGGTTTAATATAAATTACAATCCCATTTTTCTTTTTTTCATTTGTTGTTATAAAAGATATTCCGTTTTTTATTTTCTAAATATTTTTCCTCTTTCTTTTTAATATGTGTCTCTTGAAGACAAATAATGTCTAAGTCTAGTTTTTTAAAAAATTGAAATACTCTATATCTTTTGGCTGGGGAATTAAGGCCATTCACATTCCATGTTATATTATTTAATTTACTCATTTCCTACACTTTCCAATTTTGCGTCTATGAAGGTTTCAGTCATCCAGGTGGAATTGTCTGTAGCTTGAATAATGTCAACTGGATTTCTATTTTCTCAGTGGAAACGTTTCGCTCCTTATCCAAGGAGCTTCTTCAGTCTGAGCAAAGTTAGTAAGGGAATCCTTAAATATGTTTCTATATACCACATACCTATATATTTCAAACCCACCAACACACTGAGACAGAGGCTTGTACACCCCAAAGATCAAACTCCAAAACACAAGAAAAGCAATGTAGTTTATGCAATCCAGTGCAGTGAGCTCTGAACTCTACATTGGAGAAACCAAACAACCTTTGTACAGGAGGATGGCCCAACACAGGAGAAGTAACACCACAGGACCAGAGTCAGCAGTTTATCTTCATCTAAAGGAAAAAGGACACTCATTTGAGGACATAAATGTTCACATTTTAGACAGAGAAGATAGGTGGTTTGAGAGAGGGGTCAAGGAATCCATTTATGCCAACTTGGAAAATCCTTCCTTGAATAGAGGTGGGGGCCTCAGGCACAATCTTTCCCCTATTTTCCTTCCTGCTTTGTCTTCTGTGCCTAGGAAGATTAAGACCATTTTGCAAGCTCAACAGCAGCATGGTAATCTTAACGATCCTCCTTTAGATGATAAAGGGACTTAGAAATAACATCTCAAAATAACCATGACCTAGCCCCAGGTGCAAGGTCACACAGCCACCTAGAAACATATTTAAGGATTCCCTTACTAACTTTGCTCAGACTGAAGAAGCTCCTTGGATAAGGAGCGAAACGTTTCCACTGAGAAAATAGAAATCCAGTTGACATGATTCAAGCTACAGATATTTCCAATTTTGCCTATTTTCCCACTTTATATTCTTTTAGTCTTATTCCTGTTCTTTTGGTTGCTCTTTCTTATTTCCTAATTCTTTCTCTAATTTTTTGTAAAATTCTTTTGCTTTAAATATGGAATTTGACCTGTATCTTTGTCCCTTGTACAACAAATTTATTCCTTCAATATTTTCCCATCTAAAATTTATTTCGTTCTTCTTCAATATGTCTGTTAGGAATTTATATTCTTTTCTTTTTTTTAGAATTTTCCCCGGAATCTCTTTAAATATGGTTACTGCTTCACCTTCCACCTCAATTTTTTTATTATATGCAGCCTGGATTACCATATCTCTGTATTATTTTTTTTTTGAGAACTCTATGAGTATATCCCTTGGTTTTTTATTGATTTTGGCATATTGTGAGTTTACTCTATATATTTTTTCGATTTCTTCCTCTATTTTTTCCTCTTCCCATTCAACCAAGTCTGCAATCATTTGTATTAATGTTCCTTTTATATTCTCCTCTTTGTCCTCCGCCACCCCTCTTATTCTTATATAGTGCTCTTTTTCCTTCAATTCTAATAAGACTATACGTTCCTCTTCCTCTTCCTCTTCTTTTTTCACAAGTATCAGTCTGTTTCTTGACTTCTTGGATTTCAGTCTTAAGTTTTCTTTCTATTATGTCCAGTTTTTGGTCCAATTTTTTTTCCAGACATTCTAATTTTTCTTCAAGTACTTTTTTAACAGTCTGAGTTATAGTCTCTGTTGTTTTTGTAGTAAATTCATCAAATAACGCCTTGAGACCTTCTCCTTCTGATGTGTCTGAACCTTTTCTTAGTATTCTTTTTGTAGCCATAATTGTCTTTTCCAATATCAGAGAAAAGAAAGCTTCTATTTTTTAACTGTATCTTATCTATATATTTCCACACCAAAAGCTATGTTCTATTATTTATACAATATGTTTAAGTCAATATTTTTCTTAAACAATATATTCTATACAATCTATTCTATATTTCTATAACATATATTTACCTTAAGCAAGGATATAAGAACAAGATTCTTTAGTTATATTATTTTTCTCTACTTATATATATTCTTAATATTTCTAGTCAAACATTTAAGGGTACTGATACAATATACTCAAAATGGCCACTTTAATTAATTAATTAATTAGATCTCAGTTTTATAGGAAGCAAATGAGTTTTTACTGAGTCTTTTATTTGTCCTTCGTTAAGAAATTTCTGCTTTTTTTTCAATTATTCATTATAGTTTATGGCTGGGATAGCAAACCCGTTAGATATATAATCCAACTTCACCCGTTGAATTGCTTTCTTCTTTCTTTTCACTCGGTTTCGCGAGCCTCCATGTATTTCCGACGAGGACTCAGATTAACACAAGACAAAACGATCACTTGCCCGACTCGCTCTCCTCCGTGACAGCCAAAATTCTTTTCAGAAGAGTTCTCATCCACTCTTCTGTACGGTCTCACTTCTCTCTCCTTCGGCAAGATCGTCAGTTTCAACGGAGCGCTTTCCCTTTCAGCGGAGCTTGTCTTTTCCGCGTCTGTTCGCCATCGCAGCTCACCCTGAAGTCCTGGAGAGTTCTATAATGCTGGGAAAGGTGGAAGGAAGCAGAAGAGGACAACCAGCAGCAAATGAATGGACTCAATTACAGCAGTAATGGGTGCACCATTGGAAGACCTGAAAGGCCAGGTTGGGGACAGATCCTCCTGGAGAAAACCTATCTACAGTATGTGGTTGCTAAGAGTTGACCCTGACTTGATGGCACATCATCATCATCTGTTGGACATGGCTCCTTTGATAGTCCAAGATAGTGTTAGATTTATCTGAAAAATATCATGGGAGAAAAAGGCTCTGTCACTATGAGTTGTCCCAGAGTATATGATATTAATTGAACTTTATAAAACTAAAGCTGACAATTAGACAGTAGATAAAAGATGTCAATATGTAAGTAATGTGAACATGGCACTTAATGATTTTGTGAGTTGATTTCAAGATAAGGTTTTTGTGGTATGAATCTTAAAGTGGTGGACCAAGAAGACATTTATGCCAGCACATTTTGGTGTTCTCCCATTGGACCTTCTGAAAGAAAGAATCCAGCGTATGCACCCATGTAGTTAGGTGAGCTAAAATATGTAGCTTATTTGCTGCAACACTCTTCTCATTACAGAGATGTGCATTTTGTAGTTATCCTGCCCCTTGTAGATAAGATTCCTGGAAAGGTACTGTATGCAAATCTATTTAACAGATTGATGCTCAGAGACAATGCAGAAAGTAGCAGAATTCTGGGCTAGAGCCCGCTCAGTTTGTCAAGTAGTTATATTGACATGAATTCTGTGGTTATTGTTTATTGGGGGTTAAGGTTAATAGCATTTTATATTTACATACTGTTTTATTTTGAGGGCTAATCAAGGATTGTAAATAAAATATACTGTACCTGTTTTATCTATTGACTATGCCACATGCTATAGACCCCACTCAGATGCTGAAAACATAGAATGCTGCTGGATTCAGTATGACTAGATAGAGAAGTATTTAGTTGCAGCAGTTTTTCCCTTCATAGCTTCATGCCCACTGATTATTACCAACAGGAAGCAGAGCTTGTAAGGTTGCATTGCATGTTACAGTGACTTTTTCTCTGGGCCAGATTTGTTTCATATTGACTGCATTTTTACACACCTGTTTTATCAATATAGAGCCATAGCAAATTGCTTCTTCTCATTACAGAGAATATCAAGGGATATGACTCATCCATTTAGACTTCTATTATCTATTCTGATCTCTTTTAGCACATTTCTGGAATCTTGGGTTCCCTTTTACTTAATTTGATCTTTTTAACGGAAAATATCAGGGATTTTTTTCATCCAGGCTGATCCCTCCTGGATGAAAAATTGTTTCAGCTTCCTTCCTGAGAGAAAGAATTATCTATCAATTTGTTTATTAATAAAAAGTATTGATTTATTTCATTGTAGAGTATTTGATTTCAGAAAATCCCAGAGTGGAGAGCAGGAGAGTTACGTGCAAGTTGCCAGATCACCTATAGTACCTTTTTCTGTCTTGACAGTCAGTTCCTCAATATTACACTATCTTTGTTGCTGCTGTTGCTATCCTTGCTAATGTTATCTTCAAAAGTATGAGAGGGAATGGGAGCTGATATAGGAAGGGAAGAGTCTACTAAAGAGAAAAAAGGCAGAGAGAGAGAAGGAGAGAGCAGTTATTATTTTACAAAGCATAAAACAAATTATGGTCCCATGGAAGATAATCTCCTGCCTTTCTTTTATAGAACATAATTTTATTAAGTGACTTTTAAAAAAGAAACAACTCATAGTGTTTCTGAACCATTCCATCTATTTACTGTTTAGTAGTTTATTTCTTTTGTAAGTCACTTAGGATATAATGCAAAAGGTATTGCTGAATTAGTAGTGAGAACTGCTTGCTAATTTTATAGGCAGATATATTCACTTACAGGTAGTTCTCGATTAATAACTGGGACTGGAATTTTTGTCGCTAAGCAATGTGGTCGTAAAGTGTGATGTCACATGACCACATCACTTAGTAACGGCAATCCTGGCATTCCCGGTTGCCGTTGTTAACTGAATCCCACCCGGTCGTTAGGTGAGGACCCACCCCGATCCAAGCCACTCCAGCTTGGTCCCTCCCAGCCCCGAGCCTTGGTAAGGTAAGGGACTGAACTCCTCTTCAGCTCCTCCCACCTGCCTATCTCCCCCCATCCCTGCCCTTTTGGCCACCCTGCACTCCACCGCCTCTGCTGGCCCTGCCGCCTTGTCCAAATTGCACATGGCCTTCTCGTGATTTGGACAAGGGCGCGCCCAGCCTCGTGAAGAAGGCCTGGTACGGCCAGCAGCTGCTTCACAACGGGCCAGGCCGGGCATGCCTCATCAACAGCAGGAGGAAGAAGACGGTGAAGGTCAGCTGGGGGCGGCAGGGCACAGGGCAGCAGGGCCAGCGGAGCACAGGGCGGCAGAGTGCAAGGCAGCCAAAAGGGCAGAGATGGGGGCAGATAGGCAGGTGGGGGGAGTTGACCCTCCCCTGCAGTCATAAGTGTGGGCGGGCTGCCAAGCCCTTGAATTTTGATCACGTGACCACAGGGGTGCTGCAACAGCCGTAACTTTGCCATAACTTTGAATTGTTGGTGAATGAATGGTCATTAACCGAGGACTACTTGCACTTTGCACGAGGAAAGTTCTTTAAAACATATTTATATACTTTATATTTATAAATATAAATATACTTTATAGCATGATGGAACTTGAAGAGGAAAGATGGGTCTACAGCTGGTGTCCTTGGGACATTCCCACAGATATACTGAAATCCTTTCTAGAGAATTGTATTTCTTTATGTGTTTTTGAAATGTTTTTAAAATCTAGCATGTAGCCACTCACCTAAGACGTGGAGCGTATATCAAGTGCCACAGGGTTGGAGTAGTGTCCTTGGAATTCACTATCAGCAATACAATTCCCTGAGCTGCTAGAGTTGGGAATTAAAGGAAAGAATAGGGATACCAGATCTAGGCTGCAGAAATCCAGATGACCAGGAGATGGCAGCAAAGAGATATAGAAAATATTAATTCTTTGCTGCCATCTAGTGGTCTGCAACTCAGTCTGGTAGCCTTCAGTAGCCCATTTTCTACCTGATAAGAGACACTGGTGGCAAGATTTCCTATGATCACGGAAATTAAATGATTCAAGGGAACCAATCTTCTCAACTCTGTCTATAGTATGCCTTACTTCAAGTATTTTATCTTAATCTTCAGCCAGGATGCTCCATGATGGTTTACAGGGTTAATAACAAGATAATCAAAATTTACAAGTTTATAATCTAAAAGACATGAAGCAAACAAAAAAGGGATAGGGGATGAGGAGGAAAACCAGCAGTTCTCAAAGTTAAAAATCCTTGTAAAGGCCAGTTCAGATGGAGAAACTGAGCCTATTAAAGCTTTCTGCTAAGCCAAGGAAGAGGCCCTGCTTTCCCCTCTTCCCCTCAGCTGGAGCCTTTTCCAGCTTGCTCCAGTATTGTGCTTTTAACAGTGATCTTCACCTGTTAGAAATAGCAGATAACGCTATTTATCATCTTGCTACAAAATACTTTACCTTCTTATTTCTGAATATAAAGCCTGGGTTGCCAGTATGGTGCTCACTGACTCCAAATCCAGCTAATGCTAGTGGATCCCTCTAAATATTTTAGCATCAAAAGTAGATGAATAGGTACCACTTCGGTGGGTAGGTAACAGCGTCCCACGCGCGGTCTCACATGACCGCGGAAGCGTCTTTGGACAACGCTGGCTCTTCGGCTAACAAACGGAGATGAGCACCGGCCCCTAGAGTCGGACACGACTGCACAAATGTGCAGGGGGAACCTTTACTTTTACTTTGGGGGAGGGAATAGAATCTTGGATTATTCTGCAAATTTGAATGCCATTCAGTAGGTGGATTTTAAAGTTTTTATTATGGCATATAGGTTTTGGAAGTTCTCCAGCAAATCTTAGAAAATATAAAAACAAGGAATGTAAATGCAAAATCCATAGTTGGGCAGTATTTATTATGGCGAAATCAAATGCCACAAGAAGATGTGCAATCTTTTAAGTCCTTCATACCTCTTCATTAAGCACAATGTAGATTGGAAAAGAAGAAGAAAAAAATGTGGTCACAAGATTTGAAGTTTAGACTTAGGCTGAAGGTTGAGGTTTTAATGAGAGGAGTGGTGTGCTTTTAGCACTGTATTTTTAATATGAATAATGCAACAATACTCAATGCTTTTAAAGCAAGACTAGGCTGTTCCTTTTCCTAATATCCTTATTTTGTATGTATAAAGCAATGGCTGTAACATTTAGACAAGTCTGAGTGCCAGATGACGAGACTCCCCAGATTGAAAAGCACTTTTTTTCCAGACATTTTTATATTTTTATTTATATTTTTAAAAAGTTATGAACCATTCATACTACTATATTTTATAGTAATATATATTATATTATATTTTAGTTTTACAATTTGATTGTTATATTAATTTTTGATGATGTATTTTATTGTTTGGTATTGTGCCTAGTTACAGGCACATGAAAAATAAAAATTCTACGATTACCACCCTTAAAAATTGAACCCCACATGGCAACGAGTCTTCCTTGACAACAGTGAAGGGCATCTTGTGTGTGATTGGCCACAATAATTTTCCATTGGCAATAGAGGATGGGCAATGTCTGGGGAAAGATGGCAAGGCATGAGAGCTAGACAGGGTGCCTGATTAGGCTTACAAGCATGAATACATTAAAGGTTATGACTAGGTTTTGGGGTGAATGTGCATATCAACCTACCTCCCCATGTGTCTTAAAAGAAACACCATATCAGTTTTGAGAGCAACTAACATGTTGTGTGAAACACCAGGCTTCTTTCTCGTTCTTATATACATCTGAGTGGCCTCCTGTCTGTTACTTGAGACAAAATTAGTTCCAGTTGGCAAATCTTTCCATATAAAAGCATCTATTGATGGATAGGCCTGCTGATGAAGATGGAGCCTCATCACCTGATGGCTTAAAATCTTTCCCAGACTACAGATCCACCTGACAGGGGAATGAATATAGCAGCTCTGTCTGGGCTCTGTCTCAAAGAGTAAACAAGAGACTGATCAGCGGGCAGAACCAAAGATCCTCTAATGTTTGTTCAAAGGCTTTCACCAGCTAAAAGGTAGCTAAGAGACTGAAGTGCAAATCAGGAAATCAGATCTGGTCTGCTGTGAACCCAGTCAGCCTCAGTCCCCCCATTTGTAATAATACTTACTCCTATCTTGTGGTAAGGATTACATTTAGATAAGGTATATGAGTTAGTTAAACATACTGTACAAATCTTTGTCATTATTATGCATCAATGGATCTGGAGGCAGAATGTTTCTTCTAAGACAATCTCTACAAATAATTCAAGTACTTTTATTCAATATGAGTTTTTTTTTCAAAAATTGTTTGATGCTTTTCCATTGATCACACAACGTTTTGTTATTAAGTGAATTTATTAATTTAAAAAATTAACCCTAACCCTAAGTGGTGATGTGCCTGGGGACACTGATCAGAGACTCCCATCTAGGACTTGATGCTAAGGACTCCAGCTTTTCCTGGAGAGGTGAACAGATGCAAACACACCTTATCTTTCATTGTCATACTACGCTCTGGTTTTATATTTTCTGTTATCATTGGCAGCCTAATTGCATTAAAATGTCAGTCATACTGCTCAATTTTCAGATTCCTCCCAGCTTCACTAATGGCCAATTCACTTAATGAGTCAGAAGCTTTCTCCTAATTAGTAGTGTCTATGCACAGCGGCAGCTCGCAGTGCTTGCTTCTGTTCAGTAATTCATGACCAACTGCTTTTTGTCCTACATGGAGAGAAAATTAAACAGTGTGTCAGTACTATGGGTGGGCAGGGTATCGGTGTGTATTGTTGGCTCTGAGAATCCACTCCTTGTTTAACTGCTGTTTTCCTATTAATTTTAGCATACACACATTTGGTCTTTCTGTACCCTGAAAGTCCACTGCAGATGACTGAGTTAGATGGTAAAATTTATGAATGCTGAGGAAACCTCTGAGATGTCCTCCTACAGTAACTTCATTGTGATCAGTGAGATCTGGGCAAGGGCGGTGTTGTGATATTTTGTAACTCTGAGTTGTAGAGAAGCTTTCATTAGACCAGGGCTTTCCAAAGTTTTCCCGCGGCGACACACCAACCGCCGTTGGTGTGTCGCCGCGGGATAACCCGGAAGTGCCGCCGTTGCGGCAGCGTGCAAAAACCCGGAAGCGCTGCTGCCGCTTTCGGGTTTTTGCGCACCATCGTTGGTGTGTCGCTGCGGGAAAACCCGGAAGTGCCGCCATTGCGGCAGCGCGCAAAAACCCGGAAGCGCTGCTGCCGCTTTCGAGTTTTTGCGCGCCGTCGTTGGTGTGTCGCCGCGGGAAAACCCGGAAGCGCTGATGATGATCAGCGCTTCCGGGTTGTGTGGCGACACACCAGACTATGTGTGGCGACACACTTTTGTGTCGCGACACACAGTTTGGAAAGCTCTGCATTTGAAGATATCTGTGGGCCTTGTTGAAAGAAATGTTGATACATACATACATACACACACACATACAGTACATACGCAGACACAAATTTCTTGCAACAAAACCCTGTCTGCCTGCCTGCCTGCCTGCCTGCCTGCCTGCCTGCCTGCCTGCCTGCCTGCCTGCCTGCCTATCTATCTATCTATCTATCTATCTATCTATCTATCTATCTATCTATCTATCTCCATATATATCCATATATATGTGAAAAGCCTCATGGTTTAGCCATCTCTCTCTCTCTCTCTCTCTCTCTATATATATATATATATATATATATGTGTGTGTGTGTGCGCGCGCGTGTGTGCGTGTGTGTGAGAAAAGCCTCATGGTTTAGTGCAGAGCTTTCCAAACTTTTCATGTTGGTGACACATTTTTTAGACATCCATCATTTCACGACACACTCTTACAGCAGGGCACAAGGCAGGCACTAGGACCTGCGCGGAATCCGGGCAGGGCTCGGAGGCAGCAGCAGCTGCGACACACACAAACACTGCAGCCGACACACAAACGTGTCCCGACACACAGTTTGGAAAGCTCTGGTTTAGTGACTGGCTCCAACCCATAGTCAAGGGAATCCTGTTTTAGCAGCAAGTGACAGACATTTAAAAGTTATATGGTATCATGGTATCTGCAGAGGGTTCATGTTCTTGCCTTGACTATTCCCTGCTGAATTCTGCACTTGCTAACGTTAAACATCTGCTGCTGCTGGATAATAAAGAGACAACTCATCATAACCTTGCCCCTGGCTTACTGTAAATGTGCTTTGCAGGAACCCATTTTTATAAATCCAGAATACAGTGTTTATATGCTTCTAAAAAATGCCGAGTCAATCTAAATGCTGTAACTAATTTGCTGAATTAAGCCATGCATCTTCCCTGGATATGGATTGTGAGAATGGAAAACGTTACTGTGATGATGCACATATCTGAGTGAAATGTTCTTGCTAAAGTAGGAAACTATTAACATATCTGAAAATCTGAATTAAGATCTTGTGCAAATATATCATACTTGCTGCTGCAAACTACAATTATATGTGCAAGACAGACCAAGAAATTAAGTTACTTCTACAAGGTGAATACGTATGGCTCTAGGGCATTTTCTTTTCTATTCTTTCCAACCCAATGGAATATTATAAAGACATTCTGTGGAGGGGCTTGAGATTCTGTTCATCCATCTGTCCATCTGAACAAAGAATACAACAGGACCAAATTTTGTATGGTGGGATAAGCCATGAGTTGCAAGAGGGGGGAAAAAACATTTCCCCAATGCATCTCTGTGAGAAAGTCAGTCAGGCTGTCCGCCCCTTCCCTCCTTCCTCCTGCTCATTTGATGCAGGCTGCACTGTGCTTCCTAATGCACACAAGCTCACAAGGATGCAACCTGAGGGAGACCCCAATCACACATACACACAGAGACATAACACAATAACAGTTGCCTTCTGCAGCCACTGTTAGTAAAGGGGTTGGCTGGACAGGAGATGCTGTTGAGGATCTGTCCTGGTGCCTGAAAGATCTTAGGGTCTGGATAGGGGTGAATAGGCTTAGGCTCAATCCCAGTAAGATGGAGTGGCTTGGTGTGCAAAAGTCTTCTGAATCCAAAGAAGTAAAGGTAAAGATTCTCCCCGCACATTTGTGCAGTCGTGTTCGACTCTAGGGGCCGGTGCTCATCTCTGTTTGTTAGCCGAAGAGCCAGCGTTGTCCGAAGACGCTTCCATGGTCATGTGGCCGGCATGACACATGCGGAATGCTGTTACCTTCCCACCGAAGTGGTACCTATTAATCTACTTGCATTTGCATGCTTTCGAATTGCTAGGTTGGCAAGAGCTGGGGCGAGTGCGGGAGCTCACTCCGTCACGTGGGGCTAGGGATTTGAACCTCCGAACTTGTGATCTTCCAATCGACAAGTCTGGTGTCTTACCCACTGAGCCACCACACCCCTTAGGGAGTTTCCAAAGAAACTCCATCTTTAATTGTAGATGGGGTTCCATTTCCCTGGGCAGAATCAGTTTGTAATTTGGGTCTCCTCCTGGACTCACAACTCCTGCTCAAAAGCAGGTAGCAGCTGCAGCTAGGATGGCCTTTGCAGAGCTCCATCTTATGTATCAGTAATGAATGTTCCTGGATCATGCATCCTTGCTCTCCATCACTCATGCCTTGGTTATCTCTTAGTGAACTACTCTTAATGCGATACACCTGGGGTTGCCCTTGAAGACCATCGGGAAGCTTCAGCTGGTCCAGTACACAGCGGCTCAGGCAGTTGTGGCTGCCAGACAATTTGTTCATGTAGCACCACTGTTTCAAGAGCTGCACTGGTTACCAGCATGCTCCCAGATGCAATTCAAGGTGCTGGTTATCACTTTTAAAGACCTCCATGACTCAGGGCTACTTACTCCCAGTGGTTTTGCCCATCCATTAAGATCTTGAAGAGAAGGTTCCCTCTGGGCCCCTTCCTGCAGGAGTGTCATCTGCAGGGAGCATGGAGTAGGGCCTTTTAATGAGTATAGAGGATGGTCTTGAAGGACAAAGGGAGATCTGTTGCCAAGGCAACAATCAGATAAATGAGGCTTGAGCCCAGACCAAGAAAGTGGTTTTATGAAAACAGCTGGGACAGTCCCACCCCCCCAAGAAAAACAATTCACATGAAGATAAAAGAGGGAGGAAGGGAAGCACATTTAGACTTGCAAGATTCTGTTTTTATAGCTGTTCTAATAAAAATAGCTTTAGGTCTACAGTGTCTGTTTCTTAGTTTGGTCTACCTTATAGGGTTGACAGGCCTTCTCAGTTTCTGCCCCCCTTTTTGGAACAGCATTCCCCCAAAAAAATCAAATTGCCCCCTACTTTTTGAAAAGCTATTAAGACCTGGATTTTCAGGCATGCCTTGGGCTCCTGTATCATTGTACAATAATCAGTCATCACTGAGTCATCACTGAGATGAACAATGATTTTATACTGCATAGCTTCTGGGTTGTACTGGAAAGAGCAAAGTATAAAAACGGGGGGATTTGTGTCTTGTAATTATTCTTTATAAATAGCACTTCTGTGATAGACTCCACAATTTGGCTAGAAAAGAACTCCCTTGAGGATTTCTTCAAAAAAAGCCGTTTTTGTGCTTGAACAATAGGAGCTGTGTAAGGAATTCAAGAAGACCTTTTTCCTCCTGAAGTGATTTTGAGTTTTATAGTAAATAGTGCTAAATATCTTTAAACAACCCCTAATATGTTCCTTTGCAGATACTGTTTCATCAAATTGTATATTATAAGAGTAATAATTTACTGGCATGCATAATCAAATGTAAATAGTCAAACTGGGCCTAAGAAAATGTTTTCAGGGCTACATACTGACTATGTGCTGTGTTCTTCTAGACAACGTCATAGTGGTCACATCACAGAAATGGAGTCCATGCATGGCTGCATGCAATCCCACTGCAAATACTGGTAGAAAAGAAGGCATTATGGCACAGGAATTGTCCAAATGTCACTATAAGTCAAATTACATTGAGCTAAGGAATTATAAGAAATTTAGAGACAATCAGTGATAGTTGCTACATCAGTCTTACAGCACTCCTAGTAGGAGAAGATGGGTGCCATCAGAGCACTCCATTCAGCAAATATGATTTGTTTTCTTCTTTTTGCAATGACAGTTACTCTCTAGAGACTTTCATTGGATAATGCATTGAAAAATGTTGGTGAAAATATAAAGAAGAATGAAAACATTCATTCTTTCATTCTGAAAACAGTCCCTCTTGGGGGAGTTGGGCGGTGATAAATCAAATAAATAAATAAATAAATAATAAATAAAGCATAGCCCTACATATCCAATTAAACACAGCAATTAGCCTAGAGGGTTAGGGTGCCATTGATTGCCATGCAGGACAAAGAATGTCGTGTATCTGCACAACCCAATAATATCTAAATCTCTTCGATTGGTAACATCTAAATCTCTAAGCTATAAAATCTTTGAATTCATCCCTCATAATATTCATACTATTTAGTATGGATATTATTCAAATCGTTTATGAATACATCTGTGCAGTAGGTAATATGAATAGTCCAATTATACTGTGGAAGACCCAGCAATCCAACTCTATTATGGAAGAACACCATGGAGGTTAAGTATCTTGGACCTCCATGAAGAAAGGAACCAGAAATTAGTGTAATGAATGCATGAGGTACCAGTATAATGATGACTACACTAAGGTTAATATGAGTTGTGGGGGACTGAGGGGACAGTGCTGACTTTCATGGGGCAAAACTAGCATATCACAGGAATTCATATACTCTGGATTTAACACATATACTGTATTAGCTTATCCAGGCAGAGAGGGAGTGATTGTGTGTGCAAAGCCAGAGCCTTGTTGGACCATGCTCCAGGCTTCCTTTTCTGCTTTGCTTGAACAAGCCAACAGCTTGGTGTTGTGCATTGTGCGCACGTGCCACTGTACTTTCACCGACAAAACTGGAACCCCTGTCAGCTGGCTTGTCAAGACAGAAAGGAGTGAATTCAGACAGCAATCCAGCAATTCCTTCGTCACATTTTCAATTTTTCAATTCTGTAGATTCCTGTTCTCTATTGCTTTACTTTTTCCATTCAATTTAGCTCTTTTTGAGCTTGCTCCATTGAATGTCATGGCAACATTTTGCCATGAAGTACAGTACATGAAGTACACACCATGCTTATTAATTTATGCTTATGGTACACTTTCTGGCAAGTGCCCTATACCTTCAAACACATACTGAATGCTTGTAATTGGACACCGTCGGATTTGAATCTGCTTCAAACTGTTCTCCATCCATAGTTACAGTAAGATATTTAGCATGATTATTTTCAGACCCTCATTATTTGAGGAGTTGAGTCAGTGAATTACATGGCATACATTTACTATTCAGGATCAGATTAAGAAAGGAAGCCAGTTTTGTAAGTTTTCTTAAGGTGGCTTTGTACAATAATGATTGGCTGGCATTTAGAATGCAACCAACCCATCCTGTTATGCCTAGAACTGTTCCAGCTATCTGAAAAGGGGGCAGAGGGAGTAAGAAAACAGATGACTGCATGATCTAATCATCTACATATTCCAGTTATTGTGGAATGGTTTGTGAAATGGGGAGGCTGTGATTTATGGAGAAAAGAATGACAAGTCCTGTTTAAATGTCTGTCTGCACAAATCCTATTTGAAATTAGTCTCCAAGTCGTACTTAAGGTTTATAGTGTAACTTTCAATAATCTATACCCAGTTTTCGACATCTATATCTCATATGTGCATTATTGGATTAGGGATGAGCAAACTTTTTGTGTCCAAGGGCCACACTCATAAGGGTGGGTGGGATCATAACTCTGCTTTTTTCCCAGGTGTTTGAGGAGTTTCTTTTCTCTTTTTAACTATGATGTGATTTTTTTAAAAGCTTGCAATATGGTTTGTTTGTGTTTTCCACCTCAAAATAGCAGGAAACTGGGCCATCAGTTGTCCTCAGAGGGACTCAAAGGGCTTCAAGAAGGTACTTAAGGACCACCGCTCTGTAGATGAAACTTATTATGAGTTATTCATAATTTATGTGGTTGAATTTGATGCTTTTGATGTGCCCCAAATGCCAGTTAATATTTATTTATTTATTAAACTTCTAGTGTACTTTTTAAAAATGAAACAATATCCTAAATATCTGAAGTGACCCCACATTTTCTTAATGCTTGGTTGCAATTCTGTACTGAAATCCATTAATATCTCTTCACTCAGTTTCAGTGGTTGATGAATCCTGCAATCTTCCTGGCATTCAACAATATTTCAGCCCTTCACGCTATTTCATCCAATCTTCTGACATTTTTAAGATTGTCAGTTAGATAGAAGTTTGATTCAATAGCATCTATCTTCTTTGGGGGGGGGGAAGGGGCATCTTAATGAAATGTGTTTCTTACTTGCTTGGACGGGGGCTCAGAGATTCCTGCTTAAATTAACATTTTGTATCAGCTATGGCAGGGGTCCCCAACCTGTGGGCCACGGCCCACTAGTGGGCTGCGGCCTGTTAGGAAGTGGGCCGCACAGCAGGTGAGCGGTGGTGGTCTGAGCGATTGGCTCCCGCCTGCAAACCCTGCCCCCCGTCCGTGCGATTGGCTCCCACCTGCAAACCCCGCCCCCCGGTCTGTGCGATTGGCTCCCGCCTCCAAACCTTGCCCCCGTCTGTGCGATTGGCTCCCGCCTGCAAACCCCGCCCCCCCCGGTCCGTGGAAAAATTGTCTTCCACGACCGGTCCCTGGTGCCAAAAAGGGTGGGTACCCCTGGGCTATGGGACATCCCAGGCCAATGGATATTTTGGAATGCAATCTGTTCAAAAGTAGAAACTCTGATTACCTTTTGTGTGGCTTCAGGAAACGAAGTGATTGCTGTGGACTGGAAAGGGCTAAAAGATGTGGACCAGATCAATATGGACAGCACCAGCTCACTCCATGGTAGCAGCATCCACCGACCATCCACTGAGGTGAGCATTCATTCCATCTCACAGAGAAGAGAGCATGCAAGGATCAGCAACCAAGAGAATGCACTAACCAAAGTCACAGAAACCAGTATGCTCCTCTATGATCTTCCAAATAAACAAAAGGGTGGTGTTTTATTTTAGACAATGGTAAGGTTTTCTGAATTCTTATTTTGAGTTGATGTAGACTGGCAGAAAACCAAATTATTGTTTGAAATTTGAACCCAAAGATTCTAGAAATATCAGCTGTCAAACATCTTGGGAGTATTCCATGAAATTCCTGGGACAAATCCTTATCTATGCAATTTCCCTAAAGAGTACTGGTGAGACGAAAACCACTCATGTTCTCTATGGGCAGTATCTTGTATTCTTGTGATCATCCAGAGAATTTTCTCCTTTTGCTATAGAATCTCCATTCAGTTCAGGCCATTCAATGACCTAGTAGTAAGTCTTGCGCATCATGTATAGGCAGCCCTTGTCCCATAGAGGCCTCCATAGAGGATTATTTACCCCTGGCACTCAGCTAAGAGTCAGACTGAGTATGATTATGATGGAGTAGGAGATGTGAGGGCAGGCAGTGTCCTCCCCTTTAATCACACAACAGCCAGCCTGCCAACTACCAAGCAGCAGAATTTCAGTGGGGAAAACAGCACACTGTGTGCTTTCCTTTCTGCTATAATCATGCAGCTCTCCCCACAACACTTGGATGATTTACAGAGGGAAAAGCTGTTTCAAGGTCCAATCCATTGCAGGAGGAAAAACATGACTAGATCTCAAGGTGCATGGAGAAGTTCAAACTTTCCTATTCCCATGTATTAGAATTATGGTGTGGGAGAAACTTAGGGGCTGGCTCTTTGTCTATATGTGTTTTCATCATCCATCAGCGTACAGTAGATGGCTTTAGATAGACTATCCCTCTTGCATAACTTTATTGGATTCTTTGATAACTGTGTGTGACCTACCTATCTAGGGTGTATGGAATGAAATTTAATGAGATCTTTGGAATAGATAGGGCTTTCCAAACTTTTCCCGTTGACGACACACCAACGGCAGCACGCGAGAAAACCTGGAAGCGCCATGGCGACGCGCAAAAACCCGGAAGCGCTGATGGCCAACCGCCGCCGTGTGCGCAGCAGTATTGTGTCGCGATACACAGTTTGGAAAGCTATGGAATAAATAAATGCTATTCAAATATGACATTTTAGTTTTTATGAAGCTCCTGCAAATTTTAAAATGGATGAGAGTATTTTGGTGCATTTTAACCAATTATGGTTAAATATAATTGCTTACTTAGAGTGTGACTCTTGAAATCTCTCTTCAGGGGATATTGGCTACGTTATGTGATATCCATTTGAATTGGCTCAATTGGTTCCATCTTCCTGCATTTTTTAATTTTCCACTGGCATCTCATGGACCACTGTTGTAAAATAATTATTGGACTAGACCAGGGCTTTCCAAAGTTTTCTCGCGGTGACACACCAACCGCCGTTGGTGTGTCGCCGCGGGAAAACCCAGAAGTGCCGCCGTTGCGGCAGCACGCAAAAACCCGGAAGCGCTGCTTCCGTTTTCGGTTTTTGCGCGCCGCCGTTGGTGTGTCGCCACGGGAAAACCCGGAAGCGCTGATGATGATCAGCGCTTCTGGGTTGTGTGGCGACACACCAGACTGTGTGGTGACACACTTTTGTGTCGCGACACACAGTTTGGAAAGCTCTGGACTAGACAGAGCCTTGCCTTCATTCAGACTCAGTGGACCAATAATTAAACCAGACCAACCTTGTGTACTTTGATCAGCACCTTCTCTCAATGTCAGAAAGCAATTTGCTGCAGCACTGTTACCAGAACTTCTTTTAATTTGAGATGCACTGGGCAGAAGTTCTGAGAGTAAAGTGTGGCTTCGGCCATTTCCCTTTAGAGACCTGTATTGTAATAAAATCATTTAATATTTAATGTTAGAATCATTAAATAGACAGACATTCCTAAACAACTAAGGAAAACTGTGCTTGAAAGCAGGCTTAGCAACACACATAATTGGTTAAATTTGCATAAAATCCCCATGTTTTCACATGCATATATGAATATAACTCTAGGTGAGGCTACAATCTACTCTACATTGCTTGGGATAGGATACATATGGCACTGGAAATGGTTTTTAAATGTGCAGTCCTACTCCTATATAGTAACATCTTGTTTATTTGTGACTAGACGAGGTGGTTTCAGATCCATCCAGGAAGCAAACTGAACCCCTTGTAATGAGTTAATGACATTGCTGGGCACTTTCCATCATACTAGCAATCCCAGCTTCCTCATGCTGCAGTGGTGATTCTTCCGACCATGACAGAAGGTGCTTACCCCTCAATGCCATCAACTGATTGTTGGAGGGCTCAGAGAGATTCCCAAGGAAACATGAAGCCATGTCTAGTATTGACCCTAAACTGTCTTCCTGCAAATACTGTATGCAATCTCAGACACAATACATAAATGAGACAGCATCTAGGAAACTGAAAGGAAGAACTGAAGAGCTGAGTCAAGAGGAAGAAAAATTCAATTAGAGAGAGAGGGATGAGAGAAAAGGGTTTTGAAATATTTATATATACGTAGATAAAGTAGAACAAATATTGGGAGGAAAGCTTTTCTGTAAGTAAAGTGCCACATCAAAAATGGATGAGTAAGGAGAAGAATAAAAGGAAGGTAGCTTTCAGGAAGAGTATTTAAACTTGGCAGAGCTAAGGCAAGAAGAGCAAAGGAGAAAGAAGAATGGAAGGAAAGAAATAAGAAGGAGAAGAGCGGAGATATTTTGCTATAAGCTACACATAGGTTCGTAGGGGCATGGTGGCTCATCAGGTAAGACGCCAGGCTTGTTGATCAGAAGATCGCAAGTTCGGAGGTTCGAATCCCTAGCCCCACGTGACGGAGTGAGCTTCCGCACTAGCCCCAGCTCTTGCCAACCTAGCAATTTGAAAGCATGCAAATGCAAGTAGATTAATCGGTGGGTAGGCAACAGCATTCCGCATGCGTCATGCCGGCCACATGACCATGGAAGTGTCTTTGGACAACGCTGGGTCTTCGGCTAACAAACAGAGATGAGCACCAGCCCCTAGAGTTGGACATGACCACACAAATGTGCAGGGGGAACCTGTACCTTTTTACACATAGGTTCAGGCAATTTTATGAATCTATAGCTACTTAATCATCTACTGCTGCTGTAAATAAGTTTTCAATTCACTGTTTAAATTAACACCTGACAATATCATTGATGTTCAATGCTCCATGGGCAAAACTAGCGAGTTCCGCGGGCAAAACTGGCATTGTGGCAGTTTTTTGGGCCCAGGCTGATTTCTCCTGAAGCCCAGGAGCATTTTTACGGATCAAGGAAAACGCTCGGAATTGACCCATTCGTCCTCCGGACGGCAAATTGCAGCCAGGAGATCGTAAACAGTGTGCGCGATCGACGGGTAAGACTTCACCGGGAGGCTGGGAAGACACCATTTCCGAGCTGCGCTGCAGCCTTAAAGGGACATTAAGTCCTGGAGCCACCCCATTTCTAAAGCACCCAATTTATTTTTTCTTTAAGCATTTGTACCCTAAGAGAAGCTTTCTACATTAAGGAGAAACAATCTCTCTTGGTGCTTATTATATTTGTGATTAATTTAAAAGAAAATTTTTTTTTAAAGCTTTGGATTTTGCTTTCCATCCAATACTAAGGAGGGTTGAGGGTATGCTATTGTCTCCCTGTTATTATTTTTGTGCTAATTTTGAAGATTTTAGCATTTTTCCTGCACGATGAATCTGCCGTTCTGAACTTTTACTTTCCTGCCGCTATTTTCTCTGGGAACTGTCTGCGATCTTATCTTAACTCAGTTCGGAAATTTTCCATTACCTTTCACTTCTGCCGGTTAAGTATCTAGGGGGCGCCATAACTTACTGCTTCAGAAATGGAGGATCTTAACCAGGCTTTCTCTGACTTTTGCCAAGATATTAAAGCAGATATTAAGCAGATTTTTTCTGATTCCTGCCAAGCTATTGTGCAAGACATTCAGAGCATTGTGGAAAATATGTAGTCTAAAATGTGCCACCTGATTGGGGATGATGTGGATGAACCTGAAGAATCTAACAGCGATGGAAATGTCTCTCCCAAGAGTGAGATTTGGGCTTCTGTTGAAATCTTGGATGAAATTGGCAATGCTGAATTGAAGAACTTAAATGGAGAAATTGAGCTGCAAGATATGAGCGAATTTGACTTTCTGATGGAATGTTATGGAAAAGAAGGGGTTATTATGTATGGGAGGTTTTTTGAAGAAAAGTCTGTGTTTGTGAGGGGAGCAGTTGGGCTGTTTGATTTCTTTAAGAAAATAGGTCTGTGCCTGTTATGGGGATATGTAAAAGTCTTGGTCTATTTTGAAGTGGGTTAAGGGACTAAAATATTTATCTGGATGGTCTTTTGGCTTTGGATGATTTTACTTATCGTTAATTATTGGGATTATGATTATTAAGGTTTTTTCTTATTCATGTTTTTTGTATTATTAATTGTAATGGTAGACAATTTACATGCTTTTCTATTTTTGATCTTTATTATAGTAGACAGGAATGTATAGAATAGTAGTAGGAAGGGAATAATTAAGTAATTGTTATTTTGGGGGGGAAGTTGATTACGTGATTTATACTTTTTTTCTTTTAATATAAAGGGAGGGAGCAATGGTATTTAGTGATTTTTATAATGTGCTAAGGGGTTGACTTGTAGAAATAATGTGATTTTGGTTTAATATAGAGTAAGGGATTGATTATGGGAAATTGCTGTATATCCTTGATGTTTAAAGTCGGAAGTCACTTCTTTTTGTAATCTATCTAAAAAAATATTTCTCTTGTGTTTTCACACTTTTTTAGTTCTTTTTTTTTGTAGTTTTTTTGTTTTTCTGTATCTTTTATCTTTTTTTGAAATTTAATAAAATTCTTAAAAAGAGAAAAAGAACTGTGGCTGTTACCAAGAGCAGTTTGAACTGGGATGTTCTCTCCTGAAAGCAAACATCCTGGTCTCTGAAATCCTTAGTAGAGGAAGCAATGAAGCCAGCTGCTACAGAGGATGAAATGGATATCATATGGAAAGAGTTTGCGTGTGTTACTAATTCTCTGTCTTCTCCCTATATAGCAAACACGGACAGATTTCTCCTGGGATGGCATTAATGTGAGTACATCCAGCACTCTAGCTCTGTGTGCATGAGTCCATCTGCCTGTGTGAGAGCCTTGCTGTTGGTGAGTCTTGAGGTGACCATTAGGGACCCATCTTGCTTCTGGTAAATTCTGGGTCATACCTTAGACTCAGTATTTTCCTGCTTCCAGTCCAATTGATAATTTATCCAGAAAAACAAATAATTGATCTGGATGCCAGCTGAACACATTGAAAATAGTGTGTTCCAAGGTCAAATTCCAATTAACTACACATTCTGTCCATGGTTCCACATCACTTCCTGGAATAGACCCTCTCAGCATCAGAAAATCCAATCTGTAAGTGGGTGTTCAAAATCTGCACTCACTCTTAAATTAGATGGATTTAGGAATGATTATTTATCTTGCTAGCTGTTTTAAATATGCCTGCCTGGGCTCAAGGATTAAATTAACCATTAATGGGTTAATTTATATTACAAGCATTTTTATAAGATATTATGACTGTTATTTGCAAGCATAATCCAATGAATGTTCTATTTTAATGGCTCCTTTACAAGAATGTGTTTGCCACATTCCTTTCAGTTATTTAACCCTTAATATTGCAGGATTCATTTTCCAAATTAATTTATTTACTTTCAAGCTTGCATCTCACCTGTTGATTTGGTTGACCTGGTTCAGATGCTGAATATGGATTTTTTGAATCATGATTTGTTGAATAAGCCATAGTAACTTCATTTACTGCCTAATCCTACAAGCTACAAATAGGAGCTTTGTGACAGCAAGTGTTATCTTGGGATCTTTATCTGCCAAAAGAAGCTGTACATAGATCCAAAAGGCAACTTGTGGAACACTCAGTTCCATTAGTTCTTCCCTGCTCCATTGTGCAACAGCCTTCAGACACATGACAGCAATTGAGACATCACACAAAACCATTTTTGCTCAAATTGTTATTAACAAGCCTACTTTAAACAATTTGTTTCATTCTGGTTTATTGACTGCACAGCATGGCCATCTGTAAATTTCTTAGGGCCTTTGGGAGACAAAATACTTCTGGGATCCCTTTACGCTAGGTCTTCAGTATCAGCTCCAGTTAACCTCACCTCATCCGACTTTTTTCATTCTTAGTATTTTAAAATAGTACAGACTTCATCCAAATTGTTCAGACTACCCTAGTTCTGTAAACTGTGTGTCTAGATGTGTACATATATACAAATGCACACAAGTCTGTAAAAACAGAACACAAAAATCACCTTTGGAACTGCTCAATGCAACAAAAAGTGCAACTACCATTAAAGAAGTTAGGTCCTGTAGCCCTCATTACCAAAAAACTAAATATCCAGAAAAAAAAAACTCATCTAGATTATCTGCAGTAACAGTTTTAGACCAGGACTCAAAACCATCAGATCAGTCTAATTCTGTGTTAACCACAGTATGCTACACTTGGACAACCACACGTGGTAGAACAAGGACCACATGGATTGCTTTGCCAAAAGTCTACCTCAAGAATACACCAATGACAAATTATCTAAAAGTTAAAAAAATCACGCAGTGAAGAAGAAAGCAAAGACATCTCCCATTCTATATATCTACGAAGTACATATATAAGTTTGCATTCTGTACATTCTTCAAGGAGGAACACTTCTAATAACTATATCTCATCTGTTCTACTAAGGAGAGTTTGGGATAAAATGGGAGTTACCCATTTAATTTTCTCACCAACTTCATATAAATTGCTTAGATCAAACAACAGTGAGCTGCTCAAAGGCATACAATAATATCCAGATTGTGGCTAAGTGTAAATGTAATGCTCTGACCCCAAAATTTATTAGGTGACCAATGACTTTTGTAGCCCATCCTCCACATCTGCAGACAAGTATCAAATCCATAGTACATGCTAGAGTAATTACAGAATGTGTGCATAATACCGCCATTTTTATTTTAAAGGAAAAGTAGCTCCAGGGCCCGAAACCAACACAGTTCTTCAATCAGTTTCTTTCTGGTGCTTGGCTCCTCTGTGTCCTCCACAATACCATTTGCAATAAATGGCAAATTCAGGCACAAATGGCTAATGTAGAGTACGTGTATGTGGAGGTTTTTCAGTAAGAAGGGAGAGCAGTTTGGGATTATGCACTCTTACAGCTTGTATGGAAAATGTAGAAGGACGATTGGCTGAAGCATTTATGGTTCTGGAGGATCTTTACCCAATTTCAGCAGGCCTACAGTTCCTATATATATATTTATTCTCCTTTCATTTTGTAATCACATGCCATGTGCCTCAACAATAACGTTGAGTGTTTCCTTCCTGCAGCATTCAAAGATGGGAAGTAGGGCCAGAAAAACAGTACTAAGATATCAAGACATGAGGTATGCTCTATTACATGCTGTAGAGCAGGGGAAGTGGTGACCTCAGTGCAGAGTTCCAGTAATCTATTCTTTCCTTTATCATTCTGGCCTTTATACTGAATCAAAATAAGAAAGCAGGCTGGGCAAATCTTCACCTTTGAAAAATACTTTCTGACTTTGTGTCGATGAAGGTTCTCAGTCATCCAGGTGGAATTGTCTGTAGCTTGAATCATGTCAACTGGATTTCTATTTTCTCAGTGGAAACGTTTCGCTCCTTATCCAAGAAGCTTCTTCAGTCTGAGCAAAGTTTGTAAGGGAATCCTTAAATATGTTTCTAGGGTGGCTGTGTGACCTTGCAACTGGGGCTAGGTCATGGTTATTTGAGATGTTTCTGACTTTGTCTACTCAGTGTCTACTCAGTATTATCTGTATCCAGATAGGATTAATCTACTCTTACTCTTCTCTACTCACTTAGACTAGCAATTTACAGCATTATCCAGCTATTGCTGAGATGAAAGCCTGTCTCAATTTGTGATCTGCTGCCACAGTGATGATGCATTATGTTATTAGTTGTTATGTTAGAAATGCTGTAAAGCACTTGGGAGCTTTACATACACAACAGGCTCACCTTGATTTTTATTTATTTTCTGCCTTTCTAACCTTCTCATATAATATCTTACATATTGCTGGCAAAACACATACCAGCCAGTCACCAAGTGTAACTTAGAACACCAGAGCTGGCCTAAAACTAATAATTCCTTGCCTTAGAAAGTTTTTTATCGGTCAAAGAATCATATAGGATTTCTGCAGTTATTATTTTCTTCTTCTTTGTTCCTTCTATTTTAGATTTATTTTTCTTGTTTTCTTAGAAATTCAGATCAGAATACCTCTTGTTCCTTTCTTTTATCTCATGTTTTATTTCTTGGTATGACCTGTCTTTCAGCTATCCATGGAAGATACAACCTCAATTCTTCCCAAACTGAAACGAAACTCAAATGCGTATGGGATTGGAGCTCTTGCTAAGTCATCTTTATCTGGTGAGGATCTCAAACCTTTGAAACTGAAATCCTTGTATTTCTTACTAACCTGGGTTTTATCCTCTTTTTGCACTAACTCCAAATCTTTCTGAAATAGTGGGGGTAAAAAGAAACCTTTGGTAACTTCATTACCTACCCAAATTCCAGGATTAGGTGCCACATATTCATCAGTTCTCTGGGTGCTCCTATGTCTCGGAATTGGTTCGTTACTCCTTAGCATTTCCGTGTTGGAGCAGGTGGGTGTTTTGTTGAGTGCATAACAAGAATCTGCTATTGTCTATCTGGGGTAAAAATAAAAACTGGACAACACTCATTACCTTTCACACATTACAGAACATGAGAGCCAGTTTGGTCTAGTGGTTAAGGCAACGGGCTAGAAACCAGGAGACTGTGAGTTCTAGTCCCACCTTAGGCATGAAAGCCTGCTGGGTGACCTTGGGCCAGTCCCTCTCTCTCAGCCCTGGGAAGGAGCCAATGGGAAACCAGGAGACTGAGAGTTCTAGTCCCGCCTTCGGCATGAAAGCCGGCTGGGTGACCTTGGGCCAGTCTCTCTCTCTCAGCCCAACTCACCTCACAGGGTGGTTGTTGTGGGGAAAACAGGAGGAGGAAGGAGTATTAGGTATGTTCGCCACCTTGAGTTATTTATAAAAATAATAAAGGCGGGATAGAAAATAAATAAATAAAATGTTTGGTTTTTTGCTAATGCTGTTCCCGCCCCCCAATAATGGGGAGTGATATATGCTTGCTTGTCTTAAGATTTAACTGCTAATGTTCTTCTAAGGCTTTATGCTTTTTTACCACATACAGTACATAGTTTTTTCCCAACAGCCTTCCTAAGCTTGAGACCTTTCAGGAGTATTGAATCACAACTCTCAGGCTAGCTGGGGAGAGGGGAAGCTATGGTCCAAAAGTTCTAAAGAGCATAAGTTAAGGAATGCTTTCCTAAAGTTGTGTGCTGACCTTCCTTTAATTTCAGTGCACAAATGCTGCTTGAGGATGAGTGAGGATGAACAAGTAAAGATTTAATCCAGGCAAGAGAGAGATTCCTTGGGTCGCAAAACTATGTGCTCTGGATGTGTTCCACTTTTGGGGACACTTTGTTCTAGAGCACTCTTCCTGGACCCTATGCCAAATGGGAAAGGCTGGGTGACTGTGATGGTCAGGAACCTAGGCTGGTACTCCAAACTTTGCCTTGGTTATCCATTCAGTAAGGATGACAAGGTTGGACTATAATCTGCAGCTGCCTATAAGATGGTCCACTTCAAATGTATTGGGCTATGGAGGGTCTGGGTTATATGGCACTGGGTACCAGGTTGTTTCAGAGTGACAATTTAAAGCTCTGGATTTAACCCCTAAAGTGTTTAGGTGTTAAGGGTGAAGTTACTTAGAGGACCACCACTCTCACCTGTATCAACCTGTTCACCAAAGACCAGTAATTTCTCTTGCCTTCCTTTGAGGGCTGGCAAGCTGACCAATGCAAAAAAAACCCAGGGCTTTTTCTACAGTACTTGTGCATTCCTGGCATGGTTGTCATCTAGAATCTATCAGGCCTCATCATTTTTAGAAAGTCCTGAAGACGCATTTATTGTTTTTGGCTTTTTCATGAAAGCGTTGGGTGGATAGTTCTGGGCTTAGCTGCAATTGTGTTTTGATTTTAGTACTGGCTGATCTTAGTATTGCTTTGATGCTGTGATTTTTGCCTTTTATCAGTGTTTTGCTATTTTGTTATTGTATGTATTTATTCCATGTAATTTTATTATGTATGCAGCCTTGAGAAGGATTCTGCTCTTAAAAGCATCCTGGAAGTATTTTAAATTACATAATTTTCTATTCAATTTGCACACAGAGAAAAAGGAAAGAATGATATGAAGGAAGATTCACAGAATTAAAGAAGTTATATGAATCTGTTAAAAGCTTTTGAAAATCTTAGTCATTACAAGGAAAGGAAGCAAGTGTTAGAACTTTAATCTTTCAAGGTTGAAAACACTCTGAAAATAGGCAGCCCTGTTTTTATTGACAATCAATACATTACAATTAGTATATTTAACTTTTGATGAATGAATACTAAATTATATAATTTCATGTTGTTGCCTATTACAATTTTTATAAACTCTTTGAATTGGGGGATAATCTGTAATGGGTCATGAAATTAGTTACAAGAATCCCTGTTCCATGAGGAACAAAGGTTGGGGAATAGATTGCTGAAATCAACACTTTGTTTTTTGAAAGAGTGTTAATAACAGTTAAGACATTTATTTATGCAGTACATAGATCATAAGGTTGGAATCATTAGGTGGTGTCAATGACCCGTTTTTTAGGTGTTTTAGGATCAGACTAGGTACATGTAAGTTTAACTGTGTCCTGCTGTGCTCCAGTCAAAAAACCACTCCAGATCTGCCCTTGTATGCATCAGGAGAGGAACTACCATAGTAGGTGCCAATGGGAAGCCTTCTCCTTGGGCATAGAACAACTTTATAAATACAGGAGGGTTGGGTGGGGATAGAAGATTATTTCTAGGAGAACCATGAGGGTACTTCCCGAGCACTGCAGTCCCGATTTTGCTCCCCATAACAGCAATTTATTTTTTTGAGAAAGCACATTGCTTAAGCACAATTATTATCCTCTTTGGTTGGCTGTTTTTAATTTGTTACACATATTGTTATATGCTAGCCCCAATTAGCTTCTTGATGTCCAGCCCAGATTCTCCTCTGCAATGACAAATAATTGTGTTGTTCAAAAGAGGGTAAAGCAATTCAGTTTTGGAGTTGCATGGCACATATTTTCTTACCCTTATGGGGAATCTCCTGTAATAGTAGAGCAATTATGTTGGGACAGGAAGAGAGAACAAAGTAGACCTGTGCTAGGTTGCCATGACAGATTGCTCTCGAACTGTATAATAGCCCCTCTTTGTTTTATTAATGTCTGGCGCCTTAGGGATATCCCGCAGCATGAAGGATCACGTCACCAAGCCCACTGCCATGGGGCAGGGTCGTGTGGCACACATGATTGAGTGGCAGGGCTGGGGCAAAGGCAACAACCAGCAGCAGCAACATACTCATGAGGCAGTGCGCAAGGATGCAGACGCTTACTCTGACCTGAGTGATGGAGAGAAAGAGGCCCGATTCCTTGCAGGTATGCTACCACTCTTCTGGGTGTGGATGGTTCTAGGTAGAAAAGGAGAAAGAGGAGGAGGAGGGTAAGTGGGAGACAGAATGGTTTTCCTAGATTTGTGGAAACACATGAATGTTCCATCATCATCATCATCATCATCATCATCATCATCATCATCATCATCATCATCTCGTTAGAATCAACTGGACCTATTTATTCTGAATATTGCTTCTCTTTGGATTGCATGGATGGACTGAGGGTGTTCAGATGTTTGGACATAATGATTTCTGATCTGCTCCTCTTGCATTTGAAGTGGTGTGAAAATAGTCCAAGGGTTATCTCAGAGAAGATAGGGATATACTTATTCTGGAGTGGATCTGCACCCATTCAAAATCTCTCAGTATAGATTAGTAATATTTTTTCACTACCTTATTCCCTGGGCATGAATAAACCAAATAAAGATTTCAATTGAAAATGACTCTATGTTGAATTATTCCTTTTCCCTCCTTAAATATTATAGATCATATTTCTGGGTCTGATATCATGTACGGTTTTACTATGCAATTCTGTACTCCTATTCCATATTTTTAGCAACTTGCAAATGTTGCTGAATGCTTAGAGAGTGGGATTTATTCCTGTGCCATTTGACTATGTTCTTATATGCATGAGGAATTAGTGGCTACCTACGGCAGCCATTCTGATGTAGGATTATCCATTCAAAATATAAAATTTCAGGATCTGGGTGGGAATTTTGAGGCAAGGTATTAATCATGATATTGGACAGTGAGACAGTGAAGAGAAAGAGAGTGAAGTGCCAGCTGTATGGGGTTATTGGCAGGTGGAAGAAAGGAATGAGTTTGCATCACTCTTTTCTGTCTTTTGGTAATTCAGGGGTGATGGAACAGTTTGCTATCTCAGAAGCCACTCTGATGGCCTGGTCTTCCATGGATGGTGAGGATGTAAGTGTCAATTCCAACCAGGAAAATCAAGCTGGCAACTACAATGAAAACTATCAAGAGATGATGGAGAATCCAGGTGAGCATTTATTTTCCTCTTAGGCTTCCAGGAGATGGACATAGAGCTATAGGGAGATGGGTAATTTTCTGACAAGACAGTTAGAGAAGGCTAAGGCTATAGTGATTGGGGGAAGTATAGCAGTCTTGGTTACCCTGTTGTGAACTTTCTATTTATTTGTGCAATATAATGGCTATGAATGTGAGCCCTAAGCTAGAAAGTTCTAGTTTTAAAAGTTTTATCAGCACTGAACACATTAAATAATGTTAAGGAAGCCCCTGTCAGCTTTAAACCCTTCTGCAATATCAGAAAGATAATAATGGCCCATGTTATAAGGTTATTGTAGCCATTATTCAGTTAATATATCTAAATCACTGAACACTTTAAAACACAACTTGTATTTTGTATTATATTATTTCCTCTACTTTCATTATTTGTCCCCAACGCCACCTGGTAGGTCTCTATGTGCCTCAAGCTTTGGAGAATTTAGGTCAAATTTGTGTCTAGACTATATTGCTTCAGAATACAAATAGGGGTTGATGCGATTCAATGGATGTCCTCCAGACTGGCTCAAAATCTCTCTTAGCAAACTTGGAAGTTAGTAGCCTAGCCTTCTCTCTGGCATACTAATTGTCAACAAACAGATGATATTTATTTGAAGAAGAGCATTCAGGATGGTGAACCCTTCTACTTGAAGTAAGGTAGAACTATTCTATAATGGCCAGGCATGCCCACATTCCAGTCAAAATATGTACAGTTTGCATACATGTACATATAGCAAGTTGAGATGTATATTCATAATCAAGAAATTTACAAATATGTGTTTACATTTAATGCCACATACTAGTTATCCACATTTAACAGATGTGTCCGTAAAGAGATTTCTGAGGGATAGCTAAAAATTCTTTTGCATTCCTTCCTTTCCCAGGATAAACAGGTGGCAGAATATTGTAACCATTATTAATTGATTATTTCTTTATTACTAAAGAAATAAACAATAAGCAGTAGAAATAGAAGGTTTTGAATACTGAATCTTTAACTTTTTTTAAAGACACAAGCAAATCTCAGAATATCACCATTATATTACACAAAAAGAAGTTCTAACTTATTCCATGAAAACTGTAGGACTTGGCTCTCTTGAAAATTGCTAGTTCAAGCGAAATCACTATAAAATATGAACAATCCAATTACATATTGCTTTTAAGAATTTTATCTATACACCAAAACTACTACTATAATACTTCGTCAAGTAAATAAAAATGCTGTGAAAACAAAAAATAATCTTCTATGAACAGTTTAATAAGGATGGTTAAAGGGAAAGAAATAAGAGGAATATTTTGGGCAAAAGTAGCATTTAATGTAAGTCTTGGAACAATACAAAAAAATAGGATAGGATGGAATCCAGGAATGTACCACTTCAGTCAGCTTGTGGGCATGTGAAGGACCCTACTGCAAAAGTAGACCGGGCCACTTTTAATTTCCTTTCTTCCTTCTGTCCATCCTTCCTTTATTTTATTATTTTTACATTTTACTTTTCATTCATTCATTCCATTTTTTTACTTAACCCAATCGAGAGACACTCAGTGGGTCACAATCATGCTATTAAAATGCCCATTGTATAATACATAATAAATAAAAAATCATAAAACCTATAAAAACATAAAACAGAAATCGTAGAGAGAATAACCGCCCAGGGTCCCTCCTTGTGGGTGACATGGGCGGTCACAGAAATATGATGTATAAATAAATAAATAAACAAAAGGCAAAGAAAAAATATGGTGCCATTTAAGAATCAAAGGCCCTCTTAAACAATTGTGTTTTAAATAATTTTCTAAAATCTAATAAGGAAGGAGCTGATCAAATTTCAGGGGGAAAGAGTTTTAGTAATAGCTAAAATCCTTCCTCCCCCCAAATATAGTGCAGTATTTCCTTTATCAGTAGAGGATGAAGAGTCTAAATAGATGGAATAGCAAGTGAAAGAGAAGTTATCGGAATAGGTAGGAGCAAAAGCTGTTTTTCTTAGTTTGGGAGGGAAGCTTGTGGGAAATACAACCGGCAAAGCAAATACCAGTTTTGCAACAAAAATTCTTAAAAAAAGAAAACTGGCCTGAGCTTTTGGGATACTTTCTGTTGTTGTTGTTTTGTTTTTAATGGATGCAATTTTCCCATTAAATCCCTACCTCAAAACTGGAAAAAGGGTAAAAAAAAGCTTTAAAAAACCCTCTTTGGGACCACAAATGAGCTGCATGTGGCATGCGACTTGTAATTTTTGCACTCCTGGATTAGGGCAGAGCTGCAATGCAATTTCAGTCTCAGTCTTTCACTCCCTAGCCTCAGAGCTGCTTCAGAATGATGGTTGTATGAGTGATGTATTTGGTAGTAGTTTGGCATCCTCCATTGCCTTCTCTGGTACTCAGATCTCTTTCCTCTCTTGGATCTTTTAGTAATGTTTAGGATCACTGGAAAAAAGAAAGTCTGAAGACATCCTAGAATCTCCTAGGGCAGCTCCCTGGAGCCCAATAGGTTCTGGTTCAATCCAGGCATCAACATTTCATAAACCACAGCTTTCCAAACTGTGTGTCGCGAAACTCTAGTGTGTCGCAACACACAGTCTGGTGTGTCGCCACACAACCCGGAAGCGGCAGCGGGGGCGTGCATGGCGGTGGCGGCAGCGGCACGCCATCAGCGCTTCCATGTTTTAGCGGAGGCTGCCCACGCCCCCGTGCGCCCCCCCGCACCGCCCCCGTGCATGCCCCCACCCCCATGCCGCTGCCGCTGCCGCCATTGGTGTGTCGCCAACGGCAGCACTTTGGGAAGCAATGTCATAAACACATAAAATGAATATGTACTCTCAATCCATATTCACTTGATCTGTACACTGGATTAATAAGGATTCTAGTACCTAGGTATAAATCATGAATGCATCCTCACAGCTGTGAGATACAGAGTCTAACAGCTGTATAGAGAACTAGTTTGGTGTAGTGGTTAAGGCACCAGGCTAGAAACCGGGAGACCGGGAGTTCTAGTCCCGCCTTTTGCACCCAGCTGGGTGACCTTGGGCCAGTCCCTCTCTCTCAGCCCTAGGAAGGAGGCAATGGCAAACCACTTCTGCAAAAACCTTGCCAAGAAAACTGCAGGGACTGAGAATCAGACACAATTGAATGGATTAAAAAAAACAGCTGTGTAAATAACAATACTAAGGGATGTTCATTGTAAAATGTGTCCTCTCACAACCTCCTCAGGCAACTGCTGAGCAAGCTTGCCTTCCTGCCACATAATCTTCTTGCTTAAACCTTTCCTATGTCTTCTTCACTTCTGCCTTTTCTGATTCTCCTTTTTCTCTCTCTCTCCTTTTTATTCTTCTCTTCCTACCTCCTTGTGCAGATCACCTGGCCCAGGTGCAGTATGACAGCTGGCCTCACTCTTACGTCTCACAAGGCATGTACTGCCTGGGTTCAT
Organism: Charina bottae; assembly: GCA_023362775.1. NCBI lineage: Eukaryota > Metazoa > Chordata > Lepidosauria > Squamata > Charinaidae > Charina > Charina bottae. The sequence continues at coordinate 168,498,677 of JALMGJ010000002.1, forward strand.
CTGATGCATGGGAAACCAGTGATCAGTCCCTCATTGCTTCCCCAGCTGCTGGCTCTTATCTCGGCCAGAACTTTGAGGAGTCCCAGACTAACCTTCAGGAAAGTGTTTTGATCCAGAACAACCTTATCCAGCAGCACCAACTGTTGCAAATGCAGCAGCAGCAACAGCAGCAGCAGCAGCAACAACACCAGCAAGTGCAACAGGCTGTGTTCCCAAATACTGGCCTTGTAGATGTATGGCCAGCTCAGACAGCTCCTAGTGGTGATGATAGTGCTGATAATGGGGGGAATGCTGAATCCAGCACTCTTGTGGGAGTTCACACAGAGGAGGAAGGGAACCCCTTGCTGGAGAAAGCCCCCCTGTTGAACAAGAAACCCTCTCCGGAGGAGGACGATGTTGTATGCCGGGATCTGGAGTCCCTTTCGCCCAGAGAGGAGGCAGAGCCTGCTGCCCTTAGCCGCAAGGTCTCTGATGTCACGTCATCTGGAGTTCAGTCCTTTGATGAGGAAGAAGGTGAAACCAACAACTGATGCTGGCTGTTGACAAACCTTTGACAATATGCATGGGAAACACGGGTGGGGGAAAGTGTCAGGGAAGCCCCTCTCCAGCTCCTCAATTCCCCATGTCTCAATTCCCCGGGCCTTCCAGTTTCCCAAAGCACACTTGCTTGTCCTTAGATTTATGGAAAGGTAAGCCAAGGGCCAAAGTGCTGGGCATTGCTAAGTAAGTCCCCCTCTCCTCCTGCACACGTTAGGCTGAACTTACTTTAAGACCTACTGCCCAGAAAGCTCAGGGAATGCAAGATAGTGGCCTCCTGTGGACATTGCAGTGGGAACAAGTTATGCTGGTGTGTTTTGTGAGGCTGATTCTATCAACACAGCCTCTGAGAAAGTGCTGCTCCGGTCTGGCTCTTGGAACCTGGTGGAACAATAATAGGGGGAGAGGGATGCTTCTTAGATACTGTACGTTTGCAACCAAAAAGGCAGGCCTCATCAAGAAGTCTATTTATGGAAGTGAGGTGCTATTTGGAGAGAAGCTTTCCTTTGAGGCCTAGAGGACCATGAAGTGGAGGGCATGGATCCAGACTGTACCCCAGGACCAGGAGTGGGACTTTAGGGGTAGTGACTATTCCGTGATAAAACTGAGCTGCTCTGAGTCCAGTTCAAACCTCATTCTTCAGCACGTGTGCATGTCTTGCCGCTGAAAGCCTCCTTATGCACCCACCCTCTGTTAAGTTTGCCTATCTGGGGGCTGGAGAGGGTTTTCCCCCTCTATTTATTATTGGGCACTGCATGTAGGGTAGGGGAAAGGGAGAGGGGGGGTCATCTGCCAATCTTATAATTTATGCAGACATGGAGTTCGTTCTTTCCATTGTATACAGGGAAGACAAGACAAAGAAGCAAAAGCAAACACATCACAGTTTAACTTTTTACCTTAGTTTTCTTCTATTTCCCTCTTAAATGTTTCTGTGGTAACAGTTCTTTTAAGCAGTGGCCATCAGAGGGAATGGCCTGGTGCCACCTAGTGTAAGGTAATACTCCTTCCCGAGGCTTACAAGTTCCTCTGAAATCCCAAAAGATTGCAAAGTTGAGACTGGGCCAAGAGTATTTCTCTCCTGTTCCCATTCATTTTTCTTTCTTCTAGGATTTTTTGTTCTGTTGACAGTGTAAATATTTGTAATGCCTCAGCTCAGTCAAGAATAAGAAAATAGTAAGTGGCGCATTCTTCTCATTTTTACAAGGTGAGGTTTTTTTGGGGGTGGGAGATGAATGCTAAGTCTTGTGGCCCATGGAGTTTGACCTCACGTTATCCCTTCTTCTCAGTTATTGGTTTGTCTTGGCAGATAAATGGAAATTGGCACTATAAAACCTAGTTTTTAATAGTGTACTCTTTCACCATTGTTTGTCAGAAACAAACAATGGAAGAAAATAATAATAATAATAATAATAATAATAATAATAATAATAATATGAAAAAAAAGTGGCCAGAACCAACAAAAACGTTTGTGGCCATCACTAAAGTGGCAGAAATAAGGAGGCTGCCATAAAAGGTGACCCTAAGCTGTCTGATAAGAAGACACCTTAGCCTTTTCTCTGCTCTTCCCTGGAATTCCTCCTCCATGCCTGAACCATTCATTCTGTTCACCTGAAATTCCAATGTGGCTTGCAACCAGTCTGTTTTCTCTGGGTCTGCTGTCTGCAAAATTGAAGAGTAAATCGCACAGCAATGCTTTGTTTACTCGGATCTGGGACCCTTTGTGTAGAGAAAGAGGGAAAACATTGGGTCCAGAAGGTACTTGGGTTTGCCTTCACATGTCATCAGCAAGAGGGAGCTGAAGTGCCCCCACCCTTTTGACGAAGAATTGAGGGGAGCTCCAGTTCATATACATATGTCAACAACCAAGAGACTCTGTCTTCCCCTTTACTGCACCTTCCTTGAGAACGTTCTCATCATAATAGACAAGCGGTCAGGCAAAAATAATCAAAGCAAATGCATGAAAGACAAGCCTTTGTCACCCTTCTTTTCCTTGTCTCCATTTCCTTACTCTTCCTGGCTCCTTGGGTGGGGAGGCTGCTCAACCTCTCTTTTAAAATATGTTTACATGCTACAGTGCCAACCTCTGAAGGCTAAGAGGGTTGGATACAGAACTGCTCGGAATATGAGGGCGACACCTCATGTTCTTGCGTTTTTTCTTAAATTGCTGCATTCTGGCTATCAGTCAGTTTTGGGGAATTCTCCCAGCAATGATGCAGAACCATGAAGAGTGCAGAGTGTGCATCTCTGCAAATGAAGAATGAATGAAAATCCTGTTACCCCAACATCATTGAGCCTTCAGGATAACCAGAAAGCTTTGAGATGTTTCCAGTATTGCGATGGGGGAGGGTGGAGATTCAGGCAGCCTGTTTCTCCTTTCCTCCAAACCATTATGCTCCATGTGCCTATCCAGGACCAGGACTAAACCTGGATGTTTACGGTAATTTGTTTCTGTGTACATGTATCCTGCTTTCATCTTGGCGCTCACTGAACTTGATATAAGTGGCTCATCTTGTTTAAATACCTTATTTTATTGTCTGTCTTTTTTAAAGAAAATGTAAGCAACGTGCATTTGATAATATCACATATCACAAATGTTTGAGAGATGTATATTTTTCTCAGTCTGAGAGATGGTAGAGAGGGTCACATTGCATGGAAATCAGTAAAGAAACAAGAGAAGAGAAGGCTAATTTTGTGTTCATAGAACTGGGAACAGGACTGAACAGTGGAATAGAGAATCACAATTCTATTGTAGATTTCTATAACTGATATCATATTCTCTTTTAAATTGTACAATTCCTGGGGAAGGTTTATAAATAAATAGAATTGTTTGGGATATGAAACTCCATTTACCTTCCCCCTCCCCCCGAAGGAATCTTGCCTTTTTAAATACCTTCCCCATTGTTTCCTATATTTAAGTGTGCTGATGGTTCTGGCCCTGGTAACTTACATAAGCAGAGAAAAAGTTACTCAGTTATACTTGGCCCCTTCAGCTTCAGTCATCTGCTGTATAGCATTCCAAACCCTAAAAGATTAAGGCTCCCATTTTATTGGACAAAAAAATCAGAATGGCTGTATTGACCTATTCATACAACAATAAATCAGATCCGTGTGACACCTTCAAAACTAACAACAAATGTTGTGATCTCGGCTGCTATACAAGGTCAGGTCAGGCTCACTGACCTGAATGGAAGCAGCTCAGTGATTCCTGATATAAATGCATTAGTCGCAGCTAACTGAAGATACAAATGCTATTAACGTCAGATGGAACTACCGATGCCAGGGGCAGATCTGCACCTCCGAATGTGTTATGGTTAGAAAGATGCAATCAGGAAAGTTGGGTTTCGATTTTTATTTTCTTTAGCAGAAAACCAGCAGGTAACAGCAGGATAATGCATCCACCTTTACCACTTTGTAGGCGGGTTTATTTCTGGTCTTGGAGCCTGGCTGAGAGAAAACCAGCTGGAGAAGAGCATTGGGGAAAAAGGGCAGCTGAGGGAGGGTTACAGCCCCATGCTTCAGCCTGCTCCTCTCAGCTCCATGGCCTTACTGTTATCTATCAGCAACCTGTGTCTGAAGACCCCAACCCCAAATGTGACTGTACCACAGATTGCTAAGAAAAAAAAACATCTTGGTCCATGAGTGCTGCATTTATCAACTCTCAACGATTTGACATTAGTGTGGTCATGTTCAGAAATGTTGTTGTATTTTGTACATGCATCACATTTGAAATGTGCATGTACTTATTTTTATTTGCTTGGTTTCTTCTTAAAAACATGAAAGCGGAATGAAACCATGCAATTCAGATACGCTGTTTGGCTATTATAGACAGCAACTACATTTTTACATCTCCAAACTGATAGGCAGTGAACTCCCAGCTGAAGGATATTAGAGGGAATGAGTAGCCATGTGCTCATGTATAAGATACTGCTGTCAGATGCCTGGAGGTTTATGCCGGGGATGAGGAACCCTCGCCTCTTCAGAAGTTGTGAACCTGAAAAACGGCATCCTCACCACTGGCTGTACCGCCCAAGGCTTCTGGGATTTACACTTCAAGCACATATGGAGGACTTTAGGTTCCCCATTCCTGGCTTATGTACATGAACAATGACACCCCTCTTATAGAGGGCTATTCATGAAACCATTAGGAATATCCAAGGTTTTTTTTAATGAAGTAAGATCTGGCCTTGGATTTCCTTGACAAACTTGGAGGGGGGGGATTCTTTGAAGCCATTTTTAACCATCTGCTGCCACTTCCTGATCTTTTGCATGAATGCAGCAGTACAATCATAGTTAGCAAATAGTGTATTTTATACTACTCACTAAATAATTCACTCTGATGCAATATTGCAGTGCTTACGTTGTGGCATGACTGCTAGCTAGCTTTATTCCAAGATATTTGAGCTGCTTTACAGAAATATTTTGAATGGGTAATCAAGTGATTGCCAAAGAGTCATGGAGGAAACGTTCCATAAATGTCTGGCACGAAGAACGGTGCTGGCCCCCGAGGACTTCTTGTGCCCCCGACAAGAGAAATACAGTTTTTCTCACCATTCGGAGCTCAGAAGTCTGCCAAGCAGGAGCACTCTGTCCTTGCCTGTGAGCCTTAATTCCCTCTCCTTACTCATTTCTCAACTGCTAGAAGAACTGAAACATGACGTCACAAGGGATGACATCACAGCACTGGGAGCGTAGCGATAGGCTCTATTCGCTAGGGGCTTCCTCTTGACAAGATGAAAGAGGAGAAGAGGACATTTTGGAATTAACCAGTAATGAAAAAAACAAACAAAATGTCCTTGAACTTTGAGGGCCAATTAAGTGTAATGTATGGCCCACATTTTTTCCCTTAATTTAGTGCAGCAATTGTTAGGGGACTTAGAATTTGCCTAGAATGATGTGGGGAAGCCATTTAACCATTTCTAATAGAATTATTCCACTTATGAGGGGAAATGCAACAAGTCTTGTGAGGGGAGAAATAGCTGTAGGAACTGATTTTTAGCAAACCAGCAGCCCATGAGGAAAAAGTAAAGCATTCTCTCCCCCATTTTTAAATAAAATTCAAAGCTCTGCAGCTGCATTAAAAAAAATAAAAGACACTTTATGTGCCTCCTGTATCATGCCTAGTCAGTGCCTAAGGGTCTTACATGCATCATTCAAGTTTTCCCATTTCTCACCTGAGCAAATGTAGCTAACTAGTTCTGCCCCATCCTGTTTTTCCCCCTTGAATGAAACATCTAGGTGTATATGAAAATAGGACTTTTCTGCAAAAGGCAGATGGATATATCTGTCTTGCTTACATATTAATATCTTGCCTCCCAATACATTATTACAGTGGGTTATGAGGTTAATAGTAAATGTATTAACGTGCACACATTTAAAAAATCACGGAAGTGAGATGGGCGGCTATATAAATTTAATAAATAAATAGTGAAGTGGAAAACAGCAAAGCAGATGGAAAGAACTAGATTAGAGAAGTTAAACCAAGGGTGGTGGTCTGAGGAGAGCATTCCCATACCCCAGTCAGGTGTCTTTCAGCTGTATTGGATTTCAGCTCCCATCATCCCCAGCCAACTTAGCCGCCACTTTTTAGGACCAAGTCCTAGCATTAAGACCTGTAGAATTGGTGCTTCTTAAGATAGGCTTGCTTAGAACGGCATCTATGTTGGGTGTGAGAGGGCCTTGTCCTGTGTCACTCCAGGCTGTAGAGCAGTATTTCTCAACCTTGGCAAGTTTAAGCTCATGCTGGCTGGGGAATTCTGGGAGTTGAAGCCCACCCATCTTAAACTTGCCAAGGTTGAGAAACACTGCTGTAGAGGGAAGCATTCACGAGAGAAGGGCAATGTTTTGTATGTTTCAGAGGACTTAAGAAGCAAAGCCATCACCCCATTACATCCCTTAACTCCCACCCAAATCAGGCTAATTTATCTCCTTCTTTCCAAGGTCTTAAGGGGCAAAGGAGACATTTCAGCCTCTTCAACACCCTCCCAAGTACATTGAAATGGGCTCTGAAAATGTCAGCCCCACTCCAGTGACCTCATGCCCACCACCTCTACAGCCCTCAGGAAGGGCAGAAACCATAGTGTGGTCCTCAGGCCATCATCCTTCTTAGCCCCTCGATTTCTCTAGTTCCTTGGGCAGTTAAAGCAGAATGGTAATTTTCATGCCAGGCCAACACACTAGGAAATGAGTTGGCTGTTGTGGAAACATACTCAAAGTTTCAGCTTGGTGATTTGGGTTATGTTCAAATCACAAATGAGCACTGTTTGAGTATTTCTTTCCTTCATTCCTGCATACAGCCTCTCCACAGAGCCTGAAGTGGAGACAAATGTGAGAAGTATTGCTTTTTCTTTCTTAGGCAGGCCTAAAGCAATGGCATCCGGGTGGTGGTGGTGGTCAAAACACTCAAGATGGTGATCATGACCACGATATTGAAGTTCTGTCTCTTTGTACATGTGTGCGATATACAAGGGGCTGGGCTTCAATCACATGGTCATGATTGCCATCTTGACTTTTTTGACACATACCACTCCCACCATGGACTCCCCTGCGTAACACCTGTCTATTTTAGAGTACTTTGTAATATATGTATATGAGAGGTTTTATTTTGATGCCTCACCTTGGGCAGGAAAATATCTTCAGCAAGTTCTGCTGAAAGTTTTCTCCTTGTGACAGCCTCTCAAGTAATCAAGTAATCAAGATTACTGGGAGAAGAGATGGTTGAAGCAGTGGTGGAAAAGCTGCATTTGCTCTGCTTGTTGCTGCTTTTTCATTTTAAGTCATCCCCATCTTGTTTTGTGGGTGATGCTGTCAACTGTACTCAGCCCCCCTGGCCTGGATTTCATTACATAGTAAAGCTGTATCTGGACCGTACCATTTTAGATTGCCAGGGGTGGGGGAAGCCTAGGCTTGAATGCTCCTCTATGCAAAATAATTCTCAGCAGTGGGGGTGGGATCAGGGGTAAGATATTCTAGGCCAGGTTTCCATCTAATGCTCATTTTCTGTGCACAAATAATGATCTGAACAGAGGAGTATTCTAATTGTGTGAACCCAAGTTATAATCTGAAGGTTATAGTGCATGTTCAAGTTGAGAGGCTTAGTGGTGAAACAACCAGAAAGAGTATTTTAAATGAAATCAACGTTTATTTTAATTAACTCCGTTTTTCCCCACACGTTCCAGTCCAGGCATACCTGTAGTGTACTTATTTAGACATTACACTACTGTACATATTTCAGTATGGCACTTTCAAATCCTTTTTCTTTAAATTTCATAGCCATAGATGTCCGAGTTTTGTCCCAAATTCTGTATGGGCTATTATCAAGTTTGGCTGTTAATTTACTGTTATTTCTAGCAACTGTAAAATGTTGTCTGAGAGACAGAAACCATTTTTTTGTATATAATACCGCATTTTTAAATATTTCTCCAGTTCATTTGGTGCTCTGCATGAAGTGGTAGAGCTATCCTCCAAGCTAGAAAATGAGCCTCAAAAAATAATTTTCCAACTAGAAGGGACTTTTTAAAAAAGGAAAAGCTCTTCATGGTGGTAGAAAAGCTTAAGGGTAGAACACGGTACAATAAATACAGTTGCTGTGTAAAAGAGAGCAATAGTGGCTAGTGTAATTGAAGCATGTTTAAAGAAACCAAAGGTTTGGGGGTTTGTTTGTTTTTTTAAAAAAAAGGTTAAACTGGTTTTGCATTGCAGGGAAGTTTATAAAGAGAGACCAGTCTTAAGACCTTTCCCAATTCTGAATTTCTGAAGAAGGGAGGGATAGTTTTCTTCCCATCTTTAGAGGATGGGATTAATTGACGACTGTGACTTTTCAGGAAAGGAATGGGAGGAAAAGCAAGAGAAAAAGTGGGTTTACAAAAATAACCCTCTCACCTCCTTCGGTCCTGGGGCACTCAAGCAGACAAAACCAGTTTTGCCTTTGGTCTTCCAACTCCAAAACATCTTTGCTTAAATCTTTTTTTTGTTGCTGTTGGTTATTCTGCGCCTGTTTTTGATAATGTGACTTACGAGAATATATATTCTCTCTCTCTCAATATATATAAATATATATATTGTGCACGCATACACGTGTGTGTGTGTGCCTGTGTGTAACTATATCTATGGGTATAAAAATTATATGGCGTTTCATGCCTGGTTATGGTTAATAGCCATTGAGGAAAAGAGAGTGTTGCCTGGAAGGGCATGTAAGAACCTCATCAAGTTAATGTTATTAAACAGCACGTGGTTTTGCCATTGTGGTTGGTGGAAGTGTGTTTTATTTCTGTTGGGAAGTTCCTCCAGATCGATTGTGCAGTCTCAGAAAAGGAGATCCAGTGTAAAACAGGGCATTAAACAAGAGAAAAGACTTGCATTTTGGGGCTGAAGATACACCAAAACTATAGATTCCCATGTGCTAAGTATCACAGTATGAACAGACAAAGCATCCATTCTTCTCCACTCTGTTAGAAGTACCCCTCACAGTTCGTATCCGGCACACATTTGGATTGAAGAGTAGCCAAATATTGCTGTAAATGCAGAGTTGTCACTGACAATTGCAGCTGTGCATCTCTTCCTCCTCCTCTTCCTCCTCCTCCTCAGGCAATTTCAAACTTTTCCAGGGCAAGAAATTTCCCTGGAACCCCTGATCAAGAGGCAAGGCTCCGGTGATAGAAAAATTGACTGCATTTGAGTGAACTCCCTTTTTTGCCCCGACTCTCTCACAAAACCCCATCAAGTTCTCAAGGATTCCACGGGACATAGTTTGGAAAAAAAACACCTGGTCTAGAGACCATGGAGCTTACTTCAGGTCACGATTACAACATTGCATCTCCATAAGCCGTTCTGACCAGGATAACAGATCTATAATCCAATGCATCTGCTGTGCACTGGCCTAGTGAAAGTCACCGTAACCTGTGGCAAATTTTATTGTTTTTTATGGAGGGAGTCAAAAGGAAATAGAATATAGCTGCCATTTGTGGCAGTAGTTATGTTTACAGAGAAGCCTGTTTCAATCCTTTCAGTGTAACTGCATTAGTTACAAAGAGTTGAATGATGGTAGTGTCCTTAGCCAAGTGAGTATGTCCTTTAAAGTATGGCAAGGCTTAATGTTTGTCACTTAATCTTAAGTGTACTGGTGACAGTGTAAGAAGAAAAAGCAGCTTCTCTCCCCTACCCCATTTCCCTCAGATACTATCTAATTCAAATGAAATAGGGAGCATGATCTACTGCTATGAGGTAGTCCATTGACTAGAGAGCTGTTTGCATAGCATGCTCGCGGTTGCTGGCACCAGCTCATTTTTTAAAATGTTTATTCTCTGTTGTGTGTCTGCTTACTCTCTTGTAATCCCTTCCCCTCTAATGAATGTAAATACAAACATTAATTTCCTTCTTGCTAATTATTCCAGCGCTGGGATGAGCATTCCAAAGGGCGGGAGAGTGGGGAAAAGGAAAGCACGGTCATGTGATTTCCCACTTAGTGACAGCTTCGTTTAATGACAGAGCTGCCAGTCCCAATTGTGGTCGCTAAATGAGGACTACCTGTAAATAGATCAAGAGCAGGCTCCCAGAAAAACAAGGCTGTGGCATCACAATCTAGGCCCCTGAAGACTGCAAAATCTTGCTGACATGAATGGTGGGAAATCTCAGAAATACCATTGGCAGATAGAGATATAATTTAAGCTATGGCTTCTCTTCAGAATTTTGGTCTAGAAACCAGTACTGTATGTCTATACACTTCTCTCTTGGTGCTCTCATAGTCCCTGCCCCATCTGACCTTTCTTTTCCAGAAACATGTTTGTGTGCACATATCTGCACGAAGTTGATGTGTTACAAAGCATCAGCCTCCAGAATGACTTGTATTTCTAAGATTGTCTATAAAATCAAAGAGTGGATGTTTCATCTTTCTGCTTTATTTGAAGTCTACTTACCAGCCCAGAAAGGACCACCAAGGTAAGTTTACTCCAGTAGAAGAGTAAACAGTGTCTTTCCAGGCTAGAAGATTATGGAATTTAGTAATGACTGTTACTTGTAATCTTGGAACAAAATACAAATATTCTCAGAATATGTTAATATCCCTAGGCAAAGCAAAATACCACTGGTATTTCTGAAGAATGTGAGCAGATACCATATGCAGTTGCTTGTGTTTGCCTTTGCTTCCTCTCTCTAATTAATGGTAGGCTGGAGAAGCTGTTAGAATTTCTACAAGCTTTGGAGATGGCACTACCTCGGTTTCATATTAATGAAATTCTTCACTTCTAATGACATCATGGCATCTAGTTTCTCTGTGTATTTTTTTTAACAGATGATTGTTGCATCTGTCCTCTAGCTACAATCTGAAGCAGTATAAGCCAAACAAAAGATTGATCACCTCAGTAAAAATGTGGCTAATATAAATTAGTGGACTATTTAGGTAGATTAATAGGTACAGACCCATATGTTGCAGTTTGTGATGTGGGAGAAGCAGTAGAAGCTGTGGGGCAAAAAAAAAAGGATTAATTTTTGTGCTTTTGACTGAACTTGCCCTGTTTATTGCTTGCCTGGGAACAGGCCCTGTTTGCATTCTCATTTGATATTGCAGGCTATTGTGTTGATGCATATGAGTGACAGAATCAAATTCAATGTTTTACATCCACAGACCTATCCATTTTGGCTCAGATATGGAAAAAGGAAAGGAACTGGCAAAGATTTGCTTCAAGTGCCTGTCCAGAACTCTGGGTATTGTGAAACAATTCTGAACAGCCAGTATCCCTCTGGCAACAAACTCATAGAAATCAACACCAAAATGGATATACCAACAAATTGTGTGCTTGTTGAAAGAATGATTAAATGATGATTAGATAACGCTGATCTGCAATTAATTTGTCTTGAGTAGGCACTTTGGTACATGACTATCAAATTGCCTCAAAACACTCAGACACTGATATGACTCCCAATAAAGACCCTGTCCTATGAGGTTTTGACAAACCTGGGGAAGGTATTTCCCAGACATAAGATATAATGGTAAAATCCACCATGGGTGGGATTACCACCTCATTTCCTTTATCAGATCTACTAACAACTACATGGAAGATTGAAGTTCAGTGAATGATGGCAATCTGGTGTGAAAAGAACAGGTGAGGCTGCTGAGTCTAAGAAACTTCCACCACACATATACTATATATTAAAAATGTTCTTTCCAATCTCTTATCTAAATATATGATTCTGATTTTAACCTGACACTAACCCGGCACTGTTCTGCTTAGAATAATATGCTTATTTCCTATTCTCTATCCAAAAGGGCAAGAGAGTTTACAAGGACTGAATTTTAATCTCTTTTACACTGGTGAACTATGTTGGCAAGCCAGGCTCCTCACACCTGAGCCAGAAAACCAAAAACATTTTTCTCCATTCGGTGGACCAAATCTTGCTCAGGAGCACCAGTTCAAATATGTTAATATGTAATCTGTACTGAGTGTGGCTGGTGATACAAAGCTATGGCTGCAACAGGAACCCACTATAGTTGCAAGAGGCTAGGTTAAGCAAGGACTTTTCTGTTTTGGTTGTATAGAGTATACTTCCAATCCATTATTGAACTGGATTAACAGTCGTTCATTAAGTTTAGTTGTGTTTGTATTTTTCTTACAGAATGTTCAGCACCATCCTCCTCCTAGGGATTCCTTTCAGTCAGTGTTGTTAGACTGGTATAAAAGTTATACAAAGAAGAAATACAGATGTACCCTCAGAAATGCCATCCCCTCTTTCATTTACTGATGCTGCTTCTCAACACATCAGTTTCTTCCCACATCAATTTTTAACCCCAGCCACAAATATGTTTATGTTTAAGACCGTGTTTGTAGAAATTTCCTTCAAGTAATAACAATAACATAATAGGACATTTATGATGTAAGTAATATCTATTCAGCCTTAACTTGAACCCTTGGATCATCAGCATTCATATGATTTCACTGGTATTCCCTTTCCGGGTTGGCTCTTTTTTTTTCAGTCAAGTCTTCAGTCAAAGAGTAATGTTCTGACTGAGGTGCATCACTTTGGGTAGGATTGAAGGCCTATGAATGTGTCTGCATAGGCAAGGTGGGGAACTACATGGGTAACAGCAGTTGCTTTACTATTCCTTATTTTTCATCAGTGATAATATCCTCAATAAAGAATGAGACTTGTTTCTAGTATTTTTAACCCCAGCAACCTATATCAGAGGAACATTTCAAAATAAGGGAGATGGATGACACTGGAAATTAGTAGAAAGCACATATTAAGGCTCTAATGACAAGATGAGAAGAAATTGTGAGGGGGGGGTGAAGCAGTGTCACATGTGGAGCATGGATTGGAGCTTATTTTGAAGGAAAGGGCAGTGTAAAAAGGTATATGAAGCATTTTGTCTCATTCTGGCTTTGTTTACAAATTGGGCTGAGTTCTCTACATCTGGGCTAAATCCTCTGATCCTTCTTCAGATTAGAACACATCAAAGGGATGAAGATGACCATGTGTAATGGTATGTGGGAATGACCAGGAGGGAGAGCTGCAGATTGGACAAGTGGCGTGTAGAAGATATCTCGGCCCACAGAAGGAGGGAGGGCATGGGAAACATTTCAGAAAGGACTCTCCCTAGTTTTCTGGCAAGTAAAAGGAAAGGAGGGGAGAAATACTTTTGAGTCTTGCAAGATTCTGTTAATGCAACCTTACAATAAAGATCGAGCTAGCACTCCTGGTTGTGCTGCTTGTCTGGACTACCCTGCAGGGCTAACACCATGGCATGCTGACAGATGATATAAGTGGTAGGTTTATCTGAAGAAAACTGCAAATTTTGTCAATGAATATCTCCCTGTAGACAATGGGGCCCTACAGAGTGTCCCACACAGAGATCATAATCAAAGGATGCAAAACTGGAGGATATAAGCCAGGATCCTTCCACCCATTTGCTTCTCATTTCTTTCTTGCATCCCACTGAAAATGGCAGAAAGAAAGCCAGTCCACACAGCCAAAGTTCTCCAGCATGAATTATCTTCCACTAATACCAGAGAAGCAGGTCACAAGCCTTTCCTGGAAATGCAAGTATGGTGGGAGGATTGTGCTGAAGGACAACGTAAACTCCTTCCAAGTTACAGTTATACTGGCACTTCATTGTCATCCTTATCCTTATCATCCTCTTCCAGGTTTCTGGAGTGCAAGTTAAGGTCCTTGAGTATGTCTGAGATGTTCTCAGCAGCTGGGCCAGAAATTTCTATGTCCTCTAATTCCATAGCAGCAGCTGAGAGAGAGACTATCCCTTTCCTTTGACTGGGGAGGGGAGATGGTTGTGAGAAAGGAGAACCAGGATCCACTGAGTTCTCTGGTCCTGAGTCCACTGCAGATTCCCCAGGGACTGTATCACCGTTCTCTTTGCTCCACATCTGTGTAGCCCAGTTGGTCTGCTCTTTGCTGCCTGAAGTCTGAGTGGCATCACGGAAACTTGCAAGAGGAGGACGAAGTTGGACCCCAGTACGTGTAGAACCCTCAATGGCTTTCTGGAGCTGAGAGTTTGAGAGAGACAGAATTAACCAGGAAGTTGCACGATGGTACTCCTCCTTCATCAAAATAGTTACTATAGACCAGAAGGGGCAACCATTTTCAGCCTAAGGACCACATTTTTGGACCCTGCTTGGTGTGCCTAGGCATATCACAATGTCACCAAAATAGGCAAGGCCAAAAACCTTTTAATCCCCTTTTCTGCATTTAAAATATTCATTCATTTATTTTCTAGACTACTACAACCATATGAATCTCAGCAGTGTACACAAAGCATAATTTGGAAAGATCTGTCAGAGTTAATACTTTCCATAGGAAAATGTCATATTTTGAGGAGGGGGGCTCTTAAGGGTCACACTAGCTGCTGTAACTCTCTGCAAAGCTTAAGGCATAAAACAACATACAGTGTAAGGACTGTAACAGCCACTATGTAGGACAGACTGGCAGAAGACTAGCAGAACGCATCCACGAACACCAACTAGCAGTCAGAAGACATGATGAAAACTCCTTAATCTCACAACACATGGACAGACTTAACCATACTTTCAACTGGGAAACTGTGAGCATATTAGACCAGGCCAAATCCAAAAATGCTAGAGAATTCCTGGAAGCTTGGCACTCAGACAAAGCAGCCATCAACAGACACATAGAGGTTAACAACATTTACATACCATTCATAAGAGACAATAGAATAGCCAGAAGACCAGAACACCCCTGGGCCAGCAATCAACAACAAGATATGCATAGATTAACAGCAAGATTAGCAGCAGAGGAGCAATCAAACAACACAATAGACCTTAATCAAGGAACTATTAACTCAGTCAATCACCCAAACAGCACACAACAGCCCAATCAAGGAACTACCAAGGAGAGTACAAGACCCCCACCAACACAGGCAGGACAAGCCAGGGTATATAAACAGACAGCAAGTTCCACTCCCTTTTCGCACTGAAGATGTTGCCTAGCCTGGCAATGAAACGTCTGCATGAAAACAACAAGGCTCAGAGAGCACCAAAGACTCCCCAGTTCAACCCTGAGCTACAAATATTCTCTTCGATTGAAAGCTTAAGGCACCCACTTTGTCTTAAAACATCAAAAATGCAAAAAGATCCAAATATATGGGGCACTGGAGGCCTCAAATGGGCTGCTGGGGGTGGAGGGCATGCAGCCCACAGGTTGCCCAGTCCTGCCACATATACAGACAGGATTTAAATAATCCCACTATAATATTTACTATTCTGTGCCATTTTTGTCCTTTGTAAAGGGAGAAATAAAGTAAATGAGATCCTCATCAGTCAGAAGTTCATAAATTCTCAAGCAGAAAAAAATGCCTGATTATCATCATCTTTACAATGCAGTAGATTTTTTCCCCCAACTAGGTGTCTTTAAGTAGTGTTGGCTGGAAATTTGGAGAGTTGCTGAAAATGACTGCTCTATGAAAATACTGAGGAGCACATCTACACGAAAGAAGTAAGTGGCTTTATAGCCATTCTCTCTTCACGGGGGAACAACTTTCCTGTGTAAGAGATTAATAATAATAATAATAATAATAATAATAATAATAATAATAATAATAATACCAACCTCACAAACCAAACATTTCCAAGATTCTTAGGAGGAAGGCAAAGCCATGGGAATTAAACATGTATAAAACCAACTCAAGCCCACAACCATACCCTAATTTCTCCTGGAAGAGGCCACAATCATAATCAATAAAGCGGAAATAGACTAAATATCATTTTTCTTCAGAGAGTTAAGGGGGTTTAAAGAGGGATGACTCTTGTAATATAGACATTCCTCTCAGATTTTGCAGGTTTTTTAGGTGTACTCAGTTGGCCTTCAAGTGAGTACATTTCAAAAATTAGATAAGTCTGGAAAAGAAATGGAGAAGGCCAGAATAAAAAATAATAATTTAATTTCAATGTAAATTAAATGAAAATAAAATTAAATACTACAAATTACATTTTGCAGGCAGTATAGTACTACTAGCACTATATGGAGAAGCTCTGGGAATTGGAAGTAAAGTCTATAGGAGCCTCGTGTTATATGTATCTCTGATTTATTAGATTTATATCCTGTGCATATGACCAAAAAAGAAATAAAACAAATTGATCGATAAGTAAGTGAAAAATATCATTAAAAGAAAACATGAAATGTAAAATAATATTAGTAACAGAAACATAATTGATACCCATTTATAAAGGTAAATGGAAGAGAAAAGGTCTTAAACGTCTTTTCTAAATGTGGACTGAGGAGGCACCACCGGGATTCCAGAAGAAATGGCAAGAGTGAGAGGCAAATGGTGTATCATGAGTAGCACTCCCTTTACCGTCTCTTTTTTCCATTCTGGCTTCTCCATGAGACCTTTTCTTCACTCTCAAGCAAGACCCAACTGGACAAAATACAAAGGTGGCATGATTTGAATTACCTCTTCCAGTGCAATGACACCCTTTAGTTTCCCCATGCTGGTTACATAGGCATGGCTGAGTCCCAGCAACGAGAACAAGGTATGTGTCTACAGAAGTGAGAAGATAAGACAGTTTCTATTAGCAAATAAAGAAAACAGACCAACCATTGCAAACTCATGGAGAATTTGAAGCAGGTTAAGGATGGTGGGGGTTTTTTCTACCCATATTAGCATGAGGAAACCTAGAGCAAAGCCAAAGAATGAAATCTTCATGCCTAAAATTGGAATAATTAGAAGTAGAGGTCCATCTACCGATTAACACAATGTAATGCTTTGTTGGCATTAAAAATAAATTGCAGCAAGTCAACTGATATTAAGTAACATAGCAATGCAATATACAAAATGAATAAAAGTTTATGGTTTTAATTTTTAATTTCCAGTTCTGCATAACCTATGACCCATCAGACTAAACCATCTTTCTACCGTGTGCTGGCATGCTAAGGGTATTTTCAGGTAGCAAAATCAGGGTGAGTTCATCTAGATGGGACGTAAATAGAATTAAGCTCTTCAGCGGGTTAAACTGCTGAGCTGTAGACTGCCGATCAGAAGGTCGGCAGTTCAAATCCCCGCGCAACGAGGTGAGCTCTCGTTGCTAGTCCCAGCTCCTGTCAACCCAACAGTTCGAAAGCTTAAGCAAGTAGATAAATGGGTACCCCCTTAAGTGGGAAAATTTGCTGGCGTCCTGTCGGGGGTCGCCCACCGAATGAATGGCGGCAGAGACGACGGATCCCGAAAACAGCAACATCCAGGACGTCAGCAGCCGGCTCCGACACAAGGTATTGTGGCACATGTAGTCCAGTACCCACGGAAGAGTCGGTTCCCTTACCCCTTCCCTTAGCGCACGGTATATGTATGAAATGTTAAAAATGAAATATATATGTATGTAAGCCGCCTAGAGTCCTCCGTTAGGGAGGGGATAGGCGGGGTATAAATACGATAAATAAATAAATAAAATAAATAAAACTCAAGAGTATAGAAGAGCCATAGGTAGAAGTAAGCTCTTTGGCAAAATGTACATTTTAGTAAAACTGGGTTGCCCTGTAAACCTGAACAAACCATCATAAAAGGGGGAAAAAACCCTTTAGGTTTGGGATCCTGGTTTGCCTATGTCCTTGCAGGCATCATTTTAGGTGAGACCAAGGCTTTCCTTCTTTGAAAGACAGGGAAATAAGGGAGATCTTTGTGCTATAGTAGAGCCCATCACTCCTAATCACACATTAAACAAAAACCTGCTACTTAATTAAACAAGGGTACCTTATACATAGATAGAAATATTTGGAATTGATTAAACATAATCATAACAGTTCCATAGAGGTTTTCTCCAATCTTGCATTTACAGAGGGATTATATTCATAAAAAGCACTGTTATTAACTTACATCATTTTGAGTTATGTGTGGGAACAACACTGAGGATAGAGTATTGAGAACAACCTTCCCAACGATTTCTGCCCCCAATTTTAATAGGAAAATTCCTCGTTCAAAGGTTTAAGAGTAGGCCCAGCTGGTTTGTGGCCTCTGTTTCCTCTGCAATGAAATAATTTCACTAGGCAAGACTGTCTGAATAAGTGCCGCTGCTTCTTAGATGACATTTTCTGCTAATAGCATAAGTTAAGGGTGGTAGTACCAAGACACAGAACCAGCAGGATTAATAGCAAATAATAAAATAAATGTAATTGTACATGAGGGGGGGGGAGGTTTCCTTTGTTTTTAATACTATTTTTCTCATTCAAATTCTAGAGCTGCAGTTTCGTGTTGAAAATTGTAGCTATTAGTCTGCTTTGCAAGGTTGCATGGCAAAGTGGCGAGATGCAAAGATGGATGAAAAGAAAATGAGAGGATAGCAAGACAAATTTGGGATGAAGGGCGGGGGGGGGGAGGCAAGAAGGAACTGAAAAAACAGAACGAGCCTGTACATTTTGTAGATGCAGCCCACTTCTGTACCTGTTAGTTGCCTGAAACTGTAAAACAAGAGAAGAGTAGTCAAGGCCAAATTAGCTATGGTGAGCCTTGCTCCACCTGGTAGGTTAAAGCTTGGGCAGGATCACACAGTATGTTCAAGACCAAGAAATGTAGAAAGAACATGAAGCCAGAAGAAGGCACAGGCCTTGATGGGAGTAGGATTGGCTAGCAAGGAAAGCAGAGAGTAAGAAGAGAGTGAATGCAGGCACCCACCTTGTGCAGCGACGTCCTCTCCACCAGCTGAAAGGGAGAAGGATCTATGCGGCAGCTGCTGAAGCACACCTCTTTCTCCAGCTCCTCCTGCTCCCAAACTTCTATCTGACACAGGAAAAAAGGAGTTCACAAGTTCAGAGAAGTAGTTTGCGCCAACCGCTTTCCCAGGCTGCTACTTTAGCCAATGGGCCAGCATGATTTACTTGTCTTGTGCCATTCTGGGCACATTTCCCAACTTGTCCAATTCCTCTTCTAATGTCCTTGGTTGACTGGAGCCCAAAGCATTGCTGCTGCTTGTAGAAAGCCATTTCTAACAGGGATCTGAAATCAACCTCTTTCCTAAAGCAAGCAACATATTTTTATTCTTTGCCCCCCTACTGTTCTTTTCCATTTTCTTTCCATTTCCATTCCTTTTTGGAGATCGCTTTTTCCATGAATGCTTTGGTTTTAATTTCTAAAGCTCATCCCCTATAGAAACCAGGGGGAGATCTACATGGATATTGTACAGACTCTCACTCATTATACAGACATTCTACAGGCTCTCTCACTCAAGAGCAAAGGATATGTTCTCCAACCCATTCTCCTAAACCTTTTGTTCACAGAACCCTAGTCTTCCATTACCACTTTAATCACATGGTTTTCAGTAATCATGGTTGCTTCTGCAGAAAGTTACAGAAAGTTCACTGTTGTTGCTGGGTCGCTGCTTGGAGAAGCGGTTGCTACTTACCAGGCCTGGACAAAACAACACAAATTCACTTCCAACAAAGCATTTGGGGCTGCAGAGATGTCCTGATTCACTCCAGCAAAGTGAAAAAGGCTCTACTCAGCTTCTCCCCCCGTGCTGGCCTAAGGGTTTCAAGGTCATGCGGCTTTGGGACTATCTGCAGCATTCATCAAAACTGCCCAGCCTAGGAGACCTTCAACATGCTGAGGGATCTCCTATGATGAAACCATTTTTTTGCATCTGCTGGAAGCAACAAACCCGAAGCACCTTGATGTGCTCCAACAGGCCTCTGAAGCTAGAGGTATAATAATAATATAATAATGTAGCTAAAAATCCAATCCTGTTTAGCATTTCTTGACCTCAACCAAGACAAGCTGAGTGAAACTGATTGGAAGAGACTAAAATGGTCTCTGCTGCTAAGATCATCTTGTAAAATCGATTAGGCACCAGCTGATCAGGAGGAGAGTTTGAAAGGAAGGGGGCACAGCAATGGTCAATGGCTTCCAAACATGACTGGATGATCAAAGCCCCACCCTTGTTACCGGGTGTAACACACATGACCCATGTTAATAAGGCCTAAGGCTTTGATTGCCTGGTCACCCTCATCATTCTGAAACCATTGATTGTTGCTGGGGATTCCCCTGCCTTTCAGGAAAGTACTGATAATTAAACGTGTACCCAAAGTCTCAGCCTGTGTACCGCCATAGACAGAAAACTGGATGAAAGTGAACATACCCAGTAGCAACTAAAATCTGCAACTGCAGTACTATTGGGTATCCCAACCATGTGGCCTTATTAATACTTCTCGTTTTCTTGGGGTTATGAGTCATACAGCTCACATATAGGTTATAAACATGATAGATATTACACTGTACTTTTTGTCTTTTGCCTATTAAACAGCAAATATATTTTGGAAAAATGACTAATGCAATGCTTTACCAATGTAGAGTTAGAGAGTGTAGTAACACACATCCTTCCCCTTTAACTTTCAACTTTTTCTTGCAGGGTATCATATTCTTGCCTGTTGTTCTCTGAAGTGCCAGGCATACTGACAGTAACATACACAACATCACAGTTGTCTCAGAGAAAATGAGGAGAAGTTTTCAGTAGTAACATTTCATGGTGGAGAATAGATGAATAATCTTGTGATTGTTTGAAAATAATCACATGACTGTTCCATGGAATCTCCTGACATGAAATTGACTGAAAATGTCAATCCCATCAGCTCTGTCTATTGCTTTGCTTCCAAACGTACCTCTTCTGGCTTCATTGGGTCTTCAACCTCTGCTGACTCCTGAAGGGAATAAGTAATCAGTTTCAAGATCAGAAGAAAGGCAGCAAAGCTTAAATCCAAATCTCATTTTCAGGAGAGAAATGTTGTTTCTTCCCTAACAACTTTGTTGTATCCAGTGCTGTATGTATTGTGAGATGCATCATGAGCACACGGGCAGAGAAAGCATATAGGTGCATATGATACAGTCATGCATTCTAAGCATCTTGGTTTACAGTTTCGAAAACAAAATCTGTTGTCCTCCATGTCCGCAAATATGAAGGCAACATCTGGTGAATCTCAGACTGTATTCCTTTGTTTTATATCTTTGCTTTTCTGCATTTAATGCTTATAGAAATGCAGAGAAGCATCCGTTTAATTCTTTTTAGAGTTTCACTCTGAAGAAACTTTCCATATCACATTCTCACAACAGGACAGATCAAGATTGATAAACTCAGGGATCTGGATACTTGTCCAACCCACATCTTCTGTTTCCTTTCATTCCTCCGATTTACTTCCCTAAACACAATGCTTTGAGTGTACTGTACACACCTTTGTTACCTACAAATGCATGTGTAATTTTTATAAATAAATAAATAGACCAGAATCCCAAAATACCCCCTTATCATTCTTCCTCTCACAGTTTTGGGATTTTTGTGTTTGTAGCAAAGAATCTATTATTTGCAGAAAGCCTTTAATAACTAGATCTATGAGGTAGCTGGTGGCATATTAATCTGCAAAGGATTTTTTCCTAAGCAGCAACGTTTGGACAGGCATTATCTGTTAGAACAGGGCTTTCCAAAGTTTTCCCGCGGCGACACACCAACCGCCGTTGGTGTGTCGCTGCGGGAAAACCCGGAAGTGTCGCCGTTGCGGCAGCGCACAAAAACCCAGAAGCGCTGCTGCCGCTTTTCAGTTTTTGCGCACCACCGTTGGTGTGTCACCGCGGGAAAACCCGGAAGCGCTGATGATGATCAGCACTTCCGGGTTGTGTGGCGACACACCAGACTGTGTGTGGCGACACACTTTTGTGTCACGACACACAGTTTGGAAAGCTCTGTGTTAGAAGGATGTCAATTGCTTCTGCATTTCCCCATCCCCACCCCACCCTTCACAATCTCAAAATCAGTGCTGTCATGCAGGCATAAAGATTTTTAAAAAAATAATAATAATGAAGAATGACAATTTGCAGTTAGTTCATCAATTTCTATACTTATACAGTAGCAGAAAATGATCCTTATTCTTTCCATTCAAAAAATAAAAAGATATGAAGACGGAAAGCTTAAGCTACTCTCAAGTGGTTTGGAAGTTTGGCTTAAAAATACATTTAAAAAAATAGATATGCATGCAGATGTATGAAACATCTGTGCTCATGTCAGGAGAGTTCAGGGATGAGTGAACAGGGATAGGTCAGTTCTGATATCTGAGCCTCTTCCAAAACCTGTTGCAGCAAAATGCTATGATTGATGCTAAAATTCCCTTGCAGTTTTAGGTTTTTCTGCCTAAATGGATTACCCCTATTAAGAGAAAAAAGAGACAAGGGTAAAACATTGATAGATGACTACAGGATGTCAATCTTGCATAGCTAACCTATTTAATTACCATAATGAAGTATGCATGTTGCACATCACAAGGTCTATCTGGAATATAAACAGCCTGTCCCAAACCATAATATTTCCATTTATTTTGACTAGACAAGGTTTTGATGTCCTGCCTACCCTCTTCATCCCGGCCAGCCCAGCCAAAGTGGCAGTTCAAAGGGCTGTCTGGAATGTTGGGATTCAAGAGTAATTCCCAACTCATTGGGAAAGCCCTTCAAAGGAGGAGGAAATTTCCCCTTCCTATCCCAGCCTGAGACCACAAACACTGTCCAAAGGAATGGAGCAGAAGGCGCTGCAATAGGAAAAGCGTTCCAGCATTCCACATAGTTTGTGCAGGACAGCAGAGATTAAAGTCTCACGGAGCTCACATATTCACTTCTCTTTCACTGGCAGATGGTGCCTACATGCACTCCTGAGCTATCTGGTCCTTCATTTTGAGAAGTTAAGTATTTAATTTCTTTCCCACTTCTGACTCCATCAATGCTATTTTCTTGGGGCACGATAGCAACCAGGCTTCTCTTTCCAAAATCAGTCAGGCATAGGACAGCTTCCTTGTTCTAACCTGCTTGGCACTTTCTGGCTGAGGTGATGGGCTCTGGCAGAGGCAAAGAAGTTGCTCCATCAGTCGTCTCAGGTGCCAGCATCTCCGGTCTGTGAGAAGGGAAAAAAGAGCAAGCAATGAGATGGCTGACCACAGGGCTGTCTACAGGTATGGTCAAAAAAGTCAAGATGGCAGCCACAACCTGCAGTCAAAGCTTCACCCATTTTTACACTGTGGCTGCCATCTTGACTTTTTGTACCACACCCTGCGGAGACTTCCAGCTGCCCAGCAGCAATGCTTTTTTTCCCTACACTTTCAATAATACAGACATTGCCACTGCATCATCTCTGATTTCTAAGGAAGCAAAAGGCATGGTATTTCCCATGGTGGGAAATATAAACTGAGACAATATAAATTTATATAAATATGGTTCTTATTATTTTTCAGCTGAGTACTTGTCATTTGATGGCTGTCAGCCCCATTAGGTAGACCAGGCCATGAAATCAGCTCCACGGGGTGGCTAAAACTACTTTTATTGAGATTGGCTATAATAACAGAACCATGCAAGCCTAATTATGCTCTACCTTCCCCCCCCCCTTCTTATACTCCAGTGAATTAGGGAGGTGTCTGCCTGAGCTGCTTCCGAATGTTATCTTGTTTTGGACTTCCCTAGGCAATGGGTCCTATGTATCTCCATCAATGCCATCTTCCTTACTCTCTACATGGTTCACAATATCAATATGGAAACTATTGAGATTGGCTATAATAACAGAACCATGCAAGCCTAATTATGCTCTACCTCTCCCCCGGCTTCTTATACTCCAGTGAATTAAGGAGGTGTCTGCCTGAGCTGCTTCCGAATGTTATCTTGTTTTGGACTTCCCTAGGCAATGGCTCCTATGTATCTCCATCAAGGCCATCTTCCTTACTCTCTACATGGTTCACAATATCAATATGGAAACTATTTTATTTGAGAAATGTTCTCCTAAGTTGACTGAAGTTCATACAGATGTTCTGTGCAAATGGCCTGTTCACAAATGCAAATTACCATCGATTAATAAACACTACTGGTTGAGAGGCAAAGGGAATGGAATTGTTTGTGACAGCATTTGAGAGGGAAAGAGACAAGGCAGAGCCAAAGACAGATAAAGACTGATAAGTGGCCAGATTCCAAGATAGTGATGGGTCTGATTTCTTGAAGAAGAAAGTGAGTGTCTGGCCATCTGACATTGAGCAGCCAGGTTTGAGGAACTATGGAACCATGTAGTAGTGACTAAGCTGCCTGGAAAACCCTATTTCAAACTGTACTACTGATATCATTCAACAGGTAACACCCACAAAGCTGACTGAAGGCTCCTAGCTCCTGAAAAGTCATGACCTTCCCATTTTGTTCGAACTGCAGTCAACCTTCAAATTTATGGTGATCTAGTGCTTTTTTTATATGTGCATCATGCTATGTTCCATATACATGGAAAGCTCATTAGCCAAACAGTGCTGTCTCTTTCCTTTTTTTTTTCCTAATTGACCCACATTTCTCACTGTGCCTATTTAGTTTAGTTGTGTGTTTGTTTGCAGCTTTGCTTTCATTTCTTAAGAAAATGTTTGTACTGCAAGCAGATAAATCCAAAACAGGAAGATTAAGTTGTGATTTTCAAAATCCAGTCAATTTTGTTACAAGAGTGAATCAAATTAGTCACCTATATAGCTTTGCTGAAAAAATTGCCTGTTTGGCTTTCCTAAACTATTTCACCATAGAACAAGTGTATCAATCAATCAATCAATCAATCAATCAATCAAAGTGTTAGCGGTACAGGGCTAGAGAAGTGCAGCTCAAAGAATGCCTCAGTAAATATGTTAATTCATGGTTAGGGTTTGAGTTCATCTAATATCAATTATATATCATCATATCAATTTCATCTAATACAGAGCTTTCCAAACTGTGTGTCGCGACACAAAAGTGTGTCGCCTGCGGGCCCCAGATGTGTCGCGTCAAAACCCTGAAGCGCTGATGGCGTGACATCAGCGCTTCCAGGTTTTCCCGCGGCGACACACCAACGGCGGCACGTGAAAATCCGAAAGCGCCGCAGCCATGGCGGCGCGCAAAAACTGAAAGCGGCAGCAGCGCTTCCAGGTTTTTGCGCGCTGCCGCAACGGCGGTGCTTCCAGGTTTTCCCGCGGCGACACACCAACGGCGGCGTGCAAAAACCGAAAGCGGCAGCAGCGCTTCCGGGTTTTTGCGCACTGCTGCAATGGCGGCACTTCCGGGTTTTCCCGCGGCGACACACCAACAGCGGTTGGTGTGTCGCCGCAGGAAAACTTTTGAAAGCTCTGATGTAATAACATCTGTCTAGCTTTATAACTGGCTCCAAATTAGAGCACATCAGTTTTATAGTTTGGCTCAAAATCATGCTGGCTAGTTTCCCCTGCTTAGTTGTGCTAAACATGATCAGAGATTGGATTTTCAGTGAGGAATATGAAATGACTTTGAAGTTGGAAATGCAGACAG
This sequence comes from Charina bottae, assembly GCA_023362775.1. NCBI lineage: Eukaryota > Metazoa > Chordata > Lepidosauria > Squamata > Charinaidae > Charina > Charina bottae. The sequence continues at coordinate 168,523,980 of JALMGJ010000002.1, forward strand.
AATATTTAGAAAGGACATCCCCAATATGTCCTTCCATCCCCAACCACACCCTTCCTTCCAACCATGCCCATCCTGCCTCAAATATACTGTACATTTTCCTATGTAAAGCTGTCAGTCTCCCTCCACTTTAGCTCCGTTTGCCTGTCATAGTTTCATAAGTACACGTGTCAAGCATTGTAAGAACTTGACCTGTGTTTGCTTTTGTGCCAAAAGCCTTGCTGCTCACAAGGAGCCGCTTGCCTTGACATTCCTGCCTTGGCCGTTTTCTGATAAGACTCCTGGACTGTTAACCAGCGTTCTTTCAGACGGGAGGGGGTCGAACTGGAGTGGGAACTGGTTTGTTTTCAATTAGATAGTAAATGATGTCAGAGGGATGTTCTTATTTTCAAAGTATGCGCGCCAATTTGGCCATTCGAAGCTTTGCCTTTGCCTCATGTATTCTGGTCCTTAATAAATGAATCTTTTCAGCATGAACTGACTGAAAGGTTTCTGTGAGACTCTCACAGGAGAGGGCTTGGGCTGCTGTTCTGCTCATTCCCTGAATGGATTGTCTGCAGCAAGAAAAATGATGGAAGAAGAATGAGAAAGTCTGGGGTGGGTGTAGATGGCTTCAAGTGGTTGTCTGCACTTTTTGTAGAATTGTGTGAAAGGCACGACAACTGCACATTGTCTAAAAAGACTTGGGGAACAAAACGTAAAAATGCATTGATTGCAAGAGCCAATAGGTTCTAGGCTTGCTTACCAGAGAGTAAGCCGTTTTTTTAAAAGAAAACAGGATTAGACAAATGAAGGAAGACCGGTCTGCCTGGCTATTGCTGAAAACGTGCCAGATTACATAGACTTTTGGCCTGATCCAGCAGGGCAGTTGCCTGCCTCCAGTTTTGGAGCACTGAGGAATCACATTTGGAACCTCATTCTGCTACCATTGTGCATGCTAACATGCTGGTGAATTAGTACCCCAAAGATATGTGATAGATTGTATCAGGGACCCCAGTCTTTTTGGGCCACAGCCACACTTGGAACTGATAGCATATTATAGGGACTCTCTCACAAAGGTTGCTAAGGCCAATCATAGCATAAGGATAACCAGAATATAAAAAGTCCCTGGGCTGCATGCCCCGATAATCTATTTTCTAAGAAGGCCCATTGGGCCTTGAGACACCTGCTGAAATTTTAGGTTAATCTCAAGGGTGGTGCTTTCGTTTTGGAGCAGCCTTGCTGCCCAATTTAAAAAATAAAACCAAAGGATTTTAACAAATAAAATTAGGCATCAAGGACCTTGGGGTGCACCATGGGACATGTAGGCAGGCATACAATCACCTCATGCACCATGCCGAGGACTTTGGTATTACACAAAAACAAATTACAATATTTTACTGCACATACCTCACAGAGTTCAAATGCCAGTGCCCTGCTAAGCATACTTGTATAATACTGACATTGGCCAGATTCACACTTTACTTTGGGGCAGAGTGTACCATGAAGTGTGTGGACCTAACAAAGTTATATGTCAAAAGGTCTTTCTATTTCACTTTTTCTTGCCTTATTCAAGATAAAACTTTGCAGAGTCAGATGATGTGCCCTCCCCCATTTGTACAGCAATCCTCCAATGCTTTCCTACCACTTGTTTTGTCATTTTTCTTTCCAGATGGAATACATTAAGGAGGAGAAGATGGAACGGCTGTCCAGGGATTTTTCATTAGTAGTACTGGGAGTCCTCTGTCTGAAAGCAGCCTGGATTTGCCAGTTCTCCTTCTTGTCATCTAAAATGAGTCTGGCAAACCTGAAAGTTCCAGAGTGCTTTTAACCAAAACGAGCCTGCGATTTTTACTGGTGCGGTTACTTTAAATCTTTTATGACATTTTATTTTGTTTTCATTATAAAGTTATTAAAAATGCAAGTAACCCTGAGGATTTGCCTGGCGAAGCAGACAACCCTTATTAAAGAAATATGTAAAGAACTCAGTAGCCTTTTGGTTCTGTATTTATGGAATTGTGACCTTGAGAGCTAAAGCAAAGATGAATTAGGAGGGAAAGAAGTTCCGTCACTACCTGGGAGGTGAAACTATAAAATCCAAATAATAAAGAGCCCCCCGGTTGGGGGAGATGGGCAGTAATACAAATTTAAATAACAAACAAATAAACAAATAAAATATTAGACAGCCTTATCTGGTGGAGTAATGCATGAGATCTAAGTGGTTGAAAATTGGTGCTGAGGGATAAGCCCATCTAGCTATCATAACTTACCATTTAGGGGCTCTCCTCCCTTAATTCCAATAAATACTAGTAACTCAAATGCATTCTGTACTTGCACAAAGATATTGTTTCATTTATGATCACCTTTCTGTTCCCATCAAAGTAAGCATCAGCAAGTTGGCAGGTCAGACGTGTGTCCAGTCTCCAGCAATCCAAACATGGTCCCTGTTCCCTCCCATATTCCACAACACAATTAGGCAAGGACCTTTAAGTCTCCAGACATTGGCCACCACATCCCACCACAAGAAACCAGGTAAGACACAGTACTTGGAAGTTGTGGAGATGTTGGTGCCTCTGCCACTAGCTTGTGAGGAGTCACTGGGCCATTAGGTCCTTCTGGGTAACCAGGGGCTAAAGCAGGCTGCTGCGGAAGCTATAAGAGAAAGTAAAACAAAGCAAGAATTAGCATTTCCTTTATATAAACACTTTTAAAATCTACTGCTTCTCCAAAGATGCTTATCTATATTGTTTCAGCAATCCTTGTGAATTCTCCAGCAGAGGCAGCTATTGTCCTCATTCTGCAGAGGAGGGTGCTCTAAGGTGAATTGTAGGTTCCCTAATGGCACTCAGTGAGTTTGCATCTGGAGTAGGCTGACCATATCTCCTTGAGACGAAAATGGGACCCTAACGCACGCATGCGCGCCGGCACACTGGCACGTTGCCAACACACACACACACACACACATGCACTCTAACTTTGAAAATGGGACAAAATGGAGATTTTGTCCAGAACGACGGGACGGTTGGAAAATGTTAAAATAACGGGACTGTCCCATTCAAAACGGGACATATGGTCAGCCTAATCTGGAGTGAGATTTGAACTGGGGATTTCCAGTTTCACGTCTCATCTACCTAGCCACTCTGCTCCATTGGTTACACGTTCTTTTCCTTCTTTCCACCACTGTTGTTTTTTCACTTTATTAATCTCCCCTTCACTACCTCAGTCTTTCCCTCTTCCTCTTCTTCCTCATCCTCATCCACAAAAGTAAATGATTCATGCTTCCATTGGTGTCCATCATAATGTGCCTCAAAGAGCTTCTGCTGCACCTCCCTGGCAAGATGCAGACGTCGCTCTGGACTGAGGTGTCTGAGCAGCAGGGCTTGGAGCTCTGTCCGCTCCACTGAGCCCATTAGGATCATGGAGTCTAGAGGGGGGAAAAGCAAATAAGAACATCTAAAGTCTAAAGCTCAGGGATTGTCACGATCAGAGAGTCACTTGACAGATCTGCAGCTTATGAATCCATCTCAGATGATGACCCTTAAGCCTTTAAGATGAAAGGAAATAAGGACTCTGGGTTGCCTAAGAGTATGGTTTTAGATGCATTTTTTTTCTCAGAACACAACTAGACTGTAAGCTCCAGCCATATGGTAGGAAGGTAACTCCAGGAAATTTCCCTCCACCACTCACAACCACCTCTTAGCTCCCTTAAACATGGCCAGGACTGTAGAACTCCAAAATTGAAAATATCAAGGAATGCCTCTTAAGAAGGCTGAACTTCATCACATGTTCTAGAGCAGCAGATTTCAGTGTGTTTGGAAGGGCTTGGAGAACTCTTGAAAGCTTATCTGTTCCCCAATGAGAAACATGCCAACAGCAGGCAGCATTCGTTTCATATGTGATGACTCAGAGAAATGCATTAAATGAATTCATATGTGATGACTCAGAGAAATGCATTAAATGAAATTTAATTTTAGAAGTGGAAGAGAGGAAATGAGAAGGGAATCTATTTATGTAAATAAGTAGATAGAAATTAAGACATTCTGAACATATCTACTTTCTGCTTTGCCCATACCATTTCTCCTTTGCCTATACATGTGCAGCCTTGAAACATTCAACAACCTACATGTGGCCCTCAACCCGAAAGACTGGGCACTTGGCATTCAGAATATACAGTAAATCAGAATCCTCAACCAACTTCTGAGGTTTCATTGTAGACAAGTAAAAGACAAGGAGACACTGTTCCAGAGTCTTGCCAGAATCAAAGTGCCTCTCCAATCATGATTAGGGTGTAAAAGAATGAGTGGAATCTAAGGCTAGATAAACATTTGATCTGGAGCTAGCAAAACTCAGCTTTCACCAGATGCTCAACAAGGCTCTGGTTCTCTTAGCCAGGGCAATCTGCAACCTGTTTTTTGGACTGCAAAAATACAGATGATCTGTTACTTTTCTGTATCTCCTTGCTGCCATCTATTTTATTGTATTGTTTTTCTTGTACAGCTGCCCAACTCACAAGGACTTGGGGTGGCATACAAACAAATTAAAAACAATAATAAAATCAATGCATATCAAAACAAAACAGATTGGCACAAAACAGATTGGACATTAATCAATATGCTACCAGGGATCCGTATTTTGCAGTCCAGATGTCTGCTGTCCCCTCCACTGACTATCAATGAAGCATTCTGACCACGAAGCAGCCTCAATGTAGTCCTTCCAGAAATACATCGCCCTCTTTCCCTCCTCCTCCTGCTCTTCCAACAGTGTGACAGTTCCTCACAGCACTGCAGCTGCTGCTGATTCAACTCCGTATTTGACACCAACCATCTGTAGCTGCCTTCTCTCCCACACAAGGCATGGGACCCCAGCACAAGGTGGTTGGTGACCAAACCCTGCTGTCCAGGCATTCTGTGGCAATTGGCCCTATCTGTTGCCAATTCTCTGTGCAATTTCTTCAACCCACATTGTAGGGGGATTGCTGGGTTGGTCTATGGTGACAAAAAATCAGGAGGAGTCTGGTAGGCCCTTTTCCAACTAACACGTTTTATTAAAGGACATAAGCGCTTTCATGAGCTGTAGCTCTCTTTATCTAATGAATTATTATTCATCAGATGTATTATGCTTTTAATAAAAATGTGTTTGTTGGAAAAGGGCTACCAGACTCCTCCTGATTTTTTTCAAAACACATCCTCAATCATAGAACTATACTAGTCATCAGAAGTGCCAAAAGTATTGGGAGCTCTCATGAACATCCTTGTTGGGGTGTGTGTGTGTGTGTGTGTGAAAGAGACATTGCATCATTATCTTTAAATCTGTCGTTTCAGCAAGACCAGGACTGTGCAAAAATGGTTTATTTTCTAAGCTGTTTCACTCGAGAGATACATATTTCACAAAATCAGTTTCTTCTGGGTTCTCAGATTTTTATGACTAGTTGGGAATTGCACTGCTCTCTCAGGACATATTGACTGGTTCCCCCAAATAAATAACACATTGCTAAGGAAACTTCTGTTTTCCTTGCCCCAGATAAAAGAAAAAAACAAAGTGTTTGGGTTGTATTTTGACATAAACTAAAAATTTAATTGAAACTAGAGTTTTGGCTTCGTCCTCTCTTCCTTCATATTATAGAACTATACTACAAGAATGTGTTTGTGAATTCTTGTTAGTGAGATCATACTGCTTGCCTGTTGAAGGAATGAGTAGGTCCAGTTTTATACAATAGCATTAACATTGATTAATTTGGAGATTATTCATTGTCCTTGATAGTTCTTTCCTGATCAAGTATACAAAAGTGGTATTTGCCACCAGTATTTGCCACCAGTGCCACAATCTCCCCTGATTGGTGCCACCCCCAAATCTCTAGTGCTCAGATTCTAGGAGGGTCTGGAAAAATTCCATATTAATCCTTCCTTACCACTTTTTTTTTCTTTTTTGGCTCTGCCTCTTTATTAGGAAGCGATGGACCAGTCTGTGTTCCCTCAGCAAATTTCATTTCACCCTGTTTCTGCCCTAAATTGCATTTCAAAACAATGCATGAAAATTCAACAAATCTGTTAACCAGCTGGATGTTAATTTTTTTTTTATGGAAGGGCAAGCTTTTGTTTGACCATTCCCACAGAGTTAGCAGCCAACATAAGTGCAGTCAGAAACTCTTAAACTCTTATGTATAAGTTTATACAGTATTAGCATTGGATATGTTCTGCCACCTGGAAAGGTGGCTAATAGAAAATAGCAAAAAAAAATTAAATGAATCCTTAAAAGAATTACATCTCTCATTAAAACCAATCAAATGACTGAACTGAGATACTTTGGGTGGACAAAGTAAAATCTGAGGGGATCTTCTCCTGAAACTCTATTGGCAAGACTGCTTTAATTCAAAACAGGAATTGATGTGATTCCCCATAAAGCTCACCTGGAGAATCCACCAGAGGAAATGTCTTAACAGTGGTGTTCTGGAGTATGTCCTTCAGATCCCGATATTTGCAATTAGAGGAGATGAATTTTACGTCACACACCATAATGTCCTCAACAAAAATATTGTATTTGCTTGAGTGGGCATAAGTTAAAAATGAAGAAAGAATAAGTAAATAGAAAGTGGGAGAGAGAGATTTATTTATTCATGTTATACTTTGTCCCAGAGCCCTTGCTGAAAGCGATTCCCTATTCAAAAATTACATTAAAATCTTATTAATTAAAGCCTAAAGGATGTTGTTAAAATACTGAAATGCCTAATAGAAAAATGTACAATTGGCCTTGACCCCACAGGCTTTTAGAAAGACTTGTCTTTTTCCTCAGACACTTGGTCAGGATAAGTAGAATTCCTCCCATCTGTGGGATATAAGAAATGTGAGTCTCTGATTGCCAGTTTATAGTTTCATGTACTTTAGTTGTCCTTGTTTGCCTTTTTTTCCCCTTGACATTTTCATTTACTGGTCTTTGTATGCCACCCAGAGTCACGTTGTTTGAGTTGGGCAGCCACATAAATGCAATAAATAGATGAATACACAAACAAAGGAACATAGGAGCTATTCCCCTTAACTACAAATATCTGGAGGAAGCCATGCTGCAAAAGAGGGACATCACAATTTCTTAAGGCTCAGAGAGGGAGGAAGTGACATCATTTTCTGAAATTCTTTCCACTCCGGCCACTGGGGGCTTGAAATTTCAGAACCATCCCTCACTTTAAATTATTTCCAGGAATTAAAAAAGAACCAGGGCAGTTCTTAATGGCCAGCCTTAATATGTTTCCAGGGTGTTCATCCCACTAACAAAAAAGTTGAGCCATTTTTAATGACTCGATGTCTTTGGGGGTTGTGTTCTCATGTTAAGTTTCCCAAAATTGTGCTTTACTCAATCCATTTTTGGAGGTTTGTACAAGACACTAGGCAAAGATGTGATTAGCGGTTTTGTGGTTCAGTGTATCATGTAAAGAGCCAAACTCTTCAAATCATCCCCACATAAAGTGCTTTACAGTAGCTACTGAGCTATGGATTGCCATAACCGATACATCAGCTACAGATGATTAAAAAAATAAGTACATTCCAATCTATAGGCAATCTGGGAGTGAACTGATCTCTGTCTCCCCCACCTTTTAGCCTCCTCCCTCCCTTCTTGGACAGCCCTCAGTACCTTATTTGGTTCCAGCCCAAGTCTGGCAAATAGGGCAGTTTCTTCACTTGGATGATGCTGTCATAAAGGCTTGGCTGCAGACTCTGAGCCACCATGTTGGCAAGAATGACGGCCACCATCATTGGCAGGATGTGGGCGATCTGACCCGTCAGCTCAAAGCAAATCACTGCCGTGGAGACGGTGTGGCTGACGGCACCTGTCAGAGCCGCGGCTCCTTTCCCGATGGCAGGACAGGACAAGGAAAAAAGGGGGAAAGTTAGCATCACCTGGACCACAGTTGGAGCCAGAGAAAGGAAGAAGGTCCTAGGCTTACCAATTACTGCATATCCTCCAGGTAAGATTTTGTAAACAAAGCCATCAAAGAGAATCCCATCAGGAAAAAGCCAGGCCATGATTTCACCAATCAGGCGTCCGAAGGCAGCCCCTAAAAACCCCACAAAGGTAGTTTCTAAACTGTCTTTATCAGAGCCACTAATACATTTAGCAACAGCTAGCAGGAGGTCAAATCCACACTGATGTTCTAATAAGAATGTAAAACAGGGCAACGAGTCACCATACAGAGCTTAAGCAATTCCCATCCTTGCCTCTTTTTATGCCAGTGCCCAGAGAGTGGAGAGGGTGGGCTTCATTGCTATTTCTGAGCACTCAAGTGGCCTAAGCTTCGGCCTGCCAAAGGGTCAGGTTTTCAATTCTTGCTTTCTGGTGCCAGTCCCCTATGATTTAGCTCGTTCAAGAGAGTAATCTTGGAGCAGGGGATGAACAGATCATCACTTGTGGGACTTCCACAATCATTTGCAGAAGATGCAGGACGTAGGAAACTGGCATCTAGGTAAAATAGGAATGGATTCTCTGCCAGGTCCTTGAGGGAAGGGAAAATGAGCTCAAGACTTACTCGTTTCATAAAAACATAATTCCCCTTTTATTTCTGACTCTACCAGCTCTTCCCTCCATCACAATCGGCCTGAAAGTTCCCACAAAAAGACTAAAACTCACCCAGCACAAACACTGGCATGAAGCCTCCACAGGGTATCGGCATAGTAGTGGCGATGACAGACATCCAGAACTAGGACAGAGGTGATAAGCAGCCATGATTACTATGCAGTGCTGCCTCCTCTCTCTCTCTCTCTCTCTCTCTCTCTCTCTTTCTCTCTCTCTCTCTCTCTCTCTCTCTCATTCTCTCTCTCTCTCATTCTCTCTCATTCTCTCTCTCTCTCTCTCTCTCTCTCTCATTCTCTCTCTCTCTCTCTCTCTCTCTCTCTCCTCAGAAGTAGCTTGAGGGCAGCCTGGCAGATCAAGGTTTGCAGAGTCCTTGCAACCTAGCATCCTCCAAGGAACCACCTTCAACAGCGACCTTTCTAATCTGCTCTCTCTGGTCCCCTTCCCCCCACACAATGGGCTTCTCTGAAAAGGAGCCCTTTCTCCCTCGTTGTCTATAGTGGAGGAGCTATTTGATCTACAGCAGAAAGATCATATGGCTGTTAAATTGCAAAGCAGCTGTCCAGACCAACCCATCGCTGCTGACTTGGCCGACCTGCTGTCTGACATTTAGTGATATATATAAATTATGCATTGGTTAGTTCAACTTTTTTTAAAGTAGTGGCACTAATACTTCTTTTGAAACTCCCCTTAAGTTAGGTAACAGGCTTATTTGTGGATCCCATCCCATAAATTTGCTAACAAATCTTCATTCCAGGATGGATGGAAAGAAGGCCTCAGATACAGATGGCTTCTAAACTATGACCTGTCATGATCCCAAGGTACTCCTTTTCCACAGTCACCTGGATGCAGAATTAAAATGTTGGTTCCTACAGCATTTAGCATAGTTTTGTATTTTCCATAAGATTCAGCAATACGTGCACACATGGCCAAATTCCCATAATGTACACTGAAGTAAATTCTATTCAGCTAAATCCCTTCTTTAAAAAAATGTGTGAACATAAAAAAATAATTAATTTAAATTATTTTTTATATTCACAAATTCAGCCATCAAGAAGAAATAAAGAACCAAAGCCTCCTCCCAGGGAAACAGGAACAAATGATAGTCTTCTAAGGAGAAATTCAAAGAACAACGTACAGTATTTACACTGTACAATAAAGGAGCAAGAAGGAAAACAATTAATTAAAGGGATGGTTGTTTCAATACCATTTTGACCATTCACACTAGGCAATCTGACATTACAACTGTATTTTTATGCAACATTACCTGCACAAACCTTGTCTGAATAAAGATAGGAAGTCAAATAACACTGAGATACAGTGTTTGGGCAATGACATAACTGAGATTCTCTACAAAAGTAAAGTAGTAAAGAATTGAAGACTTCACAGCTCTTTGATTCTGCTCATGGAAAAGGGCTGATAACATGGTGGGAACAGCATAGAACTTGCCCTGCCAGGTAGTCTCCTTACCTTCATGAGGAAGAACAACAAGATGATGACAAACACACTGACTTTGGGGTGGATCCAAACTGCAGACTTCCCCAGAATCTGTGGGTCCTCTGTGTGCTTTACCCAAGTGAAGTTATCAAAGAGGCTGCTGATGGCTTCTCTGGGCATCAACTACAAGGAGAAAAGGCAATCATGCTCGTCTCTCAGAGAAGACCCTTCTCTACCACGGTAAGGCAAATTTAGCAACAGACACTGAAATTTGTGATGTGCATAAATTATGCACATTTATATTGCATATTTTCACTTCAAGCATATTATCTCATTGTGTTGGTTTTCCCCTGCACAGTCATGTCCGACTCTAGGGGGCGGTGCTCATCTCCGTTTCTTAGCCTAAGAGCCAGCGCTGTCCGTACATGTGAAATAAATATTTGTTTTGGTTTTTTTATGAACAGAAGAGTCTTAGGAAGATAGATTCTGTGACAGAACCACGCTTGGTAGCCTTTCTGTGCTGCTGCAGGATCTCTTTCTACAAAAAGGCCTGATTACATTTGTTGGAGAGCGCTTCTGGACAAACAGCCTTTCTGTCATCCACACCTCCTGATCATACAATCAAAACAAAGCCAGGCTTGAAAGGGCTGTCTAGATAAATCTTGATCCTCAGGATACAACTGCCACAGACATGCCTGCTTCTTTGAGAATCTCTAGCCTTGCAGAGAACCAACAATCCTGGTCAACAGAGAAGTACAGAAGTGACTTAACCAATTTGTGCTCAACTGCCAGCCAGCCAAGGATGCTTTTTCCCACCTTTTTAGTTTCGTGCCAAAGTAAAACCCTTTCCTCTTTGGCAATACTTTGTAAAGGACCACCCATCTTGAGTCTGGATTTGGGGCCTTAACAAGATGCTGACATGGAGCCTTAAGACAAGAACACTGGGAACTGGGAGGCAGGTATCTTCTCTAATGAGCTCTAAAACTGCAGTGCACAAGAGATGAGCCAAATACTGTTTCTTCTGCAATGGGAATTCCTAGTTTGAAATCACCCAACAATGGCATTGCTGGAAGGGAAGTTACCTCAATCCCTGATCAGATTTGCAATCCCATCTGGCAGATCCTTGAACAGTCTAGAAGTGATTTCTATTGCTTCAGAATCCAGGATATGACCTGTATTCTGTTTAATTGTTTTGGGGGTGTCCTCTTTTTCCAGCAAGCAAAGAACAACTATTTAGAAACAAGAAGATTGTACAAGCTTGCTGCGAGCAAAACTCTCTTTGAGGACCACTCCTGTGGAATTCATCCTTGGTCTTTAGCAGAAGAGTTATGGATTTCCTGACAGCATAAAAGAGACCAGTTTTCACACATCATGCTAAGCCATAATGTGCTGGGTCAACATGTTGTGTGAACTCAGCCACTGTGGTTTGTAAACCAGGGTTAATGGCATAGCATCTTATTGAGCCCAGTTATTTGCAGCTTATTTAGTAAACCTAAAACTATAGCTTAATAAGCTATATGAACCTGGTCAGAATGAACCTAGATCATATCTTTTAAGAGGCAGAATCTCCCATCTGCCCTTATCGAGCGCAACAAAAGATGGGATTATCATTGCTTTTCTTCTCAGCATGCAGACAAAATAGAAGGAAAAGCAAGAGTTTATTCCCCACCAGAGTGCTAGCACAAACAGATAAGTGTTAGTGCTATTCGAAAAGTAAGTGCAAATGGAAAACACTGTATCCTTCATTCTATGGAACAGACACTTGGCATGTCTTTTTATATATTCTGTTATTACGACTGTTAGTTTTATTGGGCTTTTATTATTTCTATTTGTACACTGCCCTGGAATCTCATGCAGTCAAGAACAGCACCGAAATGTTCAATGATAAATAACTATACAAACAACTGGAATCCTCACTTCTCCAGCCATAAACTGTCCAAAGCCGGGGGGGAATGTCACAGACGCTATCACAAAAGTTATAACCCCTGGATACACAAGGCGGCTGAAAGAGAAAAGAACAGGAGCTAAGTTCACACAATGGTCTCTGAAAGATGCTGTGAATGCCATGCAGAAGGCTAGGGCTGAGCCAGGAAAGGTCTCTTCCAACACTGATTACTGAGAGTGGGTTGAATAACTTTCTCCTCTTAACTAGACATCGGTGTGAGTTAAATGCAGAAATACCAGCCACTTATCAGGAAGTAAGACAAACATTCATCTCTTGGAAGAGTTTCTTGTTTAATCTCAACTAGAACATAATTCAGCAGCTTCCAACACCTGTCTCCCCTTGGACTTTTTTTCCCCCTAAATCTAAAGCAACCAGATCTGGACTGCAAAAATTCAGATGATCACTAGACCAGTGTTCCTCAACCTTGGCAGCTTGGAGATTGTGGACTTCAACTCCCAGAATTCCCCAGCCAGCCATGCTGGCTGGGGAATTCTAGGAGTTGAAGTCCATACATCTTCAAGCTACCAAGGTTGAGGAACACTGCACTAGACAACAGCCAAGAGACAGAATGTTTTCTATTTCTTTGCTGGCATCTGGTGGTCACCAGGATATTTACAGCCCAGATGTGTTAGCCCTACTTGATAGCAACTCTAGCTTTAGTTCAACAACGTTCTACTTACTACAAGACAAAAATAAATATTTCAGTTGGCCATCTACCTTAAGTTCTTAAAGCATGATTAGACAATATACTATTAATTTTGTATGTTAAGAACATTTCCTGAATTACAGTTCCCCCAACTACTAAAAATGGCATTAAAATGAAAATCTTAATTCTAGCAAAGTTAATGTATTCCTATCTTATAGAAAAGGAAACTTGGCTTCAATCCTTCTTATAACGATCTGAATGCAGGACAGGTTCTTTGCAGAGATAGCTGTTGACTTGTTACTTCATAGTTTGTCTAGCCTGGGCTCCAAATATGTTATTGGAACAATATATATGTTACCAATCTTGAACTTAAAATAAAGTAACTTAGTAAAGCATACTCACTATTTGGTTAGGAACTGACTTAGAGCCGTATGTTGTCTGACAAACAAAACCACCTGTCGATTGAAATAAACAAAAAATGCTCCAAGGAAGCCAGAACAGATCCTATAATAGAAGATTTAAAAAAAAATTAATCCTGGGCATTTGAATTTACATAAGAAGAGCCCTGTTAAAATTAGATGAAAAATCTATAGCTAATCCTTCAATGGCCAATCAGATTCTTCCAGAAAAGTTCAAGAATATATACCAAAATATATGACATTTTGAATTCTGCACAGTCATCTATATTTAAGTTCAACAGTATGTCCAGAGAAGGCATAAGTAACCAGAGGGAAATGAGCCTCATTGATTAAGATGATAGAATCTTGAAATGGTCCATAACTTTTCTGGCTACAGGGACTACCATTTGAATGCTTAATTTATGTGTTTTTTTAAAAACAAAACAAAACTCTGCAAGTAAAAAAACAACAAAAGTTGGCTGTATTGTTACCAGAGATCTCAGCCCATTCCCTGCATCCTAATTTTCTGCTAGGAGAACATGCAGAAATGTCATCCATTTTCTGCAGTTTCAAATGATAAAACCTAGTCTACCACCTCAGAATTCTACCTCGAATAACATAATTCTAATCTGCTATGATTTGTATATTGCAGGCTTGGCCCTCCTCCTTTATATATCCCCATAGTTTGCTTTTCAGTAGTAAGATGTTCATGCAATCATAAAACTGGGATAATGTCCCCCAAGTAGACAGTCTTCTAGAGCAGTGTTTCTTAAAGTATAGTCCTAAGACCCCTGGGGTCTGGGGTCCATGAAATCAAAATTATTTGCCAGCCTATGTTGAAAAATAATACAATATTACAATCTCATCAAACAATCATGAGAAGCGGTTGTGGCAGCGAATGCGTCAATTTTAATTTTTAATATGGTAAATATCGATTAATATAACCCATACAAACAAAAGCTCTTTTGGGGTCTTCCATAATTTTTAAAAGTGGGAAGGGGTCCTGAGAGAAAAACGTTTAAGAAACACTGTTCTAGAGCACTATATGTTCCAGAGAATATATATTGCATTGCACATTCTCTAGTCACCAATATAGCTAGGTTAAACAAACACACATCCTTGAGCTGCAGCAGATCCAAAAGCAATTGGAGAAGTCACTACTTTTTAACTATATTTGAGTTATTTTCCTTAAAAATTCAGGACATATACTTGCAACTCAGCATTAGAACTCTTGGCAAAGCAAGAGAGAGTTTGGTGTTCCTAAGCCAAGACTAGAATACCAGCTGCAGCTCTTTCTTAAACTGCATGTATTGTCAGCCACTAGGGTTGCAGACTAATTGTTGAATGAATTCTATCAGGAATGAATTTCAAAGCTTGTTCTGAAGAAAAAGACTTCTGGTACAGGTTAGGACAGTGTTTCTCAACCTTGAGTACTTTAAGATGTGTGGACTTCAACTCCCAGAATTCTCCAGCCAGCATGCTAGGATGGTTAGAATGACCAGATACAAAGAAGTGCAACAAAACAGTTTTTGCACCTCAATCCTGCATGATAAGCTACACAACCCAAAAATGTTAGACGGAGATCAGAAGTCCACCCTCAGTCATGGAAGTTCACTAGGTAACTTTGAGTCGGTCACCATCTCTCAGCACAACATATCTCATAGGTCTGAAAAACTGAAGAAGGAACTGTTATGTGGTTTGTAGAAAAGGCAGAATAGAAATCTAACCGATACCCATTATCCTTCTTCGCATCTGATCATCCCAGAGCAGAGTGTAGTCTCAGTTTCTCCAAGCAAAAACAAAACTATGCTCCTCCTCTAAACTGAGCTAATATAAGGCAGCTTGAAATATAGGTGTGGGAAGAATTTGAACTGTATTGGGAAGAAGGCAGTGAGCAACCATTTCTATACTATTCCCAAGAAAACTGCACGGACGTTTCTATGAAATGTCCCCACCATTTTTTTCTAACATGGAACCTTCTAATTTAACTCTGTTTCATATGGAGAACTTTCAATATGGCTTGCCTTTCTTCTCCCCCACACTGCAATTAGGTGTGCTCCAGTGGGCTTACCCTATTACAGCAAAAGCCGGCAGCTCCTGCAGGTCAAAGGGAAAATCCATGCGGAAGTTCGTTCTGAACAGGGCTGTGATGGTGACTGTGAGGAGGGGGTGGGGGGAAAAGACAACCGGAATGACCAGGTAAGAAAAAAAAAAGAACAAGATAGGTCCTCAGTACCCACACAATGAGAGAACCTGAGCATCTTAAGAAGCCTCTTTATTACCATTATCGAAGTTCTAAGAACCTCACTGTAAAAAAACAATAATAAACATTTTCATAATGTTTCTGAGAGGAGTGAAATAATTCAGCCTCAATACCATTTTGTTAAGGTGTTACTAGAATAGGGTGACCATACGTCCCGTTTTGAACGGGACAGTCCCGTTATTTTAGCATTTTTCAACCGTCCCGTCGTTTTGATCAAAATCTCAATTTTGTCCCTTTTTTAAACCCGGCGGGAAGGAGGACAGGAAGACAGGAAGGAGGACTGGAGCCAGACTTGCCATTGGAGGCAGCCCGGAAGAGGCCCTATCAGCGTGGCAACTGGAAGCCCAGTTGCCACGTGCGATCCCAGCAGCAGAAGCAACACCACAGTCAAGGTTCCTGCCTCCTTACCTGATCCTGAGATTGTCTGCCCAGCAGTGGTGAGGCCAGGGAAAGCAGGCACGGGAAGGTTGTGGGAAGAGGGTGCATGTGTGTGTGTGTGTGTGCGCACGTGCAGATTACTTGCTCAGCGTAATCGCGCGCGCACACACACACACACACTAGGCTGACCATACGTCCCGTTTTGAACGGGACAGTCCCATTTTTTAAACAATTCTGGAGCTTCCTGTCATTTTAATAAAAATGCCCATTTTGTCCCATTATTGAAAGTTCCTGCGGCGAAGCGCACGCGAATGCGCGCCCACTTTCTCCAGGGTCGTTTTTTACCTCAAAGAAATATGGTCAGCCTATCCAAGCAGGGCTTTTCATGCCGGTGCCGTCCGGGGTTTGCATCCGACCACGTGACTGGGGAAGTTGTATAGGAGCCGAGATTAACTGCGGGAGTACAAACGTCGCTTTTATCCCCCACTTATTCTCACTGCTGCTCAGGCTGCCTTCTGCTTGCAGCCTCCGCCGGCTTCCCTGTCTTTAATCCCTTGCAGAAATGTCAGGCGAGGAGAAAGAATTGGCTTTAACTCCCAAGGAGGGAGGCTTGGGAAGCCGCTATAGATCAGGAACAGTGTGCTGTAGATACAGGGAGGGAGGGAGGGAGGAAGGGGGGAGGGGAGGAGAAGGAGGGAAGGAAGGAAGGAAGGAAGGAAGGAAGGAAGGAAGGAAGGAAGGAAGGAAAGGGAGAAGGAAGGAAGAAGAGGGGGAGGAGGGAAGGAGGAAGAGGAGAAGGAAGGACAGAAGGAAGGAAGGGGGAGGAAACGGGAGGAAGGAAGGAAGAAGGGGAGAGAAGGAAGGAAGGAAGAAGAGGGAGAAGGGAAGGAGGAAGAGGGGAAAGAAGGAAGGGAGGAAAGGAGGGAGGGAGGAAGGAAGGATATGAGAGCAGTACACTATGGCTGTGCAGCTCTTTGGATCACGAGGTACGAGGAAGCTTCTAAACCTGCTCTTAGAAGTATCTTTTTGCCTTTAAATCCAAAGAGCAACTGATCCATGGTTTATAACATGCAACCTCCTTGGTGGTCCCCTGCAAAGACCTCCAGAAAGGGTTAGCCAATTATCCTTTTCAACATGACGGAAGGGGGAAATCATTATCTTCAGGACTGGGCAGTAATATTATCTATGGCACCCATTAAATGTACATCAAAGCAATCTGAGCTTTCCACAAGGCCCCATCCCCTCCTTTTGGAGCGTGTCCCTCCCAGAGCACCGTTCGAGGGTCAGTGCAATCCTTCAGTTGCAATCCTTGGTGGGACACCAAGTGCAAAAGATTAGGAGAAATGCTAGTGCCCCGTCGAATGATCTGGGTAGGAAGTGTGCCAGCCTCACAAAACAAAAAAAAAGCTGAGCAAACTTCCCACTTGTCTCTAGCAATCGTTCCATATTCCTCTTGTCCTAATAAGGGAGGGGGAAAAAACTATTTTAACCCTAGAGTGGGAAATAAACATCCCTCTTTTTCATTAATTCCTTTTCGCAAAGCTAGACAATCTCTTTGCTGCTATGGTTTTAATTCTATTTTTTTTCCAGTTTCCAGGGGATATAAGGTCTCTTAATGCACCTATTCCACTTTGAGGAAGGGCATTGAAAACAAGCACACACCTGCACAAATGTGCCCCTGAATTTCTTTTGTTTGCTGTGCAATTTTGGCCATTGGACCTTGGTGGGGCTTGAAAAAAGGGCCTGGGATTTACAGAAGGCCATAAACCCTGGTTGGCTTATCCTGTTTTAGCTAGTGGTGTCCCTTTCTCTATAAAGATATAGATATAACTATAGATTAGTTATACAGTGTGTGGGATATTGAGAGCCAGTTTGGTGTAGTGGTTAAAGCAACGGGCTAGAAATCGTGAGGCCATCAGTTCTAGTCCTGCCTTAGGCACAAAGTAGGCTGACCATATGTCCCATTTTGAACGGGACAGTCGCTTTTTTAAGCATTTTTCAACCGTCCCGTCGTTTTGATAAAAATCTCAATTTTGTCCCATTTTTTAAACCCGGCGGGAATGGCGCGGAAGGAGGATCCGAGCCGGAGCTGCCGATTGGAGGCAGCCCAAAAGAGGAAGCCCTCCTGCCTGTCAGCATGCAGCAAAGGAGGGCGGAGAGGTGGAGAGGAGGGTGATTGGCTAGGCGGGAGCCAATCGTGTGGACCGGGGGTTGGGGTTTGCAGGCGGGAGCCAATCACACGGACCGGGGTGTGGGGACCCGTCTTTTTCATGAATACGGAATATTACATAACACCCCGTCCCGTTTTGCCATCCCAATGTCCCGTTTTTGCCTCAAGGAAATATGGTCAGCCTATACTAGAACACCTTTTTGCCTCGCACAGAAACTCCCCCACACACTATTCCCACAATCTTGCAGAAGTTGTGAGTACAGCCAGTTGCGGGGGGGAGCAACAGTCACAAGAGAGGCGGGGAAGAGATGTGTCTTCTCATCTTACTTGCATCCTTGTTCCAGACAGCAAAGACTCGGAAAACGAAGGCACTGAATGTGGCTGCAAAGAATCCGCGCCAGTAGTTACGGACCGCAAAGTAGGTGGAAGTGACTTCGATGCTAAAGAGGACACCTACAGAGTAGATAAAAGTTCTCATCAATACACGACAGCTTACAAACACAAAATGCATGCAAATACTATTTTCCCCAGCCATCACTCCCCAGAATAGGCGTTTGGAAAAGGGATAGAGTTAAAACAATAAACGGTCCACTTTTAACTTCCCTTTCATTTTGGAAGAGTATTTTTGGTTTTTCGGTTTTAAGGTTAGAATTAAGGCCACATAGGAATAGGTATAAGCAGGACCGAAGGTTCCTGAGTCATCCTTTATGTTACCTCACTGGTTTCCCAACTTTCTGTCATCAGGAGAATGCTTTCTGTTGAAGAACTAATTGGGGCTGGATTATATATTAAGTTCACTTCACAAGATGTTCTGGATAGGACTACTGAATCTAATTGATCCCCTACATCAATTGAGGTTGATTGCAGAACTGGTTTTCTTATTGAAAAAAATCCAAAGAACTTCAGGGTTATCTGGAATGAATGTTGAAAGCCAATGTGACAGCACTGTCTCCTATGCAATGTTTTGA
This sequence comes from Charina bottae, assembly GCA_023362775.1. Lineage (NCBI taxonomy): Eukaryota > Metazoa > Chordata > Lepidosauria > Squamata > Charinaidae > Charina > Charina bottae. The sequence goes on from JALMGJ010000002.1 coordinate 168,542,720, forward strand.
GATGAGTATTTAGTAATAGCTTATTATGATTGAATTTATTTATTTATTTAATTTTTATCCCGCCTCTATTATTTTTATAATTAACTCAAGGCGGCTAACATACCTCATACTCCTTCCTCCTCCTATTTTCCCCACAACAACCACCCTGTGAGGTGAGTTGGGCTGAGAGAGAGTGACTGGCCCAAGGTCACCCAGCCGGCTTTCATGCCTAAGGCGGGACTAGAACTCACAGCCTCCTGGTTTCTAGCCCAGCACCTTAACCACTAGACCGAACTGGCTCTATTTGATTTGATTATTTACTCTGTTTTTCTTCCAATTAATAAAGTGAGAAATACTGTGGTTTTAATTTTTAATTTAAATCATATTAAATATGATTAGTATCTAGCTCTACATATATTTTATCTTTGTCAGGATTATATTATTCCAGTGCATCTCAAAAATTGCATTGGCCTTGTCCACATGGCTGTGAGTTAAGAATGTTACTGGAGCAGCATGAGAAGATGCCATGAATTAACATTAATCTTCATACTGCTAAGGCTCTAAAAATAAATGCTGGAGGGTTTTTTAACTGGATGGAAAATGATGACAAATAGACCCTGGGAAGGAAGAATGCCATCCAAATAAAATAAATGATATTAATAATAATAAAGGGGCTTATAAATGGAGACTAAAGCATGATGCAGGAGAAAAGATGTGATGTGTCTGGGAAAATTTAGACAAAAGCAAGAAGCCACTTGCCTCCAAGTGGTGTCCCGAAACAGCAGCCAACCCCCACTGCACATCCCACAGTCAGGACATCTGTGTAATAATATGGCTGCTACTAGTGGAAGAGACGAGACAGAGAGAGAGAAGGAAACAGGAAAGAAAAGGAGTGAGAGGATTGGAAGCCAATATTACAAGACGGACAGCTGATGTTCTGTAGCACATCTTGAACCCATTTAAAAATTCTGTACATGCCATTGTTTCTGTTTTATGTCACTCTGGCCCATACAAGTTCCAAACATTTGTGCAAGAAATTGGAGCATGGTGTCTGAATGCACAACTCTTATAGAAACAGAATACTCTCAGCTTTCTGGGGCCAACACTTTTTTAAACATCAAAAAGATAGCTGCATGGTTAAGAAGTGTATGTTGTAAATAACTTCACACATCATAAAACTCCAGTTTGAAAGTATAGGAATTTGGATGCATTCTTCATGTAGGCATTTGCATGTGAATACTCCATGCATAGAGAATGTGCTACAAAATGGGAATTGGTGCATTCTCCCAACTACAGTAGTACTTGTGAGTAGCTTCAGTAACTTAGAATGAACTGCATTGTATAGTCTTTATAAAAATCATTTGTTAAAAGTCCAGTCACAACGAAGAGAATACTGTGCATGAGAACTTGCCTGCATCAGCTTTCTCTCTTGTCTGGCTGATGCTCTCATGAGGGAATTAATGAGGTTCAAGGTGTTGGTTATCACCTTTAAAGCCCTACATGGCATAGGACCAGGTTACCTGACGAACCGTCTCATCCCCAGAACATCGACCCGTCCCACCTGTTCAGCCAGAGAGGGCTTGCTGCGGACCCCATCGATTAAAGAGTTCCACCTAGCGGGATCCAGGAAGTGGGCCTTCTCTGCAGTTGCGCCCGCCCTTTGGAATATCTTACCCCTGGAGCTGAGGCTGATTTCCTCGCTCCCAGCCTTTCTGAAAGGCTTAAAGACCTGGTTTTGCCACCTTGCCTGGGAGGGAAACGCCAACAGTTCCTCTTGGGGATGGCTGGTCCCTTGAAGCCTCCCAGTATCTTATTTTAACATTTTAGCCTTGGAATTCATATTATGTATTGTTGTAATTTTAATTCTATTTTATTGTGCACCGTCCAGGGTCCCCGCTGGGGGAGATGGGCGGTAATATAAATTTAATAAAATAAATAAATAAAATAAATTACCACTTTAGGAACAATTCTATTTGGATTTTTTAAATAGTAATTTTATTAAAGATTATAATTACAATAGTAGGAACTATTCCATTTGGAATTCATGGATGTGCCATAAAGGCAATATATCTGGCTGAAACCCTTTCCTTAGATGGAGCTGAAATTGTTTGAATCAATCTGTAACTGTTGCCTGATTCACGTGATTAACTGTCATACTGTACATAGACAACCACAAAAAAAAACCAAGGAAGAATGAAGACAGCATCAAGGCCTCTCTGCAGAAAAGCACATAGTTCAGGAAGATGGCTGAAGCCATCACAATACAGTTGGTAACTCTAGGAGTCATCACTATGTGAGTAGGACTATTATCAATACTGAAATCTGTCTACTAGACAGCTCTCATTCAAATTTACACGGACAGTTAAAATTCATATTTGTAGCATGTACCTTATTTCAACATTACCAAGCACAGATTCTGTTTAATTTACAGGATTCAGAGAGAAAAAAAGGAACAAAAACATTTACCTTTATTAACTATCATCAAGTTTGTCCTTAAAAAAAATCATCTTAGCATTCATTGACAAGATTGAAAAAAAAAGTAAGGCTTTAAGATATACCCATTCAAGTATACATTTCCAAATTAAGTTTGGAAAAGGTGCAAAAGTCAAATAGTAAATTTCCAAATTGTACCTATTTCTATGTCACTTCAGAAAATGATGATCCACCGCAACAGGTATAACCATGGGGGTGGGTAAGAACTGACTGCCAGTCTCAGTCTCACTGAATATATTGAAATGTTGCTTTCGATTCAAGGGGAAAAAGAAGGAATCAAGATGCCATCAGATTTACTGCTCTTGGCAATTCCATAAAGAATCTGCTGTAATTAGCTTATTGATTTAGTTGTGTTTCTTCACTGACTAATATGGGCTAATTCATTATTATTTTTATTTATTTTATTCATTTAAAAGACTTACAGGGCTACCCATCTTTTGTACCATAAGCCTTGGAAATTCACAGAAACAGCAGAGAGAGAGAGAGAGAGAGAGAGAGAATAAAACCAGTATCAAAAACTCCCAGTGCCCGCAAAACAAACACTCCTCCATACAGCGACATTTAAATTTACTGGGCTCCAGCCTCACCCTAACCCAACACTTTGGAAATTAACTGCAGAAATGGCAGCGCATTTACTTCCTCTCTAATATTTCATATTTGTAAAAAGACTTGTATATTTCTAAGATCCTTATTCTCATACCAAGAACCACTGTCTCCCTACCCCCTATGGCAGAGCTTTCCAAACTTTTCATGTTGGTGACACACCTTTTAGACATGCATCATTTTGCGACACAGTAATAACAGGGCTCCCCGCCCCCGGCCCACGTGATTGGCTCCCGCCAGAAAACCCCGCCCCCTGGCCCACGCGATTGGCTCCTACCTGAAAACCCCACCCCCTGGCCCACGCGATTGGCTCCTACCTGAAAACCCCGCCATCAGGCCCACGTGATTGGATCCCATCTGAAAACCACGCGATTGGCTCCTGCCTGAAAACCCTGCCCCGCATTTACTGAACTATTGCCTTGCATATCCAAATAATATTTATGGGGGGGGGGGGAACACGGTTCCTGGTCCTGGGGTGCTGCGAGAAGAAGCGGCGCCCCGCAAAGAATACCCGGGGCTTCGGGACGTTTGCAAAAGTCCAGGATCCGAAGCCCCTGAAGGAGGGAGAGAGGTGCTCCCCAAGACAGAGGGAAGGAATGGTGATTAAAGCCTGTTGTTGCAATTTAGCTTCACCTGCCTGCTGCTCCTGAAATGGAAAAGAAGGTTCGATGTTGACTGATTTTGGTTCAGGGGCTCACGTGACGCTGCTCGGGCAGAAGCCTCTCCGCTGGGTAATGTGTTTGGCCAGCCAGAGGCCGTGCCTCTCGTCCCCCGGGATGCAGCTGGAGGCGCGGGGCACCTGGGGCTCCCGGTCCGCCGCCTCCCTCACCGGGCAAATGCTTTAATCGCCATTCCTTCCCTCGGCGTCCTGCTGGGTGCACGGAATTAAGTTTTGAAAGGGCGTCTTGGGGAGCGTCTCTCTCCCTCCTTTAGGGGCTTCGGATCCAGGACTTTTGCAAACGTCCCGAAGCCCCAGGTGTTCTTTGGGGGGCGCTGCTTCTTCTCGCAGGACCCCAGGACCAAGAACCGTGCCCTCCCCCCATAAATATTTGTATATGCAAAGTAATAGTTCGGTAAACGCGAACCTGGGAGGAAAACCCAATTACTTCTTAAGTTATTCCAGGGCTGTTACGGGCGAGAGAGGTGGCAGACCGGGAGCCCCGCGCACTCCAGCTGCATCTCGGGGGGCGAGAGGCATGGCCTCTGGACAGTCAAACACACTGCCCAGCGGAGAGGCTTCTGCCCACATGGCATCGCGTGAACCGCTCACACCAAACCCGCGCTTGGCCAGCTGCCCCTGACCTCGAGTGGGCCTGCCTCGTCTCGGGGCGGAGAGGCAAGGCAGTGGCACTTTCTGGCAGTGCGGCAAGAGCTCGGCGGGACTCCAAAGGGGACTCTTGTGGTAGCGGCTGGTGTCTGCACTGTTCGGCCCGCCTCTCTGCCCTCCTTTGGCACGCGGTGATTGGCGGAGGTGCCTCTTCTTCTGGCTTCCCCCCAATCAGCGCTTCCGGGTCGTCTGGCGACACACCCAGACGGCGACACAGTAACGTGTCGCGACACACAGTTTGGAAAGCTCTGCCCTATGGGTACATTATTACATAGAGGAATTTTTTCTGCCTGCTTTTGAAGAAAAAAATGGTTATGGACCCCAGGATAAAAATTATATTTCTTGAACAAAAAAATCCCTTAAGGATCCTTAACCAAAAGTATTATTTTATCATTGTGGTGGCTATACTTGTTATTTATAGACTAGCTGTAAAAACTAAAAGTATTTTCAGCAACAATTAAACCTGACTGGGCAGTTTTAGGATGATGGTGAAAAAAATAGTCTACAGTATATATGTGTACATAGTAACACATTTTTAATGGCAGTCCCTATTTTCCCTAAGAAAAAATAAATGGGGGAGATAACGGTAGGCTGACCATACATCCCGTTTTGAACAGGACAGTCCCGTTTTTTAAGCATTTTTCCAACTGTCCTGTCGTTTTCATAAAAATCTCAATTTTGTCCCGTTTTTCCAACCCGGTGGGAATGGCGCGGAAGGAGGATCTGAGCCGGAGCGCGGACCAGGGCCCGGGGTTTGCAGGCGGGAGCCAATCGTGCGGACCGGGGGGGCGGAGTTTGCATGCAGGACCAATCGCGCGGACCGGGGAGCGGGCTTTGTAGGCGGGAGCCAATCGTGCAGACCGGGGGGCGGGCTTTGCAGGCGGGAGCCAATCGCGCGGACCAGGGGGCGGGGTTTGCATGCGTGAGCCAATCGCGCAGACCAGGGGGCGGGCTTTGCAGGCGGGAGCCAATCGCGCGGACCAGGGGGCGGGGTTTGCAGGCAGGAGCCAATCGCGCGGACCAGGGGGCAGGGTTTGCATGTGTGAGCCAATCGCGCAGACCAGCGGGTGGGCTTTGCAGGCGGGAGCCAATCGCGCGGACCAGGGGGTGGGGTTTGCAGGTGGGAGCCAATCGTGAGGACCAGGGGGCGGGGTTTGCAGGCGGGAACCAATCGTGCGGACCGGGGGGTGGGGTTTGCAGGCGGGAGCCAATCGTGAGGACCAGGGGGCGGGGTTTGCAGGCGGGAACCAATCGTGCGGACTGGGGGATGGGGTTTGCAGGCGAGACCAATCACGTGGACCGGGGGCGGGGTTTGCAGGCGGGAGCCAATCCTGCGTACCAGGGGGCGGGGTTTGCAGGCGGGAGCCAATCGCGTGGACCGGGGGCGGGGTTTGCAGGCGGGAGCCAATCACGTAGACCAGGGGTGGGGTTTTCATGTGTGAGCCAATCACGCAGACTGGGGCGCGGGGTTTGCAGGCGGGAGCCAATCGTGTGGACCAGGGGATGGGGTTTGCAGGCGAGACCAATCACGTGGACCGGGGGCGGGGTTTGCAGGTGGGAGCTAATTGTGCGGACCAGGGGGTGGGGTTTGCAGGTGGGAGCCAATCGCGCGGACCGGGGGCGGGGTTTGCAGGCGGGAGCCAATCGCGCAGACTGGGGGACGGGGACCCCTGTCTTTTTCATGAATACGGAATATTACATAAGACCCCATCCTGTTTTGCCATCCTGAAATATGGTCAGCCTAGATAACAGGGACAGTCATTTTCCCAGGGCACTGCCTAAAACTAAGAGTAACGTGACCTGGAAAACAGATTATATGAAACTGAATTGGAAATAATTTCTTGGTTGTCCATCAGATGTCTCTTCTTTGCACTACTTCCTGTAGATTTCCACAGGATGCTCATTCACCTTTTCCCACTTCCTTGCAAGGTTATAAGAGATAAAATAACTGCACCATTGTGCCCTAAGCGTTTTTGTATCTGTTGCAGAGGAAACTCATCTTTCATTCCAGAAACACCCTCAGCCTGGAGCACCAGCATGTTGTAAATAAACACAGGAATGCACTTGCCTCCAAGAGGGGCCCCGAAGCAGCATCCAACACCAACTGCGCAAGCGGCCACCAGGAGGTCCAGCTGCCTATGCACATTCTGGAACAGAGAGCCCAGCCAGAGAGAGGCATGCCAGGGTTAGAGGGGCACAGGCAAGAGTTAGTCCTTTCTTCTCCTGCTGCTCCAACGCAAAGCCTCAGCCAGCAGCAAAGCCAGCCTCCTTTTAGAGTACAGTGAGTCAGCTTTAGTAGCAAGGGCAGCCAGGATCTATAAGAACTCAGTCTCTTCCTAAGATTCTGCCTTTGTCCCATTTGCCATTATCCTTGCATTAGTTTTATTCATTAAGATTTAGGTTGATTAGATGCCTTCTAAAATAAATCATCTAAGCATTTGTTATCAGCCACTGGAAGAGTACAGGTAGTCCTTGACTTACAACCACAATTGGGACCAGAACTTCTGTCACTGAGGCAGTTGTTAAGTGAGTCACACCCGATTTTACGACCTTTTTTGCTGTGGTCATTAAGTGAATCGCCATGGTTATTAAGTGAATCACATGGTCGTTGAGCGAATCTGGCTTTTCCCATTGACTTTGCTTGTTGGAAGCCAGCTGGGAAGGTCACAAATGGCGATCACATGACCCTGGGACGTTGCAACTGTCGTAAATACATGCTGGTTGCCAAGCACCTGAATTTTGATCACGTGACCGCAGGGACACTGTGACGTTCGTTAAGTGCAAGGACCGGCCGTAAGTCACTTTTTTTCAGCTCCATTATAACTTTGAACTAAACCAGGGCTTTCCAAACTGTGTGTCGCGACACAATACTGTGTTGCCTGGGGGCCCCAAGTGTGTCGCGCAAGAACCCGGAAGCGCTGATGGCTTAACCTGATGGCGGCGGCGGTGGCGGACCATCAGCGCTTCCGGGTTCCAGGATGCTGCAACAGCCGCCGCCACCACAGCGCGCAAAAACCTGAAAGTTTTTGCGCGCCAGCCGTTGGTGTGTCGCCAACGGCAAAAGTTTAGAAAGCCCTGAACTAAACTAAACGAATGGTCGTAAGTCAAGGACTACCTGTACAGCATGGCCCAGTTTTAAAGCTGTTGCTTCAAAGTCCCTCTATTTTAATTCCGCAGCTAGGGTTAGAAGCAAGAAGCTTCTAGAGCCGCAGCCAGCCTTAAGACACAGCTCTTTACAACAACCATAGCTGTAAGCATGGTATGCATGTTAATTGTCCTCAATGAACCTGCTCTTAATATAGGAATGGGGAGGGGGGAAATCGTCCTTATTTATTCAACCACTTCAGTTTTGTAAGGGTAGCAACTGAAGTCAAGACTCTAAGTGCCAAATTATGATGGTCCTTTTGCACCCAGCATAAATTACTGAAATGTGGGCGATCTTGCATATCTTTGGCTCTTGCATAATTTTGTTTGCAAGAGCATGGAATTATGTTTTCATCAGGAGAAAAAGGGGGGTTCAGGATGGTCTCTAGATAACCAGTTTGATGTTCCACAGGACGAGTGAAGTACAGTCATAGAGGAAGGATAGGAAACTGTGCAGAACATCAAAAGCCCATCCCAGACTGTCAGATTCCCTGTTCAGATTGTTCCCTTATAACAAATTCCAAGCTTCTTTTTACCCAGAAGTTGATATTTTTCAAGAAGCCAAACATTGCTCCTGATTTTTTTCAGTACAATTACAATTGAACTTTATTATTCTTGAGCAGTTCCTCTATATTTCACTGGACATAATTACAGTCCAGGATACCTAATACTCCTCTCACTGTCACTTCCTGTGTTGTGCAGCTTCCTGTTCTTGAACTTCCTGTTTCATTTTAATGCCCCGAGTTCTGCTGTCATCATCAGTAGCCTATAATGCTCTCTCCCCCTGTGATCTCGCTCTCAAACTAGATGGAGCATGCAGAACACTTACCTCATAAACCCCACAGAAGATAGACAAGAACTTGCTGAGGAGAGCAGCACAGATGCTTGCAATGTGCACAAAAGGGCCCTGCCAAAAAGAAAGAGAGAGAGAGAGAAAGTCAGTAAATAACTGAGAAGAAGTAGGCTGAGCATCATACAGTGCAAGCCAATAGCAAAGGATGTGCCTCCAAGAGGATCAGCCTCTCCTGGAAATCCCTGCACTGTACTGAAACCATTTCAGCATCTTTGCTACCTCTTCCGTGCTATCAAGTCCACATATCCAACTTCTGCCCTTGGTGATTCAGGTGTAGTGGGGAAGATCGAAAGTATATGGAGCTGGGCTTGAGAGTCCTTAATTAAATTGCACCTAGATCCCCCAGCCTCTGGGCATCTGGGAGCAGCTTGGTGGCTTCTAATCGGTAAGCTAGTTTCTGCAGTTTCTTTTTTAACGGCTGGCTGGGGAATTCTGGGAGTTGAAGTCCAGACATCTTAAACTTGCCAAGGTTGAGAAACACTGACTTAGACAATATCCTTGGCTCAACAGTTTTTTCTGGGAAGAAACTAGTGCATACTGTAGCTTTCCAAACTGTGTCGCCTGCGGTGTGCAGGTGTGTCGCGCGAAAACCCAGAAGCGCTTCTGGGTTTTGCGCAACACACCTGCACACCGCCGCCACCACACCACCACCACTGCCGCCGCCGTTGGTGTGTGTCACCAACAGGAAATGTTTGGAAAGCTCTGAACTAGTGGAACTGCCAGGAACAAGAGTTGCAATTATCGTCATCCATTTGCCCCTGCTGCTGATTTAAGGAAGAACTTGTGCCTTTCTCTGCTAATTAGATGGAAGGGAATGACCTAAAGAAATTCCTGAATCATTGCCACCCATTTATTTCAGTGATGCCAATAGAAGAGAGTATCTGTAGCTCAGGATTGAACTATGGAGTCCTTGGTGCTCTCTGAGCTTGGTTGTTCGTTTGCAGACGTTTCATTACCCGATTAGGCAACATCATCAGTGCTGGTGAGTGTGGGGTTGCTCCCTGTTTATATGCAACAGGTTGCCCTGCCAGTTTGGGGGATGGGGGTGGTTCTCCTTGGTAGTTCCTTGATTGGGGTATTGTTTTCTGCCTGATTGTTTGTCTGGTGTTAATCCCTGGTTATCTCGGTGTTGGCTGCTGGAGAGGATGTGTGCTAGTCTTTTTGTTTCCTTCTTAGCTTTTTTATTGTCTCTTTTGAATGGTGTGTAAATGTTGTTTATCTCCATGTGTCTATTGATGGCTGATTTGTCTGAATACCTAGCTTCCAGGAATTCCCTAGCATTTTTGGATTTGGCTTGGTCTAAGATGCTAACAGTTTTCCAATTGAAACTGTGGTTGAGTCTGTCCATGTGTTGTGAGATTAAGGCAGTGCTTTCCAAACTGCCGCCGTTGGCGACACACCAACGGCGGCAGCGGCGCGGGGGAGCATGCGGCGGTGGCGTGCACAGCAGCGGCAGCAGCTTCGCTAAAACGTGGAAGCACTGATGGTGCGCCGCTGCCGTCGTTGCTGCCGCCGCTGCCATACACACCGCCACCCCTGTGCCGCCGCCGTGCACACCCCCGCCCTCGCTTCGCGACACACTAAACTGTGTGTTGCAACACACTAAAGTGTCGCGACACACAGTTTGGAAAGCTATGGATTAAGGAGTTTTCATTGTGTATTCTGATTGCTAGTTAGTGTTCATGAATGCATTCTGCTGCCTGTCTGTCCTACATAGTGGCTGTTACAGTCCTTACACTGTATGCTGTAGATGACTCCTGCTTTTTCTTCTTGGGCTACTGGGACTTTTAGTTTGGTTTCATTGATGGCCTAAGTCAACTAAGGCTTAATTTCGCCTTACACTCCTAAAATGTATTGAAGCAGAGATCACCCAGGGTTTAGACCTAAGTCGGTATTGTGTATGGATCTTGCCTAGCAACCAGGTGGAGCCAAGAAAGTTTCCTAGGTTTCTTCTGAGAACTGGGTGTTGTGAATATTATCTTGTATACTTTGACTTGCCTGTTTGATCTGTTCTGGATACTCTGAAGACTGTCTTTATTGTTTTAGATCTGTTCAGCCTCATTTATAACTGAACCAACTCAGGTATGCCAGTTGACTTATTAGACAGTGGAGTAATTGTAACAAAGGGAGGCATTCGCCTTGTGGTTTGGAAACACAAGAAGCCCACTGGGCTCCCTTCTGCCACCCATTCCTCATTCCAGACCCTCAATAAATGTGATCAGCAGGATAGGGCTTCCCTATTTGGGCTGCAAGAATATTAATGACTGCTAGATGACAACAAAGAGTTAGAGTATGAGTATCTATCTGACACCATGTCTATAGATTGTCCAGATTTTTGTAGTCCAAGCCCCAGCAGGAGTTATAGAGGAAGAATTGTACAGGGGAAAGGAGTAAGGGAAGGGCTTCTGGTACTGTGCCCATCTTAGCAGTTCTCTCAGCAGCAGTACAACATGCTGGAAGGAGAGTCTTTGCAGGCCTTGGTGGCTTCCCATGATTGCTGCTGGCTGCTCTCTTCCTCTCTTCACTCTTCTTCTCCTTCCTACTAGCGGAGGTGTAACGGGACAGAGCATAAGCATGCCGTATCAGAGCTGCAACAATCTGGACAGCCAAGAGATGGTAGTAAGAAAAACAGAAAGCTAACTCTTTGCCCTGAGGTTCAGAGAGCTCTATGTACACCCATAGATTCAATCTACCTATTCAGAGAAAGTTTGCTAACCCAGGCCAAGAAGCACTGCATGGTACTCGGGAACCCTCTTTTGTCTCTAGCACCTTATCTTTTGTTATAATAAGCAAGTAACTTTGACTCTCTGGGGGTCTTTTTTTCACTGTTCAAGACACATCTATTATTTTCCTTCATTTGACCTATTCTGAATTTAACCCTATAATCCTTCAGTTCTTTGCAACCTTGCTCTACAAGTCAATACCTGCCATCACTTACCCTCTTCTCTCCCTCCCATCCCCAGTTGTACCCACCTCTTTCCCAACAGGTATCCCACTTCCCAGGCCAGCTGTCAGGCTTACAACTTTGGCCACAAATGCTTTAGGTGTGAGGTACTCCTTGAGGACTACTCCTCGCATAATAGTTTTCAATTCTGGAATCCCAGAGCCTGGACGAAACAGAAGGGAATCAGGAAGAATGGTGCTGAGAGAGAGAGAGAGAGAGAGAGAGAGAGAGAGAACGTACCCCAGAACATACTGAGAGGCCACAGCTCAAGGGACACATGACAGATGGCACCAGACCTCTTAGCTGACCCCCAAGTTGACGTCAATCATAGAGGAAGCATATAGTGCTTGGATCTTCAACAATAATATGGGAGGTATGGGAGGTATTAAAGAGTCCTATCTGCCTGCAGCAAACCTCCCCTTGGCCTCCTTCCTGATGTGACAACCCATGGGCCCCTGCTACTAGTTCATAACAGAACGGGTTACATGGACATAAGAGAACTCAGTGCTCCTTGACTGTGTACCCGTTTTGTTCTAAGAATGGGGGGGGGATGAGCTGGCAGGCAGGCAGGGGACTTCATCCATGACTGGAACTGACAAATGAGTCTGCTATGGTTGTGTAGTTTGGGCCTGAGATGAACAGACATATCTTCCCGCTATCCCTTGATTCCTCACCCACAGCCTGTGGAGAGACAACCTGGCAGAAGAGGGCAGCAAAGAGGATAAGGATGAGGGGGTAGGTGACCCAGGCCAGGAACTGCATAGGGATGCTGGGGTGCATCTCTTTGTACATCCACTTGTAAGCTGTAGGGGAGAAATAATAATCAATGTGAGTGATTGTAGCACCTGAAAGGAACCCAAAGAACATGAACCCGACCCAGTGTTTCTCAACCTCAGCAGCTTTAAGCTGTGCGGACTTCAACTCCCAGAATTCCCCAGCCAGCCTGTTGGCTGGGGAATTCTGGGAGTTGAAGTCTACACAGATTAAAGCTGCTGAGGCTGAGAAACACTGATCCATCCCATGGCAGGAGTTGTCAATGGCCAGACCCAAAGCACTACCGGAATGATAACCAGACTTAAGCAGGCAGGGCCTAACTAAATGAGGCAGCAACATTGTCCTATCTTGCTCAGCAGTTTTCCCTACCCCCGTCTACATTTTCAAATGGTTTGTGTCAAGTTCTCAGAAGATAAAGACATAGACAGGGTGGGGTAGAAGAAACCAAGTAGCAAGGTACGTATTTCCTTTTCTTTTTGTCAAAGGGAGTTTTGTCAGTTCAGGATCTGTGCAGGGTTTAGTGAGGGCGGGGTCATTGATGGGCCAGCCTGGAGGCAACCCGGGCAGACACTGATGAGTTTCTCTGATCAGCAGCCTCCCAACATCCACCCTCATGAACAAATGCAGCACCTTTCCAAGGTCATTCCATTCCTCATTTGAGTAGCCGATGTTTGCTTGGAATGAGAGATGCCTACCTGCCAGGTGGAAGACCCAGACCTGAAGCGGGAAAAGCACCATATTTGCTTTTTGAAAGGTCAAACAGTAGGAAAGGAAACAAACAGGCCAACCTTCATGGCCCAAACTGGCACCTCTGAGTTTCTCTTTCAGTCAGTTGTGCTTTCAAGAAATTGTTCATCTATCTACACTGTCTTGTTTGACTCTGCATGTGCTACACCACAGCTTTCCAAACTGTGTGTCGCGACACTTTAGTTGCCACACAACCCGGAAGCGGCGGCGGGGGCGGCAGCGGCGCGCCATCAGCGCTTCCGCATTTTAGCAGAGGCCGCCACCGCTACTGCTGCCGCCGTACACGCCCCCGCCCCCGTGTGCACCCCCACGCCGCCGCCACTGCCACCGTTGGTGTGTCGCCAACGGAAGCAGATTGGAAAGCACTGTGCTACACTGTTAGGTTTTTAATTGGTTTTTTTTTATTATTATTAATTAATTTATTTATTTATTTATTTATTTATTTATTTATTTATTTATTATTACATTTATATCCTGCCCATCTCCCCCACAAGGAGGGACCCTGGGCGGTTTTGGTTGTGAATGATACTGCATTAGAAATGAAACACAGTCGGCGTGTTTTTATGTTGTGGCATTTCTTCAGGGTATGAACCGACCTACCTTGCAAGCTCTTGGCACTGGCGTAATCCACCCCCCAGCTGACTAGTGCCATGACCAGACCCAGAAGCATCAAGAATATCCAGTCTTCTCCCAGCTTCTTTGTAACATATTCCTTTATACTTTTAGTACAGGCTGCAGAAAAGGAAGGTCTTTTAAACAGTGGTATGAGCTACAGTAAACTTCCAACCAAAGTTACCATTTTATAGCTCTGTATATCACACTGGGAAATGTGTCACATTGTAATAAATGTGTCAAACTTCTTCCACCGAAATCAACAGGATCAGAGGACTTAAACAATGCCAGATTGTCCCATTTCCTTCCAAACAGATGGAGATACATCTAAAGCTTGCAGAAAGTCTGCTCCTCAAATCAGAAACGTTGAAGGGCATAAGCATCAGTACATTCATCGGGATTAAAGTCCCCGATCCATATTTTATCAAGCACGCGCTATGTAACTGGTTGAAAATTAGCAAACAGTATGCTTAAAACAACAAAAGAAAAATAAACATTCTCCATTTCACTTAACTGGCAAAAACTTACTTTACTGTCCAATCTGAATTAGAAATAGTTACTTAGCCCACGGTGCTTTGAGAATGCAGGAGGAATACAATAAACAACATATGGCATTATTTTTAATAGGCCATTAACTCCTACTCTTCAGCATTGCTAATATACAAGGCCCTTTGAGAATATGTTTGAATTTCTGAATTATCTCATTAATTAACCTTTCGGTATGCAGAAGTAGAATAATCATATATTGCCTAGTTTTCTTACTAGCTTCTTTTTTAAAATCCAGGTATTCCAGAGGCTTCATACATCTACAGCAGAGCTTTCCAAACTTTTCATGTTGGTGACACACTTTTTAGACATGCATCATTTCGCAACACACTCTTACAGCAGGGTATCATTTCGCGATACACTCTTACAGCAGGGCACAAGGCAGGCACTAGGACCTGCGTGGAATCACAGCAGGTTTGGAGGCAGCAAGGCACAAGGTAAGCACTAGAACCAGCGTGGAGTCCTGGCAGGGCTCGGAGGCAGCAGCAGCCGCGACACACCCAGACACTGCAGCCGACACACTAACGTGTCACGACACACAGTTTGGAAAGCTCTGATCTACAGCAAGCCACTCTTTGTATCTGAGAAAGTGCTGGTTAACTGCTCAAGCTGCCTTGTCAACCTTTTCTCATGGGAGAGAATCAGGGATCTCTGCAACTTTCCCATCTATCTTTTCCTTTCATAATCAGGATGATAAAAAGCCAGAGCGATAGCAGCTGATAGACTCAGGTTCTGAGCTAAACAGCCAAACTACACATGGCATTCTTCAGCTTTCTTTTAAAAATGTATTTAAGTGCCTATTTTTATCTGGAAGGAAAAGCAAGTGTGCTGTTTCTCCATCTGGCGTATGTTCCTAATCCTAATCAGGGTTCTGTGCCAGTTTCCTGTCCAAAAACACCTTCCTTGTGGTTATTTGTACCCCAAAGCGTGTTCACAGTACCCTGAGAGTCAAAGAGAAGCTGGGACAGGGGATGGACTGGCAGGAAAGCAGGACACTGAATCGGGGGCCTGCGCAGCTTTTTCTCCTTCAGATTCACAATTTCAGATTCATGTTTAAGAATGCTCGGGACATACACAATAGGTTTTTTGCTTTATTTTTCCCCCAGTGTGTTTTCAAACAGTTCCAATGTCTGCTGCAACTTCTTAAAATCTGATCAGTGCTCCTCAATGAAGTAATTAGTAATAGTAGACAAAGTTCCCTCAGCCTGCTTTTAATTAGTTTTTGGAAAGAAACCTGTGTCCAACAGTGGACACAGAACAAGGCAGGTATTCTCTGTTCTTCCAAATTCAACGTGGCTTTTTCAAGGAAATGCTTGAGAATGCTAGTGCATTTGTTATTCAAGAATGAGCTTCTCTGTTGCTCTACACGAACTATGATGAGCTATCATCCAAAAGCAAAACTAATGCTGCCCTGTTGTTGGATAGTTTCAGGAAATGTTTCATCTTATTTGTGGGTAAGAGTCTTTGAGGAAGCGTATCTGATGTTACTGATGTTCTCATTGAGAAAACCTGAGGCAAGAGGAGCTCTTGGAGTAAATGCTCGTGTCCCTTTTCTCGACCCAAATGTCTCCCAGTCAAAATAGTTTTCATTCATGAAAAGGCCTTAAGATTACCACTGAATGTAGTGTGTAGTTTGCCCTGAATGCACTCACAGCCACAATCTCGGAGTTTTTTGTGATGCACAGTTGGAAGATGTGTTGGCTTGAAATAGAAAATTGGAGAACTACAGAATTAAAGCATCAAAGCATCCATTCTGTGATCTTCCTTTCCATTCCTCCACCCCTCACCACATGCAATAAACTCCAGTTCAGTTTACCCCCAAGCTACTGTGAGCTTCTTGGAAGAGCTAGTTTCACTGGGGCTTACCATGATACTTAGAGTAGCTATCCTTTTTGAGTTCAGCGTGACTTCTCCGCTTCAAGGGGTCTTGAGACTTCTTCTCACTCAGAAGTTCAGCTGCTTCCTTCTGGGAAAGATTGGGAAGCTGTTCTGTATATTGGCCATAGAGCTGAGAGGAGAGTAATAGGCAGTCAAGACACTCCAAAGGCACAAGACAGCCAGGTGCTGTGAGATGCACAGTAATAGCTACTGTATGTCAAAATGAGGTACCTTTATTTATTTATTTATTTATTTATTTATTTATTTACTTACTTACTTACTTACTTATTACATTTATATCCTGCCCATCTCCCCCACAAGGAGGGACCCTGGGCGGTTCACAACAAATTATAATGCACAGTTGAATGTAGACATGATTCCAGGTCCTACACAGTAAATAACATTCATTGAACCTAAACTAAGTACATTTTGCCCATAATTCTGATTGTACTCAAAGCTAGTTCACACAAGCACATATACCTCATGATATATGTTGCACTTGACAACTTGAAAGTGCGAATGTGAAATGATATAAGAGAAACTTATAAATTACAGGCATTTGCTGATGACCTGGTGATAAACTTGGAAGATCCTCTGGAAGGAATAGAAATATTAATGGAAAAACTAAAGGACTTTGGGGTATTAGCTGGTTTTAAAATTAATGAACAAAAGATGAAGATGTTAACAAAGAATATGAACAACAAAAAACAAAAGAAATTGATGGTTTTAAGATTGAGAAAAAAGTGAAATACTTGGGTATCACTATGACTAATATGAATTGTATGTTATACAACAATAATGCTAAGACATGGAATGAGATCAAGAAGGACATGTTAAGATGGGAGAAATTACCATTGTCATTGTTGGGGAGAATTTCTGTGATAAAAATGAATGCTTTGCCAAGAATGATGTTTTTGTTTCAAACAATACCTATTCTGACAACTGATGTATCATTTAAACAATGGCAGAAAGATGTATCTAAGTATATATGGCTAGGGAAAAAACCAAGGGTTAAATATAAAATACTTCAAGATGCAAAGAAACGAGGAGGTTTGGGACTGCCTGATTTGAAATTGTATTTTTCAGCCTGCTGCTTAGTCTGGATGAAGGAGTGGGTTCTGCTGAGAAATAAGAGGATTTTAGAATTAGAAGAGCACAATCTGAGGTTTGGATGGCATGGTTTTCTGTGGTATGATAAAGTTAAGGTTAATGTAGATTTTAAGAATCATTATATTAGAAGTGCCATATTGAGAATATGGAACAGATATACTGTAAACCCAGACTGTGCCCGAAAATGCCTTTATGGGTCTCAGCACAAGAAGCATTTTATAGGAAAGAAACAGTAGGTAAAGAAAAATGGTTAACTTACTGAGAGTTGTTACATGGAGAATATAAGATGAAATCAAGAGAGCAACTGGCTGTAGAGGGATTTAGTTTTCAATGGTTTTCATATGCATAGTTAAGAGAAAGAATTAAGGTAGATAATAGGACATTTGGAATTGAGCAGCAGAAGACAGAATTTGAAGTTGAACTATGTACAAATGATGAACATGTAATTGCTAAAATGTATAAACTTTTATTGAAATTTGGAACAGAAGAAAAACAAGTGAAAGACTGTATGATAAAATGGGCTAAGAACTTTGGACATAACAGTCTGGTCTAGTGGTTAAGGCAACAGGCTAGAAACCAGGAGACTGTGAGTTCTAGTCCCACCTTAGGCATGAAAGCCGGCTGGGTGACCTTGGGCCAGTCCCTGTCTCTCACCCCTAGGAAGGAGCCAATGGGAAACCAGGAGACTGAGACTTCTAGTCCCGCCTTAGGCGTGAAAGCTGGCTGGGTGACCTTGGGCCAGTCCCTCTCTCTCAGCCCAACTCACCTCACAGGGTTGTTGTGGGTAAAATAGGAGGAGGAAGGAGTATTAGGTGTGTTCACCGCCTTGAGTTATTTCTAAAAATAATAAAGGCAGGATAAAAATTAAATAAATAAATAAATAAATAAATAAATAAATAAATATTGATGGATCAGTGGGAAAATATGTGGTTAAAAGGATTGAAATTTACATTGTGTTATAACTTAAAAGGGAATTTTTATAAAATGATGTACCATTGGTATATGACTCCAGAAAAATTGTCTAGAATGTATAAAGGTACTTCAAATTTATGTTGGAAATGTGGACAACATGAAGGGTCATTTTATCATGCCTGGTGGACTTGTAAAAAAGCCAGAAATGTTTCAGTTCAAATACATATAATGATACAAAGAATTTTAAAGATCAACGTTCACTGAAACCAGACCTCTTCTTGCTGGGATTAATGGACAGTCAATTAGAAAAGAGCCATGGAAGATTATTTTTACATATGATTACTGCTGGAGACTATTGTATGCGCAAAAATGGAAAGACTCTGAAATACCCACATCAGAGGATTGGTTGGGGAAGATGACAGAACTAGCACAGATGGCAAAATCAACTTGTTTGATTAGAGAAAGATCACTTACTACATTTATTAGTGACTGGAAACCCCTTATGGACTTTTTGCTGAAAAAAAGAGAAAAATGAACTTGTGATTTATGGGTTTGAAGATTAGAAAGGATAGTTTATGGAAAGAAGGAAATTATGATGTAATCTTAGAGAGGGTAAAATATGTTATATCTATGTATCTACAACTGCTGTCAAGAAGATTGGAAGCCGCTTCTTTAGTATCTTTTCCTTTCCTTTCCTTTCCTTTCCTTTCCTTTTTTTTCCTTTTCTACTTCTTTTTCTATATTACTTTTTGTAGTGGCAACCTGTGGAAGACCTTTGTATTTCGAGGAGTTAGGTGGCATGTTTTGATTTTCCTCCCCCCACACCTAGGAGATTAGAGTTTATTTCGAGTTATACTGATGTTTAATTGGCTTGTTTTTGCTTGGCATTTGAGGGGGAAGAGAAGAAGAATATACCCACTCCTCCAACAGCCCTCCAGAACATATCTTTGTTGGAAGTGGGGGGAGAGAAAACCCCCAGCTTGTTAAGTTTAAGCATAAATTCACTCCTCCAGCCGCCCCTCTAGCGGCTTGGAATGGGGGAGGGGGGATGATAAGATATTGTTTATGCTTGGGCACTGGCTTATCTGATGGCTTCCCAGGCTCTGGGAATGATGTCATGGACAGGTGCCAGGCCCCAGAAGAAATCCCAGTCAAGGTCAGTCTGGGCTTGGTCACGGGGTTTGGGAGCCAGGCTTTGACAAAAACCTTAGGATTGTCTTTGGAGTTTGGGAACTTTGATACAGGCTCAGGACGCTGGGTGCTGTGGGACTCAACAGCCATTCCTTTTGGGGTTATTCTCTGCTATCTTAGCCAAGTTCCTGGTAGCAACAAGAGAATAAAGGTATCACCTTGTTTGGTATGTATGTATTTCTTTCTGTATGCTATGCTTGTTATGCTTTGTGTAATCTGTTTAAACTGTGTTTCTGTTTAACTCTGTTTGCTTAAGTTTATAATAAAGCTTTAAGTTTCTTTATCCACTGGTGTGCTCATTATCTCTGGATCTAAAAAGAACCAATTGCCCGGGCACTTGATCAAGGCTTGGACACTTGGCAATACACTTTTCCACTTTATTATTTTTCTTTATTCTTCCTTAATTCAAAATTTGTACTGTTTTTAATTCTGTTTAAAAATTTCTTCAATAAAAATTATTATTTTAAAAAAAGAATATATAAGGCTAGGTGCCTCAAGCCTATGTCTATGAAGGTTCTCAGTCATCCAGGTGGAATTGTCTGTAGCTTGAATCATGTCAACTGGATTTCTATTTTCTTAGTGGAAACGTTTCGCTCCTTATCCAAGGAGCTTCTTCAGTCTGAACCCTTACTAACTTTGCTCAGACTGAAGAAGCTCCTTGGATAAGGAGTGAAACGTTTCCACTAAGAAAATAGAAATCCAGTTGACATGATTCAAGCTACAGATGCCTCAAGCCTAATTTGAAAACTCAAGAATTACATTGCATCCTAAACATCAGTGTATTTCAGTGATGGTGGGGAGAGTTAACCAAGTGCTAATCTATTATAAGGAGCCTTGGTGCTCTCAACAATTTGATTAAAATTAAATTTGAAATAGCAAATGATTTGATTTGATTTGTTTTTATATCCCACCTTTTATCTAGGAGATCAAGGTGGCATGCATAGCATTCCCTCCTTCTATTTTTTCCCACAACATCAGTCCTATGAGGTAGATTCGAATAAGAGAGAGTGACTGGCCCAAAGTCACCCATTGAGCTTCTGGGCCAGTGAGTGAACTAGGTTCTGGGTCTCCCTAATGCCTGCTCAACACCATACCAGTACATCATAACAGCTACTTCAATACACCAGGTATCTCACAAATTCCTTTCTTGACTATTAAAAATACTCATCTCAAAGCCAAAATTACACAGGAAGAACATGTTTCCTAACAGGCACCAAAAATGGGAAAGAAAGGAACAGCCAATTCAGCCAAATTATTCTGCTTATGGAACTAGGCTTTGGGCTCAAGGATAGATTTTCCAAGAATAAAGACAAGGTCTCTAAGTAGTTTAAAAACAAATTGCAAAGCATTAGGAGCACAGGGTTGGAAAGGGTCATTTAGGCCATTGACTCCAACCACTTCTTCATTGGAGGAATCCAAATTAAACCTCCTTAACACATCCAGTGAAGAAGAGCCCGGGTAATTGGTTTTACTATCAAAGTGTTCATACTGCTAAAAAAGGTTTTCTAAGATTCAATCACAATCTACCTGTCATGCCATCCAACCCAGACTAATCAGCATGTCATGGGGTATCTTGTCAAATACTTTGAGAAAGTTTGCTGAAAGAAAGATATGTTATGCTTATAGAATTCTCACAATCTAAGGAAGTTGCCATATCAAAACATGAGATAAGATTAGTGCAGCAAAATTTGTCCTTGATGAACCTATGTTGACTTCTGGTAATTACCTCATTCTTTTTAAGGTTCTCACAAATCAGTCTCTTCATTATCTGCTTTAGAATCTTCCTGGGATTCAATGTCAAACTGGTCTGTAGTATGTTATATATTCCTTTCCCCCTTTTTTGAAGATAGGGTCAACGTTCATTCTCCTTTAGTAATCCGGCACTTCATCAGTTCCCCAGGATTTCTCTAAGATACTACATGAAGGCTTGCCAGACCATCAACATGTTCCTTCAATACCACAGGATGCAATTCATCTGGTCCTGGAGGTTTAAATTCATTCAAAGCAAATAGGTATTCCACGATCATGGTTCTATCAATCTCAAGCTTCTATTCTGCCCCTTTACCCTGCCTTTCCTGGGGGAACACATACTTTTGTGCTAGAAAAGACTGAACCAAGTTACAAGTTGGATAGCTCTGCCTTTTCTTGTTAAAGGCAAAGGTAAAGGTTGTATTTTACTGATATTGTTATAGCTGTGAACTGCCCAGAGTCCCTCCATGAGGGGGAGATGGGCGGTCATAGAAATTTAATAATAAAAAATAAATAAAGGTTCCCCCCGCACATTTGCGCAGTCGTGTCCGACTCCAGGGGCCGGTGCTCATCTCCGTTTGTTAGCCGAAGAGCCAGTGTTGTCCGAAGACGCTTCCGCGGTCATGTGGCCGTCATGACGCGCTTGTTACCTGTCAGCATTTTGCCATCTTTATTGAGCAGCTGATATTCTGATTCTTTTCCTTTGAAGATACCTAAAGAATCGCTTTTTGTTATTCTTAGCATCCTTCAACAACCTCAGTTCATTCTGCACTTTCACTTTCCTGACCCCAGCTCTACAGTTCTGGGTTACCTGACTGCATGCTTCCATTGTGGGCTGCCCTCTTTCACTTTCCCTCTTTATGCATCTTTTTTTGTTTTCAGATCTTCACTAAGCTTTTTGGATTATCATGTAGACTCCTGCAATTCTCCTTTTTTCTTCCTCAATGGAATTGTTTGCAATTTTACTTTTACCTTCCTTAGGGACTCTTACACACTCGAGCTCCTTTTTCCATTAGCTTTTCCTGCCATGTGATCCTACTTACCATTACTTTCTGAGTTTATGGCATCTACTTTTTGAAGTCCAAGATGAGGGTTTGCCTACACTCAGTTTTAGTTTCCCTTGAAATCAAGACGTCCAGCATTATGTGGTCACTTCATGACATTACTGCTATTTCTGTTTCCTCAATTAAATCCTCCCTATTAATTAGTATCAACTAGTTGATCTTTTTGTGCCTTCCTTAACCCTCTAAAATAGAAAACTATCCGAAAGACAAGTCAGGAATTTGCTGGAAGGATCAGGCTTAGCAGAATTGTCTCCCAACAAATCTTAAGATACTACATGTCTCCATCCTTGCAATTTCGTGCCTCTTTGACAGATTTGCAATGTTATTTTGGAAGGCATCATTAACATCTTAGGCTTGGCTGAAATTGTAATACTGTAGACACCAACAACAGTATTTTTTTAAACATGCAGTGCAACTTCTTCTCCCTTTCTGTTGCTTCTATTCGTTTTGAACAAATTTGAATCTTTCAGTTGCTGTATTCTAGCCTTGGGCATCATCCTACCAGGTCTCAGGTATATCAATTAGATAATGTTTTCCCTTCAAGCTCATGCTATTTCCCATACTCTGAGTAGGCCCAATTTCAACAACACTCATACTTTCCATAGTGCAGAAGACTTTATCTGACCTCCTTACTTCTGGGTTTTGTTTCCAACCCCACCCCAAGTTTCAGTTTAAAGCCCTCCCAATGAACCTTGCCGTGCTTTTGCTGTACACATTATTAACAGTACATGTGTGGTACAATCTATCCTGTGCCAGCACTCAGTCATCTTGATAACTCAGACCATGGTCCCAGGAATCCCACCTGCATAATGGTCATTGACTACTAGTATTCTTATTTCCCTTTCCAGTCTTCTTTCGTAGAATGGAAGGATGGATAAAACCCCATTGTCTTCCATCCAAGATTTTCCAAGTCTTTGCTGATATGGTTGTAGCTGTTCTTCACAGTATAACCTGTTCCCACATGTATCAGCAGGAAAAGATCATTGTTGGTCTTGGAAATTGTGACATAGGGCAGCTCACTATCTGTACAATGTTTCAGAAAAGGATAAAATTGACACTAAAATATGCTGATCATTTTTAGATGTGGAAGCAAGTGATACTGCAGATGCATATGTGTGCACAGCAAATTATGCAACATATGATACAGGGTGACATATATAACAACCAGACACATTTTTTTAAATACTCAAAAGTAGCACTCATTCCTTTATCATAACACGTCTCTGCATAAAACTCTTGCTTGCCTTCAATTCTTCTTCCTACCATTTGTAGAATAATACTATGACCGTGGCCTCAGTCAAGATATAGGGACCTGCTTCTTAAATGGGAAGAGAAATCTGCTTCTAGAGCATCAGATTTGAGAAGGCTGATGGAGGATATGGAATGCTGGTAGCTATATGTGTTGAGTTTGGGGAGTGTTGAGACAATTCGTCCATTCACTGAAATGACTCTTTCCAAGGATACTTTACATTCCCCTGGACTTCTTAATGGCTTTTGATATTACTGACTATAGGTCTTCTGATGGGGTTGAGCTTTGGGGTCCTATTTTGAAGTGGTCCTGCCCCTTCCTATTGGTATGGGCCTGAAGGTGTCATGGGGGAGGACTATTCAATACCTAGGTAATTGACCCAAGAGGTTCTATCTTGTCTCTGTTTAACATCTACGTGAAACTACTAGGGTAAAGATTACCCAGAGCTTTAGAGTGGGATATCAGTATGCTGATAGCACCCAGCTACCATCTAACTCCAAGGTAGAAATCAGTATCCAAGAATATTGAGCTATTTCAGTAATGGGCTGGATGAGACAGAACAACCTGAAACTAAATCCAGACACGTTGGAGATGCTGTTAGTAAGGAAAAATCCTACTTGGGTGTTGAGGTGAAACCTGTTTGGGAAACTGTAGGTTCACAGTTTGGGAGTGCTTCTTGAAGCCCAGTTGTCACTGGATTTGCAGATGATAGATGTGGTGAGGAACCTACAGTATTCACACAATTACATCTAGTGTGCCAACTGCAATCATTCCTGAGCCAGTCAGACTCTGTAGCAGTTATCCATGACTTGGTTACAACACATCTGGCCCAATGCAATGGACTTTATGTGTGGCTGCCCTTGAAAATTCTTCAGAAACTGCAACTGCTGCAAAACACAATGGCCAGGCTGATAACTGGTGTGAGCTACAGGGATTGTATGATCTTTGTAATGGAAGGTCTACACTGGCTACCATTTGCCTACTGGGCACAATTGAAGAGGCTGGTGTTGCCCTTTAAAACTGTAAACAGCTCAAAGCAGCCTGACTGTTGGCACAAGTGCCTTTCCCACAAGTCAATCGGTCAATGACTCGATGAAAAGGATGCAGGAATCTTGGATCTTTTATCCTACAGAAAAGAAGCCGCTGCAAAATGAAATGACCCATAGCAAAAGGGGGAAAGATCCCCAGCCCACCTTTCCTCCACTGAAATTGCGATCTTTCCATGGATGCCTTATATTAAGAAAAAAACTTGACCAGCCCTCAAACACCATTCAATTTATTCCTCAGCTGCAAGTTGACTTATACCTTCAACTCCCAGGAGGAAAGTGGGAGTTAAACTGGATGAACAAAACAGTAAAAGTACCTCAACAGAGACTGACTATTCATAGAAAAAAAATAGTCCAGCCTTCTTCAACTTGTGCAATAAGCCACCAACTTACAACCAACGGAGTTAGCTCCAACTCTGTAATAGCCAATGTCTGTGCACAATCTACCCCCTAATGCAGTGTGTCTCAACCTTGGCAGGTTGTGGACTTCAACTCCCAGAATTCCCCAGCCAGCGAAGTCCACACACCTTCAGCCTGCCAAGGTTGAGACACACTGCCCTAATGGTTTAGGTGACGTTTGAACTACAATGAATAAAAGGAGAGAAGTAGGGCAAGAGAAATATCTTCTCTAGCAAAAGGCGGCTTTGGTGTTCTATCCTCACTCTTGTTTCATTTACCTTTTTTTTAACTTCAGCTCAGGGATGAAAAAGAGATAATACGCTGAGCACAGCTTGCAGCACAGGCAAAAATGTGAACCACCCTGGGCTGTGGACCAGGCTGGGAAGTTGAAAAAAGACAACGGCAAACCGCTTCCGTGCCGTTCCACCAAGCAATGTGGATGTGTCCAGGTGCCTGGTGGGGGCTGAGCTCGAACCAAGGGAGGCTTTATCTACTTCTTAGTCTTCCTTGAAGCAGCATCTTGGATCAAGAAGGTTCTACCCCACGTTCCTCTTTTTTATACAGATACAAATCGTGGCCAAGTAAATTTCTGACTGATGACTGATTTTTCTTCTCTCAGTGAGTGTTAAGGGCTGGGGAATTTGTTTGAGAATACCCAGGCCTTGATCACATGCCCTTCAGTAACCCAGGATAGGCTATTGAATGCTCACTTGAAACTCATCTTCCCCCACCGGTGCATATCCCAAGACCTTGAGAATTCACACCTCCAGCACACTGACCCCGTCTCCCTCCCTGGACACACATGCTCTCCAAGGGCCTAAAGAGAGGGAGGAGAATGGGCAATGCTTGGATCAGCAGAACCAGACACTGTGGCCACTGCAGCCGCGACTGCTCCTGCAAAGCATCCCAGGCAGACCTGAGAGAAATAAAACCCAGGCCTCTGAAGAATGGGAAGGGAACAGCTAAATGTTGGCAAATGGGAATAAAATAAATCTTCTAGAAGCAGGAAAGCTGTGGCGGGTGTGATTTTGAGCACAGAAGCCCTGCGCCAGTAGAACATTAGGCACATAAGTATGTTGCTGTGTCTTTGCTCTTTTTCCCCACAATATATAAAAAAATAGATTTAAGAACATTAAAACTTATGACATAGACTTTAATATGCAATATATACATGGGGGGGGGTAGTAATGAGTTACAGCAAACACATATGCATCCCTTATTTATAAAAGTTTCCAGCCCTTTTCTGTATCCCAGAAAGAGCAATGCTATAGATATCTTAGTCTAATACTTAATTTTAAAAAAAATATCCATTCAATCGTGTCTGATTCTGAGAGACTGCCTGGACAAGTCCCTGCAGTTTTCTTGGCAAGCTTTTTCAGAAGTGATTTTCCATTGCCTGCTTCCCAGGCCTGAGAGAAAGTGACTGGCCCAAGGTCACCCAGCAGGCTTTGTGCCTAAGGCAGGACTAGAACTCAGAGTCTCCTGGTTTCTAGCCCAGTGCCTTAACTACGGCACCAAACTCGCTCTCAATACTTAATGTAGTGCCCTCAGGCTATATGTTTAGAAATATAATGGTATACTCTCACCAATATTTCCTTGATGAAAGCAGGAGACATTTTGGTGCAACTATCTAAATTCTCATACTAAAGGCATGCATACCGGCTTAGACCACATATACACACCCACACACCCACACACGAGGCATACAACTACCCATTCCTAAAGGCACTTTTTCCCCTGACACCCACTGTAATTTTCTCTGTAGCAGCTTGTCCTAGAGCAAGGGTCGGAAATGGCGGCTCGCGAGCCAAATGCGGCTCTTTGGCCCCTTGAGTGTGGCTCTTCCGCAGGCAGGCGTGGCGGGCGTGGCGCAGCAGCGAGTGTGGCGGGGCAGGCGCGGCAGCGGGCATGGTGCGCGTTGCTGTGGGCATACCCCTGGCAACCTGGCAGCCGTCTCCGGCAGCCATCTTGACAACGGGCAGGGCTTTCCAAACTGTGTGTCACGTGACAAGCCGGAAGCGCTGAAGGGAGTGGAAATTCTCCGCGCCAATCAGCTGTGCCTCGGGAAGCCCGGCAGCCTGCACGCGCGATTTTTGCCTCCCTGCCGGAACCGAGGGCATTTTCGGGGTCCCCGGAGCCTGCCTTTTCGAAGGGGCAGCGGCGGCAGCAGCTGCAGTGCTGCCCCTTCGAAAGGGCAGGCTCCGGGGACCGGGGACCCCGAAAATGCCCTCAGTTTAGGCAGGGAGGCTGCGCGCAAGCTGCGCCAGCTGTTCTGCGGGGAGAATTTCCACCCCAGGGCAGCGTGTGCATGTGGGGAGGGGAGGTTTCTGCCTCCCTGCCGGAACCGAGGGCATTTTCGGGGTCCCCGGAGCCTGCCCTTTCGAAGGGGCAGCGGCAGCAGCAGCTGCAGTTCTGCCCCTTCGAAAGGGCAGGCTCCGGGGACCCCGAAAATGCCCTCAGTTTAGGCAGGGAGGCTGCGCGCAAGCTGCCTCAGCTGTTCTGCGGGGAGAATTTCCACCCCAGGGCAGCGTGTGCGTGTGGAGAGGGGAGGTTTCTGCCTCCCTGCCGGAACCGAGGGCATTTTCGGGGTCCCCGGAGCCTGCCCTTTCGAAGGGGCAGAACTGCAGCTGCTGCTGCCGCTGCCCCTTCGAAAGGGCAGGCTCCGGGGACCCCGAAAATGCCCTCGGTTCCGGCAGGGAGGCAGAAACCTCCATCTCCACATGCACACGCTGCCCTGGGGTGGCAATTCTCCCCGCAGAACAGCTGAGGCAGCTTGCGCGCAGCCTCCCTGCCTAAACTGAGGGCATTTTCGGGGTCCCTGGAGCCTGCCCTTTCGAAGGGGCAGCCGTTGCCGCCGCAGCGACAACCTGGAAGCACCGCTGCCGAAGCAGTCGAGCCTCTCTTTCCCTTCTTCTTCCAAACCTCCCCCGCCCTCTTCCACGCGATTGGCTCCCGCCCGCAAAACCTGCCCCCTTCCACGCGATTGGCTCCCGCCCGCAAACCCCACCCCCTTCCACGCGATTGGCCCCCGCCTGCAAACCCCGCCCCCTGGCTCTCGAGCACTTCAAAATGTGCACGAGCATGTCAAAATGGCTCCCGGCAAAAAAAGTTTGCCGACCCCTGTCCTAGAGTGTAAACTATGCATGAATTAGTAAGCTAATCATAATATTTTCTTTTCAACAACTTTAAAAAGTTTAATAAAATATTTAATCACCTTTTTTTCAAATTAAAGGTTTTTTTAACTGCTGTTTACCACGTCATAATATTTTACAAAATAAAACGATAAGAATAGCATCTAATAAAGGAATACATTGGCAAAACTGTTTCAGTAAAAACCAGTACAAGCAGCAGCATAAATCAAAGGCCTTCTCAAAAATTAGTGGTCTTCGACAATCTCGGGGGGGGGGGGGGGGAGCAGTAAGGCAGATAAATGAACCTCTCAAAATATTGCAGTTCCAAAGTACTGGTGCAGCCACAGAAAAGGCCATGCAATCTTGTTCCCCCATGACATCCAATGTTCAGAAAATCAGAAATGCTAGGCTCAGGGAAGAGTTCATATGAGAACCGAACCCATTCCCTGAGATACTTAGCACAGAAGCATTTTTAACAGTTTTATTGTCTTTATTCTGCTTATGGAACTAGGCTTTGGGCTCAAGGATAGACTTGCACTGATGATGTTGCCTAGCTGGGCAATGAAACGTCTGCAAGCAAACCACCAAGCTCAGAGAGCACCAAGGATTCCACAGTTCAACCCGGAGCTACAGATATTCTCTTCTATTGGAATCATTATCTTGCATAATAGAACATTCAGTAGTAATGTTTCCAAATCAAGTGTGCCATCTTCCCCATACCTTCCATTTTGGAAACTGAAGGCCAAGATATCATTTCCCATGTCCTCCACAAGGCTGTCATGTCCCATCTTTAGGCAGGAAGGGCTGCTTGACGTTCCAGGTCTCCATGTGGCTCCTGAGTCCCTTTTTTATCCCTGAATTCCCTCTGGAGGCAGGGAACAGTTGTTGTGTAACACAGAGACCTCAAACTCCACTAAAACCAGGGGGAAAAGCCAGCCCCATCCAATTTGCAATATGGCTCCCAGTCACCAAAATTTTGGTCCCGTTGTTCTGGCTTAGAACAGCCCTCTTCAAGGAGGCCCCATTAGCATAAAACCGATTTATTGCATGAAGTTGAACTGTTATGACTTTCTCAGCTGTCCACCCTTGCAGAATATTCTTATTCAAAATATGACTTCTATTCTTTCCAGTTGTGATCATTAGAGTTTTTTCTGCTTTTAATTTCATTGGTTTGCTATTTCTTTTTATCTGAGCCAAAAAAGGTTGTTCATTTAGAATTATGTTTCTTGTGAAGGAAAACCAGCATTTATTTCATTTTAAAAGTGTATCATACACAAAAATATGACTGTGGAAGAACTTAATATTTTGTCATGATTCAATAATTGGTTAGGGAAAAAAATAAAAAATTGATTAACAAGCATTCCCACCACCTCAAGTGCAGTTCTATGGACATCTGTCTCATCATGAATCACTTTTTTCCTGACTCCAGTCTTGAGCAGCAGCCAGCAATCTTCACTGAGAAGAGAGGAAACCTCTAGTAGAAACTCCAGGTCCTAACATCACCCTGGAGCAGGATCCAATTAGTTACAAGCCCCTTGAGCCACTGACTTCCAAACTAGGGATCTCAAAGACTGCATCCTGGGATAAATTAATCCCTTTTACATTTAGGAGCCTCACACATACAAGTGACCGTTGATTAGCACCAGCAATGGGTAGATGGGAAACTCCAGGCCAAAGGATTCTTCCTTTGAGGGTCTCAATTCTTCAGAAAGAAGATGGAGTCAAGAAGTGATCGTCTAGCTCAAGAAGTAACAAGGACCCCACTGAGCCTCAGATATTATCAGACTAGGTTTTCTGTATGGAACATCCAAGGTGCTGGAACTCCTGCATGATACTACCGATTACTTCCCTGACTGATCCACCCTGAGGCATCAGTCATGCTTTGTGGACACCTACAGGTAGAGAGAAAAAAGCAGTTCTGCTTCTAACTCAACTCAGCAGACCTTCCACAGTCCACTTCTGCTAATCTGTACATAATGTTTGCATTACCATTTCAGCCACACACTGTAAAGTAAGAAATAACCTCATTTTTGCATGTGTTCCATGTAACACCTATAATGTGTCCGTTTACTTTGTTGCCCATGAAAATCTCTTCTCCACACTTCTCCTGAGCCAGTTTTGGCTTATTGTTTTTACTGTGTTTAATGAATGACTTGGACATGCTGCCAGATTAAATCACTAGGCAAGGCTTCAACTGCCTGTCATTTTCATTTCCCAGAACGCCTCTGGGCACCACCTGCCAGGAATCATCCATCAAGGAGGAAGCCCACACAAAAACCAGCTGGCCATTTATGAGCATGAACGCATCTGAAAATAAGTTCACCCCCTTCCATCTGAATACAGCTTACTTGAGTGTTATATCCTGTGCATCAATTCTGCCTGCTCTTAAAGGGTCCCCAGAATTACTGCCCAAGATGTTCTTAATTAGGACTTCCTTGAGCCCAAGGCTGATGCCCCCAAGATCTGATGCCTACCAGATGACTTAGGATCATGCTGATTGGGAATTCTGGGGTTTGCACCCCAGTACATCAAAAGGTGCCAGGCTGGATAAAGCTGCCATAAAATATGAGGTTCTTTGAACATATGTGCCCATTATTTTATTTATTTTATTTTATGTATTTACTGTATTTTTTATCCATCCTTTATTATTTTTATTAATAACTCAAGGCGGTGAACATAGCTAATACTCCTTCCTCCTCCTATTTTCCCCACAACAACCACCCTGTGAGGTGAGTTGGGCTGAGAGAGAGTGACTGGCCCAAGGTCACCCAGCTGGTTTTCGTGCCTAAGGCGGGACTAGAACTCACAGTCTCCTGGTTTGCTATTGGCTCCTTCCTAGGGCTGAGAGACAGGGACTGGCCCAAGGTCACCCAGCCGGCTTTCATGCCTAAGGCGGGACTAGAACTCACAGACTCCTGGTTTCTAGCCCAGCACCTTAACCACTAGACCAAACTGGCTCATTGAAGAATATTTCACATGCCATAGTGAGTTTCTTTCACTGTTGACTTATTTTGATTCTTAAAACTTCTTACCTAATATTTCCCCATAACTATCTTCTCTACTTTTAACCATGTTTTTATCTTTTTGATTCCAGAATTTGATCATTTAAATAGCATCTTAAGTTCAAAGAACTTTACAACATTCACTGACTAGTACAATAAGCCCAGTTCAGGGCAGGCTTTAAAACAGACATGAGCAAAGCTTTTGGAATGGAGGGTTGCATTCCTCAAAGGATGAAGTTGGGAGACACCCAGCATCACTAAGGGATGAGGCTAGAGGCAAAAGTAAGTGAGGCCAAAGTTCTCTTTTGCATGGAGTTGCACTCCCCCTGAAAAGCAAATCCACACTACAGGAGTGCTCTTTGACCCCCCCCCCCCAATTATCTCTGGATGCCCAAATGGCAAGGAGTCCATTTGCATCATGATGTCCC
Source organism: Charina bottae (assembly GCA_023362775.1). NCBI lineage: Eukaryota > Metazoa > Chordata > Lepidosauria > Squamata > Charinaidae > Charina > Charina bottae. The sequence continues at coordinate 168,573,901 of JALMGJ010000002.1, forward strand.
AACTGTAACCATTCTTGGTGGTTGGACCTGGCAATTGTTAATTATGCCTTGGTTACAACCTGACTTGACTGCTGCAAAATACTGTACTTGGGCTACACTTGAAGGGTGTCCAGAAAGTTCATTTGGTTTAAAACACAGCAGATGGAATATTAACTAGTGCACAATATTGGGACCATATTATTCCCTTGTTAAAAGATCTGCATTTAAGATGCTGGCTTTAACTTTTAAAGCTCTAAATAACTTAGGACCTGATTATCTGAGGCTGTCACTTATTTTATTACAAGCCTCACAGAATTCTAGAATCAGCAGGCGAGGTTGTCCTAACAATGCCCTTAATTTAGAAAATCTGCTTGGTGGACAGATACCCACAGGAAGTCTTCTTCTATGTTCAGAAGAAGTTCTTCCTGTGGGTGGACAGATAACCACAGGAAGTACTTCTTCTCCAGCGTCCACCAGAGTGGGTGGCTATATTAAATCTGATAAGTAACAGTAACAGTAATTCGGCACACCGGGTGCCATGCCATAAAACTTTGGATGGCACTTTGAAAATCTGTGCATTGACAAAATTTCCATTTGTCAATTACAAAAGGCCGCACTGTAGCACATATACTACGCCGATACATTATGACATCCTAGGTTCTTGGGAAGAACTCAATGTGAATGAAAGCCAACACCAGCTAAAGAACTGGCAGCTGTGGTTTCACATTGTTGTGTAGATGGAGGAGGAGGAGGAGGAGGAGGAGGAGGAGGAGGAGGAGGAGGAGGAGGAGGAGGAGGAGGAGGAGGAGGAGAAGAAGAAGAAGAAGAAGAAGAAGAAGAAGAAGAAGAAGAAGAAGAAGAAGAAGAAGAAGAAGAAGAAGAAGAATGCTCTCAAGCACAGGATGCACTTCACTGGGACCTGTGTTCCGCCCTAACTCTTTCTGCTTTGAGGGTACAAGTTGAGACTTCCTATTTTGCCAGTTAACTCAATCTAATAATTTTAACTGTGTTAATGGTATTTTAAATATTCTTATTTTATTTTGTTGATGATGTAAGCTACTTTGAGTGCTCAGTGGACAGAAAGGCAGGATACAAATTTGATGCTGATGTTGCTGCTGCTGCTGATGACGACAATGACATCTGTTGTCCTCAAGTGCAGGGGAGAACAGGGTTGGAGGCAGATTTCACTGCTCATCCAGATGGCTTGTGCAAATGGAATGAGAACGTTTTTGTGTCCTTTTTGTGCTTTGCCTCAGAATGCAATAAGGCTGAGGTACCAAGTGGCCATGTGATTGATCTGTTGCTCTCTGTGGTTAGCCTTCTGAGAGCTGCTAGGAGATGCTGTGGCATCGGAAATCAGAGGGTCAAGAGGAGAACACACCAATCACAGCAGCCTCCTCCCTTTCCCCCCCACTCCGCTGGTGATTGCAAGGGGTGGCAGAATCAATAGCAGAGGGAAATGTGGGAAATTGTCATAGCAGGAGCACATTTGAGTGTCCTGGCAACCAGCAGCAATTCAGGAGTATTAACTTAACACAAATCCCTCAAATCCTGCTATGCTGCCTTATCATGGCAGGGGGCATTCCTGGGAGAGATGAGCACAGAATGCCAGGAGAATATGTCAAAAGTATATATTCCCATCAGGGTCACTTATGGCATGAAGGTCATCCTAGCTGCTCATCTAAAGCAAGCAGACACTTATATCTGGCCGCAGTGATATAGGAAGATGCTGGAGGCAAATATTCACTTTAGTGACAATTGCAAAGGCATAATTTCATACTGCACAGGAGAAGGCAATGATAAACCACTCTTGTATTTTACCACATGGATAGACAAAATAGAACAAGCTCAAGGTATCATATTCTGGACACATGCAAAGACCCAGCTCCCTTGAGAACTCCATAGTTCTGGAAAAGGTGGAAGGAAAGAGAAAAAGAGGACAACCAGCAGCCAGGTGGATAGACTCGATTATAGCAGCAATGGATGTGCCATAGGAGGATATGAAGGCCTATTGGCTAAGATCAGGAATGGTTGGGTAGGAGGATATGAAGGCCTATTGGAGGAAGATCTGAATGGTTGGGTAGGGGACAGATTGTACTGTCTAGCTACTGTATGTGGTCACTAACAGTCAACATCAATTTGATGGCACATAATCAATCATAAAAATCTAACACAAATTCTATAAGTCTACATTGGATTTTACAATGTTAACTTCTAAAAACAAGTACTTGGGGAAAAGATGCATCTCACCAACCAGGCAAATCTACATCTCATTTACTTACAGGACTAGTAGAAATTGCTAGAGAAAATACAGGAGAGGACAAAAGCAATAACTGTGGCAAATGTGAACAGTATCCTTTTGTCCTTGGATGCTTTGCAAGTATGTCATTCATAGATACTAGGATGATCTTTCCTAGCCATCATTACTGCCAGATTAGCACAATAAAAATATTTTGCCTGTGTCTTGTCAGTCTCACTGTGAGTCTTCAATCAAGGTACTTCTTGATCTGCTCCACAGCGTAGAAAATAGGAAGCCAACTGGCCTGAGCTCAGTGGGAGACAGTGCATTAGGGTCATGATGTCTATCTTCTAAGTGATATTCCACCAGAAATGAAGGCACCTGCAAAAGCGCCAGTAAGAAACTTAAGAAGTGTTCTTAAAATCCAATAGGTGGAGAAGGATGGTCATCACCAGCCTGAACCGCAGCAGAAATTGATCTGAATATGACAAGGAAATTGATGAAACATCCCTAGAACTTTCAACCCACTTGTAATGGTATGTGGGAAAGGCCTTGGGAGACTGGGCAAAGAGATGCTGCCAAGGGAATGATCAGATAAGAGACAGCATAGCCCCCAGCTGGATAGTGGGCGGGGCAAGAGGCTCAGAAGAGACCCTCCCTAGTTTCTTGGGCTGTAAAGGGGACAGGCGGGGGTGGGAGAGAAGTACTTTCAGATTTGCAAGATTCTATTAATGTAGCTTTGCAATAAAGTAGAATTAGCTCATCTGGTTGTGTTTCCTGTCTGGTCTGCCTTGTAAGGCTCACACCACTGCCTGAATCAGATGAGAAAATCAGTAAGAGCGTGTAAGCTCCAACACGTGTTGGAGACATGACATGTTAGGACATGTGTTGGCCCTGAGCCATTCAAGATAAAAAGTGATGCAGTGATCTCCCCCCTCCCCCCAAAAAATTAACATCTTGCAGGTCCTCAACACTAATACTGGTAGGAAGAATGTTAGAAGCCGGATAGTCAGTATATTACCAGAATTTTGTTCCATAAGCCCAACACAAAGAGGCGCTCGTAATTGAAGATCATCTGCCCGCAAAATCTGGAGAAAAATACAGTTTCCCATCGAAACCACTGCAACTCTTTCTCTCTAGCTCTCAAGCCTGGGCTACTATTTTTTAAATGAATTTCCCTTTTTTCAATGTTAATTTTATCCACTTAAAACATAAGAGGTTAAATAGCTTTTGGGGGGATTTATTATACTTGTTTATTATTGCATATTGACATATAAATCTCACCCAACCCAAATATCCCTTCTACCCCAACATCTCTGAATGCAGCCCCAAAAGTAGAGGACCCAGAAAATCATTTTTGCCAGTACTGAACATCAGGCTAACTCTCCCCCCTCCAAGCAGACTCTGATACTAACAAGCTTGAAAGAGGACTTTTCCAGTATGTTGTTATGCCAAGAGGCAGGCATAGGGCCAAAAAGGCCCTGAAAAATTGCTGGAGAGCAGCTGGGGAGCCCGACCTGAGGAGGAAGATTAAACAAGCTGGCTACATGATGACTAAGAAGCAATATGATATTGCTTCAGATATCTGAAGGGTGTAAACATGCAGTAGGGTGAAGCCAAGCTGCTGAGTAAAATAAATGAAAAACACAGCAAATTGCATTCTTCCAAAAGCAAGCCCTCATTCTTCATTATGGAGACAGAACTACTGTATAAAAGAGAGCTACACCAGAAGGCTGAGAAAGCCCATGAGTCTAGTCTCGGATGATCTTACAAGGATCTCTGTGGATGTGACTGTTCTTGTCTTGGAAGCTTCTTGGAACAGTCAATGCACAAAGCTAAGGCTCCTTTTCCTTGTTGTCACCAGGGGCTTTGCTGGACCCTTAAAATCTTTGGAGAATGAGCCCACAATGCAATTCAGAGGTTGTTTTAAGTAGGGCAATATTCTGCAAGAGAGTTAAAAGCTGAAGAATCCTAATACATCACATCATTTTCGACCCAATTCTACATTTATTCAATTAATTTGCACCACATCCAGACAGGTAGTTCCTTTTAGTTAGCTCACCAATAGACAACTCAAACAAATCTGTTTCAAACCAAACTTCCTTCTAAGCTGGAGGAATAAAAAACATGACAAAATGGAAAGGGGAGGGAAAAGTTATAGGATAATGGAGTAAGGAAGATGCCTGAGCGAAAGCATGCTCAGATGATTAAATGCAGGTGGTTGTTTCCAAGACCTTGGTACTTTGGGGAAGTTAAGAAGCAACACATGAAGCTCTCTCACATTATTTGTCCTGCGTTAACTGGTACAAAGATACACTCCCTTTGAAAATGGAGGCTCTTTTTCAGGTATCTCTTCACATTTTTTTTTAAAATACACATCAAGTCCTCAGGCCTCCCAACATCTCACAACAATGAATCCAATGTTAATCATAACCTGGGGCAGAAAAATAGGAAGAGCTGAACAGGCAACCTTAAGCCAGGCTGAAAAACTGGTTGCAGGGGCTCCAGAGAAAGAGGACTCTGCCCAAAGGGAAGAAGGAAGGGAAGAGGTTGGCTGCTACTTGATAAGCTTGCCTCTGAGGTTATTAGAGAGTCACACATCTCGAGTCCATCTGAGACAAGATTCAGTACCCTCAGAAATACATTTGGACCAATCTACAGTATTTCATCAAAGAGCAAATCAGTGTTGGTTGTATTTCAGTATATACCTACTGTATTGTCATGCTTTAAAAAAGAAAAAAAGAGTCAAGAAAGCTGTGAAAGGGGAGAGAGAGAAGGGGGAACTGGGCTCAAGCCCCGTGTGCCCCCTCCTAACCAGGCCCATGTCCTCAGCTCATCAGCAGTCTTGTTTTCTGCCCTCAACCTGAACTTCTCACCCCTCGCAAAGGCTCTGCCAGAATCTCTTAGTCATGAGCTGCACTGGGTGCAGTTGTGCTCCTTGGTATTTCAGTCCTGGGTTCCCCCCCACCAATACTTTTGCCGAAACTCCACTCTCGTATTGCTTAGTTGTACCCTGGCAATGTGTAGTATCCTGTGATTTTGATCTCAAAATTCCAATAGGTAAGTTTCTTATACCCGGAAGTCCTACGTCAGGACATTGTCCATTTTAGATTTCCATGTACAGTAGGAACCAGCAATTTCATTTTAAGTTCTTTCTCTGTGAAAAACATGTAATTAAATTGTGTGAATATTCATCTTAAAACTAACCTGGTTTGATGTCAGAGCTTTCCCTAGCTGCTGACCTTTGGGTCTACTCCATTACAGCCGAGGCTGCTACTTCTTTCCCTTCCTCAGCAGTAGTCCATTTGGCCATCTTTGCTCACAGGGTGAATGGGACTATGTCCTAACACCACATGGCAAATTAAACTATGTTGGGGTTTGTATATACCCAGGAATTTACAGTTAGATAAATTTATACTGGAGAGGCTTGATATCTAGGTGAGAGGGGAATTATTCTGCAAGTCACCCAATTAGCAGCCATTGTTGTAGGGATGATGTGGCAGTGTATGACTCATACTACAGGTGCTAATAGTTTAGTTGGGTGTGGCAGATGATGAGAGTGACCTATAATGTGATTGGTCAGTTTATGTATATAAGCAGAGAGATCTGGTATTCTTTCTTCTCGTTTGCTGTACCTTCTCATCGCTGTATCATTTGTTACTTCTGTGGATGTATTCTGTACTACGTATGTATATAAAGTAAATAGGCTATTTTATCTAATCTCTGCTTGAGTGTCTATTTACTGCATAGAACGTGGATCACTGGTGTCTTGGAAAAAGGAGCAGGCCGCCCCACGGTGCGCACTCTGACAGACTAAACTAATGGCTGTGTTGCATGTGAGACCTTGAACGTACTCTCCTGTTTTGTTTATATTTATATTTTTAATGTTTTTAAGGCTCTGTTTTTTAATTGTTTACTTTCAATTGTACGTCGCCCAGAGTCACATCCGTGAGATGGGTGGCTATATAAAAATAAACTATGTCAGACATTGCTATGGGTAAGAGGCAGATCAATGTAAACATTCACATGAGCTATAATGTTACACACAAGGGACCATGGCTTCTTCTACCATGGCTCTGAGGAATACAGAAAAGACTTGAGTATCAACTTAGTGCCTCAGCAAGGCACATTGACCAGTGAAGAGGAGGGATTGATCCCATTGGTCAAGCTGAGAAAATGTAAACTTGTTGGTATGATTAGTATAGGCAAAGTGATCAACTATGCAGCTAGACCTGTTCCTGGGGTCCATGGCTTAATTTGCACTTTTTAGGGAGTGTCAAAAATTAATACACACCCACACATGGTAACATGCTATTAATCCCTAGGAAGATGGCTGATGCCAGCGAGGAAGGGAAATCTTCCACGAACATTTGTCTATTTGTCAGTATGATTTCATGTCTCCGTCCTTGCAAGAAGTCCAACATTCTGTTTCCCAAAATGTATGATCAAAGAAATGTATGGGTTGAAAATTAACGATTCCTCAGGTTATGCAGATACGCCCTGTAAACCCAAACAAGTATTTACAAAAGCTATTTTAATCCATAGTCATACGTGCCATCTTTGCACAGTACACTAATTTCGCACGATACACTCAATATATGAAACTTAACTGCAGAGTGATTCTTGGCCAAATATACTCAAGGCCAGAAGTGTAAAACATCATATCCCTGATCAAGCTTCTCCCAGAGTTGCATTCCCTTTTTATCATCTAGACTCCATGGAAGTCATTACAACAACCAAGCTTTCAATATGGATCAGGACATTGCAAGGGATACTGTGATGGTTTTGAGAATCTGAAACGGAGCCTAAACCACCTCTGGCCTTCTGGATGGCTGTCCTTTGGCCAATCGATCTTGGGATTGTTATAATGGAAGTGTTCTCAATCTAGACTCTTCCATCTATGTTAGACCTGCTCCCATAATTTCTAATTGCTATGGCCAGCTGCACTATTTGGGGAATTGTCCAAAACATCTGAAGAGTATTAACTTTGGAAAGGCTAGTATAAGACTGGGACAACACTCTGCCCTCAGGGACAAATGGACAGAAGGAAAGATGTAACAAATGAAACAAAATCTTCAGGCACAAAATATACTCATCCACACAGCTTGTATAAAATAACTGAGATATGATATTCATTACAGTATATGTAATATGGATCCTTTCCTTTAAAGGCATAAAACGCCTGCCTTTTTTTCCTGCACTAGATGGTTAACTTCCACAAAGAGGCCTCTGACATTCTGTATGACAGGGAGAAAAGAATCATGACTTTGCTCTCTAATTCTTAAAACCTCCAGGGCAGGCATTTCAACCCTTTTGCACGTTGAAGCATTTTCCCAAAGTATCATACACTGGTACCATCAAGATTAGAGAACATTTGTTCAGAGTTCAATACTGGGTATCCATACATCCTAAATGCTTTTTAATGCTAGTCATGCCAGATAAACGTGAACTAAGATGGCCTGAATCAGATCTTGAAGTTTTTCTTTCTATATTATCCTCATGGCACCAGTTTGATTACTGTGGCTGTCATGATACAAGTCGTTAAAATGCTGATTCAGTGTATCACAGTGAAATATATAGTTTTTCCTTATGCCTTACTTTTACCTCTTGGCTGACATTGCATTAAGCAGTCTGATCCAGAACACCTTCCATACTCCCCAAAGTCCACTCTACCTGGATATGGTTGAGGGCCTTCTCCTGGTAGTGCATGTCATCTCCAGTCCCACCAGCTGCCTCAGATGGGATCCCATAACTGGTGCAATTGTCGTAATGGATGTAGTCATACTGGGGGGCACCACCCCACAACACTGTATCCTTCTTGATGCTAGCCTTCTTGAGCTCTGAATGCTCCATAGTTCAACTTTTGCTGAGGTGGGACAAGGACACTGCAGAAGAAACACCAAGCCCCCCTCGCTGATCAGCCCAAGACATCCCCCCCCCCCGGTCTTCCTCTCCTTCCCTATTCCTTACGTCTTTCTCACTTTCTTTTCTTCCTGCCCCCAAAGGCATCTGGGGCAGTGATTGCAAGGTTTAATTATATTTATAGCAGCCTTCTTCTGTCACATGACCCCCCCAAAGCCACATCTGATCCGGGCAAGAGGCATTAACTTGGTCAGGATTGAATATCAGGTGTGACAGGAGGGAACCCTGAAGGAACGGGGGTGGGGAGGAGAAGGCAACAGTCAAGGAGGGAGTCAGCAGGATGGAACTCAAATGTGCAGAGCTTTATATTCATGTCAGAGGGCTTTCCGCTCCTAATGCACGCAAGCCTACAGTGGGATACTTGGAATTGACTAATGGCTTCCTTGGCAATTCTTTCCATCAGCAGCCTGGTCTGAAGGCAGGGACTACTGAATCCTAAGTAATAACACAGCATAAGACTACAGGAATCATTCCCTCTTCACATCTCTCCAAACCTCTGCCACCCAAAGCACTCCCTACTCTTCTTAAGTACTCTGAATTTAAGCATATTCTCCTTAAATCCCTGCCCTGGGTTGCTTATTCAGGCTGTAATGTTGCCAGCAGAAGCTCATAGCAATTACTTTCAAAGCCCCACATGGCCTTTTCTCCCCTCGTATCCTGATAAATCCTAGGAGCAACTGTTGCTTTTCTGAAAATTTTCTCTCCCTCAAACAACTCCATTCTGTGTTGTCCCTTTTACCTGGAGGCACCTTCCCTCTCACCACAAGTTCTTGCTCCAAATGCCTTCCTCAAAAAAGCCTATGTCTGTAAAATGAATACATCATTTCCCCCTGTTCATCTCTAGTTCCAGGTCTCTTCCCTCCTCCTATTGTCTCCCCAGGCCAAATGTGAGACTCTAAATTCCTTCAAGGCATTCTGAAGGCACCATACCCATTCATAGCAAACCATGCACATCAGATAGGCAGACATGTTCTTGAACAAAATGAACATTCCATCTAAATGAGCTTTCTGTTTTCTGCAGTAATCAGCAGATTGCCTCTGAGAAGCTAAAAAACAAGATACAAGTGCAACAGGCTTTTTTTTTTGCACTTTTGTAGTTTGCTTCAGAGGTACAGTATCTAGCTTCGGCTCATGGAGGTTCTGTTTAGTTGTAGTCAATGGTCTGCCTGTCTTTCATTCATTTATCTAACCCAGTGTTTTTCAACCTCAGCAACTCTAAGCTGTGGGGACTCTGAAGGTCCTAGATGTCATGCAATCATAAAAGCAACAAGTAATATATCATTGTATACACCACAATGCATCACTGACTCCTCATCCTGCTAGCTGTCTAAATTAAAAATAAGAGGGACTTCCTGTGGGAAATGGCCGACTGAACAACTTTGCCTGTGAGCTCCATGGGCAGAGCTGGCAGCGTGGTAGTTTTTTCTGGGTGCAGGAAGGTTTTTCTGTAGCCCCAAGTGTTTTTCCGGATTAAGGAAAACGCTGAGAATTGACCCATTTGTCCTCCAGGCGGTGAGCTGTAGCCAGGAGATCGTAGACAGCGTCTGCGACCGAGCGGTAAGACTACACTGGGAGGCTGGGATTTCATCTTTTTCTAAGCCACGTATGCAACTCCTTAAAGGGGAAATAAGTCGTGCCTTCCCATTTCTTAAGCACCCAATTCGTTTGTTTAAGTTTTGTATCTTAAGAGAAGCTTCTTACAGTAAGAAAAAGCAGAATCTCTTGGTGATTATAGTTATTTTTGGAGATTTTTAACTATAAAAAAAAAGTTTTGGCTTTTTCCCCCATCTGGGTTATATTGAGAGCTGTAACATTGCCTTTCCATTGTTATCTTTGTTGCTGAATTTGAAGGTTGGAGTGTTCTTTCAACACATTGTTTTAAATTTCTCATTCTAAACTTTAGGCTTTCTGTTTACTTTTTTCCAAGTTGTCTGCTAGTATATTTTCTTTGGTTAATTTTGGATTAATTCATTAACCTCTATTTTTGTGAGTTAACTCTTTAGGGTGTGCTATAATTTACTGTTTGAACAATGGAAGATTTTAAAGAAGATCTCAGAGAATTACGTTGCAAGCAAGAAGATATTTTTTCAAAGGGTTGTCAAATTATTATACAGACTGTTTGGGACATTCAAGATGAGATTCTAGCTAAAATGAAACAACTATATGAAAAGACTATGATGAAACAAGAAGATGTTGGAAGAGATGGGGATTTTACTGTTGTGAGGGACATTGTAATATTCCCAGCTGAAAACTCTGGATTGGTGTTTATGGGGTTAAAAAGATTGTTTAACCTTAAGACTGCACAAGGAACTGCCAAGCTGGGGAAATGTTATGATGATTTCAATCAATGTTATGGGAAAGAAGAGTATGTTATGTGGGAGTTTTTTTTCTCTTTCACTGGAAAGTTTGTATCTTTGGGGGCTGTTGGGCTGTCGGATCTTAGTAAAAAAAATGCTGTTGGTGTAATGGTGAAATATTTAAATGCCCTGGTATATTTTGAGGAGGGGGTAAAGAATTAAGAATATTTAATTGGACTGATAATGAGGTCAACATGATTTACAAGATTTTTGATTTCTAAGATTTAAAAGGTATTGACAAGTTCTGGTAATATTTTATATTGTTTTTAAGCATAATTAGGGTTAAGATTGTTAATTATAAAGGTAGACAATTTATAAAAAATAAGAATATTTAATTGGATTGATAATGAGACTAATATGATTTTTTTTCTTTTCTTTTCTTATGGTTTGGATTAGGATTTATAGGGTTATAGATTTGTAAAACTTAAAGGATATTGATAAGATATAATAATGTTTTACACTGTTTTTCAGATCTAATAGGGTTAAGATTGTTTATTATAAAGGCAGACAATTTATTTGTTTCTATAATTTGATGCCTATTGTGTAGACAGAAGTATATAGAATAGTAGTAGAAAGAAAAAAAAATTAAATGGATTATTTTTTAAGAGGGAGGGAAGTTTGAAGTAGAAATTTAAATATATGTATATATGTATTATGTAAGGGGGAGGAGCAATTGTATTAGAGATTTGTATATGTGTTAATGGAGGGATTTATAGAAATAATGTGATAATGGTTTGATATAGAGGAAGGGTTTGTATATGGGAATTGCTGTATATTCTTGCTGCTGAAAGCTGGAAGTCACCTGTATGTATGTAACTTTCTAAAAGTTTTTTCTTTTGTGTTTTTACACTTTTAGTGTTTTTTTTTGTTTGTAGTGTTTTTTATGTTTTTTGTAATTTTTTATCTTTGTTTTAAAAAAATAAAAACTTAATAAAAAAAATTAAAATAAAAAATAAAAATAAAAATAAAAATAGAGAAATGTCTGTCTCTTCACATCTGCTAAAAGATATTATTTTGACAGTATTTTAGATAGCTTTAAATGCAAATAGAGAATAAGTCTGCATTCTGAGCAAGAATGCTCTTGAGTCCTAGAAGTCTGAAACTAACAAGGGAAGAGCATCACTTCCTTCTCCACTTGTGAATCTTGAAGACACCAGACTGGGGCTTCTCCTTGTATGACATCTGCTTCATGCCCAGTTCAGTTCACGTACTCTTGGCAAACAACGACAACGCCCTTCCAAAATATACTTTAAGAAATGTTGCCTCAAACGTTGCTTTCTTTTTTATGCAAAGCTTGCCGTTTCTGAGGTTGAGAAAATAAACATCTTCCACCCTTTCACACGTTTTTGCATCCAATGTTTTTCTGACTTTTTGCTGCTTCAGCATTCTTCTTCCTTAACTTGAAAGAAGAGTGTCTTCATTATACAGTCCTAGCCATTCAGAGATTACCTAATGAATATATTTAGATAGTATATTAATATCTTAATTAATATACTATCTTAATATATTAAGATAGTATATTAATTAAGATATTAAGATAGATATTAAGATAGTAAAACCAATCAGATATGACTATGCAATGACATCTCTGGTGGCAATTTAAGTCTTCTTGCCATCTTGACTTTCCATCTGTATTTGTGTGAATTGCCAAGTGTCCTACTGGCAAGACAAGTTGGACAAAGTTTCCAGTTTTTTGCCTCTCTGCACTGTGATGTAGCATACAGAACATCACTAACATTCTAATCCAACTATAATCCCATTAAATGCATCTGAATAAGAATGTGATTCAGTTTCCACGTGAAATAAACGCAGAATGGATGAAGACATTGACATTTAGATGTATTTTTGGATACAGATGTGGACTGTTCTGTATTATTTCCAATAATAGGGATAAGCAGCTAAATTCCAGTTCCCCATACTACAGTGGTGTATGCAAGGCTTTTCCATGACCTTGAAAAATGTTGTCTGGGGTTAAAATAGATAAAGCACAGCACAGCGGAATGTCTAAGGGTTGAACTTAATTAGCATTTGGATGGGAGATCACCAGAAAATCCCTAGATTGTACATTAAAGTAGGATATAAAGTAGGATAGGAGAGCCAGTTTGGTCGAGTGGTTAAGGTGCTGGGCTAGAATCCAGGAGACTGAGAGTTCTAGTCCCGCCTTAGGCACGAAAGCTGGCTGGGTGACCTTGGGCCAGTCTCTCTCTCTCAGCCCTGGGAAGGAGCCAATAGCAAACCAGGATTCTGTGAGTTCTAGTCCCGCCTTCAGCATGAAAGCCGGCTGGGTGACCTTGGGCCAGTCACTCTCTCTCAGCCCTAGGAAGGAGCCAATGGGAAACCAGGATTCTGTGAGTTCTAGTCCCACCTTAGGCATGAAAGCCAGCTGGGTGACCTTGGGCCAGTCCCTGTCTCTCAGCCCTAGGAAGGAGCCAATGGCAAACCAGGAGACTGAGAGTTCTAGTCCCGCCTTCGGCATGAAAGCCGGCTGGGTGACCTTGGGCCAGTCACTCTCTCTCAGCCCAACTCACCTCACAGGGTGGTTGTTGTGGGGAAAAGAGGAGGAGGAAGGAGTATTAGGTATGTTCGCCACCTTGAGTTATTTATAACTCAATAAAATAAATAAAAAAATAAATATTGCCCCTGCCACCACCACCCCAAAAAAATCCTGGGAGCCAGCATTTCTGTATTTATTGTTGCCAAGAAACAAGATGGCTGTAGTCACCAGGAGTTTAGCCAATGTGAGGTTATACTTTACATTTTAAAGTATTACTTTTTCTCCTTTTCTATCTGACTCCATCTATAGAGAGTACAATTAACAATTAATGATGTACTGAACTTAACTCATTCCCTCTTTCAATTTTGGAGGATAACTGCAGTCCTCCAATTAATTACTAAACATAGGGTTGTTTTGTTATTGCTCTTTCCCTGCAGCAAATACAGAGCATATCTGAGTCCCTGCTTCAGCTCAGTCGATCACATCTGCTCCTAAGGCCACGTCTTCTTGGAATTAATATCCACACATAATCAAATTCAACTTGTATTTGAAGCATAACAACCAGTTCCTGGCTGGTAATGTAAATTATTTAACTCAAGCATTAATTGGAGTGTATGGGAACACCAATCGGTTGTTCCATGTCCAGTTCTAACTGTTGCTTCTTGACCCACATACAGGTTTCTCAGGAGACAAGTAAGGTGGTCTGGTACTCCCATCTCTTTAAGAATTTGCCACAGTTTGTTGTGATCCACACAAGCTGAAGGTCAAATACTTTGGCCACCTAATGAGAAGAGAGGACTCACTTGAAAAGACCCTGATGCTGGGAAAGACTGAAGGCAAAAGGAGAAGGGGACGGCAGAGGATGAGATGGTTAGATAGCATCACCGATGTAATGAGCATGAATTTGAGTAAACTCCGGGAGACAGTGGAGGACAGAAAGGCCTGGTGTGCTATAGTCCATGACGTCATGAAGAGTCGGACACGACTAAACGACTGAACAACAACAAAATGGGAACACCCCAATTCCCACAACTAAATTAAAAGTGCTTTTTCATTATGCTCTGTAATAAAAAGGTAAAGGTTCCCCTCGCACATTTGTGCAGTCGTGTCCAACTCTAGGGGCCGGTGCTCATCTCCGTTTGTTAGCCAAAGAGCCAGCGTTGTCCAAAGACGCTTCCACGGTCATGTGGCCGGCATGACACACGCAGAACGCTGTTACCTACCCACCAAAGTGGTACCTATTAATCTACTTGCATTTGCATGCTTTCGAATTGCTAGTTTGGCAAGAGCTGGGGCTAGTGCGGGAGCTCACTCCGTCATGCAGGACTAAGGATTCAAACCTCCAAACTTGCGATCTTCCGATCGACAAGCCTGGCGTCTTACCCGCTGAGCCACCACGCTGTAATAGAGAGCTGTAAATAACCAGCATTAAAATATTTAAAATATCAGGTAAATGAAAGCAGCTGGTTATGAAACACCACCATCTATGCAGGGTACAACACAACACAGAATTACATTATATAGTCCCCATTGTTTGTATTTCTGTATATTAAAATATTTGTTTGTTTTTTATCAAATTTATATGGACACCCCTCTCTCAAAAAGTGACTCTGGGCGGCATACAACAAGGATATAAATAAGAAACAGTCATTATTAAAAATCAAAAGGTATACCAGAGATTAGATGTTAACAGCCATAATGGAGCCATATACTCCATACTATAATTATAATTATCCCCCTCTTCTTTCCAAAGGATATCTATAATAGTTACAGAAGTTCAACAATGATTAATTACTGTAAAAGAAAATATTTCTCATAGCTATGCATTACATTCAGCATTACATTATGCTTCCTCTCTATTACATTGTTAGCCTCCATGCCCTCAGGTTGCAGTTTTCAATGTAAAGATATCTCATTTTCAGACTTTAACACTCATCGAAGTATAATACATTTCAGTGTATGAGAGTGGCAGAGGTGATGACTTTAACGGTTAAGACAGTTTAAGACAAGGATGGTCAAAATCTCTCATTCAAAGGGAAATGATATAATTGTTCTGTTTTCACATTTTTCTAGAAAGCAAAGGGCCTTGAATTATATAACATTAAACATCAGTTTTGTATGCTATATGGGGTATTACACACTTTTGGTAAATAAAGTGTTAAAAGACTTCCACATAATCTAGAAAGCTCAGGTATTGTATACATGTAAACCAAGCTGCTCTAATTACAGAAAATAGGATATTTTGCACCTTTGCTCAAGCTAGGGGATGGAATATATATCAAAATAACTAATACTAATCAGGAAATAATTACTGTCCTCTATATATACATTTATATTCAGAATGAGGAAAACTTTGAGGAGAAAGAAAAGGGTAGGGATGGTGAAGCTCACCTGACGTGGAAGTTTCCTGTTGTCACTCATATTTCATCTGATTTTTCTATCCCTTCAGTCCTGTTCTCCCTTCTTCTACCTGTTTCCCCAGATGACAGTGGCCCTGCTGACCTAATATAGTTGATAGCTTCTTACCTCCACCCCCACCCCCATGTGCTTCACCATTATATGAACACCCTGAGATTATCTTCGCAATCCCTGGTTCAGAGGGAACAGGAAAATACACATACTGACCTTGAGTGTCAGTGCTGGTCTCATAGCTTCTGCCAAATGGGAGATTTATCACCTCATATCACAGAACTATCTATCACTGGAGGAAGGATTAATTCTTTGTGTCCTCCACCCCACCCCTGCACCTCTTAGCAAAGGTTTCCTGTTCCAGTCTAGATGCTGGAACAACGAAAGTTCTGATTTCCCAGCCAAGCGCTACCTGAAGCAGGCTTGTTCAGTCTAATGTCCTTCAGATGTGATAGGCTAGAAACTCTCAAAAACACACTCAACTTATATTAAAAGTAGCTATTCTTTCCTCCATGACCCTGACATTTTGGGCAAACCCTGACACCCAGCATTCACAAAACTATTGGCATTTACACAAAAATCTTCCCACAGCCAATGACAGTTGGTGTATTGTGGGATCACTTGATGATGATAACGTGGAAAACTAGGCAAAAGGATGTGGAGGGGAGAAGGAGGTGATAACTAGACCAGAAGTAAAAATAAAATTTAAGAGTTTTTACTTGAGAGAGAAATAGGAAGAACAAGAGAAACAGTAGTTTTATTGTTTGATAAGGCAAGTTGGGTTGTGTCACAAAGCCATGGAAGATATTATCAATAATCAAGTCTGTAAAGGAAAATACTTTTTTTTAATTAGTTGTGGGAGACACTGGAAGGACTGGAAGGGATGTGGTCAGTGAGGAAGAAAGTTTGAGAAAAAGTCAGGATTCTGGGATATCCACAGGGAAGAAGAGGTCATGAGAAATCACTGAGGAAATGCCTAATCTGCAAGGTAGGCAAACTGCTAGAATTGTAAACTCCGAAGAAGAAAAGAAGTCAGATGAGAATGAATAAATGAGAGAGATAGAAACACATTCAGTAGAAAAAGAGTTCCACATAAAGAATAGAATAATATTATTGAATTCATGGTACAGAACCAGATGGTGTTAGCAAATGGCTTTTGGGTGTTTATGCGGGCTGATATTATGTACATCCAAATGATTTTCCTGCAGTAAAGACAAAATGTATTATTCCTAATGACAAATGATAGAGATTATGTTAAAAAGTCATGGTAGAGAAAAGTAACATATTTTAGGGTCAAACCTTTTGTTAAATATACTTCCATCTTGTTTTAAATAATGAATTATTTTGACATGCAGCATTCTATGTTAGTTGTAGAATTCAGTATATTGAGGAATAGAAATTACAAATAATATCTTCTATAGAAGAATAGTTAGATGAAATGGGATCTTATTTTTCCTTTTGGTAAAATTAATACTCCACTTTTGAATAACAGAGAATCATAGAATCATGAAGTTGAAAAGGGCTATTTAGGACATTGAACCCAGTGCCTAAATACAAATACAAATACAAATGAAAGGGAATACAAATGAAAGTATGGAAATACAAATGAAGTATCCCTAATGGACAGCTATCCATCCTCTGCTTGAATTCACCCAGTAAAGGGGAGCTTATCACTTATCTGGGCAACTAGTTCCACTCTCATGTTTTCTGTAACATATGAATCTGCCTTCCTATAATGTTTATTCATTATTTGGTGTCCTGCATTCTGGATCAAAAGAGAACACATCTTGACCTTCTATGTGACATTCTTTCAGGTATATGTGAAGAGTACTATCAGATTCCTCCTAGTGAAGGTTGACCATGCACAACTTCCTCAATCTCTCTTCATAGGATTTAGCTTCTAATAAGGCTGTGCCTATTCAGATTTCATTCCAAAAAGGTGCTTCAGAGCATGCGTGAGCACAAATATAGCTCCTGAGTGTAACTTTTTAAGGCAATCAACACCCAGATATGCAAAGATTAACACCAGGATTAACACCAGACGAACAATCAAACAGTACAAAATACCCTAATCAAGGAACTATTAACTCAATCAATGAACCAAGCAGCAAACAACAGCCCAGTCAAGGAACTACCAAGGAGAGAACAACACCCCCACCAACACAAGCAGGGCAAGCCACTGTATATAAACAGAGAGCAAGTCCCACTCCCTTTTCGCACTGAAGATGTTGCCTAGCCTGGCAATGAAACGTCTGCAAGAAAACAACAAGGCTCAGAGAGCACCAAGGTTCAACCCTGAGCTGCAAATATTCCCTTTGATTGAGACTAGCACATGGTAAAGCAGCCATGAAGGCCTTGGAAACGATATTCAAATGCTGTGATATGTCTATACCTACAAAGATCAGAATCATGGAAGCCATGGTATTCCCTGTGACACGCTATGGAAGTGAAAGTTGGACTTCGAAGAAGCAGGGTAGGAAGAGTATTGATGCTTTTGATCTTTGGTGTTGAAGAAGACTCCTGAGAATATTGTGGACAGCCAAGAAAACAAACCGATGAATCATTGAACAAATCAACCTAGATTTTTCACTCAAGGCACAAATGACCAGGCTGAAGTATTCTACTTCAGACACATTATGCGAAGACCTAGCTCTCTGGAAAAGACTCTAATGCTGGGAAAGGTGGAAGGAAAGAGAAGAAGAAGATTATCAGCAGCAAGGTGGATGGACTCAGTTACAGTAGTGATGAATATGTCTATGAAGGTTCTCAGTCATCCAGGTGGAATTGTCTGGAAACGTTTCGCTCCTTATCCAAGAAGCTTCTTCAGTCTGACTCAGACTGAAGAAGCTTCTTGGATAAGGAGCGAAACGTTTCCACTGAGAAAATAGAAATCCAGTTGACATGATTCAAGCTACAGACAGTAGTGATGAATGCACCGTTGGAAATGCTGAAGGACCAGGTTAGAGACAGATCATTATGGAGAAAACCTATCTACTGTATGTGGTTGCTAAGACTCAACAACAATTTGACGGATCATCATCATCATCATCATCATCATCAATATTTTTACTCCTCCAGTTATGTGACACTTCAGTACTTCTCCAGAATTTCTAAGAAATATCACATAAAAGCTTGGTCAGAGCATCAGCTAGTTTCTTCAGTATCTCTGCAGGCAATTAATCTGGCCCTGAAGATTTCAATTAACCAAAAGTAACTAAGGATTCAGAGTCATGATTACATGAGTTGGGCAGCTCTATCAATCTAAATAAATAAATAAATAAATTCCACGACCATGTCTCTATCATTCTCAAACTTCTATTCTGTTCCTCCATCCTGCTCTTACAATTTCCTGGTAAAACATACAGTTTTTGTGGGAGAAATTGAGTAGTACCCCTTTTCTTTGCTACCTGTTAGCATTCTGTTGCCTTTCTTAAGCATATTTTCCTTTTATTTTGACCATATCTGAAAAAGCCCTTTTTGTTCTTAGCAACCTTCATCACCTTCACCTCATTTTAAACTTTAGGTTTCCTAACACCATATTTACAATTCCTAGATACTTTTAACATACAGCCCTCCCTTTCTGTTGCTTCTGCTTTTCTTTTTTTGATAAATTGTATTCTTCCACTGATATATTCTGATCATGGGACTCAGTCATTATACCTATGACATTCTATTAGCCTTCCTACACTAAAAGTTCAAGCTCATCTTGTTTATTTCCCATTCTCTGAGCATTAGCATATAGACTATGGAAGCCCTGAACTTCATAACCTAACACTCTTTCTGATTTTTCATTCAGCTGTTTAATAGGGCCCATTACAACAACCCTCCCATTTTTTCCTACAATGGACATCTTTTTCTCAGATCCTTCATGATTTTCATCACCAAATCCCACAAATACAGTTTAAAGCCCTCCTAATCAAATTCATTTTTACTACTCCATGTGTGGTGCAATCCCTTATCTGGACTACTCAGAAACCAAATCTCTCCTACCAGCACCATTTGTGCAGCTAATCATTCACCTGCAGCCTTCTCCTTCCTCTTTCGTTTCTTTTTCATGGCTATAACAGTTCCTTGCAGTATCATTTTCCCATGACAGAATTAGGTAAATGCAATTCTATTCTATTTTTGTATAAAGACTATTTATCCAAATATTCCACATTATTTATTTATTTATTTTCTATCCCACCTCGGGGAACATACCTAATACTCCTTCCTCCTCCTATTTTCCCCACAACAGCCACCCTGTGAGGTGAGTTGGGCTGAGAGAGAGTGACTGGTCCAAGGTCACCCAGCCGGCTTTCATGCCTAAGGCTGGACTAGAACTCACAGACTCCTGGTTTCCCATTGGCTCCTTCCTAGAGCTGAGAGACAGGGACTGGCCCAAGGTCACCCAGCCGGCTTTCATGCCTAAGGCGGGACTAGAACTCACAGACTCCTGGTTTGCCATTGGCTCCTTCCTAGGGCTGAGAGACAGGGACTGGCCCAAGGTAACCCAGCCGGCTTTCATGCCTAAGGCGGGACTAGAACTCACAGACTCCTGGTTTGCCATTGGCTCCTTCCTAGGGCTGAGAGACAGGGACTGGCCCAAGGTCACCCAGCCGGCTTTCATGCCTAAGGCGGGACTAGAACTCACAGACTCCTGGTTTCTAGCCCGTCTCTCTCTCTCTTTATGCACACATGCGCGCGCACACAAACATATATGTATATATACACACATCTTTCTGTCCCCAAGTCAACCATGAATTAAAGCAAACACAATGAATATTCATGGTTGTTAACCTCCTGAAAGATGATCAGATTACATGATCTGACTCATGTAAAAAAAAAAGTTATTTCATTTTTTTAAAATATCATTTGATTTTTTCCCTGTATTATCCAAAATTTTAGCATTTGAATACACTAGAGTCTAATTTAATTTCATTAATTCTGAATTGTACACTGTATTGAACATTTGTAAATGTAACATGTCCATGTTTTATATGTAAATAAATGATTTGGGCATTTTGCATCCCCGCCCCCAAATACACATTACACCATGTCGGAATCAAAATTCTCAGTAGCATGCAGAAATAATGTAGTTTGAGATCTCAACAGCTTGGGACAGTATCCCAGTTACAAATCCCATCTAAACTGTTTTGAGAAAAGGTGGAGTTTCACTATATTAAGACTCCATTTTTAGGTTTGAGATCACATCTCATTGTGTACTATATGTAAAAATCATGCAAATATTGACTGGAATTACATATATTTGAAAGTCTCATCATGTAACTAAGCAGCCATGCCTCACTCATTTCATGGAGGTCTTCTTCCTGCAAAAACACTGTCTTGATTTCTCTGTGAGGGAGGTTTCTAAATGACTTTTTTTTGTATAAAGAGAAGGGACATTTGGAAAGTCACTGTTAGTTACTGTACTCTCATGAACAAAGAATATGGAAATTGAACTCTTTGTGTCTTCCAAGAACTTAGCTAAGAGCTTGAGATTTCAGTGACTGGAGGATAGCAGGTGTTGTATCTGTTCTGCAAATGAACCTCAAGCAATTTTAGAAAATCATATTCTGAAGACAGATCACCTTCAAGAGCTCATTCACAGGATTCTCGGTAACACAGCCAGGACACTGAACGTCGTACAACCTTAAAATAGCAGCTGCCTCTCGGATGAGTTGCAGTTAAAAGGGGAAGCGATACACAACCAATATCTTGCCATCTGTACAGCCCACCACAACTGCAATAGTGTAAAATCATTCTGTCTGTTCTCCTTTTGAAGAAGGTTCCAATTTATCTTTTGACTCTGGAGAAGTTTGCCTCTGGGGACACAACTCACCTTCTTTGCGTCAAAGCAACTTCATAGATATTCTTGACAAAAGATTTTTGAAAAGTCCCACTGGCTGAGACAAAACTGATTTCAGACCAATCAGCTGGCAACACCACTCAGTTGCAGAACAAAGATATGGCTTATAAAACCTAAGACAAGCAAGGCAAAGTGGAAGTATCAGATTCTGGAATGTCAAGAACCTCAGTACAGGAGGCCAAACTTCCAATATTATTGATTTATACTAGTCCAGATGTTTGATTTCTGAATTTGACCCTCAGAAGAGCTAATCAGGTACACCAACAGGAAGAGAATTGTGAGGGCTAAGCCAATTTATATTGTTCCAGGTAGCTCACCTGGTGAGCCTCTCATCTCAGATCACCAACCACCCAGAATCCCTGTTTCTGTCTTGCAGTAATATGACCAAGGGACAACCCTGTCTATAGCAACGTTTTAACTGGGAAGAGGAGAAGAGTATAGATTATCATAAGGGTTGCTTTCTACTTGATATCTTTTATTTTTATATACAGACATTGCTGTAATATTGGCTTGAAGGAAGTAAACCTCAAGGCTGCAGAATTCCTCTCCAGTCCTCCCTCCAGGCCAGTCACCAGAGATGTTACCCAGTGCTGAATGTACTTTCAAGCTTTTCTTCAAGTGTGAAGAAACAAAGGAAGAAAGAAAAACAAGAAGCAAGAACAGCAGTCCGTACTGCAACTGGTACAAAACATGGAGCTTTCCCTGAAATGTGCAGCTTAAGTGCAGAGTGGATATATTTCAGCTCAGGATCCATAACCAGGTGTTCCCGTGCATCTCCAAGGAATGCAACTGTCCAGTCCTGGCACCCACCAGCGGCTTCTGTTGGCCTTTCCGGCTCCCCCCTCCTCACCCCCACCGTTGCTGCCTGCGCCGCAGCCGGAGTTGGAGCTACTTAATCTCCAGCAGCTTCAGTTTTATGAGCTTTGCAGAGAAACTGCCTCCTGCGCAAGCAATCAATCTGGCCTCAGGGCTCCCCGCCTGCCTTCCTGCCTTGCCTCTCGGGTCCTAACCACCCCCAGAGCCAAAGGAGGGAGAGTTTCCTGCGGCGTCACAGGGCACTGTCATGTCACCCCCTTATCAGCAGCCCATGCCAGTTTTTTGACAAGAGCAGTACATTGCTCTGGCCTTGCCAGTGATGGATTTATTAGGCTTGGCAGCCTTGGAAACTCATTTCTCTTCTCTGCTTCCCTCATTTCTCACTTCAGGTCACATCGCCGTTGCGCCTCTCGTGAGAAGCAGCAGAGGCATTTCTGGGCCAGCGGTGGCTGGCCATTTCCAGCAAGAGGGCCCCCAAAGAGGAAGGCCAAACTTGATGGGATGGCAGCAGAACCATTTTGTTTTGTTTAAAATCCAACAGAAGGGAGAGGGGTACTTTTAACAGTAAAATGTATGATCTGAGTGAGGAGAGCTGAATCTTCCCCTCCACACACACTTTGCTTATTCCTCAGAGTTTGCATTTTTCCCTCTGCTCAGCAGGCAATCATTCTATGTAGCTGGGGTAGGTATCTATTTACATACAAGGAACTGCTGCCTTCATAACTCATTTGGCCACCAACAGGGCATGCATATATGTGTGTGTGTGTGTGTGTGTGTGTGTGTGTGTGGAGAGAGAGAGAGAGAGAGAGAGAGAGAGAGAGAGAGAGAGAGAGAGAGAGAGAGAGAGAGAGAAGATGGTAGAGGTAGAGGTAGAGGTAGATAGATATATGCTTTGCTTTATTTATAGGCCACCTGTTTCCCAAATGACTCTGGGCATGTTACACCTAAGAACTAATTTATATATAAAAGCATATAAAAGATGCAACTGATACAACTACCCAGAAGAACAAATTATTCAAAACAAGACTAAAACAATACAAATCAAATCAAATCAAATCAGGCAAAAGGACAAAAGTGGGATCCTTAATCATCCTGTCCCCAGGGTTAGGGAGAACAACCAGGTCTTCAATAATTTCCTGGGTGACATAAGGGTGGGAGCCACACAAATCTCGGGGGGGGGGATCATTCCAGATGGCAGGAATTGCAACATCCTGGGTCCCATGAGTTGACATTCTTTAACTGATGGGACCTGGAGCACTCCCACCCTGCAGGACCATGCTGGACGGACAGAGGCAACTGGAGATAGGCGGTCCCTCAGATAGGCCAACCTGGTATCTTCTGATATATTGTGGCTACAACTTCCAGAGGGCAGCAGTGTCCTGGTGGAGGGCAGGGCAGGTGGAAGGGATTGAATATTTGCCTTACCCAGACCCACAGGTCACATAACCAATTCCAACACATTTAGAGAGCAACCGGGCTGCAGAAGGCAATCTGTAGCAAATATGTCACAAATGGTTGAAGCAGGTAAGCAGAGGCCCTTATATATTCCTATGTTGGAATTCACTTCCCATAATCCTGAAGCTGTGCTGACTTGAGGTTATGGGAACCAAAATCCAACATACTTCTACAGGTCACCAGATTGAAAAAGGCAGTTTTAGAACCTCACCTTGGAATCTATTCAAGCCTTATCTCATACCTCATACACCTCTCACGCTATTCCTTTTCAGGGTAAGCGACGTTATCCAGAGCTCAGAAGTGGAGGATCAAACAGTATGTCAAAGAAATTAAAGCCATAAAATAAGGAAAGGCTTACTGCAGATATAGAGTTGGGGGCTTTTCCTGCCTATGTAATGTAATTCATTATTGTTGATTTACCTTTTTTATCTTCTATGTAATCCTTTTCCTATCTGTTGTTGGGACTCTTGATCTGATTGTCTGGGAGCCCAGTGATCACTGCTTTAGGGTATTTTAATAAAGAAACTTTGCTCTGATTCCTCTTTCAGTGGATCATTAGTTTTTCCTGACAGTTTGAACCATGATACCACACTGCTTCTCCATATTTTGACTTATTTTAACAAACTTTCACTCTTCACAACCCATATTGTAAACCACCCAGAGTGTATTTATTTATTATTTATCCAACTTATATCACCGCCCATCTCCCCCCACAGAGTTCCCCGTTGGGGGAGATGGGCGGTCATAAAAGTTAAATAAATAAATAAATAAATAAATAAATAAATAAATAAATAAATAAATAAATAAATAAATATTATCTACTACCTTTTGCCAGCATACCTTAACATTTGACCATATATTTTCCCATTTTTAGTAAAACAAGGTGCCCAAATTTCTGCTTGATCTAGTTTCAATCTTTTGTATATTCCTGCTTTGTTCATTCCATTTTCCCTGTCAAAGACAATTATACCGGCCGTTGATATATTAATTTTCAATCTCAGCTCCTGGGCCCAGCTAACAAATTTTAAACTGCTGCAAAGATCCCATGAGGAAATGCCCCAAATATTAAATGTTAAATGTAAACCAATTTGTCTGCAGATGAACATTCTAGACAATGAGCATTACAGAGTCTGTTAAAACTTCTAGTTTTTGCAAGACGGCACAATAGCTAACATGAAATATGTTAACAATAGTTAACAATAATTAACAAAATATGTTAACAATAGTTAACATATTTCAACTCTTTTGAAATAGATCAAGTCTTTGGTGATAGAAAGCCCTCTGCTGGGGGAATAGGTAAGTATGGGAAGTGAGATGGAATATTTAATTTAAAATTTAAAGCCCTATGTTTAATTTTATGTTCCGGTGCCTAAAAACCTCATTTAAGAACAGCCTGCTTGATCAGACATAGATGTGTTTGAATGATCCTTTCTCATCTTGTGTGATTTGTATTATTAATTAATGTACAGTACTTTGTTGCAGGAATATTAACATATTGGCTGGATTTACTTATTGGGAGGTATGAATAAGCAAGAAAAGGGCTATTCTCCATAGGGAAAATTCTGACATGGTTACAATCTTCCACTTCATTCCTTGTGATTAGTGTTTCGTAGAAGCACACATGCATGAGTAGAACCAAGCCCAACAAAAGCATCTAAATACATCTATGTAAGATCTAAAAGATAAAAGTGTATTAAAAAGTAGCATGCTCATTTCATTTCCAATGTTATATTTAACTCTGAAGAAAAGTCAAATAATTATAATGCTTGTAACATTAATATCCGAAACGGTAATTAATATTGATAGAATATCCACTTTTTTTTCCTTTTATCTATATTCAATACTCTATGGTCCCTAAATAATAGAATATTAAATATCTTATTATATAAATATCATTATATCAAAATAACATTTTGTACCAAAACTGAGAAAATGGAGCAATAGATGGTCTATATGGCTGGATTTAATGTTAAAGGATTGAGCTAGTTCTATATTCACATTTTATGGATATATAATTTAGTTTCTACAAATGTCACTCATTTATTCGCTATTCTGTATATTATTTTCTGATTTTATTAGCACTGTTATATCTTTGGTTGTACTTCATTATATCCTCTGGTTGTTATACTTACCAAGAAAAAATAAATAAATAAATAAATAAATAAATAAATATATATATATATATATATATATATTCCCTTCTCACCCCTATGTGTCTTCCTCAACCTTGGGTCTTCTACCAGAGGCCTGGGAGTTTGAAGGTTCTGCGCAGTATCTTAGCTGTTCCTAGCACTGTACTCTTCTGGACAGAGAGCTCTGATGTTGCTCCTGGGATCTGTTGGAGCCACTCTCCCAGCTTAGGAGTCACAGCCCCGAGGGCTCCTACCACCACTAGGACCACTTTGGCCTTCACTTTCCACATCCTCTCTAGTTCCTCTTTCAGGCCCTAACCTTCTTCCTGATGTTGCTGTCACTTGGCACCACTACATCTATCACAACTGCTGTCTTCTGGTCCTTGTCTACTACCTCGGTGTCTGGTTGATTGGCCAGTACCTGCCTTCCTGGATCTGGAAGTCCCACAGGATCTTAGCCCTGCTATTCTCCATGACCTTCTGTGGAATCTTCCATCTGGACTTGGGAGGGTCTAGCCCATACTATATATGTAGTGACTTTATACACTGCACTATATATATAGTGACATGCTCCAATAGAAAGCCTGCATTTCTAACCCGATTGGCAACCTTCCAATCTGGTAAAACCAAAGCAGAAACAAAGAGGGAATCCTGTGCTTGCCATCTCTACTCCTTATGTTCCACTTCTAAAGTCAATAGGGTAAAATGTGTACCAATTACAGCACAGTGCATTGGAAAGAGACTGAATTATACAAATCTGGATTATAGACATATAGAAAAGAACCTACTTCCTCTTAGGCTCCCAAGAGTCAAGAGGAGGAAAATTCTTCCTTTTCTTTCTCATTCCTTTGAAACATGGGCCCTTGAAATTGCTGCTTTTTAAAAGAATGGGTAATTTTTAAACTGTTTCCAGCAACTCATAATGTAATGGTTGCTTGGACTAAATTATCATCCCAGAAGATGGAAAGAAGCTTTGGTTGACATTTTGTTCTTTTCTTTGTTCAAATTTCTTTCCCTGAGTCAAACTTTTACCTTAAGTTCCAATTTCCTTGAATAAATTTAATTACACATTTTTTTAGTTTGAGCTTGGAGATAATCCTTACATGTATCACCACTCTGCTCATGCTGTTGAGAGCCCTTCCTTCCTTCCTTCCTTCCTTCCTTCCTTCCTTCCTTCCTTCCTTCCTTCCTTCCTTTCTTTCTTTCTTTCTGTTTGGATCATCCACAATAAAAAGGAGAAATTAGCTGACAATTTGAGGTTAGGCAGGCTTGAAACCAACACCCTTAACTGCAGCTACTCTTTCCTTGTTTAGTTTGTCTCCTGAGCTCATGTAGCCAAAGAAAAAGAAGGAATTGTAAAGCAGAGCTTTCCAAACTGTGTGTCGGGACACATTAGTGTGTCGGCTGCAGTGTCTGGGTGTGTCGCGGCTGCTGCTGCCCCCGAGCCCTGCCAGGATTCCTTGCAGGTCCTAGTGGCTGCCTTGTGCCTTGCTGCCTCCAAACCTGCTGTGATTCCACGCAGGTCCTAGTGCCTGCCTTGTGCCCTGCTGTAAGAGTGTGTCGCGAAATGATGCCCTGCTGTAAGTGTGTGTCGCGAAATGATGCATGTCTAAAAAGTGTGTCACCAACATGAAAAGTTTGGAAAGCCCTGTTGTAAAGCTTCAGAACTTCTAAAAATCAGCTGTTGATCAAGACCATCCCCCCCCCAAGAATGCTGCATCAAAGTAATGCACAGGCATTATCTTCTCAATAGAACTACATTTCCCCCCAAACAATGCTTCTAAGCAGCATATGAATTTATAATGCAATGCAGTGATCTTTGCCTAAATGCATCTCTCCTGGTTGGCCTAAATTTTTCTGCCTTAAATAATATAGGCCTCTCTCTCTGTAATTGTATTTCCCCAGTGAGTGTTCCCTAGCAAGTCCCTGGTATTTTGGGGAAAGAGTTCACAGCAACAAACCTGCATAATTAACAGACCAAGAACGTTTCCTCACTAGCATCTAACTGTAGTACAAACACAGCCTGGTGACCATTTGTTTCTTCTGGGTCCTCATTACCTTGCTTTCAACTGATCCCATCCATGAGTCATCCTTAGCTATGCCAGTATTAAAGTAGTATTTCCTGTCTTATCCTATCACAGGTTTTTCTGTGGATATATAACCTGAAGCATTTCACGGGCCAGTCTGTTGGTGGTGCAGTCAAGGGAGCCATAGAGAGTAGGATCAGCCTGGCACCTATTGGCCACATTAGAGCGGTGCAGGCATGCCCTCTCCCCTCTAGTTCCTGAGCACTGGTTTCCAAGGCCAGTCTGGTTTTAGCAGTGGGAGGATTCAATTCTTTCAAACTGACCCTATCCCTTGTACTTCCCCTTGCTTGGAGAGCAGGATTGGCCTAAGCAGTAGCTGACCAGCGGGGAGCGGAGGAAGGGCTGCGTGGGAAAGAAGTTGCCTTCTGTCTTCTGCTTCATGGGGCAACCCTGCCCATGTGCCAGCCCTTCAAGGTAGGCAAAGTCAGGACTGCAGGGGTTTCAGGATTGCTCTTAATTTTGTAGGGCATTTTGAAAGCTTTTCAGGGTTTCTCTCTACTATGACTTATACCAAACAAAATCTGTACAGGGTTATTCTCATGCTTTCTTCTTTCCCAGGACTGAGTAATCTTTTTTGAACCTCCTTCCCCCTTAATAGTTTGTTCATCCCTTCCCCATTCCCAGGGCCAAGTTTACATTGCATCATGTCATGCCTCACAGCTGTTGTTCAGGCAATTGGTGAACACAGGTTTAGGGCTCTTCTGGAATAGTGCTCTACCCATGCCCCAAAACAGCTTTGAGCACATCCACAAAACACTCTTGCAAAAGGAGAGGATGTTTTGACAGATGACTAAATCCACCAATCTTATACTCTTTGAACTATAGTCCCTCTTATAGTCTTTGAAATTGTCCCTCTTCCCCCACCTCCAGTACCACCCCATATTAAGAAAAGTGATTTGTGAATATTTTCCCATCAGCTGGTGACATTTAGTGGGAAGGGAGGGAAGCAAAGCCAGGAAAAACGAGCAATTCTTAATGTACCCTGTACATCATAAATAAGGACTGCACCATTTGCCAATATTGTGCCTGTGACACAATAAGGATCATGCCTGTGGCACAGTAGATGTGATGGACTTCAGTAACACTGCTGGTTCTCAGGAAGGAGGGAGCACATTCCAAGGAGGGGAGCAAGATAAGAGAAAGCACAGTCCGGAGCTGGAACGTGGGAAGACTAAGCGGTTCAGAGTAGCCCCGCCCTAGAGCCTTCCCAGGTTATTTCCCCTTAGGTTAGGTAGAGTGGCTGTAGTCTGGCAAGATTCTGTCTATACGGTGTGAGCAAATAAAGAACTGAAGTTTGGTTGGCTTGATTCTCTGTCGTTCGTGGGTTGGGCCTGACAATAGGATTGCCAATGGGACAGCTGATTTTATCCCTTTATAGTTTTCTGCCACCTCAAGAACTGGTGGATAGCACCATAACTTGGTCATGAGATGAACAGATCCCTTCTCCCCACCCAACCCCAACCCCCCGTCATCAGTTAAGGGTTTGGTTAAATGGAGCATTATGAAAAAGTCAAGAAAGCAACAGAAGACTTTACTTCAAAGTAATGTCTCTCTTGGGCTATTGTGTTTTTCCATGGCATGGTGTTTTATTTCCATTACAAGTATGATATTGTGAATAGTGAAAGAAATGTGGGCCACTTAAAAATAATGTTACACCCACTGAGTAGTGCCTTTTCTGTTAGGCTTCTGTCTGATGTTCTCTGGCAGTCTCCAGCTTCTGACCAGCCCCAACGGCTCGCTCTTTCTGATGTGAGAAAAAACTCTGACATCAAAAAGAGCCAAAAAGAGACGGGCTAATAGAGGAACTAAAGGCCTGGAACTGGTGTATATAAATTCCAGTTTAATATATGGCTGGGATAGGAGGAAAAAATGCTATCTGAGAAGAAAAAACAGCAAAGCAAGAAAATATCAGCCATTAGCAAAAAAGAAAAAGAAAGGCTGTAGATGTGGCACAGCTCTTCATCTCAGATCGAGTGTGAGTATCCTCACAAATCGGATATCTTAAACCAGTCTTCTGTCATGAAGGTTATTAATCTTGTCACATCCACAGCTGTAATTTACATAAAAAGCAGATCTGGGAGCGGATGTAAACTTGATAATAGCTGAACTTTGTCCTCTTGTTATATTTCTTACCCAAGGATGGGCCCGTCATCCAAGTGGCAATTAATATTAAACTGGGATTCTCTAGAGAAAAATGAGTAGGGTTTGCTCCCAGGATACCCAAATGCTGCAAAGCTACAAAGTCTAGGTTCACATGGCATGTTGAATGTTAAACTCTTAGCCAAATACAAGTCCTGCATTCATATCACATGCTATATCCAAAGAAACTATGGTGTGGTTTGACAGGGGTATCGGGGGGGGGGGGTAAGGATGTCAAAAAATCAAGATGTGAGTGGCAACCACATGATTGAAACTCCAAGCACATAAGAATGGGTGGGGCTTTGATCACATGGTCATGACCACCACCTTGACTTTTTAGATCCTCGCCAAATGCCCCAATGACTTGATGTGATTGTCTACTTCTCACAACACATTGAATCACAAGCCCAATTTACTTGTTTACTTGTGTGAAGCCAACCAGAGCACTGGTTCACTGTCAGGAACCCAAATAATCTGAAGCCTACCAGAGTGAAGCACCCCTGAACAAGTCCTGTCTAGGATAATATGTTTTATTTATTTTATATGAGTGGCTTGGATGGGTGGCATTGTCTTCAAAAGGCAATATATAATACAATGAATGAGTGAATGAGTGAATGAATGAGTGAGTGAGTGAGTGAGTGAATGAATGAATGAATGAATGAATGAATGATAGGGAGACTGTTCCTGTGGAGAGATATATAGCTCATAAATAAGGGATATTTATTTATTGTATGTATGTATGTATGTATGTATGTGTGTGTGTGTGTGTATGTATGTATGTATGTATATATATATATATATATATATATATGGATTATATTTTTATCCATTTTAATTATTGACTATGTAAACCGCTCAGAGTCCCCTTCGGGGGAGATGGAGCAGTAATATAAATGGAATTATAAATAAAATAAATAAATAAATAAGATATGTTTTGACGTTAGACGCCTTAGTTTAACACTTGATAAAAGATTCTCACTGGCAGAGCAAAGCCTGAGGTCTTTGAGAGCCAAGGCAGCAATGCTGAACAAGCGATCAAGCACCCTAGCCTGTGTTCTGCCTTCTAATAGCTTGGAAGGAAGAGTGGATGGACCAGACACCCCCACCACAGTCCCATTCCAGTGGGAGTGGGGGTTTCCAATGACTTTTAACACCCTCCTTTCATTTCAAAAAATCTGCTTTATCATAACTCATACTGTGATGACGACGAAAGTACCATTCTCAAGACCTGAGGTGGGCAGAAGGTAGGTGTGGAAGTACCATAGTCTCTAGTAGAGGGCTGATTTCTGACCATGTATTTAATAGGAACAGTAATAGAATGAGTCTCCCCAATGGATGAAATGAAGATGATTTCATGATACAGGTAGTCCTCATTTAGCGACTGCCTCATTTTGCGACCATTCACAGTTACGACGGGGATGAAAAAGTAACTTTATGACCAATCCTCACATGTATTCCCTTCACAGATGTGTAAAGCAAAGGAAAGCTGGAATAAGATCATAAGCACGGTCACAGTTTCACTTAGCAACTGCTTTGCTAAGTTGCCGGTCCCAATTGTGGTTGCTAAATGTAAATTGTGGTTGCTACTTGTAAAGTGAAAAAGTAATCAGGAGTGCACTTTTCTATGAAAGCATTTTGGATTAGATTTAGTTCAGAAATAAGTCTGGAGCCAAGTTTTTGCATGCTTTTCTACCTGCCTAGAGTTAGGGTTAGGGTTCTAATGGAACTTGTGGTTATTTAGAAAAAATAGAACTCATCCTGTCCATCATTCAGGTTCTTTTACGAAGGGCCAGTTAAACTGGCTACTGTTACTTTTCTAATGTATGTAATATGAAGCTAAGCACCTGCTGCATCATTCATCTAGTTTCCAACTGACTTCTTCCATAAGCAACAATTACAAGTGTTTTAGTACAACATCTGTGCATTGCTTGGCACCATTTTTTTCTCCAGGGTAGCTTTACTCAGGGCAGTACAATTTTAAAAAAATGATGCCCATTCCTTGTTAGCTCCAGATTTGGGTCCAAGGGATATTAGGACTTCCCAATGTATCCTACACTTATTTATTTATTTATTTATTTATTTATATATATAATATAGCCACCCATCTCAGACCAGTGACTCTGGTCGGCTAACAATAATAAAAAACAGTCAAACTTTAATATCAAAGTCTGTGATATGAAGAGTTGTCTGTCTCTTTCACATGTACACATGCCATGTAGTAGTTCCCAAATGCAAGGAAATAGTTTGACACCAGAGTGCGCCATCTATTGGCCATTTTGTGGACCTCTAAGCTATTCCAGAGGGGCGTGGTGGCTCAGCGGGTAAGACGCCAGGCTTGTCGATCGGAAGATCGCAAGTTCGGAGGTTTGAATCCCTAGTCCTGTGTGACGGAGTGAGCTCCCGCACTAGCCCCAGCTCTTGCCAACCTAGCAATTCGAAAGCATGCAAATGCAAGTAGATGAATAGGTACCACTTCAGTGGGTAGGTAACAGCGTTCCGCACACGTCATGCGGCCACATGACCGTGGAAGCGTCTTCGGACAATGCTGGCTCTTCGGCTAACAAACAGAGATGAGCACCGTCCCCTAGAGTCGGACACGACTGCACAAATGTGCGGGGGGAACCTTTACCTTTAAGCTATTCCAGAGCTAACCCAATATTTATGCATCCTTCCATTGTCTACCACAGGTACTAGCACCGTGTCAACCTGGGCTGATCTCAACAACCTAAGCAGAAATTGTACTTGATTGAAGGATCAACAATTACCAGGGCTGTTGCCTTCACCACTACACCAAGCTAGTTATCATCTTTATTTTTACCTATATCATTTTCCTTCTAGAAGAGAATCAGTCTGTTTCTCTTAGAAACCTATAATATTGCTGGTGACTTTCTAACATCCAGAACTACAGCAGTATCTCCTCCCCCCCACCCCCGAACACCTTTCTGTGCTTGTGCATTTTTACCTGTAGTCAGGGCACTACAGCATCTCCACAGATTTCCCTCTCTGCACCTAGCCCCATAGATGTTTAGCATCTCCTTGTAAAAAGGTAAAGGTTCCCCCTGCACATTTGTGCAGTCATGTCCGACTCTAGGGGCCGGTGCTCATCTCCGTTTGTTATCCGAAGAGCCAGCGCTGTCCGAAGACGCTTCCACGGTCATGTGGCTGGCATGACGCGCACGGAACGCTGTTACCTACCCACCGAAGTGGTACCTATTAATCTACTTGCATTTGCATGCTTTTGAATTGCTAGGTTGGCAAGAGCTGGGGCTAGTGCAGGAGCTCACTCCGTCATGCGGCACTCGGGATTCAAACCTCCGAACTTGCGATCTTCAGATCGACAAGCCTGGCGTCTTACCCGCTGAGCCACCACGCCCCCTAACCATCTCCTTGTAGATACATGGAATTGTCATGTTTTGGTGTTTGTGTTCATCGTATTTAGTTCTTTGTTTTATTGTTTGCAAGAAGAAAAAAGAATTTACATGAATAGTAATCTAGTTTTTTAAATTTTCTAATAATAGAAACTAAATTTGTCTTACATACAGTATATTGTATCAGTTTGTCTTACATATATCATATATCATAATAGCACATTGTGTAATTAATTTGTGTACATTTAAGTCAATGTAGTTTGATATAGTGTTAAGGTACCAGGCTAGAAACCAAGAGACCATGAGTTCTAGTCCCGCCTTAGGCACAAAGCCAGCTGGGTGATCAAGGGCCAGTCACTCCCTCTCAGCCATAGGAAGGCGGCCATGGCAAACCACTTCTGAAAAACCTTGCCAAGAAAACTGTAGGGACTTGTCCAGGCAGTCACCAGGAGTCAAGACTGACTCAAAGGTATCCCCCCCACACACAAAAAAAATCTATGCTTAGTTTTAAAAGAAGAAAAAATAGAAGCACAAACATACATAGTATAAGCAAACTATTTTTTGCCTTTATTGCATAAAACATAACAAAGAAAAACAGCAGTACAGCAAAAGCAAAAATTGTATAAAGGCTTCTCATGCATGCATATATGTATATACAGTTTTACACAACAGTTTCAGTAACAGGTGACCATATTTCATTGTACACATCCATATATGATCTACATCTGTAAGCAACTCATTCAATAGTTATTTATAAAAATAATTAAGGCAGGATAGAAAGTAAGTAAGTAAGTAAGTAAGTAAGTTACAAGTAACATCAGGCCTTCAATCCATTGAGTAATTGGACCCATAAATTTAACTTTCCAGTGTTGAAGAATTAGTCTCTTAGGAATAAGAACAGAACAGAAATTCCTTTTTTGTTGTCCAACTCTCTGTTTTCATGTAATAGCTACAGTATGTTGTTCAAAACACAATAATTTACTCATTCCTTTTCTATACAAACACAATGGGGTGAAATTCTAAATAAATTTCTACATTGTCATCCAGATTCCCAGTAAATCCTTCATATCATTATACAACTGGTGGAAAATAAATTTCTTTTCATTCTTGTATACTACCAGCAGTAATGAAACAAGTTTCAAGATTTGATCATGCAGTGAACATGCTGAACATGAGGTGCGCTTGCTAGGATTTATTGTTAGCAGTACAAATTATGTAAAACATCAGAACTGAGATTTTATTAAAAGATGACTAAACATCAAGGAAAAAAAGAAAATGGGCAACCAGATGTCCCTTCAGTTGCTGAGAACACTGAACAGCAGTGAATCAACCCAGCCAGCCTTTTTCTATGGTGTGCATCTGCCCATTATGAAATTCAAAGACAAATCCAGCTGAAAGTGGATTTTTTTCAGGTTCCTGAGTACTGAGCTCACAGGTTGCCATGCCACCCTTATCTTTAGATGTCTTTTGGTATCAGCATATATCAAATCCTTAGGAATGTGCTTATGCAGATGCAAGGGAGAACTGAAAAAGGCTGCAATTCTTCTAGCAAAATTAGGCCTTTTCAATACATTAAAAAGCAATCAGCAAAGCACGTAAAATACCTACATGCCATGCAGCCTTTCTGACACCACCATTTGTCCCTTCTTATATAATAACCTCCAATGTTCCTGTTCCATTACACCTGGTAATATCAATTTTGTTTGCAATCATAACTTGCTCAGTGTCCATTTCTTTTATCCTATTATTAGTTTTCACACCATGACTATATAGTTTAAAAGTACCTATGCATCTCTAAAAACCAGTGAATCATCCAAAACTGTATCAGAAATAACCACTATCCAAAAGGGAGCCACTATGGTAGGAGTGTGAGTCAGTATTGGCATTTTGCTAACCCTGTCTCTAAACAGTGGTCAATTTCTTCCAGAAAAGATGCAATATTCAATATATATGAAATAATATTTTGTTGATTATTTATAATATTAAATTTATAGATATATGACATGGATACAAAATACAGTAGCTAGTTTTTACATAGGTGTACTAGACACTTCAATATCCTATTCCAAGCCTCTGCTATACTATTGAATATTTTAGTGTAATTTAACAACTGCTTATAAATAATAATTGTAGGCTTAGTATTTTGTAGAGAGTCTGCTACATCCTTTACAATGGAAGGGAGTTCTGAAGCCCTTAGGGTTGAAAGACCATATCTAGACATCAAAAAAATGTTTTTAGTTCTAATATTGCAACTTCCACTTTCTTGGAAATAATAGCTACTGTATATCCTTTATTAAATGGCAAAATGGCTCCTTAAATGGAAAATCCATCATCTGGCCTTATTAATTGATCTAAACTATTCCCCTCATATTCCACCAATACTCTCCAACATCAAGGTGACCAGGTTAAAGGCAAGCTATTGAAGTTATTTAATAATAGTGATTATGTCTTTTACAAAAAAAATAATTATTTTGGTTAATAAGTATGACCCTAATATCAACAATCCTACAGTATGTCATGACTGTCAAAGTCCTACTGCCTTTACAACTTACGACTTTTTGATAATAAGTATGAAGTTTGTAATAAAACTACTGATGCAGTTTGAAGTAGAAGTTGTTCATCTAAGACAGTGATTTTCCAGGAGAGGTCCATGGACCACTAGTGGTCTGTAGAGGTCCACTAGGTGGTCCACCACAGCCTCCCTGCTTGTCTCCTTAGCCAAATCTCCTCCTGAATGCCAATAGTCAGCCGACAAGAGATCACTTACTGCTTCAACCTGGTTTCTGTACAAGCTGACAATCAACTTGCAAGAGCCCACACAACACCTCAGCCCCTGCCTCTCCTTGAACACTAAAAGCCTTCATGCCTCAGTCTCCTCCTCCTCATGTGACCCAACAATTGATCCAAGAGAATGCAGCAATGGCTGAAAACTGGTTCACTGAACTGTATATCTGGTAATAGGAGGAGTATCGTGAATACCAAAATTTAGAAAACTAACAATAGTGAATAGGTTTCAACTGTGATCCCCCTACAAGTAACCCAAAAAGAAAAGAGCAAACACAATGGAGAATATCTAAACATGGGATTTCATTGTGCTAGAAATCCACTTGCCCCATATCCCATGGTACTCAGAGATCCTTGGGCAGCACATTTATGTTAAGAGTTGTTGTTATTATGGCATTGAGTAAATAAAACAATTCAAGTACAGTACTCAATACTTTGTTTTGGCTTATATTTTTGATATAAAATAAGGTTTGAAAATGGAAGGGGGAGAAGGCCTACAAAAATGTGACCATAAAATTATCTTATTCACTCCCAAATGTGAACTCCTAAATTATTCTTTATTTATATGGTTGTTGGTATTGTATTTTATATGTTTTATTGTTTTAATTGTTGATTTTGCTGTAAACCGCCCAGAGTCCCCCATTCAGGAGAGATGGGCGGTGATAGAAATTGGAAGAATAAATAAATAAATAAACAAACAAACAAACAAACAAACTCCCATGCTCTTTAGGACAAAAACGTAAAAATGGGGGTATTTGTTTAATTAGATGGTCTCTGCTTTTCCCAAATTGTTTGTTTAGTAGTCCATGACTGTTAAAAATGTGAGAAACACTGTTCTAAGAAGTTGCAGATATGGAGAGCCTACATATAAAAACTGGTTTTAAAAAATGGGTAGTGCTTACTGGACCAATTGATAGGGATCATATTTTCTTTCCTCCATACATCAAAATTCATAAACTTATTTTATTTCTTTCACAGTTCTTCAGAATGTAACTAACTGTCATATAGAGACAACTGCAAAATCTGGCAATATTTACAACTAGAACATCTATTTGTAGTTGTTCTACAAATATAACATTTGTAGATGTTCTACAAATGTAACAACTAGTTAACATTTGAATTTTGACCAGCCGCATTTTCAGATTCAAAGACACCTAAATTATTTAAAGCAATTAATCATTTTTATAAGAGTAAAATTCCACAAATAATATTTATTAATATTTGTCAATAAATCAATTCAACATGCAAATTATAAAGACCAAATGGAACAAGAAATTGGAGATCCCCATTTTGTCTAAACAATGGGAACTGTTTTACCATCTATATCAAAAGTTCAGTAGATCTTAGACTACAGCTTATTCATCAAAAATAATATTTCAGAATTATTGGACCCCAATGTATCTGTATAGAAAACAAATGAGTAATATTGTTGGAAATGCAATGAGAATAATATGTCATTAAAACATATGGTTTTGCAATGTCCTAAAGTTATCATGTTTTGGGAAGAAGTAATTACATATATTAATTTGAGATAGGATTTAATATTTTCAGACATTCGTATTCTTTTGAATTATGTATCTATTACACAGGCTATACACAGTGGAAACTATCGAGGCATCTCCCTTCTAGCCACAGCAGGCAAAATCCTGGCAAAGATCATCGCAAACCGTTTCCTATCTGTATCAGAAGACATCCTCCCTGAAACGCAAAATGGCTTCCGCCCTTCCAGGGGAACAGTGGATATGATCTTCACTGTACGACAGCTTCAAGAAAAATGCAAGGAGCAAAACCGCCCTCTGTACATGGCGTTTATTGATCTGACTAAAGCTTTTGATACTGTAAATCGTACTGCTCTCTGGACCATCCTTCCTGTTACTTGCAACTTATAAACAAGTTGCTTATAGACAAAGACAATATATAAAAGATTTTAATGAAATAAGTAATCCTTTATTGAAACATTTGTGTAGAACCTATTTACATGCATGATATGCTGTTATATAATTTTTCCTTTCCTTTTTTTTTTTTTCTGTTCTGTTTAATTAAATAAATAAAGGCAAAAAGGTTCAGCATCATTTTGTGTTGCCGAGTGGAAGTATGTAAGGCATATAGCAATGACGAATCATTTTGTATGTAGCACTTAAGTAAAAAAGAAAGGACATTATACCATAAATTAAATTAAATTTGTTTTGTCTCAATTTGCTACACAGATTTTTATAAGGAGCTGCAAGATGCTAACAGAATAAACTGCTTCCTGCTGAAGTAAGTTTTGCTCTATTATGCCTATGGCAGAGGTATTAGGAACTGGGAGAATGCCCAGGCAACATTTTGGCATATACGTAGACTAAAGCAGCAATGAGCCAAGAGTTTTGCTCCAATAGTTTAGAGAGTTGATAATACATTTGTAATGCCTGAAGACATTTACTGAGAAGAACGTTACAAAAGGGGTAAATATTTTGTGAGAAATGAATTAAATTCTTTCTTCTCCTAGCTGAATCTTTGGATAGTCAACAGAAAAAGCTACTTTCAGAGCCAATTCAGGAGGAAGAAATCAAATGCATGCTAAGTATAGGGGACAAACAATGGAAAAATAGCAGGGCCAGATGGTTTCCCTATACAGTAGAATGGTATGAAACATAGAGAGATATTTTGACTGAACTTGGCAGGGTTTATGAGAAGCTGTTTGAATTTGACACTTGGCAGACTTATGTTAACAAATCTTTGAAAAAGTAAAGGCACCCTCCACCTCCCAGGTAGAGTTAGACTCCTGGTGCTGTTTTCTTGGCAAGACAGTAGATGGCTTTTGCCAGTTCTTCTTCTGGGATGTGTTTTGACTTCACCGTCTTGCCTACAGGCCTGCTTTTCTCTGCTGGTCTCCTGTCCAAGTCTTAAACAGGCCCAAACCCAGAGAAGGTCAGCCAGGTGCCGCCACCTGCTGAGATAAACAACGCTTCTATTACTGCAATTCCTCAACCAGATCCAGATGGATTTCATTAATGAATGTAGATGTCTAAGAAATTCTGGGAGTTTTCTTAGCTGGCTCCAGAAGTTAACAGCAAGTGTTGTACTTCCTGCCGAGTAGGGATTTGTTTGCTATAATTGAGGAGCTGATCATCTGAAAGTAGTAGAATACCTGTAAGTTTTTGCAGCACCAAGACAGAACCTGCTGCAATTATTTCATTGGATCTGCAGAAGGTCTTAGATAAAATTCATTGGCAATACTGTTTGTTTATTCTTTCCAAATTCTCTTTTCCTAAGGATTCTTAAAGTAGCTCTCCCTTTTTTATTGTTTTCCAGAAACATAAAGACAAATGGGCTTATACATACTGCTTTTTACTGGAGGCGAATGTATATATTAGATCTGTATTTGTAGACTTACAAGCATAGAGATCACTGATATGTAAAACTTTTCATTGGAAGAGCTTGTACAACACAACTCTTCCCTTTCCCCTTTATTATTCTACTCGTTTTTAGAATTTTTAGACAGTGTGCTTATTTGTTTATTGATTTGATTTGATTTTGGTGCTGCCAGACTCCAAAGCAACTCCAGGCAGCTCATAATATAAAAACAAAATGTCATAATGGAAATAACAAATAGGAATTAACAGAATGGCAGTCCGGACAACACACATCAAGACATATACCAAATATAACGAACACCTCTAACAAGGTGCTTCCATCCACCCTATCCCAAGGCCGGGGAGAACAGCCAGGTCTTTAAGGCCTTATCGAAGGCCATTGAGGTGGGGCTGTCTTGATCTCAGGAGAGGGCTCATTCCTGAGGACAGGTACCACAACAGAGAAGGTGCGCTTCCTGGGTCCTGAAAGATGACACAGTTTTATCGAGGTGACCTGGAGTGTGCCCCTCTACTGGCTGTTTCCAGCCAGGCAGAAACCACAGGAATTAGGTGGTCCCTCAAGTAACCTGGCCCCATGCCATGTAGGGCTTTATAGGTGATGACCAGCCCTTTAAATCACACCCAGAAGAACACAGGCAACCAGAGCAAACCACAGAGTGTCACGTGGGCCTACCATTCTGAACTAGTTACAGCCGCTGAGTAGTCTTCAAGGGCAGGCTCATGTATAGCACATTGCAATAGTTGAGCTGTGAGCTGACAAGGGGATGAGTGACTGTTTGGAGGGCTGTCTGATCCAGAAAGGGATGCAACTAGTGCACCAAAGAGAGCTGTGAAAAGGCTGCTTGGCCACAGCTACCACCTGTTCTTTCAGCAGGAGCTGTGAGTCCAAGACGACCCCCAGATTGCACACCACTCCAAAATGGAGAAGTGCAACCCCATCTAGGTGTAAAGATTGAAGATCCCTGGATCTAGGACAGGGCTTTCCAAAGTTTTCCCGTGGCGACACACCAACCGCCATTGGTGTGTCACCGTGGGATAACCCGGAAGTGCCGCCATTGCGGCAGCGCGCAAAAACCCGGAAGCGCTGCTGCCGCTTTCGTTTTTTGTGCGCCGCCGTTGGTGTGTCGCTGTGGGAAAACCCGGAAGCGTTGATGATGATCAGCGCTTCCGGGTTGTGTGGCAACACACCAGACTGTGTGTGGCGACACACTTTTGTGTCGCCACACACAGTTTGGAAAGCTCTGATCTAGGACATCCACAGCCACTCGGTCTTGGTAGGAGTGAGTCAGAGTCAGTTTCTCCTCCTCCAAGCCCACACAGCTTCCAGGCACTGGGACAGGGCTTCAACAGCCTTGCTTGGCTAGTCATACAAGCTTGGGCAATACAATGGCATTCATGGTCTGAACACAAGGAATATAAAGAAGTGTTCTTTGTTAGACGATACAGGTAGTCCTCAGTTAACGACCACTCGCTCAGCGACCGTTCAAAGTTACAATGGTGTTGAACGAGTGTTGGGTACGACCTGTCCTCAAAGTTCCGGCTGTCCCAGCACACCCGCAGTCACATGATTGCAATCTGGCACTTAGCAACTGGCTCACATGACAG
The DNA here is from genome assembly GCA_023362775.1 of Charina bottae. Classification (NCBI taxonomy): domain Eukaryota; kingdom Metazoa; phylum Chordata; class Lepidosauria; order Squamata; family Charinaidae; genus Charina; species Charina bottae. Next base: position 168,614,891 of record JALMGJ010000002.1, read on the forward strand.
TTGCGGTGATCTGGGGTCACATGATCATGATTTGCGACCTTCTGTGCTGGCTTCCCACAAGCAAAGTCAATGGGGAAGCCAGCAGGGAAGCCTGCAAGTTGCTTAGGTAAGTGTCCCCCACCCATGCACCCTCCCTGACCCTTGCTGCACTCGCGCTGCACCTCCCTGGCCACTCGTGCACCCTTGCGCAGCCTCTCCCACCTGACAGCAGCCACCCCAAGCCCCACGGTGCTCACGCCGTGCCTCCCCGGCCACCCATGAACCTCCTTGCTCCCTCTCCCACCTGGCAGCAGCCACTTACCTGCCTGGCGGCCTACTTGCAAGCCACCTCAGACTTGCAACTTCCTGCTGGCTTCTCCACTGACTTGGTTGTTGGAAGCCGGCAGGAAGTTGCAAGGAGTTGCTCAGTTAACAACCCACGATCCTCGCTTAATGATGCCAACAGGGACTGCAGGGATTGCCGTCGCTAAGCATATGGTCACGTGACATTGTACTTTACAATCACATTGCTTAGCAATGGAAATCCAGGTCCCAATTGCCATTGTAACTCGAGGACTACCTGTATGTTGGTGCTATTTGATCATCCTGAATCTTCTCTACCAAAAAGTATAAAATTAATCAGGAGCTCAGGAGCTCTTTCTGGATATAGTTGGTTTAAATAAGAAGAAATGCCTTTGGAAACGATCAAGATGTCAAAATCACTTTCATTCAGGCAATTTTGATGAAGCCAGATTTAAATTGAAAATCCCATGAGATATAGCTCAAATTGACAAACTGAATTCAGATAGATTGCTATCAGATTTGATCAACTGCAATGCATTTGGATAGGTGGGCTGCACTTAGAATATCTGGGCTACAATTAACGTTTTTAAATATATAGCAATCTGCACCATATATTTTCTCTATACAGTTATGAAATTTACGTTCGGAAATTATACTGCTTTAGAGGTGTATTGGAGGAACCTCTGTTTTTCACTCAGGAAAAGTGAAAAGCTTTTCACTTTGGAAGCTCCAAATGCCAATTAGAGATGGAGGTTTGAATGGCAAGCTTTGTCCATTGAAAAGTTCATCTCATGGACTGTCTTGGAACCAGCATATTGGCCACCTCTTATAATCGGAGTGCTTTAGGTTCAATTATTTTGGAAAATAGGGAATTCTTACTCCTATATTAGCCACCAGAAAGGTGTGATAAGATTTGATGCTTATAATCTTGCTAAATTAGGAACATGGGGAATCCAAAATTGTAAATAACAAGATGCATGCATTGTCTGCATTCATTCCCACCACCATCACTCAGAAAGGATTTTATATGCAAGTTTGATGCCATACTACTACTCTTGTAGTACTCAGGATGTTTGTGAAAATTGACTGCTATATTAAGCTACTCACAGAGCCGCTACTTTGAAGGGTTTTTGTTTAATTTTTTAATATTGATCTTTCCTCACCAACACTTTCCTAGAGCACTCTCTCAGAAGGGGGGGGGGTGTTTGGCAAGGCATTATGAAATTTATTCTTTAAGATTCCCTTATGGTGCTATTTAATTGTTTTTTCTTAGATACGGGACTGCAAAGAGTGAGACTTTTGGTTAAGAGAGGGAGAAAGACTATATTGGCTTTTTCATTCAGTACTCTTCAGAGCTGTTTACATCCACTTACTGTAAGTTATTTCAAGCACCACCTTGTTTAAACACCCAGTTAAATAGCACCATAAGGGAATCTTAAAGAATAAACTTGATAATGCCTTGCCAAACACACACACACACACACACCCTTCTGAGAGAGTGCCCTTCTACTATTGAGGACCTGTGATATGAGTTTCCCCAAAAAAGTCTAAATTCCAGCCATAATTTCTTTTATGGTTTACACTGCTGCATAATCACTCATACAAGAAAAGAACCAGGGTGAAGGGTTAGAGTAGATCCTCTGGGTCACGTTGAACTCTCCACCTTCATGGCTGTCCTGAAGTGTCCAAGAATGTTCAACGTCCCACGGAAGTTTCCAGTTCTCTCTTGTTCGAAGAGAAACCAAAGTCTGCCACTTTGCTTCTGGAGCCTCTCACCAATAAAAGTAGCAGTTCTAAGCCTCAGCAGCCAATGAACAGCCAAGATACTGTATGCTGCTGGAACCTCTTGAATCCATTCCATTGGGAGCAATATGAAATGAAACATGTGCCTTCAAGCCAGTCTTGACTCCTGGCGACTGCCTGGACAAGTCCCCGCAGTTTCCTTGGCAAGGTTTTTAAGGAGCGGCTTCCCCTTGCCTCCTTCCTAGGGCTGAGAAAGAGTGATTGGCTCGTAGTCACCCAGCTGGCTCACGGTCTCCCGGTTTCTATCCTGGTGCCTTTAGCCACTACACCAAACCAACTCTATCTTTAACATAAGACCTCATAATAAAAGTTTATCACTTAACTAGTAATCGATAGATTTTGCTTTCTGTCTGTGACATACTGCAGCCTTGTTAATATCAGATTATTAGACAGGCATCCCATCTATCCTCATCCCAAATTTCAGATCTCACTTGCCTTTACCTCTGAAGCATTTGTGTCTTTGACCAGCTACTCCTACACCCTGTAACCGTTTCCTGGGCTTAGGGAGGGTTATTGAAAAGTGTTACTCCTTTCCTCAGTTCTTACTCCTCAACTAGGCTTGTCACTCATTTCCTTCTTGGTTCAATTTTTGGAGCTAGGTTGCTTTTATTCTTTTTTCAAAGAGAGGAGGAGCATCAGAAATATATTATTGCTGGAGTTGGGCGACCAATAAATTTAAATAAATAAATTACTATTCCTTACAGTCCAGAGCTGGCTTCAGAAGAAATAAGCAAGGCATTGCCTCCCCTCACCAATACTTGTCAACTGTTAAGGATGAAGACAGAGTTTGCCTATCCTACACATGGTGTATTATGTTTAAAAGAAGAGCATCCTTTTGCAGCCAGATAAAGTTACTTATTCCTAGTTTCCTATTCCTAGTCTCCACTACTGTGTTTGACACAACTGCTATGAGCAATAGGCATGTGAAATTATAACTGAGTGACTTTTCCCTTTGAGATGCCTGAGCATTATCTGCCAAGTTAAGAATCGCCATTCATTCTAATAGGAGTAAGACGTTGGGAATTAACTATCCGTGTTACCCTTACACGACACTATATTCCGTATTCCAGCAGCTTTGGATTTTTTCACCTTGAGCTCTTTCCAGTGCACTAGCTATTCCCAGCCATCCCAGCCAGGACACAGTCCAAAAGCTCATGATGAGGCAACACTCACAATGAAGCTAAACAAGTCTAGAATGTGGTCAGGAGATTTCCAGGTTGTCTTACAAACTCTATTTCGATTTCAAAAAGGAAAATCATATGATAAAATAATCCCTGCTCTTTATCATCCTAAAACAAAAACCTAAAACTGTTGGCGTAGTTTGACCCTGTGTTCATCCAGCTTGCTATTCTCTCTGCAAGGCTAGAATTAGCCCTGGGATCCCATCAGTGACCCTCCCCTCCCCTCCCTCCCAGCTATTCTGTGGGATTCACAGGGAACAAGCAAAGTGCCAGAGGAAACAGACCACAGTGAACTATTTTTAGAACAAGTCTTGCAGAAGTGATGCAGGGAGGGAGAGATACAGGGAGAGAGGGGTGAGTGTCAGCAGATCTAGGATCCTGGAGGTGAGGTGAAGGGGATGAGAGAGAGAGACAGATCAAGAGAGGGTTTGAAAATAGACAGTGAGTCTCTTTTATTTTTTCTTTAGTATTTAGGGCCTGGCTGCAAACATCTGAAGAACCACCAGATGGGAGAAAAGAAATAGAAGTTTCTGTGTATTTTTGCTGCTCTCTAGTGGTCATCTATATTTGTGCAGCTTAGAGCTGCTAGCCCTGCAGTATTGAAACAACGAAGCAACCAAAACCAGTTGCTCATGCTGCATAAATACTCTTCAAAAGATACTCTTGGATCAGCTGCTTTCCTCCCATTGAGATGAACCTTGGCATCATCAGTGGAAGCAGGTGCCCTTTGCACAGCAGTCTCCTCTTCTTCATCCAAGTATCCTGTATTACAGATACCCAGAGCTGCCCTAAAGGCCCGTTTCTGTTGTGAAAGGTGTGAACAGCACTTCTGGGGGCAAATTCTAAATCTTTATTAAGGAAGTAGGTAAACTTATTCAGAGCAGTAGGGGCAGTCCAGAAGCATTGATGGTACTTTCCTTTTTTGCAGCCCCATAAGCCTAAGATTATTTGGGATTCAGACTAGCCCTAGGGGAAGAATTAGGCTCCCCTAGAATCCAAAACAAAACACATCGAACTCAAAACATAATGCAGAAGTCTGCATTAAATCTCCTGATGTTTTGCACCACATGTATGCAACTCAACTGTTTTAAAATTTGCTGCAGCCTCCTATTGACCTGTACTGTATCTATACCATATCACAGTATCTGTGACGAAACCGCCCCCCCCCACCAGATCCTATCCACCCATCATGTATCCTTGTTATATTGTTTAAGATCAACTCTGAGTCTTTTAAAAATAACACCTTACCTGCTCCTCCCTCCAGCACTGGGAGTTAAAGATATATTTGATAGGTGAGGAACATACTGTACATTTTAATTCTCCTTGGACTGTATATCTCTGCTTCTTCAGTTAACCTCTACTACACTTCAAATATAAAAACAACAAACAAAATACTTTTTGTTTTACTTCATCCATGTTTCCCTTGAAGCAGATTCCTATTAAGCCTTATAATACCCACATGGATAATTAACTATTTTTAGTTTGGGAAAAAACACTTTCAGGTGCAGGTGGAGATTCACACAATAGATTGTTCTATATAATGCAGCATTATACACTTGGGAAAGCAGTAAGTTTTCTCCTTGACAATTTTTTTTCTGAGTGGCCCCCATTTGTACTGAATCACGTGAGATTTTGCTTACAGCATGGAGAAGTTTTGCCACCAGAAAGAAGTCAGCTTGTTTTGCATAGTCTAGAATATTGACAAATTCTTCTGTGATACTAATTTAACAGATCGTAGATAAAAAGAGTAACAGGCAGTCCCCTAAAATAGTTCCTTTATCAGCCTTTTGTCATATTATATTAGGGCTCTATATAGTAGTTTCAAAACTGATTATTTATTTATTTATTTAGATGTAAAGAACGCCTGACTCCAAGTCACTCTGTGCAATTTACATTATAAATACCTAGAACAATAAAATAGAGCAGGGTTTCTCAACCAGGGTTCTGTGGAAGCCTAGGGTTCTGTAAGAGGTCACTAGGGGTTCCCTGGGAGATCAGGATTTATTTTTAAAATTATTTCAAATTCGGGCAACATCACATTAAAGAGGTAAGTTTCATTCTTTATTTTTAGTTTAAGAACACTGTTAGTGCATATCTACAGGCCTACCCATGAAACGCATATAATAATTTTGTAACTTGTGGCCTATATTTGAGCCTGAATGTGCAGGGGTTCCCCGTGGCCTGAAAAATATTTCAAGGGTTCCTTCAGGGTTAAAAAGTTGAGAAAGGCTGAAATAGAGAGATAGACGATATGCATCCAGAAAGAAGGTATATGTGTGGTAAGGGGGAGGGCGACCATATAGCAATACAAAATCTTACAGGGGCTCACCAGCTACCTCTCCCAAGGCCTGGGAGAAGCCCAAGTTTTCAGGACCTTTCAGAACCTCATCAGGGTGAGAGCCAGACAGATCTCTGGGGGGATGCTGTTCCAGAAGGCAGGCACAGCAATAATGACCTTTACAACAAAGAGTTTTCTGGATTTACATCTTCCTACTTGGGAAGAGTTAATGGGACTAACTACTTTGTAGACATAGCCTTGCACTGCCAATTGCAAAAGATTTAATTAATTGGTACAACAGAAGGATCATTATTAGTCATACATCTGGTGGATCGAGATCCGGTTCGTTCTCTGTGTTAGTTGACCATCTTCAGGCATCACCCAGTTCAAAGTTCTAGATCAGTGTTTCTCAACCTTGGCAACTTTAAGATGTGTGGACTCCAACTCACAGAATTTCTCAACCTTGGCAACTTTTAAGATGTGTGGACTCCAACTCCCAGAATTCCCCAGCCAGCATGGCTGGCTGGGGAATTCTGGGAGTTGGAGTCCACACGTCTTAAAAGTTGCCAAGGTTGAGAAACACTGATTTTTTACATTTCAAATGTGATTTAAATGCAACCAAGAGTCGAGTGCTCTCCTCCAATGCTGTGATGCCGAAGTTTTAGGAAGCTTCTCTAATGTCGCCAAGCTCATCAAGCCACTGATAGGCTGCAAGTACTATTTTGCCTAACTCTGGCTTGAGCCTTCCAGGTGATTTGCTCCATACAAAATCCACTTCCTGAAGGCAAAGAGAGCTTAGCAAGAAAAACATGCCTCATGTCCCCTACACGAACAGCAGTGCTGTATGCAGTTGGACCAAGAAACTAGCTATTTGTTCTATGGATGATGAAAATTAGTTTCATGTGAGAATTCCAATTAATGGAGGAACTTAGGGATAGGTTGTCCTTGTTGAGTATTAGGACTTTGCAGTTCTTTGGATCTGATTCTAAAAAAGTGCTTTGGAAGCTATGGGATGACCCCTCTGAGTCTTCTCTGGGGATCGCATGGCTGCCTTCTGTAGTTGCCATGTGATCCTGAGAAAAGATGCAGCTGCTTTAAAGAGTGGCAGACCTGCATGTCATTTGCCCTTCGAAGCACCTTTTGGAATTGAATCTGAAGCACCGCATGGCCCTACTGAATAAGCTTTAATAAATATATATATATATATATATACACACACACACACACACACACACACACACACACACACACACACACACAGTATATTAGATTTGCCCAAGCATTTACAAGTGCCATTTCTCATGAGATATGGCAAATAAAAGAACAGGCCCAGGGAAAATAAATGGGCATGTCTGCCAAATAGACTGTAATTAATCTTAAACATAGGGATGAAGCTCTAGGCTACATTCCTGCTGTTCATGGGTAACTGCATACTGCAGATCTAGATACGTATTTTTAAAAATGGAATGAAACAAAAGTTTAGGAATCACGGGCAACCTTTGTTAAGAATCAGTTATAAATGATTATCTATTTCTTTGTTTGGAAAAGACTACGCGGTAGGGTTAACTTCTCTGCCAAAGATCATCATTCATCTGTGACAGTTCCAACTCAGAAGCCGTTTATCCAGAATATAGCAGTCAGATCCTCTATGGGATTTTAGTGCTATGGAGATTTTAGTGGCGGTGGTGACCCTTAGGTTAATTCTAGGGCCAATTCAGTGTTCTCCTGTCAACTTTTAAAGCTTGAGTCAATCTCTGGTGTGCCCCCCCCCCTTTGCTAATGAGGCATAACTGAGCATGGCATGGCTATCTGTGGTAGAACATGCAGCGAGATCTTCTTGGCTTTGGTACTTGCCCTGTCTTTGGAATGCCCTGGTTACAGAAGCTGATTTGAATCCCTCATAAGGGATAATCGTGTTTAGGAATATATTAAGAGGAAGGTGAGCTACCTAGATGCATGCTTATTATGGCTGGGGAAAACCAATGAGCAAAGTCCATGCAAAAGCAATGGTGTTGATAGGGACGGGGTGCTCTGGAAGGATTAAGCATTAAGGGCCATGCAGCTTCAAAACAGCTCCCTTCTTTCGAGCCAAGAGACTGCACCACTGCCTTTCTACATATACACAGGACACGTGCAGAAGCCGTTAGTCAAAGCAGGGTGACGGATTGAGATGGAATGGACTCTGCTTGACCCTTTGGCAAGGCAGAATGGCGCCACCACACATGTGCCTATTAAGCATCCTCCCCTGCCTGGTTCTTCTTCCCTCCAGAAAGTACTCCCCCCCCATGCTTTTTCTATTTTCAGCACTGACTTGCTCCCTGAATTTGGCTTAAATTTAAATTTTACCCTGCGGAGGAAGGATTCTTCACTGTCTGCTGATCATTTTTAATGACACTGGTAGTTGTTCAGCTACTTGGTTTGCTTAAGATTACCTTGCTTTGCTCATCCTTGTTGTATAAAATATAAAACTACACAAATGAATTTTTTTAAAACATCAAGACAGAATTAAGTATTAACATGAAGGTCATTTGGGAGGGAGAGATTGTTACTTTAGGCATGTTTAAGAGGGATTCTAGATTCAGTCCAACCTCCCCTCCCAGCAACTGTTTGTCTCAAGGATACTCTCAATGCTGACCTGAGTTTTAGGGGTGCTCTCTTAACTGCCCCCATGCCGAGGAAAAGAGCTGCTATCGGGAGGAAGGGATTCCAGAGCTCCCTTGCATATCGGGTGGGCACTTCTCTTCGTGATCTCTTGGCCAGAAATTATAGCTGAGCAGTGGTTCTCATGAGGCTCCAGGCTGACTTGCACAAAGCAATAAACAATACAAACCCCTCTGATCATATGAGTCATCAAATCACATTGCAGAATACCAGGACAGCCACAAATCCAGCAAAGATTGCAGCTCCTCTTCAACGAAAAGCCACATTAACAAGATGCCGGGTTTTTCTTCATCGAAGCTTGCATAAGTTTTCAGTGTGCGAGTTAAGTAGCTTATTCCAGAGGCCCAGAGCAGATGTTTCCCTCAGTAAGCAAGCCAATATGGACCCTGAGATACCGTCACACATTGATAGCAGCTAAGCAGAAATTTGCCTGTTGCTTCTTTCCCCTGGGATTAATCCTAATGTCTCAATGGGCTCCCCACTGAGATCAGACTGCTCACACCCTGGTAGCTTTTAAGAAGCTATTAAAAATGGAGCTTTTTCTAAGAGTAACATCACCTGCACCTCTTGTTGTTACAATTTTTCTATCATATCTATTGTCTTGTTGTTGCAAGTTATCTATCGACTGGCTAGAAGGACCAAAAACATGAAGGGCGAGCTCCATGCCTGTGTTAAAGTGTGCTATGACAAGGATCTCCATGCATATGGTCCCATACAATGTTCAGTACTGTAATTTTGATACTTTAGCCCCTTGCTTAAAGGCTTTATCTAATTTTAGGACGTGTGGAAAACAGATAACGTTTTAGCTGATATTTATGCAGAAATATTGTAAATTCAAAGGCTTCACAAACTTTTAAGCACCCCTGTATGTAACAGCACTGTAACTCTAACCATGCTAATTTGGACTGTTATAAGATGACAAAAACACTGGAAATTATGGCAAAAAGATAGCTTTGGAGTGTCATAGTCTTTAAGCCAATCCACACAGCTGTTTCAAGCTTCTTAAATACTTTTTGGTGAAACATTCTCACTTGATTTGAGAATGTGCCCTCTTCCTGTTCAGTTGATGAATTTCCAGGGAAAGTACTATCATGGACAAGCTCCACTTAAAGGATAATGCAGCCCTAAACTATACCAGCAACTGTGAGAATAAAGGTAAAGGTTTTCCCCTGCACAAGTGCCCAACTCTAGGGGCCAGTGCTCATCTCCGTTTGTTAGCCGAAGAGCCAGTGCTGTCCGAAGATGCTTCTGTGGTCATGTGGCCGGTATGACGCGCACGGAACGCTGTTACCATCCCACCAAAGTGGTACCTATTCATCTACTTGCATTTGCATGCTTTCGAATTGCTAGGTTGGCAAGAGCTGGGGCGAGTGCAGGAGCTCACTCCCGAACCTCCAAACTTGCAACCTTCCAATCGACAAGCCTGGCGTCTTAACCGCTGAGCCATCGCGCCCCTTGATATTATTCTTGCAAGAGGCAGACTCAGTCACTTCTATAGGACTTGCTCAACTGGCCCAATGAATCTAAGCAATGTTATCTACCAAACGCCTAGAAAATTTCTTAAAGTGGCCCTAGAAGCACTTAATATATTGTACTATATTATGGTTACATAATGTTATGTATGTTATGTTATGTTGTCAGCTAGTAGGAGCCATGCATCAAGTTTGCTTTTTTGGGAATTTGGAATTAACTGTAATGCAATAAATCTGCTATGAGCTATTAGTGACTTATAGCTTGTCAGAATTGCTTTAATCTTTAACTAGCATGACTAAGAATCATTTGTTTGGGCAATCTCTTATAACACAATTATGCAGAAGAACAAGTAGTTTAATTGTGGGTTCACTCTGGGTTCATTCCCATGTCGTGCATGACGTATTACCGCCCAATGGGCATGGGAACTCCTTTGCATCTACCAACAGTGTCTGTCCATATATGCTGCTCTACTTATCTCCATAGAATGGAGCATCATATATACCATGGACCTGCATGATTCTTATTTAGCATAGTTATGATACAAGGTGCTTATGGTCTATTTAGACGAATTTCCTGCTCCAAGAATATCCCTTAGTAACATCTGAGGGGGAGTATCTCTTGCAATTCATGGGAGCCACAAAGAGAAAGAATTCCAACATTCTTCCCCAACTTATTCTCTTGCTTGATTGTACGTATCAGATCTCATTCTTTACATTTCTAAGATATATATTTGAGTTTTTTTAAAGTGTATGTCTAAATATACAAAACCATACTAACGGGTTTGAGAAGCCCATGAAAAAGCTACACTTGTCAATGACTTTGGCTGTGCTTCAATGCTACATTGCACCTTCACTTAGCAAAACTAAGTTAGGACAGAGCTTTTCTGTTTGCTAAGCCTAACCAGATTCAGGCAATATTCCAAAGTCTTCGTTACTGTGTTTTGTGGTTAAATCTACACTTCTCCAGTAGTATTTTAACACATTATTTGCGGGTGGCTGGATGATACACAACATGCTCACTACAACACTGAAGCTCCTGAGATGAGGGCTGTGGATATATCGCATATGAACCACATATCCCATGCAATTCTATTATTCAAATGTTTCTGGAATGGGAGTGTGAGATTAGGTCAGCCTCTCACTGACACCCTCTCAAAACAACTGACAAGATGGCTAGATTCAACTCCAAGACAGGGCTAGGAAAAAACTCTGCCTAAGACCTGTAAGTCACTGCCAGTCTGAGAAGCTAAATCTTGCCTAAAATTCCATCTTCTTTCTTGTACTCTATTTTTTGTTCAGGATACAGACTTTTCTAAAATAAATGTGGAATGCTGAGAAACGAGCCAGACAGTTCTGTATAGCATTAGCTGGCCAGAGGCTTAAACTGATGGATACTCTAACTTCAAAATGGAAATAATAGCACAGATCTCTCATCGTTTTTTTTGCTTAACAGCAACCACCTCCAATCTGCTGTCTTCCCAATGTGTTGGATGACAGCTCCCTACATTTCTAGCTGGTGTGGCTGTTAAAAAAAATCCAAAACTGAAAAGCTAGAATATTTTCTTACTCTGCAGCAAAGAAACAAATACATGAAAACAAGGGTTATATAATCAATAATGTATCAAAACAAAAAAGAAAAAGCAGAAGAGCAGTATCAAGGCAGATTTCATTACCAAGAGCAATGAACTGAGTCTTCCACTCAAGTACTAACTTTTTTTTGCTGGGAGAGGAGGGTTGGTGGGTAGTCTAGAGCATCTATTTTCTTTGCCTCAGCCAAGAAGTTAAAATGCATTAATTCTTTTTTTTTTCAACAGCAACCCTGCTTTCCAAAAGCAAAAGCCAAACTGAAATTTACCTCTTGATGGAAGTCAATTTCTGAAATACTTGAATTGTGTACACAACGTAGTCGTATTTTTCTCTTCAAAATATCAAAAGCACTTTATCTAGAAGGTAGGTAGGAATGATGACATTTGCAATCTACATTGATTTCGCTTGAATGCATCGAAGGTCCGTGCAATGGATCTTAAGCCTTGTTCTCCAAGAGGCAAATGACCACCGTTCATTTGAGGGTCTCCAGCAGTAGCCTGGGGTAGACGAGAAAGTAAAGGAATACCACTGTACTCACCAGTGACTGCTGATACCATAATGTCCTTTTTGGAGGGGTGTTCCCAGTCATATCCAAGATTTCCAAATAAGGAAATTGGGCATCGTGGGGGAGATGCCTTCCCTTTAGCCTCCCTGTAGCAGGTTCATGGAATGGGAAAAAATAGAAGTTGCCTGAGTGCTCTGGCTGAAGGCTCGCTCTGTGTATGTGGGTCGGGGGGGTTATGTAACCAGAGACCCCCATTTGTTTATGCTGTGACAGAGGCGTCATGGCTCTGCTCAATAACTCTTAACTGCTGCCCTGGCATTCAGTCAGCCCAGTAAATTAAAAGGTGGTAAGATTTCTTTCTCCTGGCTACAGCAGGTTTGTTTATGTCCATGGACATTGATTCTGGAATAAGAAGGGTAAACAATCCAGGGTTTGAGGGGAGGAGGAGAATAAGAGGATGTCGGTTCTTTGACCCATACAGACAAGCAGAAGAAAACAATGAAGAGGAAGAATTACCATAATTAGTGTATCTACAGGGATATTATGGTGGCACTGCCAACTTTCCCCCATAGGTATCGATGCAGGATTATTATCCGCAATGTTTAGATATTTTGAATGCCCTCTCAACCCCTAATTCTCCTGGGAGGCTAGAGTCCAATCCCACAGGCTTCACAGATGTGAAAGAAGGCTGTGGTTGCAATCCTTGTGACAAACAGGCACCAATGAAATCGGCAGGACATAATTCTAGGGTAAACTTAATGAGTTAGAATATCCGTAATTCCACCCCATGAAATCAATTCTACATATTTCCCTTGAGGTTACCATGTTTACAGTCAGTAGAAAAGTCCAATTTCTCTCAAGTTTCTGCTAAATTATGTGAGTCATGCCAGAAGGGGTAGTCGACCTTTTGAGCCCCACTGGCTACACAGCTTGCAAGACTAGGAATCAAGGCCACAAAAGCATCGACACATTCACATGCAACACCTCCTGCCTTGGACAGGCTCCTCACTTTTGCAATTTTTGCAGTTTTCTAATTTAGCAGGTCACCTCCACAATTTTAAAGAGCTCATTTTCATCCTTCTTTCTTAATGTAATTTCTTACAAGGATCCCATAATCTGCTTATTTGTGAAAGTATCTCCATTCTAAATCCCTGAAACTTCAATTAACCATTTTCTTTTAGTTGTTTTCTCTGAAAAGAACTAAACGATTTTTCCAATAGTTTTAAAAATGCATGTGTTGCAAAATATAGTAGACCACTACTAATAGGCTAATTAGCAGTCTCCTATTTCCAAACACCCTAATGGGACAGATAACATATGAATATCTGACTCTATGAAAGTATGGTGATAAGTACCATACTTCCCAGTTCTTTTTTTTAAAAAAATGATGCATTAAATCTTAAGCTAGTTCCTATCCATGGCTTTATCCAGGAGGATGTTCCAGTCGTAACCGTCCAGCCAAAAAGCTCCACGCTTCTTTCCTGCTTTAAGGTAAGAATATGACTAAGAGAATGCTCTCTGATTTAATTCTAAGGACACCTACTAGGAATACTTCAAACTACTCACAGCAGATGTACAGAGCTTAAATTCTCAATGTTGATCTTGATTTAAATTCCAGCATTAACCTTTTCTTATTCTATCATTGTTTAGCAGCAGCTTCAAAAATGTTGTGCTGCAGATCCACAGGAAAGGTTTGGATTTAACTCTCACAAGTTAAACGGGAAAAAAAAGAAAAGAGGCACAGAAGTTGGAAATGAGATTACTTTTTATTTTGGCACATGGAAGCAATTTATACACAGTATTTAGGCAGTGATAAAAAAGCTGGGCACTCTTTTTCAAAGCTACAGGGAAATAGCTTCATTGACACAACGGAGAAGAAGGCTCCCGTGTTTCTATTTTTATCCAGGGGAAAGAACCCTGCAGGTGTCATCCAGAGCTATCCGCTGGCCCTGAAATGGCTCTTAACTCCCCAGCAGATACAGCACACAGTCCAACTGCACAATTATCAAGAGAAAGAGGAGGAAGAGCACCTTTATAACAAAAGAGACTGCAAAAATACAATTCCCCAGCCTTCTGCCTTTCTCTAGTTCATTCTGTGTCATTTTCTCATCCTAAAATTATATCTTTTAAAAAATGTATCAAAATTGTATAAAAATATATATATTTAAAAATCTTGGGCAAAGGGGATTCATACTAATTGATAAAGGGCAAATGATTCCGTCTGAGAAATTTGGTTAAAGCGTAGTCCTTGGTTGCAGAAAGTTGCAACCAAAAATACAAAAATAAGTTCTTTTTAAAAAGAGCACAAAATATTCCAAATGTATTTTCAAAGATTTCAAGTCAGATACAATAAAGGGAGCTATTTCCCAACCTCTGCAGCAAGTCCAGTGGCCACCCATCTAACTGCTAAAGCACCTGTGGCTACTGGGTGCCTGGATTGTTATGCTACTAAAGAATATATTCACATAAAAAGAAAACTGGCTTGTGTCTGTGGTCTTTTACTTCCAAAGACCATTCTTGAAATGATAGGTCCCACCAAAGGGGCCATTTACAGTAGTAGAGCTAGATTCTGAAAAATGATTGGTTAAAGTCTTCCTCTCTACTTTCTATCCTGTGCCTGTCCGGGCATCCTTACAAGCCTATCTAGCAGAAGGGCAAAATATTTCCTGTTCTACATGAAAAGCACTTCCTATTTATGTTAAATGATATCCTGTTTCAAAAGAACATAATTTTTTAAAACACTATAAAAATAACAAACACAGTAATAAACAGAAGCCTTTAAGCCAAGCTAATGCTATCGACTGAAGGGAGCAGGTAATTATCAGGACTCCAGGAAACATGGAATAAGTATTTAGCCCTTTCCTCCCCACCATGAATCTGAGGAAAAGGTGCAAAGAATACAGGCAAATCAGAACAAGACAAAGGTAGGTTAACCCACGGCAGCATACCTGTGTTGTCTAATGAAGACTTAAATATAACTTCAGATCTGTATTAGATAAAACAGATATTATTATGGGTAATGGATGAACATTTGGAATCATTAAGCTAATGCTATTACAACTTAGAAACAGTTTTATGTAATCAGAAGCACCTTGGAGAATGAAAACTCACTGTGATTATTTCCAAGTCCTGCTCCCAATTTTATGCAGGAATGATCAAATTCCATAATAGAACATATAGTAACCAGCAAGCATATAATAAAGGTTTTATAACAAAAAATTAGTAACTGCTTGAGTATCTACATGCATAAAGCAACATTAGCATTGCCTACTGTCCTAACTTGGCATTCATAGTCTGCACAGCCCCCATTTTTAGGGTGAAGGTTCCCTTTCAAGTCTACTCCTGTGGGCAAACAAACATGAATTTGTGTTGAAAAAGAATTCAATGTATAACTTTTTTTAAAAAGTGTTTTTTACATCTTTTCCTTTTTAAAAGTAATTAAATGAAATTTCAAACTCACATTTTCTCTAAACACATAAAATCATTGAAGTGCTCCCCATCAATCTGATTTTGGCATATGAGGAAAAAACACCCTGAACAATGGCCAAGTCCTGTCTAAAGAGCAATATTGGCAAATTCTGCACAGAGCGTAAGAAATTTGGCATGGCCAGGCATTATTAACTTACAGCAGGGCTTTCCAAAGTTTTCCTGCGGCGACACACCAACCGCCGTTGGTGTGTCGCCACGGGAAAACCCGGAAGTGCCGCCATTGCAGCAGCGCACAAAAACCCGGAAGCGCTGCTGCCGCTTTTGGGTTTTTGTGCGCCGCGGTCTCAGTCTAAAACATCTCAGGTTTTAGAAAACCAGAAACAAGAAAGCAAGTAGCATAAGCAATAGCTCATCAGTCAAATGTTCACTGTCATACGAAGTTTTAACTCATCTGACAAAGAGCCATGAAGGAAGGTACTGTACATCATGGACATCTACAGGCAGCCATAGGAGTATTCCATGAACATTGATTAACAGAAAATAATTTCACTGGAGAAAGAACGGCAGAGTTAATTCTCATGACCCATCCCTGGAAATAGGTAAAGGTCTTGGCAGAGAGTGCTACAATACTCTGACATCTCCTTACAACGATGGAACTCTGTGCCAGGGGCATGGCCTTCACGGTGTTTGATCAGTCTGTTCACCTGCAAGACAGAAAACCACAAAAGATTACATAAAAATGTAGGGGAGCAACTCATATATATATATATATATATATATATATATTATATATATATATATATATATATATATATATATATATATATGAGAAGGGGTGTGTGTGTGTATACATACACACGTGCACACACATACATACCCCTTCTCATATTTATATGAGATATCTATTAGGAACTATTTATCTGATATAACTAAAACATAGGAACTACATTTAAATAAATATCCTTAACTGGGGGGTTCTTTGACTCTCTCCTGTTGCATTGTATTTTGGAAAAGTATTATTTCCACACATTTAAATCTCATTGATCCAAGGAGGAGGTACTTTTGTTTCCCGAATAACGTACAACAGTAAACCTGGCACCTAACCAAAAAAATGAATTCATTTATTGTGTTGCGATAGTTTATAAGTCTGAAAAATACGGATATTATTTTTCTTTCTCCTTAAAAATGTTTGACCAAAATTAATGAGAGCCATCACCAAAGATATAATACATAATAATTTGATTATAGCCCTTTCCATAGTCTAAAAAGATTTTAACTGATATAATTTTAAAGAGGTATACCAAGCTTAGCAAGTGGCAACACCTAACCGATCTTGGCTTATCTTGAAATCAGGGTTTATTTATTTATTTATTAAATTTATATTACCGCCCATCTCCCCCACCGGGGACCCTGGGCGGTTCACAATAGAAACAGTTAAAACAAAAATGGAAAATTTACAATATAATAAATATAAGGGTTGGCCTTGTGAGTACTTAGATGGGAGATCACCTGGAAATTTCAAAGTGTTGGCTAGATTGGAAATCCAAGAGAAAAATAGAAGCAATTGCAAGCCATTAATGTAACAGCTAGGTAAAATGTATACAAGACTCAATATGTATACAAGATTAAGTTCAGGGCAACTTTACCTTTTTACTACCTATGAATTGTTTGTATAGTAACTTCTTGATTTGCTGAGAGGGATTTAAAGGGAATTAAGTTTCAAGAGCTCCAATCTTACTTGAGTTCATATCCCAAATCATCTTGCTGTACTTTTTAAAATCTTTCCATTGGGTGTATACATGAGAATTTACATAATATAGTAGAAGATCCTTTGATCTTAAGTAATGTGGATATAAACTCTGCTTCAAACGCTGTAATGTTTTGAAATGTAATAATCTTAAGCTTATTTCATTTGAACTAAAGTTGGAACATAGGACCAATTTTTTGGCAAAGAACCGCTTCAAAGCTGCTTCAAAAACCAATGCAGCCCCCTCATTTCTAAGACCAAAGCACAACAGCAGAATTGCTTCACTTGCCTCTTCCATTTGTAATAACTGGAAAAGGCAGCTGTGGAGTTCCTAAGCCTGTGGCAAAACCACATCCAATGTTTGCAGCCAAGCCCTTGAAGACACTTCTGCACAAATGTAGCACTATGGGGAAAAACTTTTTTCTGGTTTTTACAAGTGTTACAGAAACTACAAGAAGGCTGTGGGACTACTGGAACTATCTTGTCAAGGCAAACCATATCATCTCTTCCCCTCAACAAGGACTGTCGTGTTGCTTTTGCAGTGTAAATTGCCCTGTCAATACAAATCTAAGCCACCTCACACAGGCCTGTTCTTAATCCCGTAAAGACTTTATTTGATTGTTTCCCTAACCCACGTGACAGCAGGCCCAATAGAAAGTGAAGCAATGAGATGTCAGCATTGATATTTCATACTGTATCCATGAAGGATGGCTACAACAAAGAAAATGTGCTGTTTCACATCCATAATGTTGTGTCTCAGAAGTTCTGCTGAACCATTTTGGGTGGGTTGCAGTTTGGCAAAACTGGACCAAAGAACAGCTTGGTTGTTTTAGGTTTTGGCTGAGATAAAATCCGGTGGGGTCTTGGGCTGAATGCAGTTAAGGATGGTGCACCTTCTCTCTCCTCCTCTGCATGGTCTGTGCTTTGGCAGACTTGTCTTTCCAGCACCCTCTTTTGCTCTGTCCCTTATCCTGCACTTGAAGTCAAGGACGTGGGCAGCAGCAAGTATGGTTAGATTTGCCTGGGGGGGGGGGGAGAGGCAGACTATTGGATTTGCTGCCCTTGAAAGCTATGACATCAGTGGTGGCAGCTACCCAACCGGCATACTCACCCTATCTCCCCAGGACCTTCCTTTCCATACCTTCCTTAGTCACCACGGCTGACATCCTTGACTTCAAGAGCAGTTCAAGGGGAGTTAAGGAAAGAAAAGCTCTGAGAAGACAGGGGGCAGGAAGGCAAGCCGGGTGGATATGCTGCCCTTAAAGCCAAGGACATTGGCAGGGGTAGTGATTTTCCAACCAGCATTTCCCACTCCACACCCTCTTCTCAGTGCCTTCCTTCCTTCCTTCCTTCCTTCCTTCCTTCCTTCCTTCCTTCCTTCCTTCCTTCCTTCCTTCCCTACCTGCCTCCCCCCCCCACCCTTGGAACACAAGTGTTTTGATTAAAGCATGGGTGATTAGAAACTAGTAGGGTTTTTTCTGCATATCCCTAGTACAAACGACTCTTTTGAAATCAGAACATAAAAAGAAACACAGCACAGTATCCCTGCCCACCTTGACCAGCATGTCAGCCACATGCATGTTTCTGGCATCCTCAGCAAACACAGAAGCGAGAGCTTCTATATACCAGGATCCACGTTTGGTATTTCTCATAGCAGCCGTACCTATAAAGATATAAAGCCAATTAAAAAGAGAAGGAAATACAGATACCTTACCTGCCTAAAGGGAGAAATGGTGACTTGCCTCAGAAGTGTAATAAACCTAAGTATCACAGCATTTGTACCATTATCCGAAATACCTTTCAGGCAGGCATAGCCACAGATCATATCAGAGCAGGTGGGGAGACGAAACTTAGGATTCTCCTTCTTGTTGGCATCACTCTCTTCACAACCAGGGGAACTGGCCCGGTCATTCCCATCTATCTGGTCCACTCCACGGTCTGTCTCATCTAACAAAGGGAACAAAAGGCAGAAGATCAACCCCATGCAGCTCTGTTAGATATCTTTCCTAATGGCAGGCATACTCATTTAATCCTCAATTAGTGGTCGCTACTGTTGGATACGATAATACGATCATATTTCCAATAGCTATGTATGGTTGTGAAACTTGGACTTTGAGGAAGGCAGATAGGAGAAAGATAGATGCATTTGAATTGTGGTGCTGGAGACGACGACTACGCATCTCATGGACAGTAAAGATTACCAACAAGGAACTCCTAGACAGAGCCAAACCAAAAATATCCCTGGAAGCCAAGATCACCAAACAAAAACTGTCATACTTCGGTCATGTTATGCGAGCCGACTCACTCGAAAAGACAATTATGCTGGGACTGATCAGTGGTAAAAGAAGAAGGGGCCGCCCTAGGACTCACTGGCTTGACACCATCAGAAGGGACACTGGAATGACTTTGATGGAACTAAAGGAAGCTGTAAGAGACAGAAAGGCATGGAAAGCGTCGATCCACAAAGTGACCGAGAGTCAGACACGACTGAACAGATAGACAGACTGTTGGATACCACCTATACATATTCTCAAAGTGATACAAACCAACTTTTCTTAGAACAATCCCCTTATCAAATAACCTTCCTCCGAGGCCGGTCTCAGTCGGTGTTGATTGGGAGCGAGAGATCCAGCCCGCGGACCCTTTTTTGTGGGGTTCCGCAGGGCTCGGTACTCTCCGCTCCTTTTTAACATCTACATGAAACCACTGGGTGAGATCATCCGGCACCACAGGGTGAGGTATCATCAATACGCCGATGATACCCAGTTGTATATCTCCATCCTGGGTGAAATAAGTGATGCAGTGACCACCCCCAAGTGCCTGGGGGCTGTAGGGGCCTGGATGGGGAAAAACAGGCTTCGACTGAACCCTAGTAGGACGGAGTGGCTGTGAATTAATAACTCCTCAGCATCTGGGAAATTGTCATCTTTAGTTCTGGATGGGGTGGCACTGCCCCAGACAGATCCGATGCGTTACTTGGGAGTCCTCTTGGACTCACGACTCCTGCTCAAAGAGCAGGTGGCAGTCATGGCCAGGAGGGCTTTTGTGCAACTTTGTGTTGTGCACCAGTTACGCCCCTTCCTGGAACGAGAGGCCCTTCGAACGGTCACTCATGCTCTGGTTATCTCCCACATAGACTACTGTAATGCACTCTACATGGGGCTACCCTTGAAGAATATCCGGAAGCTACAACTGATCCAGAATGCAGCCGCGCGGACAGTGCAGCATTCACAAGCACAGGTAGATGATATATGTGATATTAAAAGTACATGCTACATTCATGTCAAAAGTAAGGAGTAGACATGACTGGCAAATTATAGACCTTTAATTTACCTGTATAGTCAGGAATTTTTCTGCTAGATGTTTTTAGTGGAAGTTAAGAGACTGGCTAGAAAAGGAAAGCCTCCTACAAGAGAAACAGGCTGACTTTAGGGAGGGGTCAATCCATGACTGATCCGTGCTTAATACTGCAACATCTAATCAAGAGCTACTCCACACACTCCAGGGTTTTGCAGTATGAAATTTCACAGAACTTAAGCCCGCATTTGACTTCATCACTTGAGGTAAACTGTGGGAAAAACCAAAAGCCTCTCCAGTCAATTTGCGCTTGCTGTTTCTTATTCATGCTCTTCACAATGGCAGATCCCTTAAGGCCATCTATCGAGTGCTGTTCTAACTCATACGGGTATTAAACAAGGATGCATACTTGTCCCATTCCTCCTGCATAGCTCTTTTCTGCTCTACGCAGATGACATGGGAATCCTTTCTAGAACACCCACAGGATTTAGCTGAGCCTTGGCAACCCTAGCTCAATATTATAACTGGAAATAAACAATTAAAACCCTAAAACCATGGGTTTTGCCAGGAGACCTGGCATAGAAACAGGACTAACTGAGCAGGTCTCATATTTTAAGTATCTGGGTATAGTCTTCTGCATGTCAGGCATCCAGAATGCTCATGGAAGCTATGTTACCTAAAATGAGCATGACTTTTGTTGCCACCCTAAATTTTATTTTTAAGCAAAGGGGGGTCTTGTATATTTGCAGCTCCAATTAGCTGAAGTTGATACAATTTATGGAGATTGATGGAGCTCATTTTCCAACACTACACTTGTGGACTAGGGTAGTTTAATGCTGGGAGATGAACCCTAAGAAGCAACTTTACTGAAAAACCTGACATTACTCAGGCTCCTCCTCTGCCTTTTTCCCCCCATTCATGAAAGTCTAAAGGGCACAGTAATACCTGGTACTTATCTTACACAACCAGAAGTATTTACTCATAGAAGGGCTTTTACTTTGGCTCAGTGCAATTCTTTCCCTTCAACTGAGCTAGACGGAAGATATCTTTCCCAGAACAACTGTGTCCTTGAAATGATGGACAAGTAGAAACTATCAAGCATGACCTTCTCCATTGCTCATTCAACAGCATTAGCAGTATTCATATTCTTCTCTTACTCTCTAAGTTGCCAGGCCATACAGGTCGATTTTACATTTCTTTATTACTTTCTGACAATATCTCCTCCATAACCTATACTATAATGTTAAACTCTGCACAGCAGCAAGTAAGATTTGGCAAGAACTAATTAATAGTACTGCTATACCTGTATTTTGACTCCAATTTTTTGTACTTAGTTTTGCAGTCTGTAATGTTGTAGTCTTTTTCAGTATCATCTTAGTATATTCTACTATTTTTACTACAAACTAGTTATCTTAATTTTAATTGGGTATTAGTCTCAGCTATAAATACTGTACATGACACCTTACTGATTAGAATTCAGTCATTTTATAGTTGTTATGCTATTATTTCTCAAACCTCTAGCTGTTGTTTGTACAGGGTGTACACACTAGTTATCTTACAACTATAAGCTACTAATTTTGCAGCTAATTCTGTAGTTTTTAAAGCTTTCACTTTATGCTAGACTTAAATATTGTATTGTATTGTCAAAAGCAGCCATCATAGATCAGGTTGTGATAATAGAGAATTCTGAAGGCACCCTAAAGATACCTTATAGACCACATCTAGAGTCTACAGACCACCTAAAGATCACCCATAAACTGCCGCCAACCTCCCTCCATACTTATTGTATCTGATTTCCAACAGATAAGGAAAGGTCACCAGTGGCTCTAATATACTCTCTGTGGTTGCTATTTCCAAGACAGCCTCAGGAATCTTCAGCTGTGGGAAGCTCTCTTCATGTATTGAAAAAAAGAATACATGATGGGAGGGGGAAAATTTCCGATCCATGTGGGGGCTAGATAAAACACGTACACATGCATGAAGCCCTACATGCAGGGTTTTTACAAACAAGCCAAGAATACAGCTAGGATTGAAAATAAAAGTTTTCAGTATTGTCAAGATTTATTATTGCATGAAGCAAGCAGAGAATACAGTTTCGAGTAAGGTAAAGGTTCCCCCCGCATGTTTGTGCAGTCGTGTCCAACTCTAGGGGCCGGTGCACATCTCCATTTGTTAGCCCAGAGCTTTCCAAACTTTTCATGTTGGTGACACACTTTTTAGACATGCATCATTTCGCGACACACTCTTATAGCAGGGCACAAGGCAGGCACTAGGACCTGCGCGGAATCACAGCAGGTTTGGAGGCAGCAAGGCACAAGGCAGGCACTGGGACCTGTGTGGAATCCTGGCAGGGCTCGGAGGCAGCAGCCGCCGCGACACACCCAGACACTGCAGCCGACACACTAATGTGTCCTGACACGCAGTTTGGAAAGCTCTGTGTTAGCCAAAGAGCCAGTGTTGTCCAAAGACGCTTCCACGGTCTTGTGGCCGGCATGACGCGCGCGGAAACCTGTTACCATCCCACGGAAGTGGTACCTATTAATCTACTTGCATTTGCATGCTTTCGAATTGCTAGGTTGGCAAGAGCTGGGGCGAGTGCGGGAGCTCACTCCATCACGCGGGACTAGGGATTCGAACCTCCGAACTTGCAACCTTCCGATCAACAAGCCTGGCGTCTTACCCGCTGAGCCACCACGCCCCCTATACAGTTTTGAGTATGTATGCAGAAATAATAAAAACAAACTAGAGCATTTCAATCACCTGATTTTCAAGAGCACAGGTGAGTAACTGGATGCCTATATACATCATCATAAATGCCATTATCACCCTTAATACTCACCTAACAACCTGCCATTCCAAGCATTCTTTTAAAAATATTCCTTTAATAATATTTTTAAAAATAATTATTAATTTATGATATGCTTTAAAGACACCATAGGCTTTCTTGGAAAATAAAAAGGTAGGCTTCTGAGGGCTCCAAAAATGGAGGCAGTATTAAAAAAAAAACTACTTTCCTTTTGCATTTATGGAAAATACCAAAGTGAGAAAACTGTTTATTGATAGACATGTTTTAATCACAGCTTTCATCAGAGGTTTCAAATCATATTAAGTCTTTTTCATATTCTCTGCTTCACACAAGTGGTTTCTTAACTGAGCAATCATGTTTTTAAGAGCTTTGGATGGACAGAGAAAGCTTATACTTTGTATAATATTTTATATTTATATTATATTCATATTTTCCCTTCTTTTTTCTTTCAGCTAATACAACTTCACTTTGAGCTAATCCTGCTCCAAAAATACTTCCTTTTCTATTCAGTCCAGAAAATTGTAAACTGAATTCTGACAGACTAACAAGTAGTATGAGCTTTCTCCCACACACCCCGTTTAGCCCTATTAGGTTAAGTTATTCTCAAAGCTCATTTTATTATTATTTACTTCCCTTTTAAGAGAGCCAGTTTGGTGTAGTGGTTAAGGTACCAGGCTAGAAACCAGGAGACTATGAGTTCTAGTCCTGCCTTATTAGGCACAAAGCCAGCTGGGTGACCTTGGCCCAGTCACTTTCTCTCAGTCCTAAACAGGAGGCAATGGCAAACCACTTCTGAAAAACCTTGCCAAGAAAACTGCAGGGACTGTCCAGGCACTCTGAGAACTGGACACGATTGAATGGATTTTTTTTTTAAAGAACTTCCATTTTATCTTATCGGGGGTTTTTTTTTGCTCATGTGGTTCTTGTTGCAAGCTGGGTATTAATTTGACTACATATACAGCTAGACCCACAGTGCCAAGTGTTTTAGAATTGCTTTATGCACACTATTGTTATTAAATTATATACTTACCCCACTGTTAGGTATATTTAAAAACAAACTAGAGCATTTCAATCACCTGATTTTCAAGAGCACAGGTGAGTAACTGGATGCCTATATACATCATCATAAATGCCATTATCACCCTTAATACTCACCTAACAACCTGCCATTCCAAGCATTCCAACATTTCCAACATTCAGTTGGAAACCAGTTCATAATAATGGTGAAATCAGAAGATGCCCCAAGAGGAAAGCAAGGAGATTTCTGTCTGGCCCTCACTATTCCCAACTAAATTAACCTTCCTTCTCCTCCCTTCCCCTTTAAAATGAAATACATCCAAGCATTCAGTATTTAATGGCAGCAAAACTGTAGAACAGACATAACCGCTCCATTCCAGCTGCGAGGCTGCTGAAAGCAAGAGCCAGCCCACATCCACTGGGAAGGAAACAGCACCTAGTGGACAGATGAGCGCCCAGCAGGAGGAGCTGCAATGCTGAAGAAGCAGCCTGGCAGGGAAGATTGGATCAAAGTAGGACAAACAAGAGGCCTCCATGCATTTAGACCAGGTAGCAATATGGTAATCGAGGTAAGCATCAAATGTCAGGTTTGTGTAATGAAGCTCTTGCAGGTCATTCTATATTTTATAGATTTAACAACAGAAAGCTAAACAGACAAGCAGGCACAACTTTTAAGTCAATCACTTAATTTCTTGGAAATGATTTTTTCCAAGAAGCAAGAGAACTCGCTTGTGTGAAACTAGAATCTACAAGCAAGGTCATAAACAGAATTCTTGCTGAATTTTTTCCTTTGGTACCTGAGTAAATAAACTGTTAGCCATGCATTACTAAAACTCTTTAGTAATGAATAGAGATGTATGTAGGTAAGTAAGAAGCTCCATTTAACTATATGAAAGCTGGTGCTAGCTTAGTAAAACTTGCTTTCTGATCAATCCGCTGAAGATAAAGGAGAAAAACTCAGCGGAAAGATACCAGTACCAACCACATTCGGGGAAGTTTTAACACCCTGTGTCAAGCGAAAGGGAGCCTTTTTCTAGATCCTGAGGTCCCCAAGCAGCTCTCCATCTGGCAGAACTCTGATTTAGGATGGTATTTTTCCTTTCATAGCTCTAGCAATTTTGAATGCCAGACAGAAAGGGACACAGGGACTGAACGTGCTTCTTCTAATGCCTTCCACTTCAATGGGGGTGGTAAAAGAAGAGACAGAGACTGTGTTCACACATCATGCTATAGCATAAAGTAATTTGGCAGACTCTAGCTTAGCATAGGATGTTAACCTAGTTATTGTGGTTTGGGAACCATGGTTTATGTCTTAGCACCACATGCAAGTCTAGTTTCCTGTCTTTTGTTAGACAAACGTTCAAGCAATTAAGTGGTTTAGGGTTTGGCTTGGGCTACCTTCCTGTACATTCCATTTCCAACAAAGGTAAGAGTTTATTTACTCATGCTGTGCTGGCCAAATTTCTAGATCCAGTTTATTATCCACTGAAAAACACAGCACAGGAGGATGTGAAAAGGGATGGAAGACTAAAGTAGTTCTTGGTCAACTTTAAATTGGGCAAATGCAAATTAAAAATTTAAATTAAATTGAAATTAGGGCACAGAAACAAATCTGGGTACTACTTGCCACACTAGACCCAAAATCATCTTCAGGATGATCCATGGAAGCATTTTTGTAACACTATTATATTATTATCTGAGCCTCCACTTCTACAATATTTATAACTATACCAAATAAGTACATTTTGAAATGTTTAAAGTAATTTGCTTGGTCAGAGTGCCTGATTTCCCAGTGGAAAGATATGATGAGGTACTTTTTTGCAATTCCTGCTACCCTTGATCATTTCCTAAATACTTCTAGAGAGATTTCAGAAAATATTGTCCATAACATGTTAATATGAATCCTGGCACCAATGCATTTAGACCAGTATCTGAAAGCAGGATAGTGCATAAAACTGCAATAAATATCTGCAGGATTCTCTTTAATATAATCTTTTGCTCACAAACCTTAGTATGCTGATTGGAATTATCAGAAGACTGAACTGTTTCATATGGCTTTTAATTGCTATTGCTGCTAACAAACACTGGAGAGAATTTAGTATTCACTGTTGTTTTATGTATTGGCTTTATTGTTTTTAATAGAAATACTGCAACCTCTAGGAGTTGTGCAGTAATGCAGTGGTCTAGAAGTATTGTAAAATAATAAATAATACAATTTGTTTAATCCCAATCCTGTGCAAAGCCCAGGAGATTTGCATTCAGTCCACTGTGGTTCTGTGCAAGGCACATAATTGATTCCCGCATTCCCTGATGAAATATCCCTGGTTTTAGAGACCAACTCCACTCAGCTTAGATCTGTAGCAGTTGCATTTCAACACAGAAGGGAATACAATAAAATAATTGTGTTGCAGACTAGTTCAAATGCTTATGCAAGAGATAGATACTATGGAACTATGTGTGTCTGTGTGTGCGTGTGTGTGTGTTAAATAAACTTGCTTACGTTTAACAGGGTAATGTTGCCAAGAAGTGCTATTGTAGGGCCAAAGTTTTCTTTACACATACCTCAAAAACATATGCTACCTTTGACAAGGTGTCTGCAGCCCTGGCACAGTAATAGAACACTACCTGTATTCTGGTTCTGCCCTGCAAAGGGTTCTCCTAAGATCTGAAACTTGGCTAAAACAATAAATTTAAATTTAAGGACTATTTAAGTGTCCAATTAAAAATCTGCAGTCAGCTTTTCAGCCCTAAACTTTATTCTGTATAAAACACTTTTCAAGCCTAAAATGTATTCCCTATAAAAAGCAAAGATTTAAAGCAAGTCTCTGGAGGACTACATAAACAGATTTTCCTACATTCAGTAAATGTTTCTGACATTCCTAGTATCTTTTTTTCCTTATATTCCTATAACCTGCTTTGGTCACTTTCAAGAAAGCTTTTGAGTAGGAGAGACATATTTTAATATGTATCTGGATCTTAACAATATTTTAAATTCAGCTGCTCCCCCCTGCGTCTGAATGAAAGAAACCTCAGAATAGCAAACTTTTTCAAAGAATTCATAATTCATAATGCTTCTGTTTCACACAAGACGGTTTCGTGTAAGCTCATTTACTGGTTCTCAGGCTGCTATTTATCCAATCTACCAAGATTCAGCAAAGGTAGGAAACACCCGAGTCCAGGCCAGAGAGAGAAAGAGCAAAAGTTCCAGCACACAAATAAAATCTCACTGGCGTCGGGTTAGTATGGCTAACTGCCCCCACATACATGCAAGATGTGGAGATTATTATAAATCTCCCTCTTCTTTTTCCATGGTACTGCAAGGTCTGCGAGTTGCTGACCACAAGCCATGCACCGTGAGAACCACTTACAGAGAAAGGTAGTGGCAACAGCAAGGCAGGGAGGTGAAAATGGGCTCCGCTTATACCTGAGAGAAGTAAAGAGGAGAGCTGAGCGCAAGTGTGCAGAAAAGGGAATGCTTGTTGCGAAACACAGGTCACCCTCCCCAGTCACTTACCTCCCCGGCATGCTTGGATGAAGAACATTTTAGGCTTATTCTGAAGATTAGGACAATTTGCATTATCAAACCGCCTGAAAATTTCCTGCAACTGGAAAAGAAACAAGTAGACAAGTTAACTGAGTATTTTAAAAGGAAATGGTTAAACCAATTCTTACCTATCATTTTATACTTTTTATTACTTTATTATTTTACTGTGTGGTGACTCAAAGAATATGAAGGGCGTCACAGTAGAATACAAACACAGTATCTACTCTGCCCAGTTTTTCCCCTTTTATTTGTCTCCATCAAAATATCTTCCATTCTGCTTTAAGGCAGAATCTCGTAATATATCAAAGCAGTTTAACCTTTGGTTGTTTCCAAGATAGCCAATTTCATCCTTAGATTGCCTGCATGATCCCATTCCTAAACAAAGAAGGACTTTGCATATGGTTGAGTTACCTGAAGTAGCTTCCCATCCACTCCATACACCCCACCCTCTATTCCATGCGAAAGAAGCGATACTATGCAGGAGTCTAAGTCTCGGTGGGCTGGATGCTTGGAAAAATTTTCCAACTCTTCCTGCATTTCCTGAGGGAGAAAAAGAAAACATCCCAAATCAGCAATCCCTTGAACCATATGTACCAACAAACTAGGAAATGCACAATATAAATTCATGTACATTGAAATTGAAATGCTTAGTTGGAAATTAGAGGATATAATCTCCAAATAGCAAGTTAACAAGGAGATGAAGGGCTCAAGAATGATCAAAATTGAAAACATATGAGCATAATTTCCAGAGGAGTTCAAGATGTTATATCATTTTCAATCAAAAGGACCCCAAGGGAATTTCAGTTTTTTAAAACTTGAATCTGGAAACCTTTGTTAATGATATGGATATATATTTTATATGGAAATAACAAAGAAATAAAGTTCTGATAATGAAACAATGAAGAACTTAGAAGTTAAAAACAACATTGAAATTTGAAACAGAAGAAAAAGTGAAAGAATGTACGATAAAATGGGTTAAAAATTTTGGTTACAATATACAAATGGAACAAAGGGAAAATACATGGCTGAAAGGATTGAAATTTACATTATGTTATAACCTTAAAGAGAATTTTTATAAAATGATGTACGTGTCACCAGAGAAACTGTCTAGAATGTATAAAGGTACCTCAAATCTATGTTGGAAATGTGAACAACATGAAGGGACATTTTATCATGTTTGGTGGACGTGTAAAAAAGCTAGAAAGTTTTGGATACAAATACATACATTAATTCAGAGGATTTTAAAGATTAATATACAATTGAAACTGGAGGCTTTTCTTTTGGGATTGATGGACAAACAGTTGGAAAAAAATCATGGAACTTTGTTACAATTGCAGCTAGATTATTATATGCACAAAGGTGGAAAGATTCGGCACTACCCACAATGGAAGAATGGTTGGTGAAGATGATGGAACATGCAAAGATGGCTAAACTGACCTCCTTAATTAGAGAAAGGAAAATATCTATGTTTATTGCTGACTGGAAACCCCTTATAGACTTTTTGCATGTAACAGAAAAAAATGAACTTATGATTTATGGTTTTGATGATTAGAAAAAATAGATTATAGAAAAAAGAGGTTTTTTTATAACCATAGAGTAAGAGGTAAGTAAGTAAGTATGTATTTATTTTCTATCCTGCCTTTATTATTTTTATAAATAACTCAAGGTGGTGAACATACCTAATACTCCTTCCTCCTCCTATTTTCCCCACAACAACCCTGTGAGGTAAGTTGGGCTGTGTGTGTGTGACTGGCCCAAGGTCACCCAGCTGGTTTTCATGCCTAAGGCGGGACTAGAACTCTCAGTCTCCTGGTTTCTAGTCCAGCACCTTAACCACTAGGCCAAACTTTGTACTTATAATTGCTGTAAAGAAAATCGGAAGCTACTTCTTTCTATTTCTTTTCATTCTTTCTTTTTGCCCTTTTAGCTTCTTTCTTGTTTTCTTTTCTTTCTTTTTTACTTTATATTAGTTCTTCTTAGTTTTTATTTCCTTTTTTAAAACCTTTAATAAAAATTATATATAAAAAAGAAGTTAAAAACAATGTTAGAGATAATTAAATTTTTAAAATATAAAAAAATAATTCTAAGTAAAGATGAAATGTTCGCTCTAATATAATCTTGATGCCAGCTTAAAAACAGCCAATTCTAGAAAATAAATTTTGTAAAATTTATGCAAACATTTGTCACAACTGTCGCATTTTTCAGCTTACCTGTACAGTCTGATCATGTCGTACAACCACCTGGTACCCAAGATGCTTGAAGAGCATATCTAGAGCAGCATGGTCCACATTTCCTCCAGAACGGAACTCTAGATCAGTCTCACTGCTGAAATGCACATTGCTAAGGATAAGAGCCAGGCCTCGTGGGTGCGACTTCAACCTGTATGCCTATTAAACACAGATAATATATATCAGTTTCTTGGTATATACACTGAACAGTAAAATCACAAGATGCTTTGAAAACGTATCACAGCCACCACCAGAATACATCCAGAGGTCAAAATACAAAATGAAAACACTCTAAGGCAGCATTTCTTAATATTTTCAGACTATAGAAAACCATTTTTTAAAAAATATGAATACCTATGATTTCTTAAAAAAAGGAAAACAAAGGAATAATGAATGTTTTATTAATCTTAACGGGAGATATGAGCTTGGGTATGATTGTGTACTCATTTAGGTCTGGAGTGAGATCCATTAAAGAGAATCAGTGTAACATTCAGCTTATTTTTATATTCGGCCTTAGTTGTAGCAAGTGCTGAAAATTCACTTTCACAAAGTTACATTGAAGGAAAATGTAGGAGAACCTCCAATGCCTTCATTCAAAAGATCATTCTCTGTGAACAGTCTCCCAAGTCTTCCAGTGATTTTTTTTTCAGCTTGCAGAACTCTTTGAGTTGTTTGGGAACAATGGCAGTCCATGGAACAGAGTTTGAGAAACACTCTTCTAAGCTCACATCATCACAGACTGATTAACCTACCTCCCCTCCATTTTTTACTCTGAATTTTCAGAGTTATGGGACTGCTCAAATTTTTATAATCATACAGAAAAGAAGAAAATGCTACACTTTGTGTAGGGGAAGTTTTTCCACACAGCCTATTTGTTTAACTGTCTTCCTTCAGATAAAGCATCCCAGTCATATTTATGAAAGTCAGCAAGAGAAATTCTCAATTCCCACCTTCCAGCTTACTTACCAAGTGCGCATGAGTGTGATAAAATTCTGGAGTGCATGGTTTCACCTGAGGATAGTGAGGACCATCTCCATCATCTAATGAATGCTCCATTGGCTCTGCTACAAACCAATCACCAAAATGTAAAGGGGTCAGCAGCAAAGCAGGCCGCTGTGTAACAGCATGCTTTAGATTTACAATAAGGTGAGGATATTTGAGAAAAAAACTGTACAGTATGAGAATTTCTTAATTTAAACAATTTACCTCTATTGAATTTACTAAAAAGTACAGTATTCTACTATAATACAATGTTTCTTTTTCTTATTGAAACACTGAAATCCAAGTCCTTCAAATTTAACTATCTCACCCCCTATCAGAGTTCCATCAAAAATTATCTCTAAAGCTATTTTTCAAGGGAAACTCAACTGGAGCCAATTGAACTTTCCCTTTAAATGACAATAGCAGTTCAAACTAGTCGAGCTATTATTAGTATCAAGGGAATAGGTAGGGTGAAATAAAAATTAGTAAAAATGTGAAACTTCAACAAAATTTGTGCAGCGAGTATGAAATATTCAGTAAGGGAGTGAACTTCCCATTGGGAATAATTACCAAAGTTGCTGCATGGCCTCAGGACGAACTGGTGCTTTACCACCACTACATTTTTCCTTCTTGAGGACAAAGTGCTAGCAAATCACACAGAGGTATCTGGCAATAAGGTTGAAGGATCAGGGTTTGGGGGAAAAGGAGGTTTGTAGCTAGATTCGGCATAGGGACCTGATGTTTTCTTCCCTGATTTAAGATGGTCTACAGTAAAAACAACTCTAACTCATGTATTCTGTAGACATGTATAACTCTTAACATTCTTTGAATAGCTTCATGTTCCTCCATTTTCTGCAGTATATAAATCTATGTTTAGAAGCACATACCAAATCCCAACACAAGCTAACAATGAAAAATGACTAATAGCAGCCAATTAACTTTTGTGAATATGTCTAAGTTACAGTCATAGCCATGAGAAATGAGTAGTAGACTCATCCAATGAATAATCTATATAATTATTAGCTAATAAAACAGTTTGCAATTTAAAATCTCAGTGGGATGCAACTAAATCCAGGTCATTACATTTGGATTGTTTTTCATTGTTTTTCCATTATTCCTTCAACAAAGCTGTAATTTTATACAGGGATAGTTAATTTCTGTATATCCTTCAGTCAGGACCCTAGTCTGGGAGCTCCAAAGATAACCAGGATCTGTATTAAAAGAAAAGGTGTGGGCACCACTAACAATGCGAAATTCCAGAATAATGATGTCTACCTCCAAAGCATTTTATCTTTTAATAATTTACAAAATAATTCATACTATATAATTTATAAAAATAAACAATTTTGAAACAAACAGGCTGGAAATGGAATTTTGAAAACTATTCAGATGAAACTAGTACCACTATAAGAAAATGCAAGAATGCCTTTCCTACCACTCTGCCTGCCCACTATTTTCCATATTTCACCTAGTAACAGTGGTTTCAGGTATTATACATAAAATCCAAAGTTTAATGTAACATTAACTCATATTTCAGGGAATAAGCCTGAATAATACATTACCAGATGCCTATCCTTGATTTCAAAACATATGTATTGCATTTCTTCTGCTTAAGATATCTTTAAAAATTTAAACTGTGTTTTTTATCCTGCTTTCAAAGAGCCAGTTCAATTTTGCAATCTACCGCAATAGTCTCTGAGCACACTCTTAAACAAAACAGCACAGGTTAGGAATCAGTATATGTGATTTCACAAATGCCTGAAAGAAGGTATTATGTTCCTGTTATACTTGTTTTGTAAAGTTAAAAGAATCTATGTAGCCAAATAGTAAAAGTAAGTAATAGTATAAGAAATCCTAAAATTCATTGCTGTGAGAGTTTTTATTTGTATATCTGCTAGTTCTGCAACATGAACTTTACAGCACAGGGAATACGTTATAAAGCAAATATTGCGTTAAGATATTCCCATGTCTTGCCTTCTCACAGGACACACTCAGAAAGTAATTTACCAAGGAGACCTAAGCACACAGAGCATTTGGAAAACAGGGTGCAGATCTGCTCAAGGAAACAGACTGAGACAGGGAACTACTTTTCATTGCCTAGAATGAAAGTCAAAAAAACTTACTGGGTATCTCTAGGTCCTATTGTCACTGGGCTTTTAGGAACTATACTCCATGCTGTGTTGACATTAAAAATACTTAGGTTTTGCCACATCCTATGCTGCAATTTCTATTGGCTAAAATAAAAAAGCATCCCCAAGTGGTTGCTGCTAAAGACCAAAGCAAAACATCCACCATAGATAACAGAAGTCCCATCCCACTAATCAAGTTTTTTTAATTCATTTGAATCACTTCTTTCAAGACACTTCTCACTGAGACTAAACTTTTTCAGACTTGTTCCTATTGAAAGATTAAGAGCTATTTTTCCTAATGTACCAATTTAAAAAATGTTTGACACTTCTAAATTTACAGGCCCAAACTAGAAAAGGCATTTTTTTTTCTTTTGCATTCATTCTTATGTCAAATTCAGTACATTCTGCAAGTCTATGAAAGAATGTTAGTGCTGTGAAAAAGGCAAATTGCATTATAAACTTACCATTATTCTGATAAAGTATTTTCTGAGACACACAGGATTCAGGCACTGGAAACGAGAAACTTTGATTATAGCAATGAGGCTGCTGAAAAAGACCAGAAAGCACTATGA
Source organism: Charina bottae (assembly GCA_023362775.1). Classification (NCBI taxonomy): domain Eukaryota; kingdom Metazoa; phylum Chordata; class Lepidosauria; order Squamata; family Charinaidae; genus Charina; species Charina bottae. Next base: position 168,648,410 of record JALMGJ010000002.1, read on the forward strand.
AACTATCACGAAGAGATACTACGTTCATCACATATAACCACAGATATGAGATGGGGGCAGAAGTGGAAGAAACTTCCACTATCAATATGATAGAGCAAATACATGTGTGCATGTGCACACGCATACAAATTATTTCATGCTGCCAGTCAGTCAAGATATACTAAGTCTTATCATGGCTTAACAGCGGTCAAGCAGCATGCTAGGACACACTTAGTTGCACCAGAGGATCCTCTCACAAGTAAGCATTGGTCAGAAACTATGGACAGTTCTGTCCACAGTCCATTCACCATGTTGTGCAGATTAGGGATGCTGGCTTCTTGCTCTTGGAACCAGCCAAAATACAGCAGGTTTGTTCTCCCCTAAGTTGTATTACAGCTCAAACATGACATGCTATTTGGCTCTACATAAGAACAAGTCATGAACAAAATACACAGAGAAGTATGAGATCCTATGTAAAGTTGAATCAAATTTGACTCCTATCCTTCTTCATCATATTCAGTCCAACAAGGTGCATGCACAATTGTATTTACATGTTGCCTCCTATAATTCTGTGATAACCCAGAAGCTGTGAGCAGCAAGATCAGGTTTACCTTTATGTAAAGATATTTTATATACTGTTTTTGTAGTCTTAATTTAGACCTTTTTTTATTGTTACAGAAGCTCCTCAAAAAGCATTTCTAACAAATGCATGTAAATAACACATGTATTCACATATATGAGGAAAAAGAAAGCATGGCCCTTAAGGACAACGGTTGCAATGGAAACAAAATCTACTAACCATCCCAATATTAGCTAGTCTGGCTTTCACTGACAGTGAGCCCAGAGAGAGCAATGTACCATTGTACAATCTCTATTTTCTTTCCCATTAGTATATATAATAATAGTCCTTCTCCCACATGCCTACCTCACAACATAACAGACATTTTGCTATACCCTAAATGAATTATCACTTATAGAAATAACAAATTTTCCAAAAACATGAATTCTAGCTCTGCTATTTTAGTTTAGGATTCTCTCCTGAAACATCAACTTTTCTATCAAAAAAGGTCCTTATTACTTAGGGGGCTCAATGTTAAAGTCACAATATTAATCTTATTTTTAATATTATATAAACCTAATTGCCCAATATTGAAAATAGAAAAAAAGCAATCAATCAGTATCAGAAAATAGAGTAATACAAAACAATTAAAAGGAAGCATTGATTGAAGAGTTCTATTTCATATTGAAGAGGCTTCTTGTACTATAAGTGATATGGGTACATATCATTCTTCAATGGGCTTGCATATTCTTCTACTATTCTTTTGGTGCGCCAGTTGCACCCTTTCCTAGATCGGGGGGCCCTTCAGACAGTCACTCATGCCCTGGTCACCTCACAGCTTGACTACTGCCACGGGCTCTACATGGAGCTGGTCCAGAATGCAGCAGTGCGGGCAGTGATGGGCATGCCTTGATAAGTCCATGCAACACCTCTGCTTCGCGAGCTGCACTGGTTGCCAGTTTGCTTCTGGGTGAAATTCAAGGTGCTGGTCACTACCTATAAAGCCCTACCAGGGACCCTAGGGCCTGGTTACTTGAGGGACTGCCTGTCTCCCATAATATCTGCCTGACCGGTTCGATCTGGCAGGGTTGACACGCTCTGGGTTCCATCGATTAAACAATGCCACCTATCGGGACCCCGGAAGTACGCCTTCTCTGTAGCAGCGCCTGCCCTCTGGAATGAGGTTCCACCCAAAATTCAAACAGTTCCCACCCTACTGGGATTTCGAAAGGCCTTAAAGACCAGGCCTTTGGAGAGGACCAGTGATGCCCCTTCCTTCCTTTCTCTTCCCCTCTGCCATCATTGTCTCTTTGTCCTGTGCTGTTTTTATATTTTATGTATTGTTTTTTTAAAAAAAATGTTTTAACAATTGCAAACTGCCCAGAGTCACTGGGAGTTGGGCAGCTTATCAATTTAATAAGTAATAATAATTATTAGTATTATTAATTATTATTATTGTTGCTCTCTCTCTGGTCCTAGCAAGATGAAAATGCTCACTTCATAAAGTGAGAAGGTAGGATTCATGTTCACTCTCTTCAAAAATCTCAAATGGAATTCTCTAAATTCTAAACAAGTCACTCTGGGTTCTGAAAAATACATCACTAGCACCTTACTGTATTTGCTGGTACCTTATGATGGGGGTTGTGGCTCAGCGGGTAAGACACCAGGCTTGTCGATCGCAAGTTCGGAGGTTCGAATCCCTAGCCCTGTGTGCGGAGTGAGCTACTGCACTAGCTCCAGCTCTTGCCAACCTAGCAATTCGAAAGCATGCAAATGCAAGTAGATAAATAGGTACCACTTCAGTGGGTAGGTAACAGCATTCCGTGTGTGTCACGCGGCCACATGACCATGGAAGCGTCTTCGGACAACGCTGGCTCTTTGGCTAACAAACAGAGATGAGCACCGGCCCCTAGAGTCGGACACGACTGCACAACTGTGCGGGGGGAACCTTTACCTTTTATGAACCTTTAGCTCTGTTTGGGGCCAGATCTGTCCTGATAAGGCTGAGTAACTGTAATATAGATTTACTACATAAGAATTCAAAAGCATCCCTACTTTATTTGTCTTGTTTCCACTTTCTGACGTTAGGAATAAAATGAAATTTCTTAAGTCTATTAATTATAAATTCATATTAAGCCAATATACAAGAGGGCTGAAATAGGGTTCTGTCACTTTTAACTTTAGAATCACCATAACGAACTTCACAGCAATTCCTGCAAAATATTTCTCAAACGATTGAGAAAAATAGACTAAGAGCAAGAAGAAGTGTGTGCATACAATAGTACAGTCCTAATAGAATATTATCAGTTCTAGAATATGCTTGCCTAAAGATACAATGAGATCCAAACCTCCCAATCCTTGTAAAACTAACCATTTATAATGAAAACTAAGCCAAAAGTCTTCTCCATGACACACTAGCTTTCTAGGTTTAGGGAGCTGAATACACAGTGATCAAGGGGGACTCAAAATACCACACACTGATATTGTATAGTTACATGGAAGGGCAATATGAATTCACTAACATTAAATATGCTCCCTAATTTTATATTTTATCTTTCCTTACCTTTACAGGCTCAGTCCTATGGCAGGGGATAGTGCTCAGGAGCATTTCTTCCAAATGCTGTTGTTTAGTTTCTCGTAAAGCTTCACAAAAGGCTGAAAAGGCTTTGGGGCCCCTCTTAGGAAGCAGATTCAATAATTCTATGTTTTGGCTAAAACTTCCATACTTCGCCTATATCCATGCAAAAATACACACCATTCAAAGAATATTAAATTGTATAAGCAGCAGCAGCAACAAAAAGTTATCCAGGCCTAGAAGGATATTATCACTACCTTCACTTTGCCATCAGAACATTGCTTGCAATTATGAAATTTTGCCATGGTTAAATTATTATTATTATTATTATTATTATTATTATTATTATTATTATTCCTCCACCTTTTAAAAAATATTTTGGCCAACTCAACGTTAATAGTTTTCATTATCCTTTCCGTTACAGTATTATCCTCTCTCTCTCATCAAGCAACTTATAGATATTATATACCCATACAGAAAACTCACAGGAAAATGCACAAGGAATATAAAATATTTATTCAGTTTCACTGAATATACAATGCCTAAGGCAGTGACAATAAAAGAAACCTTAACATAATAATTTTAATCTTGGTTGTGCAATCAAACACACTGACACATAAAGAAGTTGAGATCTCATTGATACAGCAACATAAATATAAGCATACTATATAACGTAACTATTTCTTTCTTTTAATAAATAGGAATAGAAATAAATCTCATTATTATTGGGAAGTTTGTCTCACAGCTTGATAGCCAGAAAATTATATTGCTTTCCAACATTTACATTCCTGCAATATATTGGTCAAATTTTCATCATTCAACAACACAGCAAGATAATTGCAACTTAGGAAAAAAATGGAATATGAATATTTCAAAAGCATTCCAATAATTTAAGATACTATGTTTAATGATACAAATACTTGATTTAAAAAAATTTAACTTCTGAGAACTACTGAGTGGCAAAAGGGGTTCTTACATCAACAGTTATATTTTAATTACTTATGTAAGAATTGCTTGCTAAAACTTATCAGTTCTATTTCCTCTTCTACTTATTACTTTTCAATGTAGATTAGAAGACAGAAAATTTACCAAACAACCTTCTATTCCTATTAGTTTCCCTGCCTCAGTACTGGTGGATTGAAAGTAAAAAAGAGTAATATCTGTTCCACTTACAAAGTGTTCCCACTTTTATTTGGAAGCAATTCTCACTTACCACAGGTGATCAAGCAAGACGCTATTTATAAGCTTTTATTAATCTATTAAAAATTAGGGTTTAGTTATATTGCTATATGCTACTCTACACTGCTGGTATTAATTCATGATCAGTGCAATGTAGCATTTGAAAGCTTAAACAATATGTTAGAGCAATGGTCACTTTGGATAATTAAAATTAAGCCCAGTTATGACAAGACCAAGCACACCTGTATCATCTCCATCATTGCTTCAGTGATAACATCTTTTTCTATAAGATGTTCCATTAGTTCCTTCAACACTAGCTGCTTTGCTAGGGATACACGGTTCTTTTTGAGCACCTCTTGGTGACATTTCTGCATACCGCATGCACCCAGCATCCTAGAAATAAAAAAAAAGCAAATCTAAATGCAAATATCACATCTACTCTTCACATCTTGCATAATGTTTAAAACCTACAACAAGCACATAACAGGCAACTCTTTGAACATTTAATTTAGTTCACCATTTTTGTCTGGAGTGTAATTCCAGACATACCAATGGCTGTAATAGGGATGATTTCCAATCTAAGTTTTAAATATCCAAATATATCTTTAAAGATTAGAATACTGAGAGTACAGACTCTGGTAAAATTACTCAGTCCTACAATAGAGCAAGATCAAGGTGAAAACAATTACTCCTTGGGCATGTATGAGACCATTTCTTGCAGCAGAGTAATATACCCAGCAAAGAGTTTGTGAACTATAAATATACACATATATTTTCTATTACTTCTTAATAGGGTAGGCTAGGAAGGAAAGGTTCCCCTGTGCAAGCACTGAGTCGTGACCCATGGGGAGATGCCGCTTTCGTGACGTTTTTCCTGGCAGACTATAGAGCGGGGTAGTCTGCCATTGCCTTCCCCAGTTGTAATCACCTCTCCCCCAGCGAGCTGGGTGCTCATTTTACCGACCTCAGAAGGATGGAAGGCTGAGTCAACCTGCACTGGCTACCTGAGAACCAGCTTCCGCTGGGATCAAACTCAGGTCATGGGGAGTGTTTCGGTTGCAATACTGCCCCCTACCACTCTACACAAGAGGCTTTTAGGGTAGGCAAAGGGTAAGGTTAATAGGCTCTCTATGCCTAGCCAATAAACCAACAGCTACCATACAAGTTTTCAGCTACTGAAACTTTTCACAATAAACATTGAGATATGTTATTACCTGACAACGTTGGACGAATAAGTCAATTCAAAAAACCCAAATAGAATGGTGACTTGAAATGTTGGTCATAGCTTCTCTCTTTCAAAAAAAAAAAGTAATTTTATGTTTGGTGATTTAAGTCAGCATCAAACCAACATAGCTTATAGTTGTTTTTAATTTCACTTCAAGGTCCCTCAGACAACAGTAAAAAACACACCAAAGAATAGCCAACAACTTCAGACAATGGGACCAAGTTTCTTTCACAGTGTTCCCTTTCCAAACTGGTGGTTCCTACTGAAAAGTAGAATATTTCAAAAAAATGTATTCTGCTATTTTATTTATTATGTTTATATATTGCCAGAGTCAACAAACATTACTCAGCAGATACATCATTCTATACACACATAACAATTATATAAGAATTTTTATAAATACCTTCACACATTAGCAAGGTGCACTGATTAAGAGTATTTGAAAGCCACACTTTCATTTTCAAAATAAACCCCAGCAAGGTAATAAGAGCTATGCCATAGCAAATACGTATGAATGATGCATTCAGGGCTTTACGTAATCCAGACACAGATCTTGCTGAATTCATTTTCATTTTACCATGCAAAACTCCAGTCATATAATAATTGACATCCATTACAGTGCTATGACAGATCTATACAACTATTATTCTGCAATCTAGATAAACAGAGAGGTGCTTTAATTTCGTGCAAGGGGCTATGCAGAGAGAGAAAAAACCTCCAATACGATTCAAGTCCAATGCTCTTTTGTAACTATAGAATTTCTAAAGCAGATTTCTGAATTAGAAAATCCCTTCATACAAATCCTGCCTCCAACCTCTCCTAGGTATGAACTTTTAGTCCTCAGGTGACCTCCTAAAGCAAGTCACTTTCTCCCTCTCGCTCCACTTGCACTTAGAGGAAGAAGAGAAACTCAAGTGATGGGACTGCTGTACTGAACACGGAAGAAGTGTTTCAGAAACGTAATGCGTTACTCTCATCCAGGCTTCTGCAGGCTCAGTCGAAAACGAACGGCTGAGAAAGATAAAAGGCGAGGGGAAACAGGGCAGGAGGTCTGAGGGAAGTAGGCAAAACGCTCAGGAGGAAACGTCAAGGGCCCAAGTGGGAACTCGGCCCCCGGGACAACCCCGCTCTCCCACCGCAGTGCAGAGCCGGCCCGAGCGGGCGGTCCTTCTGCTCCATCCCTGCCCTGCAGGCGGGAGGCTTTCCCAGGTTTCCACGATCTAATTCTACCTGCTCCACTCCCGGCCCTTTGGCGTCGGACCCTGCCTAAGAAGCGCGGCGGGGAAGCCACCGCCAGCTACGCCCGGCGCGTTCGGGTTCTCCCTCGACAGCAGCAGCCGTGCTAGGCCCCAGGCACAAAGGCGCTTTCCCGCTCAAATTCCTCGATGTTTGGCCAGCAGGAAAGAAAAGAGGCGAGCATCTCTGGTCACGTGGGCGCACCTCGCATTCTGCCGTTTGTGCGCCTGCGCAAGTGGGAATGCGCGCGCATTTTTGTCTGTCTCAGGACCGGGGGAAAGCTCCTCAAGCTTCGTTTGTAGAATTTAGGGCTCCTCTTCCTCTATATCCAGGCGCCGGTTGTTTTCACTGATTCATCCAATCAGGGGACTTTTTTATTTGCCTCTCTCGGGACTGCGTCCTTTATGAAAAGGATTTCCTTGTGGCTTTCTTGCCCGTCCTTCCCTACTGTACATTATTTTCACTGAGTTAAAACAAGACTGGTGAAGCTTACTGCGTCAGATGTCTCTGAACTACAACTCCCAGCAGCCTCAGCTAGCCGGGCCAATAGTGAGGGGTGCTGGGAGTTGCAGTTCAGCGACATTTGGCATTCTCACAGGATAGTGATTACTCCTGTCTTACAGACAGCCACTCCATCTCTGAAATGGGAGGTTTGTGTTTGTATTTATGTTATGCTAGCTGGTTAAAAAAAATAAGGTAATTACAACTTCTGTTATAGAACTTCAATATGCTGATGATAACGTAGTCTGTGCACACTCCGAGGAAGATCTTCAAACTATCCTAAACATCTTTGCAGAAGCATATGAAAAGCTCGGCCTCTCGATTAACATTAAAAAAACCAAAGTGCTTTACCAGCAAGTTCGAACCAATCCCTCAGCAGCGCCATCAATCCAGCTTAAAGGTGTGTCACTAGAAAATGTTGACCACTTTTCTTATCTTGGCAGCCATCTATCTACAAAAGCCGACATCGACGCTGAAATTCAGCATCGCCTGAGCTCTGCGAGTGTAGCGTAGAGTGTTTGAGGATCGGGACATTCGCAGGGAAACCAAAATGCTTGTTTACAAAGCCATTGTACTACCAAGCCTTCTGTACGCCTGTGAAACATGGACCCTCTACAAACGCCACCTCCAACTTCTTGAAAGATTCCATCAACGCTGCCTCCGAAAAATTCTGCAAATTACTTGGGAAGATAGGCGGACTAATGTTAGCGTATTAGAAGAAGCGAAAACCACCAGCATTGAAACAATGACCATCCAACATCAACTTCGCTGGACCGGCCATGTTGTTCGAATGCCTGAACATCGTCTTCCAAAGCAGCTACTTTACTCCCAACTTAAGAATGGAAAACGGAATATCGGTGGACAGCAAAAGAGATTCAAAGATACTCTCAAAGCTAATTTTAAAAAATGTAATATCAGCATTGAGAACTGGGAAGCCCTAACTCATGAGCGTTTCAATTGGAGGTCAGCCTTTATTAAAGGCGCTATGGACTTTGAAGAAGCACGAGTACAGGGTGAAAGGGAGAAAAGAGCTAAAAGGAAGGCACGTCAGGCAAACCCTCATCATGACCGTCTCCCACCCGGAAACCTATGCCCTCATTGCGGGAGGTTGTGCGGATCCAGAATTGGCCTTTACAGCCACTTACGGATCCACTGTTAAAATTTTACCCTTGGAAGACAATCTTACTCTGCTACTAGTGATTGCCAATGATGATGAATGGTTGCTACCCATGGTTTACTAAACCATAATATATTGAAGTAATTGGAACTGCAATATTTGGAACCATCAATTAACCATACTAATTGATTGATTATGTATCCTCAAGTCGGTGTTGACTCTTAGCAACCACATAAATATATTTTCTCCATGATGACCTGTCCCTAACCTGGTCCTTCAAGTCTTCCAATGGTGCATCCATTGCAACTGTAACTGAGTCTATCCGCCTTGCTGCTGGTCTTCTTCTTCTCTTTTCTGCACCTTTCCCAACATTACAGCCTTCTCCAGAGAGATAGTTTTACTATTTTCATTACTATGATTGCAATCCAGCAATTATGGTTTAGTGTGTTGCATGAACGTCACCAGTTGTTTTGCTCAGTAAAACATGACTGAACAATCCACAACTTAACATGTTGTGTAAGCACAGCTTTCCACTCGCTCTTTAGGTAATACAACTTCTGTAATTAACTTCTGGCTCCATTTTTCCTTACTTTCTCTCATCCTTGATCAGTACTAGAAAGATGACATGCTGATAAATAAGGAATCCCTCTAACAGTTCAGTCAGCAGGTGGCAGCACCAGTTCAACCTTGTCTTGGTGTGGAAGCTAAACTAAGTTCAGAAAAAATTCCAAGTCTGTAGATTAGATTGGGTTGGCAGTAAACATCGGTGAAGAAAGAATGCAATGACAAACCACATTCATATCGTTGTCAAGCAAACTACATGGACTTGTCCATGAAATCAGGAATTGACCTTGACCTGAATGAGACTTGTTATTACTTTAACGAGTTGTGAAAAAAAATTTTCTAAAAGCCACTGGGAATTGATTTATACAAGGAAAGGGATAGCTACTACTTCCTGATTACAGCTTTGTGATTTCTTTAGAAGGAAAATGATTAATTAAATTAAACTAATTAATTGCTTTAACAAATTATTTCATTTAATTAATCTGAAATGTAATTGGCAAAGAGGGGCTCCTTGCCCAGCTGCTATTATTCTTTGCATGGAATAAGAACAATAATGTGCTATGTAGTGTTGAATGATGGTAAATTAGCATTAATGAATTCTGATCACTAGGTAAGCAAATGGCTTGCCTATCAAGTGAATATGTATCCTATGTGTTACTTAATAGTCCAAATTTCCTGGAGACGCTCCACTGACCAACAGATAGTCCTTAGCTTAGGCATGTATGTACAGGAAAATCCATTATAGGGTGGTAAACGTGCCCCGAATGTTGGGTCTTTGACCTCTTCCCTCCCACTCAGGGCTGTTTCTTTCCCAATTTATAGTCCCCAGTCAAAAAAAGTAATGGAATTCCCCACCCTCCCTACAGCAAATTTGGGGAAGAAGTTTCCTATTGGATTTTGTAAGCCACTATAGCAAAGAATGCAATTGCACTGTGCTTGGTCTACCAGCATCAGGCAATATGAACCAGTATAGGGTTAAGTCCTATGTGGTCCAGGAAAATTTGCACACCCCTCCACCTGAAAGATTAGTAATGTTTCCAAAACAAAGGATCACTTTAGATTTTGCTGTGTGTGTGTGTGTGCGTGTACACCCACACACACAAACACGCATATGTATGTGTGTCATTTTCCACCACGTAACATTATTTCATTTCTCATAATGGACAAAATCTACGCAGTGGTTTGCATATAATCCTCATCTATCTTGACATGTGTCATTTTAATTATGTTGTTAGTAACGAATTAGGATTCAATTCATTGGGTTAATTGAATATTACTTGCAAAAGTTAGAGGTGGCAGGGATCAACTCTGTCTGTTGCCTGTCTATAATATGTATGTGCCTTATCTAAAAACCAAGGAAGTTTTTTATTTTCCTCTTTAGACATATATTTATGTTCAAATGTATACTATTGAAGGAAATAAATGGAGATAATCAGCAGAAAATGTCTTTATTTTACTTACATGTTTTTAAAGATAATTAAAGTTTAGTTACAAGTGAGCATAGAGGCATGGGGTTGTAAGCCTTTGGGAGTCCATTCTGATTGCAGCAGTTTAAAATAATAGTAATAAGTAAATAAATAAACAACTATTTGGCAGGAAAGATCGTTTACTGTAATGGAGGGATCTGGGTGAATGAAAACATATGACATCACTCAGGTCCAAACATAAGCAGTAGCAAGGGTGAAAAACTATTTTGAAGGAGCAGCCACCATTCCGTGAAGCAGAATGAGCAGGGTTGCCTTGGCTGGAGGAGCAAAGATGAAGAGTATGCCTGTGCAAGGCTATGAGGGCAGAGAGCCCATGTAGGGATTGCACCTGATCAGTGGGGTGAGAGAGAGATTATTCTGGCAACGGATTATAAAATCCATATTTTAGCAACTGAACCCTAGACAAAGGTGAGGGGGCTGAGAGAGACCACATATGACCAGAGATAAATTTGCATTATTCAAGTTAAGTGATGCCACAAGTCAAATGAGGATAAAAGGGTGCAAATTACAGATAATATCAACTCAAGTTATTTTCCCTATTAGGTTTATTGGTCTCTCTTTCACAGAATGAAGTAGGGATTCTCTGAAACAGATGAACAGAAAATGTCATCAGAAAATCATCCCTGCTGCTTTCTTTCTTGCAAAGAGCACAATATGGAACAAGAAATGGCACAGAGTCTCAAAAAGGATGCAGGAGGACTGTTACCGGTATTAATGAAGTGGCAGAATTATTATTGAAATACTCATTCTAATCAGTGGAAAAGACATACTGTATGTGGTAGACTGCATAGGTTCCCAAACCTTTTCCTTCATATTGACCACTATATCATTATTGAATATGACATGAGCCAGGGGTCCACATATGATGTCCCCCTAAATGGCTTACCCAGTACATATAGCCAAAATTTCACAAGAGACTTATGAAGCTAAAACTTAAGAGACAGAGTGAAATCTTGGAAGATTTGGTATAAGGTGAATGTGAAAACCATGAGAGACTTTTTGATCTCCTGTACATGTGTGTGTGTGTATGTAATTTTTTTCTTTCTAAAACAAGGTAGGGAAAGCATGCAGAGTACAGCTTCTGGAATTCTTTCCAACTCCTTAATAACACAGTAGGAGCTCTTTGAGTCAGGTGACAGGAAGGAGGGGAAGGGAGGGCTTGGAATGGAGGAGTTGGCTACATTCTGAGTTACTGACCAACTTCCTCTCCTGCAGACATGCATCGGTGGAATTTTTCTGGGTTTTTTTTCCTCTGCAGCCCCTGGCCCATTTTTGAATTTCTCCCATTGTCTCTTCCCGACTGGTTCGATCTGGGACAGTTGGCGCACTCTGGGTTCCATCGATTAAACAATGCCACCTATTGGGACTCTGGAAGTTCACCTTCTCTGTAGCTGTGCCTGCCCTCTGGAATTGGGTTCCCCCCAAAATTTGAACAGCTCCCACCCTATTGGGACTTTGAAGGGCCTTAAAGACCTGACTCTTCACCCAGGCCTATGGAGAGGACAATTTATGCTCCTTTTTCCCCTTTCTGTTCCCCTCTGCCATCACTGTCCCTTTGTCTTGTGTTGTTTTCGTATGTTTGTTTTGTTTTTTCTATTGTTCTTTTTTTTAAAACGTTTTAACGATTGTAAGCTGCCCAGAGTCATTGGGAGCCGGGCAGCATATAAATTTAATAAATCATTCATTCATTCATTCATTCATTCATCATATTTGTTGTGAACCGCCCAGAGTCCCTGGTATAGAGGAAATGGGCAGTGATACAAATTGAAATAATAAATAAATAAATAAACAAACAAATAAATAAATATTTATATAGCTGCCCATCTCACAAAATGTGACTCTGGGTGACGCACAAGAAAAAATTAAAAAACTATAATATAAAAAATAATCAACAATTAAAAATTAATATTACAATTTTAAAAAAGGCAAGGCGAAAGCGACAGATATTAACAACAGTGGAGCCACCTCAACAACTCACCATTCACTTGGGGCCTGTGGTGGATTTCGGCAGTGCCGCTGGTTCTCAGGAAGGAGGGAGCACATTCCAAGGAGGTGGAGGAGATAAGCGGAGGCACAGTCCGGGAGGCAATGGTGGGAAAACGAAGAGGTTCAGGATAGCCCCGCCCTAGAGCCTTCCCAGGTTATTTCCCCTTAGGTTAGGTAGAGTAGCTTTAGTCTGGCAAGATTCTGTCTATACGGTGTGAGCAAATAAAGAACTGGAGTTTGAACGGACTGATTCTTCGTTGTTCTTTGGCTGGGCCTGACATCAATCTTGCTAGACAACTAACTCCCATCGAAGAGGGAGGAATTTTTCAAGCATGGATTCGGATCCCCAAGGGTCACCGGTTACTCCACAGCATTTGGCAACAGCCTTACTGCAACACCAGCAGCAAGTGGATGCACAAGTCAATAATTTGCAAGCAGCAGTGATGCAGCTGTTGCAGCAGGTCAGGCAGAACGCCTAACAGCCTGCAGTGGTGCCAGCAGCAGCGGCTCAGCCAGTGCTTCTGTGGACCCATGGCAGCTTACCTGAGAAGTATGGGGGAGAAGCGGACCAATTAAGAACATTCATTACTCAATGCGAGATGTTCATGGACAGCAGACCTGCAGAGTTCCCAACAGATCACACCAAGGTAACATTTGTTTTAAGTTTATTAAAGGTATCAGCAGCGAAATGGGCCATTCCCATGATGGAAGGCAATGACCCGATTCTGAACGACTATCAGAACTTCATGGGGAGGTTCAGAGGCCATTTCAGAGATCCCATCCAGAGGGTCACAGCCAATTGGGAGATTCGGAAACTCAAGCAAGGCAACAGGAGAGTAAGGCTTTCCATTGGAGATTTTAAGCTGTTAGCTGGAGACGTCAAATGGAATGAGATGGCCCTTATGGAACAGTTTAGAGAGGGGCTGAATGATGATCTTCGAGATGAACTGGTAAGGCAAGGAACCCTAGCCACCTTTGGATGAACTGTACCAGCGTTGTGTGATGATTGATGCCCACTCGAGGAATTGAAACAGTCGGGGTGTTAGAGGCAGAGGTGGCTATGGATCACTCCTTATGGGATTCACAACTCTCCCTGCTGCGGCCTCAGATCCAGGGGTGGGGGAGCCAATGCAGATTGGTGCTGTAAAGAGAGCAGTCACTTCGGAGGAGAGGCAGAGACATTGAGATTTGGGTCTCTGTTTTTATTGTGGAGCCTCAGGGCATATAGTAAGAGCGTGCCCGGCAAGAAATCCAGCGGCAGGGGCTAAGTCATCGGAGCAAGCCACCAACAAGCGCCCAGCTCCTTCCACAGCTGTGAACCAGGGAAACTCTACCAGACTCCTTCACGAGAGCTCGCAAGAGGGGCTGTCCAGCAAGTAAGGAGAGCTCATTCTGAAGACAACAGGCAAGCCTTTTTCCTTACCCCTGTTACAGTGACTTTAGAATCGAGGCACAAAGTAGAACTAGAGGCTCTTATCGATTCTGGGGCTACCACAAACTTCATAGATGTAGAGATGGTGGAGAAGTTGCAGCTACCTACCGTAAAGCTACCAAGACCTATAGAAGTGGAAACTATAGATGGCCAACCTTTGAAGGCAGGCCTCATTGTGCGGTGCATGGCTCCGTTACAAATAACGACGGGAGGACATACAGAGTTACTACCCCTTTACCTAACAGCCTCTTTACAGGTACCCATAGTGCTAGGCACCGCATGGCTGTGACTCCATAACCCTTCGGTAGATTTGGCAATGGGGGCACTCTCTTTTCCCTCCCCAGATTGCCAGCACCATGTTGCAAACAACCACTCAGCTCCTACAGCACTCATCAAGGCACGGGGGGTAGAACTGCCTGCCACGTATGCTGATTTTGCAGATGTCTTTGGGGAAGAAGAGGTGACTGCCCTTCCACCTCATCGGGAGTGCGATTGCACGATTGATCTGAAACCGGGGGCAAAATTCCCAGCCAAGTGACAGTATCCTATGTCTAACAAGGAGCTAGCTACTCTGAAGGAATACTTGGATGTAAATCTCAAGAAGAGATTTATCAGGCCATCAAAGTCCCTGGCCTCTGTCCCAACTTCCTTCATTCCAAAGAAGCCAGACCCACAAGCCTCTTCCTCACAGAGATCAAGTGAGGGAGCTCCCATGCGCACAGTCCATGATTACAAGGACCTCAATAAGGTCACAATCTGGGACCATTACCCGCTTCCTCTGATATCAGACCTGTTAGACTGGTTGCAGAGGGCCAGCATCTTTACAAAGCTAGACCTCAGGAATGCATACAACCTCATTCGGGTAAAAGAGGGTCATGAATACCTGACTGCCTTCGATACCAGGTATGGAAAGTTTGAGTATATGGTAATGCCATTTGGACTGGCTAATTGTGGGTTAAATCTGGCTAATTTTACAGATTCATTAATCATATTTTTTTCTGACATAATCAATACCTACGTGGTAATTTATTTGGATGATATCTTAATCTATTCTGATGATGCAACATCTCATGTTACGCACGTCAGAAACGTGTTGCAAAGACTGGGGGAGAATAAGCTTTTTGCCAAGTTGGAAAAGCACGCATTTGATCTGCATCAGGTAGACTATCTGGGGTACAGGAACTCCACAGAAGGGCTGCAGATGGACCCAGATAAACAGTGTTGTCATGGCACCCTCCCTGTAATGTGAAAGATGTACAGCACTTCCTGGGATTTGCCAACTTTTACAGAAACTTCATTCCTAATTTCGCTGACAGGGTAAAACCTCTCTCACAACTTTTAAAGAAGGGAAGGAGATTTGCTTGGACAGCACACGAGCAATCGGCATTCCAAGAGTTAAAACAGCTCTTTGCCTCTCAGCCCCTCCTCCATCACCCTGATCCCTCCTGGCAGTTTGTGCTCCAGGCTGATGCTTCTGATGTGGCTGTAGGAGTGGTGCTACTGCAGGCTGGGAAAGGGGAAGGGGTGGATTACTCCCGTGTACCTTTTTCTCTTGCATGCTGTCACCTGCAGAAAGAAACTATGATATATTTAATAAAGAGTTGCTAGCAATCAAGACAGCATTCTAGGAGTGGAGGCAATGGCTGGAAGGAGCAGCATTTCCTATACAGGCGTGCACAAACCATAAAAATTTGGAACAAATACAAAGTACTCAGTCACTCACCCCTTGGCAGGTCAGATGGAGTCAGTCCTTTTCCCGTTTGGATTTCTACATAACTTACGTCCCTGGGTCCAAAAACCAACTACCATACGCCCACTCCCATAAACCAGAGTACATCTTGGCGCAACAGCCAAAGCCCCATGCGACAATATTGTAGCCTTACAACTTTAGGCAGCACTGCAAGGATGGAAAGCCAGAGAGGTTGGGAGCAGGATGGCAGGCTGAGGATCTCTGCATGAATCGAGGTGCAGCAGCTGCAAGACCCATATGTGAGGGCCTGGATGGATGCTCTCCAGGAGGCCCAACAAGGTACTGTTTCCCTGTTTTCAGTGGAGGAGGGACAACTCTGGCATAATGGTCGCCTGTATGTTCCCCTTCCATTAAGGGAGGAAGTGTTGCAACTTTGCCATGATAATGAGACGGCTGGGCATGGGGGAGTTTTTAAAACACTCCACAGGGCTCTAAGGGACTACTGGTGGCCTAAAATGGCTGCGGACATAAAAGACTATGTTGCTTCATGCCACATCTGCCGATGTGCTAAATCAGTTCAGGGGAAGCCGGCAGGATTGTTGCAGCCTTTACGCATATCACCCCAGCCATGGGATACAGTCTCCATGGACTTCATAACTGATCTACCCCCGGTGCAAGGATATACATCAGTACTACTAGTAGTGGATCTTTTTACCAAAATGGCCCATTTTATACAGTGCAGGGGACTTCCAAAAGCCCAAGCCACAGCACAGCTTTTTTTGGACCATGGTTTTAGATACAGAGGGATAGTTAATCACATAATAAATGACAGAGGCAGTCAATTTTATTTTTTTATTTATTTAATTTTTATCCTGCCTTTATTATTTTTATAAATAACTCAAGGTGGCAAACATACCTAATACTCCTTCCTCCTCCTATTTTCCCCACAACAGCAACCCTGTGAGGTGAGTTGGGCTGAGAGAGAGTGACTGGCCCAAAGTCACCCAGCCGGCTTTCATGCCTAAGGCGGGACTAGAACTCTCAGTCTCCTGGTTTCCCATTGGCTCCTTCCCAGGGCTGAGAGAGAGTGACTGGCCCAAGGTCACCCAGCTGGCTTTCATGCCTAAGGCGGGACTAGAACTCTCAGTCTCCTGGTTTCCCATTGGCTCCTTCCCAGGGCTGAGAGAGAGTGACTGGCCCAAGGTCACCCAGCTGGCTTTCATGCCTAAGGCGGGACTAGAACTCTCAGTCTCCTGGTTTCCCATTGGCTCCTTCCCAGGGCTGAGAGAGAATGACTGGCCCAAGGTCACCCAGCCAGCTTTCATGCCTAAGGTGAGACTAGAACTCTCAGTCTCCTGGTTTGCTATTGGCTCCTTCCCAGGGCTGAGAGAGTGTGACTGGCCCAAGGTCACCCAGCCAGCTTTCATGCCTAAGGTGGGACTAGAACTCTCAGTCTCCTGGTTTGCTATTGGCTCCTTCCCAGGGCTGAGAGAGTGTGACTGGCCCAAGGTCACCCAGCCAGCTTTCATGCCTAAGGTGGGACTAGAACTCTCAGTCTCCTGGTTTGCTATTGGCTCCTTCCCAGGGCTGAGAGAGTGTGACTGGCCCAAGGTCACCCAGCCTGCTTTCATGCCTAAGGTGGGACTAGAACTCTCAGTCTCTTGGTTTCTAGCCCAGCACCTTAACCACTAGACCAAACTGGCTCTCTTACTTCCAGATTTTGGAAGGCACTTTTCCAGTTACTAAATGTACAGATTCACCTGTCGTCTGCCCACCGCCCTTCCACAAATGGGGAGGCAGAAAAGACTAACGAGTTGGTGCAACAGTATCTAAGATGCTACAGCACATACAGCCAGGATAACTGGCCAGCTCTACTCCCATTAGCAGAGTTTGCATACAACAATTCTGTGCACTCATCAATTGGCATGTCACTGTTTCAAGCAATGTATGGAGTCCACCCACAAGTTTTACCTACAACCACACAACAAGGAGCGGTTCCTAGCACTGCACACTTTCTCCGAGAACAGCAAGCAGCTCAGGAGCTATTAAATGAACAATTGCTAAGGGCGAAAGCAGCATATAAAAGAGCTGCAGATGCTTACAGACAGGAGGGGCCAGCGATTTCAGAGCGGGACAAAGTATGGCTCTCTACTAAGTTCTTAACTTCGAACAGGCCATCAAAAAAGTTGGACTCTAAGTTCGTGGGCCCATTTGTTCACCATTGTGAGACAAGTAAACCCAGTAGCTTATTGCTTGCAACTGCCAGCTTCTATGAAGGTACATCCCGTCTTTCATCGCTCCTTACTGGTCAAAGAAGCGCCTCCCAGTGCTCTGCGATCCCACGATCCACCCCCCCCCCACCAGTGATAGTGGATGGGGAAGAAGAATAGGAGGTAGAGACAATTTTGGACTCGAGGAGAAGAGGGAAGGGGATTCAGTATTTAATTCATTGGAAAGGGTACTCAGAGGCAGAGCACTCATGGGAGAGTACACGCTCCCAGGTTGGTGTACCAGTTTCATCAGCGTTTCCCTGACAAGCCACAGCCTCACAAGATCCACGAAATTCCACAAACTTCTGAGCAAGCAGAGACTTTTGTGAGTGTGCAGATTTCCTCAGAAGGGGCCCAGGGACAGGAAGTCGCAGAGGTCGAGGAGGCTCGGCCGTCAACTTCGGACATCCAGCTCCCAATGGGGAGGGGGGTGAATGTTTCTAATTATGTAGCTGTTTTGGAGGAAGAGCCATCTGGCATGGAGCAGTTATCAGAAATGGAGAGGAGCACTGCATCTTCTCTTCCATCTCTACCCCCGCTGCCCAGTTCCCCTGAGAACTCAGAGGGAGAGGTTGACTTTGAAGAGGGGGGTGATGTTATGGAATGTGTCTCTGAAGGGGGGCTGATGTGGTGGATTTCAGCAGTGCTGCTGGTTCTCAGGAAGGAGGGAGCACATTCCAAGGAGGTGGAGGAGATCAGAGGAGGCACAGTCCAGGAGGCAATGGTGGGAAAACGAAGAGCTTCAGGGTAGCCCCACCCTAGAACCTTCCCAGGTTATTTCCCCTTAGGTTAGGTAGAGTAGCTTTAGTCTGGCAAGATTCTGTCTATACGGTGTGAGCAAATAAAGAACTGAAGTTTGAATGAACTGATCCTTTGTTGTTCTTGGGCTGGGCCTGACAGGGCCCCCAAGCCTGATGACATAGCCAAGTCTTGAGGGACTTGAGAAAAGTTAACAGAGTTGGAGCCAGCTTGATCTTGGGGGGATGATGTTCCATAAGGCAGGCGCCATGGCAGAAAAGGCCCATCTCCAGGGTCCCGCCAGATGTAGCTCTTTAGCAGACAGGACCCCCAACATACCTCTTCTGCTGGACCTGATGGGATGGGCAGATGAAATCGGGAAGAGGTGGTCCCTTAAATAACCCAGCCCCATGCCATGAAGGGCTTTAAAGGTCAAAACCAGCACCTTGAATTGTACCCAGAAGCAAACTGGCAACTAGTGCAGCTCGCAGAGCAGAGGTGTAATGTGTGCCACTCTAGGGACACATATAACTGCCCATGCCACTGCATTCTGCACCAGCTAAAGCTTCCGGATACTCTTCAAGGGTAGCCCCATGTAGACCACATCACAACAGTCCATCCAGGAGGTGACCAGGGCATGAGTGGCTGTGAGCAGAGCCTCTCGATCTAGGAACAGGCGCAACTGGCGCTCAACAGGAAGCTGTGCAAAGGCCCTCCTAGCGAATGACTAATTATCTTTTTTTCCTCAGCTTCTCCCCCCACAGCAGATTTGGTGACATTCTGTTTTTGAAGAGTTATTGTGTTGACAATGCCCAAGCCATTTTACATAATATCTTGCTGGCATTCCATTGGGTTGGAAAGAATAAAAACTGACATCCAACACAGAAGATCAAAGTTCAAATTTTTACAGATAGAAATTGGGCTAAAAGCAAAAACTGCAGTGGCAACTGAAGCTTGCAAGTCAATAGTATTAGTAGATAAAAACACATGGCATCTCTGTCTCTGACAGTTACAAGGTGTGTGGTTGTACTCACTTGAAAACTATAGATATGGTGCTGGACTCTTTATGTGTCTATTAAATGACAAATGGGTTTTGGAAAATGCCACTGCTATGATTCTTCACACACACACAAGTGCCTTCAGTATAGATCAAATCTTAGTCATGTTCACAATACCTAATAAAATCTGGTTGGTTGGACAACCAAGCTCAGAGAGCACCAAGGACTCTACAGTTCAACCCTGAGCTTCATCCATCCATCCATCCATCCATCCATCCATCCATCCATTTGTCAAATCTCATATACGACGACTCTGGGCGGCATATATTCTCTTCTGTTGAATGTCATATTTGGCAATGCGCAGAACATGTGATTGTCCAAAATAATTGTCATGAAGTTAGAAGAATTTCTGAGAAAAAAATAGCATCAAGAGCAGGTGTTACGGCTTCAATGGAAGTCAATGAGAAGATAGAATACTGTATCAGATGGATGCTTTGTCAAATTCAGGAGATAGGCCAGGAGATGGCACTATTGGAATTATTTCACTTTTTGCCTTTTTACCTTTTAATTGCCCCAAGGACAGCACAGGTTGTGAGAGCTGTGTCTCTGACACACACCAAAGTTATGAGGTGGATATAGGCAGGTGCCCCCAGATGGTGAATGGTGCAGCAGAACTACTAAGCTGCTACCCCAAAGCAGTAGATGGGGCCAGGGTGTGAAAATCCAGAGAACTTCTGGGAGAGGAGGGTTGGGGCTGTCGGCCTTCCACTCTGTGAATTCAGCTGTCTACTACAATTATTCAGTGATAAAATGTGCTTTAATTGGATTAAATTTAAATAAAAAATAGTTATGCTCCCAATAGCAGCTTTTTTATCATTCTGATTATTTGGTAACTGCTGCTCACTGGTCGTACAAAGCACCAAAGACAAACTCAACTATTTCTGGAAGGCCAACTCACCTTTTACCGATATATGCTTTCTTCACTTGATAAGGATACCTATCTCACCTAAATGATCAGTGATTGATTGATTGATTCTGTGCCATCACATTGTTGTCAACTCTTAGCAACCACATACAGTAGGTAGATTTTCTCCCTTATCTAGTCTTTCAGTGGTGTACTCATCACCACTGTAACTGAGTCCATCCACTTTGCATCTGGTCAGCCATCAGCTCAATGACAACAACAATGAAAACACATGGGATTTTTTTACCAGTAAGATCTTACTTTGCAGTGGCTGTAGTATATGAAACCCATGTACTGTATATGTATATGTAGTTGCTGATGTCTATGTCTATGTCTATGTCTATGCATATGTATATGTATGGCAAGCCCCCTCTCTCCTGGACTTCTGTAAAAAACTGAAGACCTGGTTTTCAAGGAGGGGAATAGTCACTCGGGGATGGCTGGTGCCCTAAACCAGCATTTTACACACTCATGGACCGGAATAGAACCTATCACCAACTGGATTTTATTGTATTTTATATTTTTAACTTTATTTGTATTATTACTGGTTTTATTGAATTTTAAATTTTGTTTTTACTGTAAACCGCCCAGGGTCCCTCCTTGAGGGGGAGATGGGCAGTGATAGAAATTTGATAAAATAAAATAATAAAATAAAATAAAATAATAAAATAAAATAAAATAAAATAAAATAAAATAATAAAATAAAATAAAATAAAATAAAATAAAATAAAATAAAATAAAATAAAATAATAAAATAAAATAAAATAAAATAAAATAATAAAATAAAATAAAATAAAATAAAAAATAATAAAATAAATAAAATAAAATAAATAAATAAAATAAAATAATAAAATAATAAAATAATAAAATAAATAAAATAAAATAAAATAAAATAATAAAATAATAAAATAATAAAATAATAAAATAAATAAAATAAAATAAAATAAAATAATAAAATAAATAAAATAAAATAAAATAATAAAATAATAATAAAATAATAAAATAAAATAAAATAAAATAATATATATATATATATATGTAATTTTATTAAAGATTTTTTAAAAAAAGAATATAAAAACTAATACAAACTAATATAAAGTAAGAAAAAGAAAAGAAAGAGAAATCAAAGAAAAGTGCAAGAAAGGAAAAAAATAAAGAAAAGAAAAGAAAAAATAAAGAAATAGCTTCTGATTTTCTTTACAGTCGTAAGTTCAATTATAAGTTTACCTCTTACTCTAAGGTTACAACATCTCTCTCTTCTTTCTATAATTTATTCTGTTTAATCATCAAAACCATAAATCATAAGTTCATTTTTTTCTGTTTCACTTAAAAAGTCCATAAGGGTTTTCCAGTCTGCAATAAATGTAGATATTGTCTGAGAACATGAAACCCTTTTCAATGTACTCCATAAAAGCTCTTTTCTGCATCTACAACATGAGTAGACAATAAGGAGCATTCATAAAATAAATTTGAGTAATGAGATTATGATGGAAGGCATCATCCTGATATATCTCATGCCTGAAAGACACCGACTGCAGCCCCGTATCCGGAAGATAATTGTAATATGCCCAACTTCTGACTTTCCAAAAATATCGAGTTGGCCATTACTGAACATTGAATACTTGTGTGGATTGACTTTTAACTGATTCGCAAAAGAGTTCTTACATTCATATGAAATGAGCTGTAACTGCCACTGCCCAGTTAAACTTGAGCAAGCAAAAATGGTTTTGCGCACAAAAACACTATGAAGAGTTGACGGAAAATGCATTTGTTCAGTGCATGTGTATGCTCAGCAGTGCTTTAAAACTGTTAGCAGTGACAGCAAAGGCCCATAGAAGTAAATTCCATAAGTATCAGTGGTATTTATTTTTCTATCATTTTGTTCAGGAGTAAGCTAGTTGTCTGGGTAGGCACCATTCTGAAGACTCATTCATTAAATCCAAGGAGCAGTTTTGGGAGGTTGCGGGGCTCACAAATTTCCACAGGGCTGCAAGAAGCCAACCACCAGAAAGAGCAGGACTGTACTTGGGGCTTGTTTCCAGAGGAGTTTGTGGTTGGAAATGGATAGAAGAGACACTGGAACGCAAAACACTTCTATCACCATTCTTAAAATATCCCTCAAATGCCTCCCAAAGTATGCCACTAAAGTCATCCATTTTGCCACTGGGATTTGGCATGGTCAGGAGGGTGCTATGGGGCACACAAAGCTCATGAACAGCCAGTTGTCCACCCTGGAATTGTTGTTGTTGTCCAGTCGTTTAGTCGTGTCCGACTCTTTGTGACCTCATGGACCATAGCACGCCAGGCCTTCCTGTCCTCCACTGTCTCCCGGGGTTTACTCAAATTCATATTCATTACATCGGTGATGCTATCTAACCATCTCATCCTCTGCCGTCCCCTTCTCCTTTTGCCTTCAGTCTTTCCCAGCATCAAGGTCTTTTCCAGTGAGTCCTCTCTTTGCATTAGGTGGCCAAAGTATTTGAGCTTCAGCTTCAGTATCTGTCTTTGCTGATGAAGGTGATGTCTCTGCTTTTTAATATGCTGTTTAGGTTTGCCATAGCTTTCCTCCCAAGGAGCAAGCGTCTTTTAATTTCATGGCTGCAGTCACCGTCTGCGGTGATCTTGGAGCCCAAGAAAATAAAATCTGTCACTGCTTCCATTTCTTCCCCTTCTATTTGCCAGGAGGTGATGGGACCAGATACCATGATCTGAGTTTTTTTAATGTTGAGCTTCAAGCCAGCTTTTGCACTCTCCTCTTTCACCCTCATCAAGAGGCTCTTTAGTTCCTCTTCACTTTCTGCCATTAGGGTGGTATCATCTGCATATCTGAGGTTGTTGATATTTCTCCCGGCAATCTTAACTCCGGCTTGTGATTCATCCAGCCCGGCATTTCTCATGATGTACTCTGCATATAAGTTAAATACCGCCCAGAGTCTACCATGGTAGAGATGGGCAGGGATAAATTCAAATAATAAATAAATAAATAATAAATAAATAAATAAATAAATAAATAAGCAAGCAAGCAGGGTGATAATATACAGCCTTGTCGTACTCCTTTCCCAATTTTGAACCAATCGGTTGTTCCATGTCCGGTTCTAACTGTTGCTTCTTGACCCGCATACAGGTTTCTCAGGAGACAGGTAATCTCTTTAAGACTTTGCCACAGTTTGTTGTGATCCACACAATCAAAGGCTTTAGCTTAGTCAATGAAGCAGAAGTAGATGTTTTTCTGGAACTCTCTTCCTTTTTCCATGATCCAGCAAATGTTGGCAATCTGATCTCTAGTTCCCCTGCCTCTTCGAAGCCCAGCTTGCACTTCTGGTAGTTCTCGGTTCACATACTGCTGAAGCCTAGCTTGTAGGATTTTGAGCATAACCTTGCTAGCATGTGAAATGAGCGCAATTGTACGGTAGTTTGAACATTCTTTGGCATTGCCCTTCTTTGGAATTGGAACGTAAACTGACCTTTTCCAATCCTGTGGCCACTGTTGAGTTTTCCAAATTTGTTGGCATATTGAGTGCAGCACTTTAACAGCATCATCTTTTAGGATTTTAAATAGCTCAGCTGGGATACTGTCTTCTCCGCTAGCTTTGTTGTTAGTAATGCTTCCTAAGGCCCACTTGACTTCACTCTCTAGGCTGTCCGGCTCAAGGTCAGTGACCACACCATCGTATTTATCAGGGATATTAAGATCTTTCTTGTATAGTTCTTCTGTGTATTCTTGCCACCTCTTCTTAATCTCTTCTGCTTCTGTTAGGTCCCTGCCTTTTTTGTCCTTTATCATGCCCATCTTTGCACAAAACGTTCCCTTGATATCTCCAATTTTCTTGAAGAGATTTCTAGTCTTCCCCATTCTATTGTTTTCCTCGATTTCTTTGCATTGTTCATTTAAGAAGGCCTTCTTATCTCTCCTTGCTATTCTCTGGAAATCTGCATTCAGTTGGTTATATCTTTCTCTTTCTCCCTTGCCTTTTGCTTTCCTTCTTTCCTCAGCTATTTGTAAAGCCTCATCAGACAGCCACTTTGCTTTCTTGCATTTCTTTTTCTTTGGGATGGTTTTAGTTGCTGCCTCCTGTACAATGTTACAAACCTCCATCCATAGTTCTTCAGGCATTCTGTCTACCAGATCTAATCCTTTAAATCTATTCCTCACCTCCACTGTATATTCATAAGGGATATGATTTAGGTCATACCTAAATGGTCTAGTGGTTTTCCCTACGTTCTTCAATTTAAGGCTAAATTTTGCGATAAGAAGCTCATGATCTGAGCCACAGTCAGCTCCAGGTCTTGTTTTTGCTGATTGTACAGAGCTTCTCCATCTTTGGCTGCAAAGTATATAATCAATCTGATTTTGGTATTGACCATCTGGTGATGTCCATGTGTAGAGTCGTCTCTTGTGTTGTTGGAAAAGAGTGTTTGCTATGACCAGCGTGTTCTCCT
This sequence comes from Charina bottae, assembly GCA_023362775.1. NCBI lineage: Eukaryota > Metazoa > Chordata > Lepidosauria > Squamata > Charinaidae > Charina > Charina bottae. The sequence continues at coordinate 168,673,350 of JALMGJ010000002.1, forward strand.
GACAAAACTCTATTAGCCTTTGCCCTGCTTCATTTTGTACTCCGAGGCCGAACTTGCCTGTTATTCCGGTTATTTTTTGACTTCCTACTTTAGCATTCCAGTCCCCTATGATGAAAAGGACATCTTTTTTTGGGTGTTAGTTCTAAAAGGTGTTGTAGGTCTTCATAGAACCGGTCAACTTCAGCTTCTTCGGCATCAGTGGTTGGGGCATAGACTTGGATTACTGTGATGTTGAATGGTTTGCCTTGGATTCGAACTGAAAGCATTCTGTCGTTTTTGAGGTTGTACCCCAGTACTGCCTTTCCCACTCTTTTATTGACTATGAAAGCTACTCCATTTCTTCTAAGGGATTCTTGCCCACAGTAGTATATATAATGGTCTCCTGAATTAAATTCGCCCATTCCTGTCCATTTTAGTTCGCTGATTCCCAAGATGTCGATGTTCAATCTTGTCATCTCATGTTTGACCACATCCAGCTTACCTTGATTCATTGATCTTACATTACAGGTTCCTATGCAATATTGTTCTTTACAGCATCGGACTTTCCTTCCACTTCCAGACACATCCACAACTGAGCGTCCTTTCGGCTTTGGCCCAGCCGCTTCACTCTTTCTGGAGCTACTCGGAATTGCCCTCTGCTCTTCCCCAGTAGCATATTGGACACCATCTGATCTGAGGGGCTCATCTTCCGGCGTCATATCTTTTAGCCTTTTGATACTGTCCATGTGGTTTTCTTGGCAAGGATACTGGAGTGGGTTGCCATTTCCTCCTCCAGTGGACCACGTTGTATCAGAACTCTCCATCATGACCTGTCCATCTAGACCTGACTTCATTGAGTTATGCAAGCCCCTTCGCCACGACAAGGCAGTGATCCATGAAGGGGACCCTGGAATTACAGTAATTCAAACCAGAAGATTAGGGCTGAACCTTTTTAGTCTATCCAGTTAGGAGTGTGTTTGAAAGGACAATCTTTTAACAGAAAGGTTCTGCTTTCCATCAGTTTGTTATTCTGGAAGCAAGAGATCAGCCCATAGATTTTCTGTTATCAAATGTTTTATTTTGTTATAGCATTCCTTGGTGGCACTGGGTTTATGCTTTTAAAATCTAGCAAGCTTGTAAATATGTATTTATTTTTATAATTTGATTTATATCACCACCCCATCTCCCCCAAAGGGGACTCTGGGCAGTTTACAAAAAAACCATTAAAATAACATATCATAAATATAAGTAATTAAACTAGATATAAAATAAGTATAAAATCCAAGAAGCGGCGAACTTGTGTTTAAAAGGGCTCTATGGAACCAGCCATCCCCAAGAGGAGCTGTTACCCCTCCCTTCCCAGGTGAGGCGGCAGAACCAGGTCTTTAAGTTCTTCCTGAAGGCCGGGAGCGATGGGGCCTGCCTCACTTCCAGGGGTAGAATGTTCCAAAGGGTGGGCACCACCACAGAGAAGGCCCACCTTCTAGACCCCGCCAGGTGAAATTCCCTTGCTGACAGGGTCCACAGCATGCCCTCTCTGCATGACCGAGTGGGACGGTTCGATGTTATGAGGGTGAGACGGTCCCTCAGGTATCCTGGTCCCATGCCATGTAGGGCTTTAAAGGTGATAACCAACACTTTGAGTTGGACCTGGAAGCACACTGGTACCCAGTGCAGCCGGCGTAGCAGAGGTGTCACATGTGCCGATCTTGGGGCACCAATAACTGCGCGCACAGCTGCATTCTGTACCAGTTGAAGCTTCCGGATACTCCCCAAGGGTAGCCCCATGTAGAGCGCATTGCAATAGTCTATATGGGAGATGACCAGGGCGTGAGTGACTGTACGGAGGGCATCCTGATCCAGGAAAGGGCATAACTGGTACACAACACGACGTTGCGCAAAGGCCCTTCTGGCCACGGATGCCACCTGCTCTTCGAGCAGGAGCCGTGAGTCCAGAAGAACCCCCAGATTCCGCACTGGGTCTGAATGGGGTAGTGCAACCCCATCCAGAACTAGAGATGATAACTTCCTGGATCCACAGGAGCCATCAATCCACAGCCACTCTGTCTTACCAGGGTTCAGTTGAAGCCTGTTGTTCCCCATCCAGACCCCCACAGCCCACATGCACTGAGAAAGGGCAGCCACCGCATCACTTACCTCACCTGGGATGGAGATATATAATTGAGTATCATCTGCATATTGATGATACCTCATCCCATGGTGACGGATGATCTCACCCAGTGGTTTCATGTAGATATTAAATAGGAGAGGAGAGAGAACCGAACCCTGCGGCACCCCACAAAGGAGGGGCCGAGGGTCGGATCTCTCATCTCCTATTACCACCGATTGGGACCAGCCCTGGAGGAAGGAGGTGAACCAGCGCAGAACTACGCCACCCACCCCCAACTCCCTGAGACATCCCAAAAGGATACCATGGTCGATGGTATCGAACGCTGCTGAGAGGTCAAGAGGAGCCAGGAGGGATGCACTTCCTCCATCCCGCTCTTGCCAGAGATCATCCATAAGCGCGACCAATTCAGTTTCCACCCCATATCCCAGCCTGAAATCTGACTGGAAGGGGTCCAGATAATCCGTGTCATCCAGGATCCTCTGAAGTTGCAACACCACCACTTTCTCAACCACCTTCCCCAAAAAGGGAAGGTGGGAGACAGGACAAAAATTGTCCAATACGGTAGGGTCCAGGGATGGTTTCTTGAGGAGGGGGTGCGCCAGCGCCTCCTTAAAAGCAGCTGTAAACACCCCCTCCCCCAAGGATGTGTTAACCATCGCCTGGACCCAACCACATGTCACTTCCCGGGCTGCCTGTACCAGCCAGGAAGGGCATGGGTCTAGATGGCATGTGGTGGCCTTTACAATCTGGAGGATCCTGTCCACTTCCTTATGTCCAACAGGATTGAACTGTTCCCAGATAACAGGGTAAGGACGTTCCCTCGGCATCTCCCCAGACTGTGCTTCACGCTTAGAGTCCAACTTGGAATGAATCTGAGCAATTTTATCCTGCAGATGCTCAGAAAACTCCACTGCACGGCCCTGCAGGTGGGTCCTTGACTCTACCTTACCCAAGAGAGATAGAGTAATCTTGAACAGGGCCGTCGGGCGGCATTCTGCGGACGCAATAAGAGCGGAGAAGTATTGGCACTTCGCCGCTCTTACCGCCACAAGGTAGGCCTCAACAGCGGCTCTAGCTTGTGTTCGGTCAGATTCAATCTTTGTCTTTCTCCAGCGGCGCTCTAGACGTCTCTTTACCCTCTTCAGAACCCTTAACCCCTCCTTGAACCATGGGGAGTGTCGGGTCAGATGTGGAAAGAGAGGCCGCACAGGCACGATCCTGTCCAAGGCCCCGGCCTCCTCCCTATTCCAGGCATATGTTAAAACATAAAATATAAAATATGTTTGTATTTTGTATACTCTGTTTTACAATTTTGCATATTTTAAAAATAATGTTACAAATTCATCCTTTTGCACCTTAACAATCAATTTGTGTATTTTAAAAATATTTTTCCAAATTCTTCCTTCTGCACCTTAACAGTCAATGTGTCAGCAATGAAAAGAACATATATTGGTCAGTTACTGCTGCTTTTAGCAGCTGATGGCTAATTTTCAGACATGAACCTTTTGAATGTATCTGGAAATTATTCAGATTGTTCTATTAAAAAAATCTTAAAGTGGCACTCTTAGCTTTATTTAGATTCTAAATTTGCAAACGAAACTAACTTTATATATTATGTGGAGCAGTTATCACTTACGATGTTGTGTCTATTTCAGGTAAAATTAGTGACTTCTGATTTACTAGCACGCTTCACCAAAGACAGATTTGATAAATCATGTCCCAATTTTAATTAAATCAATTTAAAACTATATTGCACTGGTTTGTATGAACTGCTGTATATAAAAGCTGATTTTCTTATCATCAGGAGTGATCCTAAGGTTCTGATAGAGATCCATATTCATTATCTTTCATAATGAATATGAAAGATATTCACATATACAGGTTGAGATTCACATAAAGCAGGCCCAATTCCAAGAAAGAAGAGAGTGGGGCAACCCCAGCTTACATAGCATTCTCAGGGCACTGTGCTTTGCATTACAGAGCCCCTACTTGCCCCTACTTGATTTTAAGGAGGATGTTGTTGGTCATTACAGTTAGTTTCCATTCAGAAGAATGTTGAAATAAATGTTTGTATAAAATGCCTACTCATGATTGAGAAATGCAGACTAATGTGAATAACACTTATCAAGGCAGGTATGGCACAGAAAATAAGAGAAACCAGTTTTAAGGTGAATCATCCCCAGTGTATTGTACTTTATGAGCTGATTTTAATCTTCCCAGGAAAATCTTTTAAGAGCTAGACTACTTTATCAGTGAAGCTTAAGTTAAAATAATTAAAAGCAACTTCCTGCTGTTTTTAATCTTTATTTCACTGGCTTTCTTCCCAGTTTGTCCTTCCCTAACTCTCTCCAGACTTCTGTTTATATGAACTGGGCAGGATGATTGACAATCTGCGCCTACAATCTGCCTCCTCCAGGTATGCCAACCAGTCTTTTGTTCTCCGGTTCCTACCGTTCAATGCTAAGAACGTATGAAGGACTTTGGAAATTTCTAGCCATCAAATGAAATGTTTAAGGACCATTTGCACTTCTTCCTCCCTCCCCAAAAGAAACACCAAAGGAGAAGGGGGCCCCTACCATGGCTGCATGCCTATAATACATGCATTTTCCATAAAAGAGAGCCAAGCCCCTGAAAACAAACTTTGCTTCAGATGTAATACAGGCTATAGTATCAAGCTGATAATGGGCTTGAAAGAAGGGACGTGGTCATACTGGCACTACCTATCAACCTCCAGCCTTTTAGTCAAGGTTTTGAAGGCTGAAATTGTTCTTCGAAGACCTCATCACTGGTCACATTCTCATACGCAGGAGGTGGGGTGAGAGGCTCCAGTCGTTCAAGTCGCTCTTCGCTCCCTTTGAGTTCGTAAGTATCTGAGACAAAGCGTTTTAGTTTTGGTGGTAGGACCAGTCGGAGGCGCAGCCTGGAGTGCAGATCTGCTTCAGAGGCCCGCCGGGCACTCGGTTCCACTGAGACACTGAATGCCTCCACCACAGTCTCTCCACGGGCAGGAGGCTCAATAACCACACTATATGGAGGGGGTTCTCCTTGGGTTGTTCCAGAACTAGATGTAATGGTCCAAATTGTTGGCACTGAATCTGACAAGTAGCCAGTAGCCACCACTTCGTCATAGGTTGGTGCTTCATATGTTGTGTTGTCTCTGCATAAAAAATAGGGGGAAAGTTTAAAATAAATCACAACTGCTTCCTATTTCCACGAGGAAAGGTTACTTGTGTTTTAATGAAAAACAAGCAAGATTCTAAATCAATCATATTCAAGCAAGGGGGTTGTCCATTGTGTCTAATTTCTACTTAATCCCTGTGATTGCACTCTATATTCCATTTAATTGTTGTCCTGCAAGAATGCAAAAATCTTCCCGTTTACTGAAAATTATAAATTTCAACTTCAGAACTATCACTGAAATAAAACAAGCAGTGACGGGAATCTAGTATTCTTCCAGTAGATTGTCACCTCTTTCATGCACCATTGGGATTGTGATGCAATGATTATAATAATTATTAATTTAATTTCTATACAGCTCTTCCTGTAGAGCTTAGAGCAGTTTCCAGGAAAATCTTAAATAAAGCCACAATAATTAAACCAACCATCTTTAAAAGCAATAAAAGCAACAATTAAACAAGATTCACTTTAAAAAAGAAAAGTAATACAGTATATTGGGCAATCTAAAAGGCAATCTGCTTGTGGAACAAATTGTTATTCTCTGAATGCCTGGGTGAACAGGCATGTCTCTGATTGATTGATTGATTGATTGAATATGGCCATCCAATTCATGAATGGTGACTCTGAGTGGCTTAAGTAAAGGTAAAGGTTCCCCCCGCACATTTGTGCAGTCGTGTCCGACTCTAGGGGCCGGTGCTCATCTCCGTTTGTTAGCCGAAGAGCCAGCGTTGTCCAAAGACGCTTCCACGGTCATGTGGCCGCATGACACGCACAGAACGCTGTTACCTACCCACCGAAGTGGTACCTATTCATCTACTTGCATTTGCATGCTTTCGAATTGCTAGGTTGGCAATCGCTGGAGCTAGTGTGGGAGCTCACTCCGCACGCAGGGCTAGGGATTCGAACCTCCGAACTTGCAATCTTCTGATTGACAAGCCTGGCGTCTTACCCGCTGAGCCACCACGCTGAGTGGCTTACATATGGATAAAAGCAGAACAGATAAAATGCTTAGACACACTGCATTACAGCATAACTGAGACCAGGTCATAGCCTACTCCAATCCAAAACCATTACAGAATGGGCTAATCCAACGCTCTGGCCCCAACACCCAGGGGGAAAAAAAACAGGTTTTCAAGGCCTTACGGAAAGCCAAGAGGGTCAGAACCATCCAAATCACAGGGACTACGCTGTTCCAAAGGGCAGGTACTGCAGCAGAGAAAGCATGCTTCCCAGGTCCCACTAGGTGACATTGTTTCCTATGGAAGGAACCTGAAGCACACCTACCCTGCTGGATTGTCATTTAAAACACAGCAAGGGAGTCTAGATGCACTCCCCTTGGAAGGGTTCCATAACTGAGCTGCTACGAGTGAGAAAGCTCTACTTCTGGCCACCACACTGAGCTTCATAGCACATCAGGTTGATGTTACTAGAAAAGGTAATGTTTTGAGCAATGGTCTCAGTGTAAGACCTTTGGGGCTGCAAGACATAGAATTCCAAGTCAGCCTGTTCTTTATTATGTTGGCTTGGAATTCTAGGAGCTGCAGTCTCAATCCATCTGGAAAAAGGCAGGTAGTGGAAATACAAATTAAATTCTCTGGCAGCATCAAAGGCTCACTGCCTTGAGTCTGGTTTTACTACAGAATGAATGAATAGATGCATGCATGCATGTTAGCCCTCAGTGGGTATATGAAGACACATCATCAATCTGGCAATATTCTGCTCTACAATTGTCGGTCTAATTCTCTCTGAGTTCCAGATGCTGGAGATATACAACAGTGAAGGGTTACTACCTTCATGTCCTGCTTAGACATTTCCCAAAACTCTTGAGCACTCATCCCTGGAATCAGGATGCTAAACTAGAAAACTCCTTGGTATCAGCCAGTCCTGCTATTCTCCTAAACTGTTGTCAGAAGTGGATGTTTATATTTTGAGATTAAGATATGTGGAAATTAGCACAATTATATGGTGCTTACCCAACTTGACTTTGTGTTCTTGGGGCTGCCTGGGCCTCTTCTCCTGCATTCTGATGCTTCAGCCATTGTTCAGCTGCCACACTAACGAGGTAGCCAACCAAACACAGGCCCCCTGCTACAAGGAAGAAAACCCCAATAGGGTTGACTTCAGAGGAGATGGCCAGCATGGTTATGCCAATGAGCAGGGTGGCTGAAAAGAGCACCAGCAAGGTTTGACGGAGGCTCCTCCAGTGGGACGCCGACAACATGACAATACAAATGGGAGTACCAGTTGTTGACAGGAAGAGGCAGAGCAGCTGGGAGTATGGATGCCTGTCAAAGAGATGAAACATAGTGCACAAAGTAACACATGCCTGTTTATCCATAGGACAGAAAATATTCCAACTGAAATGAATGTGCTAGCACCTGATGTTGTGAAGAACATATGGCATGCACCATTATGTGCAGCTGAAAGTGCTATAAATGCATGTGGCAGACTGACGAGACACATACTCAAGTAATGTATGGTAGACCATGAAGGCTCTTGAATCTAGCTATTACATTTCTGAAAAATTGTAGTATCATAAGCATACTTCTGAAGTCTCCATCAGTTGAAATGGCACCCACCCAAACAGAGTGATATGCATGAATCAGTGCATTTTTAATCTAAACACATCCAATTATGGAGGTCTACCTTTATCATTAATATTTTGCATTTGATTATGATTATTCTATTTGAAACTTCATATTATCACTCTTCATTCTATTCCATTCCATTCCATTCCATTCCATTCCATTCCATTCCACCAACTGACTGCTAAGAAAATTAGCAGCACATGCAGGCAGGGCAAAAGGCAATGACACTGTATTTTAAAATTCTGGAATTGGGAGAAATGCAACACAAGCATGTCTCCCTTACCATGTTACACCCTTCTCTTCCTTAAAGCATGTTGATACAATTTTAAATACATTTCTTTTATATACACGGAAGGCTTAAAGTCAATAGAACAGTGCAAACAATAGAGAGGATATTATAGAAACAATGGCAGAGGGGTCATCTTGATGGGCTTTAATGGTCAGGATACTGAGCTATTACCAGCAGTTAAGGACAGTGCTAGGCACAACTATTCACAGTACTTCTTAGTTATAAGCCCTCAGTAGTATAAATAGGAAGAAATTTAACAATGCATGCTTGTAGTCAGGTAAAGGCCAATCTTAATTAAGCTCTGTCTGGGAGATATAATCTTTTAAGTGGTGGGGGAAGGATCCAATAATGTTGAGGATTTATTAGAATAATGACAGAAAAGCAGGGAGGCGGATTCAAGGGTAGAGGAAGAAGAAAGAGGAAAAAAAAATATGAGGGAAGGCTTGTCCTTTGCTAAAATCCAAGATGGTCATCAGTAAGTATAGCAATATAATTAGCTGTCAGGCCCAACCCACGAACGACAGAGAATCAAGCCAACCAAACTTCAGTTCTTTATTTGCTCACACCGTATAGACAGAATCTTGCCAGACTACAGCCACTCTACCTAACCTAAGGGGAAATAACCTGGGAGGCTCTAGGGCGGGGCTACTCTGAACCGCTTAGTCTTCCCACGTTCCAGCTCCGGACTGTGCTTTCTCTTATCTTGCTCCCCTCCTTGGAATGTGCTCCCTCCTTCCTGAGAACCAGCAGTGTTACTGAAGCTCATCACATCAGCCCAGCAATGACCCTTGTTTTTGACAACCTCTCCAGCATTTGGAAGAATAATTTTGATATATGTGTGCCAATCTAACAGGAGTCACAGAGTTGAACAGCTCAATCAGGGAAGCCACTATGCAGCATGGAGGCTGATATAATAGCAGCAATCCCATTTTTTCCCTAGAGCCTAGCTTCACAAACAGTATTTCATATCCAGTTATCTGTGGAGCAGCACCTCTGAAAGCCACAAGAGTCTCCCAGATGACAACAGCCACTTCCCCATTCCTGCCCTGGGGTTGTGGCTAATACCACTTGAAACCCAGATGGGCACATTTCCAAGTGGGAAACATACACACAGATGCCTATCCAGGCCTTGCCTATCCAAGACATGCTAGGTTGGCCCTATAATAAGATCTCAAATGAGGAATGGCTTATTACAGACCAACCTGGCATTAGCAGCAACAGCCTGAGCCCAGGGCCACTGAGAAACTGATAACTAGCCACTGGTGTTGAGCCCAGGGGTCTAGAAGGCAAAATTGGTGCAAGACACTAAGTACACTTTCCCTAAGAGCTGCCCATCCCTTGTCTCCTGGCATCTCTCCCTCTGCCCATCACCAGCAAGAGGTTACTGCCTCCCTTTGAACCAACCCTCCCAAACCCTGCCAGCTCTCCCCCAGGTCCAAACATCCAATCCAACATGTAGATACAAATCATCTACTCCCTAACCAGCTAGCTTGTCAGAAACCTTGGTCCATTTCTGCTCATGTACTCAGTGGAACTTCAGATCTGATTAAGCCAGCCACATCAATCAACATACTATAACACACACAACCCTTGATTCCATACCCACTCTCACTGGGACTAATCAGGGGTGTAAAAACAGCCCTCTCAATGACAACTGCAGACTGGCGTGATCTGAGAAGGATATTGTTGCCCCCTACCATCTCGCGTGGTGACTCAGTGGGGTAAGATGCCAGGCTTGTCGATTGGAAGATCGCAAGTTCGGAGGTTCGAATCCCTAGCCCCAGCTCTTGCCAACCTAGCAATTCAAAAGCATGCAAATGCAAGTAGATTAATAGGTACCACTTCGATGGGTAGGTAACAGCGTTCCGTGTGCGTCATGCGGCCACATGACCATGGAAGCGTCTTCGGACAACGCTGGCTCTTCGGCTAACAAACGGAGATGAGCACTGGCCCCTAGAGTCGGACATGACTGCACAAATGTGCGGGGGGTACCTTTACCTTTACCATCTCACAGCCAGAGAGAAAACAGGCATACTCCAACGCAGGCACCTCTGGTCTGAAAAAAGCATCTACCACAATCCTTCTAAACCACCAATCCAAAGTCCTAGTGCCTCTCAGTGCCCGGTTCCTCTAGATGTAATCAGCACAAAAGTCACCGCCAGCAATTACGGCAAAGAGCTGATAGTCCACTTCCTTGTGGTCCCAATGAAAGGACATGAGGGAGACAAGATGGCTGCTCCTCAAGGTCATGTATTCCACAGAAGCTGTGGACTCAGGCCAGCAGCCAACTCAGGTGCTTGGCAAGGTTGGAAGAGGAAAATGACCGATTGGATGGATGAACAGAATCCAAGAGATTACTGGAATGTCTTAGAATTGCTATAAGGTTTATTAAAGATAGGTCAAGCTAGCAAATATTTGTCCAAACAGTTATCCAGAGTCAAACAGGATTCAGTGATCCCTAAATAACTGTGGGCCTTTCTCTGCTATTAAGTGCTATTCATTCCTTCTTGTGTTGGCACGAAACAATGCCACCATAAACTTTGCTAAGCCTATCACCAATTCTTATCTTGTCTCTTTTGCATCTGTTCTATGTCACTGTCAAATTGTGTCATTGGGATTTGCATGTTTGCCAGTCATTATAATCAGCAATTGTCTTCTCTGGTTAGGCTGCTGTCCCCCTTCAGAAGACCACCAGGGAGTGGGAAAAATCAGCACCAATCAGGGCACTGCAGCATGAATGGGCAGACCTGATTTGGGGACTCCTTTCTAGTCTAGCCTGCCCCTCCTGCCACACCCAATATATATCTCCCAAGTTAAAATAATATGAAATTTAAAACACAGATGGGAAAACATTAGGATAGAAATAATCCCAAAGAGGAAGGCAGGTCCTGCTTTGACTGTACAACTAGCTAGGTCCTGTAAACTGGAATAACTGAAGCTGACTAGCTGCTGAGCAAGGTGAGTAAAACCAGCCAATGACCAACCAGTTTGAGGTCCCTCATGATTTTCAGGACCTTATCTTGAGAAAAAAATGAGGCTCCTGTATCTGAAGATAAAAATACTGCTTCTAACATAGTGCGAATCTGGCACTGCACAAATATCCCCCCTTTCTTCCTCAGATAAAATATTGGAGGTCTGATCTCAGCACACCTCCCTTGTTGGAAGCCTGGAGAGAAACTCGTTTTAAAAATAAGGAGAGGTAGTGGTATGAAAAGAACCAAATGGAGAGCGCAAAACACGGGGAGAAAAATGAATTCAGTGGGGGTGGCTAATGGGCACGCCAATACTCACAGAACACTACTTTTCTTATGTCCACAACTCAAGTTAATAGGTGGCAAAATGTCACAGATTTTGCTTGCCTTGAATCTGAGTAGGATAAAATCATTTTAACAGGGAAAAGACTATTTTTATTCTAATACGTGAAATGACAACACAAGGCTGGAGATAAGATGAAGAAATCTTGGAGCAATTAAGTGGGGGAGATGGGAGTTGTCTGGGCAGGATGGGGACTGCAATTGGGGACAGGCGCTGCTTGTGCCAAGCATGGTCCAAGAACACATCAAAACATATATCACAAATAAATAGTGTCACCTACTGGAATCTGGCACAGGATTAAGAATGACCTCTGTGGATGAAATGCTTAGAAGCCTACCTGGCCTGAAGTAACTGCCGTTTTTTACCTCACAGGTGAAATAGCCTAATTTTGATCTGGGTTGTTGAGACACCAAAGCCAGGATTTATCATGGGTGGATGGAGCAAGCAGGCCCTCTACTGCCTGAAAGGAGCATAGTCTTAAAAAAATAGTTCTCAAGAAAAATATTCTTAAGGCATTTAGTGCTACTTGAACATTGTCCCTTTTAGGCCTGAAGGAAATTCCAGTTGAGGAAATTCTGCTCTTATTCTCTCATTTGCAATGATAACAGCTTTACTGCCAGAGTCACATTTCTTGGGGCTTAAATCACACACAGAGACCGCAGTGAGCGCCTGAGCTTACATCTGCTAACAGCAAAAGGGCAGGAAAATTCCAATCTTCAGAGTCAGAAGGTGCTTATGAAACCCCAAATTAGGAAGGGAGGGAGGAAAAAAAACAGAAAATAGTCAGAAAACTGGAAGGGGGAGGGGAGAGATGGCAGGAGTTGCATAATTGTTTGAACCAATGAGTTGTCCATGAATTACTGGAGTTTTTATTTGCACCCACATAGGTGCTAACAAGCACAATACATATATCAAGACAGAAGTATGCATGCCATACACTCCCCCCACATACACAGAAAGAGTTTCAAATATTAAAGTTAGCTGCAATTCTAAATATCATAGGCTAGGGAAGATAATTACATATAGAATAACTAGGAGTTCTGAAAACGTGTTTTTTTTTTATTTTAAACTGACTTGTTTCCTTAATGAGGCTATAGAGACATTCCTTCAAAGCACTTCTGGATGCATTTAGATTCCTCCGCCTATGGCTGTTTAGAATAAAATGTGGTTGTGGGTGGTATGAAACATACAGCCTTTCTAAAAGAAATTCTTCATGAAAGCAAACATACCTATATAATGAGCAGGGTTATGTGGTGTGGTGTGGTGTGGTGTGGTGGCTAACATTAGACTGGGAATAAAGAAACCTGGCATAGATCTCTTCTTGGCCATTAAAACTCACTGTGACCTACGTCCAGTCTCACAATTTCTTGGCCTAACCTATCTCACAAAGTGGTTCTGAATTTAAAATAGATGAATAAATAGGTGGGCAGGAAGCACTTGGTAGTTAGGGACTGGAATTTTTAAAAATTATCTTGGAGGGGAACAGCTGAGGCCCCTGTGGTGATATTGCTGAAGATTGGGGGACTTCTGGGGAAGAAATAGCAAACTGAAGATGGCTTCGACCGCGGCGGAATGAAGAGCCACCAAGGGGACCTGCTCTTTGTGATTCCGGACAAGGAGAGGACTTGGGATCACCCACAAGTGCTCCAGACAGTTGCTCCTCACAGGGAGACCACAAGACAGCAGTCTCGGGTGGGTTTAGAGCTCTGGGAGACGAGGGAATGGCCATCTTTGCCCAAACCACGGTCAGCGCCTTTATGGACACAGGATTCGCTTACTTCCTTTCCTAATCACTTTTGAAAATTATTGTTAACTGCTTTTCAGCTATTAGGAACCTTCAGAATGACAAGGTTTTACAGCAGCAGGTTAATTTCTTTCAATCCTTAGCAAAAGAAGTTTTAAATACAAGTTTAAGGACTTAAATTTTTTTTTTTAAACAAACAGCAAAAGGGTGATTAGAATGTTGATTTTGGAAAGTTATAAATGGACTAAGGGTCCAGATGGATTTGAAATAAGATTTTGAAATTAATTATAAGTATCCTTCCCATGGGAAAATGCTGTTGTTTTGAATTCTTAAAAAAAAAAACATGATAGGATGGGACTTTGAAGGTTGGACACTAGAGGGAACCAGAAGGAACTAAAGATTACAACTAAAGGAGAAAAACACTTAAATATGACTTACTAATACAGAATGGAGCAAAATACTTTAACATTGGATGTATTGAAGGATATTTGTGAACAATGGACCCACAAGTTAATTTTAAGAGTGTCTGCCATTACAAATAGACTGTGTTTAAAAGATGTTATGGAAGAGGAACGTGTTTTACCAGGCAATACTGAGACTGACCTGAAAGTGGATTTAAAAATCTTGTTGTAAACTGCCCAGAGTCCACCCTTCGGAGGAGATGGGCAGTGATAAAATCCAATAAATAAAATAAAATAATAAAATAAAATAATAAATAAATAAAATAAAATAATAAATAAAATAATAAAATAAAATAAAATAAAATAAAATAAAATAATAAAATAAAATAATAAAATAAAATAAAATAAAATAAAATAAAATAATATAATAAAATAAAATAAAATAAAATAAAATAAAATAAAATAATAAAATAAAATAATAAAATAAAATAAAATAAAATAAAATAAAATAAAATAAAATAAAATAATAAAATAAAATAAAATAAAATAAAATAATAAAATAAAATAAAATAAAATAAAATAAAATAAAATAAAATAAAATAAAATAAAAAAATAAAATAAAATAAAATAAAATAAAATAAAATAAAATAATAAAATAAATAAAATAAAATAAAATAAAATAAAATAAAATAAAAAATAAAATAAAATAAAATAAAATAAAATAAAATAAAATAAAATAAAATAAAATAAAATAAAATAATAAAATAAAATAAAATAAAATAAAATAAAATAATAAAATAAAATAATAAAATAAAATAAAATAAAATGACAGGCTACAAGAAAGATATGGAAAAAGATGCTACAGTGGATATATAAATGAAACCAACTGATATCTTAATAATTAAAAGGGATATACAAATAACAAACCAAAAGAGTGACCTGGATAACTTTCCCATATTGGATTTACAAAAGAGACTTGTTAAAGTTTTGAAGAATTTTGTGAGAAGAAACAAAGAAAAAATGAAAAAAAATCAAGTTCCAGGGCATTATTTGAATGGATTAAAAGTCAAGATTGTTAAAAGGAAAGAATATACTGTTGGTTTATTTGATCAAGGTTAAAATAAATATGTTATCTCTGGTAACCCTTAATGGACTTTTGCTGATCAGGACTGAACAACAAGGTTTTAAGGATTTGTTTATAGATAAGAGATGAGATATGGGAAGAAGAGATCATTTGTTGTATTTTAAGAGAAGGTGATAAGTTACTAAAATTGTTTATACTTGTGATGAAGGGGGAAGGAATTTCTTTATATATTTCTTTTCTTTTTCTTTACTATATTCTTATTTTTTCTTTCTTTTCTATTCTTTCTATTGTTTTTCTTTTCTGCACTTTCTATTTTTTCTTTAGTTCCTATTAATTTTTATCATTTTAGTTGTAATGTTTAATAATTACTATAAAAAGATATTGCTGAAGATCGTGGAATTGGGATTGCTATTGTCTTTTTCAATTTAGAGACAAAGCATGTGATAGTTTCTTTAAAAGGTTGCCTACCATTCTATTTTTTCAGTGATTTGTTGCTGAAATTCAGCTGCACAATTTCTAGAAGCCCCCCCAAAATTATTTGGGAGTCACCTGTGGCTCATGGAATATAAGCTGCAATTCCTGCCTAGAAGAATGTATAATAACAATGGTTAATAATGTGAATATACACCTTTTGAAATCTTGAACATTGAAAAAAGATATAACTAGAGTTTATACTTCTACACCACATTTTAAAAGGCATGTCATGAGTGTTGGCACCATTTTAAAAACCACAAGCCAGCAGCTTTCAACCTGTTGATTGAAACCCCCATCCCAGGAGTTTGTAAGCAATTTGGAGAGGAGTCAAAGTAAAAAAAAATCTTGATTAGACTTGTTCTGGCAAAGTGGGAATGTCAAAACTCATTCTGGGCTTCGCTCCTCGTTTTGCCTGTGCAAAGACTCAGTGGACACCCACTGTATCACAAGAGTTTGAGAATTCCTATGATAGATTAGATAGATAGATAGATAGATAGATAGATAGATAGATAGATAAAAAATAATTATTAGAATTAAAAGTGTATTTATTTCTTGTTCAATCCTAAAATTAATGAAACCACTATTTTCATTCATAGGGGGAAGGTTGTCACTTTGTTATTCCTTGACCCTTATAATGCCTTGCATTTTGAATTCATGATTGTACATAGTCAGTAACAGCTCATATTCTCATGATGTACAATTTTGTCATTTTAAACATTCAGGAAATATAAGAGTTATGAAAGCAGACTAGGGTGATACCAATGAATGTTATATCTAAATATAGCAAGTGATATTTACAAGTTTCAGATTGCAGTTGGAATTCTCTTAATTGGGATTTTAACATTAATTTTGTTGTTATAACTCAGGTGTCATCCCAGACAAAAGTACCTGGGATTAAGTCCCATGAACATAGTAAATTCCAAAGAATCCTGAACAGGAGTGCCCTGTCAGAAGATGCTCTGGTCATAAATTCTGCTTTTACATTTGTCAAGCACTCTCAATACCATTCATTTGTGTGTGTGTGTGTGTGTGTGTGTGTGTGTGTGTGTGTGTGTGTTCACACGGCTGCAGAACATAGTGTGAGGAAACTCACACTCATTCGTTCACACACTCAGCCATAATCTCTCTACAGCCCCCTTGGCCAAAGATGCAATAAGTCATGCGTACTCACCAGGCATGGGGATCCTATGGCAGATCCAGCCATGTGTCCTTGCCTCCTGCTGTCATCCCCAGCTAATTGTAGTAAGCTCCTTTGCCACCGTCTCCAGCTGAAGACACTTCGACAACTTCTCACACTTCCTGTCTTCACTACTGTTTCAGAGAGTATACAAGTCAGGGAGGAAGACGTAACTGCAAACTCCTGGGTTCTCACACTTCAGCTTCGTTAGAATTTCCTCTCCCAAATAATGCTGTCTTCTTTCTGCTTTTAAATATGTTCTCCACTTTCCTTTGCTGCCTTTCAGGCTAGGCCACCCAAACAATCAGGAAGCTAGTGAAGGAAAAGGGCGGTGTAAAGGGAGTGAGTGAATATGTATGCGGCCTGCCTCTCCTGCCCTCCTTCTCCTATCAGGGTTAATATCTCATTCTTCTATAGAAAAGCTTCCCGGGGTGAGGCTCTGGCCCAGCCTTTAACTACATAGCCTGTTCTTCATAAAACTGTTTATGAGGGCTATAAAGATATTCACGCTGCATCCTGGCTACTCCGATTGCTTGCCAGGTGCTGCTTTTACCCCCAGCTTTTGTAACACTGAGCTGCTAGCAGGCCGATTAGCTTCCCAGGCAAGGGTGGTGTCTCTGTTATTAAGAGTACCCACCTGGTGATTACAAGTTTAGAAGAAAGTGAGAGGGCAGGTGCTCAATGTTTTTGTAAAGTTGCAGCTACAGTATTTAGTGGAAACTTCAACAAGAGTCTGAAGGTTCTCAGAAGTCTTGCTCAAACAGAGGAACTACACTCATAGCAATGCCTCCCGAGCCCTGATTGTTTGAGGGCCTTCCACTAAGAAAGAAACAGCATGACGTAACTCAGAGGGGTTAAAATGTTCTATCTTTAGGAACCAGAGATTTATAGCAAAAGAGCCAAATCACTTCCTCTCCACCCCGTGACAAAGCTCTTACCATTCTGCATCTCCTCCAGCCTGTATTTCATACCTGGGATGGGGACTGAAACTTGGCTCTTACAGGGCAGTCGGGGGACAGCTGGTTGAAAGAGGAACCACCAGGTAAAGCCAAAGTCCCTTCTATGAGAATCTGGAGTTTTTTTTCCCTGCTAATCACTCCCTCCCAAACTGGTTGTGACTTCCAAAATTGTCCCTGCAGTTGAGAATTCAGGATATAAGATGAAGGCAGAACCATAATTTTGTCTTTGCAACTGTGGCATGAAGTTGTTATGGTTCTTCGTGGGCTGGAGCCACTTGTATTTCCATTTTTATATACCTTTGCACTGATTTTCGTTCAGCACACATTCCAGGTACTCTTCCATCCATGTCCCAGAAATCTACACTCAGGTATTGGTCCATTTCCCAACATCTCTGTGTGCAGCGGTGTTGTGTTCAGAGGCCCCTTCATACTGACAGAGGTTCTTGGTACCTGCTTTGTTGATCTGATCTGGGGTGAAATATACATGTATATCCAAAGCATCCTTAAATCCTAGCCCGGATCACTTAACAGAACTGCCAAATTAGAAGCCAAATGTCAGAAAGATGACCATGGATATACAGTAGTGTAAGCATTTGAAGTTTCCACTCGATCAAAAACCCAGGGCAATCTGGAATTCCAATGAGCAAGGCTCACCCTACCAATTAAAAGGGAGGAGGTTAAGAACAATTATCCCAGAAGCCTGTTCAGCAACTGCTCCACCAATAGCATTATAGGGAAGATGCTAGAAGTTTGTTGCTTGTTTTTAAATAATATTTATTGGTTTTTTACATACACTTATCATTCATTCATTCATTCATTCATTCAATTTATATGGCCAACCAGCTCACAATAGCAACTCTAGGCAGCTTACAACCTTTCAAAACAATACAAAACATATGTTAGCCCAGCAAGGTAGTCTAGACAAGAAGCACAACCATGAGTACTAGCTCTATCTTTATTGTACAGTTACATTAACAGAATCTTGCAAGAAAGTATTTCTCCCCTCCTTTCCTTTTACTCTTTGGAAAATTAGGGTGGGTCCCTTCTGAAATGCTCCCCTTGCCATCCCCCCTTCTATGGGCTGAGACAACTTTTACATGCCAGTTGTCCCCCCTGTCTCCCAAGGTCATTCCCTTATACCATTACAACGTAATATGGAACACAGCAATGGAGATATTGGTTGTAAGCCATCGTTACCCTGAAAAGTAAGAAAAGGAAGATTCTAATAAATAAACACAGCATTTTGAGATAGCTGCCTTGGACTGGGGAGGTGGTAAATGAGAGCAAAAGTCACAAGGACAGAGCTGTGAGTGTTCTACATGGCTTGACCCTGCTCTTCCTGACCTAGCCTTTGCCCTCAAATACAGTGGAGCCACAGTCCTACTGCCACTTAGAGTCAGCTGCTCGGCATGGGGAAACACCTTGGGTCATGGTTGTCATTGAGGTGGAAACCCTGCACGCACCTTGCAGTAGGTGAATAATATCTTGTTGTCCAATTATTTAGTGAATGAGTTGAAAGGAGGCCTCAAGAACATGTAGGAGACTTTGACACATCACTGCGTCCCCTTCCCTGTCCCTTCCAAAGTAGTTGGAAGAATTTTACTAATTACCCTGCTGACTTCAGAACACAGATAACACAAGGTGCCCATCTGTGTTGTCTGCCTAACTGACCAATAAAAGCCTAGCCAGAAAAAGTTATTCAGTCAGTATCCTGCCCAAGCTACTGCTGGCCCAGGAGCGAGAATACACCCTCACCGCTACACAAAAAGAATATGGAATGAATTGTCAGGGCCCAGACATGCATTCAGTTTTCAATACAATGTGTCAGGTTGTTCTCAAATGTCTGAGTAGTCAGCTCTCATGTAGCACAAAAGTTGTGTTCCTAGAAACTCTCATGAGATGCAAAATCATGCAATAAGAATCACAGGACTTTGGAGGAGAAATAGGATTAGGAGCAGATACTCAAAAATGAAAACACATTCGCAACCAAAACCTTACCAAACACAATAAAGAAGCCCACTACAGTACTTACACAGTTGAGGGAGGCATGTCTTTTGGATTTTCAGCTTTTTCTCTGTGGTCTTCATATATTGCTAATACTTTCTCTTTTATCATGCAAAAACTTGCCTCCATCTCCTCTTTGTCTGATCCTCAATCCAAAATCTTGATAGATGTCCCATCTCCTCCCATTCTTTATGGCGCGTCCTAATAGACTTTGTAGCATTTACTTGTTCCTCCTAAAAAGTTGTTGGTATTTTCTCAGCATTTTTTCAAATTGTCCACAACATTGCTTCAGTAGCATGCATGATGTTACCTGCTCTTTCAGGTTTTTTCAAAACGCTTGAGAATTTCAAACTTCTCAATTGATAAAGCTTTTCCTTTTCTTTCTCCACCTGAAATTTTAACACTAGCATGCTTCTTTGGTACATTTGTTTCAATTAGTTTACTTTTTTGGGAGGGAAAAGCACACTTCAGCAGTAATAACTCCAGGGGTATCCTCAGGAAGGGAATTAAAAAAAAGTCAAGATGATGACCACAATCATGTGATCATAGCCCCACCCCTTTTAAACTTGTGTCACAATGCAGATTAAAAGGGGGCGGGGCTTTGATCACAGGTTTGTGGTCACCATCTTGACTCTTTTTGCCTCCCCCATGGACACCCCTGAATAACACCAAAAAATAAGAAGAGAGGCACAATAGATACTAACAAAGTAGTGCACATGTAGCAAACTGAGTCGAGTGAGCAGTAAAGAAAGCAGCATTCTGTTAATGTTCAATGGGGTAGCGCTTGTGACATTTATCTGCCATGTCTCATTAGCGCAAAATTGAAACTCAGGAAAATCATGCATAAGGAAACAGGCTTTCTGCTTTACAGTCATCATCCCCCTATTTATTAATCGTGCATAGGTGAATTCATGTTGTATAAACACATGTTATATAAGAACTGACAGTAATAGGATGAAGCTGTCAGGCCACCAAGCCTAATTCCTCTTGTATTAAAAAGCCCATGAGATGGCATGACATCATCGAAACAACAAAGCACGTGATTATAGAATACTGTGGAGGTTGAGAAACTTCTAAATGAATTGCATAGTTTTTAAGCTACTGGAATTTGTTGTGGAATACTGCCATCATTTCTACTCCCGTGGAGTAATCAAAAATTCCTTCACCCCTCACTCCACCAAGGGAAAAAAGGGTGGAAAAAAGGAGGAAGCCCAGACAGCATGGGTTGTACATTGCTCCTCCCAGTGGAAGCCAAGGGGGAAACTGACAGAACTCTTGTCAATTTCACATTTGAAATTCCCCTTAAAGGACCTGCAAGGGAACCCTGGGGAGAGCTGAAGCTGAGGAGTCAATAGAACAGGGGAAACAAGAGCTCCTTTCTGTGGGGAAGAGGATGCCCACAGACTGTTGCAAATGGGTTGATTGATGGTAATTAGGATTCACTGAAGCTGAGCTGGAAATGAAAATAGCTCAGCTTGCAAAATCAACTGATGTCACAGGAGCACGGAGGTACAGAGTTGCTTCTGAATTGGTGAAGAGTCACTGAGTCTTTCCCTCACGTGCACTTAACCTCAGCACAGTCATGCCCTGGCAATATCCTTTTTGTGCTCTATCCCCCATGACATCACCTTCAACTTATCCCCAGCCCATGGGTGTGAAAGGCTTAAGTCATCCTTTGTTGTACTAGTACAGTATTAAAGTTGTCTTTCCCTTTCTGACACTGCCTAAGAACAGTCCCAAAGTCTCTTAGGCTTCACCTTGATGGAAAGTCAGATGACGGCACAGACTGGGAACAGAGGCAATAGAGACAAGGTATAGCCTGGCAGCAGGGACAACCAACTTCATGCCAGGATAGTTTTCTGCTGACTCAAGGGTGGGTGGAGAGCCTTCAGCTCAGCAGTGGGGAAAGACTTCTTGGGTGGAAGTGCTTGTAGACATTCATCCCATGCCTGAGGGGCATGGTCCTACTCTTTTGTGCATTTTGAAAGATCAAAAATATCCTTTTCTTCTACTTAGAGTGAGAACTAGAATCCATTCTGAGAAGCTTTGCAATAATTACCCAAATTATTTTGCCCTTTCCTCAAAATTCTGCCAATGCTTTACCTACATTTTAAGAATCATAAAAAACACTTTAGATAAAATCCCGTGGCAATTTTCTTGAGATGTCTCATGCAAATGAAAGGTATATCTGTTGAGCATACAGATCTATGAGCAATGTGAGAGGACAAGTGGTCATAATGGTTCCCAGAATTCTTTCTGAATATTAAATATAGACAGAGAAAGTTACTGCAGGATATGGAAAGAAGTCTCATCTTTCAAACTGGATGTGCATTCACAGGGAGCACTGGTAAAACAGACTAATCTGATAACCTAATTTTAAAATAATTTCTCAGAAAATGCTATTCTCTTGTTCTTTAGGGACCAGAAAAGCAATGCTGCAGGCATACAGTTGTTAAACCTGCTGTTTAAAGGCAACTTGCAAGTTTTAGGGGGTAAGGACCAAAGCTTTGTTTACCCCTATACTTACCATCGAGTGAAATCAAGCAGCACATTAGACTATATATGTGTCTCAAATAGTAAAGTGCCCCTTTTCTCAGAAATACAGGTATATGAAAGAGAGGATAGTGATCACCAACCAGTTGCTGTAAAATTCTATGGGCATTCAGACCTTAGATCCCACACTGCAAAAGACAGTTGGGTTTTACACCATCTAGAGGTTCATCAGGACAGAAGAATAAAATGGGCCCGAGTGGATGCAAAGGCCCTGAATGACTATATGAATTCTACCCAAGCTCAGTCTTTAGTACAGAGCTTTCCAAACTGTGTGTCGGGACACGTTAGTGTGTCGGCTGCAGTGTCTGGGTGTGTTGCGGGGCGGCTGCTGCTGCTGCTGCTGCCTCCGAGCCCTGCCAGGATTCCGCGCAGGTCCTAGTGCCTGCCTTGTGCCTGGCTGCCTCCAAACCTGCTGTGATTCCGCGCAGGTCCTAGTGCCTGCCTTGTGCCCTGCTGTAAGAGTGTGTTGCGAAATGATGCATGTCTAAGAAGTGTGTCACCAACATGAAAAGTTTGAAAAGCTCTGCTTTAGTAGAAACAGTTGTTGCATCTGATTCTGAGGCAGTCTCCATTTTTACAGCCTACCAAAATCTAAGTGAAGGTTTAAGAACATTCTTGACTGATAAGGCCCACCCCGAAAGGCCCCCAAGAAAAGGCCCTCATTGGTTTGACTCTGAGTGTTACATACAGAGAAAAAGATTAAGGCTACCTATGCGGGTAGCACGGACTCAGCCTTCAAGTAATAATCATACTGCCATGCTAGCACTCAGACAAAAGTACAAGAAAACCATTAAGAGCAAGAAATCTCTTTATTTATCCTCACTGTGGCTAAACCTAGAGTTAGCTACCAAAAATACAAATCCAGTCTTTTTCTGGCATTCGGTTGCAGGAATACTGAAGGAACGTAGGTATTCCTTGGATATTCCAATACCCACCTCCACCTAGGAGGATTATTATAGCCAACTTTTCACAGCCCCAAGTGGTAACGGAATGGCGGATCTACAAAATGTATCAGAGAAGGCTTGCAGCCCTTTTCCATTCTGGCCCCCAGTGACCGAACGGGAGATTAGAGGTCTCATACAGACTCTGAAGCCTAACAAGGCTCCCGGCGAAGATCTTCTTCCCCCTGAATTATTTAAAGGACACATTAACTGGTGGGCTCCCCTACTTGCAGGCTTATTTACCCACATAAATAACTCGTGCCAAATTCCAGCTGGTTGGGAGCTCTCTATTGTGATTCCCATTTATAAAAAGGGGGATAAGGGCGACCCCTCTAATTATCAACCAATCAGTCTAATTGATATTGTAGCTAAACTGTATGCTAAATATCTTTTATATAAGATTGAGGATTGGGTGTACGAAAAGGACCTGCTACCTGAAGAGCAATCTGGTTTCAGACCTGGACGCTCTACCATTGATAATTGTTTTATCTTATGCCACTTAATAGACAAATACACAGCCAATGGGAACCAACTGTATACAACTTTCATTGACCTTAGTGCAGCATTTGATTCAATAAATAGGGAACTCCTTTGGAAGAAACTAACAGATATGAATATGGAACCCAGACTCCTCTCTTTAATCAAGGCATTGTATTCAAATTCCTGCTTAAGGGTACGTACTGGAGCAAATAGATCCTTAACAGGGACTATTAATACCCACAAAGGGGTCAGACAAGGATGTATACTGGCCCCTATTTTGTTTAATTTATATATAAGAGACATCCCAAAGTTTTTATATTCAGTTGACACACACATGCCTAAAATTAAAAACAAACACGTAAACATACTGCTTTACGCTGATGACATGGTATTGATGTCACATACCCAAGTAGGAATGAGAAAACTGCTATGCAGGATTAGTATGTATTGTACATGTAACTACCTGTCCATCAACAAATCCAAGACTAAGGTAGTTGTTTTTGGGAAGAGGAGGATCAGGTATAACTGGACCCTGGACAGGGAACATATAGACCAGGTTAAGTCCTATTTATATCTAGGGATTGTTTTTACCGAAACAGGATCATGGCTCCCTCATTTCAAGAGGAGTTCCCTAAAGGCTACAGCTTGTGCCAATGCCATAAAGCAGCTTATCAACCATAGCTACCCAGGATCGTTAACCCCAATAATAAAGGTATATAACTGTAAAATAGTCCCAATGATCACATATGGTGCAGAATTGTGGGGTCACCTAAATGTCCCTTTGTTTGAACAGATACAGTCCTCTTTTCTGAAATGCATTTTGTTGGTGGACAAGTCAACTCCAACTCGAGCAGTAAGAGCAGAGTTAGGTATACCCCCCATACAAAGCCACTCGGTAACTAAAGTATTTAATTACTGGCTGAAGATCCTATCCATGGACTCAGACAGATTACCCAAGCTTTGTCTTCAAGAGCAGATGCAGAATATGCCTCCTCATGCTTGGGCGGCCCGACTTACCAATACCATCTCACAATATGGATTTTCAGCTCATTTTCCAGCCCAATTAGATTTGAAGGCTAAGAAAAATTTCAAACAAAGGGTTTTGGATGTGGCTGCACAAGAGGATATAGCAGCCCTTAAACATGCTAAGTCCCTGAAGTGGCTGGCCCAACACAAATCAGTCTTTCAACTAGAAAAGTATTTAACAACTTTCTTGCCCCAACATCTCAGAAGAGCTTTTACTAGAGCTCGTTTCGATCAATTAGACTCCATGGTAAGATATGGGAGGTTCCAAGGAGTTCCTTATGAAGACAGATTATGTATTTGTGGTGCCCCAGCTGTTGAAGATACTGCACATATCTTATTTGATTGCAAATTATATTCTGTAGAAAGGACTGTCCACTTAGATTTATATTTAAAAAACAAAAAATACTGGAGCAGCCAGCAGAAACTTTCTTATTTTTTACAGGGTAAGAACCAGCTCATTACTAGCAAGACTGCACTCTTCATATCAAAGGCAATCCTAAAGAGGACAGATTACATAGACCAGATTGGAGTTGACTGTAGGGGTGATGGTTTGATATGAATCTATATTATAGTTTTATTTGTATTTACTCATATTCACTTGTATGTTTATAATGGCTTTTTATTTTAACTTCTTTTTTACTTGATATGGTCAAAAGACTAAATCAGTAAAGTATCTACTCTATTCTCTTGTTGCAATTAATCCCATTATTTTATGTCTTTGTATTGGCTGTTGCTCATTCAACTTGTCTATCCTCTATACTTCTTCTCTTTCCTTTTTTTCTTCCTCTTTCCTCTTTCTTCTCTTTTTTCTGTCATGGACTTCTGACTGTCAATTTCCTTTGTTATCTTAGTGTGTGTAAGTAATAGGAATTATATAAAATAATTTATTCGATTGTGGTAATAGGGAACTGTTGCTGATAACCCATAAGAATAATATATAGCAGTGTAAATATTACATCTCGTAGAGTAAATTCAAGTAAAAGGTATCCATTGTCCTGGCAAAAACTGAGGAAAAGTTAATGGAACTCTCATAGCTATGAGCCTTGGCTAACCATGAGTTCTACTGGATGCAACCTGAATGCCATCCATCTGAACAAACAAAGGCATGCATATTTTATTTAGGTCTCAATCCTTGATACTTCCTATCATGGAAAACTCTGGAAATAACTCCACTGGATGACTTCCTAGTTTACTACTCAGACTCATTTTGTTATATAGGATGTGTATTGTCTCCAGTGAGACAAGGTAACTCTTGTCTCACTGGAAGACAAGGTGAGACAAGAGTTACCACCAATGGGAAACAGCCCACCCACAAGGTCAACATAGCTTTGTTGTTGCAATAGAGATATCACTTGTTCTGTTTTGGTTACACTGTGGATGTAGTGTACCAGCCAGAAATCAATCAACTCAGCTGCTGAACACAGATGATGGCATGAGGACATGGAGGGGCAGAAATTATTCTTGGGAGGTGTGAAGGACCTGTGACCTTGATGTATGGTTCCATTTCAACTGTAGCCCTGAGGACTGAGTGTTCTTCTGAAAGCTGCAGTTTTCTCAGTTTCAGCATTCCCAATATAGGGATAACAGTACAGGCTTATCAAATATGGCTGTTGATAAAGTATATAAAGCAAATTGAAATGCTAAATACTTTACTGGTCCAGCTAGACCAGTCTTCTGAATCAAGTTGTGGATATCTCAGCTTTTTTGGGGGGGTATGGATTTGTATTTAGTCTGATTTTCAGTGCCCACTTCATATTCTTATGCTGTATATTAATTGCATTGCATTGCATTGCATTGTGATGTTCCTATTTTTAAAAGAGATGTTTTTACTCATTTGAATGATTTTAATAGTTCTCTAAACTTCATTTATTGGGCTGTGAAAATCAGAAGTATGATAGATAAATAAATAAAACAATTTGTGCAGAAGTGCCACCTCCAGAAGGCCTTAAAGACCTGGCTGTTCTCCTAGCCTTGGGCTAGGCTAGATGGAGCCCCTTGTTGGCTGTCTTTTATATATGTTTTTCTATGTTGTTTGGCTAGATTCCCCATCTTGTTCAGCATTTATTGTGTATTGTGTTTTTTATTTTGTTTTGGATTTGGGCGCCACCGAAATCAAATCAAATAAATAAAGTGTATCTAGTGTATGCAACTTGGTTTTTGTCTCTAATCTGGTCATCCATGAATTCGCCACATCTTAGGCTGCTACTTCCTTGTCTATCCTAGGTCTATAGAGGAATGTTCTTAGCTTCCTTTGTCAGTGTTCTAGGCCAGTGATAGAGATTCTGTGACCTGTGTATTCAGTAACCAATCCTGAGGCTCCTTGTCCTACCTTTGAGGTCCAAAGTTACTGCAAATGGAAAACACTGCATAGCTCAGGGCCTGCCTTTGGCCCAATACCCTCTATAATTAACTGGAAAACAGATAAGGCACCTGCCTTAATCTGAAAAGGCTTTTAATTAAAGGGATTTTAATTTTCTTTTAATGGGAAGGTCCTTCAGTCAAAGACACCTCCCTGCAGACTGAAGTTGGACAACCAAGAAACCTTAATTTTAGATTTTCCTATCTTTGTTCTCTGGCCTGAAAGCACTAAATCATGACTCCTTTTCAGCTTTTCAATTGCCTTACATGATGTGCTGAGTCATGTTGACAGAAATGGATTTGATTTTTCTGCTACTCTGGAGACAGACAACAAGTTTTATTGGTCTTGAAAGTGGTGCGAGAGTGTCATTGCTTCATCTTTTCACACTCATAATATTTTGTCTCAAACAGGTTATGGACACACGTATACACATGACTATGGCTGTATAGAACACAAAGGATTGCTGATGGCATGTTGGATCTGCATCATTCTCAGCCATCAGCCCCAATATATTTGGAGGACTGTAGGTGGGGGAAACCACTGTATGCCATCATTTCTGAACTACTTTCAGTTCTCTGAAGGCTATTGTTGCTCTCCAACGTTATGTAAAGGGACTTTCCACAGAAATTAGATTTGTGCATATTCATGCTTATTTGCTATGTGCCGTCATCACTTTTTATTCAGTCTTATACTCCAAATAAATTTTAAATGTTACAGAGGGAATAGTTCATTGCTGATGAACTATTACACAAATAAAGACTGATAAGCTTTGGCTTCTATATTGGATCACCTCCAAATTATTACTCACACTCCAAACTGTGATTAATCATACCTGTGGTTAATTGAAAGAGCTAGCTACTTAAACCTGGAGTGCTGAAATCAATAGGCCCCACCTTAGCAACATTAGGTTTTGTACAACATACTAAGTACCTAATTCCAAAAGAGGATGGGCCAGGTGGTATATCTTGGGAGGAGGGGTGGTTTAAAGGATAAAAAGAGTTACTGCAAGGCTTAAGTCTGTAGCTTGAATCATGTCAACTGGATTTCTATTTTCTCAGTGGAAACGTTTCGCTCCTTATCCAAGGAGCTTCTTCAGTCTGAGCAAAGACTGAGCAAAGAAGCTCCTTGGATAAGGAGCGAAACGTTTCCACTGAGAAAATAGAAATCCAGTTGACATGATTCAAGCTACAGACAATTCCACCTGGATGACTGAGAACCTTCATAGACATATTGCAAGGCTTAAGGTACCACTTTCTCCCTCCAAACTGTGTACAGTAGTGTCTTCTTTGTATCTTTTTTCCTTTTCTATTTTTCTTCAACTATTTTTTTCTTACACTTTTTTCTTTCTCTTTTCTTCCTTAATTTATATTACTTTTTATTATTATTTTTATTATTAATTTATTAATATTTTATTAATATTTATTATTATTATTAGTTTCCTTACTTTTATTAGTTTTTATCTTCTTTTTTAAAAGTTTCAATAAAAGTTCAATAAAGTTCAATAAAAATCATATATAAAATGTGTACAGAAGTACCAAATTTCTGACCATACCCACTCGAGCCACAAAAGGGCTGTTAGCAGCCTGAAGTTTTTGCACTCATGTTTTAAGCAATTATGTGAAATGACTTGATGTTAAGATGATCATCCTGGAGAATGGGTGAAGCCCCAGGTGACTGGAGATGGGCAGTGGCCCTGTTGTTAGATGGGGGGAAAGGAAGGATCTGTGGAACTGCAGTCCAGTCAGCCTGTTGTTAAAATCTGGGAAGATTCTAGAGCAGATTGTAAAGTAATTAATCTACAAACACATCAGAAGCAATAACTTGATAAGTAGAGGTCAAGAACAAGTCTTGGATAAATTCTTTAGTAGGTTGTGAGAATGCTGTGGAAATAATACATTGTGATCTCAAAAAATACAGACTACCCCAGGATATCTTGATCAGACAGCACGTGAAGTATAGTTGGATAGCATAACAATTTGATGGATGCATAGTGGGCTCAAATATCAGATTTAAAGAGTGCTCAATGGCACTGGGTAGGATAATTAATACTGTAGAAAACAAAAATAAAATATGGGTTTTTTTAAAATCTGTTGGAGAAGTGGGCTAAAAATAATGTGGTAAAATTTAACAGAGACCAATAAAAAGTCCTTTATTTAGTAAAAAGAAATTAAGAGTATAAGAGGGGACATATCTACCTAGATCAAGGGTCGGAAATGGCGGCTCGCGAGCCAGATGCGGCTCTTTGGCCCCTTGAGTGTGGCTCTTCCGCAGCTGAACTCACCCCCGCCGCCATCAAGGGCTTCCTCGCCAAGTTAGTCCGCCGCCTGCAGGGAGGGAGGCGGGGGGACAGGGCTGGGCGCTGGGGCGGGGGCAGGGGCCGCGGATGGCAGGCCAAAGGGAGATGCCAGGGCGACTGTAGTGACCGGAGGCGGCCAAGGGGAGAGCAGGCGGCTCTTTGCCCTCGGCGCGCCGCGGGGCCAGACGAGCCTCCGGCTGCTGCTTCCTGCGCCCATGGCCTCTTTGCTGCCGCCGCTGCCCGCCTCGCCTCTGCCGCTTTCCGCTTCCACCTCGCTTGCTGGAACATATTGAAGGGGAGGAAAAGGAAACATCAAGATCAACCAGGAGCTTTGCGGAGAAGCGGAGAGCGGCAGAGGCGAGGCGGCCTCCGGAGCCGCCTCGCCTCTGCCGCTCTCCGCTTCTCCGCAAAGCTCCTGGTTGATCTTGATGTTTCCTTTTCCTCCCCTTCAATACGTTCCAGCAAGCGAGGTGGAAGCGGAGAGCGGCAGAGGCGAGGCGGCCTCCGG
Source organism: Charina bottae (assembly GCA_023362775.1). NCBI lineage: Eukaryota > Metazoa > Chordata > Lepidosauria > Squamata > Charinaidae > Charina > Charina bottae. The sequence continues at coordinate 168,702,835 of JALMGJ010000002.1, forward strand.
CTGCTGCTTCCTGCGCCCGTGGCCTCCGGCTGCTGCTTCCTGCGCCCGTGGCCTCTGCTGCCGCCGCTGCCCGCAGCGTAGCCGTAGCTGGGCGGCGAGGAAGAGGACGCCGCCGCCTCCTCCTCCGCCGGCGGGAGGGAAGGAGGAGCGGCTGCCCGCCTCCCTCCGCCCGCCCTGAGGGGACCCACCCGGCGGCGGCGGCGGCTCCCCTGAAGCGCGCCGCTTGTCATCGCCGCCGCCCGCCTCGTTTCCCGCCCCCCATCATTTCCTTGGCCCGACGTGGGCGGGCGGAAGCGTTCTGGGGGGGAGACAACATGGAGGCGGAAGCGGCAGCCCCGCCCGCGCCGAGTGGCAGTAGCGCGGCCCCGCCGCCGCCCTTTCTCTCCGGCTCGGATCCCGGGAAGGCAGCGGGGGGCCTCGCAGAGGGAGGCAAGCAGGCAGGCAAGCGGGCGGGCGGGGCGGGTGGGCGGCCCGGACCTCCGCCACTGGACCCGCCCCCCTCGGCGCCTGTGCGGCTACCCCACGCCCTCCCACCCGCCCCAATAAGCCACGTGATTGGCTCCCGCCCGCAAACCCCGCCCCCTTCCACGTGATTGGCCCCCGCCCGCAAACCCCGCCCCTTCCACGCGATTGGCTCCCGCCCGCAAACCCAGCCCCCTTCCACATGATTGGCCCCCGCCCGCAAACCCCGCCCCCTGGCTCTCGAGCATTTCAAAATGTGCACGAGCATGTCAAAATGGCTCCCGGCATAAAAAGTTTGCCGACCCCTGACCTAGATAATTTTATGAGTCAAAAATATATTGGAACTGTAATTGATCACAGACTGAATATGACAAGGCAATGCAATTTTAGGTTATGCTAATTAAGCTATGAGAGCCAGTTTGGTGTAGTGGTTAAGGCACTGGGCTAGAAACCGGGAGACTGTGAGTTCTAGTTCTGCCTGAGCCACAAAGCCAGCTGGGTGACCTTGGACTAGTCACTCTATATCTCAACACTAGGAAGGAGGCAATGGCAAATCACTTCTGAAAATATTGCCAAGAAAACTGCAGGGACTTGTCCAGGCAGTCTCTGAGAATCGGACACGATTGAATGGATTAAAAAAAAAATAAGCTATAATTTTCAAATTATGGGAAGTAATACAACTCCTCTATTTTATATTGTTCTGATCTCTCTCTTTCTCCCTCCCCCCTTTTCTTATACCACCACATCTCGTGACTCTTGGTGGTTCACGACAATTATAAAATTTCACCTATCTCCTTAGAGATAACATCATCTCACATTAGCCTTCTCCTTCTTTCGATACTTATAAAAGGAACCCCAGATTTTATGAGAACATTCCACCCTTAACCTTTGGCAGGTCCAGGGTTATAAAGCATTGCTACACTTGCCCACATTCATTTAAAGATATCTTATTTTTCTTTCAATCTTAGGCCAGATCTGTACTTTCTGCTTGCCCCATCACCAATATGAGCCACCCATCACTTTTTGAAGACAGAAACAGGTGATGTTGTCCTCCAATTACTCCCAGCCCATCACAAATACACCTCTGGTTGTGTTTTGAAGCTCCACTTCAAAATGGCTGTTTTGTATCCTAACCTATCTCAAGCACTTCCATGCAGATGCTCTACAGCACTTCCTTCCAATCTAGCGATAGCCACAGTTGCAATTGGCTACATCAACTGGCCAAACCCCCTCTGCTTCAGCAGTTGGTCACTGCCTTGTAAAGCCATTTCATCCTGGGCTACCAGGTTCTTATGTGCTCCACTGGTCAGTAGCTGCCATCTTTTAATTCAATCATCTCTTAGGCCAATTAACTTTCCTTGCCCTGCATTTTCCCATCCCCCATAGAAGCTTATCACTCCATTCAACCCTTACATTTCTCACTGGGTACCTTTTGATTTCTGGGTGAAGCTTGTTCCCCTTGCTTTCCCACTCGCTGCCCACAGTACAACAAAGCTTCCTTTTCCTCACCCCCCCACAAAAAGTCTTTCAGTTGCAATGTACACACACTGGAATGAAGCTCTAAGTTTCAATGAATGCTACAATGAATGCTGTTTCTGTGGGGCTGAACTGACAGTTCTTTCTTGCTACAAATGTTCATGAACCCACAGTGAAGGTCGGAATGAAGGAACAACCTGTTCCATTTGCTTTGATCATTATAGCATTAACAATTAAGGATGGTACAATAAAGGGGGGGGAGGGGAAGACAGGGTTTGCATTCATGACAAAGGAGAGGACCCGGGTATGGAGTGTAAAGGGAAAAATTGGACTAGGGAGAGGGAACACTCCCTAAAAGGAAAAAGCAGGGACTGGGAGATCCATCCCCATGGTTCCCAGCTGGTGATGCTTCCCTTCCCTGCCCAGGTGGGAAGAACAAGAAGCAGAAGAATGACCAACCAAGGCCCGCAATGACTGTAAGTCTGAACTGAGCACCAGCCTGACCCCATTACCATCTGAAGTTGCCTTCAGAAACAGCTAGAAGCAGCATGGAAGGGAGGTACCTTAGGATGCCCTGCAGAATTGCTCTCTGGTCTTTAGGATTTCCCATATCAAGAGACTGCATAAACAAGACACAAACTATACTAGAACTGCACACATTACACCTCTGCTCTGCGAGCTGCATTGGTTGCCAGTCTGCTTCTGGGTCCAATTCAAGGTGCTGGTTTTGGGCTTTGAAGCCCTACATGGCATGGGGCTGGGTTATTTGAGGGACTACCTGTCCCTGGTTACATCTACCATCCCATCAGGTCCAGCAGAAAGGGCATGTTGCAGGTCCCGTCTGCTAAGGAATTCCACCAGACGGGTCCCAAGAGGAGACCCTTCTCTGCTGTGGCACCCGCCCTGTGGAGCATCAACCCCCTGAAGGTTAGATTGGCCTGGACCCTATTGACCTTATGGAAATCCCTTAAAACCTGGTTCTGTCAGCAGGCTGGGGATCCCAAGGAAAGAGGGACCCCGTGAAATGGCTATATTGCATATAAGACCTTGAACATACTCTGCTGTGGTTTTGTTTATATTTATGTTTTTAATTTTTAATGGTTTTTACGGTTGTTTTTAATTGTTTTGTTTTTATTGCACGCCACATATGTGAGATGGGCAGCTACATCAATTTGATAAATAAATTAATAAATAAACAAAATACAACCTGAAAACTGACAACCGTAGTGCTTGTCCAGGAAATTGCGTATTTTCCTTACAATGAAATTGGCAACTTCCAGTTTCATCATGCCCAATTCCATCACAAGGGAAGTGTGTGAGTCCTTGCTTCAGGCTTCATCTAGTAAACATAAAAAGAGGATGGGTGAGTCATTCTCACTTCCTTTCTTCTTTTTTCTTTCCTTTTTTCCGGTAACTTCCCTTGTTGAGAAAATTCCTACAACACCAAGAAAGAACAATATACATACATGGCTTTCTTCAGCTACTTTTACATTAGTACCTGGTACAGGACATAGAAGCAAAATTGTTAAGTGCTCAGGGGAAAGGGCATCTTATAAAGTGATATACGGTTATACAAACAGGTTGTTCCTCATAAATTTACAGCAGCACACAGGTCTCTGTTAATTAACGTACAGCTTTCCCAGAAAGCTGGACGCATGTTAAAGTTCTACTTCCATTTTATTGTGTTTAACAGAATTCTCTCCTCACAGAATATTGAGGAAGCAAGTTGTGCAAAGTTAAGAGCGAGCCCAGTAGGACTTTTGCACAGGCCTGTTCATTTCAGCAAGATTTGTGCACGAGACTTTCCCACTGGATCCTGCCCCCAATATAGAAACGTACCTCTAAGACCCAGCATATTCCAGTGAGTCAGTTGGCTTTAATCTAGTCCCCACCCCATCCCAGAATTTAATGAGTTTCTGTCGTCACTTCACATTCCTGGATTAAAGATTACTTTTTCTCCTTCAACCAACAAGGTCTCACCACAGTCATAAGGTATATAAAATGAATGTCACTTTGCAGCCTCTTTTCAGGACAACTAGTGAGGTGTCCTGCTCTGGGGCCTAACCCCAGGTTTCAGTGGAACCATAAGGATGGTCACACTTCTCTCTGGTCACTGCCCAGCACCTGCCACCATGAATTTTCTTCCAATGTTGCCTTCTGGGTTAAGACTGGGACCCAAGACTTTTTCTCTACTTCCCCTCACTCTTTATTTATTTAATTAATTAATTTTTATCCCGCCTTTATTATTTTTCTAAATAACTCAAGGCGGCGAAAATACCTAATACTCCTTCCTCCTCCTATTTTCCCCATAACAACCACCCTGTGAGGTGAGTTGGGCTGAGAGTGAGTGACTGGCCCAAGGTCACCCAGCCGGCTTTCATACCTAAGGCGGGACTAGAACTCTCAGACTCCTGGTTTCCTATTGGCTCCTTCCCAGGGCTGAGAGACAGGGACTGGCCCAAGGTCACCCAGCCGGCTTTCATGCCTAAGGCGGGACTAGAACTCTCAGTCTCCTGGTTTCCTATTGGCTCCTTCCCAGGGCTAAGAGACAGGGACTGGCCCAAGGTCACCCAGCCGGCTTTCATGCCTAAGACGGGACTAGAACTCACAGTCTCCTGGTTTCCCATTGGCTCCTTCCTAGGGCTGAGAGACAAGGACTGGCCCAAGGTCACCCAGCCAGCTTTCAAAACGGCTTTCTTTAAAAAACCAACTGTTAAAATCTCTAGCTCCATATAAGCCCCATTGCTTCTTCCAACCAGCTTCTCCTTCTTTTACCATTGCCTCCCACCCCCAGCCATGCTTCCCCTTCTGCCACACACTCTGAAAAGGGAATGGGGTTTATTTCCCAATGAGGTCTCTCCAGAAACTAAGCCAGACAAGAATAGTTCCAAGTGCCACAAGACACCTTGTCAATTCCAATCTTAAATGCAGTCTAGTCCACTTTAACTTGCAGCCCCACATAAAGTGCTGAGAGACCCTAAAAATAAAACTAGGAAGAGAGGAATGGGATACTGGATGGTGCCAAGCTGAAATGGTGCAAAGAGGAACAGTACATGTTTTCTGCCAGCAGGTGGGAGGCTGGTAACACCAGAGAGAGGTGGGAGGGGGTTTATTGGCACCGAAATTGTGAGAGCAGTACAATTTGGCATCAAGCCAGTACAGAGCCTGGAATGAAGTCTATGATCCAGATAACCACATTTAGGACATCCCCCCCACACCTTTTGCCAACATAGGGCAGAGTGGATAGTGCTTTAAACCAGGAATAGGGAATTTGCTTAAGAGTACATGCCAGTAAGGTAATGCTCAAGATCTTGCAAGGTAGACCAGCAATTCATGGAGCAAGAATTGCCAGATGTACAAGCTGGGTTTAGAAAAGGCAGAGGAACTAGGGACCAAATTGCCAATATCCGCTGGATAATGGAGAAAGCCAGGGAGTTTCAGAAAAACATCTATTTCTGTTTTATTGACTATTCTAAAGCCTTTGTGTAAGGCACTCCATCCGATATCTGTAATCTCCCTACTCTAGAGTAACTCACAGACGCATGGGTTCTTAGAAGTAGGATAGTTTATTACAGGGTACAGAAGCTAGCACGAACAAAGACTGGAATGGCGATTCTGGGAACAAACAGCATATTTAAACCTTTCCCTCCCCCAGGGTCCTTTGCTGCTGACACGTGTGGTCAGGTCTCCCTGGTTGCTCCGGCAACCGCCTCCCAGATGTGTATTCCCGTGCATCGGGTGGATGTCAGCTTCGCACCACTTCCAGTCTTCTGAGGGGCCCTTTGTCTGCCTGCCCTTTTGGCAGAGATCGGATGATCTCTGACATGCTCCCGCCCCAAAACTCACCCCCCCCCCCCCGGTTCAGTGGGGTTTGTCTGGGAATTCTTTATGGAACTTCTTTACTAATTTAGGGGCGCGTGTGTGTTTGGCGCTGACCCATTCCTTGTCTCCAATTGGTAGGTGTTGCCACTTCACTAGGTACTGTAGCTGCCCCTTGTGTCGTCTGGAGTCCAGAATTCTATCAATCTCGAAATGTGGTTCGCCCTCCACCAACAATGGGGGGGGTTCCTCTGGTTCAGGGTGCCAGTGTTGTGAACTGTGGTGTTGTTTCAACAAACTGATGTGGAACACAGGATGCACCTTTCTTAGCGCTTTTGGCAATTGTAATTTTGCCGCTACTGGGTTGATGACCTCAATGATTGGGAATGGACCTATGAATTTTGGCGCCAATTTCCGTGCTGGTTGTGTTGTCCGCAGATTTTTTGTTGACAAATACACCTTGTCTCCTACTCTTAATTCCCATTCTTCCCCCCTCTTACGGTCCGCATATTTTTTGTAACTAGCTTTGGCTTCCTTCAATGTTTGCACCATGACTGGCCAATTGCTGCTTAGTTTCTCTATCCATTCATCCGCTTTTAGGGGTTGTGGCAATTCCGTGTTGTGTGACATGGCCAGTTCGGGGATAGTTACAAAGTCCTGCCCTGTGGCGACTTTGAATGGTGAAAACCCCGTGCTTTGATGTACCGCGTTATTGTAAGCAACCTCTGCGAACGGCAACAGTTCCGCCCAATCATTCTGTTGGTAGTTAGTGTAACATCTAAGGTATTGCTCCAATGTAGCGTTCAGGCGTTCGCTCGCACCATCTGTGCAAGGATGGAACGCACTGCTGAGCCCCTGTGCCGCTCCAATTAAAGTCAAAAAAGCCCGCCAAAATTTGGAAGTAAAAGTGCTGCCACGATCGCTGATTATGCGTTCCGGCGTTCCGTGGGCTCTATAGATGTGTTGTATGAACAGTCTAGCTAGTTTTTGAGCATTCGGTATTCCTTTGCATGCAATGAAGTGTGCCTGCTTGGAGAATAGATCAGTGACTACCCAAATTGCCGTGTTCTTTTTGCTCACCGGCAAATCTACTATGAAGTCCATGGCAATTTGCTTCCATGGCTGTGAGGGGTTTGCTACTTCCTGCAGCTTCCCTGTAGGTTTCCCAATTTTCCTTTTGGCCATTGCGCACACTGGGCATGAGCGCACATAGTCTTTAACATCAGTGCGCAAGGATGGCCACCAAAATTTGCGTCGGATTAAGTGTAGCGTTTTTACAAAGCCAAAATGCCCTGCCGTTTTGTGATCATGATGCATGGTTAAGACCTTTTGCCTTAAGGGCTCAGGGACATAGGCTTTGTTGTCCTTCCACCCCACTCCATCCTTCTCCACTAGGTTCTGTTTGTTCTCTCCCCACCAGGTGTCCGTTACTGTTGCCGCCCGCAGCTCGGCTGTCCACGGGTCGCTTTCAGCCGCACGCTTCGCGGTGCTGCGGGTGATTGCCATGTTGCCCTCCCCCCTCCCGTCTGTTATTGCTGAGTTCTGTGCCTCCACTGGCTGGGAGGGGATGAGGGATTCGATGACCTCTTCCATTTTGCTCTCATGTTGCGGCAAGCGTGATAACGCGTCTGCCAAATAGTTTTTTCCCCCAGGAAAATACTTCAACGTGAAGTTGAATCTGCTAAAAAATTCTGCCCACCTGAGGTGCTTAGGGTTCAACTTCCTGGGTGATTTGAGAGCTTCCAAATTTTTATGGTCCGTCCACACTTGGAACGGCTCTGCTGTGCCTTCTAAGAGATGTCGCCACGTGCTTAGGGCATGTTTGACAGCGAAAGCCTCTTTTTCCCAAATATGCCATCTTTTCTCCGTTAGGTTAAACTTTCGGGAAATGTACGCGCATGGCCTTAATTTCCCCGTGTCATCCTCCTGCAAGAGTATGGCCCCCACTGCACTAATAGATGCATCTGTGTGTATCACAAATGGTTTGTCAGCTTCTGGGTGCTTGAGTATGGGTTCTTTTGTGAACATTTCTTTTAGGCTATCAAACGCAGCCTGGCATTCCTGCGTCCACACAAGTTTCGTGCTCGGTGATGGGGTTTTCGCGTTTGCTCCCTTGCCTTTTGTCTTTAATAGGTCAGTCAGGGGCAGTGCGATTTGCGCGAAATTCTGAATAAATTGCCTATAGAACCCCGCAAAACCGAGGAACGCTTGCAGCTGTCTGCGAGTGCGCGGGGGCTGCCAGCCCAAGACCGCTTTGACTTTCTCAGGATCCATCTCGATGCCCTCATGCGAAATGCGATACCCCAAGAAGTCTAGTTGTTCCCTGTGAAATTCACATTTCTCAAGTTTTACATAAAGCTTAGCCTCGAGTAATTTCTCAAGCACCCTCTTAACCAACTCCATGTGTTCCTCCAGATTTTCAGAAAAAATCAGTATGTCATCCAAATATACAATTACCCCTTTGTACAGAAATTTATACAATACTTCGTTTATGAACCTCATGAAGATTCCCGGTCCCCCCGCAATCCCAAACGGGAGCACCCTGTATTGGAAGGAACCCAATGGGCAATTGAATGCAGTTTTCCATTCGTCCCCCTCCCTTATGCGAACACGATAGTAAGCTTCCCTAACATCTAGTTTTGTGAAAATTTTCCCCTTAGATAGCTGAGCTAACATGTCTTTCAGCAACGGGAGAGGGTACTGTCTCGTAACCGAAATTGCATTAAGACCCCTGTAGTCAGTGCAAAGCCGGAGGGACCCGTCTTTTTTCTTCCTGAACAATACCGGGGCTGCAAGGGGGGAGTTGGCTGGCTCAATGAACCCCCGTGCCAAATTTTTATCTATGAATTTGCGCAATTCTTGCAGTTCTTTTTGCGTCATGGCATACATCTTGGGCTTGGGAAACGGTGCCCCTGGGATGAGGTCAATGGTTGCGTCTGACTGCCTATGGGGAGGTTCTTGCTCACATTCCTTCTTATCGAATATCTCTGCTACCGGGAGGTATTTCTCCGGAATTGTGCTTGTGAGTGTGCCACCCCCTTGGTCCTGCTCCCCCTCCTCAATTTCCATCCCCGTTGCCCCCAGCTCAATGCCGCTAGGTGTGCTCTCATTGTCCATCTCGTGATAAGTCCCATCCGTAAAGTCCAAATCTCCTGAGACCCAATCCACCTTGGGGTTTCTTGCCCTCAACCATTTCAGTCCTAACACAATGGGTCGTGTTGCAATGGGAGCCACTAGGAACCGCAAAGTCTCTACATGAGTCCCCAAAGTCATTTGCAGTCCTTCAGTGTAGAACTCCACTGGCCCCCCCTTCAGTTCCGACCCGTCCAATTGGCAAAATGTGATGGGCGTTTTGAGCTTAAACAGGTCCAGTCCCATCTTTTCAGCTACGTTTGGGTGCATTAAGTTTCTAGAGCAACCTGAGTCTAGCATTGCAACCCCCACATACTTTTTCCTCCCACCCAAAGTCCTCAACTGTACCTTTAGGTGCATTGTTGGGGTGTTGCGACTACTTCCTTTGCGCCCCTTTGTGGAGGTCTGTCCTGTGGCGCTCATCAGAACAGACCTGGCTCGTTTCCCGCCATCTGGATTTCAAAGTCAGAGTCATCGCTGTCTTCTTCTAGGCCCGGATTCTGCCATGGGTTCACGGTTGTCGCAGCCGCTCCTTTTCCCTTGATGTGTGTTGTTTTGAGGGTACATCTGTCAGCTGCCTTTTTCGCCGGAGGTTTTTCCTTAACGCTTGTTTTCCCCTGAGGGCAAGCGCTAATTCGGTGTCCCTCCTTCCCGCAGCGGAAGCACAGTCCCTCTCTTGCCCGACGGTCCTTCTCCTTTTCCCAATTCCGCTGTTTCACGTTCGAGCGGGGCTGGTTAATGAAAGTCCCCTCGTTCCTCTGCCTGGATTGTACGTTTCTGATACTTTGTAACTGTAGTCTGTTACTCTCAATTTTCCCAGCTAATTGGATCCACCCCTCTAAAGTTTCAGGGTCATCTCTATCTAAAGCCTTTTCCAGTAAGTCCTGTTTTAGGCCATATTGAAAGTGTTCTATCTTTATCGATTCTGGCCAGTCCGGCAGATAGGATAATAATCTTTTAAAGTCCATAGCATATTCAGCTACTGTCCTAGTTCCCTGCCTTAAGTTCCGGAGTCGGGCCCTAGCTGAGACTTTGGTCAGCGTATCTTCAAACCGTTTCCGGAGGGCATACATGAACTCTTGGAAGTCCCTTAGTTCCCTAGCCCTCCTGTCATGAAGTGTTACCAGCCAGTCCCCTGCCTCACCTTCCAGAAAACTGGAGACATATCTAATTTTGCTCTCTTCCGTTCGGAAGGTGTATTCGAATTCACTCATGAACCCTTGTACGTGGGTCAAGAAGCATGCTAAATTCTTGGGGTTGCCGTTGAATTTCGTTTTTAGTTCACCCATTCCAAATGGTGTATGTGCCCCCCCTGGGGTCACGAACTGGTTGTATGACGGGGTCCTGGGTGCTCTGTTGTAGGGGTAAAATTCCTCCTCTTCACTTTCGATGTCTCCCTCTCCCTCGGGTGGCCCCAGGTTCAATTCCCGCCCTTTGGGTTTATCTACATTGTCCATTACTTTCCTAAAGGCAGCGCCCAATGAGTCCATTTTATTCATCAACATTCCTATATTTAACTGCACATTGGACATCTGTTCCTCCAACCTTACGATGCGCTGGGTTGGGGTGACCTTCTTCTGGTTTCCTTTTGCCCCTTTCTCTGCTAGCCCTTTGCCTACAGCTACGGACCATCCCTCTAGCTCTGGTTCGGTGCTGCTTTTCTGAATAGGGGTATTGGTTACCTCGATATGCTTTTCTTTGCTCTGCGCTTTTCTGCTCTCCATCCTCTGGTTGCCTGCGGAGCTGGGTCCCGCTTCTTCTTCGTAGGTTCCTGCCACCTCTGCCGGTTCCATTGCTTGCCGGTATCCTCTGCCCACTTGCAGCTTGGGGGCGCTGGTCGCTGCCGCCGCTTTTCCGCCACGTGGTCTCCGCCTCGTCTGCCGCCGCGTGGGATGCACTGCCCGCTTGCCCGCCGCTGAGCTCGCCGCCTCTCCGCTGCTTGTGCCCGCCGGCCTCCGCTGCCGTCGTTGGGTTCCGCTGCCGCTCCTCCGCCGCCACTCAGCTGCCTGGGAAAGCCGGGGAAGCCGGACTCCGCCTCTGCCGCCGCTCCCACCGCTCAGCCGAGGGACCGCCGCCTCTCGCTGTCTGACGCGCTGCCGCAGCTCCTCTGCTGCGAAATCCGGTTCCTGCTTCTGCCGCTGCTCCCGCCGCTCAGCTGAGGGATCGCCGCCTCTCAGCTGTTTGGCGCGCTGCTGCTGCTCCGCCGGGGAAATCCGGTTCCTGCTTCTGCTGCTGCTCCCGCCGCTCAGCTGAGGGATCGCCGCCTCTCAGCTGTTTGGCGTGCTGCTGCTGCTGCTCCGCCGCTGGGGAAATCCGGTTTCTGCTTCTGCCGCTGCTCCCGCCGCTCAGCTGAGGGATCGCCGCCTCTCAGCTGTTTGGCGCGCCGCTGCTGCTCCGCCGGGGAAATCCGGTTCCTGCCTCTGCCGCCGCTCCCGCCACTCAGCTGAGGGATCGCCGCCTCTCAGCTGTTTGGCGCCGCCGGTGTCCGCCGCTGCGCTCCTGCCGCCGCTCAGCTGTTCCGGATCACCGCCTCTCAGCTGATTAGCGCGCCAGCCTCTGCTGCTGCTGGGAAAGCCGGTTCCTCGCTCACCTGGTCCCAGCCGATTAGCGCGCCGGTTTCTGCCGCTGCTGGGGAAAGCCGCCTCCTGCTTCTTCGCTGCTGCCAGGGATCCCCGCCTCTCAGCTGTTTGCGCTGCCGGGGAAGCCGGTTCCTCGCTCGTCTCACCTGGTCTCCTTCCGAAAATTTTTTTCCCCAGGTCTCTGCCCCGTGGGTGTAGAAGCCGGTCTTGACCGTGAGCTGTTGGTTTCGCTCCCGGGAAAACCGGTTGGTTTTTTCATTCCAGTCTTTATGTAAGGCACTCCATCCGATATCTGTAATCTCCCTACTCTAGAGTAACTCACAGACGCATGGGTTCTTAGAAGTAGGATAGTTTATTACAGGGTACAGAAGCTAGCACGAACAAAGACTGGAATGGCGATTCTGGGAACAAACAGCATATTTAAACCTTTCCCTCCCCCAGGGTCCTTTGCTGCTGACACGTGTGGTCAGGTCTCCCTGGTTGCTCCGGCAACTGCCTCCCAGATGTGTATTCCCGTGCGTCGGGTGGATGTCAGCTTCGCACCACTTCCAGTCTTCTGAGGGGCCCTTTGTCTGCCTGCCCTTTTGGCAGAGATCGGATGATCTCTGACATTTGACTCTGTAGATCATAACAAATTGTGGCAAGTTCTTGGTGGTATGGGGATACCAAGTCATCTTGTCTGCCTCCTGAGGAATCTGTATAACGACCAAGTAGCAATGGTAAGAACAGACCACGGAACAACGGACTGGTTTAAGATTGGGAAAGGAGTACGGCAGGGTTGTATACTCTCACCCTACCTATTCAATATGTACGCAGAACACATCATGCGACGTGCTGGGCTTGATGAATCCAAGGCTGGAGTTAAAATCGCTGGAAGAAACGTTAACAATCTCAGATATGCAGATGATACCACTTTGATGGCTGAAAGCGAGGAGGAGTTGAAGAGCCTTATGACGAAGGTGAAAGAAAGTGCAAAAGCTGGGTTGCAGTTAAACCTGAAAAAAACCAAGATTATGGCAACCAGCTTGATTGATAACTGGCAAATAGAGGGAGAAAACGTGGAGGCAGTGACAGACTTCATATTTTTAGGCGCAAAGATTACTGCAGACGCTGACTGCAGCCAGGAAATCAGAAAAGGTCTACTTCTTGGGTGGAGAGCAATGGCAAATCTCGATAAAATAATTAAGAGCAGAGACATTACACTGACAACAAAGGTCCGCATAGTTAAAGCAATGGTATTCCCCGTAGTAACCTATGGCTGCGAGAGCTGGACCATAAGGAAGGCTGAGCGAAGGAAGGTAGATGCTTTTGAACTGTGGTGTTGGAGGAAAATTCTGAGAGTGCCTTGGACTGCAAGAAGATCAAACCAGTCCCTACTCCAGGAAATAAAGCCAGACTGCTCACTTGAGGGAATTATATTAAAGGCAAAACTGAAGTACTTTGGCCACATAATGAGAAGACAGGATACCCTGGAGAAGATGCTGATGCTAGGGAAAGTGGAAGGCAAAAGGAAGAGGGGCCGACCAAGGGCAAGATGGATGGATGATATTCAGGAGGTGACGGACTCGACCGTGGGGGAGCTGGGGATGATGACGGCCGACAGGAAGCTCTGGCGTGGGCTGGTCCATGAAGTCATGAAGAGTCGGAAGCGACTGAACGAATAAACAACAAACATGCCTCCCAAGAAGCACCATCTGACTTCATACTGTCACCTTTAAACCATTTTTGTTTACTTGAAGGAATATATCTGTTTCCGTGTTGGCATACTATGCCAGACATAAATATTTTAGGACTAACCTGATCTGTGCTACAAAAATCCAGGCAACCACAAAGTGGTAACAAAGAGAGGGCAGTTAGTTCTTTGCTGCCATCTAGTGGTCATCCAATTTTTTGCAGCACAGGTCTGGTAGCTTTATTAATTCCAGAGTTTTGTTATTCTGAGAAATCCAAGTTGCTTCCAGAAGAGACCTTTTACTGGGCATTTGCTGTATTCCTTCATGCAATTTTGTGGTAGATCCAGATGATCTTGTCTTCACCTTTAATTCTTACGTATTTTCTCATTTGTTTGCGGATAAAAACTATCAGTTAAGCAGAGAACAATTTCTGCAATGATTTTTATTATTGATTGACTGAACTTATATCCTGCTGCAATCAAGTGACAAGCATATAACCCAATAATAATTAAAACTTCCATGGTAAAAAACACCAACATAGATGACAAGAAAAGTAAAAGTAAATAAAAAAATGTTAAATGGTACAATGCAATAAATCAAGAATATGACCTCCAAAATAATTTGGTGTTCATTGCCTTTCTTGAAGCCAGCAGGGAGCGGTGAGTCTTATCTCCAAGGGGAGACCATTCCGAACAATAGTGCTGCTTCAGAAAGACAGTATCATCTTGCCTCGGCTCCCCTCACCTCCCAGAAGTGTGGGACTGCTAGCAGTTCTTCCCTACAAGATCCAATGGGGTGGGCTGATTCTGGTTGGAGCAGGCAGTCCTTGTTGTTGTTGTTCAGTCGTTTAGTCGTGTCCAACTCTTAGTGACCTCATGGACCATAGCACGCCAGGCCTTCCTGTCCTCCACCGTCTCCCGGAGTTTACTCAAATTCATGTTCATTACATCGGTGATGCTATCTAACCATCTCATCCTCTGCCGTCCCCTTCTCCTTTTGCCTTCAGTCTTTCCCAGCATCAGGGTCTTTTCCAGTGAGTCCTCTCTTCGCATTAGGTGGCCAAAGTATTTGAGCTTCAGATTCAGCATCTGTCCTTCCAATGAGCAGTCAGGGTTGATTTCCTTTAGGATTGACTGATTTGACCTCCTTGCAGTCCAAGGGACTCTCAAGAGTCTTCTCCAGCACCACAGCTCAAAAGCATCAATTCTTCGGCGCTCAGCCTTCCTTATGGTCCAACTCTCACAGCCATACATTACTACTGGGAAAACCATAGCTTTAACTATACGGACCTTTGTCGGCAAGGTGATGTCTCTGCTTTTTAATATGCTGTCTAGGTTTGCCATAGCTTTCCTCCCAAGGAGCAAGCGTCTTTTAATTTCATGGCTGCAGTCACCGTCTGCGGTGATCTTGGAGCCCAAGAAAATAAAATCTGTCACTGCTTCCATTTCTTCCCCTTCTATTTGCCAGGAAGTGATGGGACCAGATGCCATGATCTGAGTTTTTTTAATGTTGAGTTTCAAGCCAGCTTTTGCACTCTCTTCTTTCACCCTCATCAAGAGGCTCTTTAGTTCCTCTTCACTTTCTGCCATTAGGGTGGTATCATCTGCATATCTGAGGTTGTTGATATTTCTCCCGGCAATCTTAACTCCGGCTTGTGATTCATCCAGCCCGGCATTTCTCATGATGTACTCTGAATATAAGTTAAATAAGCAGGGTGATAATATACAGCCTTGTCGTACTCCTTTCCCAATTTTGAACCAGTCGGTTGTTCCATGTCCGGTTCTAACTGTTGCTTCTTGACCCGCATACAGGTTTCTCAGGAGACAGGTAAGGTGGTCTGGTACTCCCATCTCTTTAAGACTTTGCCACAGTTTTTTGTGATCCACACAATCAAAGGCTTTAGCGTAGTCAATGAAGCAGAAGTAGATGTTTTTCTGGAACTCTCTTGCTTTTTCCATGATCCAGCAAATGTTGGCAATCTGATCTCTAGTTCCTCTGCCTCTTCGAAACCCAGCTTGCACTTCTGGTAGTTCTCGGTTCACATACTGCTGAAGCCTAGCTTGTAGGATTTTGAGCATAACCTTGCTAGCATGTGAAATTAGCTCAATTGTACGGTAGTTTGAACATTCTTTGGCATTGCCTTTCTTTGGAATTGGAATGTAAACTGACCTTTTCCAATCCTGTGGCCACTGTTGAGTTTTCCAAATTTGTTGGCATATTGAGTGCAGCACTTTAACAGCATCATCTTTTAGGATTTTAAATAGCTCAGCTGGGATACTGTCTTCTCTGCTAGCAGGCAGTCCTGTAGATGCCCAAATGCCAAGTCATAAAGTATTTTATAGTTCAACACCAGAACCTTAAATTGTATGCAGAAACCTATCAGTAACCAGTGCAGGGTCAGGAAAATGAGTGTTATTTGCTCCTATTGCCAGAAGCTGGCAAGTACACAGGGCACTACATTCTGGACCAGTTGCAGTTTCTGAACAGTCTTTAAGGGTAGCCCTGTGTAAACTGTATTCAATAGTTCAACTGGGTAGTGATGACAGCATGAGTTACTCTAGCTAGGTCCTCCTGCACCAGGTAGGGTCACAATTGGTGCACTAGCCACAGCTAGGCAAAGGCCCCTGTAGACATGCCTGTTCTAGCAGGAGCTGTGAGTCTACAAGCCCCCCCCCCCAGTTATGAATCTGCTCTTTCATGGGTAGTGCCTGCCCATCCAGAGACAACACTGATGTTGACAGAGGACCCTGATATACAAACAGTAACTCTGTTTTACTTGGGTTCAGTTTCAGTCTGCTTTCTCCCATCCAGGCTCTTACAATAGTTGGGATATCATCAGCATAGAGATGATACCATGTCCCAAACCAATGGATGACCTCATTCCGCAGCTTTATATAGAAATTAAAAAGCAAAGGAGAGAGGACCAATCCTTGTCACACTCCACATATCAGAGGTAATCAGGCCAACCTCTCTTCCCCCACCATCACTGACTGAAACCATCGCTAAGGAAGGAGTAGAACCACTGTAAAACAGTGCTTCCCATTCCCAGCCCTTATAGCTGGACCAGTAAGATATCATGGTCAATGGTACTGAAGGCCACTGAGGGGTCCAAAAGGACAAGGAAGTGTGCACTACCCCCATCCAAATCCTGAAACAGGTCATCAAAAAAAGCAGCTACTTCTCTCCCATGTCTGGGCCTGAAATCAGACTGAAAAGTGTCCAGATAATCTATTTCAACTAGGATGCTGCGAAAATGGTTTGCCACCACTGTCTCAAGGGAAAGTTGGAGACTGGAAAGTAGATGTCCAAATCCCCTAGATCCAGGGATTGCCTCTTTGGAAGGGGGCACATCACAATTTCCTTCAAGGCTGCTGAGAACTCCCCCTCCTGTAAGGAGGAATTTACAGTCTCCCAGATCCAGGTGGTCACCTCTCTGCCTGCTCCTTGCATCAGCCAGGATAGTCAGGGGTCTAAAAGAGAGGTGGCAAATGACAATGTAGACAGCAGACTATTAGCTTCCTCCAAGGTCACAGACCCAAAGAAATCCCAGGTAACCTCACAAGATGGTGCCCCAGTCACTTTGTCCACATGAAGAGTCAAGGCTTCAGCAAATCTGAGTGACTATCAGCGAAGTGCCAGACAAACTGGTCAGATGGAAGTTCTTCATGTTGCCTCTTCCCCAGTTGGGAGTTGGTCACTCTAAATAAGGCTGTTGGATGACAGCTCACTGACACAGTAGAGGAGCATACTTTGCCTCCCTTATTGCCACGTTGTAGGCTTGAACGTAGGCATTTACCCATGCTTGGTCAGATTCACTTGTCTTCCTGTGACAGCACTCCAAGTGTCATTTCTGGTGCTTCATTTTCAAGAGAGTTTTTAAAAACCATGGCATCAACTGGGCTTGGTTGCCAGGAAGAGGACATTTGGAGGTAATGTTGTCCAGAGCCTGGCACACTTTCTGCTGCCAGTTGCATACCAGATAGTGGACTCTCTGCCTGCCAGAGAGTTGGGAAACTTCTCAAGTGGGCACTGGAAACCATTTGGATCCATTAGACATCTGGGGTGGACCATCCAAATAGATCCCACTGGCCTATGAAGGTCACTGGTGGCTCTGAATTGTAACTGGATCAGGACATAATATGACTATGGCAATGGGGTGATACAAACCCCTTCCCTCTCCAGATCACCAACCAGCCACTCCAAGATGAGTACAAGATCCAAGGTGTAACCCCTAATATGGGCCGGGCCAAGATTACATGAGACAAGGCCATGGTCGCCATGGAGTACATGAATTCCCAAGCTTTATTGGAGCTGGCTCTCATGGTGGGCAAATTGAAATCCCCAAGCACCAAAAGCAGGGATTCTCCAACAGCCAAGAAACCAACTCCATCAGCATAAGAAGGAATCCTCCTGAGCAGCAGGGAGGTTGGTACACCAGCAGGATCCCACTGGACGTTTGACTTGTGATATGAGGATTATCTACAGTATTTGGAAGCACCTACACTGTATATAGCTTTCAGAATTGGAGGTCACGAGAACTGAAGAACACAGAAACTTGTTTTTAGGTGCAGATACATCTACTTTCTAGGTGATAGGCAACTACACCCAATGAAGTCAAGATTTCCATAGTACTTTAGTGCAGTCAGCTGTTCACCAGATCCTAGGGCAATATCTCTATTTTTGCTAAAGTATTTTTCATTAGTTCAAAGAGTTTTTCATGAAATGTAAAACCTGTTTTTCTCATTCATGTGATCAAAGCTGGAGGCTGTCAATTAGTCCTTTTTCTGCAATCTGTCCTCCAGTGGACAATAAACAACACTGTATTATACACAGATTACTTTCCATTGAATTATCATGCCATTAAAAATACAAGAACATCTTTGCTGAATGTTCTCAAGGGCCATTTTTGGAATGGTGGCCAAACAGAAGTTTTTTGGGAAGTTTTCAGACAGAGTACAGTACTCCCCAAAAGGCCATTCCTTTTTGTTTGTCTCCATAGCCCACTATTCAGAAGTATGCTACCTCTGTACACTTCATTCCATGTAGGTCTCCAGATTATTTGTAGATGAGAGATTATTTCTACAACACCATTCAATTGCAAGGCCCATTGTCTTTCATTCCTATGACTTTGTTTGAACCCACAACATCAGGAAACTCACACCACTTCATTGTGAAAAAGTCTTGCAGGATCTGTAGCAGCAAACCAGAATTTTGCATTTGGAAAGAAAAGGGGGGGAAAAGGCCCAATTAGGCATCAGTATAATGTTTTATGTCCCAGATAAACCTAGTTATACTTAACATTCTCAAGAATTGAAATACAAGCATTCACCCTGCCAGGAATTTTGCATTTGTATCCTACTCTTTTAATCCATTTTGCTGAATTATTATTTATACCTGGTACCAGGCTGATTTGCTGCCTCCTGGAGGCTGGTGGATTAATTAATTAATTAATTAACTACACTTTGAAGATATGGAGAACTGTGTCATTAGCACAAAGATAATTTAGTAAGCACAGTAGTTTACAGTACTTTAAAAACTTAATGAGGCTTTAGTATCTAAATTTATTTATTTATTTAGCATATGGCACACATTGCCAGGGATTCTACAATGTTACACAGTAGATGTTCTGGTGCCAGTTAGTATCTAAAATGGAAAAAGGACATCATCCTTTGGGGAACATTCCACTGAGAAATTCCATGCATCCCCTAGCCCCAGAAAAGTTAACTCACCGCTGCCCTAACACAGAGATTGGATTATTCAGATCCAGAGAGAGCTAGGTATGTACAATTGCATCACTGATAAAGTGCTTTTCCTCACAGGCAAGTTAAAGTGGTATTCACTAGTCGTCGAGTCAGCAGAAAACTATAATGGTATAAATATGCTGCCCCTGTGGCAATCGCTCTCCTGCCATAGCTAGGATGACAGCAATTAGTGTTCTCCACTGCATTTTTCAATTTAACTTTAGTTAACTTGTACTACTTAGAGCAGATTCCTGAATTTGACCATCTGTCAAAACTCTCACTGGCTTTGTGCAAGTGTGTTGTGCTTTCAAAGAGAGCTTATAGTTGGGCTGCTTTGGGACGTGGATTAGCACAGTTCTGGAATGGTGCTATTCCAACGTAGCACTGGTTGAACATGCCCACCAAACCTAGAGACTATTGTTGGGCTCCTTTTGGACATGGGCTTAACGCTATTCCAGAAAAGAGCTAAGCCCTTCTTCGAAAGCAGCCCAAATAATGGCTGACAGGTGCAGGGAAAGGGACACCGTGAAGCAGCAGAGAGAGAACTGTCTCTTGATCACTTCCCTGGGCAGCTTTCTCCATTCCTGCCACCACCTGTGCAGGTGCTGTTTGTGGTTCTTCAGGTCACCAAGCCCCAGATCAGTTCAGTGACCAGGAAAGCACAGCAGGAGAAGCTAGCTGGAAAAAAACAGACTCTCATGCTGCCCGCAACCGAATGGCCCTGGAGACAGTTAAAGTAGTCAGTAGGACTGATCCCACCCCCCGGGGTCACCTGACTGTGCCATCAATGGAATGAACAGTGAAACACGTTGGATTGCATCCATGGGAAACTGGCGTGGCTTGTTGCTGGCTTTAAAGGGGAAAATACTAACATCAGAAGAACTTGAAGCTGGCCGAAGAGCCAGCGTTGTCCGAAGACGCTTCCACGGTCATGTGGCCGGCGCGACGTGCACGGAACGCTGTTACCTACCCACCGAAGTGGTACTTATTTATCTACTTGCATTTGCATGCTTTCGAATTGCTAGGTTGGCAAGAGCTGGGGTGAGAAGATGTTATCCCACAATTAGCATTGTCTAATTATCACTGCACTAGTAATAACAGCACCAGCTTGCTGTATTCCCTCCATTAGTGGGTAAATTACAAAGTTTCACAAAAACACCAAATCGTCAATTTTTTTCCCCCCATAAAGCAGGGGTCCCCAACCCGCAGGCCATGGACCGGTACCAGTCCGTGGCCTGTTAGGAACCGGGCCACACTGCAGGAGGTGAGCAGTGGGCGAGCGAGTGAAGCTTCATCTGTATTTACAGCCGCTCCCCATCGCTCGCATTACCGCCTGAGCTCCGCCTCCTGTCAGATCAGCGGCAGCATTAGATTCTCATAGGAGCAGCACTCCAAGCCTGGCTGGCAGCTCGACAAGTCAGAGTTTCTCAGAGCTCTGAGCCCTGGCTAACTTTCTATCTTGTTTGCAGGGGTCTACAGACCACTGAAGTTTCCCCCTGGAGAAGGGGGAACCAGAAGATTGCTCACAGAGCCATTGTAATTGCCCACTCCTGTTTTTCTTTGTTGTTTCCACCGCGGAGAAGAACGGGGGTGAATGCAGTGAAATGGCTGAAGGAGGATCCTAGCTCTGCAGAGAACGTAAGTCTCTTGGGAGACACAAGAGTGACAGCCAGCTTTTAGACCACTTTATATTAGTTTTTTTTTTTTAGATTAGTACATTTTTATTATCTAAAATTTATCTTTGGACTTCGTTCAAAATGTTGGCTAATTTTGTGTTTTCTTTGCTATAATTAATTTTGGTGGAAGTTTGATAGATTTTATTTTGGCAACATAGTGAACAAGTTTGTATTTTTCTGCCTTTCTTTTGTATCAGAGAAATTGGGACTTAAGAGACTTTGTTGGTATTTCTCACTCGACAAACTAACTGACTTTTGAGAAATTGTTTGTTTGGGTTAAGCAGCTTGTAGCCTGAAGAATAAAGAAGAATAAAGAATAAAGTATAGAGAATATGTGCCTCTTTACCTTTTTTTTTTTCTACTTTTTTTTAGAAAGGACTATCTTTCATTTGGAATATATTTTCATCTTTCCTTTTACAAACTGTTTGAAATACTGCTCTGTGGAATTTTTTCATCTTTTACTTTAAAAGCTTTTCTCACTTAAAGAAATAGACATTATTGATAAATAATAGAACAGCTGTTCCTTGCTCCCTGAGAAAATTCTTTGTTTTGGCTACGGCAGCTGATTACAGTTTGAACAACAAATAATGGCATTTCTCACAGCACTTCAGGATTTTGAGGAAGAAACCAGCAAAAATTTTTTGCAAATTAAGAAATCCATAGAACGTATATTAATAGTTTTGGTGGCTCAGGAACAGAAGATACAAGGGACAGATTTAGAAACAGAGGAAAGACCTTTCGAACCAGTAGAGAAACAGGGAAAGAGGACTTTGAATGTATTGGTACAGAAGAAGATTATGATATTTTACAGGAAGTGGTCTATTAAACGTTTGGGCATAAATACATTGTGGCAGCTGAGACAGGAAGATTTTAATATGCAAATTGATAGATATGGCAAAATAAACATTTTGACATCCCACATGAGTTATAGAAATAAACAAGTTGCATATTGTGATATTGGCATAACCTAAACAGGAGATTTATTGATATTGATTTGGAATGCAAGGTTAATGAAAATGCGGATTTGGTATTGTACACAGAGTAAGCGCAGATATGAGAAACTGTACAGATGCATAAAAACATGA
This sequence comes from Charina bottae, assembly GCA_023362775.1. Lineage (NCBI taxonomy): Eukaryota > Metazoa > Chordata > Lepidosauria > Squamata > Charinaidae > Charina > Charina bottae. The sequence continues at coordinate 168,724,478 of JALMGJ010000002.1, forward strand.
TATTTTAAGTGTAAGATACAAGATTATAAATAAATATGTTGATATTATATATTACTCTTTCTGGAGACACATTTATGAGAAGACAATGAGATGATGAGATGGAATTAGAATGTAGGTTATTACAAGAATATGTTGTATGTATTAGGTTATATGTTATGTTAGGTTTTGTATTTTTGCTATATTATGTATTATGTTGTGTAATATGTTAGATTATGTATTAATGGAATATATAGTCATAACATGAACAGAATATACTGTATTTTATTAGACGTAGATAAGGCCTTTATTTGTTATACTAATTGGACTTTATTGAAGACATAAATATAGATGTAAAAATGGAAAGAGCAAATGGAAAACATTTAATTGATGCAACAATGAACATTTGATTACTATTCTAAGGAGTAGAAACCAGAGATGGATTGTTGGAAGATATCAAGAAAGGCAAAACCTATATGAAGAACAGAAGATTGGATTATAGAAATTATAGGGTATATGACAAAGAAAAGTTTCTGTGTATTGTATGAAGGACTAACATTTAAAGTTAATTGTTGTACTTAAAGTTCAAGGATAAATTGGAGGACATCTATTTTCTATATTTTCTTTGTTTGTTATTTTTTGACTTCACTTTTTCTTTTCCTTTTTCTTACTTTGTATTTCTATTTCTTTTTTTTTGTATTAGCTCTTAATATGTATTTTACAATTTAATAAAACTTATGGTAAAAAAAAAAAGATTCTCATAGGAGCGTGAACCCTACCGTAAACTGCGCATGCGAGGGATCTAGGTTGCGCACTCCTTATGAGAAGTCAGAATCCGACACTTATTTTAGTCCGTGCGTGGCCCACCCATTATTTTATTTACCACTTCCAATGGTTTCATCCCAAAACCATCCCCTCCCCCGGGTCCGTGGAAAAATTGTCTTCCACGAAACCAGTCCCTGGTGCCAGAAAGGTTGGGGACTGCTGCAAAGGAAGCAGATTTAAAGGAAAAAAAACTGCTGTAACTGTTCCTACCATTCTGGAAAACAGAAGAACTGGAAAACCACGTAAACTGGAACCAGAGAGGAAGGGGGATTGTGGGATTGCACCCACTAAACTGGGGGACGTGGAAGATATATTTCCATATCTAGTAGCTGTCTTGGTTTGGCTGGGACAATTACGGCTTTTAGCAGGTTATCCTCTCCCAAAAAGAGGAGAAAAATCCTAGGTTAGATCCCAGAGGGGTGCTATGCTGACTGTAGCAATAGCACCACAGAGGCAGAGGAACGGGAAAGCACTTTCCTGACCAATTGCCACTCCTTAAGGAAACCTGCAGCCACAGTGTCCCATCTCTGTCTCCTCATTTCCTCACTTATGCCAGAATATAGAAACTGGGATAAGCTAGAAAGAGGATGGGGTGTGGGAATGACCAGCAGAATGTGTTGTAGGCGCACCGGGTTGAGTTTGGATGACAAAGTCAAGTCCCTTGTCTTTCAGATACTATTTACTACTCCAGATCAGAGTTTTCCCAATACAGAATAGACTTCAAAATGGTATTGTTGCACTAAGCCTAAACAGATATCCAAGCAAAAAATTCCATGAAACTATATTCAGTTCCTCATATTCTGCAGAGGGCAAGGGGTTATTAAGCCATTCAGAAAAGGCAAAAGGACTGCCGTTTGTAAAACAGGTGCCTGTGACGTCTCAGTATCCCATGGACTCTTTGCCTCCGCCAGCTTTCTACAACAATAATCAAGTCCTCTCCTCTCCTCCAAGCTCAAAGATACAGGCTCTCTCTCAAAACATATCACTTCTTCAATAAATTTTACTTATCCTTTTGTGCCTTAAGTCACTGTCTCTAGGCACTCTTGATGGGCTTGGTTCTACTCATGTACATATGCTCCTTAAATATGGCCCAAGTGAATGGAGGATTCCAAGCAGGATTTTCTCCATTTTAGCTTCCATGAGTACATGATTCACCCACAACACCCATGTCACACCCACCAGAAGAGAAATAATGTAACTGGATAAACATACTGGCAAAGTACAATTCTCCCCCTAGCATGAAAAATCATTAGTGAGTCTTCTTATAATTTTCAATAGAAGAGCAATGATATGGAAGCATCCATCTGGAAACACGGGTGCTTAGCTGGAAGTTAGGTAGAGCAAAGAATTTCATTTCCACCTGCCGGGCTAATTACATTACCGCAGTTCATATTCCAGCTCACTGAACTGTAGGCATCTGTTTGTGCTATGAAGATCTAAGAGTCTAAGAGTCGTGGAAAGACCCCCACACACGGGCAGGATCATTCTAAATTAGCAGAGGAGCTACTTACATCTTCCAGATGAAAAACAGCTTCCCAAAATGTAAATAAAGAGCAAGCACTGACTGCAGCTCTGGCTGCCATTATTAAATCATTCTATTCCCCTGGGCATTTGGGCAATAAAGAGAATGGATCACAACCACTGACCTTTGATGTTCAGTATATTGAAAAGTTTCACCTACCGATTTCTGATAAGCAAGCTCCTGTTGAAGGCATAAAAGCAGGTCAGCATCTTTAAACCCATCCATTGACAATGTAATGTTTTCTTACTTACTTACAGTACTTACTTTACTTACTTACTTACAATATTTATAGCCCTCCATTTGGTTGATAACACAGGCCTCATACATGGATGATCATAAAAGAAAATGAACAATCAATAACGTTCTTAAAACATAAGAATGCAGCAGTGAGTAGAAAAGTTCCTGTACTAGGAACTTTTCAGGGAGATGAAGTGAATGCTTAGAAAAAAATATTCTCCCCACCCATTTTGCTATGAAGGAAAAGTCCTCCAGCTGGGAATTTTTCTTTTCCTGGATCTCCCTGGCAGCAACAGGACTGATAGGAGATGCTGGCTGGATGCTAGTGAAGTTCACCATCCACACCACAGGACTTAGCTGTTTCCTATTCCATAATTCTTCTGAACAAACCTGGTTTGCTTTTCATCTAGAACACAAACAGGGGTGCCAATTGTCCAGGTAAAAGAGTTGGTTTTCTCTTGCAGTATAGAGCAGCTGCTGTGTTAATCTTTTGCAGCAGAAGCAGTAGAGTCTTGGGGATATAGAAGGGCTGCCTCCAGATGTTTGAAATACAAGTTCTGTTAAAAGCACAACGAAAGCAACGGCTTGAATGAAATATTGCAACACATCACTGTAAATCTTGAAACGTTTATACTTACGGAAGGGAATACCAAAAGGTATAAAACATCATTATGACAATCAGGTCTTTGAAAGCCAAAGGATCATGAAGAAATATTTTCAAAAAGGCAAACCTGGATACAGCTCTCTGTTAGCTGAAATAGTGGCAAATCTAGTTTTATTTCTGTGTACTGGGCGGATAATGCATTATTTCCTTAGGAGGAACATTATTGTTACTATCATTAGTCCCCTTCTGATTGGATTATTGCAATGCACTCTACACGGAGTTGCTCTTGAAGATGATTCATAAACTTCAATTGGTCCAGAATGCAGCAGTGTGGGTAGTTACAGGTGTTTCTTGCTACACCCATGTGACACCACTACCTTATGAGCTGCACAGGCTTTCAATAGGCTTCCGGGTGCAATTCAAGGCCCTGGTTATCACTTATAAAACCCTTCATGGAATAGAACTGAGTTATTTGCAGGACCACCTGCTTCCAAGAGTATCTGCCCATCCTACACACACCAATAGGGAGGGACACTCCAGGTCCCCTCAGTGAGTCAATGCCACCTTATGGGATCTTTGAGGCATGCCTTCTCAGTGATGGCTGCTGCTTTTTGGAACAGTCTACCCCATGATATACGGCTGCCCTGATCCTGCAGGACTTTAGAAAGATAGTCAAGACCTGGCTCTTTCCCCAGGCCTTTTGCTCCAGGTGAGTGGAGTCCCAATTGGTTGAGTTGCAGTACATTTTAGTCTGGTGATCATTTTACTGTTTTAATGTATTGCGTTATTTTCTTTTGGGATTATATTTGTTGTTGACTGTTTTGTATATCACCCAGAGTCGCTTTGAGTTGAAATAATAATAATGATGATAATAATAATAATAATAATAATAACAACAACAACAACAACAACTAGTATTATTATTATTCACATGGTGCTTTATGGAATAACGTAATGCAAGCAGCAGAGAAATTTGACAGACAGACAGACAGACAGACAGACAGATATTCTACATCTACGGTCTACATCTGCCCTTCTCACTACTGGGAGCTCAACCTGCTGCGGAGAAGAGGGCCAGACTAGTGTAACCGCAATCAAAGATCCTGGGAGGATATGCACCTCCTTCAACAATGATTTCCAGAGGAGAGCAAGTCCACTGAAGCCACCCCCAATCAAGCAAAGGTGTGTTCATTCTGGAGGAAGAACCTCATCTGAAATAAAGGTAACAATGTGGGATATGTATCACTACTAGCCTGCTAACCATGAGTGATGTGTCATGAGAAGGAATCCTGACAATATAGAGCTGTAACTCTACATCTCTCTCTGCCAGTCCCCAACAACTAATTACCTTATTTTTGTATACCATTAACTTTTATTTACAACATACTGTATAAACAAAGAAATGCATATTGACACGTTTTTATCTTATCCTTTCTATAAAAATGTCAGAAAACAGTACTTGGCTTCCAATTTCTCCTCATAACTTTCTAAGGTAGGTTACACTAGGAGAGAGGGCTTGGCCCAAGGAAACCCCATGCACTTGGTGGATGAGTAAGGATCTGAACCCCCGTTTCTCTAACCATGATTTCACACTTTCTAAGCCAGTCTTTCTGACACAGGTTGGAAGGAGGGGGTTCACATAAGACAGAGGAAAATGCACGAGGTTTGTGCTAAGTAGAACTCTCTACAAGGTCTACTGTGGAATTGTGTTACAGATTTTTTTGCTTTGTATAAATTACTCCGCATACATTCTACCTCAGAAAACATAAGATTATGCCTTTTATCAGATACCATCTGATTAAAATTGAAATGTGAGAAATAGCAGCTCATTACATTTTATATAAATCTAAAAAAATCAACAGAGAGCCAGTTTGGTGTAGTGGTTAAGGCATCAGGCTAGAAACTGGGAAACGGTGAGTTCTAGTCCTGCCTTAGGCATGAAGCCAGCAGGTGATCTTGGGCCAGTCACTCTCTCTCAGCCCTAGGAAGGAGGCAATGGCAAACCACTTCCAAAAAACCTTGCCAAGAAAACTGCAGGGACTTGTCCAGGCAGTTGCCAGGAGTCAAAACTGACTCAAAGGCATCCCCCCTCCCAAAAATCAGCATCCCTAAAAGTTAAATTTGGATACATTATGCAAAGATCTAGCTTTCTTGAGAAGTCTACGATGCTGGGAAAGGTAGAAGAAAAGAGGACTATTAGCAGCAAGTGGATGGACCCAACAACAGCAACAATGGGTGCACTGAAAGGCCAGGGTGGGGACAGATCATTTATTTATTTATTTATTTTATTGGATTTATCACCGCCCAACTCCCCCAAGGGGGACTCTGGGCGGTTTGCAACAGAATTAAAATCATTAATATACATTTATAAATAAAATAAAATACATAATAATGAATAAAATGAGATCCAATGGCAGAATATTCTTAAGTTTGTAAAAAAAGGGCACCTCAGAGCTAATCTAAGGTGCTAGCCATCTCCAGGTATCTCCAATCTCCTTCTGACCCCAAGCATACTGACAAAACCAGGTTTTGAGTCTTTTTCGGAAGTCCAGGAGTGAGGGGGGCCGTCTGATCTCCGGGGGCAGAATATTCCAAAGGGCAGGGGCAACAGCAGAGAAAGCACGCTTCCGAGACTCTGCTAGGTGGAACTCCTTAACCGATGGGGTCCGTAGCATGCCCTCTCTGCATACCCGGGTGGGACGGGATTAAGTGATGGGGATGAGACAATCCCTTAGGTATCCTGGTCCCATGCCATGTAGGGCTTTAAAGGTGATAACCAACACCTTGAATTGTACCTGGAAGCAAACTGGAACCCAGTACAGCTCGCGTAGCAAAGGTGTTACGTGTGTCCTCCTTGGGACACCCAAAACTGTCCGCGCGGCTGCATTCTGGATCAGTTGTAGGTTCCGGATATTCTTCAAGGGTAGCCCCATGTAGAGCGCATTACAGTAGTCTATGTGGGAGATAACCAGGGCATGAGTGACTGTTCGAAGGGCCTCTTGTTCCAGGAAGGGGCGCAACTGGCGCACAACACAACAAGTTGGGCAAAAGCCCTCCTGGCCACGACTGCCACCTGCTCTTCAAGCAGGAGTCGTGAGTCCAAGAGGACTCCCAAGTTACGCACCGGGTCTGTCTGGGGTAGTGCAACCCCATCCAGAGTTAAAGATGATAATTTCCCAGAAGCCAAGGAGCCATTAATCCACAGCCACTCCATCTTACTAGGGTTCATCTGAAGCCTGTTTTTCCCCATCCAGGCCCCTACAGCCCCCAGGCACTTGGACAGGACGGTCACTGCATCACTTACTTCACCCGGGATGGAGATATACAACTGGGTATCATCGGCATATTGATGATACCTCACCCAGTGGTGTCGGATGATCTCTCCCAGTGGTTTCATGTAGATGTTAAAAAGGAGCGGAGAGAGTACCGAGCCCTGTGGGACCCCACAAAGAAGGGCCCGCGGACTGGATCTCTTGCTCCCAATTAACACCGACTGGGCCCGGCCTCGGAGGAAGGAGGCGAACGAGCGTAAAACCATGCTGCCCACCCCCAACTCCCTAAGCCGTTCTAGAAGGATACCGTGGTCGACGGTATCGAATGCCGCTGAGAGGTCAAGAAGAGTGAGAATGGATGCACTGCCTCCATCTCGCTCCCGCCAGAGATCATCCATAAGCGCGACCAATGCAGTTTCCGTCCAGTAACCCAGCCTGAAACCTGACTGAAAGGGGTCCAGATAATCCGTTTCATCCAGAATCCTCTGGAGCTGCAACGCCGCCACCTTCTCAACCACCTTTCCCAAAAAGGGAAGGTGGGAGACTGGACGAAAATTATCCAGTATAGTAGGATCCAGCGATGGCTTCTTGAGGAGGGGGCGAACCAGCACCTCCTTAAAAGCCTCCGGGAACACCCCCTCTCCCACGGATGCATTCACCATCGCTTGGACCCAACTACAAGTCCCCTCCCGAGCTGCTTTCACCAGCCAGGAGGGGCATGGATCTAATTGACAGGTGGTGGCATTCACAGTCCCGAGAACTCTGTCCACTTCCTCAGGTCCAACAGGATCAAACTGTTTCCAGATAACAAAGTAAGTACGTTCCCTGGGTATCTCTCCAGACTCTGACTCACGCTCGGAATCCAACTTGGAGCGAATCCGAGCGATTTTATCCTGCAGATGCTCCGAAAATTCCTCAGCACGGCCCTGGAGATGGATTTCCGACTCCCCTTTCCCCAAAAGGGATCGGGTAATCTTAAACAGGGCCATCGGGCGGCATTCTGCGGATGCAATAAGAGCGGAGAAATATTGACGTTTCGCCGCTCTTACCGCCACAAGGTAGGCCTTAATAGCGGCTCTAGATTGTGTTCGGTCCGATTCAGTCTTTGTTTTCCTCCAGCGGCGCTCCAGGCGTCTCTTAATCTTCAAAACCCTCAACTCCTCCGTAAACCAGGGGGAGTGTCGGGTTCGACTGGACAAGACAGGCCGGACAGGCGCGATCCTGTCCAAGGCCCCAGCCGCCTCTCTATTCCAGGCAGCAGCCAAAGCCTCCGCTGGACCGTGCAGCAGATCTTCCGGTATAACCCCCAGCTCCCTCTGGAACCCCTCTGGGTCCATCAGTCGCCAGGGGCGGACCAATCTAATGGGTCCAGCCTCCCTGCGGAGGGGGGCAGCATAGGAGAATCTCAAGGTCACCAGGGCGTGATCTGACCATGACAAAGGGGAAAGATGTAACTCTCCCCTCAGGTCACATTGCCACTGCTCCGACAAGAAAACTAGATCCGGGGTGAGGCCACTGTCTCGAGTTGGGTCCTGGATGATCTGGAACAGGCCCATGATCATCTTAGAGAAGGTCTGTCTATGTGGTCACTAACAGTCAAAACTGACGTGATGGCACATAATCAGTCAAAGGTTAAAAATCCTCCTGAAGTAAGAATGGCAAATAACTATGAAAAGGAAGCCAGCTTAGATATAACTACTCTCCAACTCAGATAAGTGAACCTCTGCTGCTAGGACAGGTAACAAAGGGTCCCCCATGGATATGAACTCATGCTGTTTAAGCCAATAATGGCTTTAAAGGTGATGAGACCGTGTTTCAGTTGAAGTCTGGAAGAGATTGGAAGTTGTTAAGGCTGTTTTATAACACTGGCATATAATGGTTCTGATTGTTGGGCCTAGCCTGCTTTTTCAGTTTGATAAATAAAAATGGAATTCAGAATAAAAATTCTGGCAGCAGAGGGAAGGAAAAGGCATGGGAGGAGTCAGGTAAAGCTTTTGTTGTGCAATCACCTGCCTCATTCAGGAATTTTATAAGGCTTTCATGTGACCGTTTGTTTGTTTTTTCTTTGAAACTCCTGCGCATTCTTTGGCTTTGTCTATTTTTATCTTACCAGAGAAACTCCATTAAGGAAGGAAAGGCAGAATAGTTGTGCAATACCTATTGATTGATCATGTTAAGAGTCCACTGTCTGGAAACGGGAGAGGAATGCCATGGGCAAGAGTGATCATGGATAAAAATATGATCAAATGCAGATATGTGCCTTAAGCTTTGTTTCCTTCAGAGGTTCCTAATGAAATTGTTCAGCACTGTTGTTTTGTTCATCTTCTGCCCAAGTATTATTTTAGGACATACTGTATACCCAAGTACTATTTTTCAGGGTTTTTTTCCTCTCTAATTATTACATTCGTGATCTTTTTAGCAAATAGGAGGAGGAAGGAGTATTAGGTATGTTCACCACCTTGAGTTATTTATAAAAATAATAAAGGGAGGATGCTTTTGAGGAACTGCATGCTGCAGACCCCGCCTATATCTTATCTGGATGTTTGTCACCACTCAGCTTGTACATTTGTGATACCCACAACACACAGCACAATGTGAACTTTGTCTCAATAATCCAGTTACAACCACCTGGTTAGGTGACATTTTCCAAAAATGCAGTGGTATCAGAGACTTCCTGTTGTTAGTTGTTTCCCAATTTATCCATGCCTCAGCTGCCTCACAAAGTGGCAATGAAGATATCAAAGTGGTGGATAGCTTCTGCCTTTTAGGATCAACCATCAACAGTAAAGGAACAAGCAGTCAAGAAATACGTCGCTGACTAGCACTTGGTAGAAGAACCATGAAAGCCTTGGAAAAGATATTCAAATGCTGTGATGTGTCTATACAGTACCTACAAAGATCAAAATTGTGCAAAATTATCCTCAGTAATACTCTATGGAAGTGAAAGTTAGACTTTGAAGAAGCAGGATAGGAAGAGTATTGATGCCTTTGAACTCTGGAATTGGAGAAGACTCCTGAGAATATCATGGACAGCCAAGAAAACAAACCGATGGATCATCAAACAAATCAACCCAGAGTTCTCACTGGAGGCACAAATGGCCAGGCTCCAATTATTCTACTTCGGACACATGATGCGAAGACCCAGCTCTCTGGAAAAGGCTGTAATGCTGGGAAAGGTGGAAGGAAAGAGAAGAAGAGGATGATCACCAGCAAGGTGGATGGACTCAGTTACAGTGATGATGAGTGCACTGTTGGGAGACTTGAAAGTCCAGGTTAGGGATATATCATCGTGGAGAAAATCTAGGAGTCAAAAAGGACTTGATGGCACATAATCAAAATGAGCTTTCTTGCATCCCATTCCGCATCATCAGAGGCAGGATCAATTGGACTGTTAATGTAATAAAAAATTGGTTGACTTTATGGTGTCACAAGACACTTTGTTGCTCTTCTAGGTGATTTAGGGCTTTTTACAGTAAAATTTGTATTTACCTTACAAATAGGAAGCCAAGCTGCAGGTGATATGGGAGAATTGGCTAACTCAAACCCCCTTTTTAAAAAATCAAAAGCAAACCACCTCCAACCTAAACATGAACCCAACTCTCAAAATAGCTTGGGGGTGGGGTGGAAGAGGGAAACGGGATGGAGCTGCAGTGCTGGTGGAAGGATTTTTCACCCAACTCCTCACCCTTTTCCCTACGGGACCCCATACCCCAATTAGCTGTCATTAATCCAAGAAATGCAGTTATGAAAAATACGATCCTAGAGGGGCAAGATTAAACGCGGCGGCGGAGGGAGATTGCCCAGGCGGGTTGCCGCCCAGGCACCCTCTGTACAGCTGCAGTGGCTTTCTTTGAAAGGCAGGTAATCAAGGAGGCCGCAAAGCGTTGAGGTAATGGTGTATTTTTGTCCCTGCCGGCCGTCCTTCTGTCCCACTCCCCCATCCGGACCGCCTCCGCCTCGCCGGCCTCCCAGACTGCAGTGGATCGTGCGGTCCACACTAATCAGCCGCCGCTTTGCCTTCTTTTCCCTTGGAGACGGCGGGTGACGTCATTCCGTAAGAGAGGCAGCAGCTGTTAAGTCGGCGGGGTCTGCAGAGCTTCGTCGCTTTTCCTCTTTCCCCCCGCCTCCCTCTCGTTTCACGCTTAGGCTCCGTTGCCTGGAGAAAAGGCGGGCCACGGTGTCCTCTTTCGCCTCGGCTTGGCCGGCTGGGGATTTTTTGAGTCTGAAATCTATGGGGTGGCCTCTTCGGAGCCGGGTACCTCTTTGAAGAACTGAATTATGATTGCAAGCTTTGGACTGCAAAACTCCAGGCGACCGTCGATGGCAGCAAAGAGTTATGGCGGCCGTTCAGATTTCTGCAGCCTAGATCTGGTAGCACTAACTACGTAGCCAGAAGGACTTCGTTAACTGGAGTCTCATCTGCTGCGCTCCCCACCAGAGACACTCGGCTTTCCCCCAGGGCTTTTTCCGCACACGGGTTCGCGTATTGCAGTTTGGCAGGACATGTAACCCCAGCCGTTGCTACTCCAAGGATACGTTTCTGCTTCTAAGCTGAAGTCAGAGAAATAGATACACAGGCGTGGCTTGAAAACCCCAGCCTGTGTGTGCACAGGCAACCTCAAGTGCTTCCAGACCAAAGGAGGTTTTCTTAATCCTGCCAGTCAACAGACCTTGTGCAGTTCTTCTGACTTCCCCTCCTTAAGTGTGTGTTTTTGCGGGGTGGGGGTGGGGGCTGGTGGTGGGGGTGGAGGAAAACAGAGGAAAGTAACAAAGTGCAAAATGATAACACCCTGCCCCCTTTCCCTATGAAATTCCACAAACAGGCAAGGCAAATACGTAAGAAAATGCTCCTCTGGAACCATTCCTCTCTTGGAATTTTAAATATTGCTCAGATGTGGGTCAAATTGTGAAGCCGCCCACAGTTGCTGCCTTACCTTTACTATGATGCGCTGCATCCAAATGCAAGAAGCGAGGCCCCCCTGAAAGGTGAATGCAGCAGCCATTGCACCCACTCAACACGGGGCAGTTTTTGGTGTGGATGGAAACTATTGTTTGCCTAATTGTCACTGCAGTTCCATGCCTGTTTACTCAGAAGTAAGGACAACTGGGTTGTTACTTCTAGGCATTCCTAGGACTGGGTGGGGCATACAACAGTGTTGGGTGGTACACGTTTGCTTTGCCAGGCCACTGCATAGCAGTTTGAACTTTAACTATACATCTCACCAATTTTAATTTCATCCTTTCCTTCAGCCAAGAAGCTACTAGTCACTGTGAACAATGCAAAATTGACAGTCTAGGTGTCTGTCTGAAGAAAGGGTCCTCAAACTCGCCTCTCCAACATGGTAAAAATTCCTGTGACAGCCTCAGTTTTCTTGTAAGAAAAGAGCCTTTAAGATTCCAGGGGTTTAAAAGTGATTGTGATTTTTTTTCTTTTGCCCAAGCTCTCTAGGTAGCTCTCAGCAAGCCACAATCTCTTAGCGCCAAACTACCAATGACGTCTTTGAAGGTATCAGTTGCTATCCTGGCCTAATAATAGCACTAGAGGCTTGGGCATTTCAATAGGGGAAGCTACATAGGAAGGAAGAGTTACAGCACCACAGCCCTCTAAAATGACTCGCAGAGATAGATTTAAGAAGAAATGTGGGAGGACAAATGACAGATCGCCCATGTTTCCTGTAGACTGATGCTGATTGTTCACCTGCAATAAGGGAAATAGATTCCTGGCCTAGAGAGTTGGTGTAAGGATTATTGAGAGAATTCTGTAAAGGGCTTATTACAAATGTGTAAGCTAAACACTGGAAAACTTGCAAGTATCCAAACCGAACTACATGCAACAGAATTCTCCCTCTCTTCATCCTTTCCCATTGTTTCTACTTGACCCAAGCAAATGGAGTATGCTCATTAGCTAGTAGGCGCCTGCCATCGACAATAATTTAAGGAAGCATCTCCTAGCTACCCATGAAATAAATTTCTACCTGTTCTTTGAATGAATGAATGAATGAATGAATGAATGAATGAATGAATGAATGTTTATTCAGTCAATGATCAGCAACTTTGTTCTTAGAATGAGATTTAGATTAGGTGGAAGGAAGTAGCCTTCTCCCTGACTGAGCAAAACAAAATAAAAAAATACCTCCAAGTACCCTCCGAACTGCAGAGCTATATTTCCTTCAAACCAAAGAACAGGCTTATATTCTATTCATTTTAAACCTGTCTTTTGGATATCCTAGTAAAGGTAAAGGTACCCCCCGCACATTTGTGCAGTCGTGTCCGACTCTAGGGGCCGGTGCTCATCTCCGTTTGATAGCCAAAGAGCCAGCGTTGTCCGAAGACGCTTCCACGGTCATGTGGCCGGCATGACGCACGTGGAACGCTGTTACCTACCCACCGAAGTGATACCTATTCATCTACTTGCATTTGCATGCTTTCGAATTGCTAGGTTGGCAAGAGCTGGAGCTAGTGCGGGAGCTCACTCCGCACGCAGGGCTAGGGATTCGAACCTCCGAACTTGTGATCTTCTGATCGACAAGCCTGGCGTCTTACCCACTGAGCCACCACGCCCCTTGGATATCCTGCCAGTCACAATAAGCTGTGGTGGAAAAGTGAGAGCAATTGACATTAGAAATCAGGAATTGCATCCAGTGTTACCATCTGCCTGCTGAATGACACAGGTGAGCAGAACAGATGCCTCTTTCCTGGAAGGTCCCCAGCACCAGATATGCTCCAGAGGCCCAGTGGATTGCCTATCAAATTACACTGTCATCAATTGCTAATACATTTCTAAACTCTTGCTCCAAGTAAAATGTTTAAGAAAAAGGACTACACATTAAAAGGGGTTTCTTCCCATCTTTTTGCATTGGCATTAAAGCAAGAGATTCACAGGGCCTTTCTTTAAAAAATCAGGAGTCTGGTAGCACCTTTTCTGACTAACAATTTTCAATAAAAGACAACACTTTCATGACCTGTGGCAAACATCAGGTGCATAGAGTGGCTAGGCCAGAGCTTTCCAAACTGTGTCCTGACACGTTAGTGTGTTGGCTGAAGTGTCTGGGTGTGTCGTGGCTGCTGCTGCTGCTGCTGCTGCTGCCGCCGCCTCCAAACCTGCCCTGCCAGGATTCCGCACAGGTCCTAGTGCCTGCCTTGTGCCTGGCTGCCTCCAAACCTGCCCTGCCAGGATTCCACGCAGGTCCTAGTGCCTGCCTTGTGCCTTGCTGCCTCCAAACCTGCTGTGATTCCACGCAGGTCCTAGTGCCTGCCTTGTGCCTTGCTGCCTCCAAACCTGCTGTGATTCCGCACAGGTCCTAATGCCTGCCTTGTGCCTTGCTGCCTCCAAACCTGCCCTGCCAGGATTCCGCACAGGTCCTAGTGCCTGCCTTGTGCCCTGCTGTAAGAGTGTGTCGCGAAATGATGCCCTGCTGTAAGAGTGTGTCGCGAAATGATACATGTCTAAAAAGTGTGTCACCAACATGAAAAGTTTGGAAAGCTCTGGGCTAGGCTGATGTAGGATTTAAATTGGGGTGTAGTTGGGGGGAGGGAGGGGAAGACAGGTTGGTTATGCAGGTGCAGACCACGGAAGAGAGAGATTACAAGTGCCTTATCGATTAACAGTTGTACAGTAGTGTGTTAAAAGCCATTGGGTTTGTTGAGATTCTGAGGTTAACGGAAACTTTTTGATGTTTGTGAGTTCAGCAATTTCTTGCCCAGTGGTGCTCCACCCCCCCAACAAAAAAACCCAGTCATTTTGATGTCTGCCACAGAGAGTCCTGGGAAGTTTAAATGCTCTGATACTACTTCATCCTTCTTTTAATTCCTGATGTCAAATTTGTGTCCATTAATTTTTGTGCAAAATTTCTTCCATTTGTCCATTGTAGAATCCAGAAGGGCATTGTTGGCAGATGAGGACATATATCACATTAGAGGAACAGCATGTGAAGGTAGCGCTAATCTTATGTGTGTACTTGTTGGGGCCTGTGATGGTGCTGTTGGTGTAGATGTGGGGGCAAAGTAAACATCTGGGTTTCTTGCAGGGTCTGGTTCCCATGTTAGCATCACTGTCCTGTTGTTTTTACTGCTTGTGAGAATCTGTTTCAGGTTGGGTTGCTGTCTGTATGCAGGTATGGATCTGCCAGCCAGTGCAGGGTCATTGTCCAGTATGGACCATAGCTTATTAATGACGCATTTGAGTGGCTATGAACTGTGAGCTATAGTTGACAACCGGTGGTGTTCTGTTGTTCTGTTTCTGTGTTATATCTTTTAATAGGTAAAGGTTCCCCCCGCACATTTGTGCAGTCGTGTCTGACTCTAGGGGCCGGTGCTCATCTCCGTTTGTTAGCCGAAGAGCCAGCGTTCTCCGAAGATGCTTCCACGGTCATGTGGCCGGCATGACGCACGCGGAATGCTGTTACCTTCCCACTGAAGTGGTACCTATTCATCTACTTGCATTTGCATGCTTTCGAATTGCTAGGCTGGCAAGAGCTGGGGCGAGAGCGGGAGCTCACTCCGTCACGCGGAACTAGGGATTCGAACCTCCGAACTTGTGACCTTCCGATCGACAAGCCTGGCGTCTTACCCGCTGAGCTACCACGCCCCTTCGATATTTTATCTTTTAATAGATATATATATATATATTATACATATATATCTTTTAATAGATCCTCCCTATTAGGAGGGCTTTTCTTAGGAATTCCTTATATCATTCCATTATTTCCTTGGGATATAGATGATTGGAATGTTTTACCCTGTTGGTATATGCAGTGTCCTGCAGAGATATACATACCTGGGAGACTCAATTACATATATTCTAGCACTTTGCTAAAGACACAGATATGTTTAAATAAAATAAATAAAAATATTTCAAGGAGGAAATTTATGTGGTTGCTGAGAGTTGACAGTAACTTGATGATGCATAATCAATCAATCAATATATAATTATATATCATGGTTATTATTATCCATATCTTATTCTTAGAGGAGGCACAAGCTGTAGAGGCCTGCATGTAACTCTGTTGTGGATTGGCCTGTCATTTGGCTCCATTTCTGAAAACATGATAGCATAGTGCCAGGACACAGCAATAGTAACCAGGAAAGGAGAACAAGAGCGTTCGTATGTCAGCAAATGGCCCTTTTGTCCTTGATTTTTCTTTACCACAAGGAAGAAGTCATCTCTGCCAGCACCGTTGGCTGGCTGGCTGGCTGACACAGTTACTGCCATCTTCTGGAAATGGTTTGTTTTTGCAAGCCTCAAGTCTTGTCATCGCTGGTGCATGCAAAAGAAGGAGGTTAATCAGGTTTTGCCTTGTCAACAGTGATGGTTGGGGATGCTTGGAAAAGAGACTTCATTAAATGTCAGAGGTTAAAGCCAAAAACAAACACTTATCCAAAAATTCTGGAACCACAATCACATGACCATGTCACCCTCATGAGGCAGAGCTCCACTGCTCTTAAATTCCTGTGCTCCAGCGTAGTCCAAAGATACGAAGGCACTTGTTATTCGCATTGCAGTAGCAATACGCATCCTTCTGCCGGCTGAAACCACTGGCTGAATTCTTATGCTGGTAGGGGAGTGCTAGTGCAAAATAAAAGAGAACGGTCATTGTCCCACTTTTAGGAGGATGGCCACTTACATGCTCACCTGTTATACCTAAAGGGGGCAAGCCACAAGCTGCTGCGACATAACATTAGAGCAGTGTTTCTCAACCCTGGCAGCTTGAAGATGTGTGGACTTGGTGTGGACTCCCAGAATTCTCAAGCCAGCCATGCTGGGTAGGGAATTCTGGGAGTTGAAGACCACACATCTTCAAGTTGCCAAGGTTGAGAAACACTGCATTAGAGGAATAGAGACTCAAGCTGTCACCCCCCCCCTTCCTGTTTCAAAACAAACGGGGTGGAGACAGTCTTCACAAGGGAACAAATTAAGTCCTTGCTCGCTGTCTTGTTTTCCTCCCTCCCTCCCTCTTTCTCTCTCTCACCTTCTCCCAAGCGCCCTCAGAGAATCAGATGCACCTAGAAAACATCCTGTCTCCACCTGCTAGGCCCTGTCTTGCTCCCAGAACACAGATGGTGCACTAGTGAACACCCTGGTAGGAATGAGCAGCTCCAGAAACAGACTTCCATACCAGAGGCTTCCAAGGCATAATAGCCATATATTATCCCTATATTGTCACTCCTACTTTCTGACGGGAACCACATTATTGTTATCTTTGCACACCTAACTCTACCATGCCATCCAAGGGATTGATGTCAGGCCCAGCCCAAGAACAACCAAGAATCAGTCCAGGTTCTTTATTTGCTAACGCAGAGCTTTCCAAACTCTGTGTCGTGACACGTTAGTGTGTCGGCTGCAGTGTCTGGGTGTGTCGCGGCTGCTGCTGCCTCTGAGCCCTGCCAGGATTCCACACAGGTCCTAGTGCCTGCCTTGTGCCTGGCTGCCTCCAAACCTGCCCTGCCAGGATTCCGCGCAGGTCCTAGTGCCTGTCTTGTGCCTTGCTGCCTGCAAACCTGCCCTGCCAGGATTCCACGCAGGTCCTAGTGCCTGCCTTGTGCCTGGCTGCCTCCAAACCTGCCCTGCCAGGATTCCGCGCAGGTCCTAGTGCCTGTCTTGTGCCTTGCTGCCTGCAAACCTGCCCTGCCAGGATTCCGCGCAGGTCCTAGTGCCTGCCTTGTGCCTGGCTGCCTCCAAACCTGCCCTGCCAGGATTCCGCGCAGGTCCTAGTGCCTGTCTTGTGCCTTGCTGCCTGCAAACCTGCCCTGCCAGGATTCCGCGCAGGTCCTAGTGCCTGCCTTGTGCCTGGCTGCCTCCAAACCTGCCCTGCCAGGATTCCGCGCAGGTCCTAGTGCCTGTCTTGTGCCTTGCTGCCTGCAAACCTGCCCTGCCAGGATTCCACGCAGGTCCTAGTGCCTGCCTTGTGCCTGGCTGCCTCCAAACCTGCCCTGCCAGGATTCCGCGCAGGTCCTAGTGCCTGTCTTGTGCCTTGCTGCCTCCAAACCTGCCTTGCCAGGATTCCACGCAGGTCCTAGTGCCTGCCTTGTGCCTGGCTGCCTCCAAACCTGCCCTGCCAGGATTCCGCGCAGGTCCTAGTGCCTGCCTTGTGCCTTGCTGCCTCCAAACCTGCCTTGCCAGGATTCCGCGCAGGTCCTAGTGCCTGCCTTGTGCCTGGCTGCCTCCAAACCTGCCCTGCCAGGATTCCGCGCAGGTCCTAGTGCCTGCCTTGTGCCTGGCTGCCTCCAAACCTGCCCTGCCAGGATTCCGCGCAGGTCCTAGTGCCTGTCTTGTGCCTTGCTGCCTCCAAACCTGCCTTGCCAGGATTCCACGCAGGTCCTAGTGCCTGCCTTGTGCCTGGCTGCCTCCAAACCTGCCCTGCCAGGATTCCGCGCAGGTCCTAGTGCCTGCCTTGTGCCTGGCTGCCTCCAAACCTGCCCTGCCAGGATTCCGCGCAGGTCCTAGTGCCTGTCTTGTGCCTTGCTGCCTGCAAACCTGCCCTGCCAGGATTCCGCGCAGGTCCTAGTGCCTGCCTTGTGCCTTGCTGCCTCCAAACCTGCCCTGCCAGGATTCCGCGCAGGTCCTAGTGCCTGCCTTGTGCCTTGCTGCCTCCAAACCTGCCCTGCCAGGATTCCGCGCAGGTCCTAGTGCCTGCCTTGTGCCCTGCTGTAAGAGTGTGTCTCGAAATGATGCATGTCTAAAAAGTGTGTCACCAACATGAAAAGTTTGGAAAGCTCTGTGCTAACGCCATATAGACAGAATCTTGCCAGACTAAAGCCACTCTACCTAACCTAAGGGGAAATAACCTGGGAAGGCTCTAGGGCGGGGCTGTTCTGAATCTCTTGGTTTTCCCACAACTGCCCTCTGGACTATGTTTCCGCTTATCTCCTTCCCCTTCTTGGAATGTGCTCCCTCCTTCCTGAGAAACAGCGGCACTGCCGAAATCTACCACAATTGGATAATTCAACCACCACCACAGTGAACAGTTTTGGAAAAAAAACCCTGAAAAATTGGCAATTGCAGCCCTTGGGGCTGCCATCAGAGGCTGCAATCAGCTGAAGGCAATTGGTCTGGCCCTACTGGCTATACAGTACAATGTCCAGTTTGCTCTGCTCTCTGACATTGGAAACGGCTTACCCTGAACCTGGATGCTTTAACTGCTGTCTCCATTCCCCATCCCTCCCACTCACACTGAATAAGACTGACATCTATATACCGTATAAAGTCAAATCTCCTTCAAATGAGGCTCAACTCTTGGTAACGTCATGGTTGCATCCATGTAGTTTTCAGGCAAAAATACAGGAGCGGTTTGCCACTGCCTTCTTCTAAGATGCATTTTAAAAAACTTCCTAGTTAGTTTACAGGCCTGGATTTCCTGGTGGTCTCCCATCCAAGTACTAACCAGACCTCACTTTGAGCTCAGATTGAGTCTGGCATGTACAGTATATGAGTGGCTATTTTTTGTATATCAGATTCTACAATGCACATGCCTGCACACTCATGAGATGATATACTCTGCAGTAATGCCTACTGGTAAGCATTAACCTTTGTCTGAGAGACATTTTAAATGTAAGATATTAGAAATGTTTATGATATTTTGCCTTTTGGTTTAAATAATAGTCAATGTGGCTTGCAACATTAGGAGTAAAACAAATTCTCTGTCTCTCACATGTGTAAGAATTCAGCAACAGAGAAAGAGAACCAGTGGGTCAAATGGCTATTGAATTGTTTTGTTTTTAATCTTCCCGAATGGGAGGCAAGAGACCATCAAGGAGAATCAAGGGTACGGCAGGAAGATTTCAGGCATTTATGGCAGCCGTTAGAGGAGAGCTTGTGGGGCAGATCTTAGAAACTGGTAGGCTTAGGATAGACTAATGGTCCTGAGACACATGGAAATGCCAAGGTAATCACCAGAATGATCAATTGCTCCTGAAACCGACTGGAAGCCAGTGAAGCTGTGGCAAAAAGAAGAACATGCTCCCAATCAAAAGTGATGCATTCAAGAGAAATGTCCAGCTATTATCGTCTTAAAGTCTCGGAGTACATAATAATCATCAGGAGCAGAGCCTCTCTTTTTCTCAGAACAATGCAGCTGGTACACCCACAAAAACATGGTTTGTTGGGACTCTCCCCTGGGCAAAGCTCAGTTCAGGGTAATTCCTGATCTGGAAATATGACAGGAAAGTATAACTCATTTGACCCGGGGAAGAACTCCTATTGCCAGATCAGCAGTTGCATTAACCAGGAAACTGTTATCTTCTCTGAAGAGTTGATCTCTTTTGTCCTATCAAATTTCCCTGCAGGCTTCAGTCCCCAGTTCAGAGTCTTGAGAGTCACCCTGCAACCTGCGGTAGAGAGAGCGATGGGTCACCAAAACACTCCAAATCATCAGACAACCACTCCCAGCATTTTGATGATGCTATGGGAACCCTGGAGGACACCCTCAATTGCCACAGCCAATTCCCTAGCACCCCCACCTGGGGCTGCCCCTAAAGAAAATCTGAACGGTGTCCCTTAGTCTGATTTATTTTATTTATTTATTTTATTTTTATCCCTTTATTATTTTTATAAATAACTCAAGGCGGCGAACATACCTAATACTCCTTCCTCCTCCTATTTTCCCCACAACAACCACCCTGTGAGGTGAGTTGGGCTGAGAGAGAGGGACTGGCCCAAGGTCACCCAGCCAGCTTTCATGCCTAAGGCGGGACTAGAACTCTCAGTCTCCTGGTTTCTAGCACAGCACCTTAACCACTAGACCAAACTGGTTCTCTAAATAACTCAAGGTGGCGAACATACCTAATACTCCTCCCTCCTCTTCTTTTCCCCACAGCAACAACCCTGTGAGGTGGGTTGGGCTGAGAGAGAGTGATGCCTAAGGCGGGTCTAGAACTCACAGCCTCCTGGTTTCTAGCCCAGCACCTTAACCACTAGACCAGAGCTTTCCAAACTGTGTGTGGCGACACCAAAGTGTGTCGCCACACCACCCGGAAGCGGCGGTGCGCGCGTGCACGGTGGTAGCAGCAGCCGCTGCTGCCGCTGCCATGTGCGCGCGTGCCGCCGCACGCCCCCCCGCGCTGCCGCTGTGCGCGTGCCGCCGCACGCCCCCCTGCGCTGCCGCTGTGCGCGCGCGCGCCACCACACACCCTCCCGCGCCGCCGCTGTGCACGCGTGCCGCCGTGTGCGCACGCCCCCGCACCGCCGCCGCACCGCCGCTGGCGTGTCGCCAGCGGCAGCACTTTGGAAAGCCCTGCACTAAACTGATCCTGGCCTAGCAGCTCAGAAGGATGCTGTGGCCAATGGTACAGAAAGCTGCTGAAGAGCATCTGTCTTGGCTGTGGCCATTCATTCTTTCCATATGTCCAGAGCGGATTGTTTTAAGAAAATTTATACAGGGATGTTTGGATAAGGCTATGTATTTGTTTCCACGCTCAGTTCGAAGTGCTGGTTTGAACAAAGACTGTAAGATCTAGGTTCTTTCCAAGATCTGCTTTTTCCACCGAAGTCTGTTCTAGTATTCTGTCCAACAGTTAAAGTCCTGATTACTGTTTGTCTGCTACTTGACTTCTGGCTGGTAAAAATGCAAAATGGCCTGACTGTGGCATTGACGTCACTCTGCTGGCTTTTCTAGAAAGCTGTGCTATTGCTCCTGAAATATTATTTTGCCTCTGGATTTATAGTGTTAATATTTTAAAATGATGGTTTCCCATGTTTATAATGTACGTTGTACTGAGAGTCTCTGAGGGAAAGGCAGATTCTAACTGTTTTAACAAATGAAATATAATACAAATAAACACACAGCAAAGATTATTTGCTACACCTAGAGCCTTTGATGGCTGAAAGCGAGGAGGAGTTGAGGAGCCTTATGACGAAGGTGAAAGAAGAAAGTGCAAAAGCTGGGTTGCAGTTAAACCTCAAAAAAACCAAGATTATGGCAACGAGCTTGATTGATGACTGGCAAATAGAGGGAGAAAAAGTGGAGGCAGTGACAGACTTTGTATTTCTAGGCTCAAAGATTACTGCAGACGCTGACTGCAGCCAGGAAATCAGAAGACGTCTACTTCTTGGGAGGAGAGCAATGGCAAATCTTGATAAAATAGTTAAGAGCAGAGACATCACACTGACAACAAAGGTCCGCATAGTTAAAGCAATGGTATTCCCCGTAGTAACCTATGGCTGCGAGAGCTGGACCATAAGGAAGGCTGAGTGAAGGAAGATCGATGCTTTTGAACGGTGGTGTTGGAGGAAAATTCTGAGAGTGCCTTGGACTGCAAGAAGATCAAACCAGTCCATACTCCAGGAAATAAAGCCAGACTGCTCACTTGAGGGAATGATATTAAAGGCAAAACTGAAGTACTTTGGACACATAATGAGAAGACAGGATACCCTGGAGAAGAAGCTGATGCTAGGGAAAGTGGAAGGCAAAAGGAAGAGGGGCCGACCAAGGGCAAGATGGATGGATGGTATTCTGGAGGTGACGGACTCAACCATTGGGGAGCTGGGAATGGTGACGGCCGACAGAAAGCTCTGGCGTGGACTGGTCCATGAAGTCACGAAGAGTTGGAAACGACTGAACGAATAAACAACAAAGAGCCTTGCAGACCTCAAGCAAAGTATACGTAGCAACAGCTGTTACCAGTAGTCGAGGTTGACACTTTTTTGTTTTTGCAGGTTCCTGTGCCTTTCCAGAAGGTTTGACAGGCAGGAATACCCCAGGCGTGATGGAGGAAAGTTATGCTTAGACTCTCCCTCATGCAGCTTTTCCTCAAATTGGTATCCTTGGGAAGTATTAAGTCTGCAACTCCCAGAATTCCCTGCAAAACTCCCAAACTGTAATGGAGGGTGCCAAGTTGGTGGAAGGCTGGCATAGGAGAACAAAACAAAAAACTCTGCAACCCATCCTTCTGTGGAGATATACAGATTCACCAAGCAACCAATGATGTACAACAGAAAGGTGAGGGTTTAGGTTATGACTGGTTCCCTCCATCTTCATGGGTAGACCTGTAATATGAAGGGGTTGAGAGTTCTATGCCTCACTGCAACCCCTCTGCTGGCACCAAATTTGCACGCCAGCTCAAGCTTCACCCTTTCAGCGCCAGAAGAAGTGAGGAGACTGGTCCCCTACCATGGGTCCCGTTGATGCAATAATCCAGTTGATAGCAGTGGTGTTGAACTTCCAGTTACTAGGGACAGCAACCAAGTCAAGCACATTGTGTGGCTGGGTAATACGTAGAAGACTGTGGTGGGTGCCAGGTATCTTGAGGTCAGCATTTGAGCTTTTATTGTACTGCCCTATTAACCCTTGGAGGGACTCAAGCCCATTACGTATTATACTGAGTTACAGCTTTCCATAGAATCATTTCCATTCTTGTCTACCTCAGGATAGAGATGGGAGGAAGGCAGTAGGTGTTGCCGTGTTGTCCCTGGTTTCTCCAGCTACTCTTGCATTCTCTGAGCTGCTGTGTGGGGGCACAACCAGGCTATGATGGCATCCGTTTTCAGGGATGGAACTAGGGTCTGTGTCACCCGGGGCAAACATGGATTCTGTGCCCCCCCATGAGTTATTTTGGCGCCCCCCCCCAAGCGTGGCGCCTGGGACACATGCCCCACTTGCCCCCCCCTAGTTGCGGCCCTGTCCGTTTTAGCAGAACAGCCTTAAAGGGTTAGGCTTCCAATGATCTGAGCAGAAAAGCAGTCTCTCCACATTCCTTTAGAATATCTAATGTTAAGCAATAAAACCTACAGTAGTCCATTAAATAAAAGGTTTTCCCCTGCACAGTTGTGTCCGACTCTAGGGGCGGTGCTCATCTCCGTTTCTTAGCCAAAGAGCCAGCGCTGTCCAAAGACGCTTCCGCGGTCATGTGGCTGCATGACACGCGTGGGACACTGTTACCTACCCACCGAAGTGGTACCTATTCATCTACTTGCATTTGCATGTTTTTGAATTGCTAGGTTGGCAAGAGCTGGGGCGAGTGCGGGAGCTCACTCCGTCACGCAGCGCTCGGGTCTCGAACTGCCGACCTTCCAATAGACAAGCCTGGCGTCTTAACCACTGTGCCATCGCGCCCTCTAGTCCATTAAATACTAGATGGAAATATTAAGTAAGAGATGGAGTAACCGGAGAACATATCTGCTCAGCCCAATCTGAAAGGGATCAGCGTCTGCTCGAGTTGGGCAGGTTCGTAGGGAGCTGGCTGCCTTGGGCAGAAAATTCTTGTAGGTATGGCAGAGTGGCATCTGAATTTCCATCTTCCCGAGCCAATGCTTCTGTCCCCCAGATTGCCTGGTGTCGATCTGAGTTACCTTTCCACCCCGTCTGGGCCCCAAGCTGTCAGGGACAAGGCAGTTTAGAAAGGTTTGAGGCTGAATAAACATGCTAAGAGACATTCAACTCCATCCCTACAGTCTAGCAGTGTTTCTCAACCTGGGAAACAACTTCTAGATGGGTGGATGTCAACTCCCAGAATTCTCAGTAGTGGCTATGCTAGCTGGGAGATTCTGGGAGTTGTCTAGCTGATAGCATGTGCATTCTTGCATTGCAGCATTTGTCAGCATCAGCAAGCAGATGGGGCAAAGTGTAGGGCTACCAGAGGTGGGCTACTAAACCCAAATGTCCACAAGATGGCAGCCAAGAGATACAGTAAACCCTAGAAAAGAGGCAAGGGAGCAGCAGTGCCAGGAGGGCTGGATTGCTTGTGCCATGTGCCCGCCCATCAGCTTTTAAGCTGGCCTCAGGCAGCCAAGGAGACTGCTGTCCCAGGGCAGTGCTGAAAAGGGATGCCATGGCTGTCTGGCCAGTTCCTGTCTTGGATGGTCCTCTCTGTGTTAATAGCTGCATTTGTTACATCTGGCACAGAGATTCCTACATGGCTTCAAGCGCATGACCTCCTTTCAGACACAAGAGCTCTGCCGGACCAGCCGAAAAGCTCCTTTAGCTGTTTTTGTATATTGTTGTAGGAGCAGCACAACTCAGGCCACAAATTGCCTCTGGCAGTTTCTGTCTGGAAGTTTAACATGATTAGCAGCAATTGATAGCCAGACGCTGATTGCCATACATATATTTTATGAAGAGCTGTGCTTGCAGGTATTTCAACACAGGGAATACGCCAGCCAAGATCTGAAAACCAGGGTGCTTAAGCCTAGCTGCAGTTGCAAAGGAAGGAGAGACTGGTTTAAGGAGTAAAAGGAGGCAGAGCTCTTCCCCCTGAGCAAGGCAAAAAGTGTAGGAGAAGGGCTGTTGAACGGTAAAGCCACAGAAGGAAGAAGACTCTGCGATCAGTGTGCTTCTTGGGATCCTTAAATCAAACCCTGGCCCTGTAGGTGTAGGACATCTGGGGTCATATAACCAAATCTGCTGCTATCAAGTCTCACTTGCCCTCCAAGTCCTAAGCATATGAGGTTCAGGTGCTGTACAGAAATAAGAGTCTTGGCCCCCAATTTTTTTTTCTTCTACCATAACCTGAGCTGCCTTTTCTCCCTACCATCACTATGGCTTGATTTAATCTTGGAGTAGAATTGCAATTTCATTCTAACTCATAGATGGGGCAGCAGGGGGCCCTGGCCATCCATTTTTGCAGCCTGTCACCCCCTTTTTTTGTTGTTGTGCCTTCGAGTCATTGTTGACTCCTGGCCACTGCCTGGACAAGTCTCTGCAGTTTTCCTGGCAACATTTTTGGAAATGGCATGCCCTTGCCTTGACTGGCCCAGGGTCACCCAGCTGGCTTTGTGCCCAAGGCAGGACTAGAACTCACCGTCTCCCAGTTTCTAGCCCGGACCCTGAACCACTACACCAAAGTGGCTCCCCCTTTCCCTAGGATTGTTGAAAAATGAAAGCCTGGTTTTCTGCCATTTTCAAGTGGGAAACATAGACTGCTGTCAGCACTCAAATAAGTATATGACGTCTTAAAAATGAATAAAAATTTAAGCTCCCCCACAATCAGGCCCACCTACTTGGGTGATGTGGC
The DNA here is from genome assembly GCA_023362775.1 of Charina bottae. Classification (NCBI taxonomy): domain Eukaryota; kingdom Metazoa; phylum Chordata; class Lepidosauria; order Squamata; family Charinaidae; genus Charina; species Charina bottae. The sequence continues at coordinate 168,749,856 of JALMGJ010000002.1, forward strand.
CCCACCCACTCTGAGGCTCTTGTTCCTCTCTCTCCCCCAATTCTGAAGTTACCCACTCAAATAGAAGCTATGATTAACTTCAGATGGCTTCAGACTGAATTATGGCAGTTCCTGGAAAGAGAGGGGAATTTGCATCTGCAAAAAGGAGGAAGACAGCAGAACTTGGAGGATATTCCCTGACGATCATGATTGGGAATGATCAGTGGGTTCACACAGTACTTTTGAGACATAGATGGGGCTTATACATTGCTCTGAGTAATAATGGGATGGCCTTTGACTTAGTGGATGTGCAAACCTAGCCAGTTATGGTTTGCATCAGAATTTGTGGCTCAACATTTTGTGTGAAGCCAATTGCCAGTAATCATGGCTAAAACAATCATAGCTTAACACAGCACACAAACGTAGCCAATGTTTGTTCTTGTCCAGGTGACTCAGCCTGGGCCAACCAAAGATCCATCCCCAAGCCATGAAATTTCCTAGCATAGGTTGGGCCAACCGTTTTTTCCTACATTATCTTACAATAAAACAAATTAATCTGCATGTGAACTGGAGCTTCTTTCTCCCATCGTCTTTGAAAAAACGAAAATCAGCAGAAAATCTTTAATGAAACTGAACATTGAGATATCGGTCATCACTTCTCCTCCTCTTCACTGAAGGTCTCTATTTAGCTTCCTGTTTCTACAGGGACAACAGCGTTCCGCGCGCGTCATGCCGGCCACATGACCGTGGAAGCGTCTTCGGACAACGCTGGCTCTTCGGCTAACAAACGGAGATGAGCACCGGCCCCTAGAGTCGGACACGACTGCACAAATGTGCGGGGGGAACCTTTACCTTTACCTTCTACAGGGACTGGTTTCTATTGCCAGCTTGGAAAATGTACAGCCAAGGTCACACAAGTCTTTGGGATTCTCAGGTTTCATTGTGTGGCTTAACAGTAGAGAACCACAGGGCTTTCTCCAAAGATGATGAACTGGGGGAAACTGGCTTTAAGGAAGCACAGAGAGGATCTGGCTGGTATACATATATGTGTGTGCATGTGCGCATTTCAATGTTTCTATGATGCTGACATCAGGGCAGGCAGATTGAGGTTTCCCAGTGGACCACCAGCTACCTAACTGCTGCTGGTTGTCGGACTGAGGCAAACCATGTTAGACAGATCTTTCCTAACCACCCCACACCCGTTAAAGTAAAAAAACCCAAAAATTTTACTCAGACCGGGCCTCCGTTCAGAGACCCCGAATGTGCATTTGGGAGACTCCAAGGCATCAAGGTAGGTAGCTCGGGCGAGGCAAAAAGGCTGCCCGGCCTGATATAACTGGGCTCAGATTAGCGTCGCGTCCATCGGAGAGCAGAATTGGGAGGGGGCTCCGATCTGCTTCTCCTCGAGGGCACAGCCAACCAGTTCTCCTCCCCCCCCGCCGCGCGCCCCCCTTCCCTTTCTCGGCGAAATTGCCCGCTTCCTCCGCCGAACAGCGGCTCTCGTCTGCAGGTGGAGTCGCGGCAGCGGAAGGGGAGGAGAAAAGGACGCCGCAACCTACTTGAATAATTGATAGGCTGGGCTGAGAAGGGGGGAGGTAGCAAATGCGGAGGAGCAGCCGGGCGCCGGGCTCCCTGCGTCGTTGCCGCCGTCCGCTTGCCTGGTCGCCGGCGATGAGAGAGCTGCGCGCAGGTAGGGGAGCTCGGCCGCCGCGTGGCGCCTCTCCTGCCAGGCTAATTAAGGAGGCGCGGGAAAAGGGAAGGAGGCACCGAGGGGGCGCTGCTCGGGGGCGGAGGAGGAGAGAGCCGGCCACGGCTCTTAGCCGTGACAGATAAGTCGAGCCTCCATCTTCAGAAGCAGTGTACCCCTGCGTACCCTTTACTGGGAAGGTCTGTGACATTCAGGCTCCTCTCTCAGAAATAAAGGGGTGAATACCTGGACGGAGTGACCTTTCGACCCGAAGTTGAGCGCCCATCACATCCCTCCCCAGGGGGAGCGGGTGGGTGGAAAGGAGGAGGAGAGGCGGTCAGAGATACTGGCCCAGAGGTTCTCCCATGCCCTTTCTTCTGGGGCAGTTTAAAACGTTGCAGGCAGAAAATGCAGCAAGAGTTGTTCCTTAGGACTGCAACTTGATGCCCCTCTCGAACCGCTGCCTGTCATTGCTCTCGTTGAAGGGACAGTATTAGGAGAAACGGCACAAGCATCTTCGAGGTCCTTGGCTAGTTAGAAGGGGGGGGGGAGGCAGATATCCAAAAGGGGTCTTGATTTCTTGCATCATTAATTAGGGTCTTTGCATGCGCGGGGACTCAGCAGTGTTTAGCCCCGGTGGTCAGGCTCATCTGTGAGATATAAGGAGGGTTTTGTTGCTGTTAAGAACCTTCCCGAGCAGGTGTAAAATAGCTTTCTCTGGATATATAGTAGCCAAACAGGAGAGGAATTGACTTCTAGACAAAAACTATCCCACCTTGTTAAAATTCATCACCCTGGTAAGAAACGGGTTTCAAGATTGCTTGCCATTTCTGTCTGTGCCTGCCAGTCAGCTGTGCTGGTCTCTGAGGCGCTTTGGAATCAGGGGTGAACCGAAAGGGGCTTTGATCTTCCCAACTGTATCTGGCTAGTAGGCATTATCTTGCCTTTGGTACGAAGGAAGAGGACTTGCTTCCATTTCCGTGCATTAACAAGAGATGACGGTATTCATGTCTTGGTTCTGCTGCTTGGCATGGAGCAGATGTTTGCGTTTGTGTTTGAGACATGCTGATCTGTTGCAGCAAAAACAGGAGAAAGAGAGAGTTCTGTGGCATTTTAAGGACTAACAGATTAATTGTGGCATAAGTTTTTGTTGAGCGAATCCTATTTTATCAAACATCGCCGTTACCTTCGGTTGGGAAATGTATTCCCTGGGCCTGGGGGATGAAGAAGACTTTAAGCTGATGTCTCAGTGACTACTGTACTGTATGGCTCTGTCCTGTTTTCCTCTATTTCACATCAGGCTTGATGTCATTCATTTAACTGATGGATGGCAAATCAGTTTGCTTGATCTACTCATGCAACCCCAAATCATGCCCTTTCATCAAAGACAGAGAAATCTATTCTGACACATTCAAAGATAGCATGGTAAAGGATATAGAGTGTTTTCTCTTACCTCCTTACTGCAAATACAAATTAAAAAGAATGTTATAACATCCATCAGGAACAGAAGAGGATACTTCTTGGAACATTGGCAGTATAAACAACTGTTCTCCTCGAAAGCTTGGGCAAGTGAATTTAAGAGCAACTAGGCTAAAACTTTACAGTTTTATATCAAGCTGGTTTTTTAAGGTTGGCTTATAAATCACTGCACCAAAAATAAAAACCTCCCAGTATGCACTTAAATTCCAATTTAGCAGCTGAATACTTTATTTCAAACTGGATGTTGACAAGTAATTTTAAGGGGAAACATGATTGGATTAGTAAAGCTGTTTTCTGAGCCCAGTTAGACAATCTGGAGGAGTTCGGCTGTAATTGCTTTTTGAAAACTAACATCTGATGCCAGGGATGCTATCATCTGACATATGCTAAACCAAAAGTGTTCTTGCTATATATTCTTCTCAGCTGGGAGCATCTCCATTTACATTTTCAATGGGACTAAGGGAAATCCAAGATAAGTCTTATTCATTTATATTGAGAGTGTCCCAAATCAGAGTTCCATAAGTGGGCCATACATTTTCCCTTGTAGTAGTGAAGGCCTACTTCCTTGCCTCTAAAATGTCCAAATTATAGATAGGAATTATTGCATGTTCAGATGTGCAAGATCGAGATTTCTTTTCCACTTAGCCCAATTAAGGAATAGCAGCTTACTTTTCTCCAGCATATTCAGCATATGTTTATTTGTTTGTTTTGCATAATACCACAACCTGTACAAACTTCTGATGGGTCACATCAGTAAAACAGTAAAAACAGCACATAAAACCAAACCAAAACAACATCCAATAATCCAGACAGCACTAATCTATCCTCCTTCAGATGCTCTCTGGAAGACCTGTTTTCACTAGCTTCCAGAACACCATCAAGGTAGATGTTCCTTAAAACAGGGCCTATAATAGAAATGTACTGTCTGTGAGTTCCTGTCCTCTTAATCTCTCGGAAGTGGTGGAGTATTCATATGATTTGCTGGAGAGGACACACTGGATTGGTCAATTCTATGTGACGAAGATGGTCCTGAAGGCACCCAGGAGCAAACTCATATAGGGCTGTATCGGTTAAAATCAGCACTTTGAATTGTATTCAGAAGTCTATGGATAGCGAATGCAGGCTGATACATTTTGCATCAACTGTCGTTTTTGAGTAGTCTTCAAGGGCAACCCCAAGTAGAATGCAGTGCACAATGCAACATTCAATGTTAAGGACATAAGTCACTGTTGCCAAGGCTTAGCACTACAAGTAAAGTCACAACTGGTACACCAGCTGAAGCTGGGCAAATTACCCTGGTCATGGTTTTCACTTGCCTATCTAGCTGAGAGTTCAGGAGCACCAAGTCATGGATGTGCTCCTTCAGAAGTAGTGCTACCCCACTAGAGTTACAGATGGAGCTGACAGAGAGAGACACAAAGATATGCATTATCAGTATACTTACGACACCTCACCCCAAACCTCACCCCAGATGACCTCCTTCAGGAGTTCCATGTAGGCAAGGAAGAGAGTGGTGAGGTCCTCAACTTAAGCATGTTCTAATGGACCCATATGAGCCTGATACTTTGGCTGCTTCAGAGGGACCTGAGATGCTTTCTTACATGATGGAATCCATGACAGAAGTAAAACCTATAACATATCTCTATCAAAAGCTCAAGAATATTTTTAAAGTGGACGTTTCTGGGATATTTCAAACATGGACTAAAGAACTAACGTCTCCGATAATACCCCATCAATGGCTTCATGTCCTTAAAAGAGTTTAAATGGTATCTACAGATTTGAGATTAAAGTTGATTCATCAAAAATTATATTAAGATTGGATTGGATGCCCCAAAGAATGTACAGTATTTGAAAGGATGGATATCAGATTTTCTACATTGGTGGCATAAAAAAATTGAGGGTTCATTAACCCATATGATATGGTCATGTGATCATCTGGTATCTTTTTGGAATAGTGTTTTAATGTATATATATAAGTAGATTCAAAGGAAAATCTTTAAATTTTAAGATGTTAACATGATGTTGAATTATATACCAAAGCTTTGGAATCTGACTGTTTATCAGGAATTATGGTTGTATTGAGCATGGGGATGGCTAAAATAATTATATTGAGAAACTGGAAAAGTCATTATTCCTGATGTTAAGGAATGGCTTTCGGAAATGTGTGACTTATCTGTTTTGGAAAAGGTAATATTTTCTACTAATCAAAGGATGGAGCAATATGTACTACTAGAGCAGAGATTTTGTGATATTTCACAATAATATTTTGTATTGATTATATTATAGTAGTGTATGGTATTTATTAGTAAATCAGTGACTATTGATACGTTTAATATATAAGATAGATTTTTTTCTCTTTTTCTCCTTTAGTTTGGTTTTTTTAAATCTTTTCTTTTCTTTTCTTTTCTTTTCTTTTCTTTTCTTTTCTTTTCTTTTCTTTTCTTTTCTTTTCTTTTCTTTTCTTTTCTTTTCTTTGGTTTTTATTATTTTTTAAATTAAGTTTACACATGGTCTTCTTTAACTGTCTATTCTTTTTAGTGCATTTAGGTATTTTGTCCTTTTTTTTGTAATTGTCCCGCCTTAGGCACGAAAGCCGGCTGGGTGACCTTGGGCCAGTCACACACACACAGCCCAACTCACCTCACAGGGTGGTTGTTGTGGGGAAAATAGGAGGAGGAAGGAGTATTATGTATGTTCGCCACCTTGAGTTATTTATAAAAATAATAAAGGTGGGATAATAAATAAAGAAATAAATTTGTATTTTGAAAAATTAAAAAAAAGAAAAATTTAAAGAAAAAAAAGCAGGGAGGAGAGAGTCGAACCCTGAGGTACCCCGCAAGTGGTCCAACCTCTCTTCCCCTCCCACCTACTGTTATGGTCATCTTGAGGACCATACAAACTTTTGTTGAGGGCTGCACTCAAACAATGGGCAGGTCTAGGAACCAATATGGAGGTTTGAAAGTTTTAAGGGCTGATATGGATGCCTTAAACATTTGGAAGGTTTAAAACATGCAGTTGTTCCATAAGCTCCCACCCAAATGTGCCACCTACTCTCTGGGCGAGCTGTGAAGACCAACAGAAGTGATGCTGTAGGTACGATGTGGCCCTTGGACTCCATTTTTTGTACCCATTTGAGAGGAAAGGCAGGATGTAAATCTAAAATACATACAAAATGACTGTCAGAGAGGAGAGAGAGAGAATCTGTGGGAGTCATAGTGCCTTTTGAGGAAGAAACTGAAAGGTTTAATAACTGCTGAAGATGGTTATGTACTGTAATGGTTCTCTTTTGGATATAAGATATTTAACACATTTTATTTTGGGGAACACACACATAAATAGATGTTCTTTTGAATTACGTAACAATGGTTTGGAAACCACAAGGAGAATGAAAATGGATACTGCATGTATTTATAATAGCGAGAACCTGATATTACAAAATTGGAAGGACATCCATTTCCTCTCAGCTATACAGTGGTCTGAAGGACTTACCTCTCTTTCTATATTTGAACAAGGATTTTATTGGTAAGAGTCTTAATTTGAGGACTGTTTAGACATTTGATCTGTGTATACTAGTTTATTTATTTTATTTATTTATTATTTAAATTTATATGACCGCCCATCTCCCCCAAACGGGGGACTCTGGGCGGCTTACAATAAATTATAAAATTTATAATTTGATTCCCCTCTTTTTGTATTACACAGACTATTACATGTGAACAATTAAATTGTGTTATAAGATGTGAATATGTTTGTAAGACTATTTTTGTCTCTCTCCTTTTTTGCATGTAAAATACAATTTTAAAAAAGCCATTGAAAGGAAGGAGATAGAACTTTTTTTGTCAGAGGTATTTATGAAAAAGGAGGAAGAATTTTATTATCTAAATCAGGGCGATTCTATTTCCTAATAGCCAAAAGTCACTCTTAAGCTGGTGTATGCATACAGAACTCTTATTAACAGCAGCACTTGGGACCAGAAATTAAATTTCTCCCATTACATTTTTTGTGTTGAAGCTGCCTTAAAATCCACAAACATTGTAATCCACAATGATTGTCCCTAGAAAAGTGGCTTGATCTGAAAATTGCCTTCTTTTCTGAAGGACTTTTTCATCTTAACTGTGACCTCCAGTCTGGAAACATATTTATTGCTTAATTTTGCCAAGAAATCGCCAAGCTAATTGGTTTTTACAGTCTTCTCCAACCTGACATTCTCTAGGTTTTTTGAATTTCAACTCTCACTGTCCCCAGCTAAGAAATTGTGAGGATTGTTATCCAGGTTTTTGGGAGGTTGGGGTGGGGAAATTAGTCTATAATTCAAGGGTATTATATAACAGCATTTGTTCCCCGAAGGGCAGAGGGGAAACTATTCTTCTTGTAGAATTAATATAAGTAAAGACTTGAAACAAAATTTGGAATACAGTTCTAGCCCCTTGCTCCTCTTCAGGACTTTTGAGTCTTTTACTACTTTTTATTGCTCAGAAAGGAGACTTCCCTGTGCTTTCCCCCATTCCACTCCTAGAACTTTCCTCCATATGTGCTTTTATAGCATTAAAATGTTCAGAATTAGAACTGGCAGGCACTTTCCCCTGAACTGAACACTTCATAGGTGTATAACTGCTAGAGGAATAGAGCAAGTAGGAAGAGAAGTTAGGCTCTCAAATAGGTCATTATTCTCCATCCTACCCATCTACATTTTTCTTGCTTTTCATGGAGTCTGCTACTCTGGTTTCTAGATGGCCCGATCTCCCTTCCAGGCTAGAGCTGCTGGTCTACAAGAGATGCCTTTCCCTTCGTAAATGGATGGATGGATGGATGAACAGGAAGGGTTGCGAAGGCAGGTTCTCCTTTACCTTAGGCCTGCTGGCTGGAGCCCAGAAGAGCAGTAGGTGGCTGGCTATGTGAAGGTAGACTTTGTCATCACACTTGGGAACTTGTCTGCATTCACACACCACTACCAAGATTTATTTTACTTATGATTTCTGGAGAAGTAGCAATAAGTGGCCCTGTTTGTACAGCATACTAACCATGATGGTAAAGGCATTTAGTCTGAGAATTGTGTCCTACGTGATGCTGCAAATCACAGCCAGTGATGGTTGTGCCTCTCCTTTCTGTTTGGTATTCTAGCAATCTTTGCCCTGGTCATCACTTCTGATTTTGGTTTGCTGCTGGCTTTCCTTTTCCTTTCCTCCCCGCAAATCAACCCCCCCCCCCCATCACAGTTGCCTGATGGGGGTTGGAGCTGGTGTATATCAGGGGGTTGGAGCTGGTGTATATCAGATGGAGAAGGTTGACCCTTCCCCCCTCTCCTCCTCCCTTTCAAAACTAAAACCCCATGCATCTCTAAGGGCTGGTGAACAATAAAGTGGGAATAGAGAGACCTCTAGTTTCTCATCTGTGAAATGGGGATCTCCTTGCATTGGTGAGGCCAAACATGTACTGTAGTATGGGATTTGGAAGTGAGATTCTCATTTCTTCCTTGCTCTCAAGGAGGTACTGAGGTTCAGATGAATATTGTTGAGGATACTAGAGAAAGAACAAGAGAGTGCAATCTTCTGAACAGAGAGCCAAGATTCTAGATTCAGAAATAATGGCAAAGCCATGTAGTAGGAAAGCTGTCCTTCTGATTTTTTGACAAAGCCATGGGGTCAGAAAGCAAGGATTCATAAGCCAACTTCAAACCAAGCTTCAAAGTAGGGTTTCTTGCCAAAAAATAGGCCAGAGGTGGTTACTGGGGTGAGTTCAGACTTTCAAATAAACCATGTTATATTATAAGGTTATTTCCAGGGGTACCTTTCACAACTAATAGTAATATAGGCTTTATTAGTATAGACTGCTTAAAACATAGAGAACAACCTGTCCCATGGGTTTTGTAGTATTCAGCAAAGGAGAATCTACCTATATTACTATTAGTAATTAGTAAGCAGAGTATCTTGAATAAACCACAATGGCTGGAATTCCATAATGTGGTAAGCCATTAACACATTATGGCTTGGTGGTATGTGTGCACCCAGTTACTGGAGAGAACTACATCTCTTTTTCAGACTAAACTTAACACCTGGCTTTGACATTTTAAATTTTTTTTATATATATTGTTATTTTAGTTTTCCTTCTAATATTTATTTTTGTAGTAAACTTGCCCCAAATAATGATGATTGGGTTTCTTTAAGATTGTGGTAGGAGAGAAGGACTTACTTCCCTACCTTTTGCATACTTGTTGCCTTTTATCTGGCAGGATGTTTCTCATCAGTGTTAAAAGTCTTAATATATTATTAAATATATTATTAAATATTAAACAACAGAGCAGTATATAGTGCGGCATTCTTTGCATTAACTGCAGCTAGAAGCCAAGCAAAAGGTATTTAGAATGCCCTTCTGTAACTTCTTTTGGATCATTCATGTCTAAATGAGGTTTTACTCTGGTTGTCTGGCAGAGAAAAGCCATTTTGACATAGTTCTCTTGCTGTTAAATGACTGCTACAAATTTGATTTGGGTTGCTTGTGTTTTAATTATGAATTTTTTGTTCCTTTTACTTTTTGCAAGAGCCCAAGGGTAATATCAGGGGCGTGGTGGCTCAGCGGGTAAGACGCCAGGCTTGTCGATCGGAAGATCGCAAGTTCAGAGGTTCGAATCCCTAGCCCTGCGTGCGGAGTGAGCTCCCGCACTAGCTCCAGCTCTTGCCAATCTAGCAATTCGAAAGCATGCAAATGCAAGTAGATGAATAGGTACCACTTCAGTGGGTAGGTAACAGCGTTCCACGCATGTCATGCGGCCACATGACCGTGGAAGCGTCTTCGGACAACGCTGGCTCTTCGGCTAACAAACGGAGATGAGCACCGGCCCCTAGAGTCGGACACGACTGCACAAATGTGCGGGGGGAACCTTTACCTTTTTAAAAGGGTAATATCAATATAACTGAGAGAGCACAGCAGGGAAAAAATATCTCAAAACAACATCATAATTAAAGATAAGCCCAAGACTTCTCCTAAGACAATAATCTTATATATACTTAGAGGAACTGGCTGCCTGATAGTTTCAGGGTTTAGTTCATTTGATCTTTAGAGTCCTAAATAAATTTAAGGCCAGAAGATCTTGACTCCCCCAATATATCTCAGATTCTCCACTCAAGACTTCGCTCCGGATACCATTTTGACATCTATATAGATCTTTAGTAAGTAGCAATATCAGCCTTGTGGAATCATCTTTCCAGAAATTGTGGGTTGGTGGCTGGTTAAAAATTCGAACTTCCATAAAGCTTTCAATGTCATGGGTTAATCATGCTTAATTATGTAGTGTAGTGATCAAAGTCTTGGACTAGAACCAAGTCCCTGTTTGATCATGGAGATCACTCACTGGGTTTGAGACAGACATTGGCTTGATTTGTCTGTATAATTAAAGCTATGGTTTTCCCAGTAGTAATGTATGGCTGTGAGAGTTGGACCATAAAGAAGGCTGAGCGCCGAAGAATTGATGCTTTCGAGCTGTGGTGCTGGAGAAGACTTTTAAGAGTCCCTTGGACTGCAAGGAGGTCAAATCAGTCAATCCTAAAGGAAATCAACCCTGACTGCTCATTGGAAGGACAGATACTGAAGCTGAAGCTGAAGCTCAAATACTTTGGCCACCTAATGCGAAGAGAGGACTCACTGGAAAAGACCCTGATGCTGGGAAAGACTGAAGGCAAAAGGAGAAGGGGACGGCAGAGGATAAGATGGTTAGATAGCATCACCGATGTAATGAACATGAATTTGAGTAAACTCCGGGAGACAGTGGAGGACAGGAAGGCCTGGCGTTCTATGGTCCATGAGGTCACGAAGAGTCGGACACGACTAAACGACTGAACAACAACAAAAAGTGCATTGTGCTAAGCCATAATTTCACCATTGTTTATTAATTACAATTGGCAAATCTACATACCACAATGAGCCAGAATTTAAAAAAAACCACATACACATTAAGGCTTAGCACAATATACATAACCAGCTCCATCTCTCAGCCCAGCCTCCTAACCAGAATTGCTGTTGTCAGGATAAAGTAAGAGTGATACCTTCATGTGTTTCACCCTGACCTTTCATAGAAAAAAATGGGATATAAATACATTAATAAATAAACTATGGGTAATTCTCCTTGAGATTTATTACTGTATGATGTGGCTAAGAGAATAGGATTTGTATTCTTTTTCCTGCTTCTGTCATGTATTTTGTATTTATTGCTGTTCTATATATTTATTATTTTTTATCTTGTGAAATGCTTTGGGTTAATTCCTGATATAGAAGATCAGGGTTCAAACCTTATCCCATCTATCTAAACATTCTTGAAGACAAAATAGAAGCAGGCAATATTAATGGCACTGGCCAAAGAATGGCCAAAGAATTTTCTTGGTGAAGGTCTCTGCGTGCAGGACTCCTAGGATGTGAGTGGATCCTCATCCTGACATAAGGAGAGTTTGACATAAAGATCTTCTGTATCTTGGAGGTTCATGGTGGGAAAACTAGGTTTGAAGACCTAGTTATACTTGGTGTAGGGATGGGTCAGAAGAAAAGGTTTTCTATTAAAGATTATTGGGCAGGATGTGACCTGAGGCAGGTAAATGGAATTCTATTATACCTGTACATTGTTAGTACCGTTGCAGCATTTGGCCTATTCCTTAAAAATTCCACATACATTCTCAGGATGAGGATCATTTTGCCCTTCTTCCGTTAAGATTGAGTACATGAGATTACATTTGTTCCTTCATTGCTGTCTTTGCCTCTTTCCACTTGTGCTTCCTTGGAATTGTTAGCTCTGTAGGATGTATCTATTTTGTACGTTATTGCAGAAAGCCCTCTGTCTACTATTGCTGCATGTAAACCATAAAACAACACGATGGGGACCCAGATTACAGTACTTCTATGGAGGATATGCTATGTTTTAAAATGTATGTTCACTTTCCTCCTCTGTATTTATCTCATTCAGTTCTCCCTGTGATTTTCTGTTACATGGTGCCCCTCCTCTCTTGTTTTTTCTGTGGTTGCTCTCTCACATTCCTGGTAACCTGCAGTGTCTCCCCAGGAGTTTCCTGCTCTTGCGCAGGATAGGCTCTTCTTTTTCCATTTGAAGTGTGTCTTAGGAAAGAGAGGCAGTAGCCATTTAACTTCCAGGAAGGAACAGTGATTTGGGGACAGCACCTGTGCCCTCTGGAACCAGGCTGGCCAGTGTATGCTGCACAGAAAGAACAAAGCCTGTATGCAGGAGGCCAGAGAAGCCTCAACGGGCACAGAAGAGGTTGCAAGAATAGAGCATGTTTTCTTGGAAGCGTAGTTTGACCTTTGGGACCTATGGAGGGTATGTATCCATGTCAAGCCTGGCGTACTCTGCTGCATTCCTCCAAGCTGCATTATATCTTTCCATGCTTCTTTCCAGGGAAATAAGGATGCCACAGCCTTTTGGCATGTCTTAGAATCTGGAGCAGCTTGCAAGAGAAGTATGGCTTCCTATACCGTGGTGAGGAAGAGGAGTGTGCTTTGTTACTTCAGGATGCTTTTGCCTCAGATTCTCTTTTTCCCTTCCCCAACCTGGTTCCCTCCAGAGATGTTGGAAAGGAGGTTCCCAGAATTGCTAGCTCCTGCTTATGTTGCTTGGAATTCTTGGCGTTGCTGTCCCAGTAAGTCTGGAGGGAACCAGGTTATGGAGAGCTGGCCTACATAGTTTTGGAAATGTAGAAATGGTTAGATTTGATTGTTCATAAGGCATTTACGTTTAAAGTAGAATATGTGTAGGTACAGAAGGAGCTTTGTAGCCTTCAGTTGTGAATTAGACTGGAGATGGGAGGGCTAAAGTGAAGGACGTTTTCATTCCATTTACATTTTCATGGGGGACCTAACAGTCTGCTGGAAGCATGGAGTATCGATATAAATTAACCCAGAGTAGGTAACCAAATGTGTTTACAGTTATTTAATATTAATATTAATAGAACATTTTTATAAACTGTAAATTAAAGTGCCTCATGTCAATTGGTCCAGAGAAGAAAGAGTTTTGCTTTTGTTGGCAGAGCACTGTAGGCGAAGAGCAATTAGGAAGAATTTCTGCCCACACATTCCACTGTAAATCAGTAGAAGAAAAATATTTTATCACCTGTTTTGACCCCCACTCATGGGAGGGGAACATCCAGTAAGTACACAAGGTGGGTGGGTGGGAAACCAAAGCTGAGTATTCTACCTCTGCCATCCCTTCATCACCAGTTTGTTCATGTAGGCTTCTGTGTTCATGCAGGCTCTCTGCACGATTTAGAAAGCTGCATTCTCAGTTGGGCAAGGGGTGTCCAAAAATACAAAAATCCCCTTGCTGTAGACCATCAACCCCAAAATATGGTAGACAATTGTAAATATTAGCAGAAGGGTATGTGGAACAAATGGGTTCTCCCTTGCTCTCACCTCACTTTTTTATTCTTAAAAGTTAAGAATGCTGTGTCTGGCATCGTTTGAAATCTTGCTTTAGCCACAAACCCAATAGATAGCTTTAGGCAAGTCCTCTTAATACTGAAATATTCCGTATAAAGTTATCATTACTAGCATGTCTGGCCTCTTGGAGCCCCCTTCAGAAGAGGGATAATGTAACATAATGTTTGCTTTGAGCAGTCAAATATGCTATAGAAAGGCTGAGGGACTGAACTTGGTGTTCTCCAGAGGTTTTGGACTATAAATAGTCCCTGGTCGCTGTCTGATCATGCTGAATGTGGCTGATGGAAACCAAACGCCCAAACCTCTGGAGGACACCAAGCTGCCTTCTCCTGCTAATGTTCTCTTTGTTTTTTTATTACTATTACTATATGTTCTCTTTGTTTTTTTTATTACTATTGAAACTTGCCAGTTAGCCATTATTCAATCAAATATCCCAATGTTAGAAGGTTTTAAAAGCCAATATATTTCAGTGGCCACTCAAGAGTTTTATTGTTGGCCTCTGGCTGTTGACCCTATCCTTCCTTTTGATCAATCCATATACTAGGGCTCAGTTCCCATTATTTCTTGTCCTTGGGGAACAGATACATTTTTAGTTCGAAGTGGATTACTCTGCTGAGTGTTGAGATGTCTCAGAATTAGATTTGCAAAAGGCAACTTTGGGCAACCCAGCTGTTCTTATTTGATTTTCCAGCTGCTTTAAATCCACATTATAAAGCTTGCAATGAACAATTTAATTTGCATTAGACACAAATGGTTAACCTATGTGAATGAGCCATGATGAGGTAATTTTTTTCCCTAGTGCTCATTTGTTCTAGAAGCACACTGTGGATCAGGCTCTTATAGGAAAGCCTGTAAGTGGGTTTATTGGAAGCAGTAATTGCTGCTTGCTGTGCACGACCATCAGTGAGAAACTGATGTGAAGGCAGAGCTGCTTCCTCTTTACATAATACTGCTATTAATGCAGGTAAGCTCTCTGTATAACTAAACTGCGGCTTAGTCACTGAATCCCAGACAGAGTGTATGGCAGGCTACAGCTGGAAGTAACCCAGACTGAATTGCATTGGAGTGGCCAAACATGTATCCTGGCATTCTCTGTGCAAATGGCTCATACTCAGAAGCAATTGATTGTGGATGAGTCTTTTTATTGCTTTGATAAATGATCCTTAACATCCAAGCATATTCCACCAGCTACAGGTAATGCCTGTTACTTTGGAGTGTGGAGCTAACTTGCTGGTTGCTATCTTCTCCCTTCTAGAGTGGGGGGGAGCTGTCATCTATAAGTAATTCAGCTCCTGTTTCCTGTTAAGACAGATATCTGCAGTGTACCGGCCAAAAGGCAGGCATTAAGAGAAAGACCCTGCATGGAAATCTTGTTACCTGAGTTAAAAAAAAATTTAAAGCATTTGGGTCTCTTAGCTTAGAATGAGGGCAGATAAGAAAAGACACAACAGAGGCATATAAAATAATGTTCAGCATTGATGGAAAATGTGGCAGAGATGCATTTTTCTCCCTCCCCCTTTCATTGGACCCAGTGCAAGGAGATTCAGGACTCTTACAAGGAAGTAAATGATTATACAGCAACAGTTAAAATAGGGAAGATATAGCGAGGAGGGCCACAGGTTTAGAGGGTTTTGAAAGAAGACTTTCAAATGGAAAATTGAAAGTGGCTTTCAATGGCCACTAGTCTAGTAAATTACTCTAGAATCAAACACAGCCTATCTTAAATACCAGCTGTTAGAGACCAAACATAGAGGGCTGTTGCTGAGGACAGCAAGATAAATGAACAAATAAATCAAAGGAAGAAGGCTATTGTTATTATGTCCTAATTCTGAACTTTCTGAATGTACGTGTCAGCCACTGGGGTACAGAATGTTGGACTAGATGAATTTTTGTTCTACTCTGTCAACTATTTTCTCATGTATTGTAAGAACTCCTAGGGTGTTACATTGTGCTTTTGTTTGCATAGAAACACACATTTCACACATACCAAGTAGGAAGCCTTTCTAGGTGAGACTAGGGCATTTTATTGTAAAAGGTTAAATCAGATCGAATAATTACTTACTTGCAGGACTTCCATATCAAGCATCTTTTGGGGAATCATTCCAGGATGATGCTGTTTTTTATTCTTAGTACTCTCATCTGTTATTTATGAATTGTCACAGTATGATTCTTCAGGATTTGTCTTTCTAACCATGCTTTCTTGTACATCCCATCCATGCAAATACTTGTGTGGAAGAAGAGATGGAGAAGTAGCTGTCACTGCAGCAAGTCAGAGTCCTGGGCATCTGAAACGGAATGTAAAAAATCAGGAGTCCGGTAGCACTTTTTCCAACTAACACATTTTATTAAAAGGCATCAGCTTTCATGAGCTGCAGCTCACTTCATCAGATGCATAGAGTGGCTAAAAAGGTAAAGGTTCCCCCCACACATTTGTGCAGTCGTGTCCGACTCTAGGGGCCGGTGCTCATCTCCGTTTGTTAGCCGAAGAGCCAGGCTTGTCTGAAGACGCTCCACGGTCATGTGGCTGGCATGACGCGCGCGGAATGCTGTTACCTACCCACCAAAGTGGTACCTATTTATCTACTTGCATTTGCAAGTTTTCGAATTGCTAGGTTGGCAAGAGCTGGGGCGAGTGCGGGAGCTCACTCCGCACCTGGGGCTAGGGATTCGAACCTCCGAACTTGAGCCACCACGCCCCTTATAGAGTGGCTAGGATGATGTAAATTGGGGTGAGGTGAGGGGAAGAAAGGGTGGTTATGCAGATGCAGGTTACATGTGAGACAGATTACAAGTACCTTATCAATTAACAATTGTAGCTTGTTTGCTGAGACCTTCTGAGATTGGCTGAAACCTTTTGATATATGTGAATTCAATAATTTCTTGCTTAATGGTGCTGTTAAAGTCCCACTTTCTCCAAACAGTTGCTTTGCATGAAAGTGATAAGGCAGCTGCAATAGAAAGCTGAAGTGGCAGAGAGAATAATATATAGAAGGTCTCAGCCCAAGAATGGGAGGAGAGACAGTGTTGAGTGCTTAGGAGCTGCACTGGCAGTAGGGAGACCAACCAAAGTCGAAGTCCATCCTCAGCCATAGAAGCTCCCTGGGTGACCTTGGGCCAGTCACACACACACAGCCCAACTAACAGGGTTGCTGTTGTGGGGGGAAATGGGAAGAGGTAGCACATATACACTACCTTGAGCTCCTGAATGAAAGGCAAGTTATGTCTAATAAATAATAAATAAACCAGAATGCAAGTGGGGATGCAACAATGGATTGGCAGGGATAATTTATGATTGCAGACGTAGCTGCAAAAACTGTTAAAAGTCTTCCTGGTTTTTAAACATGCTTCTATTTGACTATAATACGGTACTCACCGAGTGAAGTTTAATTGCAAGATGGCTTTCTCTCTGAAGCCATGTTCAGTGCCGTATGCTTGTGTGAGACACACATTAATAAATGTATGCCTGTGATAACTAGGGGAATCTACCCAGGGGCTCTTTATTTTAGTGCTACGCTTTGGCTAGATATCATTTAAAACCTTCTCTTCCTACCCATTAACAGTCGTGATCTTTCCTTGAAAAGAGTTAGTGTATACTTTTTCTCAATGAATTTTAAAAATAAAGTCTGGGCCTTGTCTGAATTGCTGTCAGGCCAGTTCCTAAGCTTATGAAAAAGGGTGTCAGCATCTGGGGAAGGTGACATTTCTACAGCTGTTGGGTTTTTATTATGCTAACTGGCATGGCCTCCTTTTCATACAGGAGATCTGATGAAGCAGAACACTGCATCAGTGACATCTTAGACTCACCCATCCAGGACCCTCAGGCTGCCCTTAATCCAGGTGTTCAGAATAAGGTAAGGAGCTGCATGTCTATGAAGGTTCTCAGTCATCCAGGTGGAATTGTCTGTAGCTTGAATCATGTCAACTGGATTTCTATTTTCTTAGTGGAAACGTTTCGCTCCTTATCCAAGGAGCTCCTTGGATAAGGAGCGAAACGTTTCCACTAAGAAAATAGAAATCCAGTTGACATGATTCAAGTAAGGAGCTGCACTTGCTTTCTGCCTGCCTCTAATAATGCAAATGTGCTTAACTCAACCAGCATTGTTCTGCCTTAGCTTCAGGAGCTCCAGGCAATCCTCATTCCCCCTTTTTATCTTCACCACAACTTGCTTAGTGAGACAACCTAGTTTGAGAGAGAATGGCCTGTGTAAAGTCACCCAGGCAGCTTCCTGGCTGGCTGAAGATCTTCTAAGCTGAATACAATTAGCATCAGCGTCCTCTGGGACAGGAACTGGGTTACCACAGCTGGAGATCTGGGCACCCAAATATGAAAGATTGGAACTGGAACTGGCTTGTCTAGGGATTTGGGGAGGGTTTGGAGCATGCTGCTTTCCCACTTAAGCTCACATCTCTTTAGGCCATGTTAAGGTGTTAATGTGACAAAACTACACTCTGCATCTCAATTCAAGGTTGTCAGTAATATAATGCTTTTCTGCATTTTATTTTTTTCTCACCTTACTGCTTACAGTTCTTCCTCTTTCGTTCCCTGCAGTCATAGTGGCATATACACTGCTAGCTCAGTAATATTTCCTGTGTTAGGTGTGTGAAAAACTATGTTTCCAGGTGTTTAATGAACAAAGGAGAAGGTTCCATCCAGCCTTCTCTCCCGGAAATACACTATGTGTACACATACAGGCTTGGCTGTTGTATTACATGACAAAGGGGTCCCCAACCTGTGGGCGGGCCGCGGCCTGTTAGGAAGTGGGCCGCACAGCAGGTGAGCAGTGGTGGTCCGCGCGATTGGCTCCCGCCTGCAAACCCCGCCCCCCGTCCGCATGGTTGGCTCCCGCCTGCAAACCCCACCCCCCGTCCGCGCGATTGGCTCCTGCCTGCAAACCCCACCCCCCTGGTCCATGGAAAAATTGTCTTCCACGACCAGTTCCTGGTGCCAAAATGGTTGGGTACCCCTGCTGTAGAGAGTAAGGAAGATGACCTTGACGGAGATGAGCAGATGCTGTTGCTTAGGCAAAAGGGGCGGAAAAGAGCCAGTCTGGTGTAGTGGTGAAGGCGCTGGCCTAGCAACCAGGAGACTGAGAGTTCTAGTCCCGCCTTAGGCACAAAAGCCGGCTGGGTAACCCTGGACCAGTCGCTCTCTCTCAGCCCAACCCATCTCACAGGGTTGTTGTTGTGGGGAAAATAGGAGGAGGAAGGAGGTGTGTCTGCTGCCTTGAGTTGACCAAATATATATTAAAAAATCTAATGATAATTTTTGAAAGTCTAGGACTATGAGTTCTAGTGGCTCAGGCAGGTGTCTCCCTAATTTACTGAACTATAAGAAGGGGGTGTAGGTACAGCAGAGTCAGTCTGTTTTTATAGCCAATCTCAGTAAAAGTAGCTTTATCCTTCCTGCAAAGTTGATTTCCTGGTCTGGTTTACTGACTGGGGCTGAGAGGTACTGAGTATGCCCAGAGATGAGGAACCAGACTGAGGAGGGAGGTGAAAACCAAGAAGAACATTGAAGAGAGACTTGTCAGTTGTCTTTGACAGTCTGAAAGGTTTTCATGTTGAAAATAAAGTAAATTAACTCTTTTTGTCTCAATGAGAAAGATATGGAATCAACTCGAGGTAAATTTTTGGCTAAAATTTAGGAAGAACTTTTAACAGTAACAGATTGCCTTAAATAGGATAGTTGATGCCCCTTAAAGTGTTTAAGCAGAAATGGACAGCCATACGTTAGGGGTGGTGTAGCAGTGTCCTGCTTTGAGCAGGTACTGGGACTCTCCCATTTCCTTCCAATTCTGCTTTTTTTTAAGGTTTAAGATGTAAAGGTTGTCCTTTAAATGGCAAAATAATTGGTTCTTTTCAGAAAAAGAGGAGTATCTGAGTAAGAAATACAATAGTGATGTGCAGCTCAGTTCTTTATTTAAAAAGGTATGAGGCATGACACTTTCCCATATCAGTCTGGTTTCCAAATAATTAGAGCTTAAACAATAGGTTTTTGTTTTTTTTCTGAAACAGTGAAGCACTCTACCTTCAGTTGTATTTTCATGTGCAGAATTGAAGACACATCCTAGTAAAACAGTAATTATGATCTGAAGTTGGGGGTCTGCAAATTGATTTCTTACTTTATGTGATTCCACACAGGTAGTCGACTTATTTGAAATGATTGAAAAAATGCAGGTATGTTTTTCTTCTTCCATGATCCAGTTTTGAACTTCTGGTAACAAGCTGCTTCTGCTATGAAATTGTTCTGCTACCTGAACATTGCCGTAACCCCAACCCAATAACCACCTCGAAGCCCTCTGCCCTGTCTACAGCTGTGTCTGCTGTTACCCCAGTTCACACAGCTGGCTTATGCCAACTCAGCCCTACTTTGATGCCCCTCTATTTCACCCTCCCATTCCTGCCATGGTCTTTCTATTGGCTCATCCGGCTCTGGTGAGATTCTCCTTGTAATTTCAGAAAATGTTCTTGCCTCCCTGCAGTTTCTGTTTGTTAAAAATGGATGGCTTTCTTTCTGCTGTACTTCTGGAAACCATATTTTTCCAAGAGCTGTACTCTCGCTTAGTGATACCTCAGTTATCTTCTTCTGCCTGCAGGCTACATATCTGTTTTCATTTGGGCCAGAGATAGCAATAGAGGCTAAAACTGTTGCTTGGCAGTCTTTGAGTTGTTGATTTGCTCAAAGGAGTAGTTGTGCCAAAGTGCTGGTGAGAGACAAGACCTGGTAATTATCTGGCTGTGGAAGGCCAAATAAGCAAGGATACCTACATGAGGGAAATATGTTGGGTGAAATGCTTTTTGGGTCACCTCTCATGCACCTCTGTGTTCGCACTTTCTATTGTACCAGAATCCAAACTGAAATCACTCTACATCACTGATAAACTCAGTTTGGATTCTTGGAATGAATAAAAAAAAACCATGCTTTCCAGAGCAAATTATATAATAAATATCCCATGTAGCCTGACCCTAACATTTGCAGATGTGCTCCTTTAGTTAGACATCTTAGACATCTATACAGTCGGTAAAAACAAGACCTGGAGCTGACTGTAGTTCAGATCACGAACTTCTTATTGCAAAATTTAGAATCAGACTAAAGAGAATAGGGAAGACACACAGATCAGTTAGATATGAGCTCACTAATATTCCTAAGGAATATGCAGTGGAGGTGAAGAATAGATTTAAGGGACTAGATTTAGTAGATAGGGTCCCAGAAGAACTATGGACAGAAGTTCGCAACATTGTTCAGGAGGCGGCAACAAAAAACGTCCCAAAGAAAAAGAAAACCAAGAAGGCAAGATGGCTGTCTGCTGAGACACTGGAAGTAGCCCAAGAAAGAAGGAAAGCAAAAGGCAACAGTGATAGGGGGAGATATGCCCAATTAAATGCAAAATTCCAGAGGTTAGCCAGAAGAGATAAGGAATTATTTTTAAACAAGCAATGTGCGGAAGTGGAAGAAGACAATAGAATAGGAAGGACAAGAGACCTCTTCCAGAAAATTAGAAACATCGGAGGTAAATTCCAGGCAAAAATGGGTATGATCAAAAACAAAGATGGTAAGGACCTAACAGAAGCAGAAGAGATCAAGAAAAGGTGGCAAGAATATACGGAAGATCTGTATAGGAAGGATAATAATATTGGAGATAGCTTTGACGGTGTGGTCAGTGAGTTAGAGCCAGACATCCTGAAGAGTGAGGTTGAATGGGCCTTAAGAAGCATTGCTAATAACAAGGCAGCAGGAGACGACGGTATCCCAGCTGAACTGTTTAAAATCTTGCAAGATGATGCTGTCAAGGTGATGCATGCCATATGCCAGCAAATTTGGAAAACACAAGAATGGCCATCAGATTGGAAAAAATCAACTTATATCCCCATACCAAAAAAGGGAAGCACTAAAGAATGTTCAAACTATCGAACAGTGGCACTTATTTCACATGCCAGTAAGGTAATGCTCAAGATCTTGCAAGGTAGACTCCAGCAATTCATGGAGCGAGAATTGCCAGATGTACAAGCTGGGTTTAGAAAAGGCAGAGGAACTAGAGACCAAATTGCCAATATCCGCTGGATAATGGAGAAAGCCAGGGAATTTCAGAAAAACATCTATTTCTGTTTTATTGACTATTCTAAAGCCTTTGACTGTGTGGATCATAACAAATTGTGGCAAGTTCTTGGTGGTATGGGGATACCAAGTCATCTTGTCTGCCTCCTGAGGAATCTGTATAACGACCAAGTAGCAACGGTAAGAACAGAGCACGGAACAACGGACTGGTTTAAGATTGGGAAAGGAGTACGGCAGGGTTGTATACTCTCACCCTACCTATTCAACCTGTACGCAGAACACATCATGCAACATGCTGGGCTTGAGGAATCCAAGGCTGGAGTTAAAATCGCTGGAAGAAACATTAACAATCTCAGATATGCAGATGATACCACTTTGATGGCTGAAAGCGAGGAGGAGTTGAGGAGCCTTATGAGGAAGGTGAAAGAAGAAAGTGCAAAAGCTGGGTTGCAGTTAAACCTCAAAAAAACCAAGATTATGGCAACGAGCTTGATTGATGACTGGCAAATAGAGGGAGAAAAAGTGGAGGCAGTGACAGACTTTGTATTTCTAGGCGCAAAGATTACTGCAGACGCTGACTGCAGCCAGGCAATCAGAAGACGTCTACTTCTTGGGAGGAGAGCAATGGCAAATCTTGATAAAATAGTTAAGAGCAGAGACATCACACTGACAACAAAGGTCCGCATAGTTAAAGCAATGGTATTCCCTGTAGTAACCTATGGCTGCGAGAGCTGGACCATAAGGAAGGCTGAGTGAAGGAAGATCGATGCTTTTGAACAGTGGTGTTGGAGGAAAATTCTGAGAGTGCCTTGGACTGCAAGAAGATCAAACCAGTCCATACTCCAGGAAATAAAGCCAGACTGCTCACTTGAGGGAATGATATTAAAGGCAAAACTGAAGTACTTTGGCCACATAATGAGAAGACAGGATACCCTGGAGAAGATCCTGATGCTAGGGAAAGTGGAAGGCAAAAGGAAGAGGGGCCGACCAAGGGCAAGATGGATGGATGGTATTCTGGAGGTGACGGACTCAACCATTGGGGAGCTGGGGATGGTGACGGCCGACAGAAAGCTCTGGCGTGGACTGGTCCATGAAGTCACGAAGAGTCGGAAACGACTGAACGAATAAACAACAAAGCTCCTTAGAGTAAGCTTTTGATGATTTGATGAATGCAGTTTTTCTTTCCATTTGAAGCTCTCAGAAGAAAGCAGGGGAAAAAAAGTAAATTAGAAGGAGACTTAGTTACACTGGATAACTACTTTGATGGGTGCCTGGATGGTTTAAACTGAAGCAGCTAGAGAGAGAGAAAAATAACATTTGGACATCTCTCTGCATTACAGGCATTTAGGTAGTGATTAGGTTTGGGCATGGATTGATTCCATCACTTGGGTGAGCAAGAAACCATATAGAAATAGTTTTGTTAGCAAAAAAGCTCACCTGTTGTATCAGAGCTGAGCCATCTTTCCTCTCTGCCCCTCGTTCCCAGGATTTTAACCCATTATGTGATTATTTCCTCTAGTGCCTTTGCAGTTCGGGACTTAGTATTTGTTCTGCAACTTGGCTGACTGTTTCCTATAAGGAAATGGACTCTTGTGTGTGTATGTATGACAAAGGCCTAAATCCCCTGCTTTGAAAACAAGAGGTGATTATTCTAGAGTTAATGATTAAGCATAACAAAAGCACATTCTCCAAATATGTTGCCCGTTTTGTTTCCTTGCTCCTGAAATGTAAAATGGTTTGGCAGAGGGGTTCTTGGCCCTGGAAAGAGCAGTGGTTTGTTGTTGTCAGCCACAGCCTCTAGAGCCCCTCCAAAAGTTGCCACCAAACTGTAGTATCTAACATGATAGAATGGAAGAGATATTAAAGATATGGCAAATAATTATATTAACTGTGTTTAATATAGTTAAATGTAAATTAAATTGTGTTTAGTTGTTATCCTGGCCCCAAAGTTTTTGGAGTATTGTCCCCAGCACGCCACTCAAAGGCCAGATGGACATTCAGCCCCTTCCCCCTCAAAAGGGCACCACAAGGATTGACTTCCTTCCTTCCTTCCTTCCTTGTCTAGAGAAGTCGTTTGGATGAGCAAAGATGTTCACTTCCAGCTCCACTGAAGGTCAGTTCAACCTTTCTATTGCTCATTGCATTTTTTGAATTAGGAATGATAAACACAAGAGTTGGTCTCCAAATTATTGTATGATGAGACACGTTGCACCCCAGCATTTCAGCAGGATTGCAATCAGTGAACAACTCAGCAGGAGGCTTTGCAGATAGGAGTGGGCTTTTTTTTCTCCTGTTTTTAAGGACTGAGATAGGCTTCACTCCCAATTGAGTGGAATTATTTATTTTTCCACAATGGAATGAATAGCAATCTTCTGTTTGTGTACAACTGTGGAGTTAGAATTGCTGGAGCAGGGAATGGACGCCCTTAGAGGATTGAGAGCAACGCTTACAGCTTTGGGGAGGGCAGAAGCCACAATGGGTTGTCCAGTATATGGCAGTGTTTCTCAACCTTGGCAACTTTAAGATGTGTGGACTTCAACTCCCAGAACTCCTCAGTCAGCATGCTGGCTGGGGAATTCTGGGAGTTGAAGTCCACACATCTTAAAGTTGCCAAGTTTGAGAAACACTGGTTGGCTCACATTTGAGGGTGGGCCTGGGTTTTTCCATTTTTTCCCAATTTGGGTTTCCTCTTTCTTTGTTTTTCTTCCTTCAGTTAGACCTCATGCATGACTTGCATTATAGTTTTAATGAGTTTCCCAACTCAAAATGTCAGAGAACTATACTGTGACTTTTCAGAATTGTACCACTAAAATTTAGTGGTGCTGTCAGAGGAGAGTCCAGGTTCTGCAGGCATCCCTGAGATTGCTGATTATCTGTCCCTGAGTTGGGGCAAATTGGAGTGGAGAGAGAGAGCCATAGTCCAGGTGAGGGAAGAAGAGAGAGCGGTGGGTGTAGAAATAAGAGAAAACTAATGTCAAAAGAACGTTAAGGGGAAGGCAGAAGACAGAGAGCCAGGGAAACTACCCTTGTTTGTGTATATGTTTCACTGTTCAGGAAAAAAAATGTGTTCCAAAAAGTTTAAAGACTAACCTTCTTAAACTGACACCTTCTAATGGTGCTGAGCCTGCAGGTCCCAGAATTCCCAGCCAGCATGGTTAGAATAATATAACCACAAAGTTCATAATAAGCCAACACTACCGTATAAGGGGCATTGATGGAGGAACACTTCCAAATAACTCGGGAAGAGCAGGAGTGAAAAGGAAGAAAAAGAAAGGTCACTCTTTGCACCTGCTTCCTGTTCTCTTGTGACTTTTTAGGGTAATTGTGTACCAACCTAGCAATGGTACTATTTTAGTTTGCATGTTTGTTTATGCATGCAGTTTGGGTGTTTGTTTATGCATGCCACTGATTAGCAGAGTGTCCCTATGATTTACAATAAAGCATAAAGCCAAAGTTAAACAAAAGATACTAACTAAGAATTATTCAGTGCTACAATCCTGTCTAAACATACACTTAAAGCCTTTTATTTTTTTTAAAAAAGTAAATATACCCTTGAGTTGAATTGGCTCCTGATAACTTCATCCATGCAGTTTCCTTGGCATTCTTATGGAAGTGGTTTTTGGATGCATTTTTTGACTTCCCAGTCTAGCTTACAACCCTAGAATTTACAGGTTATCCCACATCAAACTACTAACCAGGGCTGGTCCTGTTTAGCTTCTGGGATTAGCTAAGACTAGTTAGATGCTATTACCTACTAAAACATAACCTGTACAAAATCTATCAAACAGGTTAATTGCCTGAACTCAGCAAGAAGCACATTGCAGGCTTTAAAGGTGGTAATCAGCCTTTCTCATTAACTAGAAATAAATTGACAGACACTTCAGTAGTGTCTTTAAGTCTTTCAAAGACCAGCTTAGCTCCTGAGTTTTTGTAGGGAGCCATGGAGATGACCTTGGAGAAGGCATCCAGAAGTTGTTAGGGCAACTGATAGGTGTAGAAGCATGTGTTAAACTTGGAAGGTGGGGGGTAAAGAGTATTAGAAAAAGACTCAGACTTGTTCTTCCCTGATTCTCTGGGGAGGGGAGGGGAGGGGAGGGGAGGGGAGGGAAAGCACAGGCAGACTTGCAAGATTCTGTTACTATAGCCTATCTCAACAAAATATAGTTTTAGTCTTCCTGTGGGGTCAGTTTCCTGATCTGTTCTACCTCATAGGGCTGACAGTTCCATGCTAACTGGAAGTTTCTGAATTAGAGGCATAGACAACGTTAAAAGAGTGTGTTACAGTACTCATGCCTAACTCTAAGCCTGATCTAGAGGCATTTGTAATATTAACTAAGGCATTTCTGCCACAACAGGTGGCAACATCTAGCAGGTAGACCTGTTTAGTATGTATGTATGTATGTATGTATGTATGTATGTATGTATGTATGTATTTATTTATTATTTGGATTTATCCCCGCCCATCTCTACCATAGTAGACTCTGGGCGGATTTCAGTACAAGATGAGATGGACAAATGCAGGCTATCCTTGGGTGACTGTATATGTCAATCACCTACTGTGGGTTTTCTTCAGCACCTAATCAAAGCCATTTAGATAGGACACCACCAGGAAATCCCACTATAGACTATCCCAGGAAGTGAAAAAACATCCTGGAAGAAGGCAGGCAAACCACTGTTGCCAAAGGATCCTATAGGGTACCTATAGGAATAGAGCACCATTTTTTTTTGGAATGCATCTGTACTAACTTTCTGGCTAAATGTTGTAAGCCATGTTGAGCAAAGGTCAAGAGAACTAGTGGTGGAGTATACTGTTTCCTTTTTTTATAAGAATTTTATTAAGTTTAAAGCAAAGATAAAAACTACAAAAAAGCAAAAAACTACAAAAAGAAAAAATGTGAGAAAACAGAAAATGAAAAAAGATTTTTTAAGAAATTACAAGATGACTTCCGACTTTCAACAAGAATATACAGCAATTTCCCTAATTAATTCCTTACTCTAAATCTAACCAAGATCATATTATTTCTATAAATCATTCCATAGACACATAAAAATCACTAAAGACAATTGCTCCTTCCCCTTATATATAAAGAAAAATAAACAAATATATAAACCTCTAAATCAACTCCCCCCCTCCAAAGGAACCCCTTTATTTAAATATTTCCTTCCTACCACTATTCTATATATTTCTGGCCACTATAGTAAAAATCAAATTATAGAAACATTTGAATTGTCTACTTTTATACTTAATAGTACTATAACAATCTTTACCGCAACAATCTTTACCGCATTAAACCTAAAACCAAAAACGTATTCTTATATCTTATAAATCTTAAAAGATTAAACTTTAAATCATTAAAGAAAAATGGAATCATACAAGCCTTAATATCAATCCAAATACATATTCTTAATTTCTTATCCCACATCGAAATATACCAAGGCATTTACTTGTCCCCATATTATGCATGAGGCATTTTTCGCAAGAAAATTTAACAGTGCAACTGCCCCCCTTAAAAAGCAAGCTCTTCAGTAGAAAGCCTCCCACGTAACACATCTTCATTCTCAAAACCATCCTTCAGGAAAACAGCCTCATCATTATCTTGCAAGTCAAATTTTAACTCCTCCTTCACCAAAGTATGTTCGTTGCCTGGCATTTCTTCAGAAAGTTCATTCTCACTGTAAGGGAAAAAAAATCCCCCTCTTGATAAGCTTCTTCCTCCCCCCACAGAACTTCTTCAGCCAGTTGACACGTTTTAGAACTGATACTTTCTGCAATGTCCCAAATATCTTGCATCATGGCTTGGCAGGTGTCATGGAGAATCTGTTTGAAATCCCAACGAAGCCCAGAACAAAGCTCTGAGAAGATTTCCTTAAGGTTGTCCATATTTCAGGCAGTCTTATGGTGCCCCCTGGATACTTAACTAACGCAGATAGGAGCTAATGAGTTAATGAAAGGCATGCTAAGTTATTAAGTGAAATTGACAAAAGAAAAATGTGCTAACCAGCAGCTACAGAAAGTGAGCAGAAAAATAAAAACTCAAAACAGCAAATTCAACATGTAGGAAAAAGTTACGTCCTTCAAATTAAATACAAAAATAGTAATGGGGAGATGATTAATTATTCTCAGTCCACCTTAAAATTAGACGGGAAGTAAGCCAAAGACTAAAAAAAAGGTCTTTGAAATTAATCCAGAAATAATGATAGGCACCAAGAGAAGTCCGCTTTTTCTTGTTGTAGAAAGCCTCTCTTAGGGTAAGAAAACTTAAAAGTATAAATTGAGTGATTTAGAAATGGGGGGGGGGGGCTCAACCTAATGTCCTTTTAAGGCTACAAATACGGGTTGGAAATGATGGTTTCCCAGCCTCCGTCGTCTCTTACCGGGTCTTAGCTGTTTGTGATTCTCAGGCTGCAAGGCAACATTTTGGAGGACGAAATGGGATAATTCTGAGCTTTTTCTTAACTCATGAAAAAGCTCTGGGCTTCAGGTAGAAGCCTGAGCCTGAAAAAAACCCGCATTGTCAGTTCTGTCCACTCAGAGCTCGTGGACGTGGCTGTTCAGTCAGCCATGTTCCCCACCGGACGTCCGAGTATACTGTTTCCAATAGGCTACTCAGTTTCTCTGGTATACTCTGATTTAGCTTCTATAAAAAAGGAATTACCAGATACTCCCATAATTGAATTTGCAGCCAGACTGGCCAGAATGCTAGAGACATTATCTACAAAAAAAAACAAAAACCCTCATTAAAAGCATCACAGTAAGTAACTGAAGGTTCTGTGATCCAATTAAGGGAGGAGATGGCAGAGATAAAAATCAGCCCTCTCACACCTGATTGTGATGGTCCTGATCCTTTAGCTATTAATTCAGAGACTCTTACTACAAGCCATCAAGGATATGAAAGAGTTCTTTATTAAAGCAAGTGATCATTTCCAATGCAAAGACTAGAATGAGAACAGCCTGCGCCAATGGTATTTACATCCTCCACCTTCGTACCAGCCCCCCCCCCAATTGCGGAAGTCACTCCATGACAGCCCCTCCCTACGCTCTCACCGTTTCCATATTTCCCAGCCACAAATCCTGCGCTGACAAGCTGACAGTGCCATTAGGGCTGACCTTGGTGTCAGGCCATTCACTAAACAACCCTAATCAACATTTCTAACAACCCTGCAGGCATGCCAGACTACTACTACCCCCCATAACTACTCTGGCAGGATGCTCCATCCTGACACTGATATTATACTGATTCAGATTTATGTTGAGTCTACTTCCACTGCACTCTGATCATCAACTATGCCACTTCAGCTCCTGCACTTCCATGTGTGTGTGTGTATACATACATACATACACACACACACACACTCTATTTTTGAAGTATATTGGAAAGAACATTTAGCTGCAATTTTGCTAACTGCCTTAGCAAGTTCCCTGTTCCATATCCCATCCAAAGGAAAGACAGAATTGTTGTTGGGGCCAGCCGTAAACTTTTCTGAGGTCTCTTGAAATCCATCTGGATCCAATTGGATCCTTCTTGGGCAGATCAATGTAGTAAGCTCAACCACTCCTACATATGAGATGGAGGCCCATCCATGACAATTTATGGAAATCCCTACCCACAAATACTGCTTCATACTAGTTTTAACACTGGTCCAACTAAGAATGACTTAAAACTGTCTACTCATGGTCTGGGGACTAAATAAAGAAAAAAGATGATGTCTGGTCATGTTATGTCATGATTAGGTAGAAGTGGGGAAAGGCCTTAAAGCAGTGGCCTAATGTATTTAGAACATCTTTCAGCTGAGTTTCATGATTCTGTTCCTTGATGTCTGAGGTACAGCAGCTCAACAGCTAGCCTTCTATGGTCATTTTGCTGGTTTAGAGTTGGAATGATAGTAGGATAAAGTAGCCATTTTTAAGTTTGGCATTAATGAAAGCATTATTTTCAGGAGCTGAGAAATACAAGTCTTCCAGAAAAACTACACAATATAGTGAAGGGAAATCATATAGTGATGCAATAAAAAGGATATATTGTTGGATTTTTGATGTTTTCTGAGTTTGCTTCTCTTCCTGTAGATGTTTCAAGATCAGACTAAGTAACATCATAAGTGCATGGGGAGGTAGAATTTGCTGACTATTTAGATGATGATGATGATGTGGTAGCCTGTCCTACCAGCTTTGATTGGGGTATTGTTTCTTCTTTGATTACTTTCTGGATGGGGTATTGTTTCTACTTTGTTTATCTGGTGCTGGTTTTTGCTTATCTGGGTGTTGGTTAATAGGTATGTGATGGGGAAGGATGTGTTTAGGAGAAGAAAAAGGGCACTGTATTAAAGGCCACAATTATTACCTTTCCTTGTGGCTTTGATATTCCTTAAGGGTTCAGCCAAATAACAGAGAGGCGTGTGTTAGAATGTGAGCCACCCACATAATACAAGGTCTGCACTCTTCTGTTCCTTTGCCCTATATATTTACTAACGGCCTCTTTGCATTTTCAGAGAGAAGAGGAATATATCCCATACCCCAGCATCCATGAGGTGAGCCCAGCAAGTCAACCATGGTTTGACTTTGAGTTCAGATGTTTTAATTGTACAAAACTGAGTGGCTGAAGCTAAAGAAGGATCAGGTATCACTTTGGGTGGTTGTACATCTGAGTTTGATAGGATTTTCATGTCTCCAAGCCTAGTTTTTCTTTTATTGAGGTTACTCCATAGTTACATGAGGAGGATGAACTCCTTGAGCTGTGAAGTAGAAGGGAGGATGCTGAAATATGCTTGACAAGAGTTGTAATCCAATTCATCTGGAGGCAGTGGACTGATTTAAATTGTTCAGGTGTATCCGCCCAGAGTCTGCCATGGTGGAGATGGGCGGTGATAAATCCAAATAATAGATAGATAGATAGATAGATAGATAGATAGATAGATAGATAGGCTGTAGCTATGAAATTTGATTAATTTTAAATTCAGGTGTTAACATCCATTCAAAACAATAGTCCAGATTGCCTTGTCTTTTTACCCATCATGTCTTCTTTCTTAAAAGGTATTGCAGAGGGGCTGGCCATACCCCCTAATCATCTTACCCCAGTTTGGGGGTTACTGGATTGAAGGGACCTCTCACAGCCTGCCCATATCAGGCTCCGAATTGCATGACTTGCCATCTCCTTGCAGTGGCAAAGTGAGGTTGGAGTGTGACCCAACAGCAAAGCTGTACCGCAAACACTTCCTAGGAAAGGTAAAAGTTTATATTATTTAACATACTCCAAACCTTTATATTTTATATACTTTATTTGTAATAGTTTGCAACATCAACCTGTGGATACAACTTGGCTAAGACAAAACATCATTATACATCTATGGGAAAAATGTTACTTTTAAAGTAATTTTATTAGAAATGCAAACTTGAACTTTAATACGTCAACTTAATTTTTAATTTTATTATATCAGAGTAATTAACAGAAGAAAAGATATACATATAACAATATTAACAATATAATATAACCTCAAAGTTAATCAACATCATAATAATAAAAAAGGAAAAAGGCTTGGGAAATCATGTTATCAATAGAACAGTTCCAAAACTTTGATTATATTGCTTGAAACTCTTGCACCCTACTGAAAAAAAAATGAATTCAAATATTGACAGACCACACATATCAGCAATGTGTTTCTGCAAATCCGGAATAGATTTTTTGTTCCAATATTTAGCCAGCCCCATGCCCCAAACTGCATACCACAGAATCAAGGGTTAGATCTGTAAGAATATTCGGCATGAGACCCAGTTTGGTCTAGTGGTTAAGGTGCTGGGCTAGAATCCAGGAGACTGAGAGTTCTAGTCCCGCCTTAGGCACGAAAGCCAGCTGGGTGACCTTTGGCCAGTCCCTCTCTCTCAGCCCAACTCACTTCACAGGGTTGTCATTGTGGGGAAAATAGGAGGGGGAAGGAGTATTAGGTATGTTTGCCACCTTGAGTTATTTATAAAAATAATAAAGGCGGGATAAAAATTAAATAAATAAATAAATGCAACTAAAACAGCAGCAGTAGTATCTGGACATACGTTTGAGTTGAAAGAACTGCCAATGCATGCTCTGAATAAATCACTAATTAATTAATTTTCCAAAAAGTATTTAAAATGTCTTCCTCAGAATTGAACTGATCCAAAGTAGTATTATAAACAGCCCCAATTTATGCAAAAAATAGATTAGCCAACTATTTTAAAATGGATTATCCCATAATATAAGCCTTTCATTGTTAAAAGAGCTGAAAAATATATCTGCAACTCAGTGTTTTCAATACGTATCTATCGCATTAAGCTCAATATTGAATTGAAGAAGTCTAAACACATATAAAACTATCCATCTATTTTTCAGAATTATTCCTATGACCCAGTGGGATCTGATCTGATTTTCTCTAATTTGTAGAGTAACCAAACAGGATATTAAACATGCATTAATTAAATTAGAGTATGAAAACTTGTCTATAAAATACAACATATTGTATATATGTGTAAGTGTGTGTGTGTTAATATGTTAAGATTTTCAGAATTTTTCATAACAATTTCCATGATGTATAACTTGACATATATTAATACATTTATACATTAACTATTAATAGTCACCCGTGATTCATTGGTGGAGTGGACCATATCAATCCAAACTATTAAGTTATGGAGGAACCCAAAATGAGTTAAAACCAATCTCAAAAACTTCCATGAAACCTTATCAAAGACTTTTCAGCATCCAAAGAAATTACAGTATAGCTGCTGAGTCCTGTCTATTTAAAACAGAGCAAGAACAAACATCAGTAAAAAATTTTTAATAATGCCAGAATTTTTATGGCCATATACAAATCCAGCCTGAACTGGGTTGTTCAGTAGTCAGAAGAACAAGCTGTAATTTGTGGGCCAAAGCAGCTTTGTAAAACTTACCTTCCACATTTGTCAAGGAAATATGTCTATAATTAGAACACATTTCCCATCATAACTATATTTGCCTTATTAAAAGGCAGGGATTTATTTGAAAAAGCTGCAATATGCCTCTGGTAAAATAAAAGATATAAATAGCTGATATACATTTTGTACCAATCCACTGAAAAACCATGACGGTTTTTTGAGGTCTTCCCCAATTTCAGGGATTTAATTATGACAATTTCTTGCAGCAAAAAAAGGTGAACTAAGATTAGGGACCTGGTACTGAGATAAATGTAGCAAGCTCACTTCTGTTGGTAAAGAATTGGCACTATACAATTTAGAGTAAAATTCAATAAATCATTGATAGTTGTTCTAGAATCTGTCTACAATTTCTCATTTGCATCCCGAATAGAAGGTACAATATTACATAGTTGAATTTGCTTGAGTCTGACTGCCAATTAATTTATTAAACAACAACCCAATCAAAGTACTACCAAGGAGAGTACAACACCCCCACCAACACAGGCAGGACAAGCCTGGGTATATAAACAGAGAGCAAGTCCCACTCCCTTTTCGCACTGAAGATGTTGCCTAGCCTGGCAATGAAACGTCTGCAAGAAAACAGCAAGGCTCAGAGAGCACCAAGGACTCCACAATTTATTAAACTTCTCAGTCTTTCCTCAATACCGTTGCTTGGTGCTATTTAATAAATATAAAGTTTTGGAAACTTAAAGCTTCTTAAGTTTATATTTAGCACAAGCTAAAACTCACAAGCTAAAATGCATAAAAAGTTGAAGAATTAGAGATTTTGTCCTCTAAGAATGTAACTTTAACCACTTATGCTTCTTTTTATAAAAATCATATGCAATAGTTTGACCATGAATATATTTGGAAGGTATCTAAATCTAAAAAGGGACCTAAAGTTTGATTCAAATCACCTCCAACTATTATATGGTCCACTGACTTAACATGCCTGAATTTAAAACAATTTTATAATTGTTTTGGAAGTTCTGCAGATGAACAATGAACAATGTAAATGGAGGGGCGTGGTGGCTCAGCTGGTAAGATGCCAGGCTTGTCGATTGGAAGATCGCAAGTTCGGAGGTTCGAATCCCTAGCCCTGCGTGCGGAGTGAACTCCCACACTAGCTCCAGCTCTTGCCAACCTAGCAATTCGAAAGCATGCAAATGCAAGTAGATTAATAGGTACCACTTCGGTGGGTAGGTAACAGCGTTCCGCGTGCGTCATGCCGGCCACATGACCGCGGAAGCGTCTTTGGACAACGCTGGCTCTCGGAGATGAGCACCGCCCCTAGAGTCGGACACAACTGCACAAATGTGCGGGGGGAACCTTTACCTTTATCTTAGACGTTGCTCACTCACACAGTCTGACTCTAAGGATTAAAAAGTGACCACCTATATCTGGTATTTCTTCTTCAATAACCAGTATAGGAAATCTGCCAGTTAAGATCTCAATACCTCTTGCACATTTAGAATTACCCACTTAGATAAGCCTTCTCTGCCCAGTTTCAGTTCTTATCTTTTGAAGGTAGCTGACATTAAGCTGGAGACTTCAGCTCTTTAACTTTCCATGTTAGGTAGGAGATTGTCATTAGATATTATTGATACTGAAGACAATGAGCAAGAAAAATGGTATATGCATCCATGCCATATATAGACCATATTGAAACTCTAACATTAAAAAAATGTATAAAAAGATGATTATGAAAAAGCAATAGAGTTATAAAATTAAAAATAAATTCCATAAACTCTGGTGTGTAGTAGTCAAGCACTATGTAACATATCCCAGTTTCCTCTACCAGGTAGATCTGTTTAAAACATATTTTAATTAATTACTGAGGGCCAATTTTAATCAGTATGCTGAACATTCAGTGTGCACTTATATTTTCAAAATATTATGGAACTGATAATTTCTAGAGTAATAAACCAAAAATACAATATTATTTCATTGCAAATTCTCCTACTGTACTTCCCTGTCTCAGAAAAGCTGCTTTAGAACGTGCACATTGATTTGGGCAATTGTAATTTCTTTTTTACCCAAAGTTCTTTGATTAATTTTTATATATTTAACATTAAAAAAGGGGGCGCGATGGCTCAGCGGTTAAGACACCAGGCTTGTCGATCGGAAGGTCGATGGTTCGAGACCCGAGCGCCGCGTGACGGAGTGAGCTCCCGCACTCGCCTCAGCTCTCGCCAACCTAGCAATTCGAAAGCATGCAATTGCAAGTAGATAAATAGGTACCACTTCGGTGGGAAGGTAACAGTGTTCCACGTGCGTCATGCTGGCCACATGACCGTGGAAGCGTCTTCGGACAACGCTGGCTCTTCGGCTAACAAACCGAGATGAGCACCGGCCCCTAGAGTCGGACACGACTGCACAAATGTGCGGGGGGAACCTTTACCTTTTATTTAAAATTATTTATTTATTAAGGCATTTGTACAATGAACTAGCTATCTTACAGTACTAATTAAAACAAAAACAGTAACAAAATGATACAATGTAGATCAATAAGCAAATAATAATTAGATCAATTTAAACAGCAAAGTTGAAAGCTTCCATTCCTATGCTTAAAAACATGGTGTCTTAGAGTTTTAGAAATACTACTGGTAGCAGAGCAGTCCTGTTCTCCCAGTATTGCCCTGATATACGTATGTGTTTATAGAAAACCATTGTGCCTTTCCTGATAGAACACCCACTCTGTCTTGGCGATGTCCAGTCCTGGAAAAGAGGGGAACACAGAAAATTCAAAACTGTAGTAAAAATTTCAGGGCTCTCCTGACCTGAAAGCACTGCCAATGGCCACCAGACAGAACTATACTGGCAACCCCAACAATATGCCGTCCCTCTTGAGGAAGTGCCCACGTCACAGTAGCCCAGCACTCAGGCATGTTACCACACCTCTCTTGTTACACTTTTTTGTGGGGTGGGGGGTGCCTTCGAGTCAGTCTTGACTCCTAGCGACTGCCTGGAGACGTTCCTGCAGTTTTCTTGACAAGATTTCGGAAGTGGTTTGCCCTTGCCTGCTTCCTAGGGCTGAGAGAGAGGGGCTGGCCCAAGTCACCCAGTTGGCTTTGTGCCCAAGGCGGGACTAGAACTCATGGTCTCCCGGTTTCTAGCCTGGTGCCTTAACCACACCAGACTAGCTCTCATGCATGTGAATAATATTGCAATATTTTATAATATATTATAAAATAATATGAGAGCCAGTTTGGTGTAGTAGCTAAGGCACCAGGCTAGAAACCAGGAGACCGTGAGTTCTAGTCCTGCCAGTTATGCATGTTATATATGTAGGCACACATGTGAATAAGTCTCCTGGTTTCTAGCCTGGTGCCTTAACCACTACACCAAACTGGCTCTCTCTTGTTACTTTATAGGTGGATTATCCAGCATTTGTAGGAGAGCCAGAATCTGTTCATTTATTTGTTTATTTTGGAATACCATGAGATAGACAAGTGTTCCGATGTCTTTGTTTTAGGAGCATCAGAATTTTTATGCCAATGACTCAGCTTTGGGCTACTTGGTTCTTTCTGTGAAGTACGAACAAGTGGAAGGGCAAGACAATCTCCATCTGTTGCTGAGGTAAAACTGCCCTTTGATGCCACCACCCCCATGATATCACAGGGCTAGTCAGCCTTTTCAGTGGGTTCTCTTTCCGTTGGTTGGTTTTCTAAAGCTTGTTTTAGTTTGGCAATTGCTCATCCTTGTCCCTGTTTGTTTTTTGTTTTTCAAACTCTTCTCAGTGACTTGTTTGGTTAACTCCATCACTGCTGATATAGGAAATTTTCATAAGCCTCATCTGGAACCCCCTTAGTGAAATAATTAGCTTATGTGTAGCAGAATTTGCCACAGGGTCCCCTTCCCTCCAGCAGATTAGATTGTGGTGGGAGAAAAGTGGGCAGTAGCCTATCCCTGGTTGCTCTTTAACTTATTCTGCTTTTTCTTGTTGCTCAAATAGAGTTCGAGCCTCTACCAAGCATGATCTCATTCCCATATCCTGCCTGAATGAGTTTCCTAATGCTGTCCAAATGGCCAAGGTAAATGTTCCGAACTCTACTCTTTCACTGTCAAAGGCTGGCTTGGATGTTTGCTATTCAATTCTCTGCTTAATGTTGTTCTCCATGTGATGATTTTAAAGGTTCATGAAAACTCTGACTCCTTCAGTTGCATTATTGCAGCACATCTCCAAGTTATGACAGTCCAAGCACACTCAGAGGCTGGGGTGGAGAACCATTATCAGTTCAGGGGTTGTATGTGTGTATACAGGAATACACACATGGACCTACATGCTGCTCTAACACCCCCATCCTTCACACAAGTCCACATGCAGAATCATTGGTCCAGATCACTAGATCTCCAGTGGAGAAACAGAAATGTGGAGTAACATTGCAGAAGGGGAAGATGCTATAAATCTCTACAGGAGTGGAGGATCTGCTGAAATGGTTAGACCTAGGTGCCTGATAGATCTGGATGGTTTCCTGAATGTACTTGAGGAATTTCCTGCCTCACCTGTCAGCAATATTGTTAAAACCCTGGCCAATCTGTGAAACATGGTTGGCAATATGGCTCTTAAGCACCCTCTTCTCTCCAGCAGCACCTTGGTTTATCAGGAAGCTGAGTGTATTTAAGGAAATTGGTGGAGGGCTTGAGTATGCGACTGGCTTCATGATTGTGAGAGGTGATTAATTCCTCCATGAGTGATATACTGTATGTCTTTCCATTGACTTAAAAGAAGCCAGTTATGGCTTCTTGAACTTCATTTTTAAAAAAGCCCTTCCTGGACCTGGAAAATCGTTGAAATTATAGAAATAGAAATTGTATATCTATTCCTGGATAAGATGACTGGAAAGGTAGGCATCAGAGTTCCTGATGCTTCTGGACAAAATTGGATCACCTGGATCCATTTCAAGTGGAGTTATTCCTAGAATATGGTGCTAAGACTGATTTGGTTGCCTTGGGTTATGGCCTATGGCAGAAACTAGAGGAGATGAATGTGATCTTGCTAATTCTCCTGGATGTCTCAAGAGCTGCCATTGCCATCAACAGTGTGTCCTGCTGGACCATGTGGTGGGATTGAGCCTTGAGGGACACTGTTTTGCAGTAGTTCGAATCCTTATTGGGATGGACCTCAAGGGTGAGGTTGTGGGAACTACTGCTCAACATCTAGGTCACTGGTTTAGGGTGTTCCAGAGGGCTCAATCTCGTCCCCATGCTGTTCAACATCTGCATGAAACTACTGTGGGAGGTCATTTGCAGCTTTGGAATGGGATGCCTTCAGTATGCTGATGACATCCAGTTCTACACTCCTCATTATCTATTTCAAAGGAAGTAATTAGCACTTGGAATGTTGATTTAACTCAGTTTTAGGCTGGATGAAGGAGAACAAGCTGAAAAAACTGAGGTGCTACTGGTAAGAAGAAAGCTTGACTTGAGGATTAAGGTGGAGCCTGTTTGGGATGGCACTGTTCTCCCCCAGAAAGAGCAGGTTTCCAGTTTGGGAATGCTCCTTGACTTGAGCTGTCACTCAGTTAGAAGGGGATGGCTGTGGGGAGGAGCATGTTTGCATACCTATGAGCAATGGGCCAATTGCCAGTCATACCTACAGTCCTAACCACACCCTAGATACATCCTGTCCCAACTATTGCTTTATGTGGGGCTGCTCTTGAAAAGTGTCCAGAAATTGCAAGTGATGCAAAATGCAGTGGACAAGCTACTGATTACTGCAAGAACATCAATCATAAGATGCCTGGACTGAGAGCTCTTCATTGATTGCCAACTGCTTACTGGACATAGTTTAAAATGTTGGTTTTGACCTTGGCATTCCTAAACAGCTTAGGGCATGACTATCTGGTTTTCCTATTATGAAGCTTCCAATAACTTAGATCTGAGTTTCTTGGCTTTCTGGCTCCTTTCCATGCAAGGAAGTGCCCATTGAATACTTTACTTTCATTCACCTGATGCAGCAGTCTTCCCTAACCTGGCAACTCTTCACTTCGGGACCTTTGTTAAGATGAATGGCAGAGAATTATTGACATTAATTATTAAGAGGTTTGCTCTTGGGGGCTCGGTATAATCATTTCTTTTCAGCCAGCTCGTGCATAAAACTCCCATGTATATATGCTTAAAAGTGCTTTTAGGAAACTCATAATACCACCAAATCCAGTTTTAACAGTATGACAGTTTAACCAGTTGCCAAGTTTAAAGCCCACGTTTAATTTTCAAAGTAACTTACTGCATTGAAAATTCATGAATAAAAGTTGAATAATAGAACAAGAGAAGGAATAAATTAAAGGACAAATCCCTTGCAAAGGTAAGTCTATTGAAAATGCAGATTTGAAGCATTTCATTGTATTAGATATTGGGAAGCCTCCTATGACTCGTATCAATCATAATGGCATTTGTCCTTTGGTTAGGAAGTCAGGGTCCTACATCAGGCATGCTAAGTCCTCCTACTTTGCCTTGCAGTTGCTCTGTGAAGATGTGAATGTTGACCGCTTCTTTCCTGTGCTGTATCCTAAGGTAACCCCTCTGTGTTTCTGTACATACCATGCAGGTATTCTTCCTCTGAGTAGCTGCCTGCTAATCCAAGCTATTTCTCCATCTCCTAGGCTTCCCAACTCATTGTTGCATTTGATGAACATGTCATCAGCAATAACTTCAAGTTTGGAGTCATCTACCAAAAAATTGGGCAGGTAAAATTACTTTTCACTCCCCCACTTTAATCTTATGCCCACTCTTCTTGGTCACTTCCGTCCTGTCTTCAGTAATTGAAAACAGGAGCAGTGGGAAATAGCAGGCAAGGTTGGCAAAAAAAAATTTGCTTCAAAGGTGCAGAGCCATTTCAGGACATATTTTCCTCTTTTTAAAGAAAAAGTTAATTGCCTCGTATTCCTTAATGTACTGTAGGAGGAAGATTATACCTATTATTAGAGATGTGGACTTCGGGAATTTTTTCTTCTGCAAATGTATATGATTCCATCTTAATATCCTGCACATGTACTGGGGCTATATTATTTGATGGGAAAAGAATGAAATATAGTCTATTTGATGAGGCATCAACCATACATTCAGAGAAATTAAAAGCATTGCTTTTACATTACCGTAATGTTGGAAACAATGTTGGGCAATAGACAATCAAACATTGTACAGTTTTGCTAAATTTGTTTGAAGTGGAAAATATTCTGCAGAAAATTTTGATCTGAGGAAGTTTTCTGATCCCACATCTCTGCAGCTTACAGCACAATAACTTTGCCAGCATCTGTATTCTTGTGATTTTTTTTAAAACGAGTATTCAAACAGCAATAAAAAATTAAAATTAAAGTAACGTTTTTGAAAATGACAAAACATTGTTGCTAGAGGTTTGTGCTTGACCAGGAAGAGCAAGACTGTGTGAACATTTGCTTTTTCTTCTTTTTGATAGATTAGGGACATTTTCATGGTAGGGGCTGTTTCAAGCAGGAAGGCACTGGATATGCTCCCCACCTTTGCTTTAAACCTAATATTGATCTCCCCCATTGCATCTAGTTCAGCTGCGTCCTTAAAACCTGCACAGGGATAACAGGGCTGGGTACAGCAGTTAGCAAATGTATACTGTATTTGCCACACACAGACATGAAGCATGCTGAAAAGTCCTGATTTTTTTTCCCCATAGAGAAAGTGATCTTTTCATGCTAGAGTAAAGTAGATGCTGACCTTTCTGCTCCATGTTCAGGCCACACATGTTCAGTCTGGAAAATCTCTGTTACTGTTTGAAGAGCTGGTCAGAGAAGGGGGGGGACCTCAAGGAAGACCCAGAGCCCCACCCTTGTTGTCTGTGAGCAGACCAGGCTGCTGTTGCTCCTCAGAGTTCTGTCATGGTTCTTATGAGACATCCTGAAGGACCTGGGCCAAGAAGCACATAATAACTAGAATCCGAAACAAAATCACTTCTCTTGGGCATTTAAGGCTATGCTATATGTTGACATAAAGTTTAGTTTCAGTGCAGCATCACTGGAATTGGGAAGCCAGAGAGTGCTTTCTCATAGGCTTCATGAGAGTTGTGGGCCAACCCAGAAAGGTGTCAGCTTGGTAGCGCTTCACAGGTCCTGCGTTGGCAGCCTAAACCAGCGTAGCATGTTCCACCATTCTGTAGGTCAAGGAAAAATGAAGAACTATTGAACAGGAAGAGATGGCGGGAGCTTTATTTCTCTACTTTACATTTTTTATATCCTTTTTTCTTGAAGAGCAAAAACCAGAATGCCTAGATCACCCCAAATACAT
Source organism: Charina bottae (assembly GCA_023362775.1). Lineage (NCBI taxonomy): Eukaryota > Metazoa > Chordata > Lepidosauria > Squamata > Charinaidae > Charina > Charina bottae. The sequence continues at coordinate 168,790,659 of JALMGJ010000002.1, forward strand.
TTTACTCCCATAAGAATTCTGTGGGGAGGTTGACAAGGCTGGGAGAGTGGCTGGTCCAAAATCACCCAGTGTGCTGGCTAGCCTCGGGTGTCAGGTTTCACAGAGGCTGACAGTGAGATATCACGCAGGAGACAAATGTTCGTTCACCAACCGTGAGTTGCAAGCCAACAAAGCCGGTAAACCAAGTTCAGGGATAGTCCAGTGGATAGTCGAGAAGCCAATAGCAGAGGTCAGGATTGGAGCAAGCAGGTAAACGAGAGTCCGGAGCCAAGGTCAAGGGTTGTAGCAAGCAGGTCAGCGACAGTCCAAAGCAAGATCAGGAGTCCAGGAAATCCAGGCGAGATGCAGGAGGTGGTCGCGGCAATAATGCAAGTTGCTTCCACAGCTTTGCTCACGGCCGCTCTGCTAATTTATCTTGAGGCAGCCAGCTATCGGCTGGCTCCTGGCTGCACTCACCGTCTCTCCTCTGTTGTTCTCTAGCAGCCGAATGGGCGCTCCTGCGCCTCTCCTTTAAGGCAGCCCTTATTCTCTGCCGCCTTTGCTGCTTGGGCGACTCAGGTGAGCTGGGGGTCTGAGTGGGAGCAGCTGGCTGCTGGCTGGAGGGCAGGGACAAACCACGATCCAGGGTTTGCTCCTGCTCAGCCTCTGGAGGCTGAGATGCCACCACATCTCCACTCCCTTCTGGTACTGGGTCTGGTTCTGAAGCCGGGTTTGGATCTGGGGCTACCTCTTCTTCGGTCTCCTGGAGGTTCAACAGGGGCAGCTCGTCTGCTGACTCCTCGCTATAGTCCTGAGGCAGAGGCTGGCCCAGTACACCCAGCAAGGTGAATAACTTACTGTGATTTGAACCTGAGCATCTCATCTAACCACTATTTCAGACTCACATCCTTTGTACAAAAAGACCCTAGGATAATTTAAGAATGAATGGGAAATGGCTGTCTCTCCCCACTTTCTTTTCTTCTCTTTTTCCCCAGACCACAGAGGAAGAAGTCTTCAGCAATACAGAAGAGAGTCTAGGCTTCTTAGAGTTTTTGGATCTCTTAGGAGATAGGATCCAGCTGCAGGATTTTCGTGGGTAAGTGCTTTCCACGTTAAGCCTAGTGCCAAATCATCACTCCTGTACTGCCCTTGACAGCGAAGATATATATATATATATATATATATATATATATGAAGTTTTTAATAATTTTACTGAAGTTTTTAATAAACATAATAAAAATTAATACAAACTAAACTAGAAGAAAAAAGAAAAAAGTTCAGAAGGCGCAGAAAAAAGAAGAACAAAAAGAAAAGAAAGAAGTAGAAAATAAAAAAAAGAGGCAACAAAGACAATAATAAAGAAGTGGCTTCCAACCTTCATCACACTGAGCGTAAGCTAATATAATAACTTTTCACTCCCTTTCTATCCGGAATGATAGAGGGTATCCCATAGGGCAGGGGCTGCAGCAGAAAAGGTGCCCTTCCGAGGACCCACAAGTTGGCAATGTGTAAAGGAAAACGACCTGGGGTGTGCCCACCCTGTCTGCTCAGGTGGGACGGACAGATGTCCGCAGGGAGAGGCGGTCCTGCAGATAACCTGGTCCCATGCCATGTAGGGCTTTAAAGGTAATAACTAGCCCCTTGAATTGCACCCGGAAGGAAACTGGGAGCCGGTGCAGCTCACGCAACAGGGATGTAAAATGGATGAACCTAGGGATGCCCAACACTGCGGGTGCCACTGCATTCTGGACCAGTTGTAGCGTCCGGGTGGTCTTCAAGTGCAGCCCCACGCAGAGCACATTGCAGTAATACAAACAGGAAGTGACCAAGGCGTGAGTGACCGTGAGCAAGGACTCACAGTCCAGGAAAGGGTGCAATTGCTGCACAAGACGAATCTGTGCAAAGCAGTTTCCAAACCAGAGTGGATATTTTCACCCATCAAAATAAGCCAGAAACAAACCATATTTTAATCTGCCCAGGAACTAGGATTCTGTAGTAGGTAATTAGGAGGTGGTGCAAAACATTCCAACAGCAAAAACAATGAAAAAGTTTTTTAAAATGGTTGAACATAAAAATATTTATGGAATATAAATATATTTACTCAGAAATAAATTCCTCTGTAAGTTCCTAGTGAGTCTGTTTGCGTGTGTGAGCGCCTTCAAGTCAGTGTTGAGTCCTGGCAACTGCCTGATTGGTCCCTGCAGTTTTCTTGGTGAGGTTTTTGAGAAGTGGTTTGCCACTGCCTCCTTCCTAGGGCTGAGAGAGAGGGGCTGGCCCACCCAGCTGGCTTTGTGCCCAGGGCAGGATTAGAACTCACAGTCTCCCAGTTTTTAGCTTGATGCCTTAACCCATATGCTGCCTGGGGAATTCTGGGAGTTGAAGTCCACACGTCTTAAAGCTGCCAAGGCTGAGAAACACTGCCTTAACCACTACACCACACTGGTTCCCAAGTGAGTGAGTTAGTTCATTTAGTACTATCTTAAAACAGCCCCTCTGGCTGAAGCTCAGCCCAAATGATGGAAAGGTGCTGTCATTCATTGGCGATCACTCGTAGCCGAGTAAGATTGTCTTCCAAAGGTAAAATTTTAACGGTGGATCCGTAAGTGGCTATAAAGGCCAATTCTGGATCCGCACAACCTCCCACAGTGAGGGCATAGGTTTCCGGGTGGGAGACGGTCATGATGAGGGTTTGCCTGACGTGCCTTCCTTTTAGCTCTTTTCTCCTTTTCGCCCTGTACTCGTGCTTCTTCAAAGTCCATAGCGCCATTAATAAAGGATGACCTCCAATTGAAAGGTGCTGTAATATGCTAATAGGAGGTTAACTGATTCCTTTAAAATACTGAAAGTGGACGGGAAACCACGCAAACAGCAGTCTTCACTAAGATGGCCATGGGTTTCCCTAGTGGCCTACATCTTTTTCTTCTGAGACTTGTATCAGAGTCAAAGTTTTGACCAATAGTGGTAGATGCAATTACTGCAGGCATGAATTGGGTCCCCATCTTTGGTAATAAAAACCTAACCTTGTTCTTTATATTTTTTCTTCTCTTGGCTCGCTTTCCCTTTGCCTTCCCTCTGCTGTTCTGTTCAGATTCCGAGGTGGGTTGGATGTTACCAGAGGTCAAACAGGAACGGAATCCATCTACACAAATTTTCGGGGCAAAGAGATCATGTTCCATGTCTCTACGATGTTGCCTTTCACAGAGGGAGATGCCCAGCAGGTATGTTGAGTGGAATTGGGAAGGGGACATAGTTTGTCTTCAGATGTTGTCAATATGAGGCTAATAAGAACTCAGAGAGTAGGAGAGTGTGGGCTGCAAAATCTGCTTGGGAACCCCCAAACTATCTACATACGCTTATTTTCCCCAGACTGAGAAGGCAGAAAGATCTCCATTGTCAATGTTTGCAGGGTAGATACCCTAAAACCTCATTCGTTGAGTGCATTTCCTCATATGAATCTGGGGAAATTGAAACAATGCAGCATGTTCTATTATACTGTGTTTATAGGGATCTCTGTGTTATATTTTGCCCCTCTTATACCAATATTCTGCCAGAATGGATGAGTTAAATTGCTTCTTTTAGACCCAAACGTTCTGTTACCTGCATGCTAGCCAAATACACTACAGGTAGTCCTCGCTTAATGACCATTCATTTAACGATGGTCTGAAGTTACGATGGCCTCAGAAAAAGTACTTTACGACCTGTACTCACACTTACGACTGTCGCAAACCGTCGCACCACCCCTGCAGTAACATGATTCCAATTCGGGCACTTGGCAGCCAGCTCGCATTTACGACCAGTTGCAGCATCCTGCGGTCACGTGGTCGCTATTTGCGACCTTTTTTTTCAGTTTCTGGCAAAAAACGTCCATTGGGGAAGCTGGACTCGCTTAACGGCCATCGTAAAAATGGTCATAAAATCGGGTCTGGTCCTGTGGTGACTCACTTAACGACTGCACTGCTTAACAACCAACTTTCCAGTCCCTGTTGTGGTCGTTAAGTGAGGACTACCTGTACAGTAGCAGTGAAAATTAGGCAACAGGTGGAGAGCCAGTTTGGTCTAGTGGTTAAGGCACCAGGCTAAAATCCAGGAGACCGTGAGTTCTAGTCCCGCCTTAGGCATGAAAGCCAGCTGGGTGACCTTTGGCCAACCATTCTCTCTCAGCCCAACTCACCTCACAGGGTTGTTGTTGTGAGTCAAATAGGGGGAGGAAGGAGTATTAGGTATGTTCGCTGCCTTGAGTTATTTATAAAAATAATAAAGGCGGGATAAAAATTAAATAAATAATAATATAAGAGCCAGTTTGGTCTAGTGGTTAAGGCAACAGGCTAGAAACCAGGAGACTGAGAGTTCTAGTCCCGCCTTAGGCATGAAAGCAGGCTGGGTGACCTTGGGCCAGTCCCTGTCTCTCAGCCCAACTCACCTCACAGGGTTGTTGTTGTGGGGAAAATAGGAGGAGGAAGGAGTATTAGGTATATTCCCCGCTTTGAGTTATTTATAAAAATAATAAACACGGGATAAAAAATCTAAAAAAAAAGAAAAGATGACTGAGCATTGTTTTATGTTTGATGTGTTCTTGTAGTTTTGCTAATCGATGATTGTAAATAAAGACAGAATAAATGTGTTGAGATGTTAAATCCTGCCTTAGTAAGCCAGTATATGTATGAAAGAAAAAAGAAAAGGAAATGTACATAGGTGCAAAATATATACATATTCTGTCTTAGAGAGTTTTACATCCAAACCCTGGCCCAGGGTTGAACAAACCTTTAGAAAAGGCCACCGTCTGTGATGTACATGCATACAGGTGGAGCTGTGATTTTTGTAATTTCTTGGATTTGGTGGGTAGGAACTTGGCAAGTATTCTTTGTTTTTAAACTTCATTAAGCCTATTTTAAGATTTACACTACAGTTTTTAGGTTTCCTGTTCCAAAATAACCACTGTTTTTCAGCAATAGAGATTGGAAGGGATGTCAGGAGCTGCAAGGGAAAAGGTTCAGGCTGTAGATTATTGATCCTTGCTTTATAAAAACATTCTTCAGTTTGGAATAGGACTCCCAGTAATTCTAGCCACTATGACTGTCAAGAATAATGCCAATAGATCATTTATGTTAATGTGACAGAAGGGCTATTGCAGAATTTTGCACTTGGGGAAAAATGAGTGAGTAAACTCTTTAGGGACTGGATGAATTAGTCATTTAGAATGGATTTATATTTTAAGTTGAGAGGGGAACTTGAGGATTGCCTAAACTGTGTAGGATAGGTAACTATTTTGTGCTATCTTCTTTGTTCCCTTTCAGCTCCAACGCAAGCGCCACATCGGGAACGATATTGTGGCCATTGTCTTCCAAGATGAAAATACTCCTTTTGTGCCCGATATGATTGCATCAAATTTTCTGCATGCCTATGTGGTGGTGCAACTCCATCACAGTGCCACTGGGGAGACTCTGTACAAGGTAAAGACACACACTCCACCAATTGCCATTCTTGGGGAAGCCCTAGAATGTTCTTTGGCATTACAGTGCCTGCTGCATTTCTTAGTTCCTGTGTTACTGTTCCATAACTTTTCTATTGTCACTACCGTTGGACCATCCTCCTTTTATTCGATAGCAACAATCATTAGTCTATGCCAGGGGTCGGCAAACTTTTTTATGCCAGGAGCCATTTTGACATTTATAACATCACTTGAGGGCCAGGGGGCGGGGTTTGCGGGTGGGAGCCAATCGCGTGGAAGGGGGCGGGGTTTGCGGGTGGGAGCCAATCACGTGGAAGGGGGCGGGGTTTGCGGGCAGGAGACAATCGCGTGGAAGGGGGTGGGGGAGGTTTGGAAGAAGGAGAAGGGAAAGAGAGGCTCGACTGCTCCAGATATAGGAGCCAGGGGATCAAGCTTTGTGCACGGGGACTCGCTTCACCCAAGGAGCTTCTCACTGGGGTAAGAATAGGACAGACGCGGGAGGGTTTGTGCGTATAAGCGGTGGGGCTGTCCCCGCCATGGCCGCCACTGCACCTGCCGCTGCCACGGCCGCCATGCCCGCCTCCGCACCTGCTCCCGCCACACCCACCATGCCTGCCGCCACACTGGCTGCCACGCCCAGCATGCTCGCTGCCACACCCAGCATGCCTGCCATTGAGCCTGCCCCCGCCACGCCCACGCCTGCCGCCACACTGGCTGCCACACCCAGCATGCTCGCTGCCACGCCCACAATGCCTTCCTGTGCGCGCCCACACATGATATTTTATGGAAGAGCCACACTCAAGGGGCCAAAGAGCCGCATGTGGCTCGCGAGCCGCGGTTTGCCGACCCTCGGTCTATGCTCATATGTAGCTATTATATTCTGGGGAGACTAAATAGGAGACGGGGAAACAACCTTATTCTCCCTTTTCTTTCGTCAGAACCTCCAATCCTTTCTTGTTCTCATTTCTCAATGAATAGAATTGCTGTAAAATATATGCATTTCTTCTTCTATTCATAAGCAGGGTACGATATACACCTTAGCCATAACACGGTGAGAGTAATTGTTCTTATTCATAGTTATGGGATCAAGCACTGCAATTGTGTAAATAAGAGAATAAAGCAGTCCAGAAAATGATAGGCCTATTACTTTAGTGTCAGTACTCTATAAATATCCATGTAAAGTAGTAGTGTACAGCTTCTGTGTTTGTGTGGGTTTGCCTGTAAAGGAGCGGGTCTTCAATCCCAATGGTGTGACCACCATCTTGCCTCTTTTGACCCCCTGGTGGATGCTGTGGCCTTACTAGGTATGTAGATCAGGCATTCAGAAACCTAAAGAGGATAAGGCAGTGTTTCTCAACTTTGGCAACTTTAAGCTCTGTGGCCTTCAACTCCCAGAATTCCCCAGCCAGCATATGCTGGCTGGGGAATTCTGGGAGTTGAAGGCCACAGAGCTTAAAGTTGCCAAGGTTGAGAAACACAGGGATAAGGGAACTAAAAGAAGCTAAAGGTTACACTGCCATTTCAGAATGGCAGTATTTGGATTAACTAGAATTTTTAAAATCCAAACATCTATAGAATAAGAATTTTATCAGGACCAAACTCCAAATACTAAACAATCAGCAAATTTATATCTATACATCTTTAGAACATAGTAGATGATATATTAAACAGAATTTTTAATAAAAATAAAGTACATGAAATCTAGGCAAGATGGAATCCCCCCCAATGGAATTTTGGAAATGTGTAGGTCAATATATTGGGGTGTGGAGGAGTGTTCATTTTTAAATAAATCTCCATTCCATTTTTCCATTCCAATAAGGAGGTATTCAAAGGAACCCACAAAAATATAAAAAGCAATCAAAACAGCATAATAAATTAAAACTAGCTGCAAAGAACATAGAATCAAAAACTCAATAAACAACAGCTTGATCAAAAGTTCGATTTTTTAAAACCAGTTTTATCATGCCTCCGTCTTCTCCTGAGTCAACATGGCATAAAAAAGAGACCTGTAACTGGAATGTTGCGGATCCCATATTTTGGAGACTAGTCGGCAGAAATGTATCTTGATTTACTCTATGATTGTTAATTCTTGTCCTAAGGCTGCAGTGGCCTTTCTGCTCTCTCTCACTCTGTTACTTATGACTGTTTCAGGTTTCTGTGACTGCCCGTGATGATGTTCCCTTTTTTGGGCCCCCTCTTCCAAATCCAGCAATATTCAAAAAGGTTTGTATCTCTGGTCCACATATTCTCATTGCAGGCTGGATATTCCTGCAGACAGTTGTCCAGGGATGGAAAAATCATTCATTCATTCATTCATTCATTCATTCATTCATTCATTCAATTTTTATCCCACCTTTATTATTTTTATAAATAACTCAAGGCGACAAACATACCAAATACTCCTTCCTCCTCCTATTTTCCCCAAAACAACAGCCCTGTGAGGTGAGTTGGGCTGAGAGAGAGAGAGAGTGACTGGCCCAAGGTCACCCATCCAGCTTTCATGCCTAAGGCAGGACTAGAACTCTCAGTCTCCTGGTTTCCCATTGGCTCCTTCCCAGGGCTGAGAGAAAGTGACTGGCCCAGGGTCACCCAGCCGGCTTTCATGCCTAAGGCAGGACTAGAACTCACAACCTCCTGGTTTGCCATTGGCTCCTCCCTAGGGCTGAGAGACAGGGACTGGCCCAAGGTCACCCAGCCAGCTTTCATGCCTAAGGCGGGACTAGAACTCACAGCCTCCTGGTTTCTAGCCCAGCACCTTAACCACTAGACCAAACTGGCTCTCATGCCGAATATTCTTACAGATCTAACCCTTGATTCTCTGGTAAGCAGTTTGGCTGTCTGGGTAGCAATCCCTCTTCCCTTTTTTAACACAACACCCAATTTGGAGGCAACTGTTGCAGTTCATTTCACATTGTCAAACAGTGAGTCAATTAACAACAAGAACAACAACATGCAGTTAACCTTGGAAACAAAACTTGGTTTTCTACCTTTTAGACCCACCTGGGCAAATTTGAAGCCCACATTCTCAGATTTGGGGGACATTTCAATCTATATCCAACAATTAGAATTCCAACAAAAGAATTTGGAATTTGCTGCAATAAGGACTCAGCAAACAGGAGCAGGAGGATGTTTATAGCTTTGTCTCTGCTGTACCTAGGTTAGAGGTGTGCTACTCAAATAAAACTGCTTGGAAGATATCTTGTAGTGAACAGAGTACTTGCTGTGTTCCTGTTCCACCAATGCTCGTTCATGTCACCATATATATCCTGAGGCAACGGGATCAATTAAGATTCTTCAGTGAAAGCTCAGATAAACAAGTCTTTTAGTGGGAAGTGTTCCTTCTGTTCCCTCTCAGCCAGCTGTCATTCCTTCAGCATTTCCATACAGCAGTGGGTTTCCCTCCAACAGCCGTGCAAGTGATAGTACACTCCCTATCTTCACCACTAGATGGAGTTCCCTCTTAGGTTTATACACATTCCTGATGTCACTTGTTCTCCTCTGTGCAAAAGAATTCCACACCTGAAAAAAAGCTCACACCCTTGTTATATACCGAGGATTTTTTTTCTCTGTGAGGATCATGTACATAATCATGGGAGAGGGCGGGTTTATACTGGCACAGTCCAAACAGGGCTGTATATTTCAATGCACTCATCAACTATATCCTGTGAATGGAATCATATTCTTAAGGCAACTTTCGGAGTTTTCTCTGTTCCTGTATTTGGTATTTCCATGAGTCCCGAGTTAGTTTGGTTTACTAAAAAGCATTCCCAAAGCCTCCATTCTTAAACCAGAATGGTTGTGACTATCATTGGTTAAAATGAGAAGAGACCTTATAGTGTCCAACATGATGGTGGAGCCTTCCTTTTCCCCTTCTTACAGGGCACAGACTTCCGTGAATTTCTCCTGGCAAAGCTTATCAATGCAGAGTATAGCTGTTACCACGCCGAGAAATTTGCCAAGTTGGAAGTAAGTCTGCTTACTTGCATTTGTATTAATAACTTCTGAAGCAAATATCTGTATGCAAAGCAAGAAGAAATGAAAATAAAATGCATAATCAGCAATGTACATAAGTTGTATGTTGAAATACCAGCTTTGGAAGATTCCTCCCAGTGTTAAACTTAAGATTCCTAAAGGTTGGGATTTTTTTGCCATCAGTTCTGGCCTTAACATCTTACAATAACAACCATCAATTACCCTGGAGCATTTGTAGGAAGCTGGATCAGAGAGCAGCTGTACGTGGAAGTGGGGTGGGTGGTTAACGGCTCTCTCCTGAAATCCTTGTACAGTTGGGTCCAAATCTGCTTGAATGCTATCGGCAGTTTACTTGCATGATTTTTTGTCCAGTAAGATATCACTTTCATTTAATTTGCTACTAGTCTAGCTGTACAGGCATAGAGCTTTTGGAAATAAATAGAGAAGTTACTGATTACAGTCATCTCTACTAATTTGTCTCTCCTAAGTGCCCCCGTTTAAACCACTGAATTCACAAAACAGAGAAACCCCAAATTAAAACTTCAGCAAACCCAAATGAAAAATAGATGTTCTTATTTTCATTTTAAGAAAGCCACCCACAATCTGGATTTGCCCACTTTTGGCCCTTTTGGCTATGGATCACAGGAGCTAAAACCCAACTGGTTGATAATACAGTAGACTTCTTTAAGGAATGTTCAGAAGAGCTAAAAGAGAAGAAAATGGATGGCTGTATTTGTATGATTTTTCATTGTGTTGCTTTTTCCCAAAGATTTCTACCTAACTCAAATGGAAACAATAAAAATACTTTTGCCAAAATGTTTAATTAGTACAGTAAACTTGATCAGATTTTGCTGGAGAAGATGGGCATTTTTATTTTATTTTCCCTAAGGTTAGCTTAGGAGTCATCCTTCCCATTCTAGTTCTGTTTTTAGTAGACGCGTTCAGGCTGTTACTTGGAACCTAGGGTCAAACCATCCAGAAAAAAAGTTTTTCAATAATATTATGTTATTTCTGTTGACTTTGTGGTATACAGCAATGTCATGTATAAAATGAGAGTAAAAATAATAACAAAAAATCAAAGCAAGACACAAACTTACTGGCAACAAGAATAAACTATGTTATACCTTAAAGCAGAGCTTTCCAAACTGTGTGTCGGGACACGTTAGTGTGTCGGCTACAGTGTCTGGGTGTGTCGCGGCTGCTGCTGCCTCCGAGCCTTGCCAGGATTCCACGCAGGTCCTAGTGCCTGCCTCGTGCCTTGCTGCCTCCAAACCTGCTGTGATTCTGCGCAGGTCCTAGTGCCTGCCTTGTGCCCTGCTGTAAGAGTGTGTCACGAAATGATGCATGTCTAAAAAGTGTGTCACCAACATGAAAAGTTTGGAAAGCTCTGCCTTAAAGCTTGTAATTATCTTCATCATCATCAACTTGTCAAGATACAGGTCTTCATTTTCTGGCGAATTTCAGCTGGGGAACATTCCTTTCTCAGAAGCTGTCTTGCTGAATCTCTGAGAAGGGATCTAGATTAAGGCGCTTGTTATTAATGTTACTTTTCAGGCAGGCTTTTATGAGAGTAAATAGTTCCTAAGGCAGGGGTGGGCAGTCTCTTTGAACTGGAATTTGGAATTCTGATAGCATGCCTGGGTCTTCTCACAAAATGACTGCCCAGGGGACATGCCCTCTGGTTGGCCAGTCACAAAATACCCATTTACTAGAGAGCAAAGGGGAGGCTGCTCCGTGCCCTGCCAACTCTGGATGGTAGTCCCAAAAGAAGGTGTCCATCATCTCCCTTACTCTCTTTTTCTTGTACTGGTGGGCACACTTCCAAACAAAGCGTCAGGCTGTTGCAGTCTCCCATCATTTTTCTTTTCTAAGAATGCCTACAGGATTGACTTTGGTTCCAGAGGCTTTCCTGTAAGTTGAACTGATGTCCACCTGCCATTTTCCTATTTATTCTTACTTTTTAGAACAGAGCTTTCCAAACTGTGTGTCGTGACACAAAAGTGTGTCGCCACACACAGTCTGGTGTGTTGCCACACAACCCGGAAGCGCTGATCATCATCAGCGCTTCCAGGTTTTCCCGCGGCGACACACCAACGGTGGCGTGCAAAAACCCGAAAGCGGCAGCAGCGCTTCCGGGTTTTTGCGCGCTGCCGCAACGGCGGCACTTCCGGGTTTTCCCGCGGCGACACACCAACGGCGGTTGGTGTGTCACCACGGGAAAACTTTGGAAAGCCCTGTTTTAGAAGTAGGGTCGGGCAGGCAGGATGTCCCCATAAGTATCTAATTTGCTCCTAACTTTCTAGCCTTGGCCTTTTTTAAATGAAAAGCAGAATTAACATACTTTAAGTAAATAAACAGAAGGAGCCTTTTCAACTGAACACAACATCAAATAGGACAACCCTGGAGAATGTAAGCTCAGAACGATGACTCAGCAAATTATGTAACCCATCCAGACATGAAATGGCCTTCTGTTCCGCCTTGTCACTGCTTGGCCTTCCTCTGTTGCTGTAAGTGTGTGCATATGTACTCCCATACGTCCGCTTGAAATCTTTGACAACATGCTTCTCTTTGTTTCTCCCTTTCTGGAGCAGGAGCGCACCCGCAGTGCGCTCTTGGAGAGCCTTTATGAAGAACTGCAGATTCGGAGCCGCAGTATGATGGGCCTGGCCTCTGGGGACGAGGACAAAATAGAGAATGGGGGTGGTGGCTTCTTTGAGAATTTCAAGGTGAGAGATGGTATAAATGCTGAGTTTCTCAGTGTCCCTCTGTATTTACTTATTTCATGCTGCTCTGGGGGAGTACAGTTATAATATTTCACATGTTTATAAGTGCTGTTTGCACCCTGACAGCATTTTTATATTTATTTATTTCAATTTATATGGTCGCCCATCTCAAATTTGAGACTCTGGGCAGCTAACAATAATAAAAAACGGCATATAAACATAAAACAACAAAGAAACAACAGCATACACATAATCCACAGCCGAGGTAAAAAAGTACAACACAAATCAGCACGCTTATTGCTTGGGCTCAGACGCATACCCAGATCCCTAGGCCCAGTGACAGAACCATGTCTTTAAAGCCATGCGAAAGGCCAACAGAGTCGGGGTCAATCTAATCTTGGGGGAATGATGTTCCAAGCAGCAGGTGCCACAATGGAAAAGGCTCTCTTCCTAGCCCCACCAGACAGCACTCCCTAACAAACAGAACCTGGAGTATGGCCTATGAGATGGGTAGATGTACTTGGGGAGAGGCGGTCCCTCAAATAACCTGGCCCCATGCTATAGGCTTTGTAGGTCACTACCAGCACCTTGAATTGCACCCAGAAGCACACTGGCAACCAATGCAGTGTGAAGCCAATGTGTCATGTGCACATAACTGTCCACGCAGCTGTATTCTGTACCAGGTGTAGCTTCTGGGTGCTCTTCAAGGGCAACCCCGTGGAAAGCTGATAGCAATAGTCCATTTGGGAGGTGACCAAGGCGTGACTCTGAGGAGAGCCTCACGCTCCAGGAATGGACACAACTGGTGCACAATATGAAGTTGTGCAAAGGCCCTCCTGGCCACTTACCCCAATCTACCTTAAAAATATTGTTATAGATAGGCCTGTAACTACAGTATATCCTCATATTATGTTGAGGGTTGGGGAGGATTCCATATCTGAGAAGGAAGCCACAGAATTTCCCACCACAGAGCTCAGTCTATTAGCTGCTAGGCTATCAGTATATTTATTTTTCTCGGAAAACTAGCCACAGAAAATCCCCACCTCATATATGTATAGCATAGCAGGCTCTGAGGGCAAATTTTAATATCCATATAGGCATATGAGCGTGTATGTATCTATGTCTGAAAGCTAGGTGGAACTTAATGTAGTGTATTTGATAATTTATACTGGAAATATAACGAACGCTTTACATTCCGGGGGAAATTCTCAAACATGCTTTCTATTTTGTCCAATTTATGCAGTCTTGCATCCTATGCCCTCATTGTAGGAGGTTGTGCGGATCCAGAATTGGCCTTTATAGCCACTTACGGATCCACTGTTAAAATTTTACCTCTGCAAGACAATCTTACTCGGCTACGAGTGATCGCCAATGACTCCTCCCAGTGGAGGAGAATGGGAATGCGAAATTGGAGAAATAATATTGGAAATCTGGAGTCATAACCATGATGATGCCATTCCTAACCATGATGGTGTCAAACTGCGTGTTGTGATACCACAGCACAAGAGCTGCCCTTTCAGACCAGCATCACTGCATTGTATGAAAATATGTAAGGGGTAGAGTTGGTGTCATGGTCCATATTTCGTCACCTCTGCTTGCCGCCGCCCCATGCCTGTGTTTGAAACAGGCAAAATTACAGGTAGTTTAATTGTGTTTCACGGGGTCCTTCTTTCCACAGCTGTGTAGGGATAGCCAGAATCAATTATGTGTTATATATTTACTTTGAGTGAAGTGAATCTGGGGGATAGAAAACAGGATCCAACTGCAGCCGGTAGTGGCATAAAAATGCATATTCTTTGGTATTTCATGTGTAAATCAGATCAAGGGTTTGAAGAATTTCAGCTTAGTGTTTGAGGGCGTATTTTGGACAGTGGTGGTAAAGTCACAAAAAATATGACACTGGCTCTTTTTGCTCTGTGAAATATACCATCACAGACAGAGGTAATTGTTTTGTTTTTTAGTCTGACTAGGGACATACTGTTTCTTCACTTGTCATATGATCGGCTTCTGTATTGGTGTCACAGGCCTGGAAATTTTTACTTATTTAGCAAGCTGGCTAGCTAGCTTTCTTTGGGCACAAGAGGAGGGGAAGAAAGCTTTCTCTCTAATGCCACTATCTTAATATGCCGTGTAATTCTTTATTCAAATAGAGGATTGATTGATTGATTGATTGATTGATTTCCCAAATTTATATGACCTATATATATTCCTATAGAGGAATATATATTTTAATCTCCGTGGTTGTGGATGTTTGTTGCCCAAAAAGTGAAATCTTGGTCGTTTTCCATTTTTCTGTACTTGCCCAGAATGATAAGACCTGTGCAAGCCTTCCTTCAACAGTGTTTCTTTGACGCATACCTGTAGAGAGTTTTTGAAAAGACTTTAGTATACAGTCTTGTGTCCACATCCTGCAATTCTTCTGCAGGAAAGTATTAGTATGTCTGATATAAAGTCATGAAGTCTGGCTGCAAACAGACATTTCCCTAAGAAAGTTGGATAAGGAAGTAGGATACTTTTCCATGGTAAATCTTTTTATGGTATCATCCCTTGCTCCTAGTCATGAGGTAGGGGGGAAAAACTGGAGGAGCTACTGTAAAATTATACCAATTCAGACTGCAAAGTGGGGTGATGGCAGGATGAAAAGGAAATCCCACCAACTATAATGGGAAATACTAGATATTGTGCTTAGGATTGTAGCTTTACATTTGTAATGGTCATACTCTAATACAGTGTTTCTCAACCTTGGCAACTTTAAGATATGTGGACTTCAACTCCCAGAATTCCCCAGCCAGCATGCTCTAATATTTAGATATTAGAGACCTTTAATTGATCATCCTCAGCAAACTCCAAGTCTTTGGTTTCTTTGTTAGAGAGCTTTAATATTTATTTATTTATATTAATATAAAGTTCATATGAAATTTGAGAGTAATAGAGAGCCAGTTTGGTCTAGTGGTTAAGGCAACGGGCTGGAAACCAGGAGTCTGTGAGTTCTAGTCCCACTTTAGGCATGAAAGCCGGCTGGGTGACCTTGGACCAGTCACACATACTCAGCCCAACTCACCTCACAGGGTTGTTGTTGTGGGGAAAATAGGAGGAGGAAGGAGTATTAGGTATGTCTGCTGCCTTGAGTTATTTATAAAAATAATAAAGGTGGGATAGAAAATAAATAAAATAGATATATACAGCTGAAGTATAGATATGATCTCAGAATAGTACATAGCTTGGACATTCCCGAGGACATGCTGTTTTGTATTGGGAGCCTTTCAACTTCAAGTTGATTCCCCTGAAATCTTTTTAAGGAAAGGTTGAAAAGTAGTCATATAACATGGGATTTCTAATCCTATATCTTGGTTTGTGAGTGCACAGATATATAATATGTCACCTGGACATGGGTTGAAGGAAGGAATTGGAGAGCTGGATAGGGTCAAAGTCAAAGTAGCTCATGGACTGGAATGAATATAAAACCAGTTTTTGTTTTTTGTTCTGTTTTGACTGTTTTAAAAAAGAATAAAGAATATTGTTATTAAAACACAAGGCAAGAATTCAATTTTTTCTCATCAAACCTAATCATTGGTAACATTGGATGCTACATATATGATAAATATTATCAATGAGAAATAATTTATTATATGCTCATCCTGCTGAGGAAATCTTGGCTTGAGGAGGCAAGTTTCACAATCTCTTGGCTGAGAGTGATGTTACTATCACTGTCAATATTCTAAGAATTGAAGGATAGAGGACAGACATTTCAATATAACGCTGGCTTATTTGCAGTGCTGCCTGGTATGACATAATTTTTGTGGAAGAGCAGTTGATAGCCGAAAGAAATATATTTCTTACAGAAGTAAAAAGTTAAAGATAGAGATGTGGTTATGTGTAAAACTGCTCCCAAAATAATGGAAACCAACACCACTTTTATTCTTTTATTCCATTGAGAGAAGTTCATGAGTATCTTGGTTTAAGATGCAACAGACCATCAACTGTTTAAAATTATTAAACTATTTTTATAATTATTTTTTCAGTAATTGGAGTGGAAGTACTATCTTAGAAAACGTAATTTAATTTTTAGTGATGACATTTTCTGATAAGAACCAGTGTGTGTAAATTCACCTTCGGGATAAATATTACAGAAATTTCACATCAAAGTTGTTCAATGTAAGGATATATGGGGAAGGAACCTCCCCCCAGAGCATCAGAAGGAGTAATTGATACTTACATTCAGGAATTCAGTATATGTGACTCCTCTGCTTGTTTTCTGGATAATAGTTCATTATACCATTAGTTCTATGGTCTGGGTCGACCAGCCTTTATAGAAATATCCATAAAAAGCTAGAAAGTGAATTTATATTTCTTTTGTTTTAACATCTTACCTCCCGTAATGCAGATTTGGTGTCCCAGCTTGTGCCTTCAAGGTTCATATAGCAGAGGAAAGTGTTACACTGGAGCAGTGTTTCTCAACCTTGGCAACTTTAAGACGTGTGGACTTCAACTCCCAGAATTCTGGGAGTTGAAGTCCACACGTCTTAAAGTTGCTAAGGTTGAGAGACACTGCACTAGAGAATCATGATTATACCCGGGCAGTATCTCTTGGAGGAAAGCAAGAACAACGTTTTCAATGGAGACTGCAGCCTCAGATAGTTCGAGCAGATTCTGTCCACTGTCTTAGATGTTGGAAAAAATACTTCATCTGCTTGAGAGCCAATAGGGAGAGGAAGTCCAGGGTTAGTTTTCTCTGCCTCCTGGTCCTTATCCACCAGCGTCTCCGGTACTCTCCGTGATTTCCTTGTGTGTGTATGTCAATGTCTCTGTGTCTGTTTCCGTTGCCCTTCTCTCCAGCGGGTGATCCGAGGCCGTAGCCAGAGCCTGGACACTATGGGGATAGCCATGAGGAAGCAGCAGCAGCAGCAGCAGCCCCCATCAACTCTACCCAGCCGCCCAGCTACTGCGGGCCTTGCCCTCAACCCAAGTGTCGCCGAGGGTCCCAAGGCTATTGCTGCGGTAAGGTTTTGTGGGGTGGGGACTGGGGAAGCTAATCCGCATGCCTTCAGGCCCCTCCTTCCCCATTTTTCTCTGGACCTGCTGCTTGTCAACATTCTTTGCTGGCAGCTGTAATTCTGTAAAAATACCTCAGATGTCTCCATGGATTTTTTTTCATGTCTTTGTGTTCATTTGTCAATCATAGTCCTCTGTGTCTGGAATCCTGCTCCATTAATGTGATAAGTGGTACAGTGGGAGAACTTGACAAAAGGGCGATAGTATCACTTTTATGGAGAAACTGAATATTTATTTATAAATTGCCCTTCAATTAAAAAAAATCCAGGGCAAAAGTCAACCAAGATTGTACTGTCATATATACACCAGATATTTTAAAGGCTTGGAAAATAACAAGCTTTTATCCTAACACCCAAAAGACATCAGATTGCTTCCCGCAGGCCTCAGATGCCAGTGGCATTGGAGGAGGGCTTTGGGAGAAGATCTTGGTGCAAGAAAGATCTTGGTTGGGAGAAATTCAACCAAGGCCCAAGATGGGCAGTGCTTTATAAGAAAAGCACTGGAACTGTGAACTGTATTTTTAAATGGCTTCATACGTGATAGTGGGTTGCCATACGCACTTTCTGGTAGTCTGATGGTTGTCAGAATATGGATAATCCTGGCCATTTTATCTCTGGAAGAAAAAAAGTGTCCCTTGAGTCTTCAGTAATAGGGCTTAATTAGTGAGCACTGATATGCTTTAAATGAAGGTGCATACTGGTGGCACCTTGAAAATCTCAGATGACCAAGCTGAGTGGTTTCTTGTAGATAATTAAGTGTGTGAAACCAGATGGAACCCTTTGGGATTATTTCATGCTAATGAATGTTAAAAGGTCTAAACTTTGATTTCAAGACACTTCCTTCTAAAACCGATCCTATCGAAACATCATGTTCTCAATTCCTCATCCAACCCATCTAAAAACCTTTCCCCACTGCTCAGTTGAAGAGTTCTCCACCCATCCTTCAGTCAACAGAAATCTATACCAGCATGAAATTTACTATCCCTGTTACCCATCCCAATTTTCCTTCTATGGTCTCTGATTCCTCTCATTGCCAGCCAATTCCATTGTGTTCTTGACTGGCCATGTTGTGGGGGCATGTAAGAAAAAAAGAGATTGCAGGGCATGTTTGTGCCAGATTAGGTGCAAGTTGGGAAGGCCCCAAGTAGAAGAATGCCATGATACTGAACATCAGAACAAATGAAAAATAGTTGTGTTTCCCCTGCTCTTCTCTGTTTTGGCAGTTTTCTGCATCTTTAATTTCGCATGCTCTTACTCAGGACGATTTGATGGGGGTATATAGCAAATAAGGGTTGTTTCACAATTAGCTGACAGCCTGAGATGAAGGAAATTTGAGCAACTAGAAAAAGTTTGTTTATAGCTGTTTTCACCAGGCATTAATGCTGCTGATAGACTATTGGATGTGCACTGAACTAGTTCAGGGTGACTTCCAAGTATGCAAGTGGACGTTTCTGATCTAACAGGCATGGAAGGCATGTGGAGAAAGCCCTCCTGTAGACAATCTGGTTAATTAGGTTTGAGTTGTCACTATTGTCTGAAAATATGTAGACTAATGTTTAGTGTGACTTGAGCACTATATACTTGGAGTTTTGGGCTGGGATCTACTGTGTTCAAAACATGTGTTCTTCCATTCAGCCATGGCTCACTCCAGTGTTAATCAAGAGCAAGCCTTTCTCTCAACACTGAACTTGCATGTCTGGGAGCAGAGTACACATGTGAAGCTGTAGCTTGCAGTTAGTCCTGGCATTGGAATCACTCCTTTTAGGGGACTACAGTGTTCATTGTTAGCCTGAAGATGGCATTGCAGAGATCCATGGTTACAAATCGATGCCAAAGATGTTAATTACTTCCTTTCTTTGACCAGAACTGTAGATTTCTAGGTTTCAAACTACTTGTTTGGAAACAAAGCCAGGAGAGGAAAGCTCCATTTTGAGAAATTCTGTAGGTAAAGGCAGTACTATACCTGCAAGAAAAGCAACTGCCACCAAAAAAAAAAAATGCTAGAATTATGCAGTAGACCCTGACATTCTGTTTGAGATGTGTGTTGCTTGTTACCAGTGATATAATGAAAATTTATCTTGAAGGGGGAGGGAGGTTCTGCTGGGCATTCAGGAAGGGAATGACACTAGAGCATCATTTTCAGCAGTAGTTGAATTTTTTACCTTAGTGCTTAGTTTGGCCCAAACAACGGCTCTGCATACCTTTCCCTCTGTTTTTCTTTCTCCTTCAATCTATATTGTCTCCTGTCTCAGTGCCACTATCACTCTATATATCCAAGGTATATATCTCACTGTTGTCTCTTTAGTTACTAGTTTATTGCTTTTAGTGTATTGCCTTTTCTTTTCTTATTCCACGCTTTCTCTACTGAATTAGCTTATCTAGTCTTCTAAGTATGACAGCTCCACTTCATGTGCTGTATGGCATGCTGCACAGATTGTTCTGTTAGCATTAAATGTAAAGGCAGGATCTGGAAATCCAGTTCTCCATCTTACGTTCCTGTTCCAACTCTTGCTTTTCTACTTCCTTCCTTCTCCTCCCTCTTTTTTCCTCTCTATCGTTTACTTTCCACTAGTCCTTTGCCCTACCTGGGAGAAGCCCATCACGCAACCGAGGCAGCCGCTTCAATGGGAGACGTAGTAGTGCCATTGGCATTGAGAACATCCAAGAGGAGAAGAGGTATGGACCACGGGAGGGATGGAAAGGCTAGAGCTAGAGCAGGGGAAGGCAATGTAGTGTTTTTTGCAAGGGTTAATCCAGCCTGGCACCCTCCAAGTGTGGTGGGACTGCATCTTCCAGAATTCCTAGCGAGCATGGCCTTTAACTAACATGTAAGAGAGTTGCAGTCTGCATATACCTGGAGGGCACTAATTTTGGAAGATGGCGTTAGTATGTCTACATGTAATTTGTTGGCATAAGAGGTCTTTAGTGCTCCCAGTTTGTACACTTGAAATGCACTTTTCTTTGCCACTGAGTAGTAGTATAGCTTTATTGATTAGTCTATTGACCATATCAAAAAATGGGCATCAGCCACAATAAAATACAGTAAAAAAAACAGGTAAAATACAATAAGATAAGGTAGAATAGACTAGAGTGAGTAACAATTTCAGCTGTAATGTTTAATCTTCTGTTGTAACTCATGGGCTCTGATTTTATCCCAAGAACCAAGAACACTTCTGTCCAAAGCCACTTGCTAATCAAACCCAACTGGAGTATTTTTCTTTGTTTATCATGCTGCCTGTGGACCGCATTTTCTCCCTCTGTGTGTGTGTCAGCTGTTTTGTTTTCTAGTGTGTCATCCTGGAGTATATCAGGATGACTTTCCTAACAGTTCTATGATTTCTGTAATAAACACGTTAACGTTTTCATGGGACAATTTCATGTAAGTTCTGAATTTAACTTCTTGAACAATTGAAAACATGAGTTCTGAAGTGGGGATAGGATATAACATTTTGTTGCAGAATCTAGTTGAAATAGATTAAAAGAACACTAGGTGGAACCTATGAGAAGAAGAGAATCTCAATAGAGACATGGGAAAGATTCAAGGGAAAAGTAGCAGAGAGGAAGGAACAAGTAGCACGGTTGATATGAGGATTAAAGGTGAGAGAATAGAGGCATTGTTCTCGCTTGCATTTGTGCCCATACAGATCACCTCACTGTTTTTCTGATCAAATATATAAACGTGCTCCAAAATTATAGCAAGCTGATTTGGGGACATGCTGTGGCAAAATTATATATAGCAAGCAAAAAGTTCTAAAAGAAACTGATTACATTAATGCTTTTGTAGATTTAGATCAGGATAGGCAACTTTTCTGGCTAGGAGCTGTGCTTACCATCAAATCAAAGTGGTCTCTGAGAGCCAATGAGGGCATGATAGTGATGTGGTGATGTAACTAGAAAGGTTTTGTTCAGTCTATTGTCATGTTTCTACATTTGAGTGGGGAGGCTTGCTGCTGCTATTTTTGCCCTTTTGTCTAAGTATGAAGTTGTGCCACTGAAAGAAAATCAGTGATTTTTTCACTTAACTTTGGTAGCTTGATCTTGGAGGGTGGCGCACAAGATGAGGCTCTGTGACTCCATTCAGTTTCTGGGTTGCCTGCTGCTGGTCTAGATAGACAGATACATGTACAAGCACATTGCTAGTAATTTTTGAAGAGCTGAACAATAACATATCCTTTGTTAATATACTATGGAAAGAATATGCAATGAGCCTTGTAGCTGTAAATAATTATGAACCTGATCCATATCCCTCTTTTCTCTCTGGCTAATTTACCTGCTTCAGCTTGTCTGATTACCAGATGAACACGGTCTGTAATAGTAATTATTTTGGAAGAGTGCTGTTAATTACTCTGAGAAGCTCCTCACCCACTATTTCAGCTTGTTACACAAACAGCTTATGGAAACAACGCCACTGTTCTACACCCTTCAACCCCTCAGAATAAAAACAAAACCTAAAATTTTGTTAAACCTAAAACCTAAAATAAAACACAGCCCGGAAGACCCACAAGAGCCACCTAAAATTTCTCCCTATCTATCCTGAAAATGGAAAAAGAAGCAAAAATGGAATGAAAGCACGAGAAATAAAAACTTTCTAAAAGAAGCAGTATTCAGTCTTAAAAGCAACATATGTGTTTTTGCAAAATCATGCTAAAATGTCGCAAATTTAACCACATTGAAAATGTCATGCTACTGTCATTTGGTGTTAAGAGTTTTTATACAAGTCCTACTTTAGGGGTATTATTTATGCGGTTGTCCGGTTCTTAAATTTGGGGGTAATTAAATTTTTCCTCTTCCTGCAAGGGAGAGACAGAGGCCAGCAGGCTGTGGTTGAGCAGAGGGCTCCTGCTTCAAGTAACTGGGCTGTTCACCTCCACCCCTTCCTTCCCTCCACCTTTGCCGACAGCCATGGTGCCGTTGGTGTGTGCAATGAATGAAGTTGGTGTTAATCCGGTTCCCTGCTGGGCAAGATCTAGGACAAAATCCAACAACTGGTCAAGATGGATGAGGAGGAGGACCCAGAGTAGAACCAGTTCCTGCTGTGCTGGCAGATGTGGCAACAGCAATATACCTTTTGCAAAGTGAAAGAAACATCAAGTCATGTTAGGTTTGACGGGAGATCCAAAAAGCATTTCTGGAGAGAGTTTGTTCTTCCTTTAATGCAAAATTCAGGGAACTTGTTTTCTTCTTATAAGGAAAAATCTATGTGCCTTAGGCTGACCATACGTCCCGTTTTGAACGGGACTGTCCCGTTATTTCACCATTTCTGGAGCGTCCCGTCGTTATAGTCAAAATCTTGATATTGTCCCGTTTTTCAAAAATCTGAGTCAGGAGTAAGCCTGACAGGAGTGGGTCAGCCCCCGCCGCCATGCCAGATTCGGACTCAGTCGGAGGAAGATGAGCCGACCTCTGGAAGAAGCTGGTATGGTCCGAACCAGAGCTGCCGATTGGAGGCAGCCTGGAACAAGAAGCCCCTCTAACAATCAGCGCGCTGCTTGGCCAATTGGGTCCCAGCCGCAAACGGCGCGAGATTCCAACCTTAAAAGGCCGAGATCCTGCCTCAGAATCCTGCCCGCAAGACGCTCTAGGTCTTGCCTCGCAGATGTCAGCGCTGGGGAGGCGGGATGGCGGCCAAGCCAGGCGGTGGGGTGGTGTTCTGCGAGGGGCTCGGCAGCACTGCATGAGAGGTGGGGCAGAGACACTGCGCCGGCCACTGCGGGGTCCGCGGGGCTGGGCTGCGTGCGTCTGCTGGGCTGCAGCCTGAAGCGTGTCTGGAGGAGGAGAGTGAGTCAGGCGCTGTGGCAGAGGAGGGCCCAGTGGAGCCATGGCGCTGCCTTTCCTCGTGAGGAGCCCGAGGAGCTGCCTCCCCTGCCTAGCAGTGGCCCCTCCGCGAGCGTCTCCGCCTGGAACCGTCCCTCTCTCCGCCACGGCCACCGCTCTCCCGGGAGGCGTCACAACCTCATCGCGCTGTGCTGCCGCCCGCCTCCTGCTCATCGGCGGCGACTCTCCTCCCACCCTCGGCCAAGACCGAGGGGGTCGGGGCGGCGGTGAGCCTCTGTCCTCTGCAGGAGCCGGCCGTGCTGGGGGGCTTCAGCCGCACCACGCCACCCCTTGCCACCCGCCGGGCTGCGGGAGCTTCTGGTGGGCAGCAAGGGGTGGAGTGGTGTGGCTGAAGCCCCCCAGTTCGGCCAGCTCCTGCTTCTACTGTGCGGCGGCGGCGGCAGCAGCAGCGACTCTCCTCCCTCGGCCAAGTCTGAGGAGGCTGGGGCAGTGGTGGGCTTGCGTCCTCGGCAGGAGCCGGCCGCGTTGGGGGGCTTCAGCCGCACCATGCCATCCCTTGCCGCCCGCCGGGCTGCGGGAGCTCCCACAGCCTGGCAGGTGGCAAGGGGCGGAGTGGTGTGGCTGAAGTCCCCTAGCTCGGCCAGCTCCTGCTTCTACTGTGCGGTGGCGGCGGCGGCAGCAGCAGCAACTCTCCTCCCTCGGCCAAGCCCGAGGGGGATGGGGCAGTGGTGGGCCTCCATCCCCGCCCCTTTTCCCCCGGCCAATGACGGTGCTGTGTGCACAGTGTGTGTGCTCCAGCCTTCCCCAAACACACCAGCTCTGCTGCACCATTTACTGCTAGAAGAAAAAAAAAACCTTTAAAAATCGAAAAAAAATATTAAAATCCGAGCCAATCGCGCTGATGGGGGCGGGGTTTGCAGGCGGGAGCCAATTGTGTGGGGCGGGGGTGGGGTTTGCAGGCAGGAGCCAATTGCGTGGACTGGGGGGCGGGGTTTGGAGGCCGGCATGGTGGCATAAGACCCTGTCCCGTTTTGCCATCCCCAAAGTCCCATTTTCATCTGAAGGAAATATGGTCAGCCTAATGTGGCTTCAGTGGGGAGAAAGCAAAACAGCAGAGTTTCAGTTAGGAAAACTGACTGTAGGAAAGGGAATAAGTCCCTCCCTGCATTGTGGTTTAAATTAAATTTAGCATCTGCTGTAGTTGCTTTAAAGTAAATATCAATACGAATAGGCAACACTGCAGCCTGTCTCCTGCAATCACAAGACTATCTTTGCAGTCTGTCTGGCTGTACTAGAGCCGAGCAGGAAGGTAATTGGCTTACCCGGAAAAAAAACTGCTGAAGAGCTCCGACAACATGGGAATAAGGACCTAAGCAGGGCCCTGCTGAATCGGACCCCTGACCAACTAGTCAGGCAGTCTGTTTCTCATGGTTGCCAACCGCCTGCAGAAGGAAGCCCACTAGTCTCCCAGCAAATGGCTTTCAGAGGCAACCACGCCGCCCTCAAGGCTAATAGCCATTGATCCCCACGACTTCTGTGAATGGGCCCAACCCTTTTTTGAAGCCAGCCAAGCTGGTAGCCAGCATCACATCTCATAGTAGCAAATTCCAAAGTTGAATTATGCATTGTGTAAATCAATCTATCAACTGATGAATCGCAGTCCAAACAAATGCAACATGGTAAGGGGCCCACATGTACTTTTCTTTATCTAAACAAAAAATGGGGAGGGACATAACTGTCATGAGCCCATGGCTTCTGGTCACCTGAAACATAGAAAAATGGTGCAGCTCTCAGCCATAAAAACATTTCTAAGCCCCAATCTAGGGACATAGGGTTTACAATGAGCTGGGAAGATAATTGTAATGAAAAGGTTTTTAAATACTCTGGATAAGAACAGGTAAAACAAGAACTTTTTTGCTCTGGTGGGCACATTCAGAATTTTATCGTATTAGAAGCGTTTTTGCAAAATGGCAGCTGGGAAGCTTACTCATTCACAAGATGGCTGCTACAGAAATTTAACCCCCTTCAAAAAACTAATTTATCAGAGTACTACCTGCCGCCTCCCCTAACCACCACCACCACCAAGCCAGGTGCTCCCTATAAGCCCTGCTTATCTTTGTCCTTTTCCTAGGCAAGCGGATCCACTTCTGAACAAGCACTGAGTTGCAGAAGCCCATCATTTTCTTGAGAAACCATACTCGGCCCAGAGGCACTTTTGGAAGTAAAAAGGATGTAGGAGGTTGATACTTTGGTTTACGGCTAGCCAACTTCCCATTGTTTAATTGTTTAATTATTTATTTATTAGCAGTCATATGGGGCAGTGAATCTGACAAGTTCCAAGAGGGATGTCCACAGAGACCCTGGTGTTCCATGTTTCAAGACTATGAAAAGTAGTCAGATTTGTGGGAAAGGACCAATCTCTATTCTGGACATTAGAACTTCTGGAGAATCCAGACAGTCATGAATCTTACAGACCTCAAACAGTTATTCTTTTCTCTCCAGCAAAGATGTGGCTGAAAGGATACAGAAGGTATTGGAGAGTCCTGGACCCTTCTTTGATCTCAAATCAGATGGCTCCTCCAGTCCTAGTTCACCAGAATTCCCCAACAGGAAGAGCAAGTAAGTTGAATGTAAAAGATCATATAGGCAGGAGGAGGGAAGACTTGAGATTACTTCAGCAGAATAAAGAAGTATTGCACTCCCCAATGTTATTAGGGAAGACACTTTCTCTAATCTACTGAGGACCAGGGATCATCAGAGGCAGCAATTAAGATTGCTATGCTACATAGGGTGACTTTGTCAGAAGGGAAGATTAACCCTTAGGATGGGCAAATAGCTCTTGTGGATTGTGACGGTGATTCTTTGGAGCTTGTGTTCCTTCAGCAGAGGTCTCTCCAATCAGACATCAGGGTATTGTGTGATGCAGCCCCTGTCCCGTTCTTCATCCAATGTGAGCAGCTGTTGTAGTGGAGTGAGAGAGAATGAAACATCAGAGGAGGAGGAGAATGAAGCGGTCAGTGTGGGATCTTTATTACTCCCTTTCATAGAAGCAATCTTCCAGCTATATACTAAGTGCCCTCTAAAGCTGTTTCCCATTTTTCTTGTGCAGGAGTTGATGTGTTCTCTTGAAGGTCCCCAGAAGCAGGATTCCCTGGCTCAGAATGCATGGTTAGATGACAGTGTCTGTACACCCAGTAGTACCAGCTCACCAGGTAAACACTGAAATGAGTTCATCTCCAGGGCAGATCTGCTAGGCAGAATTAGTAGATTCCTTTTACATCATTGGTGTTATCACGAAACTGTAACTGGCTTGTACCATCCCACACTGCAGTGGTAGTGAATCATCTGGATTAGGAGGGAGGTTTCTGTGTTGATGGTCCTCACAGAGATAAATATAATCAAAACCCATGGATAAGAAGAAAGCTCAGAGGTTTGGGGGAGCACCACATTTATTTAGAAAAGAAATGCTAAAGGACCACTCCCCCCCCCCAAAAGGAGCACCATTAAGGACTGAAGGGCCACAGAAGGTTGATCAACTGGGAGGGGAAGCATCATGAGTAAAGTTCTATCCCTGATGATTAAGCCATTCTACATGATCAGCTTCCCTTCCAGAGTAAATGGCAGATGAGAAAATGGCACAGATGCACAGCATTAATTCTGCCCCCCCCCATATTGGTTGGGACCCTTCCTTTTTTAAAACACAGTAAGCATGTGACTGCGTTTGTCTATTGCTCAGTTGGCCCAAAGAATATCATGTGACAGCAAGCACTGTAAATTACTTAATGCATTATGTGAAGTATTACAATTTCTGAACCTGGTGTCAACCAGCTACATTAGTAGTTTACCAGCAGAGTTTTCAGAATGATTTTATATACAATATATTTTACCATCTTCTAGAATGGATACAGTGGTGGTTCTAGCCGGTAGAATTGAATGGAAACTTTTTTTCACTTGTTCAGCTGAGGATAAGGACAGGCTGCTTAGAGAACAGAAATGGAGTGTGTGTGCGCTTAACCCTTACTAGTTCTAGTTGGTCCAAGATGCCAGAGAAATCTGTCTGGATGGATCTTAAAGGCAGTTAATAAAAGATGGTGCAGTCCTTACCCAACTGAATTACAATCAACATATGTGAACGTGTTTCAGTGACATCTTGGCCTCCAGTATTTCTGGATGAAACCATTTATTTAAATACATTCCAGCATAGTTTTTTACCAGGTTTGGGGGCTGAAACTACCTTGGATGTCAGATAGGAGTCTATCCCAGGAGATTGTTGTGGAGACTGTGACTGTTTTCTCCTAGATCTCTCTTATTGCATTCAGCACCTAATTGTGAGCGGTGTGTGTTTCTGAAGCAAGGGTGAAACTAGGCTGAGTTGACCAAATTCTCAGAATTTTAAGCAGAAATGGCTTTATCATTAATTATGTAAGCTCAGAATCCCCCTCCTGCCCCCCAAATAAGCTATACTAGCATTCAGGCAAGAAAGTCAGTGTATCTTAAGGAGAAAGATGAGTTCCCCATTGGCTGATTCCCCAGTATTCCCTTAGGGGTTTTTTTTAATGGTCTAACTTTTAGATTCAATCAGGGGCTTTCTATTGGTCCTTTCACATTCCCTCAGTATGAATAGGAAATCTCTTTGTTATAGGCCACTCTTTAGGTTTCCTTTCTAGAACTTCCCCGAGATTGAATAGAGTGACCAGCTGGCATCAGTCTTCCTCCAGTGCTCACCATTTTGTTTCTCTCCCCCAATCAACACTCCAGATAGCATGGATTCCTTTTTCTACAATATGGTCAGGCTAGTATATCTACATACCATAAGCCAGAGCTTTCCAAACTTTTCATGTTGGTGACACACTTTTTAGACATGCATCATTTCGCGACACACTTACAGCAGGGCACAAGGCAGGCACTAGGACCTGCACGGAATCCTGGCAGGGCTCGGAGGCAGCAGCAGCCGACACACTAACGTGTCGCGACACACAGTTCGGAAAACTCTGCCATAAGCCAATGTCAATCTAGCCAGAGAAGCCCTGTAACAATACAGGATCCAATTACAAGTGGCATTGATTTCTGCCATATGTTGCTAAAAGTATAACTGTTCTTCCCACTAATTTTGGGTTTATGATTATTCTGGCTGCTTCTAATTTTATAACCAAGGTGGGTAGTAGTGTGGGATGTAATCAAGTGAACTGAAAAACCTGCAGAAGTACAGCGAGATGTACCTATGGTCTCACCAAGAATATTTCCTTGGACGCATCCCCCCAGCCATTACACATTAACTAAGTCAAGTCTCCTTTGAGTAAGTTTGACTTTTGATGAGTACATGGACACATCCATGCTGTTTTCTTGAAGCAGTATGGAAGTAATTTGTCACTGCCTTCTTCCAGGAAGCTTTCTCAACTGTCTAGTCTAGTCTGCAACCCTAGAAATCTCTGGTGGTCTCTAGCCTAAGTACTAAGTAGGTACAACCCAAACTCAGACAAGACTGGTTAGGCACTGCCACTGCCTGAGATCATTATACATTACTTAAAAGTAGGGGCATGCATAAACTACAAAATGTATTTTGTTTTGAACCCAAAACAAATAGTGTCTCAAGACTTTTGCCGAATTGTTCTGGGTGGGCTATGGTTTGGCAGAACCAAAATGTGTAATATTGTGGTTTTTCTGGATTTCAGTAAAGACAAATTCTGGAGGGTCTTACTTGATGAACAGGACAAGACTGGTGTACCTCATTCCTCAATTTAGGATGAGTTTGTATGCATTTTTCTGAAGGCTGCTAGAATGCATTTTTGAATGGACATTTCCCTACCACATTTATTAGTACTTTTCTAATATATGTTATTACACATTTACAGTTTCCCTAATGTGTGTATTTTTAGTAATGAGCTGCTTCACAATATTCAGCCAAGAGCAGATCTCAGCATACACATTCAGTGCAAACTGGGTAACTTCATCTTAAAAAGTTAATCAGATTAATTTCTTTCTCATTCCTAGATATACCAAGGAAGATATGTTCTTCTCCCCCTTGAAATTTAAATTCTAAATCCTGGAATTGCAAATCAAAAGAACATCTCCAAATGGTAAAAAGAAAAGTAGGATTTTACTAGGGAGCATTACATGAAAACTGTCCCAGATAAAGTGCCAGTAGTGTATCATAGGTTATTGACAACTGACTGATCCTGTTCCCATTCAAACTTTTTCCAGTCACAGTTGAGTGCCCCCAGAATATCTTGATATAACTTACTATTGTTTTGTGCTTGGTTCCTTTCAGTAACTCAGCTGCTCCCTTCTAGCAGTGCTGCAGGTTCCATGGAAAAGGGGAAAAGCAGTAAAGTGGATGCTCAACGTTACAGTCCAGTATGTTTTTATACTTTTTATGCATGTAGGGAATTCAGGCAGGGAGGTGATTTCTGGGTTCTTCATACACAGGGAATCAGGGCAAGGAGAAGAACGTTAAAGAAATTGCCACTTCCTTGTTCCACAGGCCTCCATTTTATGCTGTGTGTGATGCCATCGCTGGAGGGGTATCTCAGTGCATGCTGGGTAATTCACAGGTAATCTGCTTCCTAGGGGGTCTCAATGCCCTAGGATACAGGGGGATAAGGGCACGTAGGGAAAAAGTAATAGGAGAATTGGTTATCTTTGCTACTCTCTACATATCCTACCTACTTGAAAAACAGAGCCAGATGCTATCAAAATAAAGCTTGTTGGTTTTGTGTATTTTTTGTCCTATAATACTTTCCAAGTCTCCCATTTTCTCAGGCCCTCAACAATTTGGAGCATTTTTTTGAGGCAGCCACTCTGTCCTTGCCCAACATGGTTTGTCAACACACTTCCATGTTATCTATTGAGTTCAGTCTCCTGGCTAACTCCTTAATATCCTCTTGATCCCCACTGTGCCCTTTTCCGGCCCATCTCCTCACATTGCTGTGACTTATTATTTGCTGAATCATCTCTTGGCTCACTGGCTAGTTTTGTGTGTGTGTTTCTGTCTACCTCTGCTTTTTCACTCTGTCATTGGTAGGTGTGCATCCTTTGTGGATTACTGTTTTCCAAGAAAGTGTGAAATGGTCAAGATTGGGAGAGAGAGGATAAAGTTCCCAAGGGGTGAGGGGACTTTTGAATGGAAACATGCAGCTTTTTCATTGGTCTTGATAATGTCTTTGTAACACATTTCCCTGATGAAACATTACTTGTCCTGAGCATTGCAGAAAGATGAGTTTTAAGCTCCTTGAGTGCTGAATAGATGTCAAGTTGTCAAACTATTCCTCTGGGGGGAGATGGGCGGTGATACAAATTTTATAAATAAAATAAAAATTCTGACAGCTTCATAAGGCAAAAGATGTTACAGCAATTAACAGGCAACCCTCTGAACCCAGCTCTGGTTGACTATCGTCATCTGTCTACTTGTTCCCCACAGCTTTATGGAGTTCACAGAAGATATCTTAAGGATAAGCCTTACTTAAGCCCCCTGTACTCATTCGGAAATCCTTCCTGCATTTCTCATATAGCTTCTGAATGTCATTAGTTGTTCCAAGTTTGGTCACTTATCTGAGTGATCAATGTCATATGGCAGTATTAGCTCACTTTTTCAAAGTGACCCCAAAAAAATGGTTAGTAACTTGTAATTTAAAGCTATGTTGAAAAAGTTTTGCCAAACCATTCCCCGTGGAGCTGTGAACTTCCCTCTCAGCATTATCCTTCTCACATACAAGGTTATAGTTTCTTGTAGCTTCCCTATCCTTGCTTTGTAGAATACTATATCCTCTGAAATGGAATAATTATTCTGAAAAGCTTTTGAGCAATCTGTGTGGTTGTTTCCTTGTATTTACTCACAACTTCCCTGTGAGATTGATTAGGGTAAGAGTTGGTTACTGAGCTTCTCGGCCTTTTGGCATCAAGTGTGTAGCCTGGGTTGCCCAGCGAAACTCATGTCCTATTAGCAGTTTTAATCCATATTTCTCTGGTTGTACCTGAACATTATAGCTACATCACAGATTTCTTCAGCTTGGTCAATTACCAGACTGTTTCCAGGACTGTTCTTTTCAAAGCCACAAACCTACAATTGGCCACCTTATAGGAAGTTTTATTCACCAACTGTGCATCTATTTACAAGTGGTCATTCTTTATGGAGATGCTGAAAAGGATGTTTTGGCTTCCCAGTTGCTATGCTGAATGGTTTAAGACTTAGCTGTGTGGCCATTCGTAGCTGAGATTTTCTCTCTTCATTAAGCTTATGTGTCTCAGCTGAAGTATAGGAGGAAAATGTCCCTTCAATATCCAGTGATCACTATCTGTCCATCAGTTGATTCTTGAAGTTATCTTCATCTTTTCTCTGTGTGTAGGATCTGCTGCTGAAGTGAAAACTCACAGCATTTCACTTTGGAATTCGGAGGAAATGATGCTGGATTCCCAGAAACACCTGACCTGGCCCTTCTGCTTCATTCAGTGACAGCTGCACCACAGGCAGTCAGGAATCAGAGTCCAAATGTGGCATTTTACTCATCCATGTGTATCATTCCAGTTCAGCAACCTCAGGAGGGCAGAACCAATCTAAACCTTAAAAAAAAAGGGGGGTCCCATCTGCCATAGCTTTAGAAGCAAACAAAAGGGAAGTACTTTTTCTCTTTCTGTTATTACAGCTAAAATTTAGATATCCAAGATCCCACTTGGAAGGATTTGGGTGTCCTACAGGGACCTTTCAGGAAGGCTGTATTTGCGTTCATTCTTCAGCATGAAGGCCTCAAAAACGTAGGAGGAGTATACCTTAGTGCTCCCAGGATTAAACCTGGTTCATACGCAAAACATCAGAGGTGCATTATGCAGCATAGGCAGGACACGGTGCCAAAGAGCATGTGTGTATGACAATTAATGAGTATTTGTTTCATTATTCATGAATTCCCCAGATCTGTTAAATATTTCACTGTACCACTGCCACCCTCTTCCCCGAGTCTTTGTGCCATCAAGAACCAAAACCTGTAAATGTGAATCTATGACTCCTTGTTCCATGCTTCTTATGTCTGTGGTGTCTTGGGCTTGCAATAAAAGACTACTGTGACCAATTCACTATTTTTATTTCTCTTTAAAGCTAACGGACATCTAAGGGTTTACTGTATCAAAGAGGGAAGCCTGGAATCAGAGTGATCTGTAGCTTAATTGATAAATATTCAGCTAAAATATTTAATTATGGGAGTTCATCAACCCTAGCAGAAAAGTATTCCAGCAAATTCCGGAGTCTACTGTCGTGGAGCTGGGCGGTGATAAATCCGAATAATAAATAATAAATAAATAAAAAATTATGCCTTGGTAGAACTCTTAAATACAGTGACAACAATGTGGTTTGCGTTATTTGACCAGAACCTGTAAGAAGCGTTCTCAAAGTCTGTATCACAACGTAACATCTCTCCTATCCCTGGCTCTTAACACCTCACAGGGTGGTGGTTGTGGGGAAAGGAGGAGGAGGAAGGAGTATTAGGTATGTTCGCCGCCTTAAGTTATTTATAAAAATAATAAAGGCGGGATAAAAATAAACAAACAAACTTGCATATTTAAGAATGTAAGAAGCTATTTTAATATCACTACTATATTTATAGTCCTAGGGCTGATTTCTAGGGCTGAAAAAAATGGGTATGATCAAAAACAAAGATGGGAAGGACCTAACAGAAGCAGAAGAGATCAAGAAAAGGTGGCAAGAATATACGGAAGATCTGTACAGGAAGGATAATAATATCGGGGATAGCTTTGACGGTGTGGTCAGTGAGTTAGAGCCAGACATCCTGAAAAGTGAGGTTGAATGGGCTTTAAAAAGCATTGCTAATAACAAGGCAGCAGGAGACGACGGTATCCCAGCTGAACTGTTTAAAATCCTGCAAGATGATGCTGTCAAGGTGATGCATGCCATATGCCAGCAAATTTGGAAAACACAAGAATGGCCATCAGATTGGAAAAAATCAACTTATATCCCCATAGCAAAAAAGGGAAACACTAAAGAATGTTCAAACTATCAAACAGTGGCACTTATTTCACATGCCAGTAAGGTAATGCTCAAGATCTTGCAAGGTAGACTCCAGCAATTCATGGAGCGAGAATTGCCAGAAGTACAAGCTGGGTTTAGAAAAGGCAGAGGAACTAGAGACCAAATTGCCAATATCCGCTGGATAATGGAGAAAGCCAGGGAGTTTCAGAAAAACATCTATTTTTGTTTTATTGACTATTCTAAAGCCTTTGACTGTGTGGATCATAACAAATTGTGGCAAGTTCTTGGTGGTATGGGGATACCAAGTCATCTTGTCTGCCTCCTGAGGAATCTGTATAACGATCAAGTAGCAACGGTGACAACAGACCATGAAACAACAGACTGGTTTAAGATTGGGAAAGGAGTACGGCAGGGCTGTATACCCTCACCCTACCTATTCAACCTGTACGCAGAACACATCATGCGACGTGCTGGACTTGACGAATCCAAGGCTGGAGTTAAAATCGCTGGAAGAAACATTAACAATCTCAGATATGCAGATGATACCACTTTGATGGCTGAAAGCGAGGAGGAGCTGAGGAGCCTTATGATGAAGGTGAAAGAAGAAAGTGCAAAAGCTGGGTTGCAGTTAAACCTCAAAAAAACCAAGATTATGGCAACGAGCTTGATTGATGACTGGCAAATAGAGGGAGAAAAAGTGGAGGCAGTGACAGACTTTGTATTTCTAGGCCCAAAGATTAATGCAGACGCTGACTGCAGCCAGGAAATCAGAAGACGTCTACTTCTTGGGAGGAGAGCAATGGCAAATCTTGATAAAATAGTTAAGAGCAGAGACATCACACTGACAACAAAGGTCCGCATAGTTAAAGCAATGGTATTCCCCGTAGTAACCTATGGCTGTGAGAGCTGGACCATAAGGAAGGCTGAGCGAAGGAAGATAGATACTTTTGAACGGTGGTGTTGGAGGAAAATTCTGAGAGTGCCTTGGACTGCAAGAAGATCAAACCAGTCCATACTCCAGGAAATAAAGCCAGAGCGCTCACTTGAGGGAATGATATTAAAGGCAAAACTGAAGTACTTTGGCCACATAATGAGAAGACAGGATACCCTGGAGAAGATGCTGATGCTAGGGAAAGTGGAAGGCAAAAGGAAGAGGGGCCGACCAAGGGCAAGATGGATGGATGATATTCTGGAGGTGACGGACTCAACCATGGGGGAGCTGGGGATGGTGACGGCCGACAGGAAGCTCTGGCGTGGGCTGGTCCATGAAGTCACGAAGAGTCGGAAGCGACTGAACGAATAAGCAACAAAAAGGGCTGATTTCACACGCTGTTCATTAAGGAAACTGCAAACATAATAGTTACTGTTCACAAATGAGAATAGACATGGCAGATTATCAATTGACATTAAACTAAAACTCCTTGCCAGCAATTTCCCCTTATCTTCTATGTAAATCAGGGTTCTTAAACTATCAAAGGGTCAGGGTGTCAGATCTCTATACAGACTATGGTTGGGCAACCTGCACACCGTAAGATACATTTGACATCTTGTCTGTTTTATTCAGCAAATCTTAATTTTCTCATTGGGATGGTTCAGGTGCAGAATGGTTTGAGACACTCATTTTATACTTTAACTCTCCGTAACCTCCCCCCCATCCCAAAATTAAGAAACATTTTGATCTTGGTTATTCTAGTGACATAACGACATCACTGAGCATGTCTCATGTGGGCTTCCAGGTAGGCTACAAAACCAAATGCAACTCCCTGACCACAAATTGCACAAGTTGCTTCAGTTTGTCCTCGTCTCCTGGAGGGATAGCTGACAACTATGAGTGGAAATGGCTCCTTTCCAGCTCCCTTTCCCATGTAGTCAATCATTTTACAATAATTATCCTTTATTGCCCCATTACTCTGTGCATGGCAAAAACAGTGCATGAACAGAGACATTTGGAGCAATATGGTCAAGGGGCAGACTTTGGAGGGAGATGGGTGGTGATAGAAATTTGATGTATAAATAAACAAACAAACAAATAAATAAATAAAAGGGCCTTACAGGTAGTCCTCGTTTAGCGACAACTGGGACCCGCAACTTGATTGTTAAGCAAAACAGTTGCTAAATGAAACTGTGACTGTGCTTATGATCTTACTTGGGCTTTCCTTTGCTTTACAGACCTGTGAAGGTCGTAAATGCAAGGACCGATCGCAAAGTTACTTTTTCATCACCGTCATAACTGCGAACAATCGTTAAACAAGGCTGTTGCTAAACAAGGATTACCTGTAGTGTGAAGTGCAGCAAAATTTAT
This sequence comes from Charina bottae, assembly GCA_023362775.1. Classification (NCBI taxonomy): domain Eukaryota; kingdom Metazoa; phylum Chordata; class Lepidosauria; order Squamata; family Charinaidae; genus Charina; species Charina bottae. Next base: position 168,825,883 of record JALMGJ010000002.1, read on the forward strand.
TTATTTATTTATTTAATTAAATTTATATAATCGCCCATCTCCCCCAACGGGGAACTCTGGGCGGTTTACAATAAAATAGTTAAAACAGAATATAAAACATCAATATACAATATATAAAAATAATAAATAATTATAAATCCAGATGGACGATGGAATTAAAACGAAGGACATTATAAAGTCAAAGAGTTAGCCACCCCCATGAGGAACTATCCTTTCTTCCTTCCCATGCCAGGCGGCAAAACCAGGTCTTCAGCTCTTTCCTAAAGGTCGGGAGGGAGATCTGCCTCAACTCTGGGGGCAAGATGTTCCACAGTGTGGGTGCTACCACAGAGAAGGCCCGTCTCCTAGACCCCATCAGATGACATTCTTTAATTGATGGGGTTCATAGCAGGCCCTCTCTGAATGACCTGGTGGGGCGGGTCGATAAAATGGGGATAAGACGGTCCTTCAGGTATTCTGGCCCCATGCCATGTAGGGCTTTAAAGGTAATAACCAACACCTTGAATTGTACCCGGAAGCAAACCGGCACCCAGTGCAGCTCGCGGAGCAAAGGTGTTATATGTGCAGATTTTGGTGCACCCAAAATTGCTCGCGCGGCTGCATTCTGCACCAGCTGAAGCTTCCGGATAGTCTTCAAGGGTAGCCCCATGTAGAGCGCATTGCAATAATCTACATGGGAGATGACGAGAGCATGAGTGACTGTTCGGAGGGCGTCGCGATCCAGGAATGGGCGTAACTGGCGCACTAACCGAAGTTGTGCGAAAGCCCTCCTAGCCACAACTGCCACCTGCTCTTTGAGCAGGAGTCGTGAGTCTAGAAGGACCCCCAAGTTCCGCACCGGTTCCGAATGGGGCAGTGCTACCCCATCAAGAACCAAAGATGATAATTTCCCAGAAGACGCTAGGCCATCAATCCACAGCCACTCGGTCTTGCTAGGGTTCAATTGTAGCCTGTTGTTCCCCATCCAGGCCCTCACAGCCCCCAGGCACTGGGAGAGGGTGGTCACTGCATCACTTACTTCACCAGGGATGGAGATGTACAATTGAGTATCATCCGCATACTGATGATACCTCATCCCATGGTGTCGGATGACCTCGCCCAGCGGTTTCATGTAGATATTAAATAGGAGAGGAGAGAGAACCAAACCCTGTGGCACCCCACACAAGAGGGGCCGAGGGTCAGATCTCTCCTCTCCTATTACCACCGACTGGGAGCGGCCTCGGAGGAAGGAGGTGAACCAGCGCAACACTACGCCGCCCACCCCCAACTCCCTAAGCCGCCCCAACAGGATACCATGGTCGATGGTATCGAATGCCGCTGAGAGATCCAAGAGAGCAAGGATGGATGCACTACCACCATCCCGCTCCAGCCAGAGATCATCCGTAAGCGCGACCAATGCAGTCTCCGTCCCATATCCCAGCCTGAAACCTGACTGGAAAGGGTCTAGATAATCCGCTTCATCCAGGGTCCTTTGAAGTTGCAACGCCACCACTTTCTCAACCACCTTTCCCAAAAAGGGGAGGTGGGAGACTGGATGAAAATTGTCCAGGATGGTAGGGTCCAGGGCTGGCTTCTTGAGGAGGGGGTGCACCAGTGCCTCTTTAAAGGCGGTTGGAACCACCCCCTCAGCCAAGGATGTATTAATCATAGCCTGGACCCATCCACATGTCACCTCCCTGGCTGATTTCACCAGCCAGGAAGGGCAGGGATCTAAATAGCATGTGGTGGGATTAACAATTTGAAGGATCCTGTCCACTGGTGAGAAACTACCTGGATCATAGGCTCCCTACCTTAAACTACAGTAATAAAGGCAGAATACACAAAATAGCACATACCAACCAGCTTAAAATGCCTGAGGAAACTTGTTTACTTGAACGGAAGAAAACCTTGAAGTTAAAGCAACTACTCCCACACAAAAGGTTAGAAGAACATTTTACTATTTTAGTGTTTTTCTCCTGCTTTAGTACAGATATCTCCCAGTTTGTTCAGACATTTTATCAAATCCCTATCATGCCACTCTTTACCATCTTTCATATTTCAACTCTTTTATAAAACATGTTCAAATTCAAACAAGTCATCTTTCGTTCTGCCCAAAAATGAGAAATGTTTCTAATCAAAGAGAATATTTCTTAATGTTTCTTAAACTGTCTTTCATAAATGGCCTACACATGACCCCACCCTGCTGTTCAAACACACAAGGACCCTTGCAGACCTACATGCTTACGTGCTGCCAATCTGTCCCTCTGCTTTCATTGCTTGTAGAGCAGGGGTGGGGAACCTTTTTTCTGCCAAGGGACATTTGGATATTTATAACCGGGGACTGGGGGGGTGGGGGCAGGGTTTCTGGGATTTCCACGGACCGGAGTTTGTGGGCGGGAGCCAATCACAAGCACTGGGGGGCGGGGTTTGCGGGCAGGAGCCAATTGCGTGGAAGGGGTGGGGTTTGCGGGCGGGAGCCCCGTGGGCCTTATACGGCCCACGGGCCTGACGTTGCCCACCCGTTGTAGAGCTTAGCACGTTGCACAGATACACCAGCTTTGCATGATACAGGAGTCCTGTGATTTGGGACTGGAAACGAAGTGAGAGCCATCCTACAGCAGAACAAATAGACATGCGACTTAACTATCAGTGGCATAAGGAGAGTCTTACAGACAAGATGTCTCAGCCCATACTGGCTGGGAAACCATTCCAACACATTTGGAATGGCCTCCATTTGCCCCAGAGCAACTCATCATGTACAATACATCTGCAGCTTTGAAGATCTCTAACTTTAGAGATACAGTAATCAAGAGAGTGACTGGGTGTGCATGGCATTTTAATGGCTGAACTGACATGTTAATCCTACTTAGTTTTTGTATGGCTTGGTGTGCTATATAAGTCCAGCCAATTTGATTAGTTTATGATTGAGTGGATTGTCCAACTCAGAAAACGAGTTTATTCAGTAGCCAACTGAAGCGTGTTCTGTAAACCCAAGCTAAGGATTTACAAAGTCTGAGAGGATCCATAGCTAAGATCCCTAGCTCTGACTTCCCTTCTAAGTTTCTCAAATAAGAAACCACAATTTATGATTCAAATTGAATGTTTAATTTGGAGGGGGGGAAAAAACACTTTTCTGGACATTCAGGTAAGTCAGAAAACCAAGATAATAGCTATTACAAGAAAATCTAAGCAGAGGAAGCACAGTGTAAATAGAAGGCACAAAGATCTTAGCAACCTTTTCTTTTTCTGGAAGGACCAGTCTGAAATTCTCCTGTACCCAATTGAAGACTGTTCTCAATTGTATTTGAACCTCTTAACTTCTTTGAATGGTACAGTGAGCTACGATGTTTCCATAAACCCTCCACATGAGCAAGTGGGAATTCATTCAGTCCATCCCTCAGACTAGCTCTTGTCCCTTTCCTCAAACCTTGCCCTTCCAGAAAAAATCAATGCAAATTTGCATATTATAAACTTTTGTCTTTCAATCAATAGATGCCCCAAGGACAGCTGCGTGCACTCAAGCCCAGCACCACCTGCAGTGATTTTGTAACCAGCTTAATATATGTCTTAAAATGGCAGTGATTCCTAATGGTTCCGTGATATTACTCGTACAACAGGTTTTCCAGGGCCAAGGAAGAAACAAATAATAAAGAATACATGAGCAATTGAAAGAAAAACTTTCGTATTACAATGAAACCTGTTTCACAGACCCCATTCAAGTGCCTCAACCAGACTACTTTGGAGGCAATGAACCAAATTTCTATCTGGGCATCCCCTTAAAAGTCCATTGTTTCAAAATATTCTGGATAAGGCAGTTACATTTATTTTTATTTATTTATTTATTTAATTTTTATCCCGCCTTTGTTATTTTTATAAATAACTCAAGGCGGCGGCGAATATATGCTAATTTTATGTCATTTATAGCGAACTACACCATTTGTGTAATGATATCTGCATGCAAATGACAAATTGTGTCATGTCAATTTATGGAAATGACATCATTTAGTCAATGACAATACCACACAAATGATACAGATCACCATGAGTGATGGAATTTGTGTTCTAATGGACACCCCCTCCCTCACAACTGGCCTTTGAAGTCAAGTTTTCATGTAATGGCCATATTAGTACCCATAAGCATGTACAATATACCACTCACATACATCATAATGCATTCAAATAAATGGGCGTTTCCACTGCATTTCTACTCCAGTTTGACGACCTGTGATGATCTTCACTGAAACACAGAAAACAAGTAAACACCATGAGCCAATCAGTGCTCCTCCTCTGGCTGACCAATGGGAGAGTGTAAAAGATGCATTCCAGCAGGCCCTCCCCACAAGCTACTGCAGATCCTGGAGGCAATAAAAGTTCACCTCGTCCCCATTTCCATCCAGAAAGGAAAGGAAATGAACTGTACTACCCAACCTGCTGCCCACTCTTTCCAGGACGTATGGTGGACATCTGTCTGGTCACCTGAACTGGCAGCTGCTATGAAGAGGTAGCTGCAAAGCTCCCAAGCCATTGTTTCTTTTTTGACATTCAGTGCAACTTCCCACACAGAGGAGTCCTGCATACTAAACATACACTCCCTGTGCTCCCAAAGGAAGGTGGGATATACAGCCACTCCTCGGTTAGAGACTACCTCAGCAACCAGTCACAAATACGATGGTAATAAATGGTAATAAAAAATTCATTCTCCGACCAATGCATGCATTTATGAACAAACTTCATGCGCCTGAGAACAACACATGCCGGAGTGACAGTAACAATGGTGTAGCTGTACAAGAGAACTATCTGAATGAGATGGCAGCAACCAGTGATCTTCGCTGTGTCTGTCACATGTTCACTTAGCGACCATTTTGCTTAACGACAAAGTCGCTGGAACGGAACACGGTTGCTAAATGAGGAGAGGGTGTAAATGCAGTATTATATAAATGAAATCCTCATGATAGTAATGATGGTGAAAAGTAACCCATCAATATTTTTACAGCCAGGTGCTTTTCTCAACTAGACCTATTGCTGCTTGTGGCTGGCGTGGAGCGTGAGAGACAGACAAAACAATTCTTGCAGACAAGCAGCCTGAATAGAACCTGGAAGACTGCTAGCAGATGGGAATTTTCAGTTACCTTGATCACCAGGTTGCTGGTTCCATCCTTATTGGGAATCATCGGTTGTAGGTAGCCAGATGTTATTCTACCAGGAATTGAACCAATGGAACTTTGCACTTAAATAACAATATATGGTGCATTACCTTTAGGAGCCATCTAGGTCCTAACACTCAGTGGTTTGCAGGAAGGGATATATAAAGTAAAGGTAAAGGTTCCCCCCGCACATTTGTGCAGTCGTGTCCGACTCTAGGGGCCGGTGCTCATCTCCGTTTGTTAGCCGAAGAGCCAGCGTTGTCCGAAGACGCTTCCACGGTCATGTGGCCGGCATGACGCACGTGGAACGCTGTTACCTACCCACCGAAGTGGTACCTGTTCATCTACTTGCATTTGCATGCTTTCGAATTGCTAGGTTGGCAAAAGCTGGGGTGAGTGCGGGAGCTCACTCCATCATGCAGGGCTAGGGATTCGAACCTCCGAACTTGCGATCGACAAGCCTGGCGTCTTACCTGCTGAGCCACCACGCCCCCCCTCCCCGGATATATAGAGGCTTATATATCTATAACTCTCCATTCTGAGAGCTTAAGGGTAGGTGGACTTCCTGATAGCCTCTAGCATGGGAGAGAGACTATCCTGGAGCAACATTCACTCACACTACAAACAAAATGGAAGGAAAATAAATTGCTGGCACAATCTCACCAATAACCCTTACCAGGCAGTCGGGGGAGGAGGGGCGGGGATTGAAAGTTTGCAGGTGCTGATCTCCAGCCAAAGAGAAGGGGATACAGACAACCCTCTTGTACAGTACACTCCTCCTCCACACCACTGTGCTGGAGGCACAGTTGAAAAGACAAGCAAAAATTCAAAAGCAGTCAAAGCATGTGAAATCAGCAAGGTGGATGTGCATTTGTTTGGTTGTACCCACAAATATCTGAACGGATGCTGTAAAGCAGAACCTATCAATATAGAGATAACAGTATTGGCTTACCTTGCCGGATCATTGATAATATACGTAAAGCTAATTGAAGTGCTCTTTCTTAATCCTATTTAATGGTGTGGAAAAACTGGTGCAAAATACTCATGTGGAAGCATTCTAGGTTCAGATGCATGTAAACTGTAGAGTTACGTGGTATTTGAAGGCAACTATCACAATGTTTTACATTATGCCCCTTCTAATGCCAGTCATTGTGGAAGTAGGAAGGATAGGATGTCTGCAACTTTGCTAGGTTGCTTACTTTTTTCATTGCTCCTGAGAGTTAGAGCTTAGAAGATGCAGGAACTGGCCCCAACCACTTCTCTCCTGCGAAGCAAATCAATACCAAACAAAAAAATCAAATTCAGAAGACAAAAGAGGACTTAAAAGGTAACAAGTGAAAGCCACAAAGCAACAAGTGAGGACAAATTTAATTACATCTCATCCTACGCTGACTACTAGTAATAGTGTGCAAAACATTCAGATTTGAAACAGTTGTCCTGATGGCTGTTGTGGGTCTTCCAGGCTGTGTGGCCGTGTTCTGGAAGTTGTGGTTCCTAACGTTTCGCCAGCATTTGTGGCCGGCATCTTCAGAGGGCAGGAGCACAGACAGAAGCGAACTCTCTGTGCCCAGGTAGAGTTGTCCTGATCTTACTAAAAGTGTTCTAACCCTGATCCAAGGGCCACTTGTAACTTGGAACACTTCTAGTAAAGTTGGAATACATTTTGGGCTTAAAATGTTTTGAGCTTGAAGTATTTCACACACCTCTAATTATTAATACAAAACTTGGTTAAATTCAGTTCACTACATCACAAGATCCAGTCTGATCCAGTATTCCAGGCTACCCAACTGGATTCAAGACCCGAGTCCAAGGTATGATAGGTACCTACTGTAATCTACTGTAACCCTAGCCCTAAAATACTAGTATGGAGAAGCAAAAAGAGATGGAGAGCTAATCCTCTAAGTATCAGAGAAGTGTTTATTGTGTAGCCCAAAATATTTCAGACCCTAGAACTTTTATCAAAGGTACTGAAAACTCCTCCAGAATTAAATAGAGGAACTTTGTTCCAAAGCAAAAGAAGGCTCTGAGATCTGATGGTTGCTCTATACTTAGCACTTTGCAGACACTTTGAGGACTTCCTGTCTTTTACTTTTTGTGCTATTTTCTCATATTTGGTTTTTGGCATGACAGAAAGACATCCAAATGTAAAAGTGTAAACGCAGACAAAAAATCACACTTCTACAGATCTATGTCTTCCTTTCTGGAGTGCTCAGGTGTGCAAGTTATACGAAAAGGTTACATTTCAGTTCAATTCAGAGCAGGTTTGCAAAGATTCTCCCCATCTTATAAAGCCAACCCCCCCTCAAAAAAACCTGATCGAGTTCAGAAGTCAGCCTAACCCTATCCATATCCCCAGGTATTAAATTTACACAATGCACAACTGCCTCCAAGACACTGCCATCATTTGAGTGATCTCAGCCCAGCAGAGCTTATCTAGAATGCTCACTTGTTGAGTGCTTCTGTTTCAGTAATATATGAATGAGGCTTAGATCCACTCCAATGGATGGACCAAGTCTGTTTGATTTTAAAGCTTTTGGACAGAGGAACTTTCTAGCCACTATGTTCTATCAGCTTTCTTCTAGTGTCTCCAAAGGATTATCTGTTGGCTAGTTGATCTCACCCAATTTTAGACTGCTTTCTGACAACTCAAACCCTTCTGCGTTCAAACAGTACTTCCAAATTAAAATGCACAGGAGGGCAACCTTAACATTTCCACTAAAAAAAACCCTATTAGGTCAATTAAATTATAAATACACCAAAATAGATGATTTCCCCCTATAAAGGAAGTTGACAGTTTAGCAAAGAAATTGCTCTGTGCTCCAAATTTATCTGCTCCAGGTTTTCCCCAATGGAGTTCCATTCAGACACTTTACTTTTGCTATCTAAAGTGATTCCCAAGAGTGGAAAGCAATTTGGATCAAAGCATCAATAGTCAGGGAAAAAATTGAGTTCTCTCTTTATTCCTTTTTCATGAGCTTTAGAACAAAAGTAGAATTATACAAAAGGTAAGTTATACCCTATTTGCATAATGTTCACATTATGGGGACTTTGGCATCTCTTAGTGTAAATTCTCGGTTAGACACAATATTTCTCTCCCCTTTATTTTTAGTACTCTGTAAACACAAGACTTATATATGCCTTCTAAGGTCCTCAGAGATAGAGCAGGGTAATAAAAAGATGTTTTCAGTAACAGGGTGCCCAGCTGGAAGATAGCACCTAGCCAACTTGGGTGTTCTGAGAAAGCTAACCAGGATTTAGGGCTGTGGACAAGATTGGGAAGTAAAAAAAAAAATCAGAAGAAAGCAATGGCAAACCACTTCCATATTGTTGTTAAGAGAACAGCAGGAAAACATTTTCCCCCAAACCCAGGACATTCAAGGTTTGCCTACTTTTCATTTTTATGGGAGCTGCAAACAAACAGGATTCTCTTTTGTAATGTGTTGGTCCATTGTGGAACCTAAAAAATTCTTCAATAATACACAACAAAAACAATAACACTCACCCAAAACATTTCCTAGTAGTTCTATACGATCTGAACCAAAGAACAGCTGGGGCCGTCCGTCCATCTGGATAACAAAATCCGGCACTCCAAATGCCTACATAGGAAAACCCAACACAAAGATACAAGGAGGAAATTGTGTTTCATCTAACCAGTTCAAGGTAACAGATGCAAACCAGAAGAGTTCAGATGTGCCAGTTAGCTTCTGGTTAGGTGGCTGCACATTCATCCTGCATTCCCTAAGGATAGTTTTTAAAGTTAAATAATATTTGTACATTGTTGATGTTGCCTCCAATGGGTCCAGTTCACCTGTGCCTCCACACCAATGCCATTTTGTAGGAAACACGTTCAAAAGCCCTCCTGCTCGCCTGGATGAGGAGAAAACATCAAAAGCCATAAAGGCTGGGTAGAGCAACTGCCACGCCTTGCAAACACTCCCCTCAACTTTGGGAAGTCTTTGCCTTTTACTTGTCAACTTTTTGACTGGTCTGAATACCACTTGCCATCCACCCAGCTCTCTGTACTGCTGCTGGTGCTGGCGCATTTCAGCTTAAACAGCAACGCTTAAGTGAGATTAAGAAGCACCTGTGTTTCTATGAAGGTTCTCAGTCATCCAGGTGGAATTGTCTGTAACTTGAATCATGTCAACTGGATTTCTATTTTCTCAGTGGAAACGTTTCGCTCCTTATCCAAGAAACTCCTTGGATAAGGAGCGAAACATTTCCACTGAGAAAATAGAAATCCAGTTGACATGATTCAAGCTACAGACAAAGCACCTGTGTGGTTGCTCCTAGGCAAACACTGTGTCAGGATTTAGTGTCCTTCTAGTAATTATGATAGGTATTGTAGTATTTGTTTTAACATGCTGCAGTGGCATTTTGGTATGTCGATTAGAATTGTCAAGACAGCCTGAATAGCTCCAAGGGCAGCTCGGTTGGCGCTATCAGTGCTTGTTAGCTAAATGATTTGCAGCTGGGAGGAAGGAGAGTTGTTAGATGGAATCAGTATTTAGGGAGGGGCTGGTACGGAGGGGGCCGGTACTGGGAGTTTTGTAATAGTATTGTGCGGGCTTTCCTCAGTCTGGTCTTTGCCTTGGACTGATCACCTCTATTAATAAAGACTTCTTCCACATCCTCTGATGGCGTGTGATTTGAGGGATTCTGAATTAATAACTGAGGACCAGGATCATCACACACTGCTTGTCTCCTACTGTGCCCAACTGTGGACTGTGCTCACTGCTTTTCACTGCAGTAATGACGGCACACAGGAATGCATCAGTCCTCATAAACAGATCTTGTACATTATTTCATGCCAGTTCTAACGTCAGCATCTACTGTGCATGGAATAGTTTTGTGAAATAACTCACTCGGTGGGAAGTAATAGGCAGTCACTTCGCTGCTGCTGCTGCTGCTATTATTATTGAGGTTGCCCATCTTCCCTGCTCTTCATGAATCTGGCAGCAATATTTCAATGCCAGCCATGGATAAGAGCTAGGAAGATGCATAAAAACAAGCCGGAAGGTTCTCTGGGGATGCAAGTCTTCTAAGGTGACTTCATTACCCAGTAAAGTTGCTCCTCAGAGCACTAAAGAGTTCTGCTTCACATATCCCAATAACCTCTTTTTGAAAAAGGACTCTGACCGAAAGATATATTTCACAAAATGTTGGCCCTTACCCCAAACTTCACGACCTCATCTGTTGTCTCTTTCAGGCGATTCTTCACCTGAGACGAGGTGCTCATTTTCAGAAGCTCCTGGCTTTTGCCTGAGGGCAACCCTGCTTTCTCTGCAGCCTGAGAGAAAAGACAAGTATCCTAGAAGAGGTAGCCCAGGTTGACTGGATAAAAGTGGCCGGTAAAACCTCAGGCGGCTTTCCACATTGAGAGACACTGAACCCACCTGAGATATTTTAAAGGAAAGATGAGGTTTGCAAAAATACCCCAATGCTGACCCTTCATCATAGAACTGGAAAGCAAATGCCCCTGGCAAATGGGGAATGTACTAAACCGTGACCCAACTCAAACTGTTCAACACCTGTGGAATACCATCTTTTTGGTTTGCTGGTCTTGATATATCTTCTATTCTTGACTACTAAAGTAGTTAAATTCTCTATAGACAGGGCACTCTTTTTTCACGCAAGTCGTCTTTCTTTACTCCAACGGTAAGAGGATAATCTATGGTAGTCCAAAATCAGGAGGAGTCTGGTAGCACCTTTTCTGCAGAACAAATGTTATGAAGGGGCGTAAGCTTTTGTGAGCTGCAATTCATGATGAATTCTGATGAAATAACCTGCAGCACACGGAAGCTTATGCCTTTTCATAAGATTTGTTAGTCGGAAAGGTACTACCAGATTCCTTCTGTTTCTTTGTTCCAAGTAAGATTATTAATCCATCTAGCTAGGATTTTCCTCTTCTCTCTGAGTCTCTTCAGAGTGTTAGGCTGAGATTTTTCTTCCTAGAGATCCTAGGAATGAATTTGGTCCCTCAACATGCAGAGTATTCACTGACCTTGAGATCACCCCCCACGTACGTTAAGTAGCACACAATACTTCAGAAAAATAAGCTATAGATCATATGGAATTCAAGTCTAAGGCTTAAGAAAACTGCATTTCCATGTGTCAGATGTAGTGATAATACTAGTGATAAACTAATTTTCTCCTGATTTGTTAATTTAAAAGAATAAAACACTCCTAAATCCTTAAAGGAATTCATGGATGAGGATGAGAACAAAGCCACACAAGTTCCTTCTGCATGGACAGTCCTCCCTGACTGCCCCAAAAGCAAATTCTACAGGACAAGAGTTCCAAGCTCAGGACAGCGGAGTGGGAAGGCAAGGCATCTAAAAACTCTCCAGTTTAAACTCCCCTCAAAATGGAAGAATTATCCACCCAACAGACCTCCAAGGGCCATCCCTTTGCATCTAAACCACAGAACAGGCACTTTGTAGGAGAAGAGCAAGAGAAGAGCATTAAGAGGAGCAGGAACTTACTGCCAATATACTCTCTGGCTCAAATATGTCTTCATCCTGGAAAAACAAAAAGTACGGCAACTGATTAATAATGCTTGTGGATAAGATAGGTCATGGAAACAGTAAGGTAAGAAAACAAAACAAAACAAAAAAACATGATGGATAACAATGGCCATTTTGTCTAAATGAAATTGGACCAATAGGCCAGTCTCCCTAACCTAATCTACCCAAAACAGGAGAGAATGAAGAGAAAAATGAGGTATGGCCGAAACTCCAGATTGCCCTACTCATTTAATCTGGTCTTAACGATGCCCACAACAATTTGTTGTTGCAGTTCTTGGATGTCAGAACAACTGAATGTTTAAATTCCTGGAGGCCCCCATATAGTGCTGTATTTGGCTTAGCTGGCTGAAACGTGTGCAAGTCTAGTTCAGGTGATTTCAACTTTCTTGCCTAAGCATCCTCAAGAGATCATCGGAAGGGATAGAGAAATACCTAGAGAGATGCAAATGTCTGTGGGATCTGAATACTTACCCGGGACCAAACGCGCATCCAAAGTTCTCTAGAAACAGCCTCCAGAAACTGTGGTTCTGCTATATCCACAGCAGTGATAAAACGCATGGCAGGCAGACTTCCTGCAGATGGCAAAGACAGACACAAAAGTGCATTAGAGAAGCTGCATGAATGCTGATGGGGAGACAAACACACCCTTTCCCTTACTTTTAAAAGGATTCATTCGACCTTCTACTTCCTGATGTCCTCCAGATGTGTAGAAACCATTATTTCCAAAATGCCTAATTGGCACCAATTTGGAGAAAGCAATCTCCTTCATTACCTTTCGCAATCACAGAACCTAGGAAATCCTTCGGTAAACCCAGTGGCATTTGGCAATACTTCGCCATTCGACTGATATCCTTCAGCAAATACTGTCCTCTCTTGGGAAGCATTCCTGGAGGCTGGTTCCCTGTTGCAAAAGACAGAAAATCACGAAAGGCAATTTCAATATTAAACTTTTAATTTTGTGTTCATCCATCAAAGTATGGGAAGCTAATATTCTAGAGTTGGATGGGACTGGAGAAACCTGAATACTGGGCACTTACATCAGTTTTGCATCAGTCAAGAAATCATGTATTTTGTTTTGTTTTACTTTAAGAAACTCCATCAAGATTAGTTGTCACAGAATAGCCAAGTATACAGCTAACCGAGAACAAGTCATTCTAGGCAGCTGCTCGAGAACAGCGGTTCCCCACAGGATTGAGCAGCACGACACGAGGGAGATGACATCTTGCCCTCAGCCATGGCGGAGCCTTTAAAAAGGACACTAAGCCACCTGCGTTCACTTTCTAATCACTTTCGGAAATGATCTATTTAACTATCTCATGAATATTAGAGACCTTCAAAACACCAAGTTGAATTTGACACCTGGTGAGGTTTACCTTCTTTTCTTTGATACAAGGAATTTTAAATAGAGACTTAAGAGTTTAAAAACAATATATAATTGGCAAAAAGGAAACAAAAAAATGTATTTAAGAAAGTTATAAACGGACTAGGAGACCAGAGGAATTTGGAACATTTGTACTTTTGCTGTAAGATTTGAAAAACAAGTATAGAATTAAATAATACACCTGTGGGAATGGAACTAAATCTATATTAGGAACTGAGATTCTTTGAATGTTGCAAATGGACACTAGACTAAAGGACCAGGCAGAGAGAGAGAGAGAAAGGGAAAGTACATCTATCAACGTTTAAATTAAGGTTTTAAAATGGCCAACCCTGGTATAACTTCTGAGTTACTTAAAGAGTTCTTCGAAAAATGGACTGAGATATTAATAACTAATACCTGAGAAAGCATACAGGTTCCAATGGTTAAACCTCTAGATCAGGGCTTTCCAAAGTTTCTGATGATGATCAGCGCTTCCGGGTTGTGTGGCGATACACCAGACTGTGTGTGGTGACACACTTTTGTGTCGCGACACAGAGTTTGGAAAGCTCTGCTCTAGATGTTAAGGGAGATTTTAAAAAGCAACTTATACCTGACACAGATATTTATTTATTTGATTTATCACCGCCCACTCCCCCAAGGGGTACTCTTAATAATAACAGAACATGTAAGTATAGAATATAATAAAACTAAAAAGATTACTAAAATGGAAACACAAAAGAAAAATCAGGAAAAGGACTTGGACAAGATGCCTCTTTTCTGGATTTACAAAGTATCTTGGAAAAGGTTCTGAAGAATTTTTTGGAATGCTAAAGACTGATGAAAGATCAAATCCTGAGACACCACTAGAATGAATTAAAGGCCAAGATTGTGAAGCACAAAAGGAAGGAGTATAAAGTTGGACTATTTGATCAGGGATAAATTATATGTTTGATATTTCTGGTAGCTTCTAACGGACTTTTCACTGAACTAGGGCTGAAAAGATTATGATTTCTGGATCACGTATAGATATGAGTTAGATTATGGGAAGAAGAGTTTTTTGTTTGTAATTTTAAAAGAGGATGAAGAGTTATGTTAGCTTGTGCTTGGTGTGATGAAGATTGGAAGCCACTTCTTTCTTTTTTTTCTTTTTTTCTTCTCTCTCTCTTTCTCTTGCACTTTTTAAACTTCTTTCTTACTTTTCCTTAATCTTTTAGTTTAGTTTGTATTTGTTTTAATATGTCTATTAAAAACTTCAATAAAATTATTACAAAAAAAAGAGAACAAGTCATTCTAAAGCAAATCCAGAGAAACAATGAAAATAAGCAGCAAGTGAGCCTGGACTTTCAGGCCTTAAAATATAGGAAAATTACAGCACTCTTCCCAAGTTCAGATTGCCTTTAAAGAGAGACGTGAGAAAAACAAACATGCAATGCTTCACCTATCTCTTTGCTCTAGAGTGAACTTTTGTAACTAGTTGCTACAAGAATGTATCTAATCTTCAACTAAGATCAGTTGAACAATTAAGTACTTACCAGTTGCCTGCATTATCCCAGAAAGGAAAACTGGCCGTAAATGCAGATCTATATTCCAGATGGGACGGTACCTGCAAATAATCTACAGGGATGATGAATATTATCTAGAATTAGAAATCAGAAAATGGAAAGCTACATGCAAGATTAAATGTTAAAAGTGTGCGTGGGCTCCTGCAATAGGAAAAGAAAGCTGTCATAAATACATTTTATTTATTTGTTTTACATCTCACCCTTCATTCAGGAGCTCAAGTTGGCATACCTAGCACTCTTTCCTATTTTCCCCCACAGTAACAATTCTGTGAGGTGGGTTGGCCTGAGAGGGAGTGACTGGCCCAAAGTCACCCACAATTTCCATAGTTGGGGTGGACTAGAACCTAGGTCTCCCTGCCCCTGGTCCAATACATTAACCCAGCCTTTCTCAACCTTTTGACCCTGGAGGAACCCTTGAAATATTTTTCAGGCCACGGGGAACCCCTGCGCACTCAGGCTCAAATATAGGCCAGAAGTTACAAAATGATTATATTTGTTTCATGGGTAGGCCTGTATATATGCATTAACAGTGTTCTTAAACTAAACATAAAGAACAAAAATTACCTCTTGAATGTGAAGTTGCCCAAATCTGAAATAATTTTTTAAATAAATCCTGATCTCCCAGGGAACCCCTAGTGACCTCTCACGGAACCCTAGAGTTCCACGGAACCCTGGTTGAGAAACCTTGCCTTAACCACTACACCATACTGGTTCCACATGCATCTATTCAAAGGTGATACTCAAGAAGCAAGTAAGTTTATCATTTAGCATGAACCTTCATAGGTAACCCTACAAGAAAATAATACGTACACAGAAAATCAGGTGTAAATTTATTAGGATATAAATCCAGTAAAAATAAAATATCACAGGAACTAAGCACAAAACGTGGCTATTACTTTAAAATCGCTTTTGCACAATAATCTTGGTATTACTCAAATTAATTGGGGATGAAGATGGGAGAGAAGAAAACATATATTTTATAAATTCAAAAATTTAACAATCAACTCTCTTTTATTTGAGGCCCTCTAGATCAGAGTTTCTTAAAGTGTGCTCCAAGGAACCCCGGGGGTCCCCCAAGACTTTCGCAGGGGTACGCAAAATTAAAATTATTTGCCAGCCTATGTTGAAAAATAATACAATATTAAAATCCCATCAAACAATCATGAGAAGCAGTAGCAGCAGCGAATGTGTCAATTTTAATTTTTAATACAGTAAATATTAATATAACCCATACAAACAAAAGCTCTTTTGGGGTCCTCCATATAATTTTTAAAAATGGGAAGAGGCCCTGAGAGAAAAAAAGTTTAATAAACACTGCTCTAGATGATTTAGAACATAACTCCAATTATCCTTAGTACTATGGTCATTGAAATCTAACATATCTCAATAGTACCTAGCTAGGGAAGGCCCCAGGGCACCATCAATCCACTTGAGTTCTGTACCACCACCACTAGTGCATGTGCGCCAGTCCAGTCACGATCTTTGTACTGAACAAGGTTTAAGGTTTTTTATTTAAGAGAAACTCTTCAAGGAAAGCGTGAGGAAAAGCAGAGTCACATTATTGGACACAGCAGGTTTGGATGAGTAGAAGATCATCCAAATCAGACACTAAGGAGCTAGATCCCAAATTCATTTGGGGACCTGACATAAAAATCCAGGAACTACTTTTATTTTGAATGTTTCCAGTTTTGTCCAAACTATAGTTGGCAGGAAGTTCAGGAGTTATAGAGAGGATGGCCTTGACAGAGAGAGGGAAGATCCATTACAAAGGCAATGAACAGATAAACGTGGCTTAAGCCCATAAACAGAGATGTTTCTTGATCTAGTCTACCTTGTAGGGCTGACAGGAGTTCCCTAACTTTCAACAGATTTCAGAAGAGACAATCTTCAGAGAAAGAGGCGGCAGCCAAACTTAGAGAATGATCCAACCAAGTAAAAGTTCCATTGATTTCAACAGCAATGATGCCAACAAAACCTTATGTACCACAGAAATTGATCAAAATGGAAAGTGCTCAACTTTGACTAGGTCCTTCCCAGAATGTTCCTAGTAATGGTTTAAAATGGGATAATAAGAGCCAGTTTGGTCTAGCGGTTAAGGTGCTGGGCTAGAAACCAGGAGACTGAGAGTTCTAGTCCCGCCTTAGGCATGAAAGCTGGCTGGGTGACCTTGGGCCAGTCACTCTCCCTCAGCCCAACTCACCTCACAGGGTGGTTGTTGTGGGGAAAATAGGAGGAGGAAGGAGTATTAGGTATGTTCATCGCCTTGAGTTATTTATAAAAATAATAATAAAGGCGGGATAGAAAATAAATAAATAAAATAAATAAATCTCACTGATACCAATCGAAGGGAATATTTGTAGCTCAGGGTTGAACTGTGGAGTCCTTGGTGCTCTCTGAGCCTTGTTGTTTACTTGCAGACGTTTCATTGCCAGGCTAGGCAACATCTTCAGTGCTGAAGATGTTGCCTAGTCTGGCAATCAAACATCTGCAAGAAAACAACAAGGCTCAGAGAGCACCAAGGACTCCACAAATCTCACTGAATTTGACATAAGGAGCTGTTTGTTGTTGTTGTTCAGTCGTTTAGTCGTGTCCGACTCTTCTTGACCTCATGGACCATAGCACGCCAGGCCTTCCTGTCCTCCACTGTCTCTCGGAGTTTACTCAAATTCATGTTCATTACATCGGTGATGCTATCTAACCATCTCATCCTCTGCCGTCCCCTTCTCCTTTTGCCTTCAGTCTTTCCCAGCATCAGGGTCTTTTCCAGTGAGTCCTCTCTTCGCATTAGGTGGCCAAAGTATTTGAGCTTCAGATTCAGCATCTGTCCTTCCAATGAGCAGTCAGGGTTGATTTCCTTTAGGATTGACTGGTTTGACCTCCTTGCAGTCCAAGGGACTCTCAAGAGTCTTCTCTAGCACCACAGTTCGAAAGCATCAATTCTTCGGCGCTCAGCCTTCCTTATGGTCCAACTCTCACAGCCATACATTACTACTGGAAAAACCATAGCTTTAACTATACGGATCTTTGTCGGCAAGGTGATGTCTCTGCTTTTTAATATGCTGTCTAGGTTTGCCATAGCTTTCCTCCCAAGGAGCAAGTGTCTTTTAATTTCATGGCTGCAGTCACCGTCTGCGGTGATCTTGGAGCCCAAGAAAATGAAATCTGTCACTGCTTCCATTTCTTCCCCTTCTATTTGCCAGGAAATGATGGGACCAGATGCCATGATCTGGGTTTTTTTAATGTTGAGTTTCAAGCCAGCTTTTGCACTCTCCTCTTTCACCCTCATCAAGAGGCTCTTTAGTTCCTCTTCACTTTCTGCCATTAGGGTGGTATCATCTGCATATCTGAGGTTGTTGATATTTCTCCCCGCAATCTTAACTCCGGCTTGTGATTCATCCAGCCCGGCATTTCTCATGATGTACTCTGCATATAAGTTAAATAAGCAGGGTGATAATATACAGCCTTGTCGTACTCCTTTCCCAATTTTGAACCAGTCGGTTGTTCCATGTCCGGTTCTAACTGTTGCTTCTTGACCCACATACAGGTTTCTCAGGAGACAGGTAAGGTGGTCTGGATAGGATAAGGAGCTGTATAAGGAGCTGTACTTTAAGGTAAAGGTTCCCCCCGCACATTTGTGCAGTCGTGTCCAACTCTAGGGGCCGGTGCTCATCTCCGTTTGTTAGCCGAAGAGCCAGTGTTGTCCAAAGACACTTCCACGGTCATGTGGCCGCATGACACACGCGGAACGCTGTTACCTACCCACCGAAGTGGTACCTATTCATCTACCTGCATTTGCATGCTTTTAAATTGCTGTACTTTAGGGTCTCCATATATGGGCTGCAAAAATAAGGATCACCACTAGATGGCAGCACAAAGATGCAGAAACCCTTAAACATCTAGACCTGGATTCTTGCAGACCAAATATACTGTAAATGAATCCATGTGTGATACTGAGCAAGTGAGCTGGATTTCAACAAGAGTATTTTGAAGTATTATTCATATACTGTATAACAGGATTTGCTTTCATCCAACTCACAGCAACACACTCCATATTCACAATAGTTCCAATGTCCAAAAATTCAAACCCCTCTCTCAAATAAGTCAGAGTGCCAATCAAGTGGTGCACAGCTTGGTTTAGTATTGCACTCAATTCCCAACACACCCACAATCCATATACGTAGTGCCCACATGACAAATATTGCAACATTTTCAGCAGCCACAGAAAAGTGGGTCAAAGTTGAAACCAAGGGAGCCCTAGAACCATTTGTGAAAACTGCTGACAACTCTTCTGAAAAAAAAGTTTTCCTCTACTCCTCCCCCCTTTTTTCCAGCCTGGAGTATTTCCATATGAGGATTTTATGGCACAGTGGACATGATCCAGAAGTTGCAAACATTTGTCAAGGGCAAAGTGCTACAGAGGCTTTTCTGTAGGGCTGGGGGAATCCCAAAGTTGCAGAAGTACAAACTTATTGGAGAGAGGAACAGGACAGCCAGCGAACAAATATAGTAACTGTTAAGAAAAATAGTTAAATGGTGGAACCAACAATACTAAAATGAAGTCTCTTGGAGGATGGCCCAGCTGACAGAAGAAGGGAAGAGGTGCACTCCATGTTGCAAGGTACAGATGCAAGTAGGCCCCGTTTGCAAAATGCCATCACCCAGCGTTGCTACCGTGCATCTCCACATTAGCAAACAGCATGACACTGGACTTTAAAACAATGAAGTTCTGGTCATCTGAAGCTGCAATTCACAGTACAGGAATCAGAGAGGATTTCTTTTGTACTGCAGAGTTACTCTTCTAAGTCTTTACTGCACTTAGTTATAAGTTATAATAAATAAAACTACATATATCTTTTTCTAGATTTTTTTTATCCCTTTATTATTTTTATAAATAACTGAAGGCAGGGAACATACCTAATACTCCTTCCTCCTCCTATTTTCCCCACAACAACAACCCTGTGAGGTGGGTTGGGCTGAGAGAGAGTGACTGTCCCAAAGTCACCCAGCCGGCTTTCATGCCGAAGGCGGGACTAGAACTCTCAGTCTCCTGGTTTCTAGCCTGCTGCCTTACCCACTAGAGACCAAACCATTATACTGCTGCTACCCTACTCCAAATCGTATCTAACATGGCAGGAAATCGGACTGAAGCCCCTGGAAATAGGCTTCTGAGCAACTTCCAGTTTGGTCCGGAAGACTTGAGGTGAAAGGGAATGGCTCGCTTTAATACTGCTTTTCCCAACGCTCTTACCTCAAAGCCAATCCAGGAGTACGGGGATATGACATCGTAGTAACACGCCACCTCCTTCTTGCTGGTCCCCAGGCTCCCGCGCGCTGTAGCCATAGTCCGTCGGAAAGCCAAGTTGAGGAGGGAAAGCCTGCGGATCAGCATACTTCCAAAGCAAGGGAGAAGGACACAATCTCAAAGACTCACTTTATATCGTCACGTGAGGATTTCTGGGTCCAACCCACCCCCGTGTTCTCCGGCGATTCCCTTCGCCACGCAGGAAGAAGGAGGGGAAAAGTCACGTGGGCGGCGGCAGCAATGAGAATAACAACTGGCTTTGCTCGGAGGGAAGTGTTAGTACCCTCACACTTACGGGAAGCTGCGCGCAGCAATTGAAAAGTATCTGCGCACGCACACACTCTCCGCAAATTGGTGCTCTTCCAGTCTGTTAGATTTGAGAATTACAGGAAGCGTAGTGCAACACATGTAGACTGCACCAGGTTGAGGAAAGTTTATTTCCCGGTCACCTGGTATCCAAGGTTGTTAGAATTCCACAATCATAATGAAATGTCATTGAGGAACGAGTTCCATATGTTACCTATTGTTTCACTTTTACAATAGAAAGTGAACACCTTGTGTTTTATGAATAATTTCTAAAAACACCATGACACCAAGGTACCTTATGTACTTTATGTAAAGTTTGCACTGTGTTATGCTGCCACAGGCTGGATTCACACACCGCGAATACGGTGCTAAAGCACTGCCCCCCCCCCTCCGTTTTTGTTTTTGTTTTTTCCTTGTTTCCCTACTTCAATATTCATTCCCTGATGAGGACTGGAGCTTATTTCAGTTGGAGGATTGGGATAAGGAGGGCATCGGTGTGGCCAGGCAGATGTTGTTAGGATATGATTGAGCCAAATTAAAGGGCAAGAGAGTAACATGTCCTAAGATGCAGCAGGGAAGCCTAGGAGCTCAGGGGTGGACCTGGTGGGATAAGCATAGTGGTGCTTGAGGGGGTCTAGTACAGATCACACCGGTCCTCTCTGAGGACACACATGACTTCTGCTTGCTGCCCTAGAGTGGAACATGATGGAGGAGGAGAAGGGGATTGAATTAAAAAAAATCAAACTTCCCCTTAGATTTTACCACTTCTTCTGCAGTCCTTAAGTCAGAGCTTTCCAAACTGTGTGTCGGGACACATTAGTGTGTCGGCTGCAGCGTCTGGGTGTGTCGCGGCTGCTGCTGCCTCCAAACCCTGCCAGGATTCCGCGCAGGTCCTAGTGCCTGCCTTGTGCCTGGCTGCCTCCAAACCTGCCCTGCCAGGATTCCATGCAGGTCCTAGTGCCTGCCTTGTGCCTTGCTGCCTCCAAACCTGCTGTGATTCCGCGCAGGTCCTAGTGCCTGCCTTGTGCCCTGCTGTAAGAGTGTGTCGCGAAATAATGCATGTCTAAAAAGTGTGTCACCAACATGAAAAGTTTGGAAAGCCCTGCCTTAAGTGATTTATCAAAACCTGACTTGATCAGCAGCACCATCCCTTTCTTCAACTCTCTGCCCCAGTAATGGAACCCATCCCCTTCCTTGACCAGCATGACTGAGCTTCTGACAACTCCTTGGCAGGCTGTGAAAAGCATCGATATTAGAAGAGGATTCACCATAATTGATTTGTAAACACATGCTTTGCATACGTGAGTTGTGTATCCCAAACTACTTGAAACACTAGAGCGTAGAATGCCTTCAGGAATGCTGATTAATTAAATCAAGAATCTGTTGTTGATCAAGAAGCTGTTGACAGTCACTTACTACTAAGCTGCCTCGACATAATGCAATTTCCTAAGTTGATTTTTTAAAATATTGAACTATATGAACAAATTGGTCAAGTACACAGATTATCATTGCAGCAAGGGGTTTCCAGCAAGGATGGGCAACCTGCACCCTCAAGGCTGCCTGCAACCCCCCCTCCCCCTTTTTGTGGCCCACAATGCTTTCTCTCACCATCATTGTTGAAAACTGGTGGTCTGACTGTTGAAGGTATGAACCCACCTTCTACTGACCACAAGAGGGCAGTGGCATGAAGAGAGGGTATGTCA
Source organism: Charina bottae (assembly GCA_023362775.1). Classification (NCBI taxonomy): domain Eukaryota; kingdom Metazoa; phylum Chordata; class Lepidosauria; order Squamata; family Charinaidae; genus Charina; species Charina bottae. The sequence continues at coordinate 168,847,766 of JALMGJ010000002.1, forward strand.
AGGATTTAATCTGTGTCCCTTCCCTTCTTGGTCTATCACTCTGCCTGCTCTAAAGGAGTTTGCTAATCCTGGTTTCTCTCTTCTACCTTTCTTCCCAGGCTCACATATCCAGAGCACATGCTCTCCTCCTGATAGCATATAGTGAGTTTGGTCCTAGGCTGTGCCTAGCCCTATAATGTGTTTTCTGTAACTAAAGCTCCTTTAAAGGTAAAGGTTCCCCCCGCACATTTGTGCAGTCGTGTCCGACTCTAGGGGCCGGTGCTCATCTCCGTTTGTTAGCCGAAGAGCCAGTGCTGTCCGAAGACGCTTCCGCGGTCATGTGGCCGGTATGACGCGCGCGGAACGCTGTTACCTACCCACCGAAGTGGTACCTATTCATCTACTTGCATTTGCATGCTTTCGAATTGCTAGGTTGGCAAGAGCTGGAGCTAGTGCGGGAGCTCACTCCGTCACGTGGGGCTAGGGATTCGAACCTCCGAACTTGCGATCTTCTGATCGACAAGCCTGGCGTCTTACCCGCTGAGCCACCTTGCCCCCTAAAAAAAAAAAAGCTCCTTTAAAAAGCTCCTTTAGGTTATAATTATAAAGTCCACCTCACTCATCATTGCTCAAGTCAGATTCTCATTCTCAGGAATGCTCACATGCACACATGGAATGCTTGAACTCCCTACAGTAGTTTTCTGCCATTTTAAGGCAAGAAAGGCATGGAACATGTAGAAATAGGCTGACCATATTTCAGGACAGGGTCTTATGTAATATTCCATATTCATGAAAAAGACAGGGGTCCCCGCCCCCCGGTCCGCGCGATTGACTCCCGCCTGCAAACCCCGCCCCCCGGTCCATGCAATTGGCTCCTGCCTGCAAACCCCGCCCCCCGGTCAGTGCTCCGGCTCGGATCCTCCTTTGGCGCCATTCCCGCTGAGTTTGAAAAATGGGACAAAATTGAGATTTTTATGAAAACGACGGGACGGTTGAAAAATGCTTAAAAAACGGGACTGTCCTGCTCAAAACAGGACGTATGGTCAGCCTATGTAGAAAGTAAGGTTAATTGTAGGCCTAACATAGCAGGCAGGCAGGCAATCAAAACTCCACTCCCAAATCCAGGATATCAGCAAGAAAAATCCCAGCCCTGCCTATTTAAATTGCTATTCCATTGGGCTCTCTCATGCAATTCCCATTGATTTTCCTTGCCAGAAGCCGTCTGGGAAGGTAAAAAATGGCGATCACGGGACCAGAGGATGCTGCAATGGTCATAAATGTGAACTGGCTGTCAAGCGCCAAAATCGTGATCACATGACTACGGAGATGTGGCAGTCATAAGTGTGAGGACCGGTCATAAGTCATTTTTTTCAGCACCATCGTAAGTCCAAACCATCACTAAACGAATGGTTATTAAGCGAGGACTACCTGTATGGGGCTTGACATAATCCATGCAAGACATCAAGAAAAAATACATCAGCGTAAAGAATGGAAAGGTACTTCCATGCCAAAATTGTTTCCATTCCCCAATCCCTCAAAAACAGTTTGAATCAATCTCTGATAATTTTCACTTTTGCTGACCTTGAAACACTGAAAACAAGGAGCAAAAAAACAAATGTATTTATTTTTTATTGTTTATTTATTTATTTATTTATTTATAATTCGATTTGTATTTACCGCTCCATCTCCCCACAGGGGGACTCTGGGCGGTTTACAAAAATCGGCAATTAAAATTCAACAATTAAAACAGCATATATTATCCTATAAATACAATAATAATTAAAATAAATATAAAATCCAAGATGTGATGGGTTGGTATTTAAAAGGGCTCTATGGCGCCAGCCATCCCCAAGAGGAACTGTTCCCCCCCCCCCCCCCACGCAAGGCGGCAGAACCAGGTCTTTAAGTTCTTTCTGAAGGCCGGGAGCGATGGGGCCTGCCTCACCTCCGGGGATAGCATATTCCAAAGGGTGGGCGCCACTATAGAGAAGGCCCGCTTTCTAGACCCCATCAGGTGAAATTCCCTTACTGACGGGATCCGCAGCATGCCCTCTCTAAATGACCGAGTGGGACGGTTCGATGTCATAGGGATGAGACGGTCCCTCAGGTAACCTGGTCCCATGCCATGTAGGGCTTTAAAGGTGATAACCAACACCTTGAATTGGACCCGGAAGCACACAGGTACCCAGTGCAGCTGTTGCAGCAGAGGTGTCACATGTGCCAATCTTAGGGCACCGATAACTGCACGGGCATCCGCATTCTGGACCAGTTGAAGCTTCCGGATACTCTTCAAGGGTAGCCCCATGTAGAGCGCATTGCAATAGTCTATATGGGAGATGACCAGGGCATGAGTGACTGTACGGAGGGCATCTCGGTCCAGGAAAGGGCGTAACTGGTGCACAACACGAAGTTGTGCAAAAGCCCTTCTGGCCACGGCTGCCACCTGCTCTTCGAGCAGGAGCCGTGAGTCCAGAAGAACCCCCAGATTCCGCACTTGGTCTGAATGGGGTAGTGCAACCCCATCCAGAACTAAAGATGATAACTTCCTGGATCCACAGGAGCCATCAATCCACAGCCACTCTGTCTTACCAGGGTTCAGTCGAAGCATGTTGTTCCCCATCCAGACCCCCACAGCCTCCAGGCACTGAGAAAGGGTAGCCACTGCATCACTTGCCTCGCCAGGGATGGAGGTATATAATTGAGTATCATCTGCATATTGATGATACCTCATCCCATGGTGACAAATGATCTCACCCAGCGGTTTCATGTAGATATTAAATAGGAGAGGGGAGAGAACCGAACCCTGCGGCACCCCACAGGAGAGGGGGCGAGGGTCGGACCTCTCATCTCCTATTACCACCGATTTTAATAAATAATTTACTGCTCTGCCCTGCCCTGATCGGTCATAGATCCTGAAATAACAAAAAACTGCTTACCCTCCACTCCACGCAAAAAGGAAATAAAATTGCATCCTATCATCAACCAGCTATATTTTATGTGACATGCATTTGTCTGTACGTATTAAAAAAAACCTAAAGCAGGGAGTTGCAAAGCTGTCAAATCATCTTTTGTCTTTAAAGAGCTGTTCAGCTCTGGGAGGTGTAATGAAGCAAGTGTTCCTGCCAATGGGGTAATGGATTGCCCACAAGCTCCATTGAGGCACAATGTTTCAAGGCAAATATTATGTTTATTCTTTCAAACACACTGTGTCTGAGACAGAAATAAATCATCTCAACAGCTGAATCCAGGTGACAATGACAGAGATCAAACAGATGCAAAAGTGATCTTGGAGTGATGCAAAGATCTTGTGAGGTTATGTCCTAAGAAACCAGAACAAAATAGTACCATTATATTGTTATCTGAGCACATGTCCAATTTCTTAAACTAAGAACTCTACAGGTCAGCTCCTGTTGCTACTGCACCACAGTATTTTTCGCTGCAATCATTTATTCAATAAATGTAACAAAAGTTGACTAAAGTTTTCATTTCAAAATTTTAAAGTAGGTTCTCATTTTATCCTAGAAAGAGGAGGATCATAAATCAGAATAGAATACTTCCTAGAAGATTCCAGATTAAGTCCTTATCACTAGTAATATAAATAATTTTAAAAAGCAGCAATCAAAGATAGCAGAAAGATCCTGCCTGAAACCATAAAGACCTGTTGCCCAAAAGAAGAAACAGCCCAGGGCTTTATAGACCACTACAAGGCATCTTATTTGTTTATTTGGCACTCACAACTGTAGAATTTTAGCCAAAGCTCTTTTCATATCCTTATTTTTCAAACTGTAAATAATGGGATTGCACAAAGGAATGACAATGCTATAAAACAGGGAAATCGTTTTGTCCTGGCCTGGAGAGTGGCTGGACTCTGGTCTCATGTACATAAATATGGCACTGCCATAGAAAAGCACCACAACCGTCATATGGGAACCACATGTGGAGAAAGCTTTGCGCTGCCCTTGTGCAGATTGGATTTTCAAGATGGTTGCTAGGATGCGGATGTAAGTCATCATGATAAAGGAGATGGGAATAAGCAAGGTGAAAATGCACCCCACCAAAGTTATCTTTTCAATAATTCTGCTATCAGCACATGCCAGCTTCAGCAAAGCTGGCATTTCACAAAAGAAGTGATCTATCAAGTTAGGGCCACAGAATGGCAACTGCCAAGTGAGAACCGTATGGACCACTGGCAGGACAAGGCCACTAGTCCAGCATGTCATGGCCATAATGATGCACATTCTTTTGTTCATGAGGACTGTGTAATGCAGTGGATGGCATATTGCCACATATCTGTCATATGCCATCACTGCAAGGAGAAAGCACTCTGCTGTGGCCAGGGCCAGAAATGTATACATCTGCATGGCACAGCCAACCACTGAGATGGCTCGTCTTGGGCTTTGAAGGTTGGCCAGCATCTGGGGGATTGTGCTGGAAGTATAGCAGATGTCCACACAGGCAAGATGGCTCAGGAAGAAATACATGGGGGTGTGGAGTCGGGCATCCAGCCAGATGAGCATCAGGATGATTGCGTTGCCCACCAGGGTGAGAGCGTAGACTACAGAAAATAGTCCAAGCAATAAAAGACGGATCTTCAAGCTTCTGGAAAGGCCAAGCAGAAGGAATTCAGCCACGTATGTTTGGTTTGCCATTATAGCTTCCCAGTCTCATTTTATGTGCACAAGAGAGAAACTCTGTCAACTACAGTATGTCTGAAGCAGTGAGTATCAGTCACTTCCATTGCTGTATAAAAAAAGAAACGGACTTAATATCTGAAATGTCATGAGTCCCATAAAAGTTAGGATTAAATGCATTTACCAAACGTTCTTGATCTACATACATTTCCTTTTTTCTTTGCTATTTACCAAGATGTAACCCCTTTTTTTTCCTGCAGGGTTGTTGGTCCACTTTACATGGATAACTAATAAACAAACAGAAAACCAAACATTTCTTCATGATCAGCAGAAATGTCAGTCACCCAAAGCAAAGGCAAGGAAAAGGACTAGAAACAAATTGTTAAAATGAAATAATATAAAGATATTAATAGGATGTGGGAGGAGCGTATTCAATGCAAATGTAACATAGCTCCATTCGTTTCATCAGAACTTCATGTCTGAGGCTTTTCTATGCACAAAGGTGGAAAGATTTGACACTATCTACAATGGAAGAATGGATGGTGAAGTTGATGGAGTTGGCTGAGATGGTGAAACTGACAGCTTTGATTAGAGAAAAGTATTTTATACTTTTTATAATAATTATTATAATTATAAAAATAAAAGTAATTATAAAATAAAAGTAATTTTAATGCTACTTGGAAGCCCTTTTTGGACTTTTTGCATGAAACAGAAAAAAAAATGAAATTATGATACATGGATTTGATGATTAGAAATAATAACGGATAATAGAAATAATGAAAGTTATGTTGTAGACTTAGAGTAAGAGTTTGATGTAAATTTATACCTATATCTGTTGCAAAGATAGTCGGGAGTCATTCTTTTTCTATATTTCTTTTTCTTTCTTTTTTTGTCTTTTTCCATACTTTTGACTTTGTTCTTTCTTTTCCTTTTCACTCTGTTCTTCTTTTCTATTTTCTATCTTGGTCATTACTTTTTGTTAGTTTTTATCTTTTTATCTTGAAAATCTAATAAAGTTTATTTTAAAAAAAGAACTTTATGTCTGTCTCATAAAATGCAAGCAGTGCATCAAAGGGCCATGAAAATTAGTATATGAGAGGCTGGCTCTTCTCTAGGAATAAAGGGAATTTACTAAAATACATACATACATACATACATACATACATACATACATACATACATACGGTGATTGGTTAAATTTGGAGGGAATTGTAACGGCTGAAACGTTTCTGGACATTTCAGTACAGAGAACCAATTTTTCTGGCCCAAGCATGAGTTTACTTTTCATTACAGACACTTTTTGTTCTGCAAACTGCCCACCATCTGCTTTTGAGAATGTCAAGAAAAGGCTATGCAGAGGAAAATAGTGTTTGCAGAATAAATCAATATAAGAATTGTAATACTTCACCTATATTGATTCTTTGTGCGGACTCCATGAGAGAACAAGAGCCCAATTACTGTGTTTTTGGGAAAGAAGGAAAATGGTGGCTTTAAACATTCCTCTAGGGTGCCTGCTGGCTATGCAGCGCTTCATCGATTTTCCCTCCTGTCTGCTTGTAACTGAGCTCAGGCAGATAGAAAATTTAGCATTCATGTACGAGACAGGGGAGGACAAGAGGCAAGTATTCGGGGAGATCGGCGGGGATAAATTTAAATAATAAATAAAATAAATAAATAAGTAGCAGTTATTTTCCTGTATACAAATGCTGGCTACTTCTTGCAGGCTAAGCTAAAACAACAGGTATTAAAGCATTCTTACTCTGTATTCTTAAATCAAACATTCTTCACTATGGAATAAAATGTTAGACCTGTACGTCAGTACCAGTATGTCAATATATAATATAAATAAAATGTATAACCCCCACTTTAAATTCATGACACAGATACATTTTGGCTATTTTGTTAAAAAGAAATAGACACATGTTTCTGAAACCTCTTTGCATCAGACTCATTCAATTTCAGACTCCTTTAGTTTCATCTTTAGTTACAGGATGATTAATAACTTCTTTTTGCTGATTAGTAACTTTTGTAAGCAATGTTTTGTTCAAATTTTCTTTGGTCATTTTCCAGATCAGATGCCTGTTTATTATATAATGTAGTATAATATTTAACAAATTGTTTCCTCATCTCCTTTGTTGTACAAGCTTATCTAATTCCATCCCAAATGGAGCTAACAGTTCTTTTATCTTATTTCTTATGCAGTTGATAAGCCTGCAATTTATCTTCCTCCTTACCTTTTTCAAAATGTTGCTGTTTAACAAAATTCAACTTATAAGTGTCATTTACTTCCATTAAATCTAACTGATTATGGCATGCTTTATTTATTTATTTGTTTGTTTGTTTGTTTTAAATCTGGGATTGAATTATGTTAATGTCTTGATTCCGATTGTTTCAAATCATTCAGCAATATATCCTTCTGTTTCTGCATAGCTTTACTTCTATTTGATGCCAGAGAGATAAACAGTCCTCTCATAAATGCTTTACTTAACAACGGTCCCCAACCTTTCTGCAACCAGGGACCGGTCATGGAAGAAAAATTTTCCATGGACCGGGGGGGGGGTTTGCAGGCGGGAGCCAATCGTGTGCACTGGGGGCAGGGTAATCGCACGCACCAGAGATGGGGTTTGCAGGAGGGAGCCCTGTGTCCCACTTTCTAACAGGCTACGGCCCACTAGTGGGCCGTGGCCCACAGGTTGGGGACCCCTGCTTTACTAGACCCCCATACTTTGGATAAAGAAACATCGAGGTTAAGTAGATTTGGAAGAAGTTTTTAGTTCCCAATGACACTTCAATCTGATATCCTCTTGTACGAATAACATTTCATTAAGGGTTCACCTTCTGGGTCCAGACGTTCCTTTTTTTAATCTTACAATTATTGGGTTGCCACTTCCACATCTATTCCTCTGTCCTGTTACAGTCAATGACTCCATCATTCTGTTAGTGTCATCAATGGGATATACATTAATTATTCTTTTGGTTTACTGGACTCTCTAGAAAATGTTTTGAAAGGAGTGATTATTAACTTCATTATGCTGGAAGTGTAACATGTTGATGTATTATTCTTTGAGGAGTAAGTCACAGCAATAAATCTTGTTGATTAAGTATCTAAAAAATCTGGTGTGTGAACTACAAAAGTCAATTTATGGTTTGAAACAAGCAGCTCACTGCTGGAACCTGAAATTAGATGAAACACTGCAAAGTTTTGGTTTTGAAGAAGGAAAAGCAGATCCATGTGTTTATGTTAAGAAAGACAAACAAAGGTTTATGTATTTGTGTTTGTAGGTTGATTTATTGTTACTTGCTTCATCAGATAAACAGCAACATGATTTTGAAATGTACATGAAGAATAATTTTACGTTAAAGAATCTTGGCATAGTGACAAATTACTTAGGCTTGGAAATATATAGAGAAAAAGATGGTAGTTTTCTGTTAAGTCAAAGTAATAAGATCAAGAGACTCCTAGAGGAGTTTAACATGCAGGAATGTAAATCAGTCTATGCTTTACAACATGCTTCCTGAATTCCAGAAGGAGGTGGGAGAACCTGAGTTATCTGAGGCAGATGGGTTTAGATCTGCGATTGGAAGTTTATTGTACATTGCCAATCATTCTCACCCAGATATTTCTAATGCTGTTTCAATTTTAAGTAGACAAGTAGAAAAACCCACATCTACTGGAAAAGCAGCATTGAAAAGACTGTTTAGGTATTTGCAAGGTACAAAGGATTACTGTTTGAGGTTTTCTGCTTCTGGGACAGAAGAATTAGAAAAATTACAAGCATATGCTGATCCAGATTGGGGAGCAGACCTCAGTGATCTTAAGTCCACCACTTCTGGAGCTGTAATACAGTATGCTGGCTCAACAATTGCCTGGCATTCTAAGAAACAGACACTTGTTACTCTTTCTACAGCAGAAGCAGAATTTTATAGCCTAGCACAAATCTGTAATGAGATTGTATGGTTTAAACAACTGTTAAAAGACATAGGCATGTAATTGCACCAGCCTGTAACTGTTTTTGAAGATAATCAGGCTTGTATTCATATGGCACAGTCTGAGGATTGTAGGAACAGAACTAAGCATATTGACATATGATACTATCATGTCAAGGATTTAATAGCCAAAGGTGAATTCATGTTGAAGTATTGTGACTCAGGCATGATTGGTGATTTTCTAACAAAGCCTCTTGCTGCAGTAAAACACAAGGAGTTAACTGAAAAAAATTGGTTTGCGACTTACTCCTTTAACATAATAAGAGGAGTATTGGTGTATTATTCTTTGAGGAGTAGGTCACAGGCAATAAATCTTGTTGATTAAGTACCTGCAAACTTTAAAAGGTCAGGCAGCATGTGATCCAGGTTGAAGAGTATAAAAGGACTTGCCCCACCCTGACTGCTGCCTGCCTACTTCTTCTGCCTGTTTGCTTTGCCGGCTTGTTTGATTCTACTCCTGCTTGCTTATTACTTCTGGTATGTAGAGAAAGATTTGTAACACTTCCAGGGATCTGGAAGAAACTGTAAATATTATCTGTTTGTATGAGAAACTAATACATCTGCAACTGATTTACTACAATGCTTAGCGTCTTTATTGGTCTCTAATGCAAACGCTTCCTGATACTCTGTGTGTGTAAGAAAACACACACAGCAACATAACATGGATGTGGAGATGCTTATATTCTGTGGGTTTCTGTTAACATTTCATGTTTGTTTAATATCTTGGGGTTTTAATATCCATAAAATTATTGTCTCATAGCTATAAGATTGTTAAAAAGATAATTACCATTTAAGGCTATGAATGAACATTTGAATTATACACCAAAAATGTGAATCACTTACTTGAACTGGGGGGGGGAGGGGACACCGCAGATAGCAAAGAAGATCACTATTCAATGTTGGAAAGATGCAGCTACCTCAGATTTACAATCCTGAATCACAGTTATGTTCCTTTCTCTTTATGAGATAGTTGTTTAGTGATATAATAAAAGGCTTTTTTCATCTTATTCTACCAAGCATTTTTTCTACTGATAAATTTCTTATTTCTGATAAGCTTCATGCACTTCTGTGGCACTTTGGAAGGCTGTAACATACTTCTTTTCACTCTCTTCCAAGCGTCCATGTTTCTTTCACTTCCTTCTTTTACTTCCTTCTTTCACTTCCTTCTTTTTCTTTTTCCTTCATTTTTCCTAAATCTCACTCTTGAAACTGACAAATAATGGTCTGTCCCACATCCAGAATCTGTCATCATTGTATCCATCACTAATTTTCTCAATCTTTTTTCATAAACAATCAAATAAATCATGGTTTTTTATTCATCCCTGTAGCATGTGTTTACGTGAATTTAAATTTAAATTTAAATTACACATTGAAAACAGATTGTTTTTCTGAACAGATACCAAATTGTCGCCATTCTTATTCATTCATGGGTCTCTGAATCATCCAATTCCTTTTTTTAATTCTATTTCATTCCCACCTACCCATTCATGTCACCTAATAGAATATTTTCTCCTCAGAATTGTATTCATTCATAATATTGAACAATTTTTCCCCAAATTCATTCCTGTTTCTTCCATTATCCTCTTTCACTAGAGCATAACATGCATCTGTCTCTAATCCAGATAACTCAATTTCGTATTTGCTGGCATTTTTGCCCATTAAATCATAATTAAACCTATAATTTCACCTCCATGCACACATTTATCAACTCCATTCAACAAGATCTGATCACCTTCAATCAGATGTATTACATTTTTATTTATTTATTTATTTATATTTCAATTTATATACCGCTCCATCTCCCCACAAGGGAACTCTGGGCGGTTTACAAAACACAACAATTAAAATCCAACAATTAAAACAACCTAATAAAATACTCTAATATAGTAAAATTAAGTATAAAAATCCAAGATGCGATTGTTTGATATTTAGATGTTTAAAAGGGCCCTATGGCACCAGCCATCCCCAAGAGGAACTGTTCCCCCCCTCCCCCCACGCAAGGTGGCAGAACCAGGTCTTTAAGTTCTTTCTGAAGGCCAGGAGCGATGAGGCCTGCCTCACCTCCGGGGGTAGCATATTCCAAAGGGTGGGCGCCGTTACCGAGAAGGCACGCCTCCTAGACCCCGTCAGGTGACATTCCTTTACGGACGGGATCCGCAGCATGCCCTCTCTGAATGACCGAGTGGGACGGTTCGACGTTATGGGGATGAGACGGTCCCTCAGGTAACCTGGCCCCATGCCATGTAGGGCTTTAAAGGTGATAACCAACACCTTGAATTGGACCCGGAAGCACACAGGCACCCAGTGCAGCTGTCGCAGCAGAGGTGTCACATGCGCTGATCTAGGCGCACCAATAACTGCGCGAGCAGCCGCATTCTGGACCAATTGAAGCTTCCGGATACTCCTCAAGGGTAGCCCCATGTAGAGCGCGTTGCAATAGTCTATATGGGAGATGACCAGGGCATGAGTGACTGTACAGAGGGCTTCCCGATCCAGGAAAGGGCGTAACTGACGCACAACACGAAGTTGTGCAAAAGCCCTCCTGGCCACGGCTACCACCTGCTCTTCGAGCAGGAGCCGTGAGTCCAGAAGAACCCCCAAATTACGCACTTGGTCTGAATGGGGTAGTGCAACCCCATCCAGAACTAAAGATGACAACTTCCTGGATCCACGGGAGCCATCAATCCACAGCCACTCCGTCTTACCAGGGTTCAGTCGAAGCCTGTTGTTCCCCATCCAGACCCCCACAGCCTCCAGGCACTGAGAAAGGGTAGCCACTGCATCACTTATCTCACCAGGGATGGAAATATATAATTGAGTATCGTCTGCATATTGATGGTATCTCATCCCATGGTGACGGATGATCTCACCCAGCGGTTTCATGTAGATGTTAAATAGGAGAGGGGAGAGAACCGAACCCTGCGGTACCCCACAGACGAGGGGGCGAGGGTCGGATCTTTCCTCTCCTATTACCACCGATTGGGAATGGCCCTGGAGGAAGGAGGTGAACCAGCGCAGAACTACGCCTCCCACCCCCAACTCCCTGAGCCGTCCCAAAAGGATACCATGGTCGATGGTATCAAATGCCGCTGAGAGGTCAAGAAGAGCTAGGATGGATGCACTCCCTCCATCCCGCTCCCGCCAGAGATCATCTGTAAGCGCGACCAATGCAGTTTCCACCCCATATCCCGGCCTGAAACCTGACTGGAAGGGGTCCAGATAATCCGTATCATCCAGGATACTCTGGAGTTGCAACGCCACCGCTTTCTCAACCACCTTCCCCAAAAAGGGAAGGTGGGAGACAGGACGAAAATTGTCCAATATAGTAGGGTCCAGTGATGGTTTCTTGAGGAGGGGGTGCACCAAAGCCCCTTTAAAAGCAGCTGGGAACACCCCCTCCCCCAGAGATGCATTAACCATCACCTGGACCCAACCACATGTCACCTCCCGGGCTGCCTGTACCAGCCAGGAAGGGCATGGGTCCAGATGACATGTGGTGGCCCTTACAACCCGAAGGATCCTGTCCACTTCCTTAGGTCCAACAGGATCGAACTGTTCCCAGATAACCGGGCAAAGACGTTCCCTCGGCATCTCCCCAGACTGTGCTACATGCTTAGAGTCCAACTTAGACCGAATCTGAGCGACTTTATCCTGCAGATGCTCAGAAAATTCTTCCGCACGGCCCTGTAGGTGGGTCACAGACTCCACCTTACCCAACAGAGATCTTGTTATCTTAAACAGGGCCGTCGGATGGCATTCTGTGGACGCAATAAGAGCGGAGAAATATTGACGTTTCGCCGCTCTTACCGCCACAAGGTAGGTCTTAACAGCGACTCTAGCTTGTGTTCGGTCAGATTCAGTCTTTGTCTTTCTCCAGCAGCGCTCTAGGCATCTCTTAACCCTCTTCAAGACCCTCAACTTCTCTGTATACCAAGGGGAGTATCGGGTCAAGTGTGGCAAGAGAGGCCGCATAGGCGCGATCCTGTCCAAGGCCCCGGCCGCCTCCCTATTCCAGGCTGCGGCCAGGAATACATCCTTCCATTTTTCTCTTAACTTCACAGGCGTGCAACATTTTTCTTTTTATTGCATTTCATTTCATTCATGCTCTTTACCATTTACTTCTCTTACATTCAAAGTCACAATCTTCCATATGCTGTGGTTGTTACCAGATGGGCTCATATATATTGATCTCTACCCCTATCATAGCATTGGACATTTATGGCTTTCATATAATGATTCCCTAGTATAATATGGAAGGTTAACTGCCTTAGGAGGCATGCCAATTCAGTATTCCTTGCTAATACTAAGGACAGTACCAGTCAGTTTTGGCACACTTTGTCCAATATGCCACAGGCTCAACCAAAGTCCAGTTGTACACCAAGCATTATCATGCCATTCTATGCAAGCTGGGATATCTAATCTAGAGATTATCTTGCAACCAATGTGTTGTTGCCTGCATTCATGGTGTGCACTCATGCCATACATGGAGTGTATGGCATACACTCAGGATACATGGAAATGTATCTACTATCAAGATTTGCCATCTCTTTCCTAACTGGGTAATCCTATTACATGACTCTTCTGAAGACTTGGGAAGTTGTCTAGTAAGTTTGATTAAGATTCACGAAACTCAAACGGATTCAAGGAACATAATTTTTTTGACTTCAGTTGATCTAAAAATATGACTCAATCTGGATCCAGTCCCATTTCTATTATCTAACTCTTTACAATGCCTAGATCTTTGAGCTGCTTATACAAATATTAAATCTTATAATAGTACTATTTAAAAACTGTTATAAAAGCTAACCCCTACGCTGTTTACTGAGGGTTCATCCTGTAATATAATAGTGGAATCATCACAGAACTCTGATAAGAGACTAAAAAGAAATGTGTTTGTATTCTTCTTTCCCCAGTTAGGGACCCGTTTTTTATTTTCCTCAGCCTTTTAATTTTTTTAAGAAAATCTCTCCATATTTGGGAATCCCTGTTATAGATTTAGACATCTCTGTTAATATAATAGAAGTTATATATTATTAGAAATCTTGTTTGCTCCATTGGTTAAGGTGCTGGATTAGAGGCCAGGAGACCATGAGTTCTAGTCTAGTCTACAGATGGAAGCCTGTAGGGTGACTTAGGGCCACTCATCTCTCGGCTCTAGGAAGAAGGTACTGGCAAAGCTACTTCTGAAAATGTTGCCAAAAAAACTGCAGGGACTTTTCCATGTAGCCACCAAGAGTCAGGGATGGCTCAGTGGACCATAAGAATAACATTACATTTAATACACTTAGTACAATATGTTGAATTAGATACCTCTAAATTTTCCAGCTGCAATTTCAGTAGATACAACTCAGTTGTTAAAACTTCCATTAAATTTTTGGGGCAAGATTAATATTATCAAAATGAATATTAGATAAAGCTTAATATATATTTTAAGAGGTATTCCAATATTAATCGCCATTAGATATTGTCATACTGTACATAGAGAGTTAATGAGAAAATATTTTATGGCAGGCTAAAGCCCTTGAATATCCTTGGCCAAATTGAGGTTAGTTACAATGAGGGTGGCTATAGATTTTCCGCTATATAATTGGGCATTTATTTTAACAACTATACTCTTTTAGAACAAGATTTTTATGAATATTCCTCTCTGTAGGCCTCTTTGGAGAGTTAGCTTGTTACACTTCTGAAAACTTGACAAGTTTTAGGATCCAGGTACATTAAACAAGGATCTTCCTTCCAGCCTTGAACACTGCTGGGGAGACTGACATTTTGATTCCGAATCATGAGGAGCTGATGTTGTGGAATGATACAAATTTGAAAATAGCGCAAAGATTTACCAAAATGTTTACCAGAATGCTTAGGCCAAACAAGGGATCAGTACTTTAAGTAGATTCCTAATGGCTGTTTTAAAGACGTTGAGAGATTGTATGATGAATATGACTTTCCTACAAGTTTTGCTTGGCAAGGTACTTACAGTTTAAAGACCTTTAAGAGAGGTAGTGCTTGAATAAAAACAACAATTCAATATTAAAAGGAATTTTAAAAGTAAAATGAAAGAAGTAGATACACACACACACACACACACACACACATTTTGATATGAAAAATGAGAATACCCAATTTTGGAGAATCAAAAGCTCCATAAAAATATATTTCTTATGATTTAAAATAATATTAATTTCTGAAAAGATTTTATTTCATGTTTATTGGACACCTCAAAGAATGTTTAAAAAGGGTTAGATTTTTTTTTCTGTTGGTATGGTAAGAAATTTGAAGATTCTTTAACTCATATGAACTGGTCTTGTCCAGCTAGCCTTATTTTGGTTTCAGATTATTACATATGTTAATATAATTTGAGAAGGAAATAAAGTTAAGGATCTTAATGTAATGTCAAACTGTATTCCTAAAACATGGAATTTGTCATCTGATGAAGTGTTTTGACTCTATTGAACTTTGGGCATGGCAAAGAGAATAATTTTACCTTCTTGTAAAGAAATTTATCCTCCTAATTTTAAAGAATGGATCCAGGATATCAGACTATTGTCTATTTTTGAAAAGTCTCTGTGTTCTAAAGATGAGAAGATGAAGCAATATGTTTCTATATGGCCTAGATTTAATGATAAACTCAAGGACTGAATTAATTTTATATTACTATTAATGATTATAATAATATGGATCGTTAAAATCTTTTCTTCTGTTAATTTTTTCCTCTTTTTTATGATGTTTAGTTTATTTTAATCACTATAATATATCTAGGTGTGTGTGTTTTTTCTGTATATCCACTATTTATCTTTTTTTCAGTTGGTGCTGTACCGTTGTTCTATTTCATATTTTATATATATTTTAAAAGTTAAACATTTTGTTAAAACATTGTATTGCTTTTCAACCAAAACACAAACACAGTACTGAAATGCACCCACCTGTTGGTTTTAATGTTGTAGAAAGAATTATTCTGTTTTTGCCTGAATTGCATGCAGTATTTCTTCCTGCTTTCATTTGTGGCAGAGAGGCTTCTTCAGTTCACTTTTAAAGCTCTGTTGCTCTGGGAGGGACCAGGGCTCCAATGGCAGATCACATGCTTCTTCTGAAGGAGACCTCAGGTTCAATGGAGCTTACATAATAAAAATTGCTGCATGATGTCCTGGAGACCTGCTCTTGGATCTAGACCATCATATATGGAGCAGAGAACTACTGAAGTCAATGGGTCCTCTCAAAATATGACTAAGTGCTCTTCATATGATCAACCTTTCCATCTACCAATCCACCAAATCCAGTTTAAACAAACCTACAGTGTGTTGGCTATTTTCAAATCTACTGGGACCCAGAGATACTAATGACCCCCAATGCATTTGTAATTTGTCTGTCTAGAATGTAAAGAACCACCAGCTAATCAGTGCTTGTCCTTTTGGGTAAATACTATAGTTGAACACAGAAAACATAGATCATTCTTTTTGATCAATAACTTCCTACTCCTTCAGGGCTGTGCCTAAGCACGTCCTCTTTTCACAATAATAAGTAAAGTGCTAGTGAGTTTCTGTGCTCACCACTGTAGCAAACATCCATTCCCTTCCAAGTTTCTAACACAGATGTGCCATCAATTCTATATTTGGAGTTTTTTACCTAACCATGCCAGCATACTGCTAGAACAGGATACTAGGTGGGAACCTGTGGGGGAATCAGCAATTCCTTCTAAAGAGAGTATAGACTGATCCTTCAATATAAGACATCCAAGTGGGTGTTTCTGTCTGTCTTGAAGGAGATGAAGATATAGCCCTTCTCAAAAAGCTACTGTATATTATCTTTACTCAGCAATCCTAGATAACTATTGGACAGTCTCCAATCTCAAGTGCATTTCTTGAGAAGGTGGTTGGGATCCTGGATGAGATAGATTATTTGGATCTCTTCCAGTCAGAGTTCAGGCATGGGTATGGGACTGAAACCACATTGGTTGCTCATATGGATGACCTGCAGCAAGACTTTGAGGGGTGTGGTACACCTTTTCTTGTTATGTGAGATTTTTCAGTGTCATTTAGTACCATCAATCATGGGATCCATTTGGACCATCTGTGAAGGTTGGAGATTGGAGATACTGTTCTGCAGGGGTTCTGATCCTTCCTAGTAGTTCCATTTGATTTTGCTTCAGGAGGAGTGGTTGAGCCCTTGGGCACTCCAGTGTGGAGTACCCCAGAACTTGGTCCTCTCCCGTCTTGTTTAACATCTGCACAAACTCTCTGGAGTAATTACCTGTCATTTTGGGATTTGGTATCATCAACATGCTGATGATACCTATCCCACATGAGTTACAGAAATAAACAAGTTGCATATTGTGATATTGGCATAACCTAAACAGGAGATTTATTGATATTGATTTGGAATGCAAGGTGAATGAAAATGCGGATTTGGTATTGTACACAGAGTAAGCACAGATATGAGAAATTTACAGATGCATAAAAACATGATATTTTAAGTGTAAGATACAAGATTATAAATAAATATGTTGATATTATATATTACTCTTTCTGGAGACACATTTATGAGAAGACAATGAGATGATGAGATGGAATTAGAATGTAGGTTATTACAAGAATATGTTGTATGTATTAGGTTATATGTTATGTTAGGTTTTGTATTTTTGCTATATTATGTATTATGTTATGTAATATGTTAGATTATGTATTAATGGAATATATAGTCATAACATGAACAGAATATACTGTATTTTATTAGACGTAGATAAGGCCTTTATTTGTTATACTAATTGGACTTTATTGAAGATATAAATATAGATGTAAAAATGGAAAGAGCAAATGGAAAACATTTAATTGATGCAACAATGAACATTTGATTACTATTCTAAGGAGTAGAAACCAGAGATGGATTGTTGGAAGATATCAAGAAAGGCGAAACCTATATGAAGAACAGAAGATTGGATTATAGAAATCAAAGGGTATATGACAAAGAAAAGTTTCTGTGTATTGTATTAAGGACTAACATTTAAAGTTAATTGTTGTACTTAAAGTTCAAGGATAAATTGGAGGACATCTATTTTCTATATTTTTCTTGTTTGTTATTTTTTGACTTCACTTTTTCTTTTCCCTTTTCTTACTTTGTATTTCTATTTCTCTTCTTTTGTATTAGCTTTTAATGTGTATTTTAAAAATTAATAAAACTTATGGAAAAAAAAAAAACATGCTGATGATACCTAGCTTTACATCTCTATCCCAGGCTGAGCAGGAGATGCGGTGGAAGATGCCTGGAGGCTGTAAAGGACTGGATGGGGTGAAACTGACTGAGACTGAATACTAGCAAGACAAAATTACTGTCAGTACAGAAGCCCTCTGGTTCCATGGATATTCCATTTATTGCTCTAGATGAGTTTACACTTTCCCCGAAACAGCTGCTCCACTCTCTGAAGGTTCATGGCTCCTGCTGGAAGAGCAGGTGGAAGCTGTGCCTAAAAGAGCCTTTGGCCATCTTTAGTGGGTCCACTGTTCCTGGACAAGAGAGTGATTCATGCTTTGGCATCACTCAGTTGGACTACTGCATTTGGCTCTATGTGGGGCTGCTCTTGAAAGACAGCCCATTCTGCGATGGCACAGAATGCAACTGCCTGCTTGGAACTGCAGCTGGGCAATTCTCCAGAATAGCATTGATTTTGTTCGCTTTCCGACACTCTCCGCCATTTATGAGACAAGGCTCTCCACCTTTCAATCCCTAAGAGCATACTTCAAATAAATGCATAAACACATGCATATGTCTAATTTACTCCAAACTTTCTCCCTAAGATGATTAGAATGCCCTAGCCTCCTCCTCCACAAAAGTAAAGGTAAAGGTTCCCCCCGCACATTTGTGCAGTCGTGTCCGACTCTAGGGGCCGGTGCTCATATTCATTTGTTAGCCGAAGAGCCAGCGTTGTCCAAAGACGCTTCCACGGTCATGTGGCCGCATGACACGCACGGAACACTGTTACCTTCCCACCAAAGTGGCACCTATTTATCTACTTGCATTTGCATGCTTTCGAATTGCTAGGTTGGCAAGAGCTGGGGCAAGTGCGGGAGCTCACTCCATCACGCGGGGCTAGGGATTTGAACCTCTGAACTTGCGATCTTCTGATTGACAAGCCTGGCGTCTTACACCATGCCCCATTCACACCTCCACACCACGCCTCCTCCACAAACTCATCTGCAAAACCAGAGTATTTCCCTGGCAAGGCAGGAGAGTTCCTGTGCTGAATGGGCATAGTTGGGGGGAGGGGTTCAGATTGAAAAGCTTGTAAGCAGTGTTGTTGACATTTTGGTGATGGGAAAGAAATATTTCCTTGTTTCCAGTGCACATCTGGATTATGTAATGGCAGCCAATCAATCCCTAGTATGATGGGCACCTGAAAGGAAACCACCATGTAGAACAGTAAGAGCTCTCTGTGATCCTGTATTGTCAGCTACAAGGGAGCTGTGCATTGCACACCGGCCCATTTCTTACCATCTGTCCATCAATAATTTCCACCAGCATCAATCTCTTTAATCTGAGTGGATAAATTAATATGGCTCTAGCAGTACCAGGAAAACACTATGCACCGCATGGACATACAGGAGACACTGCAGTTCTTCCACCCCCATTTGTTTCTAATGGCTATGGTGTTATTAGGAACTTCCTATTATTAACAGCATCCACTGCTGCACTGGTGATGTTGGAATTCATCTGCAAAGCCCATCCCTTTGATTAGTCAGAAGTCTACATACAAAAGTACTTGATGCTGTTCACCATAATTCATGAAAATGTGTGAACTTGCTACTTCAGTTACATGTCTCCTGTGATAGGGAGTGAGAGATCCGACCCTCAGCCCCTCCTTTGTGGGGTGCCGCAGGGCTCAGTTCTCTCTCTGCTCCTCTTCAACATCTACATGAAACCACTGGGTGAGATCATCCATCACCATGGGATGAGGTATCATCAATACGCTGATGATACCCAATTATACATCTCCGTCCTGGGTGAGGTAAGTGATGCTGTGACTGCCCTCTCTCGGTGCCTGGGGTCTGTGGGGGTCTGGATGGGGAACAACAGGCTTCAGCTGAACCCTGGTAAGACGGAGTTTTCTTCTTGAAGAGACAACAGATTTTCAAAAAAGCTACTGCATCTAGTACAAACTTACAAACACAGTGCTATCTTACATAAACACTTCCTACTTTAGTTCATTTAAGGAAATACTTCTTCTAAGAAGCTACCTAGTGTAACATCTACATTTATCACTTGAAAACAAAGGAATTATTTTTTGCAATAGTGAGCAGATTGCTACTTGCACAGTGGACTTATCCTGGTCGCTCTTCCCCACCCAGCATAGCAGCATCCTGTATGTTCCCAAAATGTTTTCTAAAGGACATCCCAATCCTTTAAAACCGGTGTGGATAGCCACAGTGGTCTGCAGGGGAGGGGAAAATTTGCTCCATTTGCAGATGCTAATCCAGGGAGAAATGGGCTTGGTCAGAAATTGCTCATTATTTCTCTGATATGGGCCTTTATGAATAATTACTTAATCAATCAATCATTCATTCAAAAACTCATATAGATTATCTTTAATCAGTTCTGATCGATAGTAACAATTACATCAACCCGCCCCACCCAATCATGCAGAGAGGGCATGTTACGGACCCTGTCTACAAGAGAATGCCATCTGGCGGGGCCCAGGAAGCGGGCCTTCTCTGCAGTGGCCCCCGCCCTTTGGAACATTCTTCCCCCAGAGCTGAGGCAAGTCCCCTCTCTCCTGCCCTTCCAGAAAAAGTTGAAGAACATGGCTCTGCCATCTCGCTTGGGGTGGGAAGGGGAGTAGTCATTCTTGGGGATGGCTGGTGCCTTAACGGGGTCCTCATATACACATGAATTGAATTAGAACTTTTTACTGCCATCTGGATTCTATCTTATATTTTGTATTTATATTTATACTTTATGTATTAATTGTGGTTTTATTGTATTTTAATTTTTTAGCTCTATTGTAAACCGCCCAGAGTCCCTCTTTCAGGGGGAGATGGGCAGTGGTGAAATTTGATAAATAAATAAATAAAACAATAATACAGACTATTGTTCAATACAAGTTATATTTGTTCCAGTGGCTGAGACAGTTATTTGGGCAACATGGCATTATAGCTCAAAAAGCAGCCCTTTTTGCAATCTAATCATCATTCAAAGCTTGTACCATTGCAGCATTTTTAGAAAGGCATCTTTCATTTCCTTGCTCCTTAGACAGTATATCATGGGATTGAATATAGGGGTGAAAATGCTATAGAAAAGAGAGACTATTTTGTCCTGGCCTGGAGAGTGGCTGGTCTCTGGTCTCATGTACATAAATATGGCACTGCCATAGAAAAGCACCACAATCGTCATATGGGAACCACATGTGGAGAAAGCTTTGCGCTGCCCTTGTGCAGGTTGGATTTTCAAGATAGTTGCTAGGATGCGGATGTAAGTCATCAAGATAAAGGAGATGGGAATAAGCAAGGTGAAAATGCACCCCACCAAAGTAACCTTTTGAACCATTTGGGTATCAGCACATGCCAACTTCAGCAAAGCTGGCATTTCACAAAAGAAGTGATCAATCAAATTAGAGCCACAGAATGGCAACTGCCAGGTAAGAACAGTATGGACCACTGGCAGGACAAGGCCACTAGTCCAGCAAGTCATGGCTAATTTCATGCACATTGTCTTGTTCATGAGGAAGACATAATGCAGTGGATGGCATATTGCTACATACCTATCATATGCCATTACTGCAAGCAAAATGCATTCAGTAATAGCCAATGCCAGGAAAATATGCATTTGTATGGCACATGCAGCCAATGAGATGGATTGTCTTGGACTTTGAAGGTTGGCCAACATTTGGGGAACTGTGGTGGAAGTATAGCAGATGTCCACACAGGCAAGTTGGCTCAGGAAGAAATACATGGGGGTGTGGAGTCGGGCATCCAGCCAGATGAGCATCAGGATGATTGCGTTGCCCACCAGGGTGAGAGCGTAGACTACAGAAAATAGTCCAAGCAATAAAAGACGGATCTTCAAGCTTCTGGAAAGGCCAAGCAGAAGGAATTCAGCCACATATGTTTGGTTCCTCATGATATCTTTATGGTTTCATTGGATGCATGGACAGGGACCTGTATATACACATGAGGAACAAAAACAATTAATCATGCTTATAAATCTTATACAAACATCTCCAGATAATTTGCCCAGTGTATCCCAATGTGTGAAAAAACCTTGCCTTCTTATATATTCTCAGCATTCATTTCAATATTTGAAAAGGGAAAAAAGCCTACGTGTGTAGAGACATACTTCCATGCAACCAGGACACCTGCATGATGAAGATTATTGAAGACTATGCACACCTGCAAAGTTCTCCCTTTGCAGATACTGCAGTGATCACAGAGCATTGGGCACTACCGTTCCTCTTCCATCCATAAGATACATGTGGGGATGACCATTAGAAAAAGGGTTATGTCTGTGAGATATGTCATGCTGATCATGATTTCTTAAACGTTGACAGGTATACAATTCTCTGAAAATTTCAATATAGATAATTGTTTAATATAACAATAATAAAGCCATAGATACTTTGGAAAGGGGTGAGAAATCTGGTAAATTATAACCCCTTACAGTGAAATAGATTAAGTAATCATGAATTATCACCAGCTCATACAAAAGCTAAAACTATTTATCAGTATATGTAATCATCAGTATATGTAATTTATCATCAGTATATGTAATTTATCAGTATATGTAATTTTATTGTATAAGCTGCCATTTTTCCTGTCAGACAACAATATTGGCTCAAAATACCCAAATTTCACATACACATGAATGGAATCTGAGCTGTCCACAGTGTACAGCTGCTATAAAAAAGGCAAACTTCATACTTAATAAGAACAGAACTGAAAGGCAAACTGCCAATATAATAATACCCTTTCATAAATCTGATGGGATATATGCTGGCTTAAAGGGGAAAAACCGAGGCTTGAGAATAAACAGACAAGAATGCAGGTTGTTAGGGCCAACTGCACTTCACGTCACCATGAGAAGGCTTTGCTTTGTAAAAGATGCAATTTGCCAAGACACTTTTGCTTTGTAGAGAAACCCAATTTCCAATTACATATAGTATAAGAAATCTGACAAAATCTATGGTGAGACCACACTTGGTATGCTGTATACACTTCTGGTCTCTACCCTCAAAAAATATATATATGGCAGAGCTGGAAAAGATATCTGTCCCCAAACCCCAAATGGTTAGGGGGCCAGAACAGTGACCAGGTCTCTTAATCTCAGAACAAAGTTGAGTAAAGACAAACATGACCAAGGTGTATCCATCAAACACGCCATAAAAATGGGATAATGAAATTTCTCCCCTTCTTTTACAATGTTAAAACTCACTGAAACCAAATGTGGGGGATTCTGGACTTAAAAAAGGCAATTTTTCTGTGCACACCCATACTTGAACTGTAGATTTTGCTGCCATCCGTTGAAATGAGAGACAGGCCCTTATCATGAATAGGTGCCCTTCCTCCGTTTTATAATTCCGACATAACAGCCAATCCTCTGGTCTAAAGATATCTCAACATGGCATCATTGTTTAAGGTGTCAAATAAACATGAAAGAAAAACTTTTGTTGAATTAGTCTCATCTAAATATTATAAGTAACATTTTGATACTCTGTAAGAGCTTAGCCATTGATTATATGGGATGTTCCAACACTTACTTACTTACTTACTTACTTTATTTATTTATTTATTTATTTTATTTATTAAATTTATATCACAGCATCCTTGCAAATAACTAATACCTACCTCAGAGTACTTTTTAATAATTTATGCCCATCCTCCCTTTTGGGTTCTTCTCCTCTCAGTCTTCAACCTTTACCTGCCCATTCTATGCTCCTTCCAGCTGCCCCTCCCAGCTGCCTTTCATGCAAACCTCATCCAACTACCAGAGTTGCATGTAATGTGTAGATCAGCCCTTTCTGAAGACCTCTTCCTCGATATGCCAAAATGGAACCATCATCAGATAACTACTCTCACTGCAGCTTGGAACTTCCTTCCTCTCTTCACTTGCAGCATTGCTATGATTAACAAGATGTTCCTGAAAAAAGGGTAGCAGAAATTGTGCAAACCCACTCCTTTTCCAACTTGTTTATCTGAAACACAAATATTCCCTCAGAGATCTTGTCCCATGCTCCCTTGTTTCAACAACTGGGGCTGAAAAATAAATCCCACTTTTTTAATTGCCCTAGTGAAATAGTGATGTATAATGCTTATGAGGTGATAGGTGATAAGTTCCTGGGAGAATGGAGGAATCCATGGATTGTAATTCAAAAGATGAAAAGACTGTTGGCAAATACTGTATGTGCTGGTCCACCTTAGATCCCTTTAGATTCTTGGATCTCTAAATAATTATTAGATTCATATTTTCAATACCTACTTTCTAAGAAATAAGTTAGTATTTCTGTTCAGTAAAAAAGTGTCTTAAACTAAAGTGTCACGACACACAGTTTGGAAAGCTATGTAATAAAGTATTCCAGAACACTGAACATGTAGATCTTTCATGGTCAACATTATAACCTTATTTATTTATTATTTTTATTATCAATTGAATTTGTATGCCACCCAACTCCCAGAGACTCTGGGCAGTTCACAAAGTAAAAAACACAGAAAAAATAGCAACAAAACCATACTACAATAAAAACAAAGGAGCAAAAAGATGGCAAAATTGGGCAACAACAAAAACTTACACACACACACACACACTACTCTGAAGGGGCTTCAACCATCCTAGCCAAAAGCCTGGGTGAAGAGCCATACAGTATCTTCAAGGCCCTGTGAAATGCCAGTAGGTTGGTTTGTTAGCTGGCAAATTGTTCACTTCCTGAACTGTAGGTATAGTGTGTGCTTTGCTATTGACACGTATCAGTAGCCTATCACTTCCTTTTTATCCATAGTAGAAAAGTTGGCTTAGTGATGCATTATTGTCAGAACTGTTGTTGCCTAATTTGGCTATATCATTTACAGCAATGAAAAAGCAATTATTTAAGTAACAAGCAGTCAGATACAATATCTGATTATGTGTAGACAAACTTCCTACTTCAGTCTCCTCAAATTCAACTGATCTGGACTTTTCCTCCTAATGAATAAAATTTCTGCTAAGCCATTGCTACTGGTTAAGTTTCTTGGTTGGTGGAAGGATGAACATTGTTTGGAAAAGAAAAAGCAAACTGGGCAATATCTGTTGGATTTAACAGGTTTTCAGCTCAGCATGTCTTACACGAACATGAAGGAGGGGCTAAGCTAACCCTACTGCTTGTGTGGGAGGTGTCTGAGTCAATTGACTTCCTGTTTCCTCTTTCCCCCTCTCTCTCTCCTCAGACCTCCACGAGGGAGGAAGGTTTTTACCTTCTCTCTCCTCATGGCTCATACTTGCACCCAGCAAATCCGCCAAAAGCGGGTTTGGTCAGAACAACTCGCTTGCACGCATGGGACCGTTTCAACAATGAAACTGCTTGTAACAAGATCTACAAATAAACTGTAAGCAATCTTTATTTTTCTTTTTACACTGACTAAATGTGTGCAGATTGTTTATTTCTCTGAACTAAAATTAAGCCTTCTCTGCAAGTTTATTGCTGGAAGCTTCTACTCTGCTAAACTAAGTAAAATGCTGCTTGGGTTTTCTGTTACTAACATTTCAGAACCCAATAATATCTACATTTTTAAAGAAGTAGAATGGCCAAAAGGAATGGTCTAAATCATGGGTGTCCAACCTTTTGGCTTCCCTGGGCCACATTGAGTGAAGAGGAATTGTCTTGGGCCACACATAAAATATATTATATAGTTAATGTATATAAGTAATAAAACTTCATTTATTTTTTTATATTTTTATTATAAAATTTTAAAAAAGAGGGCAACATAAAACTAGTGGGATATTTGACCTTGTTTTTGTGAAACGAATGCATCAATGTCTGGTTCGATGAAAGTGGTTGCAATTCTCAGTGAGTTCTCAAGGTGCTCGTCAGAAATTTTAATTCTAATTTTACTCTTTGTGTGCTTCATCCTTGAAAGTAGTTGCTCACAAATGTACGTGCTGCCAAAAAGCGATGCCATGAATAAGGCATGATTGTGAAGTGAGGGATATTTTTCTCTCGGAAGATAGGTCTTATAAAGGTCCAGTAGAGAGACATAATCAAAAAATTTTTGAGTTGAATGTCTGATTGCAACTCTATTTATTTATTTATTTATTATCCCTCCTTTATTATTTTTATAAATTACTCAAGGTGGCGAACATACCTAATACTCCTTCCTCCTCCTATTTTCCCCACAACAACAACCCTGTGAGGTGAGTTGGGCTCAGAGAGAGTGACTGGCCCAAGGTCACCCAGCCGGCTTTCATGCCTAAGGCGGGACTAGAACTCTCAGTCTCCTGGTTTGCCATTGGCTCCTTCCTAGGGCTGAGAGACAGGGACTGGCCCAAGGTCACCCAGCTGGCTTTCATGCCTAAGGCAGGACTAGAACTCACAGACTCCTGGGTTCTAGCCCAGCACCTTAACCACTAAACCAAACTGGCTCTCTATGCATTCCATTTGAAAATTCAGAGGTAATGTAGTTATGTTGACTGAAAATGGAATCGAAAATATACCAAAATATTTATGATTTTTCCGGAAATCTTAAAACCTATTCTCAAATTCCTGTATCAAACCAGAAAGCAAAGCTGCATATTTCTCACTGTTCACAGGACTGTGTTGAGCCAACGTATTAAAATGTATAAAATTATTTTCCATAACTTGAGCTTGCCATACTTTAAGTTTCATTTCAAATGCTGTTATGGTTTCAAACATTGCAGTGATAAGTTGGTTTTCACCTTGAAGACACATGTTTAACTCATTTAAATGAGTGGTCAAATCCACCAAAAATGCTAAATCTGTGAGCCATTTTTCATCTTCAAGTTCTGGCACAAATTTTCTTTTTGATTCCATAAACAACTTGATTTCATTTCACAAATTATAAAATCTTTTCAGCATTTTACCCCGACTTAGCCACCTTACTTCAGAAAAGTAAATGATGTCCCCATAATCAGCATCCATGCTTTTAAGTTGTTGTTGTTATTCGTTCAGTCGCTTCCAACTCTTCGTGACTACATGGACCAGCCCACGCCAGAGCTTCCTGTCAGCTGTCACCATCCCCAGCTCCCCCATGGTTGAGTCCGTCACCTCCAGAATATCATCCATCCATCTTGCCCTTGGTCGGCCCCTCTTCCTTTTGCCTTCCACTTTCCCTAGCATCAGCATCTTCTCCAGGGTATCCTGTCTTCGCATTATGTGGCCAAAGTACTTCAGTTTTGCCTTTAATATCATTCCCTCAAGTGAGCAGTCTGGCTTTATTTCCTGGAGTATGGACCGGTTTGATCTTCTTGCAGTCCAAGGCACTCTCAGAATTTTCCTCCAACACCACCGTTCAAAAGCATCTATCTTCCTTCGCTCAGCCTTCCTTATGGTCCAGCTCTCACAGTCATAGGTTACTACAGGGAATACCATTGCTTTAATTATGCGGACCTTTGTTGTCAGTGTGATGTCTCTGCTCTTAACTATTTTATCAAGATTTGCCATTGCTCTCCTCCCAAGAAGTAGACGTCTTCTGATTTCCTGGCTGCACTCAGCATCTGCAGTAATCTTTGGGCCTAGAAATACAAAGTCTGTCACTGCCTCCACTTTTTCTCCCTCTATTTGCCAGTTATCAATCAAGCTGGTTGCCATAATCTTGGTTTTTTTTTAGGTTTAACTGCAACCCAGCTTTTGCACTTTCTTCTCTCACCTTCGTCATAAGGCTCCTCAACTCCTCCTCGCTTTCAGCCATCAAAGTGGTATCATCTGCATATCTAAGATTGTTAATGTTTCTTCCAGCGATTTTAACTCCAGCCTTGGATTCCTCAAGCCCAGCACGTTGCATGATGTGTTCTGCGTACAGGTTGAATAGTTAGGGTGAGAGTATACAGCCCTGCCGTACTCCTTTCCCAATCTTAAACCAGTCCGTTGTTCCGTGCTCTGTTCTTACCGTTGCTACTTGGTCGTTATACAGATTCCTCAGGAGGCAGACAAGATGACTTGGTATCCCTATACCACCAAGAACTTGCCACAATTTGTTATGATCCACACAGTCAAAGGCTTTAGAATAGTCAATAAAACAAAAATAGATGTTTTTCTGAAACTCCCTGGCTTTCTCCATTATCCAGCGGATATTGGCAATTTGGTCTCTAGTTCCTCTGCCTTTTCTAAACCCAGCTTGTACATCTGGCAATTCTCGATCCATGAATAGCTGGAGTCTACCTTGCAAGATCTTGAGCATTACCTTACTGGCATGTGAAATAAGTGCCACTGTTCAATAGTTTGAACATTCTTTAGTGCTTCCCTTTTTTGGTATGGGGATATAAGTAGATTTTTTCCAATCTGATGGCCATTCTTGTGTTTTCCAAATTTGCTGGCATATGCCATGCATCACCTTGACAGCATCATCTTGCAAGATTTTAAACAGTTCAGCTGGGATACCGTCGTCTCCTGCTGCCTTGTTATTAGCAATGCTTCTTAAGGCCCATTCAACCTCACTCTTCAGGATGTTTGGCTCTAACTCACTGACCACACCATCAAAGCTATCTCCAATGTTATTATCCTTCCTATACAGATCTTCCGTATATTCTTTCCACCTTTTCTTGATCTCTTCTGCTTCTGTTAGGTCCTTACCATCTTTGTTTTTGATCATACCCATTTTTGCCTGGAATTTACCTCCGATGTTTCTAATTTTCTGGAAGAGGTCTCTTGTCCTTCCTATTCTATTGTCTTCTTCCACTTCCGCGCATTGCTTGTTTAAAAATAATTCCTTATATCTTCTGGATAACCTCTGGAATTTTGCATTTAATTGGGCATATCTCCCCCTGTCACTGTTGCCTTTTGCTTTCCTTCTTTCTTGGGCTACTTCCAGTGTCTCAGCAGACAGCCATCTTGCCTTCTTGATTTTCTTTTTCTTTGGGACGTTTTTTGTTGCCGCCTCCTGAACAATGTTGCGAACTTCTGTCCATAGTTCTTCTGGGACCCTATCTACTAAATCTAGTCCCTTAAATCTATTCTTCACCTCCACTGCATATTCCTTAGGAATATTAGTGAGCTCATATCTAACTGATCTGTGGGTCTTCCCTATTCTCTTTAGTCTGATTCTAAATTTTGCAATAAGAAGTTCGTGATCTGAACTACAGTCAGCTCCAGGTCTTGTTTTTACCGACTGTATAGATGTCTGCCATCCTTGGCTGCAAAGGATGTAGTCAATCTGATTTCGGTGTCGACCATCTGGTGAAGTCCATGTATAAAGTCGTCTTTTAGGTTGTTGGAAGAGAGTGTTTGTTATGCACAGTGAGTTGTCTTGGCAAAATTCTATCAGCCTATGTCCTGCTTCATTTTGTTCTCCCAGACCATGCTTGCCTTTAATTCCAGGTGTCGTCTGACTACCCACCTTAGCATTCCAGTCTCCTGTAATGAAAATACCATCTCTTTTTGGTGTATTATCCAGTAGGTGCTGCAGATCCTCATAGAACTGATCTACTTCTGCTTCTTCAGCATCTGTGGTTGGGGC
Organism: Charina bottae; assembly: GCA_023362775.1. Classification (NCBI taxonomy): domain Eukaryota; kingdom Metazoa; phylum Chordata; class Lepidosauria; order Squamata; family Charinaidae; genus Charina; species Charina bottae. The sequence goes on from JALMGJ010000002.1 coordinate 168,876,999, forward strand.
ATATATTTGGATCACTGTGATGTTAAATGGCTTACCCTGAATTCGAATTGAGATCATTCTATCGTTTTTTGGATTGTATCCAAGCACTGCTTTAGCCATTTTATTATTAATTATGAAGGCTACTCCATTTCTTCTTTGGTCCTCTTGTCCACAGTAGTAGATCTGGTGGTCATCTGATGTGAAGTGGCCCATTCCAGTCCATTTCAGTTCACTGACACCTAAAATGTCTATATTTAATCTTGACATCTCACCAATAACCACATCCAATTTGCCCTGGCTCATAGATCTTACATTCCAGGTTCCTATGGTGTGTTGATCTTTAGAACATCGGATTCGTCGTTCACCACCAGCACCGTCGGCCGCTAGCCGTCCTTTCGGCTTTGAGCTAGCTGCGTCATCACATCTGGGGCTAGTTGAACGTATCCTCTGTTCCTCCCCAGTAGCATTTTGACCATCTTCCGACCTGGGAGTCCCATCTTCCGATGGTATACCGACATATCTCTGGTTGTACTGATCCATTTAGTTTTCACGGTAAGAATACTGGGGTGGGTTGCCATTACCTTCCCCAGGGATCGTATTTAGTCTGACCTCTCTGCCACAACCTTCCCGTCTTGGGTGTCCCTTCACGGTTTAGCTCATGGTTTCATTGAGGTGCTCAAGCTCCAGCACCACGACAAGGTAACAATCTCCTTTGCTGGAGATACTTTTAAGGAACTCCTGGAATTGGTGATGATTCAATCCCTTGGCCCTTATGAAATTCACTGCTTTGATGACAATTTGCATGACATTATCCATTTTTAAAGCTTTCGCGCATACATTTTCTTGGTGTAGAACGCAGTGATACTTCATCAAACGTGAGTTGCCGGTGGCACTTGCATCATCTTCTATCACTTTTGTAAGTCCCTCACTTTTACCAACCATCGCCGGGGCGCCATCAGTAGATATACCAGGTATGTTGACAATGGTTAAAGAAAATCGCTTTAATGTCATTTTTACTGCTTCGTACAAATCAAGAGATTTAGTTGTGTCTTTTAATGGCACCAAAGAAGCCATTTCTTCAGTGACATTATATTCGTTACCAATACCTCTAATAAAAATGGCAAGTTGAGCCGTATCTGTAGCATCATCACCAAAGCATAAAATTTGAAATTAGCAGCTTTACTCTTCACACCTCTTTCGATAGATTTTCCTATTTCTTCAATTCGCCTGGCTATAGTCTGGTGAGACAAACTGATTTTAGAAAAATCACTTTTTAATCAGGACAAATTATATCTGCCACGCTTTCCATACATTTCTTAATAAACTCACCATCGGTAAATGTTTTTGATTTTTTTGCAGTCAGGTTTGCTAGCAAATAACTAGCTTTTATAATAGAGTCCTCTTGAGTTGTGACTTTTTTAAAAAAATTGTTGAGACGACAGACTTTTTTTCAGTTCCGCTGATTTGTCTTTATGACAAATTCCTTGATATGCGTCGAATTTGGCACATGTTTTTCCATATAATGCCTTTTCAAATTGTAGTCTTTGAAAACTGACACATTTCCCTTACTAAGCATAGTGCCTTAGTATTTGTCTCGACAAAAAAGTACTCATCTGTCCAGTTTTCGTTGAATACTCTTCCTTCATCCACAATTTTTCTTTTTTTCTTTTCTTTTTTGGGTTCTATTTTCTGTTGAAACGATGTTGAAGCCATGCTGGAATAAATTTATTTAGGAATAAATTTTTTTTTTAAGAAATAACAGAACAAGCCCATCGTAAATTGTTAGGTAGGCAAATAAACAAAGCAAAGTTTAATAATCAAATAAGAAAACTTACATGTCTACATAATAATAATAATAATAAACACCTGTTGTCACAGAACACGTGTAGGTAGGTTGAAATATTATATATAACGCCAAGTCGCCACAAGCTGACGTGTGTAGCGGGCGGCGACAGCGTTAGCACTGCACTCCCCCCTCCCCTACACAGCATTCCGTTGTTTCTACCTACGCAGTCCGCGATCAAGCACCGCACGATCGAGTCACGAAAAAAATTGCAAAATAATGTTAAAAGTTTACGATTTTTTTGGGCCGCATTACTAGCTGTTCAGGGCCGCATGCGGCCCGTGGGCTGCGGGTTGGACACGCCTGGTCTAAATGTTTGCCAAGAGTGAAGATCTGATGTAATTTTAGTCACTAATATACTGTAATTTGGCTGTTGTGGGTCTTCCGGGCTGTGTGGCCGTGTTCTGGAAGTTGTGGTTCCTAACGTTTCGCCAGCATCTGTGGCCAGCATCTTCAGAGGGCAGGAGCACAGATAGAAGCAAAATCTCTGTTTTTGCTTCTATCTGTGCTCCTGCCCTCTGAAGATGCTGGCCACAGATGCTGGCGAAACGTTAGGAACCACAACTTCCAGAACACGGCCACACAGCCCGGAAGACCCACAACAGCCATTGAACTCCGGCCGTGAAAGCCTTCGACAATACATACTGTAATTTCTTGAGATTTTTGTAAGGTTTATAACTAGAGATTTGAAACTCAAAAATTTAGGATTCAACCTGGATAGAGTAACCAACCTTTGGTGTACATAAACTGGAATAGTTTGGCATACTAAGTTTAATTTGTTGTAGTTGACCCTCACACTAGAAAAAGAAAAAAAGAAGATCGAGTCTAGTAGACACGGACAGAATTTGTATAGGATAAAAAGAAAACAGCAAACTCCATCAACTTATAAGCTTTTATGAGTTGGATATTGTTGATAAAAAAAACTGCCTTTAGCCCTAAATTATATTTGGACTAATGAATTTAGCAAAATAGTAATTTCTGCAGCAAAAAGAAGTGGAGAAAGGGGCACCACCATTGTCTGTTTTCCCAGAATACTATTATAAGACTTATGCAAATAAGACTTATGCAAATCTAGAGAAACAAATGGAAATGTTTCTTGAAATTGGTCATGGGAAATCACATTCAATGCCCTCCTGACCTAATCCGTGCATTGTTGACCGACATGTTTCTATGTAAATCATAAAACTATTGTGAGATAAACTACAGTATATGCATAAAAGGTCTTCTTCTTCTTGGCGATCACTTGTAGATGTGTAAGATTGTCTTCCAGGGGTAAATTCTTAACAGTCGATCCATAAGTGGCTGTAAAGGCCAATTCTGGATCCGCACAACCTCCCACAATGAGGGCATAGGTTTCCAGGTGGAAGACGGTCATGATGAGGGTTTGCTTGACGTGCCTTTCTCTTAGCTCATTTCTCCCTTTCGCCCTGTACTCGTGCTTCTTCAAAGTCCGTAGCGCCTTTAATAAAGGCTGACCTCCAATTGAAATGCTCATGAGTTAGGGTTTCCCAGTTCTCAATGCTGATATTAAATTTTTTAAAATTAGCTTTGAGAGTATCTTTGAATCTCTTTTGCTGTCCACCAATATTCCGTTTTCCATTCTTAAGTTGGGAGTAAAGTAGCTGCTTTGGAAGACGATGGTCAGGCATTCGAACAACATGGCCAGTCCAGCGAAGTTGATGTTGGATTATCATTGTTTCAACACAGGTGGTCTTCGCTTCTTCCAATACGCTAACATTAGTCCGCCTATCCTCCCAAGTCATTTGCAGAATTTTTCGGAGGCAGCATTGATGGAATCTTTCAAGAAGTTGGAGGTGGCGTTTGTAGAGGGTCCATGTTTCACAGGCGTACAATAGGGTCAGTAGTACAATGGCTTTGTAAACAAGCATTTTGGTTTCCCTGTGAATGTCCCAATCCTCAAACACTCTACGCTTCATTCGGGAGAAAGCTACACTCGCAGAGCTCAGACGATGCTGAATTTCAGCATCGATGTCGGCTTTTGTAGATAGATGGCTGCCAAGATAAGAAAAGTGGTCGACATTTTCTAGTAACACACCTTTAAGCTGGATTGATGGCACTGCAGAGGGATTGGTTCGAACTTGCTGGTAAAGCACTTTGGTTTTTTTAATGTTAATCGAGATGCCGAGCTTTTCATATGCTTCTGCAAAGATGTTTAGGATAGTTTGAAGATCTTCCTCAGGGTGTGCACAGACTACGTTATCATCAGCATATTGAAGTTCTATAACAGAAGTTGTAATTACCTTATTTTTTGCTTTCAGCCTACTAAGATTAAAAAGCTTTCCATCTGTTCAATATATAATTTCTACACCAGTAGGAAATTTCCCTTCAACAAAGTGTAGAATCATAGCAATGAAGATAGTGAATAAGGTTGCAGCAATAACACATCCCTGTTTAACGCCAGATCCCACTTTAAATGGATCGCTTTGAGAGCCATTATTATTCAGGATTGTTGCCATCATGTCGTCATGGAGTAGCCGCAAGATGTTCACAAATTTATCAGGGCATCTGATTTTCAGAAGGATGGTCCAGAGAGCAGTACGATTTACAGTATCAAAAGCTTTAGTCAGATCAATAAACGCCATGTACAGAGGGCGGTTTTGCTCCTTGCATTTTTCTTGAAGTTGTCATGCAGTGAAGATCATATCCACTGTTCCCCTGGAAGGGCGGAAGCCATTTTGCGTTTCAGGGAGGATGTCTTCTGATATAGATAGGAGATGATTTGCGAGAATTCTTGTGAGGATTTTGCCTGCCGTAGCTAGAAGGGAGATGCCTCGATAGTTTCCACAGTCTGTTCTATCACCCTTTTTAAAGTGAGTGATAATTATGGCATCCCTAAAGTCTGCTGGAATCTCCTCCCTCATCCAGATTTTTTCAATGAGCTTATGAAGTTGTTGTGTAAGTTCAGGCCCACCTTCTTTAAAGACTTCAGCAGGAATCCCATCAGGTCCACTAGCTGTGTTATTTTTCATTTGATTAGTGGCTTTACTGACTTCCTCCAAATTAGGGGGTACTGCAAGCTCATGTCTTATTTGTTTTTCGGGATTTGCAAGAAGACTTCATCAGCCACAGTAGAGTGACGATTAAGGAGATTGTAGTAATGCTCTTTCCAGCACAGTGCAATAGACTCTTTGTCCTTTAGAAGTTTGACACCATCTATTGAGCATAAGGGATTTGTACCATAGTTTGTTGGTCCGTAGATGGCCTTTATGGCATTAAAAAAGCCCCATGCATCACGAGCATCTGCAAAATGTTGGATTTCTTGGGCTTTTTTTATCCACCATGTGTTCTTAAGTTCTCTAGTTCTTCTTTGGACTTCTGCCTTTGCACTGGCATAGATTTTTTTCTTAATGGCACAGTTAATATCTTTTTGCCATAACTGGAAGGCTTTCCTTTTCTTGTCAATGTTCAATCTCAGTATCGTTCTCGTCAAACCAGTCCTGATGTCTCTTAGTTTGGTATCCAATAGTTTGTTCACAGGCTCAGATAATAGAAGTCTTCAATTTAATCCAGTGTTCCTCAACATTTTCAGGAAGTTCCATAGGCAGATGTTCCTTGAGAGTTGATTGAAAGCAATCTCGTTTAGTAGAATCTTGAAGGGACAGTGTATTCATTTTACGCCTTGGTTTTCTTCCTTGGAAGCTACGATGAGGGACAATCTTTATGGCCATAGTGGATTGAATTAATCGATGGTCTGTCCAGCAGTCATCGGCACTCGTCATGGCTCTGTTGAGAAGTACATCATGGTGATCTCTAGCACAGACAGTTACATAATCTAAAAGATGCCAGTGCTTCAACCGTGTGTTGTTGTTTTCTTCTTCCCTTGTGAATTTTATTCCTTTGAAGATGTTGTTGATGGTTTCATGTGTTTCCTCCACTTGTTCCTTTTTTATTATGACAAAGGTGTCATCTACATACCAGATCCATACTTTGGGTTGTAGGTGTGGGAGTGCTATCCTTTCTAGACGTTGCATTACAATCTCTGCTATGAGTCCTGAGAGTAGTGATCCCATAGGTGTTCCTTTGATTTGTTGGTATATTTGTTCATCAAACTAAAAGTAGGTAGTGAGGCAGAGGTTGATGAGGTCCATGATTCTGGGTATTTTGATCTTAGTGTATCTGGTTAGGTTGGGTGTGTTGCGTAGAACTGCTGCCATGGATTCTATCGCTAGTGTTGGGTCTATGGATGTAAAGAGTGCAGTGACATTAAATGTGTTGGAATCCGGCAAATCAAGCACGCCTCATTAACATATGGTGATTGTTCTAGGAGGCAAACTCTGTGCTTCCAGAGGAAGCTGCTTGTTGCCTCTCCCATTTCCTCTTCTCTCTCTCTGCCACTGACAGAGAAGCAGCATCCAAGCTGCTCTCCCTCCATCTTGGCCACACGGATGGGCCTAGGAGATTTTCCCCGCTTGCTCCACACAGCCTCTGGCAGCAAACAAGGCCAGAGGTATGCAGTTTAGGGAACAGAAAGAAGAACTGAAACCAATTTTCTACTGAAATGGCTGTACCTGGACAAAATATATGTAAGTACTCTTTTGTACTTACTTTTTGTACCTGCAATGTCTAAGCATGTGTTTCTTTATGCTTGGGTGGGCTAAAAGTGCAAGAATAAGAACCTGAATATCTCTAATGTGCTCACAGGCTGTGTTTTTAAACAATATCCTTTTTCTGCCCACAAGTTTACACAACGTTAAGCTCTGTTCCCTTCACTGGTTCTAACAGGCCACTGAATGATCTTCAAAATTACACCATAATTTCATCTTCTTCTATTTTTAGGTCTTTGATTTTCTGGAGGAACTGTAGTGGGGAGTTGATAGAGTATTCGCTCTCCTCTGTGAGACGCCCAAGTTTTTTTGTAAGTTCTTTAGCTATGTTGTGTGTGGGGGTCTCTGGTAATGATACAATTGGACAGAGCGGTATGTCAGGCTTGTGTATTTTGGGGCATCCGTAGAAGCGTGGGATGATGGGTCCAATGGCTGTTGTGGGTCTTCTGGGCTGTGTGGCTGTGTTCTGGAAATTGTGGTTCCTAATGTTTCGCCAGCATCTGTGGCCGGCATCTTCAGAGGGCAGGAGCACAGACAGAAGCGATCTCTCTGTGCCCAGGTAGAGTGGCAATGTTTGTTTACTTAACGTTTGTTGCCCTCTGAAGATGCCGGCCACAGATGCTGGCGAAACATTAGGAAACACAACTTCCAGAACATGGCCACACAGAAGACCCACAACAGCCATCGAATTCAGGCTGTGAAAGCCTTCGACAATACAAAGATGGGTCCATTGCTTTTCATCTGCCTCTGTTCTTCTTTTGTGATTTGACCTTTCTTGGTTAGGTCGTTAAGGATTCTTTTGACCTGGTTGTCCAGTTTCTGTATGGGATTGGTGTTTACTGGGGTGTAGGTTTCTTTGTCCTCAAGTAAGTCTTTGGCTTTTTGTATATATTGGGATCTGTCCATAATGACGGTGGTGTGGCCTTTGTCTGCTGGGAGGATGATGATAGATGATAGATAGATAGATAGATAGATAGATAGATAGATAGAGATAGGTGATAGAACTTCTCTTTGATTGGGAAAACTAAATGAAACAGAACAGAACAGAACAAAACAAAACAAAACAAAACAAAACAAAACAAAACAAAACAAAACAAAACTTCCAACAAAGTTTTAGTACTTTTGGTGGTTTTATCTAATCCCTTATCTCCCGTTAATTTTTCCATTTTTATTAGTGTTTTGAATTAAGATGTGTGGGTATCTTAGAGTTTTGCACACAACAATCTCAAACGCTAACTGAGCTCAGCTGATAGGATGAAATTAGATTAACAGTCGATCAGGATCCGTACATTAGAACAACAGATTTTATGTGTGGTCAGAACACAAAAATCACATATGATATGGCCTTTTATCTAAATAAAACATATAAAACAGTTTTACAAAGTGAGATCAAATCTCAAAATAAAAACGATTTTCTTTTTATTAAGCGGTGGAACAGCTCTTTTTCTCTATCTCTTTTCGTCCTGGTAACCCTAGTCGCCATAATGTAGATGATGTTCCTATAAAATAAAAATAAAAAGACAGAAAAAAAGGAAGGAGGAAAAAGGAGGGGGTAAGAATTATTTTAAAAAAGGGAGGGGATAAAAAATGTAAAAAAAAGTAAAAAATAAAGCAATCCTTCAGCAACTATTGTCATAACAACCCAGTTATAGTCCAGTAGGTACAAAAAACCCTGCAAAGGATAATAATGAAAAAAAAAAGTTTTTCTCAGCTGTAAACAAGCAGTAAACAGTTCCGAGGTTTCTCAAGCAAATTTGTATCTCACAAGTCCAACCATAAAAAAAAGGACTTCAATATTCCACTAGCTTTATTTGCCAAAATGCACTAAATAAGCAGTCTATTTATAGTCTTAAATATAAAAGATTTGTATAAAAGAATCTATAAAAAAATCCAGGTAGTGAATCAAGCTTAGCTATTTAAAAAGTAATTTATATAATCCAGATGGTATTCAAGCAGCATATATTAAAAAAAAGAAACTCAGCCATAGAAAAATAAACAGAGAGAAAAAAGAAAGGACGTTAAATCACCAGCTCATTAATCCACAAAGATTTAAAATCAAAGCAAAGTAATTCCAAGAGGAGTAAACCCATTTATCAACAAGTAAAGAAACATAGGGGAAAAAAACGTCACTCCTTTCGTTTCTGGCAAAGTCAGTCAGTCTTTCAAATCCCACCATATATCAGTCCCTTGACAAGAAAAATATAGAACGCCAGCATTATTAGTCATGTCCAGAGATAAATCTTAGATAATAATAATGTAAATATCAATTTAAAAACAAAAATATGTGTCTAAAAGGTTGGGTTAGGTGCTACTTATCTTGCAAGAATTCACGGCTTCCCGCAGAGCATCGTTGTTCATTCCGGTCGCCTTTTCACCGCATCAATCTCCCTTTCCTCGTGGTGGAAATACAGGGGTCGGAAGAGAGCGGTGATTTCAGTGACCCTTCTGTAATTAATCTTCTGTTCTCCTTCTCTTCGAAGGAGCAATTTCCAGCGGTTTCTTCACTTCCGGGTGTTGGTGTTGGCTGAGCCAAGGCTCCTAACTTCGACTCCGCGGCTTATCCCATTTGCGGCGGTTTCGGAAAAAAGAAACCGCTGAAAATTGTTTCCGAGATGTTTCTGATGTATGGCAGTGTAATCCTTTTCATAGCTTCTGTTGGTTTTGCTGTGGTGGGTTGAGTGGTCAGGCACTTTTTGATAAAGTTGCGTGGGTATCCATTTTGCTGGAAGATGCTATATAAGTGGTTTGTTTCCTTTTTCTGGTGTTCTGAAAACAGAACATATATAAATTAAATACAAACCCATCCATTTAACCATCAAAAATGTTGAAAAGGTGAATATTTGTATGAATGTACACCAAATTCTAATAACCCAAAGTATTGAAGAAATTATTAAAGAAGGTATTAGAATAATGTAATTCAGTATTTCATTCCTACATAACAGAAGATAAGTGAATCAGTCATGTCAGTCATGTATGAGAGTCAGTTGTTTGAGCACATGAGAAATGTTGAGCAGCCATTTGTCTGGGACTGTATGAAGATTCCTGCCCTGAGGAGTGAATCGGACTAGAAGGTCTCCAAGGAACTTTTTTTCATTTTGTAAGTTATGAAGATTCCCAAAAAGCCTATTTTACGTACAAAAAAAAGAGTTAAATTCAATTATATTCAACTACTTTTTTTTACACTTTTTACTTTCTTCCCCAAAATTTTGTTTTGAATGATATGTTTAGCACTGCATGTTTGTAAGGTTTTATATTGCAGTTTCTGTTTAAATCCTCTTCACCACCCAGAGTCACTGTGGCAAAAGGGGCAGCCATATAAATCAAAATAAATCAATAAATAAAAGGGAAGGGAGAAGAATTGAGACAGTGTAACCAGAAGGAGAGAGAGAGAGAGACTAACTGTGTGATCCTACTCAAAATAGAGGTGACCGACTGATCAGTCCCTGGGAGCCAAGGAGCAGTCCGTTTCTCTCTTTAGTGGAAGTGTAGGCTGACCATACATCCCGTTTTGAACAGAACAGTCCCGTTTTTTTAGCATTTTTCCACCATCCCGTCATTTTCATAAAAATCTCAATTTTGTCCCGTTTTTCAAACCAGGCGGGAATGGCACGGAAGGAGGATCAGAGCTGGAGCGCGGACCGGGGGCCGGGGTTTGCAAGCAGGAGTCAAACACACAGACCGGGGGGCAGGGACCCGTCTTTTTCATGAATACGGAATATTACATAAGACCCCATCCCGTTTTGCCATCCTGAAATATGGTCAGCCTATGGAAGTGACTCTTCAGCACTGTTCAGCCTACTGACCACAGGGGCAGTTACAGAGTCAGGAGTGTCCTTGGGGTTCTCTCCCTCCCTCCCTCCCTCCCTCCCTCCCTCCCTCCCCTTGCTCTGTCCCGGATGTTGTGAATCTCTGCCTGCCTGCCTGGGTCCTCCATCCCACGTGTTCTCTCATCAGATATCGCTAGAAATAAGCTAGGCTTTGCTTACCCACCCGCCCATGTTTTTCTGAAATGCTGCCTTTCTGTCAAAGTTACAAACAGCTGCTTCGCTACTCCTTGCTCAGGTTAGCTTCCTGCCTCTGGGAAACAAAAGCATTTCCTCCAACGTTCTCCACCCTGTTAGCCAGGATGAAGAAGACCCTTATTATTTGGAACATTTTTGCAGTTTGACTTTGAGTGAAGTAGCAAATGTAGGATAAGATGTAGGGTAGATTGGGCAGTAGATCTGCATGTTACGGCCTTGTTGCATTCTTCCTCTCTGAAATGTTGAAGAATACCATATAATGCTCTCCATACATGCAGAAGCTACTGCAGTTAGTAATCTTACTTTCCTAAAAATTGGGATGTCAGAGTGTGGCAATAGTGCAACTGGATAAAAGCATCTCAAAAAGGAGTTTTTAAAGTTAGGAAGACAAATGTTATTTTTTTCTAGTTTTCCACCATTTTTCTGTTCTGCCACAAATTTGGATCCATCTCTTGATGGCTTTTGAAAAGGATGTGACCGACTGGTACAACTTCTTTGTGACTTCTGATGATTAAGGGTGCGACAGGAAGCTCTGGCGTGGGCTGGTCCATGAAGTCACGAAGAGTCGGAAGCGACCGAACGAATAAACAACAACAAAGCCCAGAGCTTCAGCAGAAAGGTCTCCCTAAATTTCTCCCTCACGTGCCAGCTATGTATTACACAGTTTGGCTGCACCTTCCGAAGACAGTTTCACCACAAAAGCTGGCTGTTGCCATCTGTCTAATGCAGTTTAGCAGCATTCAGTGTGCAA